>CM057776.1:6475316-7896149 GCA_030064435.1 Trapa incisa
TGAAATTGGGGAAAAAATTGGGGATTTTCGAAATTCAAAGGGCCAAAATGCAATTTTATGAAATTGAGGGTCAATTGGGCATGAAAATAATGTTAGAGGACCAATTGAGGAATTTTTGAATTTTTGGGGCAAAACTTACAATTTTTGTAAAAGAAGGGCAAAATGGTAATTTTGAAAAAATTTGGGGACCAAATTGGAAATTTGGGAAATTAAACCCCTTTTTGGTGAAATTGAATAAATTGAGGTCCCAGGATAAATTTTAATAGTTATGGGAATCAATTTGACGAAAAATCGACATTAGGGACTTAAAGTTAAAGAGAAATAACTTTAGGGACCTAATTACAAATAACTAAAAGTTTGGGTTTTCTCATTCAATGAAAATGAATGAAGGCTGTTATGCCAAGTAATAATGAACAAGATTGTTCATACCGTGTAGGAACGCGAAATACCAGGAATGCCAGTAAGGACAAGCTCGCGTGAATACAAAGAACCAGTTTAGTGGAATTTAGGGCATTAACGGGTGAGTGGGTTTACTAATATCATACCCGGTTGGGATGATGAGCATAACTTAAAGTTAAAAACTACTTACCGGTTGTGAGTGGGTTTACTAACATCATACTCGGTTGGGATGATGAGCAAAACTTAAAATTAAAAACCACTTACTGGTTGTGAGTGGAAATTTTATATCATACCCGGTTGGGCAATGATAAGTACCTCGGTATGAAAACCCACTATTAAGTGGTATTTTAAACATCACTACTTAGAGGAAGTTATGTGAAAATCATGCAGAAAAACTACTTACCGGTTGTAAGTAGATCATACCCGATTAGTATGATGGGACTTCCTCGAAGGAAGTTGAAAACCCATTCAT
Source organism: Trapa incisa (assembly GCA_030064435.1). Taxonomy (NCBI): domain Eukaryota; kingdom Viridiplantae; phylum Streptophyta; class Magnoliopsida; order Myrtales; family Lythraceae; genus Trapa; species Trapa incisa. Next base: position 6,476,188 of record CM057776.1, read on the forward strand.
CGGTTATGAATGGAGGTGTGCTTATACCCAGGTAGTATAATGGATAGAGAAAACATATGTTTTGTTGGAAGCGCTCTCTCTTGACTGTGTGCCAATGCTTAAACAATTTGGGAGACCTTCTCGACGGGAGCTCGAATAGCACTAATAGGGCGAGGGCCTTAATTTTGGAACTTGGGGGCTGAATGCCCGATTTTCAAAATCTCGTATAGTGGGCCCAAGGCCAGTTGGCACGAGTAGGAGCTCGTAAACGAACATGATATATGTGCCATAAAACTTAATAAGTGAATTGTTTGGCCATGGTATCAAGATAGGACCGACATGCTCAGTCAACTAGTGACAATATGAGAACATTGTTTGTGCATGCACTGTGAGTACAGGATCATCAAAACGCCCATGAGGGGTAGTGATGCGTCCTAAGTGCCCTGGACGACTCGGTGAGTATAAGGGCATATCGTTGTTCTAGGTGTCTGTGCAAAATCTGGAGTAGCACCAAGCGCATGAGATTAAGGTGGGGACAGGATGAGGTCTCTGTCCTCATACGGACACGAAGAAGTGATTTCGGGATTGTGGGTCGAATGACGCGTACATCCACTCATTCCCAGGGTAGAAGTGGTCGTACTTCTATCCGAGTGGCAGGAAAAGTTGCTCTGAAGCCACTAGCGGGTTCAGTAGTGATACTGACTTACGAATGTGTGTAGGCTTCATGATGAAGGATGTGTGTTGGGTGATGACACACCGGTAACTAAGAAATAATGGAAAAACCCAAATTTTGAAATGAATGGATTTTTTAAAAGAAAGGAGTCTGGCACACTCCATATAAATGTTGTTTTTAGTCAAAAGCTTTTAAAAACCCATTCATTGAGTAGTCGTACTCACCCCCTCCCTTATATCTCTTTCAGGAAATCCCAGAAAGCCTACCCTTAAAGACCGTCAACTAAGATGTCTGTAAGACAGGTATGTAGAGTTTTAAATTTCTTGCAGTTTTGATTATGCAGGTATGTAGAGTTTATGGGGAAACCCTTTAATAAACCGAGAGAGTGGCGGGTTGATCACGGGGATCCAACCAAATTGGGTCGGGGCGTGACAAAAAGAATACACTCTAATCACGGCAAAGGGAGGAGTATGAAGGACACGAAGATACAAACGACTTTGACACAATAACGATGAGAGATCCACCTCAAAGGAATAAACAAATACTAGAGCAGGTGGAAATAAAGCAAGGTAAACAAAAAGTATTCGTAGATCCGAAGAGTAAAATGTAAGCTGGTGAAAATGACGGCAAAAGACATTCCAGAATTAAATAATTGCAGTGGTAAAACCAAAAGGAAATTCTTGGAGAGAGGGAATATGAAGTTCACTAAAGAAAGGAATCTTGGGAAAACATGGGTATATCAATGAAGAGGAAATGGAACCAACAAAATAAGAAAGAGAATAAGCTCCTCAAGAACAAGATGTTGTAAATCCCGCTCTTTTGTGTTAAGGAAAACTGGGAAAGAATCGGTCAAACTGTGTGACAAAAACCGAATCAGTTCACAAACCCGATTATTGAGGAATGAGAAAATTGGAGGAATTTCAACTCCCATGTGACCCAAAAAGATTTATAAACCTTGGAAAAGAACTTTAGAACTAATTGGAAGAGAAAAACCTGACCGGTTTAGGTGAATCGGATCCAAACCGGATTGAACCGGTTTATGAACCAAGCTAGTTTATGAACCGGAATCGATAGAGAGAGGGCAAACTGGGGAAATTATGGATCCAAAGTGACCTAAATAGTTGCATAAGTAATGAAATAGGACTTATGGATGAATTGGTGATGAAAACCAAACCGGTTCAGGTGAACCGGATTGAACTGGTTTGAATCATTATTGAACCATATGTTAAATTCATTTTTCTAGATGGCTTTAAAAAATCAAATTTGAGATTTGAGGCCAATATTGGACAGAAAATAAATTTAGAAATTTTTATATTTGAAAATTTTGGTTGAATTGGGGTGAACTGGCCGGTTTAAGCTTTGAACCCAGTTTGGTCCGGTCAGGTTCGTAACAGTGTCGTCTTCTTCCTTCGTATGACAACACTGTTCACTCGCCAGAAAATTGAAGTAGCATCTGCAAAGAGGAAACGTTTCCATTCAGTACATTTTAGGCCATCAATGATTGTCACAAAGGTGCCAAACGGACGGTCGACGAGTCCCCGAGCTCCATATATAAAGAGCCCCTCTCTATTCATCCTCTCCACACCTGAAAACCTCACTCTCTCTCAGCTACTTAGTTTTCTGGCTAAGCTCAAACTAGAGCTCTGACATAGGGACTTTTTTGAGCCAAAGAAGGTGTGGTTGGGTTCCTTAGAACCGGGGAGAAGTTAGCTACATGGTGGTAGTTTCCATTCCCTCTGAGGGCTGCTGGAGAAGCGTCGGCGTTGTCGAACAGTGAAGTAGGTCAGACGAACTAAAGCTACCTTGTTTCAGCCAAGTTGAAATTGGCCAATTCGAGCCCTCCTCAGATCAAACCAAGCTCTCCCAACACCTTCTCAACCCTCCTATGACCAAATTAGAATTGAAATTTAAGCCAATTCGGCTTCCCTCTATAATTTTCGAACTGTGCCATAGAGAGAAATAGCAAAGTTTCGATGATAGAATTCTCACCCAATTCGGTATCAATTGATGCAATTCTAGATCCTCGAGAAACCCAGGAGGAGAGCTATCTGCAAATTGGAAGTTGGGACTATCGTGCCCCCGATGGTGAGCAATTGAAGATTTCTCTCCCTACGTTCTATTTTTCGGAGAAGCTCCGTTTGAGCTCGTTCCGCCGTCAAAACTTGCGATGCAAAGTGCAATTGAATCGTATGAAGATGTAGAAACTCAAATTTAGCTTCACTTTCAACAATTAGAAGAGTTTGATTGGTCAATTTGATGAAATCAAATTCGGCTGTGTTAGGAAGTTGAAATTGAGGTAAAAATTGGGAAAATTTGAGGGACCAAAATGCAATTTTATAAAATTGAGGGCCAACAAGTCCTAGCACCATATTCCTTGGTGGTATTGGACACTTTCCCACATAATGTCTACACTATCCCATCCAAAACATGTTACTTCCCTACATGGTCCTTGGTGGCTTCTACTATACCTCGGATATTAGGGAGTTTTTAGGGTCATCTTCCTACAAGGTCAAAAATTTTGGTGGCCTGTAGTTGTTTGCTTGACCGGTCCATCGACCTAGTCTCAGGGTATTGCCACTAGCCCATCAAGCCTTGTGGGTCCAAATTTGGTACTGTGGTGAGTCACACACAAAATTGCCAGTTATGAAAGTTTTCATGGCTTTCATAATTATGCTTGTCTACGTGTTCCAACCCATGACCACTAGCCTTGGGCCCACTTCACGTGTTTTTCAAAATTGGGCTTTGGGCCTTATAAGTTCAAAACCGAGGCCTTTGACCTGTTGGAGCTATCCCAACTCTTATTAGAAAAGTCTCCCAAATATTTTAAGCAGTTCCACACAGTCAGGGGAGATCATTTCTGGAAAAAAAGTGTTTTAAGCTTAACATGTACTCATCATCCCAACTAGTCATGTTGATGGAAAAATCCCACTATTGGTGGTTTTTCATTTTAGCAAAAGTATTCATCACACCAGCCCGGCATGATGTTTAAAGTGTCCAACTCACAAGTGGTTTTTGTTTTCATTTAAAAATGGTGCCCATCACCCCAATTGGGTATGATGTATAAATAAGCCCACTCATCCAATGAACGTGACTTGTTCGTCCTTGTCATGCTCCATTGCACAAGTTCTTGCCCAATATGTCCTTACAGGGTTTAGACATGCTCATGAGGAAAGGTTTGGCATAAAAGGCCTTCTATTTTCATGTATTTGCAATTAGGCTCCAACTCTTCTTATTAAAAATAGGTCCCTAAAGTTCATAATCGTTGACTTTAGGATTTACCATTAAGTCCCTAACTCTTTCCATTAAGCCCCTAGGATTTCCAATATCCCTCTTGGGTCCTTAATTTTTAAAAATCACCAATTGGGACTCAATATTTCTAGAATTTCTAATTGGTCCCTTAACTTTCAAAAATATCGATTGGCCCCAATTTTTCCAAAAATGACCCATTGGTCCCAATTTTTCTAAAAATGAATAATTGCTCCTCCAAGTTTATCTACTCTGCCAATTGACCTTCAATTTTTGAACCATTACACAAAGGTCCCTCAAATTTTGAAATCCCCAATATTTTCCCGCAATTCATCTTTTCCATTTGACCTAAATTTAATCACATAAAATTGAACCTTCAATTCGTGTTAATTGTTCCCTATCATGGTGCTAATCGATTTTGTCACTTCCCTAAGATCAGACCAAGCATTGAATTGTGGTTTTTGGGTCTGAAATGAACTTAAACGACGCTTTGCCGAAAAACTAAATGTAGAGAGAGAAAACTTTGAGAACTCATTGTCGGAGGTGTGGCGGTCTAAGCTTTCAATTTGGGAAGAAACCTCTCATCCACAAGTCCTTCTAGGATCAAGAGCCACTACAATTCATGTCCTAAGCTGTGGGAATTTGGTTACTAAAATTCGGGCACTTTCTCTCTCTAGAATTGAAATATTTCGATGAGGGTGGGCCGAATTGACTTACACGTTGGCTTGGGGAGGTCGGATGCAGGCAGGTGAGGCTAGAGAAAGGCTTAGTTTGGCCAAAGAAGGTCGGAATTGGTCAAATTTGGATCGGGCAGAATTGGCCATCTTCGAGTCCTATGAAGCAGCTTCACTGTTTGGACCTGTCGACGCTTTCTAATGGTCCTCAAGTGGAATGAAGGGTAATGTTAGGTAGCTAACTTCCACTAGAATCTATTGGACTCACATTCGTCTTCTGAGGTCGAAAGAAGTGCCCAAGTGGGAGCTCTAGTTCGATTTTTGTCGGGAAATGGAACACTTATTCTTTTTCGTGTGTTTGAGCTGTGAGGAGGATGAATGAAGGGGATCTCTTTATATTGGGAGCTTGGGGAGCCTCTGCTCTACCAATTTCCATATTGTTTGAGTTTATCCTCATTGGAAAATGCCATAACCAGAGGGAATATTCCCTTGCTGAAAATGCAAGGTGGAATCCTTCCATGAAGAGTGTTGTCATCCTAAGGAAGATGATGACACTATTTATTGACTAGTTGGACGGTTAACCAGTCTAGTTTGACTGGGTTCGATGACCCGAAAATAAAAATTGGTCGGTTTAGGCACAATTCGACCAGTTTTCTAAAAATTAATATTTTCTTAATTAATTTAAATTTATTTTATATCTAATGGTGGCCTCAATTTTCCAAATTGACATTTTTAAGCCACCTTGAAAAATTAATTAAGGAACCGGTTCATCACGATTCAATCTAGTTCGATTTCGGTTCACTTGAACCGGTTTGGTTATCACATCTAATCCATTCCCTAGTTCTTCTTCATGATATTTAGGATTTCTTGGATACTTGTGATTTTCCAAATCCCTTTTTTAACCTTTTTCATTTTTGGTTCATTTATGTGCTTGATTTTCTCATGAAAATACCAGTTCTTTTTCCTGGTTTCTTGGTCCGAGAGAATGGGTTTCACATCCTCATTAAAGGGTTTTTCGTTCCTCTAAAGTAGTTATACTTTTATATTATTATATTGTTTGTGATCATTTTACAATTATCTATCAGACATTTTCCCTCATAAATCATTCCTTCTCCTAAGAATGTTTACATCATTGGGCTTCATTGGGATATTTCATACATTCCCCCTATTATTTAATTTGGGTTACATAGGGATTCTCATTGGGCCAAATTTGATTTACCTTAACATTGGTCACTTGTATATCCTTGGAGCCTCCTTTTAGTTTTCCCTTATACTTGCCCCAATTCTTCATTTTTGTTATTTATGGTAAAGGCAAGATGTAATCAATTTCTTTCTTTTTCATGTGCACTCTTGGTATTTTATACCTTAGATCCAATCCGTACTCATCCTTGAGGCTTTCTTCTAAGTTCGTATAAATTCTATTAGGTAACTTCCTCTTTGTCATCAAACTGGTAGTTGTATGGCTCTAGTGGTCCAAATCAAGATATTCTTTAGGTATCGTATAAAATTGGTTTATCTTTTCCTTATATTATCTTCTCAATTTTTCTCGAGTCCTTTCCTTTAAACAAATGAACCAAATTTGTGATGGTTCTTTCAGCATAATTTTCTTTATGTGATTGGATCCTTGGGACTTATAATCAAAAGTCTCGATGCTCCTTATGTCCTTTATTGGGTTTTGTTTCTATATTTTTTGAGAGATCCTTTTTGTGCATTATGCAAGTTGCCCATTACTCGGGGTAAAATTTTCTATAGGTTTTATTGTGTGGATGCCTTTTTTCCTTTATGTAATGATATTGATTAAACTTGTATCTCATTTGCACAATTGTTCTTAAGATAAGGGTTGGAGTTTATGGAGTCTTCTCTCCCCCTTGAGTTTCAATCCTTTTTTGGGTTCATTAAGTGTATAGTTCCTTTTATTTTTGTAAGGATATCGGTTTTTCTGTTGTCCCATTTATAGACGTTTAAGGATTTGGATCTTTCCTTCTATCTCCTTATGCTTCCTTAATCATAATCATTCTTATGGTTTTCTCTCATATGTGTCCAAGTTTAGAATTTTTGGGTTAATCCTTTCTATGGAAACTTTATTGAGCTCTCCATAAAATCCTTGTACTACTTTTTTAGTACCATTGGTTTTATGTATTTTAATATTGAGGAGACTTTCCATGTTTCTGTTTCCAAACATTCCTGGTCAGTATTCAATTATGACCTACTCCTTGAGCTCACTTCCATCTTAGGGTGATAGACCTAGATCTCAATTCAATAGAGGTATTTGTGCTTAAAAGTTTTGGATATTGGTTTATTTGGGATTTATAAAGGCTTAATAAAAGTATTTTCCTTGTTCTTTATTTTTCCTATAATATTTTTCATTTTTCAAAATCTCATTTTTTTAATCAATGGACTATAATACTACTTAAGTTATCACATCCCGACCTAATTCTACGATCGAACATGCAAACAACTGCCATATTCTCCTAGTTTTACAACAATGGGTACATCACCTTTGTAAACCTGACAAGACTTAAGGCTTAGAATAAGAAAAATATTGGCAATATATCTTTCAAAGTGTATGTTCAAATAGGAAAATAAGTATGACAAATGTCATTGGGACAAAGCATTCACTGGAGGCGTACCTTAGTTACTTCAGCTTCTTAGCACATTCGGTTTCCCTTCCAACTCTAGTTACCTAAAAGCGAGAATTGGAGGGGGTAAGCTATACAACCCAGTGAGAAGATTAACCGACACTATGGCGTCGTGTCCACGAGTCAGCACATGTTCAAAATTGGGTATGCTAAAATGTAAATAAGGATATGTTAGAGAACCAATTTGAGAGCAAGTTTTCTTTCGGTCTTTTTATGGCCTAATGAAAAATTTTAGAACCATTTGGAAAGCCGAGTAATGTAAGCCCCATCCCTTGGAAGTAAAGAACTAAATCGGGGAAAAACCCAAAACACTTCCAAAAGAAAACCGAGTGTCTATCAGAACAAAAAGGGGTGAAATAAATGTTTAAAAACAAAGAATTCAACATCCTAAGTGACCAATAAATCACAAAAGTTAGGGAGAAAAAACCTAAAGTGTATAGGAAGTTAAAAATTAGACGAATTCAAGGCGAACCGGATCTGAACTGGATCAAACTAGATTGAATTGGGTTGAACCATGAAAAACAAGTTCAAAGATTCATTTTTCTAGGTGGCTTAAAAATATCAAATTGAAAAATTGAAGCCACCATTAGGTAGAAAATGAATTTAGATGAATTTATACATTTTTAATATTTAGAAAACCAGTCGAATAGGGCCTAAACCGGCTAGTTTACGATTTTGAGTCACCGGACCTGGTTGGACAAAACCGGTCAATGGTCCAATTGGTCAATGGACCACTGCCAGGTCAGCGCCCAGTCAGCAAGCATGACCAATCAACGGGTGACACATCGCGGAACATGCCTGGTCAGCGCTAACCAATCAGAGTGTGACGAATGTCCTAGGTTAACGGTCAAGGTTGGATGAGCCCAGTCAGCAAAGACTAACCAATGGAGATCCCACACGTAGCAAAGTGCCACGTCGGTGTCCGATTAGGATGACAGGGAATGACTGACCAATCGGGTGCCGACACATGGTAGTGACATGTCGGATGACCTCGGCCAATTAGAAATTGACACGTAACCCTAGCACTAACTATGTGGTAGGACGCATTTAAACCAACCAATCAGAAAGTGCCACGTGTCACGGTCAATGGTCAACAATGTCAGTGAAGCTCTCACATGCACCACAGTGTCGTCTTCCTTAGCCGAGTGACAGAGAGAAGGTGATAGGGATGAGGGAGAAAGTCTCTGGTGACTCGAAAAAAGCTTTGATCCGGTTGCCAGTGAGTGAGGTGCGGGCTAGGTCTTATGCCGGCCGGTAGCTCGGACAATTGCCGAGTTCTCTATATAAAGAGCACCCCTCCCTTCGCATTCCCTGTCCCACCAGAGATCAAAGAAGCATCAGAGGTCCATTTTCTAATGAAGCTTAAACTAGAGCTCCACCGATGAGCTTTTTCTCAACCTCCAAAGCCCCTCCTAGAGCCATTGGAATTGGGAAGAAGTCCTCTACATGACTACAACTTCAGTTTAGTCTAAGGACTACCGCCCAAGCTCAGGCAAGCTCAAACATGACTCTTGCTCCTTCGGCAGAGAAGGAGTCAATTACCCTGAGCTACACCCCGGCTGACCCCAGCCTTAGGCAGCCAAACTGACTCTTCCTTGGCCCTCCCCCACTCACACCAGACCCTTTACCACCCATGAGGTAAGCCAATTCTGCCCTATGTCATCATAATTTTGAAGTTGCAGAAGCTAACTCACTAAACTTCTCTCATCAAATTCACAATGCTCCCGTAGGCAATTGGCTAGCAAGTTGATCCAAGAAGGACCCCTTGGAGGAACACTAGATGTGTCATGCTTCGACTCAGTTTGGTGGGATGCCTGTGATCAACTCATCGCTCCATTGGTTCAAAAGGGGTTTCCCCCTTTTTTTAGTCAAGAGGAGCCAAGCGTAAATTCAAACCTTGTTCCCTAGAATAGCATAAATCAATCTATAACAAGCATAAAAGGAACTTTAAGCATACATGACGTAGGGTATATCTTCACGCTTTCTTTCATTTTATCTCCTTACTACTGAAAATGGGTAAAGAGCGGGGGTGAGTTTCTACAACTCAGTGAACGGGTGTTGGGAGTGAGTTTTCAAGATAATTTTAGTTTATCCAAAACATGACATGGTTATCATTTTCTTTTAAAAAGGGTTTTTTCTCAATTTCAGCTTGCTAAAACCTTTTCCTTTTTCATATTAGGTGTGTTTAGATCTTTTTAGACCATCCCTTTGCCTTGGGAGGCGTTTAGCAAACAAACATATGCCATTCATTAGGAAGGGTACACACATTCACAGGTGTAGCCTGTCCATCGCACCCACTTGTGGATCGGAGCATATTTACCGTCCACCAAGATAGAAGCTCGTCCACTTTTACCTTCGGTTTAGTAGATGTCTAAGACGTCCGACCCTTAGACCAGAATGTCACTTCGTGTTCGTATGAGAATAGAGACCTCATCCTGACCCCACCCCGATCTCATGTGCAAGAAGCTACTCTGAGTGGAAACCCTATCCCTTAAAGACAAGGAAACCAGGGAAAGAACTGGTCAAACCGAGTGAGAACACCGAACAAGTTCATGAACCCCAACCAATAGGGAAAGGGCAAACGGAGAAATTTATAGATCCCGAGTGACCTAAAGAGTCACAAAAGTCATGAGAAAGGACTTTAGGATGAATTGGAGGTGAAAGCCAAACCGATTCAAGTGAACTAGACTTGTTTCGGTTCGAACCACTATTGAACCGATTTCTAAATTCATTTTTCTAGGTAGCTTAGAAAATTTGAATTGGAGAATTGAGGTCACCATTTGATAGAGAATGAATTTAGATGAATTTACAAATTTTAATTTTGAAAAACTCAGTCGCATCAGGCCTGTACCGGCCGGTTTAAGCATTGAACCCGGTTCAGACAAGTCCTGTCCGATTCGGAACAGTGTCGTCTTTTTCCTTCAGATGACAGCACTATTCGGTCACAGAAAAATCGAGTAGCACTAGCGAAGATGAAAAGTCTCCCGCTAGGGAGTTTTAGACAATGAATAACTACCATTAAGGTGACAATCGGATGATCAAGAAGTTCCCGAGCTTCCTATATAAAGAGCCCCTCCTCATTCATCCTCCTCACACATTAAAACTCTACTATCTCCCTACTCCTTCATTTTTCAGTGAAGCTTGAACTAGAGCTCCGACTTGGGCATTTTTCAGAGCCAAACAAGGTGTGGTCGGGTTCTTTAGATTCAGGGAGAAGTTAGCTACACGACTGTAGTCTTCATTTGCTTCGAAGATCGCCGGAGAAATGCCTATGTGATAGAACAATGAAGCAGCTTTGACGGACCGAAGCTAACTTGTTTCAGCCAAGTTGAAAATGGCCAATTCGAGCCATTCTCAGGCCAAACCAAGCTCTTCCAACACCTCCACAGCCCTCATAAAACTGAATTAGAGTGGAAAGGTAAGCCAATTTGGCTCCCCTTTATAAATTCCGATGAGTGTTGGGGAGAGAATTGATGAAACTTCACTGACCAAATTCTCCATCAATTCAACATTAATTGATGTGATTCTTGATCCTAAGAGAAACCTTAGGACAAGAGTTGTCTACTCAGATCGAAAGCTCAAACCGCCATGCCCCCAACGGTAAGCTTTCAAAGCTTTCTCTCTCTACATCCAGTTTTCCGACAAAGTTCTATTTGAGCTCATTTCAACGTCAATTCATGCGATTTAAAGTGAAATTGAATTGTATGGATGTGTATGAACTCAAATCCACCTTCAATTTCAATAATTAACTTCACTTCATTAGTCAATTTGATGAAATCAAATTCGGTCAGATAGAAAGGTTGAAATTGGGGAAAAAATTAGGGGGAAATTGAGGATTTCGAAAATTCAAGGGACTAAAGTGCATTTTCCTAAAAATGAGGGCCAATTAGGCATGCAAAAGATATTGAAGGAAAAAATTGGTCAATTTTTGGAATTTTTGGGGTAAATTTTACCATTTTTGTGAAGTAGGGGCAAAGTGGTAATTTTGGAAAACTTGGGGACCAAATTGGGAATTTGGGAAACTTGAACCCCCTTTTGTAATTTTCAATAAATTGATGTCTCAAAGTAAAATTTTGAAGTTTCAGGACTCAATTTGGAGAAAATTTGGCATTAGGGACCTAATTGCAAATAATTGAAAAGTTTGGGTATTTCATCCATTTGTGATGAATGAAGGTTGTTAGGCCAAAGGATAATGAACAAAGATGTTCATATCATGTAGGAATATGAAGTATCAAGAACGCCAACCAAGACAAGCTCACGTAGAGGCAAAAAGCTAGTTGAGAGGAATTCACTGCATTCAAGGGTGAGTGGGAATTTTTACATCATACTCTGTTGGGATGATGAGCACCTCGATAATGAAAACCAACTAGTAAGTGGAATTTTAAATATCACACCAGGATGGAGTAATGTGGAAATTATGCAAAAAAACTATTTACCAGTTATAAGTAGATCATACTCGGTTGGTATGATGAATTTACTAGATGGAAGTAGAAAACCCATTCATCGGTTATGAGCGGTGATGTCCTCATACTCGGTTGGTGTGATGGATAGCTGGAAATTTATTTTGTTAGAAGTGCTCTCCCCTGACGGTGTGCCACTGCTTAAAATTTTTGGGAGACCTTCTTGACGAGAGCTCGAATAGCTTAGATAGGCTGGAGGCCTTGGTTTTGGAACTTGGGGGGCTAAAATGCCCCATTTTGAAAATCTCTTACAATGGGCCCAAGGCCAGTTGGCACGAGCAGGAGCTCGTAAACAAACATGAGTTTAAGCTATGAAAAATTTTAATGAATGATGTGTTTGGCCCTGGTACAAAGGCAAGACCGATATACTCGATGGACTGGCTGCAGTGCGACAAGCTAGGTCGACGGACCAGTTGAGACAAATAGCTGTAGGTCGAGTTGAGGGTCAAGGCCATTGGACCAGTAGCACCAAAGATTAAATGGCTTATGAGGAAAACTATGGTTTTGTGCATGCACTAAGGTTTAGGACCATCATGATGCCCAAGAGGGGTAGTGATGCGTCCTAGGGGCTACTGGATGACATGGTGGAGATAAGGGTAGTTTGTCATGCCAGCAGTTAAGGAAGCTCGACATAGCTTCATGCGTATGAGACTGGGGTGGCATCGGGATGAGGTATCTGTCCTCATACAGACACGGAGCTTCTTTATGGGATTGAGGGTTGGATGTCGCGTACATCCACTCATTCTCAAGGTAGAAGTAGACGGGCTTCTATGTAGGTGGTTGGTAAAGTCGCTCCGATGCCACAAGTGGGTGTAGTAGACGTACTGCCCTACGAATGTGTGATCCCTTCATGATGAAGGGCGTGTGTTGATTGTTATACACAACAACTGTGGTAAATGAGGAATGATGGTTTTGAAAACTGAGAAGTTGAGGAAAATGGTTTTATGAAATTAGGGTGTCTAGCACACTCCAATTCAAACTATTTTTTTAAAAATCAAGTTTTAAACACACATTCACGAAGTTGTCAAACTCACCCCCTCCCTTATACCCATTTTCAAGTAACCAAGGGAAAACCTACATAAAGACCTTCAGTTAGCTACATCTACAAGATAGGTATGTAAATTAAAATTTCATGCAATTTTGATTAATGTTATTCTAGGAAAGGTACAAGTTTAAAGGATGCCTTACTCCTCACAGTTTAAAGAAGGGGAAAACCTTAATAAGCCAGAAGAGTGGTGGGTTGATCATGGGGATCCGACCAAATCGGGTCGGGGCGTGACAACTTGAGTGGTATCAAAACCTGTTTCCTCAAATACATTATCAAAACTATATAACATAGTAACTAAGAGAAAGTTTCAAAATTTTTAGATGGCTCCTAGGGGAGGAACCAAGAAAATTAGGACTGACCCTACTTAAGACAACCCTAGAAGCTTCCCAATGCCCGAGGCATAGTAGAAGTCTCAAAGGACCAAATGGGGAAGTATCTAGGAAGATGGTGCTAGGACCTATTGAGGTCATAACTCGAAGTACGAAGGAAGCCAAGCTTGAAGCTAGAAATGCCAGCAAAGGGTCTATAACCTTACCTAGGAGGATGCTTATCAAGAATCCCGTAGCTCCCTATTTATTTTGTGACCACTATTTGTAATAGGGCTAAAACCTCCAACATATTATACTCCTCTATTAATAAAGCACTCCAAATTCCTAAAAACCCTATCTCTCAAAGGATGTGATCTTGCTAGGAAGATGGCCCCAAAAAAAAGTAATTAAACAAACCTGCGCTACCATAGAAACTAAGGAGAATCCCATCCCATTTAAGAAACTGAATTAGGGAATCAAGAATTCTAGGAGGACTCTTGGAGTGATCCTTTGGCAAAAAAGACTCCACAAGAAAACTCTCTATGTCACGCCCCGACCCTATTTGGTCGGATCCTCATGATCAACTCGCGACTCTCCTGGTTTATTAAAGGGTTTCCCCTTATTAAAAATTGTAAAGAGTAAGGCGTCTTTTAAACCTACACATTTTCCTGGAATAGCATAATCAAAATTGCATAACATTTTAACTTCACCATACCTGTCTCATAGGTGTCTTAGTTGATGGTCTTTACGGGTAGGCTTTCCGGGATTTCCTGAAAGGGATATAAGGGAGGGGGTGAGTACGACTAGTCAATGAATGGGTTTTTTTTTTTCAAAACTTTTTATCTTTAGGAAAAAGATAAGTTTTGGATTGTGCTAGACTCCTTTCTTTCAAAACCATTTCATTTGAAATCTCGGGTTTATCACCATTTCTTTTTAATCATGGTGTGTCATCACCCAACACACATCCTTCATCATGAAGGTTACACATATTTCTAGGTCAGCACAACCACTGAACCCACTTGTGACTTCGGACTGACTTTACCAGCCACCGGGATAGATGTATGTCCACTTCTACCTTGAGAATGAGTGGATGTTCGCGACATCCGACCCTCATTCCTAGAATAAAAACTTCATGTCCGTTATGAAGACAGAGATCTCATCCCATCCCCACCCTGGTCTCATGCACTTGGTGCTACTCCAAATTTCGCACAGACACTTGGATCGACAAACTACACTTATACTCATCGGGTCGTCCATGGCCCTTAGGAGGCATCACTACCCCTCTTGGGTGTCTCGATGATCTCATACTCATAGTGCATGCACAATCAATATTTTCTCATTATGCCATATAATCTGTGGTGCCACTGGTCCAACGACCCTGACTCTCAACTCAACCCGTAGTTGTTTGTCTTGACTTGTTCGTCGACCTATCAAGTCGCACTACTGCTAGTTGACTAAGCCTATCAGTCCTATCTTGGTACCATGGCCAAACAATTCACTTATTAAGTTTTATGGCACATATATCATATTCGTTTATGAGCTCCTACTCGTGCCAACTGGCCTTGGGCCCACTGTACGAAATTTTCAAAATCAAGCATTTAGTCCTCAAGTTCCAAAACCGAGGCCCCCGACCTATCAGAGTTATTCGAGCTCCCATCAAGAAGGTCTCCCAAATTGTTTAAGCATTGGCACACAGTCAGTGGTGAGTACTTCCAACAAAACATAAGTTTTCTCTGTCCATTATACCGCCCGAGTATAATGACACCTCCGTTCATAACCGATGAACGGGTTTTCAACTTCCTTCGAGGAAGTCTCATCATACCAACTAGGTATGATCTACTTACAACCAGAAAGTAGTTTTTTCCGCATGATTTTGACATCACTTCCTCTAAGTTGTGATGTTTAAAATAACTCTTAATAGTGGGTTTTCATACCGAGGTACTCATCATCCCCAACTAGGTATGATATAAAATTCCCACTCACCCGTTAACATTGTGAATTCCACTACACCAGTTCTTTGTATTCACGCGAGCTTGTCCATGCTAGCGTTCCTGGTACTTCGCGTTCCTATATGATAGGAACATCTGTGTTCATTATTACTCGGCATAACAGCCTTCATTCATTTCAAATTAATGAGAAAATCAAAACTTTTTAGTTATTTGCAATTAGGTCCCTAAAGTTATTTCTCTTTAACTTTAAGTCCCTAATGTCGATTTTTCCTCAAATCAAGTCTGAAACTTTTAAAATTTATCTTGGAACCTCAACTTATTCAATTTCACTAAAAAGGGGTTTAATTTCCCAAATTTCTAATTTGGTCCCCCAACTTTTCCAAAATTACCATTTTGCCCTTCCTTTACAAAAAGGGTATGTTTTGCCCCAAAAATTCCAAAATTCCTCAGTTGATCTTCCAACATTATTTTCATGCCCAATTGACCCTCAATTTCATAAAATTGCATTTTGGTCCTTTGAATTTTGAAAATCCCCAATTTTCCCCAAATTTTCCCCCAATTTCAACTCCTTAGCACAGCTGAATTTGATTTCATCAAATAGACCAATCAAATGCCTCTAATTGTTGAATTGAAGTTAAAATTGAGTTCCTCCATCTTCTTATGATTCAATAGCACTTTAAATCACAAGTTTTGATGCCAGAATGATCTCAAACAGAGCTTCACCAGAAATGGACTGTAGAGAAAGTAAGCTTCGATTACTCACTGGTGAGGGCACAACGGTCCGAGCTTTCGATCTGGACATATAGCTCTCATCCTGAGGTTCATCCTAGAATTAAGAATCACATCAATTGATGCCAAATTAAGTTAGAATTTCATCATTGAATTCTGTCGGTTCTCTCTCTAGCACCGGTCGGAAATTGCAGAGGGGAGCCGAATTGGCTTACCTTTTAGTCCTAATTTAGCCATGGGAGGGCTGATGAAGTGTTGGGAAGGCTTGGTTTGGCCTAAGGAGGGCTTGAAATGGCTAATTTCAACTCGGCCAAAATAGGGCAGCTTCGGTCCATCAAAGTTGCTTCACTATTTCATCACACCAGCATTTCTACGGCGACCCTCGGAGCAAACGAAGACTACATGTATGTAGCTTACTTCTCCCCGGTTCTAAAGAACCCAACCTCACCTTGTTTGGCTCAGAGAAGACCCCATGTCGGAGTTCTGGTTCGAGCTTCACTAAAAAATGGAGCAGTTGAGAGATAATGGAGTTTTTAGGTGTGGAGAGGATGAATGTGGAGGGGCTCTTTATATAGGGAGCTCGGGGACCCGTTGGTCGTCTGTTTGGCATCGTTATGACAGACATTGAAGACATGAAATGCCCCAAATAGAAGTGTTTCTTCTTCACCGGCATTTCTTCAGTTTCTCGGCGAGTGAACAGTGCTGTCATCCTAAGGAAGAAGATGACATTGTTCCGAACTGGACTGGACTAGTCCGAACAGGGTTCAAAGCTAAAACTGGTCGGTTCACCCCCCATTCAATCGAGTTTTTCAAATCTAAAAATTTCTAAATTCATCTTCTATCCAATGGTGGCCTCAAATCTCCAATTTGAATTATTTAAGCCACCTAGAAAAATGAATTTAGGATTCGATTCAGTAGTGGTTCAAATCGGTTCGAATCTATTTCACCTGAACGGATTTGGTTTTCATCCCCAATTCCTTCACAAGTTCATTCCCCTGACTTATGTGACTCCTTAGGTCACTTAGGGTCCATAAAATTCCCGGTTTACCATTCCTTTATCGATTCTGGTTCATAAACTGACTCGATCCTTAAACCGATTCAATTTGGTTCAGATCCGATTCACCTGAATTTGTCTGGTTTTTATCTCCCACTTTGTTCTAAGGTTCCTTCCTAAGGATTATGAATTTCTTTAGAGTACAATGGAGTTGAAATCCTTTGTTTTTCCTGATCTCTATCGGTTCTGGTTCATGAATCGACTCGGTTCAATCCTGTTGGACCCGGTTCATCGAAACCAGTCTAATTTTCCTCATCCAATTTGTCATAAGGTTTTTTTCCATAGTATTATGAACCCTTTGGATCACCTAGGAGTTGTAAATTCCTAAATTGCCCATTCACAATTGATCGGGTTTTAAACTGGTTCGGTTTTCTCATTTAATTTGACCGGTTGCCTTCCCGATTTTCCTTAACTCAAAAGTGCAGGGTTTACACTCAAGGCATACAGACTCAAGGACGATGAAGCACCAAAACCAGCAATTCCCTAGAAAGATGCTAGGAGGAACCACTTAGGTCCATGTAATTACAAGTATGAATGATAGGGCACTATGTGGAGAAGTGCCCAACCCTACTAAGGACATGAATCAAGTTAACCATTAGGGGGATAGGACATGTACTGGAGGATTGTCCCAAACTCCATGGATTTAGGGCAATACCTCCCGAGAAACACGTCGACTACCAAAACTATAAAGCTACTAAAGGCAGGAAGGACCAAAGGTAGGACCTTGAGGAATCGCAAATAAGAATATAATATAGATGAAGAAAATCTTCCCTTACAAGAGAGCTATAGGTCATCTAGGTGTAAAGAAGGAAGCACCACCACCAGAGAAGACAAGCCTCAAATGTTGAAAGACAAATAGGATGTTTTAGGATAACCTACTATGGAAAAGCAGTGGAGCCAAGAAGAATCTACTGAACATATGTAACTAGTAACTGTGGTAGGATACGCCCTAGAAAGGACCAAAAAGTAGTAAATACCACACTAAGAAAGGGGCAATAGGATAGGCGCCAAGGACAAGTGAACTCGAAGGGCAATTAACCCAAGACAAGTAAACAAGGAAAGTAGTAGGGATGAGACAGTTAACAACTTGACCCTTGTAAGAATTATGGATTTAAAACCAGGAGAATAAGAGAGAAGTGGAAGGGCCAAATGTTGGAAAAGAAGGATAAAGGAAAAGCCTTAAATGAAATTATCATTGAAAAT
The DNA here is from genome assembly GCA_030064435.1 of Trapa incisa. Taxonomy (NCBI): domain Eukaryota; kingdom Viridiplantae; phylum Streptophyta; class Magnoliopsida; order Myrtales; family Lythraceae; genus Trapa; species Trapa incisa. Next base: position 6,494,150 of record CM057776.1, read on the forward strand.
GCAATGTGGACCATACTCAAGCAATGAGGAGGATTAAATAAACCTCGCACAAAGAGGTCTTGAAACAAAGCATTTATGAACCCTTCTTAAGGAAGAAAACTTATGTGAGATACAAGAAGAATTAAGGAAATGGTACAAGGACACACCGCAAGATTTCTCAAGAAGGGTACACGGGAAGGACGACATCAAAAGATGTCATTTAATGATTAGATACATCCAAAGGACAGATGAAAAAGGAATTTTGGAATAAAAGGAAAGAATCCTACCAAGGAAGAAAACCCCAGAAAGGCATACATATCCCAACTAAGAGGTAATGGAACCAACCGAAGTGGAAAGAAAGATAAGCTCATCAATAAAATGCTGGTTGAGATGAAAAGATCAAGTACAAAGGAAAAATATTCTTGATGGCCGAAGGAGTAAATTAAACCCAAGGAATGGGTAAATAGGATGGTAGCATTAAAAGATGTCCTATGGGTAGACTACAATAATAAGGGAATGAAGGAATGAATGTATGAGAAACCTTGGAGAAGTAAGCCTTCAATTAAGAAGGGAATTAGGGAAACAACCACTGACACCAGGACGGGTTGTGGTCCACATTCACTTAATGGAGCCTAAAGAATGGATGGATGGGCATAGTGTGGAATACACAAAATAAGACCAATAATCAGAAATTTCTCAAATAAGCAATAAGGGATGAAATGGAATTTTAAGATGAGGAAGGATTTAAAGTTGGAAAATGCCTCAACATAGAAGAAGGTGTGAGGAAATGAAGGAAGAAATCATCAAGGAATGGTAAGACGGTTGAGCATGTAGCTCTTAAGGTTAAAAATCTCTACTTTTGAGGAATATAGTAGAGAATGAAACTATAAGAAGGGAACTCCCCAAACAAAATAATCAACACATAGACCAAAAATGGATCAACTCGAAATAATAAATCATGAAATGGTCATGAGCAAGTAAGAGTGTATTAAGGACAAAGGAAAATCCTTGAGTAAAGGATGTCATTGGGAATGACGAAGGACCTAAGAAAGGAAGAATCACAACATGTTGGTAAATCATTTGGAAACCCAATAAAGAAGTTGGGAAAGGATGAGTGGGTAAGAAAAATCGACACAGTTATATAAGTTGATTTGATAACGATAAAGATAGTTAAGGAATACTATCAAATGACGAGATGGATGAAATTATAAGATCCTTGAAAGGTTAGAAAAATAAGAACAACCATTATGGAAGTATTAAAAACATTTTAAATGGTCACAGACATGTCCAAGAGTATGTCATGCAGTAAGGGGGCATATAAGCCCAACAATCTCAAGGAAAAATGTGACTTAAGTAAGGAAGAGTCAGTTGGTAAGAATGATGAGGTCAAACAAAATTTTGGCCGAATTTGTAATAAATGATAGATCAAGGAAGGGTCAAAATAGGACGAAGGGGTAATAACACCAAAACTTGTGAAAACAAGTATGTAATGTTCGAAAGAACACCGAACTAAGGGTTTCAATGACGAAGAGAATAACTAGACACAGTAACGATTGGGCATCTTGGAACTTCCAATCCTGAAATCTTGAGTAAGAAACTCAAGGGGAACAATCTTGCCCTAAGCAAAGGAAGATGTGAACCTAAGGATATACCTTTGGACTCGCGGGCAAGGCATACTAGTTATGATAAACTCCATGGAAGGAGTAAACAATGTAAAGGAAAAGAAATTTGTTAAGCGCGTGATTTAAAGTGGTCTAAGTGAAAGAACAACTAAACTGTTAACATGTCCAAGTTAACATTAAGGGAAGTTTATACCAAAGTAAAAAAAATGCTGATTTAGTTTTGGGGACAAAACTCCTAAAAGGAGGGGAGAGTTGTAAACCCTATCCCTTAAAAACAAGGAAACCGGAGAAAGAACCGGTCAACTCGGGTGAGAAAATTCAACTGGTTCACAAACCCCAATCGATAGAGAAAGGGCAAACCGGGAAATTTATAGATTCCGAATGACCAAAAGAGTCACAAAAGTCATGAGAAAGGACTTTAGGATGAATTGGGGGTGAAAACCAAACCGATTAAGGTGAATCAGATCTGAACCAGATTGAACCGGTTTGACTTGCTCTGAACTAGATTCAACTCTCTCCCTACTCCTCCATTTTCTGGTGAAGCTCGAACTAGAGCACTAACTTGGGCATTTTTCTAAGCCAAAGAAGGCGTGGTCAGGTTCTTTAGATTCGGGGAGAAGTTAGCTACATGACTATAGTCTCCATTTACTACGAGGATCACTAGAGAAACATCAACGTGAAAAAATAGTGAAGCAGCTCGGATAAACCGAAGCTGACCTATTTTGGTTGAGTTGAAAATAGCCAATTTGAGCCATTCTCAAGCCAAACTAAGCAGTCCCAACACCTTCACATCTAGATACAACTAATTAGAGTGGAAAGGTAAGCCAATTTGGCTCCACTTTGTAAATTCCAATCAATGTTAAAGGGAGAACCAACGAAACTTCACTGACTAAATTCTCCATCAATTTGACATGAATTGATGCAATTCTTAATCCTAGGAGAAACTTCAGGATAAGAGCTATCTATCCAGATCAAAAGCCCGGACTGCCATGCCCCTGACGATAAGCTTTCGAAGCTTTCTCTCTCTACATCTAGTTTTTCGACAAAGCTCCATTTGAGCTCATTCCATCATCAATTCATATGATTGAAAGTGCAATTGAATCGTATGGATGTGTAGGAACTCAAACCCACCTTCAATTTCAACAATTAACTTTGCTTGATTAGTCAATTTGATGAAATCAAATCTAGTCAGGTTGAAAGGTTGAAATTGGGGAAAATTTGGGGAAAATTGGGGATTTCAAAAATTCGAGGGACTAAAGTGAAATTTCCTAAAATTGAGGGCCAATTGTGCACATAAATGATGTTAGAGAACCAATTGGTCAATTTTTGGAATTTTTGGGGTTAATTTTACCATTTTTGTGAAGTAAGGGAAAGATGGTAATTTTGGAAAAGTTGGGGACCAAATTGGAAATTTGGGAAACTTAAACCCCTTTTCATAATGTTGAATAAATCGAGGTCCCAAAGTAAATTTTTAAAGTTTCGAGACTCAATTTGGTGAAAAATTGGCATTAGGGAGCTAAAGTTAAAGAAAAAGAACTTTACGTACCTAATTGCAAATAATTGAAAAGTTAGGGTATTTCATCCTTTTTTTATGAATGATGGTTGTTAGGACAAAGGATAATGAACAAGTATGTTCATATCGTGTAGGAATACAAAGTACCGGGAACGCCAACCAAAACAAGCTCGCATAAAGGTAAAAAGCCGGTTGAGAGGAATTCACTGCATTCATTGGTGAGTAGGAATTTTTACATCATACCGAGTTGGGATGATGAGCACCTCGATAATGAAAATCCACTACTAAGTTAAATTTTAAACATCCCAACTAGATGGAGTGATGTGGAATTAGGCGGAAAAACTATTTATCGGTTGTAAGTAGATCATACCCATTTGGTATGATGAACTTCCTAGAAGGAAAAAGAAAACGCGTTCATCGGTTATGAGCGGGGATGTCCTCACACCCGATTGGTGTGATGGACAGCTGAAAAGTTATTTTTGTCAGAAGTGCTCTCTCTTAACTGTGTACCACTACTTAAACTTTTTGGGAGACCTTCGTGACGGGAGCTCGAATAGCTCAGATAAGTTGGAGGCCATGGTTTTGGAACTTGGGGGCTAAAATGCACGATTTTGAAAATCTAGTACAGTATGCCAAAGAGCAATTGACACGAGTAGGAGCTCGTAAACAAATATGAGTTTAAGCCATGAAAAATTTAATGAATGATGTGTTTGGCCATGGTACCAAGATAGGACTGGCATACTCAATAGACTGGCGGTAGTGCGACAAGACAGGTCAACGGATCAGTCGAGACAAACAACTATAGGTCGAGTTAAGGTTAGGGGTCGTTAGACCAGTGGCACCAAAGATTAAATGGCTTATGAGGAAAACTATTGTTTTGTGCATGCACTGAGGTTCGAGACCATCAAGATGCCCAAGAGAGGTAATGATGCATCCTAGGGGTGATTGGATGACATGGTGGATATAAGGGCAGTTTATCATGCCAGCAGTCAGGGACACTCGATGTAGCTTCATGCGCATGAGATCAGGGTGGGGTTGGGATGAGGTCTCTGTTCTCATACAGAGACAGAGTTTCTTTACAGGATTGAGGGTTGAATGTCATATACATCCACTTAGTGTGAAGGTAGAAGTGGATGGGCTTCTATCTAGGTGGCCAGTAAAGTTACTTCAACGCCACAGCGATCACAGCGTAACACTGAGCTTCAAGACTGACTAGCATAATGAACTGCCCTTATCTCCACCATATTGTCCAGTAGCCCTTAAGATCCATCACTACTCCCTGGGGCATCTTGATGGTCCCATACCACAAGTGCATTCATAAACAAGAGTATTTTCACATAATAGACATCATCTTTGGTGCCAATGGTCCAACGGCCTCGACACTCAACCTGACCTACAGATTTTTGTCTAGGCTAGTCCGTCGACCTACCATGTTGCACTACCACGAGTCCATCGAGCACTGTCGATCCTAAATCGATATTGTGGCACAATACACAATCAATTTCATTAGAAATTTTCATGGCTCATCTTAATCAAGTGTCTTTACGAGCTCCTGTCCGTGCCCACTATCCTTGGGCCCACTGTTCATGTTTTCCTAAACTAGGTATTTAGCCCCCTTAGTTCATAAATCGAGGCTTGTACCCTATCTGAGTTGTTCTAGCTCCCGTCAAGAAGGTCTCCCAAGTATTTTAAGCATTAACACACAGTTACGAGAGAACACTTCTAGCAAAAAAAATATTTTTAACTCATTACACCAACCGGAGGTGATGTTAACTTCGCTTACAACCGGTAGGGGATTTCTCCTTCCCACAAGGAAACTCATCATGCCAACCGAGTATGATGTTCTTTTCTTCCTACTTACAACCGGTAAGTAGGATTTATCCATTAAAAATAGTGCTCATCATCCCAACCAGTATGATGTCTAAATTAGCCTACTAATTCAGTGATCGTGATGCGTTTGTCCCTAGTGAGCATCCAAGTCCATGCCAGCTTTTCCTTGCTGCCATTTCAGTTTCTCGTGTCCCTACACAATTTGGGTATCCTTATCAATTAAGGTTTGGCATAACAACAATCATTTTCTCACATATGAACGACTAAGCTCAAAATTTTTGGTTTATTGCACTTAGGCCCCTAAAGTTCATTTTTCTTAACTTTAGGTCCCTAATGCAAACTTTTTCCCCAAATTAAGTCCCAAGGTTTCCAATATCCCTTTTGGATCCTCAATTTACTCAAAATTGTGAAAGGGGCTCAATTTTTCCAAATTTCCAATTTGGTCCCCAATTTTTCAAAAATTACAATTTTGCCCCTACTTTCCAAAAATAGCAATTTGGCCCCAAATGTTTCAAAAATTGGCCAATTGGTCTCCCATCATCTTTCTCATTGCTAATTGACCTTCAATTTTGAGAAATTGCATGGATGTCCCTCAATTATTCGAAATCGCCAATTTTCCCCAAAATTTTCTCAATTTCTCCCCTTCAAATTGACTAAATTTGATTTCTTCATATTGGCAATTCAATTGAGATTAATTTATCCAATTGATGGTATGGATCAGTTCCTACACTCACATATGATTCAATTGAGCTTTAAATTGCATGATCTGAGTGATAAACGATCTCAAAAGGAGGTTGCTATCAGGTTGTTGTCTTCCTCCTAGATTCTGTAGGACCCAACCTTGCCTTCTAAGGCTAAGAAAAAATGCTCAAGTCGGAGCTCTAGTTAGAGCTTCATAGGAAAATGGAGCAGTTTAGAGAGAATGGTGATTTGAGGTGTGTGGAGGATGAATGGAGAGAAGCTCTTTATATAGGGATCTCGGGGACACTCTACCTGACCACTTTCCATTTTGGTCGAGCTTATCGTTGCCGAAAAATACCTTGATTGGAGCGAATATTTCTTCACTGGAGAAGGAAATTTTTTGAACCAATGAACAGTGTTGTCATACTAAGGAAGAAGATGACACTATTATGAACCAGACCGGTCCGGTCCGATCGGGTTCGATGGCGAAAATTGGTCAGTTGAGGCCCGATTAGATCGATTTTCTCAAATATAAAAATTCATCTAAATTCATTTATTATCTAATTGTGGCTTCAATTTTCCTATTTGATCACTTTAAGACACCACAAATAAAGAATTTTGAATCTGGTTCATGTATGGTTCAAACGAGTTTAATCTGGTTCAGGTCCGGTTCACCTTGAAGAGGTCAGGTTTTCTCTTCCCATTTGTTCCAAGGTTCTTTTCCGTGATTTTTATGACTCTTTGAGTCATTTGGGATTTGCCAATTTCTCATTTTACCCTTTTTTTTATTGGTTTGGATTTGTTAATTGTCTCAGTTTTCCCTTTTAAATTGGCCGGTTCTTTTCTTAGTTTTATTATCTTTAAAGGATGGGGTTTACAACTCTCCCCTCATTTACGGGGTCTTTTTCCCCAAAACTAAGTTTGCAATCCTTTGCATCGGAAGTAACTTCCCTTGATGTCCTCTTGGGGTTTGCTCAACATGTTATTACTTTGGTTGTTCCTTCACTTAGTCCTTTAGCCACACACTTAAGGAATCTTTCTTCCTTTCCATTTTCCACTCACTCCATGGAGTGTATCATGATCAGTTATGTCCTACCCACAAATACCAAGGCACATCCTTAGGTTCACTTCTTACTCTACTTAGGGTAAGAATTTTCCTCTTGGGGGCTCTTATCCAAATCACTCGGTTTAGTGTTCCATAAAGGTCCAATCGTACCCGTTTCCAATCATTCCCTTGGTTGTTGATGTTCTTTAGCTTAGCATCCTTCCAGATTTTTCTTCCTTAACCCCTTGGTTTTTTATATGATTTCCTTGTTATCTTATTTTGGTCTTTTCTCATCTTTTGTTTACAATGACTTCAGTTCTAGTTCTTAGGTTTGACTAATAGACTTTTTCTGGTTTAAGTCACCTTTTTCCTAGGACTGTTGGAACTACATGTCCCTTACAACCTGACATGTTCTAGAAATGTCTTTGTCCACTATGAGCGGGACCTTTTAAGATCATACCCCGTTGGTATGATGGACACTATTTGAAATAAAACCCACTTACCGATTGTGAGTGGACATAAGCTCTATTATCGTCCCTGGTTGATAAGATGAATGCATTTGAGCTAAAAGCAATTTTATTAGAAATGTTCTCCCTTGACTATGTGCAAATGCTTAAACTGTTTGGGAGACTTTCCTGACAGGAGCTAGAACACCTCTAATAGGGTTGAGGCATGTCCTAGTTTTCAAAATTTCTCAAAATTTGAAGCTAAATTGGCAATGAGAAAGATGTTGGAGGACCAGTTGGTTTGTTTTCAAAAGAATTGGGGCCAATTAGCCATTTTTGGAAAGTTAGGGGCAAAATGATAATATGAGAAAAGTTATGGACTGATTTAGGAAATTTGGGAACTTTGAACCCCTTTACAATTTTAAGAAAATTTAGGGCCCAAGGAGTATAAACACTAGGGACCTAAAGTCAAGAAGCATGAACTTTAGGGAACTAAGTGCAATAAAACCAATATTTAGGCATAGTTGCTAATACATGAGAACAAGAGGGCTTTCACATCGAATCCTTCCTTATAAGGATGTTCAAACCATGTAGGGACACATTGGACCTAGAAGTGAGCAAAAAGAGAGCATAGCCTGGACTTGGAAAACTAACTGGGACAAACACATTACAGTCATCAGTTGAGTGGGAATTTTACACGTCATAGCCGGTTGGGATGATGAGCATGTTTTAAATTGAAAGACCACTTTGAATGGAACCTTTTAAGATCATACCGGTTGGTATGATGGTCACTATTTGAAATAAAACCTACTTGCCAGTTGTGAGTGAACATAAAATCTATCATCATACCCGATTGATATGATGAATGCATTTGAGTTAAAAGCAATTTTGTCGGAAATGTTCTCCCCTTACTATGTGAAAATGCTTAAACTCTTTTAGAGACTTTCGTAACAAGAGCTAGAACAGCTCCAAAAGGTCAGGGGCCTCGATTTTAAACCCATAGGGCTCAAGGCCTAGGTTTTGAAAAACTCGTAAAGTGGGCACAGGTTGGAGCTCGTAGATAAATATGAGTAAAAAGAGCCACGAAAACTCTTACAAAACTGGAAATGATGTGTGATTTGCTATGGTACCAAGTTAGGACTGACAAGGGTCGATGGGCTAGTGGTAGTGCACTAGGACTTGGTCGACAGACTGGTCACGCAAACAACTATAGGCCGAGTCACGTGTCGGGGCCGTTGGACCGTCGACACCAAAGATGATGGATACTATGTTAAAAACTATTGTTTGTGCATGCACTCTGATTCGAGATCATTGAGACACCTAAGAGGGGTAGTGATGGGTTCTAAGGACTGTTGGACGACCTGGTGGCAATAAGGGCAGGTTGTCGTACTAGTTAGTCATGAAGCTACTGTGTTTGGGCTTCTTACGCATAAGATGGGGGTAGGGACAGGATGAGGTCTCTGTCCTCATGTAAGCACGAAGTGATTTTGGGTCTGAGAGTCGGGCACCTAGGGCATCACTTAGACCCAAGGTAGAAGTGGTCGAACTTCTATCAGGGTGGACAGCAAAGTTACACTGATCCTCAAGTGGTTGCAGTTGGAGTACTGCATCTGTGAATGTGTCTACCCTTTATGATAAAGGCCATGTGTATGTTTGCTAAATGTCTCTTGAGGAAAGGAGATGTGATAAAAGAACTAAATACACATAATAAGTGAAAATGGTGAAAGATTGTGGAATGGTCTTAATGAATAATATATTTTGAAAACTCACTTCCAAAACCCGCTCACTGAGTTGTAGAAACTCACCCCTCCCTTTTTCCCTTTTTTAGGAAAAAGGAGACAAAACCAAGATAGCACATGAAGATGAACCCTAAACCAAGTACACTTAAAGTTTTTTTTAAGCTTTTCTTTAGTTTTGAGTATTGCTATTCCAGGGCACAAGTTCAGAAATTATGCTTGACTCCTCTTAGTCTTGAGAAAGGGTGATGCTTACTAAACCAAAGGAGTGGTGGGCAACTCACAGTGATCTAATCGAACTTGGTTGTGGCATGACAACTTCAGTGGTATCAGAGCATGTTTCCCGTGAAAGCATTGTTAAAACTATAACCTGATACTAAAAAAACTTAATTACCCTATAGGAAGAAGAGTCCCTAGGAAATTTGTTGTTCGAACTTGCCCCACTCATGGACCCTTGAAAAAGGTCCCTACCTCAAGTAAGACAATTGGCCAAAGACTTGCTGAGTTTGAAAAAAAGTACCGAAGTACATGGTCGCGGACTATAGGAAACTACTCGGAGAGGTTTTGAAACTGTGAAACCTGTCCTCTTAAATCAAGGAAACTAGGAAAAAGACCAGTGACTCACATAAGGAAAACTAAACCATTTTATAAAACAAAAAAATGGTAAAGAAGGGGATAATGGGGGAATTTGAAAATTTCATGTGACCAAAAATTTATAAAAATCATGGGAAGAACCATGAGCCAAATTGGATAAGAAAACTGCATCGGTTCAGGGTGAACCGAACCTGAATCAAATTGAACTGGGGTATATCGTAGAGAATTGGTTTAGTAATTCATTTTTCTAGGTGGTTTAAAGATATCAATTTAGAAAATTGAGACCACCACTAAATAGAAAATGAATTTAGAGTAATTTAGAAAATTTTAAATTGGAGAAAACTGGTGGAATCAAGCCTGAACAAGCCAATATTTGTTTCCAGGTCACCGGACCTGGTCGAACTAGATTTGTCAACGGACCACTGACCGGTTTGCGCCCAATCAGCACGCACGCAACCAATTAGCGCACAACGCGTAGCAAGGAGCACCTTGTTAGCCGGTTAATAGTCAACAAATGCCTAGTCAACAGCCACTTAGACAAACTAGACAATGTGAGGATGCCACGTGTCCAATCAATGGTTGATGTGGTAGCTGAGTAGGATTGCCATGTCAACTGGACTGACCAATCACATGCTGCCACGTGGCCAGCCCGCACGTGCGGAACGATGTCATCTTCCTTCTCCATCTAATGACACTATTTATCAAGAAAAGATTTTTTTCCTTTTCTAGTGAAGTAAATTTACACCGATTTGGGCAATTTTTTATCAAGATAAGCACGAGTAGTATGGAAACTAGTAGGGTAGAGGGTCCCCAAACTCCCTATATAAAAAGCTCCCCTTCGTTCATCCTCCACACAACTCAATTCTCTTCTCCCTATAAAGTGCTCTATTTTTTGGCGAAGCTAAAATCAGAACTCAGACTTAGGCACTTCCTTTGGCCTTAGAAGACAAATTTGAGTCATACAAACTCGGGAGGAAGTCAGCTACCTGCCTACCGCCAACCGACCCGAGGATCACCAGAGAAGCGTCGGTGAGCTCGAACAGTGAAGCACCTCCGTGGGACTGAAGATGCTCTGTTTCAATCAATTAGAATTTGAACAATTCAGACCTCTTGCAGCCGAATTAAGTCCCCCATGGTCCCTACTCCATCGTTGTAATTTAGTTCTAGAGAGTTCATTGATCAAATTCTCGCTAATCTTGACAACAATTTTCCTAATTCTTGATCCTATGAGGACCATGAGGACAAGAGCTAACTCTCTAGATCAAGAACTCGAATCATCCTACCTCTAACGGTAAGCTTCTGAAAATTTCAAAGCCCTCTCTCTCTACATCTAGTTTTCTAGCGAAGCGGGATTATTTAACGTCATACCCGGTTAGGGTAATTTGTAAATTTGAAAAGTTAAAAACCTACTTACCGGTTGTGAGTGGATAATTTATACATTATACACCTAGTTGGTGTAATGAGTACTATAAGCTAAAGAGATTTTGTCATAATTTCTCCCCTAAATATGTGCAATTGCTCCAACTATTTGGGAGACATTCCTGACTAGAGTTAGAATAGCTCTAACAAACCTAGGCCTCGAATTTGAACTCATAGGTGCTCAAGGTGGAGTTTTGAAAAAAAATGTGTGAAGTGGGCCCAAAGCAAATGGGCATGGGTTTGAGCCCGTAAACAAACATGAATGAGAAGAGCCATGAAAACTCTCATAAAAATGGAAATATTAGTGCGATTGGCGACGGTATCAAGTCAGGACTAACAAGGCTCAATGGGCCAGTGGCAGTGGGCCAAGACTAGGTCGACGGACTAGGCAAGCAAACAACTACAAGTCAGGTCAAGTGTCGGGGCCATTGGACCATCGACGCCAAACATAATGATTATATATGAAAACTATTGTTTGTGCATGCACTCTGATTCGGGACCATCAGGACCCCTTAGGGGGTAATGATGGGTTCCAAGGACTATTGGATGACATGGTGGCAATAAGGGCAGAAGAAGCTACTGTTTTTGGGCTTCTCGTCGTACCAATTAGTCATGAAGCCACTGTGTTGGGCTTCTTGCACATTGAGACTAGGGTGGAGGTGGGATGAGTTCTCGATCCTCATACAGACATGAAGTTATGTTGAGTCTGAGGACATGGCACCTAGGACGTCACTCAGACTCAAGGTAGAAGTTAGGGACTTCTATTATGGTATACGGTAAAAGACGTTCTAATCCACACGTGGGTGTAGTGGGCGTGTTGCATTGGCGAACGTATGTACACTTTATGATAAAGGGCATGTGTATGTTTGCTAAATGCCTATCGTGGAAAGGGGATGTGCTAAAAGAGCTAAACACACATAATGAGCGAAAATTGTGAATGGCTTTGAAAACAAACAAAAAGGTTTTTGGGAATAATTTTAACTAAATATTTTAAAACCTCACTTCCAACACCCGCTCACTGAGTTATAGAAACTCACAATTCCCTTTTTCTCTTTTTTAGGAAAGAGAGGAAACCTAACCAAATGAACCCACAAAGATGAACCCCAAGTTAGGAACGCTTAAGATTCTTTAAGCTTTTCTTAAGTTTTCATTAATGCTCTTTTAGAGAACAAGACCAGAGATTTCGTATGGCTCCTCTTGTCAAAAAGAAGGGGGGAAACCTTCTTGAACCAAGGGAGTGGTGAGTTGCTCATGGGTATCTAACCAAATCGGGTCAAGGCGTGACAACTTGAGTGGTATCAGAGCATGTTCTGTCAAAATTAATGTCAAGACTATAACCTGACACTGATAAGACTTAACTACCTAATAGGAAGGTGAGTCCCTTGAAAATTAGTTGTTTGAATTCGCCCCACTCTCGGACCTTTGAAGAAGGTCCCTACCTCAAGTAAGATAAATGGCCAAAAACTTGCTGAGTTTGAAAAGAGAATGCTGAAGGACATGGTTGTGAAATATAGGAAACTAAATGACTGAGCTTGATTATTTGACTCTTTGTGACTTGAGTGCTACGTAATAGGTTGCACTTTGATAACTTATATAAGATGTGTGAACCTGTAAAAGCATGTTTTGAAACCTGACCCTCGGACCAAGTAAATCGGGGAAAGAATCAGTAGTTTTGAGAAAACCAAGCCGAAAAAGAAACAAAAAATAACAAAGAAGGGTTAAAATGGGAAATTGGAAAATCTCAAGTGAAAAAAATCAGAAAAAACATGAAGAAGAATTGGGAAGAGGAATTGATGAGAGAATTGGACTGGTTCGAAGTGAACCGGACCTGAATCGGACTGAACTAGGTCCGACCATAGTGAATTGGTTCACTAATTCATTTTTTGGGTGTCTTAAAAATGTCAATTTGGTAAATTGAGGCCACCATTAGATAGAAAATTAATTTAGATAAATTTAGAAATTTAAAAATTTAAAAAAAACGGTCGAATCGGGTTCGAACTGGCCAAATTTTGAATTAATAATCGAGGGATAATTTGGTTAGTGAATTTCTGTCGGTTCTCTCTCTAGTACTGATAAAAAATTATAGAGAGAAGCCAAATTAGCTTACATTCTCGATCTAATTCAGCTGTAAGAGAGTTGTGGAAGTGTTGGGAGGGCTTGGTTTTGTCTGAGAAGGGCTCGAATTGGCTGATTTCAGCTCGGCCGAAACATGGCAGCTTTGGTCTACATAAGTTGCTTCACTGTTCTATAATGTCGGCGTTTCTCCGTCAACCCTCGAAGCAAATGGAGTTTGAAGGCATGTAGCTAAATTCTTCTCGAATCCAAAGAACCCAACCATGCCTTCTTTTGCTCTGAAAAATGCCCAAGTTGGAGCTCTAGTTCGAGCTTCACCGGAAAATGAAGCAATAAGGAGAGAGTGGAGTTTTCAGGTGTGAGGAGGATGAATGAGGAGGGGCTTTTTATATAGGAAGCTTGGGTACTCGTTGGCCATTCGATTAGCAACTTAATGGCGGTCATTCATTGCCTTAAACACCTTGGCTAAAGACTTTTCATCTTCACCGGTGCTACTCAATTTTTCAGCAAGTGAACAGTGTTGTCATCTGAAGGAAGAAGATGGCTTTGTTCCGAACTGGACTAGACCTATCCGAACCAGGTTCAAAGCTTAAATTGGCCAGTTCAGGATGGAGGTGGACTTGAAGATGGACAAGTGGGAAAGATGCCTGGTAGCTAATTGAGGCCCAGTCTAATTGAGCAGATCCAAGCTCAACAAAAAGCAGATAAGGATCTTTAATCCTATCTAGATTCGATTAATAGAGAAAATGAAACCGTACTATGAATTGCGAAGTGATGGAGTACTGACCTACAAGGGTAGTGTATGTGTACCTCAAATTAAGGAGGTAAAGTGGTTAATTCTAGAAGAGGTACGCGATTTGGTGTATGCAATGCATCCATGTAGTTCCAAGATGTACCGCACCCTCAAATATGAATATTGGTGGAAAGGTATGAAGAAGGACATTGTGGAATATGTAGCCTGATGCTTGTTCTGTCAACAGATAAAAGTAGTGCATCAGAAATCGTTAGGACTACTGCAACCCTTACCAATTCCAGAGTGAAAATGGGAGCACATCACCAAGGACTTTGTCACAGGACTACCTATGATAAGAAAGGGTCGAGATGCAATTTGGGTCATTGTGGATAGATTGACCAAATTAGCTCATTTTTTTCCTATAAGAGTGACAGATACCGTGGAACAACTGGCCATCATATACATGAGGGAGATAGTGAGACTACATGGCATTTCAGTAAGTATAGTATCCAATAGAGATCCAAGATTTACTTCTAGGTTCTGGCCAAGCTTACAAAGTGCCATGGGAACCAAGCTCCACATGAGCACGACATTTCATCCTCAGACCGATGGGTAGTCTAATTGTACCATTCAAACCTTGGAGGATATGTTAAGAGCATGCGTACTCACCATGGAGGATATGTTAAGGCTGGGAAGAATACTTGTGCCTAATTGAATTTGCTTATAATAATAGCTATCAGGTCATTATTCAGATGGCTCCTTATGAAGCCCTTTATGGACGACCATGTCGTACCCCTGTATTTTGGGAAGAAGTGGGGGGAAAGAAAGATAGAAAGGGTAGAATTAATTGAGAATGCCACAGAGAAAATAAAACTAATCAGGAGTCACCTTAAGATCACACAGGATAGGCAAAAGAGTTATGCGGATCATCGAAGGAAAAATCTGGAATTTGAGGTGAAAGATCAAGTGTTTCTCAAGGTGTCCCCATTGAGGGGAATACTTAGGTTTCAACAAATGGAAAAGTTGAAACTGAGGTATATTGGCCCATATCCCATCATTCAAAGGATAGGACTGGTAGCCTATAAATTGGAACTACCTCTAGTAAGAATCATGAAAAAGGACTTTAGAATGAATTGGATATGAAAACCAAATTGGTTCAGGTGAACCGTATCCGAACCGGATTGAACCAATTTGAACCACTATTGAACATAATGCTAAATTCATTTTTCTAGGTGGATTAGAACATTCAAATTGGTGAATTGAGGCCACCATTGCATAGAGAATGAATTTAGATAAATTTAGAAATTTTTAATTTTGAAAAACTCGATCGAATCGGGCCAAGAAATAGTGAGGTAAATAAAATCTGAACTTTCACCTAAAGAGTTCAACTAGATAGGGTACATAGGAAGTATAGCTAGGATTTCCTCAGAAAGGGTAAACGTGGAAAATGTTCTCTAATGCTTCTAGGATAGGACACGGTAGATGCAAGAAGGAAGAAAATGTGCTAGGGAAGGGAGTCCTGGAAGGATGTATACGACTGAAGACCACTCGAGGGGACCATAAATGGATGACTAGAAATAATGTGCAGTACAAGGAAAAAACCCCATAATCAAGAACTCCTCAAAGGGAGGATAAGGGATGGAAAGGGAATTGGAAGACAATGAAGGGTTAAAGGTGAACGAACACACCAATACCGAAAGAATGTAAGAAAGGGGAGGAAGGAAAGACCATCAAGGAGCAGTAGGGAGGTTGAACATGAAACTCTCAAGGCATAAATCTTTGTATTGAAGGAAAAAGGTAGGAAGTGAGACCTTAAAAAGGGGAATTTTCCCAGCTAAGGAACTGATAGGTGGATCATAAGAGGATCAACTCAAAATAAGGAAGCCTGAAAGGGGCATAAATTAAGGATGGATTGGAAGAAGGGAAAATCCTTGTGCAAAGACACCACTGGACATTAGGAAGAAAATGGAAGGGAGAAAAACCACATGTAAGCCAGTAAGTCCAGAAGTGGATAGGAAACCCGATGGTCTAAACTAGCAAGCCCGATAAAGAAAGACGAGGAAGGACGAATGAGTAAAGAGAACCAAAGGATCCCGAAAAGCACAACATCAAGGAAAAAGGGATGACTCGATAACACCGAGGGTAGTTGAGGAGCACTATTGGAAGACAAGGAGGAGCGAAATCTAGTAACTCTGGGAGAATTGGAAAGGTATGAACCACCATCAAGGGGTGACCTAGAACTGTAATGGAAAGAATGAATTCTAGAACGTGTCTCACTACAAGGGATATGCAGGTCCAACAACCCAAAGAGAAATGTGACCCACGTAAGAAAGAGTCGGTTAGCTAATCATGACAACAACAGATACAAAATTGGGAGGATCATAATTGTAATACAAAAAGGGTGGAGGAAAGACCAAAAGTAAGAGGGGGATAATGTCAAGTCTGCAAGATTTAGGACAAAGTGCCCAAGTGAATGAGTACAACGACCACAAAAAGTAAATGAAAATGGGGACGGTCCGATGGTTATGGCACAACCCATCCAAAGACTTGGATGAGAAACCTCAAGAGGAAGAGTCTTACTCTAAGAAAAGTAAAAAAGTGGACATAAGGATGTACATTTGGACTAGTGGGTAAGACATACCTAACCAGAATACACACCCTAGAGTGAGTGGATAATGGAAGGAAAGGGAAATTTCCTTAAGTGTTTGGTTTAGAGGGGATTGAGTGAAGAAATGACCAAAGGGGTAGAATGTCAAGCAAACCCCAAGTGGACAACAAGGGAAATTATTCCCAATGAAAAAGATACATAATTAAGTTTTGGGGAAAAACCCCTAAAAGGAGGGGAGAGTTGTGAAACAACTCCTCTCAGAGGTGGCTTAAAAAGATCAATATGGAAAATTGAGGCCACCACTAAAGAGAATGAATTTAGAAATTTTTAGATTTTTGAAAATCAGTTGAATCAAGCCTAAACCATCCAATTTTCATTTTCAGGTCACCGAACCGATCAACGGTCCAGCCAGTCAATGGACCATTGACCGATTAGCACCCACTCAGCATGTGCGCGACCAATCAATGCACGACGCATGGAAGCTTTCGAAGCTTTCTCTCTCTACGTCTAATTTTCCAGTGAATCTCCATTTGAGCTCATTACGAACCCAGATCCTGCAATTCAAAGTGTATTTGGATTGTATCAAATTATTGAAACTGATTCATGCCACCAATTTGAGAAAATGACCCCATTTATACGATCAATTTGAAGAAATCAAATTCGGTCAGTAGAGAGGGGTGGAAATTGTTGGAAATTTTGGGGGAATTTTGGGAATTTCAAAAAATTGAGGGGCCTCCATGCAATTTCTCAAAATTGAAGGTCAATTTGCAATGAGAAAGATGTTGGAGAACTAATTGTTCAGTTTTCAAAAAAAAATGGGGCTAATTGGCCATTTATGGAAAGTATGGATAAAATGGTAGTTTTAGAAAAATTGGGGACCGATTTGGAAAATTGGAAAATTTGAGCCTCATTTACAATTTTAAGTAAACTAAGGACCAATGAGGAAATTGGAAGTCCTTGGGACTTGATTGGGGAAAAAGTGAGCACTAGGGACCTAAAGTCAAGAAGTATGTACTTTAGGGACCTCAGTGCAATAAACCAATAAAGTTCGGCCTAGCTTCCATTACATGAAAAAGTAGAAGGCTTTCATGCTAAACCCTACATTATAAGGTTGCTCAAACCATGTAGGGACACTTGAGACTGAAATGCGAGCAAGAGAGCCAGACTAAGACTTGGAAAATCGGCTAGGGACGAACACGTCACAGTCATCGGGTGAGCGAGATTATTTAACGCCATACCTAATTGGGGGTGATGAGCAAATTTTAAAAGTTAAAAACCTATTTACTGGTTGTGAGTTGGAACTTTATAAATCATACCGGTGGGGATGATGGGCGTCCTTTAAACATGTACCTTTCCTGAAATAATATTATACAAAACTAAAAAATAGATATACCTGATTTTATAGTTCCTATATAAGGAAGTCTTTAATATTAGTTTTCCCTTGATTTCCTGAAAGGGGTAAAAGGGAGGGGTGAGTTCTACAACTCAGTGAGCGGGGGTTGGGAGTGAGTTTTCATAAACAAAACAACTTTAATCGGAGTGTGCCAAGCTCCTTATTTTCTTTTAAAATATCCTTTCCTCAAATACTAGTTTTTAAAACCTTTACCCTACCAAGGGTGACATTTTCAAGTTGGAGTGTGTCAGACTCCTTAATTTCCTTTAGATTTTCTCCACTTTAAAAATCTTGGTTTTCCACTTTAAAAATATGGTTTAACAAATATTAAGGGGATGCAAAATGAATACTTCCCAGGAGTTCACCCATCTTAACACTACTGTAGCCCAAGCACACTTAACCTTGGAGTTTTGATAGGATCCGATGCATTAGTGCTAGTATTTTATTTAATTTGAGTTACTAAAAGAATATTATTTGATAACTATTAAGGGAATGCAAAATGAATACTTCCCAAGAGGTCACCCATCCTATCACTACTATCACACAAGCATGTTTAACTTCGGTATTCTAATGGGATCGAGTTCATTTGAAGCAATTTGGTTTTTCTTTTCAAAATGTTTTTTCTCATTACTAAAAACACGTTGTTACAATTACTCCCCACCTTTTTAGGAGTTTTGTCCCCAAAACTCATGCAACATTAGACTTTACTTCTTACCCTTCCTTTTGTGCACTTATGTGGATTCATTTCCAATAATTTTCTACTACACCTTAGGCATTAGAGAACATTTAGGGTTGTCTTCCTGCGGGAATAGATTCTTGGGTAATGTAGGCGACACCAGTCCTACTTTTCTTGGTTTCTCTCTTGGGAGCCATCTGAAAATTTTAAAACTTTCTCCTAGTTACTATATTATATAGTCTTGATAATGTATTTGAGGAAACATGCTCTGATACCAATATAGTTGTCATGCCCCGACCCGATTTGGTCGGATCCTTGTGATCCAAGAGGAGTAAGGCATCCTTTAAACCTATACCTTTCCTGGAATAAAATTATATAAAACTAAAAAACAAACATACCTAATTTTATAGTTCCTATATAGTGAAGTCTTTAAGATTGGTTTTTCCTTGATTTCCTAAAAAGGGTAAAAGGGAGGGGGTGAGTTCTACAACTGAGTGAGCAGGGGTTGGGAGTGAGTTTTCATACACAAAACAACTTTAATTGGAGTGTGCCAAACTCCTTATTTTCTTTTAAAATATCCTTTCCTCAAATACTAGTTTTTAAAACCTTTACCCTACCGAGGGTCACATTTTCAAGTTGGAGTGTGTCGGACACCTTAATTTCCTTTAGATTTTCTCCACTTTAAAAATCTTAGTTTTTAACCATTTCTAGTTAATTATGGTGTATCATCACCCAACACACATCCTTCATCATGAAGGTCAAAACACACAATCACAGGCCAGCCCGTCCACTGAACCCACTTGTGGTGTCGGAGCAACTTTACCAGCCACCTATATAGAAGCACGTCCACTTCAACCCTAAGAGTGAGTGGATGTACTCGACATCTAACCCTCAATCCCAAAATCAATTCTTCATGTCTGTATGAGGACAAAGACCTCATCCTGACCCCACCCCGGTCTCATGCACAATGAAGCTACGTCGAGTTCGCAAGGTCACCTTGTCCGACAAACTGCCTTTATATCCACTAGGTCTTCGAGGATCCTAGGACACATCACTACTCCTCTTGGACATCTTAATGGTCCTGTACACACAGTGCATGCACAATCAGTATTTTCATCTCATGCCTTATAATCTGTGGTGCCACTAGTCCAACGGCCCCGACCTTCAACTCAACCTACAGCTATTTATCTTGACTAGTCCAAAGACCTGTTATGTCGCACTACCACTAATTTACTGAATATGTCGATCCAATCTTGGTACCATCGCCAAACAATTCATTTATTTATAATTTTATGGCATATATCTCATGTTTGTTTACAAGGTTCTACTCGTGTAAACCCCGCCCTTTTTAGTTAAGGAAAATTGTGAAAAGAACCTGTCAAATCGAGTAAGAAAACTGAACTAGTTCACGTACCAGATCAATTGGGAATGGACAATTAGGAAATTTTTAGAAATTTACAACTCTCGGGTGATCCAAATGGTTCATAAAACCATGGAAAAGAACCTTAGGACAAATTGGAAGAGAAAAACTAGACCGGTTTAGATGAACCAGATCCAACCAGATAGAACCTGTTTATCAACCGAGTTGATTCATGAACTAGAACCGATAGAGAATGGGTAAACCAAGAAATTTATGGATCCCTTGTGATCCAAAGAGACTAATAAACCTTTAGAAGGAACATTAGAACAAAGTGGGAGAAAACTAGATCGATTCAGGTGAACCGGACCCGAACTATATTGAACCGGTTTAAGGACCGAGTCAGTTTATGAACCGGAATCAATAAAGAAATGGTAAAACATAAATCTTATGGACCCTAAGTGACCTAAGGAGTCACAAAAGTCATGGAAATGGACTTTTGAAGGAATTGAGGATGAAAACCAAACCGGTTCAGGTGAACTAGATTCGAACCGGTTTGGACTAGTTTCAACCACTATTGAATCGGATACTAAATTAATTTTTCTAAGTGGATTAAATAATTCAAATTTGAGATTTGAGGCCACCATTGGAGAAAAAATAAATTTAAATGAATTTCAAAATTTTTAGATTTGAAAAACTCGGTCGAATGAGGGGCGAACCGACCGGTTTAATCTTCAAACCTAGTTCGTAACAGTGTCATCTTCTTCCTATAGATGAACGCACTGTTCACTCACCGAAAAATTGAAGCAGTGCCGGCAAACAGGAAACATCTCCGTTCAATATGTTTCTGACCATCAATGCCTGTCACAAAGGTGTCAATTGGACGGCCAAGAAGTCCCCGAGCTTCAAATATAAAGACCCCCTCCCCATTCATCCACTCCACACCTGAAAATCTCATTCTCTCTTAGTTGCTTAGTTTTTCGGTGAAGCTAGAACTAGAGCTCCAATATAGGGTCTTTTCTGAGCCAAAGAAGGCAAGGTCAGGTTCTTTAGAACTGGGGAGAAGTCGGCTACACGCCTGTAGTCTCCGTTTGTTCCCAAATTGTCCTAAGGTCCTTCAAGGAAGTTTCATCATACCAACCGGGTATGATCAACTTACAACTAGTAAGTAGTTTTTCCGCGTAATTTTCACATCACTCCTCTAGGTTGTGATGTTTAAAAATACCACTAAGTAGTGGGTTTTCATTTCGAGATACTTATCAACTCCAACTGGGTATGATATAAAATCTCATTCACAACCGGTAAGTGGTTTTTAACTTTAAATTGTGCTTATCATCCCAACCGGGTATGATGTTAGTAAGCCGACTCATAGTGACTTCTAAAAAAAGTGCTCATCATCCCAACCTAGTATGATGTGAATAACCCACTCACCCGTTAACCATGATGTGTTCGTCCACGGTTGGTTTTCCAAGTTGATATGAGCATTCTCTTGCTGCGTTCCGATCACACTTGTCCTGTCGGAGGTGCGACGGTACGAGCTTTCTATGTACAAAGGTAGCTCTCTTCCTAAAGTACCTTCTAGGATCAAGAATTCCTACTATTGACCTTTCAGCATCGTTGAGGTCATATGAGAGTTGTGGGGATTTTGGGAGAGCTTGTTTTGGCTAGAGGAGGGCTAAATTCGGCTAATTTTAGCTAGGCCGAAATAGGGCAGCTTTGGTCTACCAAAGCTGTTTCACTATTTGATTATGTCGGGACTTCTTCGGCGATCCTCGGATCCAATGGAGGTTGCTATGAGATAGCTAACTTCCCTCGGAATCTAAAGAGCCCGACCTCTCCTTCTGAGGTTAAGAAAAATGTCCAAGTCGGACCTCTGGTTCGAGCTTCACCAAGAAAATGGAGCAGTAGAGAGAAATAGAGAAGTTTTCAGGTGTGAGGAGAATGAATGGGGATGAGCTCTTCATATAGGAGTAGAATTACGTATGGAGTATATAGGATTTATTACTGTGATATTAATGTTGTCATTATTCTCCAGAAATTTATGGACATTTATTAGTATTAATTCTAATAATTAAATATATTTATTAAACCATAGGTATTAATTTCAATAAATACACAGGTATTTATGATATTTTCCCAAGAGGCCACCCATCCTAGCACTACTCTCACCCAAGCACACGCTTAACTTCGATGTTTTGATAGGATCTGGTGCATTATTAAGAGTATGTTATTACATTTTTAGTTACTAAAACAATATGGTTTGACAACTATTGAGGGGTTGCAACATGAATACTTCCCAATAAGTCAACCAACCTAGCACTACTCTCACCAAGCACGCTTAAATTCAAAGTTCTAAAGGGATCCTGAATTCGTGCTGTTATGTTTTTAATTTTTTATTACTAAAAAAAATTATTTGTCAACTATTGAAAGTGTGCAACCCTAGATGAATACTTCCCAGTAGCCCAAGCACACTTAACCTTGGAGTTTTGATAGGATCGGATACATTAATGCTAGTATGTTATTTAATTTTAGGTTACTAAAATAATATGGTTTGACAATTATTGAGAGAATGCAAAATGAATGCTTCCTGATATCACCCATCCTAACACTACTCTCGTCCAAGCACACTTAACATTGGAGTTTTGATAATATCAGATGCATTAGTGGTGGTATGTTATTTAATTTTGGGTTACTAAAACAATATGGGTTGACAACTATTGAGAGAATGAAAAAAGAATACTTCCCGGGAGGTCACCCATCCTAGCACTACTCTCACTCAAGCACGCTTAAATTCGGTATTTTAATGGGATCAAGTTCATCTGAACCAATTTGGTTTTTCTTTTCAAATTTTTTTTATTACTAAACACGGTGTTACAATTACTCCCCATCTTTTTAGGAGTTTTGTCCTCAAAACTCATGCAACATTAGTCTCTACTTCATACCCTTTTTTTGTGCACTTATATGGTTTCATTTCCAATAACTTTCTACTACACCTTAGTCATTGGAGAATTTTTAGGGTTGTCTTCCTACAAGAATAGATTATTGGGTAATGTTGGTGACATCAGTCCTAGTTTTCTTGGTTCCTCTCTTGGGAGCCATCTGAAAATTTTAAAACTTTCTCCTAGTTACTATATTATATACTCTTGATAATGTATTCGAGGAAACAGGCTCTGATACCATTCTTGTTGTCACGCCCTGATACAGTATGATCGGATCCTCGTGATCAACCTACCACTCTTCTCGGTTTACTAAGGGTTTTCGCCTCTTTTAAACTCAGGAGGAGTAAGGCATCCTTTAAACCTTTACCTTTCCTGGAACATTATACAAAACTAAAAAATAAACATACTTGATTTTATAGTTCCTATACAAGAAAGTCTTTAAGATTGGTTTTTCCTTGATTTTATGAAAGGGGTAAAAGGGAGGGGGTGAGTTCTACAACTCAGTGAGGGGGATGGAGGTTGGGAGTGAGTTTTCTTAAACAAAAAAACTTTAATCGGATTGTGCCAAACTTCTTATTTTCTTGTAAAATATCCTTTCCTCAAATATCCTTTCCAAGCACACTTAACCTTGGAGTTTTGATAGGATCTGATGCATTAGTGCTAGTATATTATTTAATTTTTGGTTAATAAAACAATATGGTTTGATAACTATTGAGAGAATGTAAAATAAATACTTCCTGAGGTCACCCATCCTAAAATTACTCTCGCCCAAGCACACATAACCTTGGAGTTTTGATAATATCATATGCATTGCTAGTATGTTATTTAATTTTGGGTTACTAAAACAATATGGGTTGACAACTATTGAGAGAATGTAAAATGAATACTTCCCGGGAGGTCACACATCCTAGCACTACTCTCACTCAAGCATGCTTAACTTCGGTATTCTAATGGGATCAAGTTCATCTGAATCAATTTGGTTTTTCTGTTCAAAATTTTTTTTTTCTAGTTACTAAAAACACGATGTTACACATACACTATGATTCGGGACCATCAAGACACCAAAGTGGGTAGTGATGGGTTCTAAGGACTACTGGACGACATGGTGGCAATAAGGGCAGGAGAAGCTACCGTGTTTGGGCTTCTCATTGGACCAGTTTGTCATGAAACCACTATGTTGGGCTTCTTGCGCTTTAAGACTGGGGTGGAGGTGGGATGAGGTCTCAGTTTGAATATAAATAAATTCATTCTCTATCAAATGGTGACCTCAATTCTCCAATTTGAATTTTCTAAGCCATCTAGAAAAAATAAATTTAGCATTTGGTTCAATAGTGGTTCAAACTAGTCAAAACCGGTTCAATCCGACTTGGATCCGGTTCATATGAACCAGTCTAGTTTTCTCTCCCAAATTATCCAAAGGTCCTTTTCCAAGATTTTTATGAACCCTTTGGGTTACTTGGGAGTTGTAAATTTTCCAAATTGCTTGTTCTCTGATGATTGGGTTTGTGAACCGATTCGATTTTCTCACTTGGTTTGACCGACTCTTTTCCAGATTTTCCTTAACTCCAAAGAGCGGGGTTTACAACTCTCCCCTCCTTTTAGGAGTTTTGTCCCCAAAACTTATTTCATACTTGTTGTACTAGATTGAACCTTCATTGATATAAATTTCATAGTTTATTGATCTACAACTTTCTTGGTTGTTTCCATTTATCCCTTATATCACATACTTCAAATTTTCTTTTCATTCATATCCCTTTTTCATTCCATAGAGCTTACTTTAGCTAAACATATCTCACTAGAAGGCTTAAGGTCATATCCTTAAATTTACATCCTTAATTTTCCCAAAGCACTATTTCTCCATTCCAAAATCCTTCACTTAAGACTTTAGGATTAGGAGTTCCAAAATACTCAATCTTTCTTGCATTCGGTTATTTCCTTTATTGTTGACCTTCTTAGCTCATTGTACGTTCTCGTATCATGTACATACTTACTTAGATGTTGGTGTTGTCACATTTTTCCTCATACATTGATCTTTCTCCCATTCGTTGGTTATTACAACTTCGTTCTACATTTAATGTCTGACTTTATCATGCTCAAATCATTCACTCTTCCTTACCAATTTCATATTTCCATGAGACAATTAGGCTTACATGTCCCTTACGGCATGACATACTTTGGGACTTGTCTTTGTCTTCTCATCCTTCTAACCATATTGGTTTCCTCACTTACTCATCTTTTCAAACTCCTTTATTAGGTCATTCAACTTTCAAGTCTTTGAGTTTCCTGATAACTTCTTGACATGCTGGAACTCTTCCTTTCTTACGTCATTCCTCATTCCCACTAATGTCCTTTCTTTTAAGGTCTCTTCTCTTTCTTAATCCATTCTTACTCACTCATGATCAATCTACTGATAGCATCTTTTGATGTTGCCTGCCTACTTACCTCTTACTTGGGATTTAATTTCTCCCTTGGACCTTCACGGTTATTTTTCCTTTGTACTTGATCATTTTATCTCTAGCAACTTGTCCTTGAGAAGCTTATCTGGTTCTCAGTTTTGTTGGTTCCATTTCCTCTTAATTGGTAAACATGTGTCCTTCCAAGGTTTCCTTTCTTACTAAGTTTTACACTTCTTTTCTCCCAGAATTTTCTTCTTGTTTTACCATTGCGAATATTCAAACTTGAATGTCCTTCCTTGCTGATATCTTCACCTACCTACCTTTACTCTTGAGATCCTATGAGTGCTTTTCGTCTATCTCACCTCATTCTCACTTACTCCTAGTACTTGTTTATTCCTTTGAGGTGAATTTCACATCCCTCTTTGTGTCAAAATCTCTCGTATCTTCATGTCATTGGTATTCCTCTTTTTGCCTCATTTAGGATGTAATCCTTATTACTCCCTAGTTCTTATTAGAGCTAAGTTTATTCTTCTGAATGATTTGGTCAATAGGAGTTATTTCCTTCAATTGGATCCAGTTTAAATCCATATTTGGTTCCCTACTCTCCTGCAATTAGATCATGCTTGGCCTTAAAGGTATTTACTTGGTCACATATATCCTTTAATGAGGTCCCAGTTCCTACCCCAGCTTATGATATGTCTTATGTTGATTGAACTTTTTCTACGATTCCTCTCCCTATCTTCATTCATCTTTTAGGGACTTCAATATTGGGATTTTCACGCTCATTTTCCCTTACTGCTTCTTGAAAGTTCTCTCTTGATTATTTCTTATGCTTCTCTCACCTATATTCTATTCCTTTTTGTTTCCCATCCTTATCTCCAAACAAGTCTTTTATTATTATCGGGTTACTAAGGGTGTGTATCCTAGCTCTTTCCAAGTGTTGGTGTTATTCCCATAATTTTCTTTCTATCATACTTGTTTTCTCTTCTCTTTTCCTTGTCCCATCTTACTTATCTTAACATCTTCTGTGCTTTCCTTAACTTTCTTCCTTTCTTTTTGATCGACCTCCATTCCTTTGGTTTTTCTTTGGAATAGTCTATTTGTTTTCTTTACCCTTATTCTTTGAATCCTTCCTTAACTCCTTAATCCTCTGCTATTAGATGCTTACTTCCTATTTGTTCTAACTTTCTTCTTCTTTTATATGATTTGAATACATCTTCCTTGTGTGAACTCTAAGAGTTTCTTCCTTGCCAAATTTCATTGTACTTTGAGAAAAATTTTAAAGGTTAGGGTTAACTAGAATTAACCCGTTTTCCTTCCTTGGGTGATTTTCCATCCTTTGATGTTGATCTTTATTAGCATACTCTTATTGTTTGAGTTTATCAAGGAAACTCAAAAATTTTATCAAGGAAAATTTCACTTCATTCATTCAAGAATTTTTCTTGCCATACATAGCTTATTACAGAATTTTCTACCCTTAATCCATTGGGGTCATAGGCCGAGAGTTAGTCCTAGAGCGATTGTGGGATTCATGATAAGAAGGCTCGAAGGAACTAGTTGGGATCCATTCAAATTCCCTTATAGGGCGAATCTCATGTATGGCCTCCAGTCCATATTGCCTTAGTACCTTAATCTCACACTTGTAGGTCCACTTCATCAGTTGGGATGGATTGAAGCCAGGTTGAGTACGTGGAGGTACTTGGTGGACTTTTATGAAGGTGGCATATGAATCCAAGTAGTTATCCTAGGCTTCCTTATTGGTTGGATTCCTCTCCGATTGTTGTGGGGCTCAAGGAGGGATTGGGCTTCTAGGAGGAGGTACTAGTTCCTCTTCTCTTGGAGGAGGGTAGGTGATGTCTTCTAGTTCCAATAAGGCTACTACCTGATAGAGGGTAAGGCTTGGTGTTATCCCCAGTCATTTCTCTATTTCTTGAAAAGGGATAAAAAGGGTTGGTGAGTTTCTACAACTCAGTGAATGGGTATTTTCAAAAAAAAATGAAGTTTCAATAAAATACTTTTTAAATTGGAGTGTGTCATACTCCTTATTTTCTTTAAAATATCTCATTCTCAAAATCTTAGTTTACATAGCCATTTCTCAATCCTCAATCATAACTAGTGTGTTTAACATTAAACATACACTCTTTATCATGAAGGGAACACACAATCGCAGGGCAGCACATCCACTGCACCCACTTGTAGCGTCGGTGCGACTTTACCGGCCACCTAGATAGAAGCACGACCACTTCTACCCTTAGAATTAGTGGATGTATGTGACATCTGACCCTCAATCCCATAATGAAAACTCTGTATCCGTATGAGGATAGGGACCTCATCTTGACCCCACCCCGGTCTCATGTGCATGAAGCAACGTCGAGCTTACATGACTGCTGGCACGACAATCTACCCTAATCTCCACCATGTTGTCTCGTAGCCCCTAGGATGCATCACTACCCCTCTTAGGCGTCTTGAAGGTTATGTACCTCAGTGCATGCACAAAACAACAATTTTCCACATAAGCCATTTAATTTGTGGTGCCACTAGTCCAACGGCCCCGACCCTCAACTCGACCTGCAGATGTTTGTCTCGACCAGTCCGTCGACCTGTCATGTCGGACTACCGCCAATCCTTTGAGTATGTCGGTCCTATCTTGGTACCATGGCCAAACAAATAATTCATTTAAAGTTTTCATGGCTTAAATTCAAGTTTGTTTACGAGTTCCTGCTCATGCAACTGGCCTTGTGACCACTTTACGAGATTTTCAAAACCGGGCATATTAGCCCCCAACTTTCAAAACCGAGGCCTAGGGCCTATATAAGCTATTCGAGCTCCCGTCAAGAAGGTCTCCCAAAAAGTTCAAGCAGTGGCACACAGTCAGGGGAGAGCACCTCTGACAAAATAATGTTTCAGTCGTCCACCACACCAACCGGGTTTGAGGACATCTCCGCTTATAACTGATAAGCGGGATTTGTACTTCCTTCAAGGAAGTTCGTCACACCAACTAGGTATGATCTACTTACAATTGTTAAGTAGTTTTCTGTGTAATTTCCACATCACTCCATTCAGGTGTGATGGTTAAAATTCCACTTAGTAATGGGTTTTCATTTTTGAGTTGCTTATAATCCCAACCGAGTATGATATAAAAAGTCCACTCACCCGTTAATGTCATGAATTCTTTTTAATCGGCTCTTGTCTCCCCGTGAGCCATGTCTTTGTTGGCGTTCCCAATACCTTGTGTTCCTACATGATATGACCTCTTTGTTCATTATCTTTTGTCTTGATATCATTCATTCAATATGAATGAATAAAATACCCAACTTTTCAAATATTTACAATTTGGTCCCTAAAGTTCTTTTTCCTTTACTCTAAGTCCCAAATGCTGATTCTTCCCTAAATTGAGTCCCAAAACTTCAAAATTATTCTTTGAGACCTCAATTTATACAAAATTGAAGTTAGATTGGAGTTCCTACATCTTCATACAATTCAATTGCACTTTGAATCGTATGATTTGACGCCGGAACGAGCTCAAGTGGAACTTCGTCAGAAAACTGAATGTAGAGAGAGAAAGCTTCGAAAGCTTACCATCGAGGGTGTGGCGGTCCGAGCTTTCAATCTGGACAGATAGCTCTCATCCTGAGGTCCTTCGTAGAATCAAGAGTTACCTTAATTCTTGTTGAATTGAGGGAGAATTTAGTTATTGAAAATTTGTTGGTTCACTATCTAGCACTGATCGGAATTCATAGAGGGGAGCCAAATTGGCTTACCTTTCTGCACTAATTCGGCAGTGGAAGGGCTGAGGAGGTGTTGGGAGGGCTTGGTTTGGCCTGAGGAGGGCTCAAATTGGCTGATTTCAGCTCAACAAAAATAGGGCAGCTTCGGTCCGTCGGAGCTGCTTCACTATTCAATCACGTTAGTGTTTCTTCGGCGACCCTTGGAGCAATTGGAGACTAACACCGTGTAGTTGACTTCTCCCCGAGTCTAAGGAACCTGACCATGCCTTCTTTGGCTTAAAAAAGACAATATATTAGAGCTCTGGTTCAAGCTTCACTGAAAAACTGAGTAGCTGAGAGAGAGAGTGAGGCTTTCAGGTGTTTAGAGGATGAATAGAGAGGGGCTCTTTATATAAGGAGCTCGGGGACTCGTCGGACGTCCATTTGGCACCTTTATGAATATCATTGATGGCTTGAAATGTACTGAACGGAAATGTTTCCACTTCACCGGTGCTGGTTCAATTTTTTGATGAGTGAATAGTGCTGTCATCTGAAGGAAGAAGACGACACTGTTCTGAACCAGACCAGACCGGTCCGAACCGGGTTCAAAGCTTAAACTGGCCGGTTCAGGCCTGATTCCAACGAGTTTTTCAAAATTAAAAATTTCAAAATTTATCTAAATTCATTCTTTATCAAATGTGGCCTCAATTCTCTAATTTGAATTTTCTAAGCCACCTAGAAAAATAAATTTATAATCCGGTTCAATAGAGGTTCAAACTGGTCCAAACCTATTCAATCCGACTCGGATCCGGTTCACTTGAATTGGTCTAGTTTTCTCTCCCAAATTGTCCAAAGGTCCTTTTCCAAGGTTTTTATGAACCCTTTGGGTTACTCAGGTGATGTAAATTTCCCAAATTGCCCATTTTCTAATGATCAGCTTTGTGAACTTATTCGGTTTTCTCACTCATTTTGACAGGTTCTTTTCCCAATTTTCCTTAACTCCAAAGAGTTGGGTTTAAATTTGGAAAATTGAGGCCACCATTAGATAGAAAATTAATTTAGAAATTTTAAATTTTTAGAAAACTGGTGGAATCGGGCCTAAACCGACCGATTTTCATTTTCGAATCACCAAACCTGGTCGGACTAATCAACGGCCCATCCAATCAACGGACCGCTGATAGGTTAGCACCTTGTCAACATGCACGACCAATCAGCACACGACACATGGCAAGGAATGCCCCGTTAGCTACTTGGTCATCTCTTGAAAGCACTGACCAATTAGGGATAAATACGTGTTTGGTGAATGGTCAACGGTCAACAGCCACACAGACACAAATGACCAATGGGAGTCTGCCATGTGTCCGGTCAACTGGTTAATGGTTGACGTGGCGGCTAAGTAGGATCTCCATGTCAGTTGGCCCAGCCAATAATGTGATGCCATGTGGCCAGTCCACACGTGCGAAGCTCGCACGTGCGGAATATTGTCATCTTCCTCCTGCGTCCGATGACATTGTTCATCAAGGAAAGATTTTTCTTTCCTTTTCAGGTGAAGGAAATTTTCTCTGATTTCGACAATTTTCAATTAGGATGAGAATGACTAGTATGAAAACTGGTAGGCCAGAGTGACCTTGAGCTCCCTATATAAAGAGCTCCCTTCCGTTCATTATCGACGCACCTCAATTCTCCTATCCCTCTAAAGTGCTCATTTTTCTGGTGAAGCTCAAACTAGAGCTTTGACTTGGGCACTTGCTTCAATCTTAGAAGATGAATTTTGGCCCTACAAATTCATGAGGAAGTCACCTACCTGACGCCCACCTCCAACCGACCCGAGGATCACCGGAGAAGCGCCAACGAACCCAAACAATGAAGCAAGTCCATCGATCTAAAGCTGTTCTATTTTGATCGATTTGAATTAGGCCAATTTAGACCTTCTCCAGCTAAATTGAGTCCTCCCTTAGACCCTACGGCCATCACACGACCACTTCAGAGGAAAAAAGTTAAGCTAATTCGGCCCTCCTCCGTCGGTGCAGTTCAGTTCTAGAGAGAGAAATTACTAAATATCCTTGATCAATTCCCATTGATCCTAACACCATTTGTCCAAATTCTTGATCCTAGAAGGTTTCTGAAGACAAGAGCTAACTTTCTAGATCAAGAACTCGGATCACTGTGCCTCCAACGGTAAGCTTTCAAAGCTTTCTCTCTCTACGTCCAGTTTTTTTGTGAAGCTCCGTTTGAGCTCATTTCGGACCCATATCCTGCAATTCAAAGCTCAATTAGATTGTATGGATGCATAGAAATCGATCCACAACACCAATTTGACAAATTAACCCTATTTGAATGGCCAATTTGAAGAAATAAAATTCGATCAGTAGAAAGGGGTGAAAATTGGGGGTAAATTTTGGGATAAAATGGGGATTTCAAAAAATATTTCTCTTGGAAAACCGACTAGGGATGAACGCGTCACAGTCATCAGGTGAGTGAGAATTTTACACGTCATACCCGGTAGGGATTATGAGCACATTTTAAATTGAAAGACCACTATAAGTTGGACCTTCTAAGATCATACCCGGATGGTATGATGGACACTATTTGAAATAAAACCCACTTACCAGTTGTGAGTGGACATAAGCTCTATCATCATATCCGGTTAGTATGATGAATGCATTAGAGCTAAAAGCAATTTTTTTCGGAAATGATCTTCCCTAATTGTGTTCAAATGCTTAAACTCATTTTGAGACTTTCCTGACAAGAGCTAGAATAGCTCCTATAGGTCGGGGGCCTCAATTTTGAACTTATAGGGCTCAAGGCCTTATTTTTGAAAAACTCGTGAAGTGGGCCCAAGGCTAGTGGGCATGGGCTAGAGCGCCCGTAGACAAACATGAGTAAAAAAAGCCATGAAAACTCTCACAAAAACGGAAATATTGTGTGATTTGCCATGGTACCAAGTCAAGACTAACAAGGTTTGATGGGCTAGTGGCAATGCGCCATGACTAGGTCGACGAATTGGTCAGGCAAACAACTACTGGCCAAGTCGAGTGTCGGGGCTATTGGACCATCGGCACCAAAGATGATGGATATGATATGAAAACCTATTGTTTGTTTATGCACTCTAATTCAGGACCATGAAGATGCCCATGTGGGGTAGTGCTGGGTTTCAAGGACTGTTGGATGACCTACTGGCGATAAGGACAATTGTCGTACCAATTAGTGATGAAACTACTATGTTTGGGCTTCTTGAAGCTATTGTGTTTGGGCTTCTTGCACATGAGACTTGGGTGGGGACATGATGAGGTCTTTATCCTCATACGGACATGAAGTGATTTTGGGCTTCTTGCACATGAGACAGCTCGAAGAGTTTGGCTCCTTCTTGGCCGAAGGAACGAAGATCCTATTTGAGCTCACTCGAGCCTAGGTGGAGGTCCTTAAACTGAACTGTGGTTGCAGTCATGTAGAGAACTTATTCCCAGTTCCAATTGCTCTGGGAAGAGCTTTGTAGGTAGAGAAAAAGCTCGACATCGGAACTCTAGTTTAAGCTTTGTCGGGAAGTGAACCTTTGTTGTTTCTTTTATCATTAGTGGGATGGGGAATGCGAGGGGAGGGTGCTCTTGATATATGAAGCTCAACAACTATTTGGGCTACCGGCCGATGTAGGTCTCGTCCCCCGCCTCGCTTGCTAGCAACTGGATCAGAGCTTTTTCTGAATCACTAGTGACTTTCTCCCTCCTTCTTATCTTCTTCTCCGTGTTAGCTAGCTAAGGAAGACAACACTATGGTGCGCGTGTAGGCTTCGCACGTGTCGGCTTGCTACGTGGCTAATGTGATTGGTTATTTTGCTGACATAGCATCCCCATCAGTAGCCTAGTTAGCCTTTGACTTGTTGATCGGACACATGGCGGCCTCCTATGGGATGTTCCTTCCTATGTGGCTATTGATCGATCCCTATTGACTATTGACCATGACACGTGGTGCTTTCTGATTAGTTGGTTTAAATGCATAAGATTTCCCTCCAAACATGTAGTGCGAGTGCCATATGTCAACTTATGATTGGTCGTGGTCATCCGATGTGGCATTGCCATGTGTCAGCCCCTAATTGGTCTTTCATTCCCGGTCATCCCAGTCAGTCACTGACGTGGCACCTCTGCCACGTGTCGGATCCCCATTGGTCAGTCTATTCTGACAGTGCTCATCCAACCTTAACGGTTGACCAAGACACATGTCACTATCCTATTAATTGGTCTTCACTAAGGTGGATTGACCGTTGACCAAGGACATGCGTCACGCTTTGATTAGTCAGCGCTGATTGAGCAACTAACTAAGCACACTTCACTACACATCATATGCTGATTGGTCGCACCTACTGACTGGGCGCTGACCTGGAAGTGGTCCGTTGACCGTTGGACCGTTGACCGTTGGACCGTTGACCGGTCTAGTCTGACTGGGATTGGTGACACGAAATCGTAAACCGATCGGTTTAGGCCTAATTCGATCGGTTTTCTAAAATTTAAAAATTTCTAAATTCATTTTCTATCTAATGGTGGCTTCAATTTTCCAATTTGGTATTTTTAAGCCTACTAGAAAAATGAATCTTTGAACCGGTTCTTCATGGTTCAACCCAATTTACTTCGGTTCCATTTAGTACGGGTCTGGTTTACCTTGAACCGATCCAGTTTTCATACCCTATCCTGTTCATGGTTCTTCTCCATTATTTTTGTGATTTATTGGCTACTTGGGATTTAGAATGTTTCTTCTTAAACCCTCATTTTACCCCTTTCTGGTTTTGATAATCACCTAATTTCCTTCCGGAAGTATCTAGGGTTTTCCCTAGTTTAGTTCTTTACTCTAAAGGAAAGGGGCTTACAACTCTCCCCTCCTTCTAGGAGTTTTATCCTCAAAACTCTTACATGTTAAACAATTGAGGTTATCTATCCCTCATGATTGACTCCGTCTCCCACATCTCCTCTTTTACTTGGTCATTTCGCCAAAGGACCTTTACCATGGGAATCCTCTTCTTCCTTAGGTTCTTCTCTCATCGATCAAGGATTTGTATTGGCTCCACCTCATAGACCAGATCTTCCTCTAGCTTGAGTGGTGGCTGATCCAATATATGGCTGGGGTCAGGCTCATATTTTCATAGTACCAACACGTGGAATACGTCATGTATCCTTTGCAGGTCCTGGGGCAACTCCAGCTTGTATGCCAGCAAGTCCAATACTATGAATTATGATGTATGGACCTATGTACCTTGGTTTCAACTTTCCTTTCTGTTGAAATCCAAGTATTTCTCTCCACGATGACACCTTGAGGAACACTCGGTCTCCTACCTCAAATTATAGGTCCTTTCTCTGGTAGTCGACATAGCTCTTTTGTTAATCCGAAGCCGAATTAAGTCGACTCGTTATTATTCGGATCTTTTCCGTTACATCCTCTATTAGATAGACCTTCTCAAGTCTTCTTTCCCTTACCTCCTCCTAGAATAGGGGTGTACGATAGGGACGCCTGTAGAGGGCTTCGTGTGGTGCCATCTGTATGTTGGCATGATAGCTATTATTATGGGCAAACTCCATGAGGCACAGATAGTCATCCCATCCCTTGTTCATCGTTAAGACATATGCTTAAAGGATATTCTCCAAGGTTTGGATGGCCCGTTCGGATTGCCCATCCATCTTAGGATGGAAGGCAGTGCTTATATAAAGTTTAGTCCCTAGGGCAGCTTGTAAGCTAGGCCAAAACCAAAAGGTGAACCTCAGGTCTCGGTCCAATTCTATGCTTACTGGGACCCCGTGGAGCCTCACAATTTCTCCTATGATAACCCATATTGCATATCGCCCCCTTTTTGTCATGGGCAGCCCGGTCACAAAATCCATGGTGATGTGTTCCCAATTCCATTCAGGGATGGGTAGGGGTTGTAGTAGTCCGGAGGGTTTCTATTGTTCAGCTTTAATTTACTGGCATGACAGGCACCTTGCCACATACTCTGTAATGTCCTTTTTCATCCCCTTCCACCAATACCCTGGCTTTAGGGTATGTTACATTTTCGTGCTGTCAGGATGCATGATGTATACTGAATCATGTGCCTCCTCTTGTATCATCCTCTTCAATTCTGGGTTATTTAGTAACTAGACCCTCCCTTTAAAGGTCATCAACCCATCTTTTCTGACTACAAGGTCTTGGGTTGGCTCGTTGGCAGACTGGTTCCAATGTAGACAAACCTCCTCGTTCTCCATTTGCAGAGTCTATATTTGGGCTACTAAGTTGGACCGCACAACATGTTGGCCATTAGGCCATTCTAGCCCCTATCAAGGCTAAGGCTTACCCTCAGGCTACACAATTGTCTTAGTAAGGATAAGTAGTTGGTCCTCATTGAGGCTACTCCCATGTGGTAATTGTGGCTAACTACGTCCGCTACCATGTTGGCCTTGCTAGGGTGGTATTCGATCATTAAATCATAATCCTTTACCAACTTTAGCCACCTCCTCTACCATAGATTGAGCTCCTTTTCAGTTAGGAAATATTTTAGGCTCTTGTGGTTGGTGTATATGCGGCATTTGACTCCGTACAGGTAGTGACGCCAAATCTTGAGGGCGAACACAATTGCTGCAAGCTCAAGGTCATGGGTGGGGTAGTTCCTCTCATGATTGTCGAGAGGCATACGTAATGATCCTTCCTTGCCACATTAGAACACATCCCAATCCTTGTCCGAACGTGTCACTATACCTCATATATTCCCCCGCATCTAAGTCGGGAAATGCCAACACTACGGTCATCGTCAATTGGGACTTAAGCTCCTAGAACGACTCCTCACACTTAGCATCCCACTTGTAGTCAACTCCCTTCCTTGTGAGGCAGGTCAACGAAGCTGCAATTTTGGAAAAATCCTCTATGAATTTCCGGTAGTATCCTATGAGTCCGAGGAAGCTACGTACCTCGATTGGGCTGGTGGGTGCTTTCCAGTTAGATATGGTCTCTATCTTAGTTGTGTCTACCTTTACTCCATCCTTTAACACTATATGCCCTAAGAAGCCCACCGCTTGCAGCCAAAACTCACACTTTGAAAACTTGGCGTAGAGTTGATTATCCCGTAACGTGTTGAGCGTGGTCTCTAAATGTGCCTTGTACTCCTCTTCAATTTGTGAGTATATGAGGATATCGTTTATGAATACAATCACAAACTTATCCAAGTATGGTTGGAACACATGGTTCATCAGGTCCATGAAGGCTGCGGGAGCGTTCGTCAGTCCCAAGGGCATCACCCTAAACTCGTAGTGTCCATATTGTGATCGGAATGTGGTCTTCTTTATATCCTCCCGGATTTTCAACTGGTAATACCTAGATCGCAGGTCAATCATAGAAAAGTATGCAGCTCCTCGTAGTTGGTCAAACAAATCATCTATCTTTGGGAGAGGATATTTATTATTTATGGTTATCTAGTTTAGCTTGCGATAGTCGATATAAAGCCTCATGCTTCCATCCTTATTCTTAACGAACATGACCGATGCACACCACGAGGATTGGATCTAGCATATGAATTCGTTCTCTAGCAGTTTGTCCAATTGGTCTTTCAATTTCTTAAGTTCGGCCGGCGCCATGTGGTAATGAGCATGCAATATGGGGTGGGTCCTTGGCACTACATCAATCACGAACTCTAGTTGGCGATCTGGGGGTAGGTTGGGTAGCTCTTCTGGGAACATGTTGGGGTAACAATTAACTATTGGGATCTCTTCTAGTCCTTTCCCTTGTGCATCCTTGCAAGTGATTTGCGCAAGGAACAACTTACATCCCTTTCTCAACAAGTCTTGCACCTCCATGCAGGATACCAGGTGTATCCCTACTCTTCCTTTGTCCCCTTCAAATAGTACTTCTTCCTTCCCAGGGGTATGAAATGTTATTCGCTTGTTCCCGCAATCTAGCTTGGCCCAGTGCATACTTAACTAGTCCATCCCCGGAATAACTTCCACTTCTCTTAGTGGGAGGGGAATTAAATCCACTTCCAAGGTGATTCACCCTATCTGGATTTTGCATGCCTTAAGGAGTTTGTGTCGTGCTAGCTCCTCTCCTAATGGCATAAGGAAGTTGAAGGGTGGTGTGAGAGGGGTGAGTTTCCAAGGAAGGACTGGAACCGATGTAAACCCTGCCCCTTCAAAGATAAGAAAACCGAGAAAAGAACCATTCAATTCAAAAGAGAAAATTAGGCCACTTAACAAACCAAAACTAATAAATAATGGGTAAAATGGGAAATTGTCAAATCCCAAGTGACTTAAAAAGTCATAAAAATCATGGAAAAGAACCTTGGAACAAATGGGAAGAGAAAACTAGAGCGGTTGAGGGTGAACTAGACCCAAACCAGATTGAACCGATTTCTAAATTCATTTTTATTGGTGGCTTAAAATGTTCAAATTGGGAAATTAAAATCACAATTACATAGAAAATGAATTTAGATTAATTTAGAAATTTTTAATTTTGAGAAAAGCGGTCAAATCGGGCCTGAACCGACCGATTTTCATCATTAAACCAATCGGACTGATACGGTACGTTTCGGAACAGTGTCGCCTTCTTCCTCGGGTTGACAGCACTGTTCATCAATGAAAAAACTTTCCTTCTCTGACGAACGTGTAACCGCTCCAATCAGGCCATTTTCGCGCAAGGATAAGCTTGACCAAAATGGAAAGTGGTTGGGCAGAGGGTCCCTGAGCTCCCTATATAAAGAGGTACTCTCCATTCATCCTCCACACACCTAAAATTGCCATTCTCTCTCAACTGCTCCATTTTTGGGTGAAGCTCAAACCAGAGCTCTCACTTGGGTAGATTTCTTAGCCTTAGAAGGCAAAGTCGGGTCCTATAGACTCTGGCAGAACTCTACCTGACAGCAACCTCCTTTCGATTCGAGGACCGCTAGAGAAGCACCGATGGAATCAAATAGTAAAGCAACTCTAACGGACCGAAGCTACCCTATTTTGGCCAAGCCAAATTTGGCTAAATTCAGCCCTCATCCAGCCAAACCAAGCCTAACCGACACTCCCACGGCCCTCACACGACCTCAACAGAGCTGAAAGTTAAGCCAATTCAGCCCTCCTCTATCGTTACAGATCGGTGTTAGAGAGAGAAAGTGTCAAATTTCACTGATTAAATTCACCCTCAATTGGACGTCAATTGTAGCAATTCTTGATCCTAGAGAAAATCTTAGGGCGAGAGCTACCTCCTCAAATCAAGAGCTCATACTGTCACACCTTTGACGGTAAGCTTTCGAAGCTTTCTCTCTCTACAAATAGTTTTTCAGCGAAGCGGCCTTTGCACTCATTTCGGAACCAAATAATGCAATTCAAAGCTCAGTTGAATCACATAGAAGTGGAGGAACTGATTCATACTATCAATTGGAGTAATTAACCCCAATGGCCAATTTGAAAAAATCAAATTTGGTCAGTTTGAAGGGGAGAAATTAGGAGAAATTTTGAGGAAAATTGGGAATTTTGAAAATTTGAGGGACCTCAATGCAATTTCCCAAAATTGAAGACCAACTAGTGATAAGAAAGATCTTAGGCGACCAATTGGTCAATTTTCGAAACATTTGGGGTAGAATTGCTATTTTTGGAAAGTATAGGCAAAATGGTAATTTTCAAAAAATTGGGGACCAAATTGGAAATTTGGAAAATTTGAGCCTCTTGCACAATTTTGAGTAAATTAAGGACCCAAAAGGAAATTTTGGAAGCCATGGAACTCAATTTGGGGAAAAGTTAGCATTAGAGACCTAAAGTTAAGGAAAATGAACTTTAGGGACCTAAGTGCAATAAACCAACAATTTTGAGCCTAGTCGCTCATACATTAGAAAATGATGGGTGTCATGCCAAATCTTAATTGATAAGGATGCCCAAATTATGTAGGGACACAAGAGACCAGAATGCCAACAAGGAAAAGCTAGCGTGGACTTGGAAAATCGACTAAGGACGAACATGTCACGGTAATCAGGTGAGTGGGAAACTTTATACTTCCTACACGAGTGGGATGATGAGCACCTTTTGAATACTAAAACAAACCTACTCATCGGTTGTGAGTAGGATTATCCAATATCATACCTGTTTGGTATGATGAGATTCCTTGAGGAAAGGAAAAATCCATATACCGATTATAAGCGGAGTTATCAATACACTCCGTTGCTGTGATGAATTTAAAAGAGATTTTGTTAGAAGTGTTCTCCCCTATCTATGTGACAACTGCTTAAACAATTTGGGAGACCTTCTTTATGGGAGCTAGAGCAGCTCTAATAGGCCAGGGGCCTCGATTTTTGAACTCATAGGGCTGAATGCCCAGTTTTGGAAAAAAACATGTAGTGGGCCCAAGGCTTGTGGGCACGGGCTAAAGCCCATAAAAAAACATGAATAGGAAGAGCTATTAAAACTCTCAATAAAAGTGCAATTAACTGTGTGATTTTCCACAGTACTAAGTTAGGACCAACAAGGCTTAATGGGATAGCGATAGTGTGTCAGGACCAGGTCGACAGACTGGTCAAATAAATAGTTGCAGGATGGGTTGAGTGTTAGGGTTGTTGGACCGTCTACACCAAATAAAATGGCTAAGGAAAAGAAAGCTAATGTTTGTGCATGCACCTATGGATTCGGGACCATCAAGATGCCCAAGGGGGTAGTGAAGGGTTCCAAGGACTCTTGGACGACATGGTGGTGATATGAGAAGGAGAAACTATTGTGTTTGGGTTTCTTGTCATACCAGTTAGTCACGCCCCGACCTGGTTTGGTTGGATCCCCGTGATCAACCCGCCATTCTCCCGGTTTATTAAAAGGCTTCCCCTTATTGTAAACCGTAAAGAGTAAGGCGTCCTTTAACCTGCGCCTTTTTCCTAGAATAGCATAATCAAAATTGCATGAAATTTAAAACTTTACATACCTATCTTACAGGCATCTTAGTTGACGGTCTTTAAGGGGAGGCTTTCTAGGATTTCTTGAAAGGGATATAAGGGAGGGGGTGAGTACGACTACTCAGTAAATGGATTTTTAAAAGCTTTTAATTTTTAAGAAAAACATTTATATAGAGTGTGCCAGACTCCTTTGTTTTCAAAAAATCCCTTCATTTAAAAATTCAGGTTTTTCCATTATTTCTTAGTTACCACGGTGTGTCATCACCCAACACATATCCTTCATCATGAAGGTTACACACATTTGCAAGTCAGTATCACTACTAAACCCGCTAGTGGCTTCGGAGCGACTTTTCCTGCCACCCGGATAGAAGTACGACCACTTCTACCCTGAGAATGAGTGGATGTATGTGACATCCGACCCATATATCATGTTCATTTACAAGCTCCTGCTCGTGCCAACTAGCCTTGCGCCCACTATACGAGATTTTCAAAATTGGGCATTTAGCCCCCAAGTTCCAAAATCGAGGCCCCCGACCTATCAGAGCTATTCGAGCTCCCGTCGAGAAGGTCTCCCAAATTGTTTAAGCATTGGCACACAGTCAGGGGAGAGCACTTCCGACAAAATAGGTTTTCACTGTCCATTATACCAACCGGTATAAGGGCATCTCCGTTCATAACCGATGAACGGGTTTTCAACTTACTTCGAGGAAGTCTCATCATACCAACCGAGTATGAACTACTTACAACCGGTAAGTTATTTTTCCGCATAATTTTCACATCACTTTCTCTAAGTGGTGATGATTAAAATACCACTAAACAGTGGATTTTTATATTAAGGTACTTATCATCCCCTACCGGGTATGATATAAAATTTCCACTCACAACCGGTAAGTGGTTTTTATCTTTAAGTTGTGCTCATCATCCCAACTAGGTATGATGTTAGTAAACCCATTCACCCGTTAATGCCGTGAATTCCACTAGACTGGTTCTTTGTATTCACGCGAGCTTGTCCTTGTTGGCGTTCCCGGTATTTCGCATTTTTACACGATATGTACATCTTGGTTCATTATCTTTCGACCTAATCGCCGGTGAAGGCACGACGGTTCGAGCTTTCGGTCTGGACAGATAGCTCTCATCTTGAGGTTCATCCTTTCCGTCCTAATTTGGCCGTGGAAAGGTTGAGGAAGTGTTGGGAGGGCTTGGATTGGCTTGAGCAGGGCCTGAAATGGCTGATTTCAGCTTGGCCAAAATAGGTCAGCTTCGGTCCGTCAGAGCTGCTTCACTATTCTATCACGCAGGTGCTTCTCCAACGATTCTCGTATTCATTGGAGTTTGCTATCAGATAGTTATCTTGTCCCCGGTTCTAAAGAGCCCGACCTTTGTTCAAGCTGAAGCTCTAGTTCGAGCTTTACCGGGAAATGGAGCAATAGTGAGAGAGAGAGAAGTGTTCAAGTGTGAAGAGAATGAAATGGGGATGACCTCTTTATATAGTTGTAAAACTCGTGTATTAAATGGTCGAGATTTATTACTAGTATTAATATTGCCATAAATTATTGGTATTAATTCCAATAATTTAATTTCGGTATTAATTCCAATAATTTAATTTAGGTATTAAATTATTGGTATTAATTCCAATAATTAAATATATATTAATTTATGGCTATTTATGATAAGTCGTACGTTCGCATAAAAATTTTTGACTGAAATTTCGGGTTACAAAAAATCATACTTCCCAGGAGGTCACTCATCCTCACACAACTCTCAAGTAAGCACACTTAACTTTTAAGTTTTTATGGAATCTAGTTCACCTGAACCAATTTGGTTTTTGTTTTCTAGTTTGT
Source organism: Trapa incisa (assembly GCA_030064435.1). NCBI lineage: Eukaryota > Viridiplantae > Streptophyta > Magnoliopsida > Myrtales > Lythraceae > Trapa > Trapa incisa. Next base: position 6,535,602 of record CM057776.1, read on the forward strand.
TTTAAGTTTCTTTTCCAATGTTTAATAAACCCTTTGGATCACCCGAAAGTTGTAAATTTCGATATTGCTTATTCCCAAATGTAAAACAGTTTGGTTTTCTTATTCAGTTTGACCAGTTCTTTTCCCGGTTTTCCTTAACTCAAATGTGCGGGGTTTACATGAGCAATCATTTCCTTTGATGCCCCTTTGGTGTTTGCTTAACATGCAAAGTCTTCTCTTATTCTTTTAATTAATTCTTTTTTTACATCCATCACTTAAAGAATTTCTTTTCTTTTATATTATTTACTCCCTTCAGGGTATATTCTTAGATTTATATCTTTCTTTACTTAGAGCACATTCTTCCCTTTGAGGTTCTATACTCAAGATTGGAGATTCCAAGATACCTAACCATTCCCATGTCTAGTTAACCCCTTGGTCGTTGAAACCTTTAGCTCAATGTTCCTTCGAGCATTATGTACTGGTTGCCACGGTTTTCTTTATTGTCAGTTTTTCATCCCATTTTGACCCTTCCTCCATTCGTTGTCTATTATAACTTCAGTCCAAATTTTTATATTCGACCTCGTCATGCTTATTAGCTGACTCTTCCTTACATTGAGTCATATTCTCCTCCGTATTATTGGGCTTACATACCCCTTACAGCATAGCATTTTCTAGTACCTGTCTTTATCCATTAAATTTCTAGAACATCTCCTTGAGGGTCTCTCTTAGCTTTTTTTTTTTACCTTTCAGGGATCATATAACTTCATCCCTCTTTTCTTTTGATAGCATTCCTCAACTATCCTTTTTACCGTTATCCTCTCATCCATCATGCCTTTGAAGTTATGTCTCACATAACCGCATGGATTTCTCTTACCTACTCATCCTTTCCAAACATTTTTATTGGGTCCTTTCAATTCCAATTGTTGGGTTTCCTGATAATTATTGACATACGAGGATTTTTTTTCCCTTCTTATGTCCTTTCTCTTCTTTAGTGACATCCCTTATTCAATAACTTCCTTTTTCCTTAATCCACTTTTACTTGCTCATATATCACTTTATGATTCTTCATTCTACATTAATTGCTTTCGATCCATGTGTCGATTACTTTGCTTGGGAAGGTTCACTCCATCCAGTTTTGTTCATTATCTTTGGATGTTCGCCATTACTAGTTTTCCTCTTTCTACATAGTTCTTCTATTCTCTCCAAACAGGTCATAATGGACCATTACAATACTTCCTTCCTTGGAAAACATTTCCTAAATAAGGGTTAGTTCCATTTCCTCTTAATTGGGATACACATATCTTTTCGGGGCTTCCTTCCTTGGTAGGATTCTTTGCCTTTCCCCTGACATTCTTTTCTTACATTTGCTCTAGGGGATTTCTACCCTTAAATGACATCCCTTGATGTCGTCTTCTCCTATTTACCTTTACTCCTCAAATCTTTTAGGCACATCTTTTATGCTCTATTTGCATCCTTATTTGTACCCAGTACCTATCTATTTCTTTAGGGAGCGTACAAATCTTCCTTGTTTCAGGATCATTGTGGGAGAGGCTTGCCTATTCCTTTCTTGGCTTGAGTTTAGTCGTTAATTGGCCCTTGGTCCTTTTCAGGATTTCTTGTATTCTTCTTTTCTCGAGTATTTGACCTTTCTGCCTCTCTCTTCTTTGTCGGAACTTACATTATGGCTTTCCTGAGTATTTGTTCGTTAACTGCTTTGCCTCCACCATTTGTTTGGTCTAAGTTTCTTAGCAGCTGTTTCTCGAGTCCTCCTATCCTTAACATCCATCTCACTGACCTTTTTAGGGTGTAGTCCCTTCTACTTCCCGGTCTTCCTTAGGGTGTCATTTGTTCCCTCTAACTATCTTGTTGTAACGACTTGCTTTCTCTTGTCCTATTGGTCCGAACTTCCTATTTGACATAGTTGCTTTTTCCAAGGTGAGTTATTCCTGTAATCCCAATATGTCCCGTTTGTCATCAAATGTTTGTCTTGTCTTCTCTTGTGGATGCACTCCTTTCTTTGCTCCTAAATTGTTTGGATTTTCTTCTTAAAGGGGGAATTCTCTTCAGCTATCCTTTGTTCCATTTGTGGTTTTATTGATGTCTTACCTTTACCCCTTTTTCCTTCTTACCACTTTGCTAAGATTTTGAAGAGTTTCCTCTTATCTATGGTTGCAAATGGAATCACGTTTCTTGGGATGGTATCCTTTCATATTTCCTATAGTTGTGGGGTGTTTATTCTTGGAAAATATTATCCTGACTCCTGGTGATGTGGGACAGTTTTTCACTTCGTGTCCTATTCCCCTCTATGTTAACTTGATTCCTATCCTTGGTAGGGTTAGGCACTTCTCCACGCAATGTCCCTATCATTCATGCTTGTAATTACATGAACATAAGTGGTTCCTCCTGGCGTTTTCTTGGGAATTGTTAGTTTTGGTGCTCCTTCATCCTTAAGTCTGGATACCATGGGAGTTTTTATTTTTTTTTCCTTTTTAGAGTCTTCCTTGAAGATCACATCATTTGAGGGACAGAGTTTTTAGGAATTTGGAGTACTTCATTAATAGAGTAGTCTAGTATGTTGGAGATTTTGGCCCTATTACAGAATATGGTCACCAAATAACTAGGGAGCTACAAGATTCTTGATAATCATCCTCCAATGTAAGGTTATATGCCCCATTTTATGACTTCACGCTAGGCTTCCTTTATACTTAGAGTTGTGACCTCACTAGGTCCTGTCACCATTCTCTGGGATACTTTCTCATTTGATCTTTTGAGATTCCTACCATGCTTTAGGCATTTGGGAAGCTTCTAGGGTTGTCTTCCTACAAAGATAAGGTGTTAAGTAGAGCCATTCCTAGTTTTCTTGGTTCCTCTCCTGGGAGCCATCTGAAAATTTTAGGATAAATCCTATTAGTTACAATATTTTATAGTCTTGATTATGTATTCGAGGAAATAGGCTCTGATACCACTCTAGTTGTCACGACCCGACCCGGTTTGGTCGCATCCCCATGATCAATCCGCCACTCTCCCGGTTTATTAAAGGGTTTCCCCTTATTGTAAACCGTAAAGAGTAAGGCATCCTTTAACCTGCACCTTTTTCCTGGAATAGCATAATCAAAACTACATGAAATTTAAAACTTTACATACCTGTCTTACAGGCATCTTAGTTGACGGTCTTTACGGGGAGGCTTTTTGGGATTTCCTGAAAGGGATATAAGGGAGGGGGTGAGTACGACTACTCAGTGAATGGATTTTTAAAAGCTTTTAACTTTTAAGAAAAACATTTATATGGAGTGTGCCAGACTCCTTTGTTTTCAAAAATCCCTTCATTTAAAAATTCAAGTTTTTCCATTATTTCTTAGTTACCACGGTGTGTCATCACCCAACACACATCCTTCATTATGAAGGTTACACACATTCGCAAGTCAGTATCACTACTGAACCCGCTAGTGGCTTCGGAGCGACTTTTCCTGCCACCCGGATGGAAGTACGACCACTTCTACCCTAGGAATGAGTGCATGTACAGGACATCCGACCCACAATCCTGAAATCACTTCTTCATGTCCATATGAGAACAGAGACCTCATCCTGTCCCCACCCCGGTCTCATGCGCTTGGTGCTACTCAAGATTTCGCACAAACACTTGGAACGACGAACTACCCTTATAGCAACCAGGTTGTCTAGTGCCCTTAGGACGCATCACTACCCCTCATGGGCATCTTGATGATCCCGTACTCATAGTGCATGCACAAACAACGTTTTCTTATATTGCCATGTAATCTATGGTGCCACTGGTCCAACAACCCCGACTCTCAACTCAACTCGCAGTTGTTTATCTTGACTGATCCGTCGACCTGTCATGTCACACTCCCGCTAGTTGACTGAGCATGTCGGTCCCATCTTGGTACCATGGCCAAACAATTCAATTATTAAGTTTTATGGCACATATATCATGTTCATTTACAAGCTCCTGCTCGTGCCAACTAGCCTTGCGCCCACTGTACGAGATTTTCAAAATTGGGCATTTAGCCCCCAAGTTCCAAAATCGAGGCCCCCGACCTATCAGAGCTATTCGAGCTCCCGTCGAGAAGGTCTCCCAAATTGTTTAAGCATTGGCACACAGTCAGGGGAGAGCACTTCCGACAAAATAGGTTTTCACTGTCCATTATACCAACCGGTATAAGGGCATCTCCGTTCATAACCGATGAACGGGTTTTCAACTTCCTTCGAGGAAGTCTCATCATACCAACCGAGTATGAACTACTTACAACCGGTAAGTTATTTTTCCGCATAATTTTCACATCACTTTCTCTAAGTGGTGATGATTAAAATACCACTAAACAGTGGATTTTTATATTATGGTACTTATCATCCCCTACCGGGTATGATATAAAATTTCCACTCACAACCGGTAAGTGGTTTTTATCTTTAAGTTGTGCTCATCATCCCAACTAGGTATGATGTTAGTAAACCCACTCACCCGTTAATGCCATGAATTCCACTAGACTGGTTCTTTGTATTCACGCGAGCTTGTCCTTGTTGGCGTTCCCGGTATTTCACATTTTTACACGATATGTACATCTTGGTTCATTATCCTTCGACCTAATCGCCGGTGAAGGCACGACGGTTCGAGCTTTCGGTCTGGACAGATAGCTCTCATCTTGAGGTTCATCCTTTCAGTCCTAATTTGGCCGTGGAAAGGCTGAGGAAGTGTTGGGAGGGCTTGGATTGGCCTGAGCAGGGCTTGAAATGGCTGATTTCAGCTTGGCCGAAATAGGGTAGCTTCGGTCCGCTGGAGCTGCTTCATTATTCTATCACGTCGGCGCTTCTCCAACGATTCTCGTATTGATTGGAGTTTGCTATCAGATAGCTGTCTTCTCCCCGGTTCTAAAGAGCCCGACCTTTGTTCAAGTCGAAGCTCAGGTTCGAGCTTTACCGGGAAATGGAGCAGTAGTGAGAGAGAGAGAAAAGTGTTCAGGTGTGAGGAGAATGAAATGGGGATGACCTCTTTATATAGACGTGAAACCCGTGTATTAAATGGGCGAGATTTATTACTAGTATTAATATTGCCATAAATTATTGGTATTAAGTCCAATAATTTAATTTCGGTATTTAATTATTGGTATTAATTCCAATAATTAAATATATATTAATTTATGGCTATTTATGATAAGTCGTTGGCATAAAAAATTTTGACCGAAATTTCGGGTTACAAAAAATCATACTTCCCAAGAGGTCACCCATCCTCACACTACTCTCAGGTAAACACGCTTAACTTTGAATTTCTTATGGAATCTAGTTCACCTAAACCAATTTAGTTTTTATTTTCTAGTTTGTCTTAAGTTTTTTTTCCAATGTTTAATGAACCCTTTGGATCACCTGAAAGTTGTAAATTTCGATATTGCTTATTCCCAAATGTAAACCAGTTTGGTTTTCTTATTCAGTTTGACCGGTTCTTTTCCCAGTTTTCCTTAACTCAAATGTGCGGGGTTTACAGAGTGGGTGCATTCACGTCCCTTTAGGGTTGGTAACCCTCCTCACTTCTTGGGAACCTATCTTGTTCCCCCATCATGGCCCACCTTGTTCGCTCTAGCCTCCTCTGCTACTCAGGCCCTTCTCTTCCCTTCACCTGGTCTGCTCTATCCAGCAGGATCTCATTTAGACTAGTCGCTCGCACTCGTGGACTTTGCTGACGATAGCAGCCAAATCGGTGGGGCGTCCTAATACACCCATCCGATCTCTCACGTCCATAGTGAGCATATCTATAAACTTTTGGCAGATGTCTACCGGTCCTACCAAATCGGGGGCGAAGGGTCTTAACTCATTAAATTTGGTCTCATATTCTGAGACCATACTTGCTCCTTGTCGAAGCCAAAAGAACTCCAACTTCTTCTCATTTATTAGGTGGGGAGCCAGGTACTCCTCCGAGTACCTTTCTTCGAACTCCTCCCAAGTGGATGTGGTAGGGGAGAGGCTCATCATGTTGTCCCACCATCTCTTGGTGTTGAACTCCAAAAAGAATTCAGTCAGCGTCACCATCTCCTCCGAGGGTGTCCTTATGATCCCTGTGAACTTTTTAAGGCTAGCTAGCTAATCCATAGTTGTCATGGCATCCTTCTCCCCTAGAAGGGCTTGCACCCAACTATAAGAGTGTCTTCAAGTATTTGGGAATGTCAAAGAGGGGCGGGGCAAGGGCGGAAGTGGATTGTGAGTGCACATCCTTGAGCCTGGTTTGGGACTCGAAGTCTAGGTAAGGTTTGTTGCTGAGGTGGGGTTCTCCAAACACCCTGGTGAATTCTTCTTATAACCGTTTGTGTTTGGAGCTGAGTCCTTGAGGGGTCAGTTGGGCCTTCGAGGATTCTTCCTCTAGAAGGAGGTTGTCGGTGGAGTCCACAATTGCCATCCTAGTCCTCTTATTTCCCCTTCGAGGTGTCATAGTTGGGTTTACAAATTTTTTATTAGTCTTTACGATATAAAGTCTTGATAATGTATTTATTGAAACACAGGCTCTAATATCACCTTAGTTGTCACTCCCCGACCTAGTTTAGTCAACACCCCATGATCAACCCGCCACTCTCCTAGACATCAAGGAGTGGTTCCTCCCCTAGGTCGTGAAAAGTCAGACAGATTTCCTGTTATGTTTCCTAGAATAACATTATACAAAACTAAAAGTGAAATTTACACCTGGTTCAAGTCTTGGCATAAAAGACTTGGAGGCAGTCTTGTTCCTTCCTAAAAAAGGTTAATGAGAGGGAAATAAGTTTCACAACTTAGTGAGTGGGAAACTTTTTATGGATGTACTTATTTATGTGTTGTCATGTTTGTTGTATTTCATTTTCTACGCCTTCTTGGGTTAGCACGCAATCACATGCCCTTTCTATCATAGAAATGGATCACACATTCGTAGAACAGTCCTTGATTGTTCCACTTGTGGACCATAGAGCCTTTACCGTCCACCACGATAGAGGTTCGCAGCCTCTAGCTTGAGTTTGAGTGTACATCATGTGTCTAACCCTGAAACCCTATTCATACTCAGCATCTACTTTGTGGGACAAGACCTGTAAACCCTGCTCTTTGGAGTTAAGGAAAATCGGGAAAGAACCGGTTAAACCGAGTGAGAAAAACCAAACCAATTCACAAGCTCAATTATTAAGGAATGGGAAAATTGGAGAAATTTCAACACCCATGTGACCCAAAAAGATTCATAAACCTTGGGGGGAACTTTAGAACCAAGTGGGAGAGAAAAACCAAACCAGTTCGGGTGAACTGGATCTGAACTAGATTGAACCAGTTAATGAACCAAGTCGGTTTATGAACCGGAACCAATAGAGAGAGGGCAAACAGGGGAAATTATTGATCCCAAGTGACCTAAAGAGTCACATAAGTCATGAAAAAGGACTTATTGATGAATTGGAGATGAAAACCAAACCAGTTCAAGTGAACCAGATCCGAACCGGATTGAACCGATTTGGACCGGTTTGAACCACTATTGAACCATATGCTAAATTCATTTTTCTAGGTAGCTTAAAAAATTCAAATTTGAGATTTGAGGCCACATTAGATAGATAATGAATTTAGAAACTTTTATATTTGAAAACTTTGGTCGAATTGGGGGTGAAGCGACCAGTTTAAGCTTTGAGCCCTGTTCGGACCGGTTCGTCAAGTTCGAAACAGTGTCGTCTTCTTCCTTCAGATGACAGTATTGTTCACTCACCAGAAAATCAAAACAATGCCAACGAAGAGGAAACGTTTCCGTTCAGTACATTTCAAGCGATCAATGAGTATCATAAAGGTGCCAAATGGACGGCCGACGAGTCCCCGAGCTCCCTATATAAAGAGCCCCTCTCCATTCATCATCTCCACACCTGAAAATCTCACTCTCTCTCGGCTGCTTTAGTGAAGCTCAAACCAAAGCTCCGATATAGGGTCATTTCTAAGCCAAAGAAGGCATGGTCGGGTTACTTAGAACTGAGGAGAAGTTAGTAACATGGTGGTAGCATCCATTTGCTCCAAGGGTTGTTGGAGAAGCGTCAGCGTGATCGAACAGAGAAGTAGCTCTGGTAGACCAAAGCTGCACTGTTTTGGCCGAGCTAAAATAAGCCAATTCGAGCCCTCTATGGGTCAAACTAAGTTCTCCCAACACCTTATCATCCCTCCCACGGCTGACTTAGAACCGAAAGATAAGCCAATTCGACTCCCCTTTGTAATTTTCGACCGGTGCTAGAGAGAACCAATATAATTTCGGTGATGAAATTCTAACTCAATTCAGCATCAATTTATTCAATTCTTGATACTAGGAGAAACCGGAGGTGAGCTATCTACCCAGATTGGGAGCTCGGACCGTCACGCCACCGACGATGAGCAATTGAAGATTTTTCTCTCTATATTCTGTTTTCCGGTGAAGCTCCATATGAAATCACTCTAGCATCAAAACTTACGATTCAAGGTGATATTGAATCGTATAAAGATGTAGAAACTCAAACTTAACTTCAATTTCAACAATTTGAAGTCTTTGATCAATCAATTTGGTGAAATCAAATTCAAGTGTGTTAGAAAGTTGAAATTGAGGAAAAAACTAGGGGAAATTGGGGATTTTCAAAAATTCGAGGGACCAAAATGTAATTTTATAAAATTGAGGGTCAATTGGGCATGATAAGAGTGTTAGGGGACCAATTGTGCAAATTTTAGAATTTTTGGGGTAAAACTTACCATTTTTGTAAAGGAATGGCAAAATGGTAATTTTGGATAAATTGGGGGCCAAATTGGGAAATTGGGAAGATTGAACCCCTTTTTATGAAAATGAATAAATTGAGGTCCCAAGGGGAATTTTAAAAGTTTCGGGACTCAATTAGGGGAAAACCATCAATTGGGGCCTAAAGTAAAGGAAAAATAACTTTAGGGACCAAATTGTAAATATTTGAAAAGTTGAATATTTAATCATTTATAATGAATGAAGGTGATCAAATCAAATGATAATAAACAACAATGTTCATTTTGTGTAGGAACACGAGACATCGAGAACGTAAGCTGAGACTAAGCTCACAAGGGGTGAAAATCGACTAACAGTAATTTCACTCCATGATTAGGTGAGTGGGATTTTTATATTATACCCGGTTGGGATGATAAGTACCTCAAAAATAAAAACCCACTGCTAGGTAGTATTTTAAACATTACACCTGAGGGAAGTGATGTGAAAATGACACGGAAAAACTACTTACCGATTATAAGTAGATCATACCCTTTTGGTATGATAAAACTTTCTCGAAGGAAGTGGAAAACCCGTTCATCGGTTATGAGCGGAGATGTCTTCTTACTCAGTTGGTATAATTGACAATTGAAAATATATTTTGTCGAAAGTGTTCTCCCCTGATTGTGTGCCACTACTTAAACAATTTGGCAGACCTTCTTGACGGGAACTCGAATAGCTCTGTTAGACTAGAGACCTCGGTTTTGGAACTGAGGGGATAATATGCCCAATTTTGAAAATCTCGAACAGTAGGCCATAGGTCGGTTGGCACGAGCAGGAGCTCATAAATAAACATGAATTATATGCTATGAAAACTTAAGTAATTGAATTGTTTGGCCATGGTACCAAGACAAGACTAACATACTCAGTCAACTAGCGGTAGTGCGACATGATAGGTTTCCTAGCTAGTTTAGACAAATAGCTATATTAGAAAAAGGCTGCTAATCGTTCCCCCCATCTCCCCACAATCATCTTGGCCTTTGAATCACCCTATTGGTGCTGATTTGAGCTCGAACAGAGCTATATCGGAAAAAGGCTATAGAGAGAGAAAGCTTGGTTTCCTTACCGGTGAGACAGCGGTCAAGGCTCTTGATGTGGGCAGCTAGTATTCCTCCAAGGGGTCCTTCTAGGATCAACTTGTTGGCCAATTACCTGAGGGAGCATCGTGAATTTGAGGAGAGAAGTTCACGTGAGTTAGCCTCTACAACTTCGAAATTCCAATTACATAAGGCAGAATTAGCTTACCTCATGGGTGGCAGGGGGTCTAGTATGTGTGGGTGAGGGCTAAGGAAGGTTTAGTTTGGCCATCTAAGGTTGGGGGCAGCCAAGGTGCAGCTCAAAGAGTTCGCCTCCTTCTTGGTCGAAGGAGCAAAGATCCTGTTTGAGCTCGTTAGAGCCTAGGCGGAGGTCCTTAGACTGAATTGAGGTTGCAATCGTGTAGAGAACTTATTCCCGGTTCCAATGGCACCGGGAGGAGCTTCGTAGGTTGAGAAAAAGCTTGACGTCGAAGCTCTGGTTTAAGCTTTGTCAGGAAGTGGACCTCTGTTGCTTCTTTTATCGCTAGTGGGATGAGGAATGTGAGGGGAGGGTGCTCTTGATATAGGGAGCTCGACAACTGTTCGGGCTACTGGCCGATGTAAGACTCGTCCCCCACCTCACTCGCTGACAACCGGATCAAAGCTTTTTTCGAGTCACCAGTGACTTTCTCCCTCCTTCTTATCCCCTTCTCCCTGTTAGCTAGCTAAGGAAGACAACACTATGGCACGCGTGCGAGCTTCACACGTGTCGACTTGCCATGTGGCATAATGTGATTGGTTTTTTTGTTGTCATAGCATCCCCATCAGTAGCTTAGTCAGCCTTTGACTTGCTGATCAGACACGTGACAGTCTCCTATTGGTTGTTCCTTCCTACGTGGCTATTGATCGGTCCCTATTAACCGTTGACCGTTGACCGTGGCACATGGTGCTTTCTGATTGGTTGGTTTAAATGCATCAAATTTCCCTCTTAACGCACAGTGCTAGTGCCATGTGTCTACTTATGATTGGCTGAGGTCATCCGATGTGACACTGTCACATGTCGGCCCCTAATTGGTCGATCATTCTCGATCGTCCCAATCGGACGCCGACATGGCACCTTTGCCACGTGTCAAATGCCTATTGGTTGGTCTATTCTGACGAGGCTCGTCCGATCTTAACCGTTGATTGGGACACATGTCACTATCCCATTGATTGGTCTTCGCTGAGGTAGATTGACCGTTGACCAAGGACATGCATCACACTCTAATTAGTTATCGCTTTCATGCATCACGCACTGATTGGTTGTGCATGCTGACTAGGCACTGAACTAGCACCAGTCCATTGACTGATCTGGTCTGACTGGGTTCGATGACCCGAAATCGTAAACCGACCCGTTCAGGCTTGATTCGATCGGTGTTCTATAAATTAAAATTTTATAAATTTATTTTCTATCTAATGATAGTTTCAATTTTCCAATTTGGTATTTTAAGCCATCTAAAAAAATAAATATTTGAACCAGTTCTTCACAGTTCAATCCAATTTACTTTGGTTCCATCGGGTTCGAGTCCAGTTTACCTTGAATAGGTCTAGTTTTCATACCCTATCTTATTTATGGTTCTTCTCCATAATTTTTATGATTTATTGGCTACTTTGGATTGAGAATATTTCATTTTAAACCCTCATTTTACCCCTTTTTGGTTCCAATAATCACCTAGTTTCCTTCTGAAAGTATCTAGGGTTTTTGCCCAATTTAGTATTTTTACTCTAAAGGAACGGGGTTTACACCTCTACACGATTTTTAGGTTACCACTTAAAATCTTTCAAATCCTCGTTTTGCACTTCTAATTACACTTCCGGATCGATTTAACCTTCATTTTTTCTTGAAATTTTTCGGTTTTCTTATTTTGAATAAACAAGGTTTACAAATGTACTCATCTTTCCAAGGATACCAAGATTGTCGAAGGTGGTGGTTGGACAGAGTAGCAAGACTCTCTACAAGTCGAATCACCGTAAACGAAAGTTACTTGGCTTTTAAAGAGAATTTTGAGATAGAACCAACAATGGTACATACAAGTTTTATATGGTTGGATTTTAGATTTATATAGTCATATATCTATAGCTTCCATAAGTCATTTTATAGATTGAAAATTTGTGAATGAATTAATTCATCAATCAATGAGTTTTGAGCTATCAAACGAGTCTTATCGAGTTAAATGCTAGAATCCGAGTTGAAGTTTGGGCGCAAAATATGATATATGCACACGTGGTCACACGTATATACGCTTGTCGTGGCATACCGACCGGTTTGTGCTATAACGAATTGGTTTATGGTAAATTTCTCATTTAATAGTTTTTGGTATAATTCACCCATTTTTAACTGATTATTAAAAAAATAAAAATATCTAAAAATTATAAATTCAATTTTTTATTAAATTTATCTAATAATTATCTAATTTCTATTTGTTTAACCCATTTTAAAATTTAATAAATTTTATAATAATAATCACCTTAAACTCGATTCATTCTAGTTATCTTTCAAATTTTTTTCGATAGTTAATCTCGAATAGGAAAACATTTACTAAATTCTCTTACAATTTATTTGTTTAATATAGGACTATCTATAAAAAAATTTCCTCAATTCGATTTGATTTAAATTTTTTATTCGATCCCATTTTTCTATTTTATTTGACTCTATTTAAACCAATATTTAACTTTATTACTGCATATTAATTAGGCATTTTTGTTATAATACAAATCAAATTATTTTTTATTTAAAATATTACTTGAATTAAGTGATTTTAATTATTTAGTAATAAAAAATAAAATAATGAATTTTGATAGCGTAGAGAATTATCTCCAAAACCTTATATTTATATTAAAATATAAATACTACAATTTTAGAAAATTTTAAATAGATTGTGTTATTTATTTATTTATATTAGTATTTATTTATTTTAATTATTATATATTTTAAATAAATTTATATATTAATAATATTTTATATAAAATTATATAATATAAATAACATTTCCAATATATATAATATAATTTATTATATAGATTTATAATATTTTTCTTATATAATTATAAAATATATATAATGATTATATAATTAACATTACTTTTATTATAATAATAAATTAATTATTTTATATAATTTTATTATATAATAAAATTTTATATGCATATTATATATATATTATTTAATATTATATTATATTTTACATATTAATTTATATTATTTAATAATATAATATATTAAATATAATTTAATAATATATAATACTTAATAAATTATTTAATTTAATTAAAAAAAGGATAAATTTATAAATTACACCTTCTACAGATAAGCATGGCAAGTTAAGCCTTCACCTTGTGGCTCTGGAAAGTTGCTTAGTTGGTGACCCTGTGAGCTACCATTTTTAGCGAGGATGGGAAATTTGGATCGACCTCTCACAGTTCTGTGCATCGGAACGGCTGACACCAAGCTTGAGGAGCTAAGATACCTTTCCAACTCGGTGAAATCCTATATCAGAAATTTTTGCTCATGTCCTCGGTTGAAGGTACCGTGCCTGGAAACTGATTGGATTTTCGTTTCTTCTTGTTCAAATTTGGGGTGAATAGTCTATTCGAACTTAAATTTTCCTATCATTTCATTTTAGAAAAATGGCAATTTAGGGAATTTAGCAGTTTATGATAGTGTCCACTTTTTATGTTGATTCAAGGAAAGAGGATGAAGCTGAAAATTCTAATTTCTAATTAATTTATTGTATTAGAATAGGTTGAAGTATCCATTGTTGATGTATCAGCTGGGCCAGTTGAGGTTGAGAGTATTGAAGGGTTTACATTTTATTCAAGAGCTCAAGTGCTCTCATACTACTTCAAATCACTTGGCCAAAACCCCTCCCCTCTTCCAGGTGATAGAGGGGAGGCTGTCGCTGTTATGAGCAAAGCCCTCGAATGTTTCCTGAAACAAAGCCATGATGGTTGCGTCCTCGCGGGAGCTATTGGAATAGGGGGCAGTGGAGGGACGTTCCTCATTTCGGCCGCCTTTAAAGTTCTCCCGTTGGGGTTTCCAAAATTGATAGTGTCCACTGTGGCTAGTGGACAGACTGAACCATATATTGGTTCTTCAGATTTGGTGCTGTTTCCTTCAGTGGTCGATGTGTGTGGGATCAATAGTGTGAGTAGAGTGGTCTTATCCAATGCTGGTGCTGCCTTCTCTGGGATGGTTGCGAAAGGGCTCCATAAGTTGGGGGAGTCTGCTGAAGCAAGTAAGAAACCGACAGTTGGTATTACCATGTTTGGTGTCACGACAGCTTGTGTCAATTCTGTCAAGGAGAGGTTGAATAAGGAAGGTTTCGAGAGTTTGGTTTTTCATGCTACTGGTGTTGGAGGCAAGGCAATGGAATCTCTGGTTCGAGAGGGATTTATACAGGTATGTTAAAGTAAAATGATGCTGCTAAAAAATGTTGTTGGTAAATATGTCAATTGTTTACCAAAATAGACCTTATGAAATCAAATAATGATCTTCTTCAGGATAAGGGATATAAACAACTTTTTAAAAACTTGAATTTAGTCAGGAAAAGATATATATTATGAGGAAGTTAATGTAAAATGAGAAAAGGATGAGAAAAAAAGAAATGCAAACACATTTTAAGCTTGTAAATTAATGCATGGAAATGTATCTTATTTTCCAAAAGATTTGGTTTTTGTAATATTTAATAACATAAGCAGTATGTTTATTTGGATGTGAAAAATGTGCTAGCATATACTTCTCATGCATTGATTCAGAATTTTAATTTGAACTGGTTTTCTTAAATTACCATAGATTCCCAACTGGTTACAACTGAAGTCCAAAAATGGTCTTTATTCAATTTTAGTTTTGGAAAATTGCCCTTCTCAATATTTTATTTTTCCAATTTTACTGTGATATACAAGAGTATCCAAATGTTTTGCAAAAGAATTCGAAAATTCAAGTTCCTGATCCTTAGTTTGATTGATCTCAGGGTGTGTTGGACATCACAACAACTGAGGTAGCTGATTATTTAGTTGGTGGTGTCATGGCTTGTGATAGTTCTCGTTTTGATGCCATGATAGAGAAGCAGGTGCCTTTAGTCCTAAGTGTTGGTGCATTAGACATGGTCAACTTTGGAGCTAAAACCACAATACCAGATACTTTTAAACAGAGAAAGATCCATGAACATAATAAACAGGTGATGGATCCCTGAAACCCTCTGTTCTTGTTGTTATCTATATGTCCTTTATACTTGATGATTGGCATGGTGTTATTGTTAAATTATTTCTTGCCTCTTTCTATCTCATAATGTAGTAATTGCTGGGACCTCCAGTTTCATCAGATCAGAGATCATACATCATCAACTTTGTATTACAAATTTTTTTCCTTTATTGTTCCAAACAAAAGAAGTCTCGTTTCTGATTATGCTTTGCTAGTCTTTTAAAACAGACAAAATGCCCATTCAGGTCTTATTGCATGACATTTTTTTTATCCGAAACAATCTGTACAAGAAGTTTGTCTTTCTAAAAAGGTTATTATTGCAGGTTTCACTTATGCGTACCACAATTGATGAGAATAAGAAGTTTGCTGAATTCATCGCAAACAAACTGAACAAATCATCGTCTAAAGTTTGTATTTGCCTCCCAGAAAATGGTGTTTCTGCCTTGGATGCACCTGGAAAGACCTTTTATGATCCTGAAGCTACTGCCACTCTTATCCGAGAACTAAAAAAACTTATCAAGATAAATGATTATCGGAAGGTACCATTTTGATTTATTAAATAATTCCCATTATTAAAATTTTGGTGACCATATTTTTGTTCCAAATAGAAATCTTGTATTGTCCACCATATGAACTTGATTATAAATATGAATGTGTTAAATTGCAGATAAAGGTGCTTCCTTACCATATTAATGACTCGGAGTTTGCAAATTCCATTGTTGACTCATTTTTAGAGATCTTCAAGAAGGATATCAAAGGTATCACTCCTCAAGAAGATAGATCTGGATCAAATCATGATATCATTGAGAGTTCTGTGACTTGTACTGTTTCCTCCAGCAATTGGTCCAGCTTTTACTCTCCAAATGACTTCCCAGATGCTAGACCAGGTTAGTAATTAGTGAACTGATAGAAGATGTAGATTTCTGTTTCATGTGTGATGTACTTGTAGGCATCCCATGTAAATTGCATGTGGAGTACAAAACCTTTTTAAAATGTAACAATGTGGTACACAACATTTACAAAAGTATCACACGGCAGCATAAATCATTAAATTTTCACTACTGGCATTTGTGCAGTGAAGCTTTTGCCAATGGGGCAATGAAATACTAATAAAAAAATTAAAAGAAAAAGGGAGTGTGATCAGAGGGGGCTCTCCTTGGCCGCTCTTCCCTTTGACCACCTAGCTGGGGGAAGGGGATAGTTGTCCGACTGGGATGGGTATCGAACATGGGGAGCTCAGGGGCCCTCCCAGGTGCTGGCCATCCTCTGGTGGTCCCCTAGCCAGGTGTCTTTGGGGAGGGGATGGCAACACCGCCGAGGGGCGGCCATCCTCTGGCGGTCCCCCATCTAGGCATCTGTGGGGAGGAGATGGCCAGTGAGGCCCCCTTACTCTCCTCAATATCCAGTAAGGGCTTCAAGAAGGGGATCCCTAATGTCATTAGTGAAAATTTAACCATCGTATTGTGATGTTACACTTTTGTAAAGGTATGTATTACATTCTTACATTTTAAAGGTTTTGTACTGTGTGCAATTTACCCTAGGCATCCCCAGTGGAATTGGGACATAATGGACAGGATTGAGATTTATGCACTAAAATTTCATGATTAATCATGTGACTAATCCATTGGAACATGTTACTGTTACAGAAACTCTGAACAGAACCCGAGAAATACTGCAACAACTTCAGGAGAAAATAAAGAGAAAGATGCCAATAATAGGGGCCGGTGCTGGCACAGGGATCTCAGCTAAGTTTGAAGAAGCGGGGGGTGTTGATTTGATAGTCCTGTATAACTCAGGGCGCTTTCGCATGGCTGGAAGGGGTTCCTTAGCAGGCTTGTTACCTTATGCTGATGCTAACACTGTGGTACTTGAAATGGCAAATGAAGTTTTACCTGTGAGTTTAAATGAACTTCTCTTGGTTTTACTTTTGATTTTGTTCACAGTGGAGAAGGTAAATTATCAGATAGGACTATAATAAAAATGACTAATCCATTTGTTTGATGTTATGACTTATTTTAGGTTGTCAAGTCAGTACCTGTTCTTGCTGGAGTTTGTGGCACTGACCCTTTCCGCCGAATGGATTACTTCCTAAAGCAAGTTGAATCCATTGGATTCTTTGGGGTGCAGAACTTTCCCACTGTAGGGCTATTTGATGGCAATTTCAGGCAGAATCTGGAAGAAACAGGAATGGGATATGGGTAGGCTTCCAGAAAGCAAGTTTTCTAGTTCATTGCAGAGTTTCAATTTAGACACTTTGAAATCCAATCTATTCCATTATTTGGACACAACTCACAGTCCAATCAGTTTGTTCAGTTGAACATCTTCATTAGTTGTACTTTTTCTTTACTAGTAGTCATGACAAATAAGAAAATTGATCTCTCTTCATATTCTTTATTTCGTTAAGATTTCCATGTTCTAGATATTTTGCCAATTTTAGAGATGATCTTCAGCACTCGATTAACTTTCTGATTTTACCAGTTCTTGCATCTCACAGTGATTTTTTATGTTCCTGGAGTTAGAGCTTGTTGAATCCAAGGGTCCCATCCATGTTCAGTACACTAATTGAGCTCCATTCATTGATGAGCTGCTATTTCTACTGGTCAGGTTGGAGGTTGACATGATTGCCAAGGCTCATAGAATGGGCCTGTTAACCACTCCTTATGCATTCAATGAAAATGAAGCAGTCGAAATGGCCAAGGCTGGAGCTGATATTATAGTGGCCCACATGGGACTCACCACTTCTGGGTCCATTGGTGCCAAGACTGCTCTCTCACTGGAGGAAAGTGTAGTACTTGTGCAAGCTATTGCAAATGCCTCTCACAAGATAAATCCCAATGTCATTGTGTTGTGCCATGGAGGTATTATTTATTAAACCATTGTTTGGTCTTCTGTTATATCTTATGATTACAAGTTCAAATGTTTTCCTTGTTAATTCTAGGTGATTATAGAAGTGATTAGTGTAACCAGTTGATAAAAAAATGACATCTAATTTTCAGAAGGAAGAGTAAATATTATTTTTGTGTTTTCTTTTCTATGTGGTCATTTGCTTTCTTGTATGCAATATACTTGTCTTGGCTGGAGATCAGTCTATTGTCTCTTCTTTGTCTTTTCTAGATAACTTTCAAGTACTAAATTTGTTAAAACCAACATATGGTTCTTCTTAGTATTTGGCTTGTAATTATCTCATGAAGTTTTCTTTGGTAACATATAAATGTTACCAACATATAAGATTCATTTTGACATAACTTCCTTGTTCAAGATATCACTTGAAAGCTGCTACCTGTCACTTCAAAAAATTTCCAAGTTTTGAATTTTTTTTCATGATTTATTCTGTGGTATCACTTGCAAGTCAGAAGGACCCTTTTGTTTGATGTCCAGGGCCTATATCTGGTCCTGGAGAAGCAGAATTTGTTTTGAAGAACACTATTGATGTCCATGGGTTCTATGGAGCATCAAGCATGGAGAGACTGCCTGTTGAACGGGCAATAACAAGTACAATCCAAGAATACAAGCTAATATCTCTCAACAAATGAGGCCCTTTTCCTCTGTATTTATTTTACAAATTGCTGTATTTTCCTTGTTTGATGGCCTTGTATCACGTGGACATTTTTGGGGGCTATATATTTTTTTATCATAAAAGATGAATTTTTGGGGACTATATTAGCTTGGGATTTTACATTGTCAACAATAACTTCACTGTAACGCGTGCTGCTGTTATGGATTATGAGTAATAAGAAAATGGAGTTTGGGGCCATTTTAGTTCACTGTGTTAACGCCTTCAAAATTATTGTTTGTATATAGTGTAATGAAATTAAGTCAATAGTTTTCTTCAAATAATGAGTTGTACGTGTATGAATATGTGGTATGATGGAATCTGCAAACAATCAAAGTGAATTCACTAGAAGTGATAGGGTGCAATGCATGGTGCCATTATACTCTGGAAAAAGAAAATACAAAAAGTAAAAGTTGTCAGAAACCTAGATATTTTTTAGATCTCCATTGTCATCGCCATCCCCTCATGGTTTTTTTATCGCCTGGTCATTTTAAGCAATTTTGAAATGGATTGTGATCTAATTTCTCTTAGTTTTTTTTATTGTGTCAAGTAATTTTGGGGTGGAAATACGGTGAGAAGAAGGTTAAGTTATCAAAACTCATTGGAAGCAGTATTTACATGTCTAGTAGATGTGCGTTTTTGGGAGTTAGTAAAAATTCAAAAGCATATCCTTTATTTGATCATAAATCAAAGATAATTTTAATAAGTAGAGATATTATTTTTGAAGAAGAGAAATGTTGAAAATGGAACAAAAAGCATGATGAAGCAATGAAAATGTCTAAATGAGTGAATAAAGGAAAGTCTCCGTTACAAAGTTGAATGATCATAATATTGAGGATATAATAGTGCAAGAACATTACTCATATAATGAGTCTGTTACCTCATTGAAAGTTCAAAGATTTTACTCCAAGACTTCGAGAGAAAGGGAGGATACACGTGCCTCCTGTATGGAGCAAAAAATATGTAATGTTTTTTGAAATCACTGATCATATATTATATTTTGAAGTTGTGACTGATATTAAGTGGAGAGAAGATATGAATGAAGAAATACGAGCCAATGACACTTGGGAATTGGGACAATTACTTAATAAGACAAAAAATTAGAGTCAAATAAATATATAAGACCAAATATAATGAAATAGATGTTACAAATAAATAATATAAGTCATGACTTGGAGTGAAAGGATATTCTTAAAGATATAAAATTGATTAGCAAGAGGTGTTTTCTCATGTGGGATAAAATTAGAATCGTACTTTCACTAACTGCATTCAAAGGCTAGAATGTTTTTGAATTGAATATCAAAAGAGCTTTCCTTTAGGGAGAGCCTGATGAGGAGGTTTTTATTGAGCAACCGAAAGGTACGTGGAAAGGGGAAATGAAGATAAAGTGTATCAGTTAAAAAAACATTATACGTGTTTGAAACAATCTCCAAGAGCATGTTATTTAAGGATGGAGACTTGTTTTTACAACAATAATCTCAGAAAAGTTTGATTACTCTGAAACCCAACCATTGGACCAAGTAAATCAGAAAAAAAATTGGTAGTTTTAAAAAAATCGAGCCGAAAAATAGATAAAAAAATAATAAATAAGGGTAAAAATGAGAAATTGAAAATTTTCAAGTTACAAAAAATTAATAAAAATTATAAGAAAGAACCGAGAAGTGGAATTGATGAGGGAACCAGACCGGTTCGGGGTGAACCAGATCCGAACCGGGATAAACCATAGTGAGCCGGTTCAATAATTCATTTTTATAGGTGGTTTAAAAATGTCAATTTGGGAAATTGAGACCACCATTAGATAGAAAATGAATTTAGATTAATTTATAAAATTTTTGAAATTTAGAAAATCGGTCTAATCGAGTCCGAACCTACCAAATTTTGAATTCAGGTCACCAAACTCGGTTGAACCAGATTGGTCAACGAACTAGTCAACGGTCAACGATTGACAAGGCAGCCACACTAGCAATTCATATCAGAAAAACTGACCAATCACATAGCAACACGTGACACACCTATCACATCATTGTCTTCAACCTTTATACGCTGATAGAGAAGAGAGAGAGGGGGAGTCACCGGAAAAGCTGGAGTCTCCAGCGACTCGAAAAATGCTCCGGTCAGGTCGTCGGCGCCCAAGTCATAGGCCGAGTATTATGCAGGTAGCTTGAGCCGTTGCTAATCTCCCTATATAAAGAGCACTCTTCCATTCGATTTTAGCATCCCACCAACGATCGAAAACTGCAAAAACTTTAACATTGAAATTCACATTACTTAGGCAACCAATTAAGGTGCGGTTTGATCCAGGAATGATCCCTGGGAGAAGAGCAATCCAGAGAAAGAAAGAACTCCGGTTATCGGACCCTCACCAGTAAGATATTGAAACTTTCTCTCTCTAGACTAAATTTTCCGGCGGAGATTCGTTTGAGCTCATTTCTGAGCCAAATCGAGTGATTCAAAGCTTAAAATGATGAGAGAAGCATAGGGAAGACAATTTAGATCACTAATTGAGATAATTAACCCCATTTTAGGCATCAATTGAACGCAATTGTGATTTAAGGACCACATTGCAATTTTTGAGAAATTGGGCAATTTGGAAATTTTTGGAAAATTGGGGGCCGAATTACAATTTAAGAAAAATTAGGGCATTTTCATGAAATTAACTTCCAATTGAGACCCAATTGGGCAATTGGATGAAATGGAGGGCTAATTGGCAAATTTTGAATGTTCAAGGACCAATTTACAAATTTTGTAAAGTTAAGGACCAATTAGAATTTTTGGAAAAATTAGGGACCAATTGGTAAATTTGGAAAAGTTAATGACCATGAGGAATAATTGGGAGTCATAGGGACTTAATTGAGGTCAAATGAAAATTTAGGGACCCAAATGTAATGTTATAAACGTTGAGGGGCCTAAATGCAATTTAGGCATAGTGAGAGGGCCTATGCACAAATACCCGAGACAATGAGGTCCCTTATGTCGATTCTCCTAATAAGGGTAATCGAACCATGCAAGAGCTAATCATTAAAGTACCAACGCAAGGAAGCGCACCACAAGTCAAGGTCACACCGGGACAACCACGACACTATCACTAGGTGAGTGGGATTTTCAGCATCATACCTGGTTGGGGGTGATGAGAATCATTTTAAAGTTAAAAATCATTTTCCCGAAATAGTCTCCCTTAACTATTTGAAACTGCTTAAACATTTTGGAAGACGTTCCAGATAGGAGCAGGAATCACTCTGATAGGCTCAAAGCCTCAAATTTAAAAATGATAGGGCCGAAGGCCTAGTTTTAGAAAACTCGAGAAGCGGGCCCAATGCCAGTGTGCATGGGTTGGACCCGTATACAAACATGAACTATAAGAACCATGAAAACTCTTAGAAAAACTGGAATTGTTGTGTGATTGGCCATAGGGCCAAAACATGACTGACAAAGCTCGATGGGCTAGTGGCAGTGCGCCCAAACTAGGTCGACGGGCCAATCAAGGCAAACAACTATAGGCCATGTCGAGTATTGGGGCCGTTGGACCCTTGGCACCAAAGAGCATGGTTAATGAATCAAAATTATTATATGCATGCGTGAGGAATTCGGGAGCATCTAGACGCCCTAGAGGGGTAGTTGATGAGTCCTAAGTGTTATTGGACGACTTGGATGCAATAAGGGCAGGTATGTCGTGCCAGTCAGTCATGAAGCTTTGATAGCTTCCTGCGTACTGAGACCGAGGCTAAAGGGGAAATGAGGTATCGTCCCATTGAGCGGACACGGTGGAAGAATTTGAGTTTGGGGTCGGACTACTGATGTCTACACAAACTCTGGGTAGAGGCAGTATCGCTCTATCAGGGTAGACGATAAAGGCACTCTGGTCCACAAGTGGCGCAGTCGAGGACCGTTCTATGAATGTGTGATCCCTTTCTATGATAGAAATGGTGAGTGATTGTTTGTTAAGGCATCTCCCGAGCAAGGGGAAATGTTCAAGAAGAGACGAACTCATATTACAATAAATTAAAAGCATAAAACTTTTTGATAAATTGATTGTTTTGAAAACTCGCTTCCTAATCCCCACTCACTGAGTTGTAGAAACTCACCTCCTCCCAATAACCTTTTTCAGTAGAAGCACCTCACCACGACGAGCCTAGGCTAGGAGAAGAAGCCAATGACACCACCATCAGGTAACTTTTATGTTTTGTACACTTTATTATGGAAAACAGGTACTCCAATGCCTTTACCTTCCTTGGACTATTTAGTAGAAATTCTAGATTAGTACTAGGAAGGGTGGCGGGTTGATCATAAACCCCGACCAAACCAGGTTGGGGTGTGACAATTACATACAATTTACTAAGTTCAATTATCAAGGGAGTGTATTAATCATAAACATTTATGTAGATGATTGTTTAATACGGAGAAAGTGAAGCAATGATAAAGGAATTTAGAGAGTATATGAACAAGGAGTTTGAAATGTTTATGTCATGACCGACTTGATTCATGAGTCAAACCGATATAACAATTGTCACATCCTCTTAGCGCTACTATAACACTAGGAATTCCAAACTGGAAACCAAGCCAAACCAAACTGGGAACTAAGGTAAAACCGAGAAGGAAAGTCCGAATCGAGATTTGAAATCGAACTGAATTTGAAATATGGTTTGAAACCGAGACATAAGACAATTACAATGGTTATGAAATACCCTTATAGAACATCTCGTGATTGGAAATCAAGAATTAGGAAAAACTCGAGGAAGAAATGGTCAAACCGGGATTGAATTGCCCTAGGTCCCAAAACCCTTGATTTTTAGAGAGGGCTAAAAAATTGAAATTTAGTGATTCTCGAGTCCATTCAATGGGAAATTGAACAAAGAAGTTTTAGAATTTTTTATTGGGCAAAGAGCCGGATCAATTGGGGGTGAACTGACCAAGAAACAACCGAATCAATTGAGAAATTTGCTAGAAAACAGTTCGGAATAGTGTTGAATTGAATGATCTGGCCAATGGGTCAGGACACATGTTATGTAAACCCCGTCCTCTCGAAATAAGGAACCAAAAAGGCTTTTTCAAAAGAAAACCAAGGATCTAAGTGAATCGGAAATAGTAAAGATAGGTCAGAACGAGAATTTCAATTAGAAGATGCTACATGTCATGGTCAACAACTGATCAAACACGGTCAGTGGCCATGTAGGAATGGGCAGCCAATAAGTGGCCGCCACATGTCTGGTCAACAGGTCAAAGGCTAACTAAGTTGCTGAGTAGAAAGTCGCGTCAGTAAAGTCAACCAATCATGGAATGCCACATGGCAAGTCAGCACGTGCGAACTTTGCACGTGCGACACTATGTCATCGTCTACCTTCAGACGAGCGTAAGAGGGAAGGCCGAAATGGAAACCCTTTCTCCAATGACCAATAAACTCCTCTGGCAAGGCCTTAAATCAGAGTGTTAATGGCCAATTGATGGAGAAACGGATAGAACTATTAGTCCTCGAGCTCCTTATATAAAGAGCTACTCTTCATTCGTCGTTCGACGAATCATGAACCATAGCTCCGACTTGGGCACTTTTCTCCACCTTCGAAGGTGAATTTGGGTTCTCTAGAATCCCGATGAAGTTAGCTACATGACTGCAACCTCCATTCAGCTCGAGGATTGCTAGAGAAGCACCGACGAGCTCACACAATACCGTTGCTCCTTGAAATTCTACAGCCTGAGCTAGTTGAGCTCAATTTGAGCTACAATCAAACCAATTCTGGCCAAACCAAGCTCCCCAGACTACCCCTAGAAGTGTCCTGACCTTCTGTGAGTTGAATTGGTAATTCCCCTCTGCCGCCCTTCGCCAAAAATTATTCATAGTTCATTTTTGATGAAAATTAAAACATGAAATTCTCACTGCTCAGGCCACCAATTGAAGCGTGTTTTGATCTAGGAAGTATCTATCCCCAAGGAGAGAGCAACTCAAAGGAAGCAAGAGCTCTAACCACTAGATCCTCACCAGTAAGAAATTGAATCTTTCTCTCTCTATACCGAGTTTTTGGTGAAACTTCATTCAAGCTCATTTTTAAGCCATTTTCAACATGCTAAATCTTGAAATGATGAAGGAAACATAGGGTAGAAGAATCAAATCATGAAAGGGGTCAATTGACTAACATTATATTTTGGGGGTCAAATTACATTTTTTGGTAAAATTGGGTAATTTGGAGATTTTCAGAAAATCAAGGGTCGAATTGCAATTTAATGAAAATTGGGAGGTTTGTTTGAAATTAACTCTCGATTGAGGGCCAATTTGTAATTTTTGGAAAATTGGAGACCAATTGGTAATTTTGGAAAATTCAGGACTGATATGCAAATACATGTAAATAGGAGGTTGTGACATCCCGACTCAGTTTGGTCGGATCTCCGTGAGCAATCTGCCACTCACCTGATTTATTAAGGGTTTCCCCTTCTTTAACCCGATTGGAGTAAGGCGTCCTTTAAACATGTACCTTTCTTGGAATAGCATAAATAAAAACTACATAAAATTTTTACTTTATATACTTGTCTTGTAGGTGTAACTAACATGAGGTCTTGGGTAGGTTTCCCTTAGTTACTTGTAAAGGGATATAAGGGAGGGTGTGAGTTCAACGACTCAGTGAATGAGTTTTTAAAGTATGACTTTCAAATATAGTTTGTATTGGAGTGTGCGAGACTCCTTATTTCCCTATAAAACCTTTCATTCTCAAATCTTGGTTTTTCATAGACATTTCTCATCACAATGGTGTGTTATCACTCAACACACACCTTTCATCATGAAGGAAAACACACATTCGCAGGCCAGCCCGTCCACTATACCCACTTGTGGTGACGGAGCAACTTTACTAGCCATCTAGATAGAAGCACGTCCACTTCTACCCTGAGAATAAGTGGATGTACGTGACATCCGACCCTCAATCTTGTAACAAAACTCTGTTTTCGTATGAGGACAGAGACCTCATCCCGTCCCCACCCCAGTCTCATGCGCAATGAAGCTACGTCGAGCTTCTCAAGACTTTTGGTATGACTAACTGCCCTTATCTTCACCAGGTCGTCTAGAGCCCTAGAACGCATCACTACCCCTCTTGGGCATCTTGAAGGTCCCGTAACATAGCACATGCACAAATCAATAATTTTTTCACATAATCCATATAATCTGTGTTGCCATTGGTCCAATGGCCCCGACCCTCAACTCGACCTGCAATTGTTTGTCTTGACTAGTCTGAAGACCTATCATGTCACATTGCCGCCAATCCATCGAGTATGTCGGTCCTGTCTCGGAACCATGGCCAAACAATTCATTCACTTAAGTTTTCATGGCTTAGAATCATGTTTGTTTACGTGCTCCTTCTCGTGCCAACTGGTCTAGGGCCCACTATTCGAGATTTTCAAAATTGGGTATATTTGCCCTCAAATTCCAAAACCGAGGCCTTTGACATATCTGAGCTATTTAAGCTCACGTCAAGAAGGTCTCCAAAAAATTTTAAGTAGTGGCACACAGTCAGGGGAGAGCACTTCCGAAAAATAAACTTTTCATTTGGCTATCATACTAATCGGGTATGAAGACGTCTCCGCTTATAACCGATAAGTAGGTTTTCTACTTCCTTCCAGGAATACCATCATACCAACCGGGTATTGTCTACTTACAATCGATAAGTAGTTTTTTCACGTAATTTTCACATCACTCCTCTCAGGTGTGATGGTTAAAATAACATTTAGTAGTGGGTTTCCATTTCTGAGGTGCTTATCATCCCAACCGAGTATGATATTATATATCTCACTCACCCAATAGTGTAGCGAATTTCCTCTTAACCAGCTTGTTGCCTTCACACAAACTTGTCTTTGCTGGCGTTCTCGGTACTTCGTATTCCTACACGATATGAACATTCTTGTTCATTATCCTTTGGCCTAATAGCCCTCATTCATCCCAAATAAATGAGAAAACTGAACTTTTCATTTATTTGCAATTAGGTCTCTAAAGTTATTTTTTATTTAACTTTATGTCCCTAATGCCTGTTTTCCCCCAAATTGAGTATTGAAACTCTAAAATTCACCTTAGGACCTCAATTTATTCAAAACCACAAAAGGGGTTCATGTTTTCCAAAATTACCATTTTGCCCCTACTTTACAAAAATGGTATGTTTAGCCCCAAAAATTCCAAAATTTTCCCAACTGGTCCTCCAACATCTTTATCATGCCCAATTGGCCCTCAATTTTATGAAATTTCATTTTAGTCTCTCTTTTCTAAATCCCCAATTTTCCCCTAATTTCAACCTTATAACTCAGCTGAATTTGATTTTATCAAATTGACCAATCAAATGAGTTTAATTATTGAAATTGAAGTTGGATTGAAGTTTCTACACCTTCATACGATTCAATTGCACGTTGAATCGCAAGATTTGATGCTGAAATGAGCTCAAACAGAGCTTCGTCAAAAAACTGGACTTAGAGAGAGAAAGCTTCGAAAGCTTATTGTTGGAGGCGCAGTGGTCCGAGCTTTCAATCTTGGTAGATAGCTCTTATTTTGAGGTTTCTCATAGGATCAAGAATTGCATCAATTGATGCCGAATTGAGTGAGAATTTAGTCATCGAAGTTCTGCAAGTTCTCTCTCTAGCATCGATCAGAATTTATAGAGGGGAGCCAAATTGGCTTACCTTTCTGCTCTAATTTAGCTGTAGGAGGACTTTGGAGGTGTTGGGAGGCTTGGTTTGGGCTGAGAATGGCTCAAATTGGCCAATTTTAGCTTGGCCGAAACTGGGAAGCTTCAGTTCACTGGAGTTGCTTCACTATTTGTTCATGCCTACATTTCTCCAGCAACTCTCGGAGCAAATAGAGACTACAGGCGTGTAGTTGACTTCTCCCCAAATCCAAAGAACCCAACCATACCTTCTTTGGTTCAGAAAAATGCCCAATTCAGAGCTCTAGTTCGAGCTTCACCAAAAAAAGGAGCAGTAGAGAGAAGGTGGAGTTTTTAGGTGTGAGGAGGATGAATGAGGAGGGGCTCTTTATATAGGAAGCTCGAGGACTTCATGGCCGCTCGGTTGGCACCTTAATGGTAGTCATTCATTGCCTGAAACTCTCTGGCTAGAGACTTTTCATCTTCGCCGGTGCTGCTCAATTTTTCGGTGAGTGAATAGTGTTGTCATTTGAAGGAAGAACACAATAGTGTTCCAAACTGGACCGGACTGGTCCGAACCAGGTTCAAAGCTTAAACCAGCCAGTTTAGGCTCGATTCAACTGAGTTTTTCAAAATTAATAATTTCTAAATTCATCTAAATTCATTATCTATTAAATGGTGGCCTCAATTCTCCATTTTGAATTTTCTAAGCCACCTGAAAAAATAAATTTAGCATCTAGTTCAATAATTGTTCAAATCAGTCTAAACCGGTTCACCTGAACCAGTTTGGTTTTCATCTCCAATTTATCCTAAAATTCCTTTTTTCATGACTTTTGTGACTCTTTAGGTCACTTGGGATCCATAAATTTCTTGGTTTTCCCTTTCTCTATCAGTACCGGTTCATGAACCGACTCGATTCATGAACCGGTTCAATCTGGCTCAGATCTGGTTCTCCTAAACCATCTAGTTTTCTTTCCCAACTTGTCCTAATGTCCTTTTCCAAGGATTTATGAACCCTTTGGGTCACTTGTTAGTTGTAAATTTCCCAATTTGCCCATTCTTTGATGATTGAGTTTGTCAACTGGTTCGATGTTTCTCACTCAGTTTGACCGGTTCTTATCCTAGTTTTCCTTAATTCCAAAGGGTGGGGTTTACATAGTTCCTTTGTGCTAAACTTTCCTTATGAGAATACTCAAACCATGTAATAATTGGTTGTGGGAGTACTTGTGCAGAGGAGCACACTTGCGATCGGAATCCTGTTGAGACGAACATGTCATAGTACTCGCTGAGTGGGATTTTCCAACTTTATATCCGGTTGGGGTGATGAGTAATGTTTTCACTTTGAAAACCATTTTCTAGCAATGGTCTCCCTTGACTGCATGAAACTGCTTAAATATTTTGGGAGATATTTCCAAGTGCTAGAATTGCTCTAGTCAGCCCGAGGCCTCAATTTTGAAACTTATAGGGCCTAAGGCCCAAATTTTAGAAAACTTGTGAAGTGGGCCCAATGCCAGTGGGCACGAGCTGAAGCTCATAGACAAATAAGTTTATGAGCTATGAAAATCTTTTATAACTGATTAATTGTGTGAACTGCCACCATGCCGAAGTTGGGTCATCAAACTTGATTGGTTAGTAGCATCAATTTCCCAAATTGATTTTCTTAAGCCACCTCAAAAAATGAATTAAGAAAACGGTTCATGTATAGTTCAACTCGGTTCAATCCAGTTCAGGTCTGATTCACCCTAAAATGGTTCAGTTATCTCATCCAATTTCCTTAAAGACCCTTCCCCATGGTTATTGTGACATCTTGGTCATTTGGGACTTTCCAATTTCCCATTTCAACCCTTCTTTATCATTCTCGGTTCATTAATTGGTTTAGTTTTCTCCTTAAACTGACCAGCTCTTTCCTAGTTTCCTTGATCCAAGGTGACAGGTTTCACAACTCTCCCCTCCTTTTAGGAGTTTTGTCCCCAAAACTAAATTGTGCTTCCCTTTATATTAGGAATAATCTCACTTGATGTCAACTTGGGGTTTAGACTCTTTGTCACACCCTGACCCGGTTTGGTCGAGGTCCTGTGATTAACCCATCCCTCTCCTAGATCCTGAAGAGGGACTCCTCCAAGAGATTAAAGAGAGTTAGGCGTAGTACCTGTCATGTCTTCCTTGGACAACATTAAACAAAACTAAAAATTTAAATCTTTATACTTGGGATAGGCTCTCGGGAGGAAGGGGTTGGTGTAGTCACGTTCCTTCCTAAAAAATGTTTAGAGGGGAGTGAGTTTGCCAACTCAATGAGTGAGAGAAATCTTTTAGAAAATGTTCAATTTAGCATTTTCAAATGTTTAATATTTCACAAGAAGTTCCTCCTCAGGTTTTGCACACGATCATCAACCGCCCTCATATCATAGGAGGGATCACACATTCGTAGAACAGTCCTCGATCGTTCCACTTGTAGACCGGAGCACCTTTACTATCCACCCTAATAGATGTTAACTGCCTCTACCCTAAGTTTGAGTGGACATCAATTGTCTAACCCTCAAACCCTGATCACTTCATGATATCTGCTTTGTGGGACGAGACCTCCTTTCCTCTAGTGCCTCGGTCTTAGTGCGCAGGAAGCTTCTTGAGCTTTTCAACCTATTAGACGCCATACCATCCTTATGCACCCTAAGTTGTCCAACAGTCCTTGGGATCCATCACTACCTCATGCTAGGTATCCTGATGGACCAAATCTCACAGTGCATTCAAAATCAAGAGTCTTTTAAGTTATAGCCATTATCTTTGGCCCTCTAGCACAACAGTCTGTTAGCTTAGCTTTGGCCCATGCATACTGGCCCAATAGGTTCGACAACCTAGTTTGACGGAGTAGGGGTTTGGCCCAACAAGCCCAACAACTCAGACTTGGCTCGATGGGTATCACACATATATTCATGTTAACTGAATCTTTAAGCATTACTCATCACATGCTAGTTCTGGAGGGGTCCATACCCGTGTCAATCGACCTTGGGCCCACTTGCATACCAAGCCTAAGCCTTGGAATTAGCTCCCAAATATTTTAAGTAAAGTCACCCAATCATGTAAGGCTAATTCCAAGAAAATCATTTTCAAATGCAAACCGTCATTCCAACCGGAATGGACATTATAGTAATTCCCACTCACCCGGTAATCTCGACGGTGCTATCCTAGTAGAGTCGCGCTTCGCGGTGTGCTTTCAGAAGATGACGCTCAAGCAATCTGCTCCTACACGGCATGCATATCCATATTAGGTTGCTAGACTAAGAGACCGCCTTTTTTTGGGCAATCTCATATAGGCCCTCAAATTTTGCCTTAAATGCAACTTGGTCCCTAAAGTTTGTACTTTTACCTTTAGGTCCATACTTGCCTCTTAGTTTCAATTAAGCCCCTAGGATTTCTAGTTATACTTCTTGGGTCCTTAGTTTTATCCAAATTGTCCATTGGCCCCTCAATTTTGCAAAATTTCCATTTAGTCCCTAATTTCCCCAAAATTGTAGTTTGACCCCAAACTTTTCAAAATTTACAATTTGGTCATCCATTTTATCCAAATTACCCAGTTGGCCCTCAATTGGGAGTGAATTTCATGAAAATGCCCTTAATTTCATCAATTTACCATTCGCCCCCAATTTTTGAAAAATCCCCAATTTGCCCAAATTTCTCAAAATTTGTACTTTGGCACCCCGAATCTCATTCTAGTCAAATTGATCCTCAAAATATTGTTAATTATCCCCATTCATGATCTGGATCACCTTCTTTATGTTTTCCTCATCATTTTAAACCCTGAACCACTTCATTTTGCTCGAAAATGAGCTCAAATAAAGTTTTTCCAGAAAGTACCATCTAGAGAGAGAAAGCTTCGATATCTTACTAGTGGAGGTCTAGTGAACGAAGCCTTGGGTGTCACTATGTTACTCTCTTGGTGGGGATCCTTTTTGTATCAAACCACACCTCAATTGATGACTTAAGCAGTGCAAATTTCTAAGATAAAGTTTTTGCAGAATTTGGTGGAGAATAGTGTTTTCCAGCGAAGGACGGTAGAGGGAGCTTACCTTCTTAGCTCGAGGGAAGGTCGGAGCACCTCAAGGTGGGGTGTAGGGGGTCTGAGTTGGCCGCAATTAATCAGGGGAGAAGAAGTAGGTTATAGAGGGTTGGGCAGTTTTCTAGTAGAGGAGTAACAATACTGTTTGAGCTTCCTCATTCCTCCTTGGTGGTTCTCAATCTGAATGGAGGGTATGGCTAGGTAGAGGACTTCCTTCCATTTCCAAAGACACCAAATGTGGCTTTAGAGGTTGAGAAAAGTCCCGTCGTCGGTGCTTTGGTTTGCTGCTCACCAAAAACTTGCACACTTGTTCTTCTTCACTCGATTGTAGGATGTTGAGAATGAATGGAGGGGTGCTCTTTATATAGGGAGCTCGACAACTGTTCAGGCTACCTACTGGCATGAGACTTGGCCTTTGACTCGGCCACCGATAACCTGACCGGAGATATTTTGGAGTCACCACAAACTCCAGCATTTTCAACCTCTCTCTCTTCTCTGTTCTCTTTGTCAGTGACTGAAGGTTGACGACAATGATGTGGTAGGCATGCAACGTAGCGCACTGTGATTGGCTAGTTTTTCTGATGTGGAGGTTCAACTCAACCACTGCAACAATCGTTGACCGGTTGACCGGACACGTGGCAGCCTCTCATTGGCTGCTCGTGTCTGCGAGGCTGGTTGATGGGTTGCCCACTGACCATTGACCAGAGATATGGCAGCCTCCCTTTGGCTGTTCGTGTTTGCATGGCTGCTAACGTGGCGCCGTTGATCATTGACCGGTCCGCTTCGTTGATCAGATGGACCGTTGACTGGTCCAGTCGGACTGGGTTCACTATCCCGAATTCTAAAATCAGCTGGTTTAGAACCGATTCGACTGATTTTCTAAAATTTAAAAATTTTTAAATTCATCTAAATTCATTTTCTATATAATGGTTGCCTCAATTTCCCAAATTGACATTTTAAAACCACCTAGAAAAATGAATTATTGAATCGGTTCACTATGATTCACCTCGAATTGGTCTAGTTTTCTCCTTAATCAGTTTTCCGTGGTCCCAAAGGACATGTCATACAACTCTCCTTTCCTTTTAGGAGTTTTGTCCTCAAAACTATTACATACTAAATAGTTGCAGGTATCTAATTTACAATCAACACTACCTCTCATGTCTCCTCCTCCACTTGATCATTATGCTAGAGGATCTTTACCATGGGGATCCTGTTATTACATAGGTTTTTCTCACATCGATCGAGTATTCATATGGGCTCCACTTCGTAGACCAGGTCTTCCTCAATCTTTGGCGGCAGTTGATCTTGTACATGGTTTGGCAGAGTATTCGTATGTGGAAGGCATCATGTATTCTCAGTAAGTCCGGGGGTAACTCCAGTCGGTATGCTACTGGTCCGACCCTCTAGGTTATGGTGTATGAACCTATGTATCTTGGTTTCAACTTTCCTCTTTGTAGAAAACTGAGTATTCCCTTCCACGGTGACATCATGAGGAATACTCGACCCCCACCTCGAATTGGCGTAACTCTTCTACTGATCTTGGGCTACCTTGAGTCAGCTTCTTATTATCCAGATTTTCTCGGTTGCATCCTCTATCAACTCGACCTTCACGAGTTTTCTTTCCCCTACCTCCTCCTAGAACATGAGTGTGTGACAAGGTCACCTGTAGAGGGCCTCATAGAGTGCCATCTAGATGCTGGCATGTTAGTTGTTGTTATATGCAAATTTCATGAGGCACAATGTAAACCCTGCTCTTTGGAGTTAAGGGAAATTAGGAAAAGGACTGGTCAAACCGAGTGAGAAAATCGAACCAGTTCACAAACCTGATTATTAGGAAACGAGCAATTTTGAAAATTTACAACTCCAGAGTGAACCAAAGGGTTCATAAAACCTTAGGACAAATTGGAAGAGAAAAACTAGACCTGTTCAGATGAATCTGATCCAACTGGATTGAACTATTTATGAACTGAGTCAGTTTATGAACAGGAACCCATAGAGAGAGGGCAAACCAGAAAATTTATCGTTCCCAAGTGACCTAAAGAGTCACATAAGTCAAGAAAAAGGACTATAGTATGAATGGGGGATGAAAACCAAACTGGTTCAAGTGAACCGGATTCGAATCGGATTGAACCATTATTGAACTAGATGTTAAATTCATTTTTCTAGGTGGATTAGAAAATTCAAATTTGAGATTTGAGGCCACCATTGGATAGAGAATGAATTTAGAAAATTTTAACTTTCTCGGTCGAATCGAGCCTGAACTGACTAGTTTAAGCTTTGAACTTGATTCGGACTGGTCTGGTTCGGTTTGGAACAGCTTCTTCTTCTTCCTTCAGATGACAACACTGTTCACTCCCCGAAAAATTATGCAGCACTGATGAAGCTGAAAAGTCTTCAGCTAGGGAGTTTCAGGCAATGAATGACCGCCTTTAAGGCACCAAGCGGATGACGAAGAAGTCCCCGAGCTTCCTATATAAAGAGCCCCTCCTCATTCATCCTCTCCACAATTGAAAACTCCATTCTCTCTCAACTACTTCAATTTCTGGTGAAGCTCGAACCAGAGCTCCAATGTAGGGTCTTTTCTAAGCCAATGAAGGCATGGTCGGGTTCTTTAGAACTGGGGAGAAGTCAGCTACCCAATGGTAGAATCTATTTGCTCCGAGGATCACCGAAGAGATGCCTACGTTATCAAACAGTGAAGCAGCTTTAATAGACCGAAGCTGCCCTATTTTGGCCGAGCTGAAATTGGCCAATTCGAGCCTTCCTCAGGCCAAACTAAGCCCTCCCAACACCTCTACAATCCTCTTACAGCTAAATTAGAGCAAAAAGTTAAGCCAATTTGTCTCCCCTCTATAAATTTCGATCAGTGCTAGAGAGAGAACCGACATAACTTCGATGACTAAATTCTCATTCAATTTGGCATCAATTGATGCAATTCATGATCCTAGGAGGAACCTCACAATGAGAGCTATCTGCCTAGATCGAAAGCTCAGACCGCCACACCCTCGACGGTAAGCTTTTGAAGCTTTCTCTCTCTTAGTCCAGTTTTCCGATGAAACTCTGTTTGAGCTTATTCCAACATGAAATCATGCGTTTCAGAGTGCAATTGAATCATATGAAGGTGTAGGAACTCCAATCTAACTTCAATTTTAATAATTAAACTCATTTAATCGGTCAATTTGATGAAATCAAATTCGGCTGATTTAGAAGGTTGAAATTGGGGGGAAATTGGGAATTTAAAAAATTCCAAGGACTAAAGTGCAATTTCATAAAATTGAGAGCCAATTGGGCATGATAAATATGTTGGATGACCAATTGGGCAAATTTTTGAATTTTTGGGGCAAAACTTACCATTTTTGTAAAGTAGGGGCAAAATGGTAATTTTTGGAAAAGTTGGGGAGCAAATTGGAAACTTGGGAAATTAAACCCTCTTTTGTGAATTTGAATAAATTGAGGTCCAAAGGTGAATTTTAAAAGTTTCGGGACTCAATTTGAGGAAAAACCGGCATTAGTGACTTAAAGTTAAAGAAAAATAACTTTAATGACCTAATTGAAAAGAAATAAAAAATTATGTTTTCTCATTGATTTGGTATTAATGAAGGCTATTAGGCCAAATGATAATGGCTAAGGGTGTTCTTATCATGTAGGAACACGAAGCACTAGGAATGCCAGCTACGACATGTTCGTGTAAAGTCAGCTAGCCGACTAAAAGGAAATTCATTGCGCTATCGGTTGAGTGGGATATTTAGTATCATACCCTATTGGGATGATAAACACCTCATAAATGAAAACCCACTACTAAGTGGTATTTTAACCCTCACACTTGAGAGGAGTGATATGAAAATCATACGAAAAAACTACTTATCGGTTGTAAGTTGATCATAACCAATTGGTATGATGAAACTTCCTTGAAGGTAGTGGAAAACCCGCTTATCATTTATAAGTGGAGATGTCCTTATACTTGGTTGGTATGATGGACAATTAAAAAGTTTATTTTGTCAGAAGTGCTCTACCCTGACTACGTGCCATTACTTAAAACTTTTGGGAGACCTTCTTGACGAAAGCTCGAATAGCTCATATAGGCTGGAGGCCTTGATTTTGGAACTTAGGGCTAATATGCCTAATTTTGAAAATCTCAAATATTGGCACTAGGCCAGTTGGCACGAGCAGGAGCTCGTAAACAAACATGATTATTAAGCCAAGAAAACTTAAGTAAATGAGTTGTTTGGTCAAGGTACTAAGACAGGACTGACATAAACGATGGACTAGCAGCAGTGCGACATGACAGGTCTTTGGACTAGTCATGACAAATAGCCGTAGGTCGAGTTGAGGGTTGGGGCCATTGGACCAATGACACCATAGATTATATGGCTTATGTGAAAAAATGTTGATTTGTGCATGCATTATGCTACAGGACCTTCAAGACACCCAAGAGAGGTAGTGATGCATCCTAGGGCTCTGGTTGACCTGGTGGAAATACGGCCAAAGAGTCGTACCAGAATTTTTGCGAAACTCAACGTAACTTCATGCTCATGAGACCGGGGAGGGGACGAGATGAGGTCTCTGTCCTCATACGGACACAGAGTTTTGTTACAAGATTAAGGGTCAGATGTCGCAAACATCCACTCATTCTCAAGGTAGAAGTGGACGTGCTTCTATCTAGGTGGCCGGTAAAGTCGCTTTGACACCACAAGTGGGTACAGTGGATGGGCTAGCCTACGAACGTGTGTTCGTTCATGATGAAGGGCATGTGTTGGTTGATAAACACACT
The DNA here is from genome assembly GCA_030064435.1 of Trapa incisa. Taxonomy (NCBI): domain Eukaryota; kingdom Viridiplantae; phylum Streptophyta; class Magnoliopsida; order Myrtales; family Lythraceae; genus Trapa; species Trapa incisa. Next base: position 6,571,563 of record CM057776.1, read on the forward strand.
GTTTTGATGAGAAATGGTTATGGAAACCAAGAATTGAGAATGAAATATTTTTAAACAAAAAATAAGAAGTTTGGCACACTCCACACTCAAAACTATTTCTCCAAAAGTAAATCTTTGAACACCCATTCACTAAGTCATTGAACTCACCCCTCCCTCATATCCCTTTCAGATAACCCTGGAAAGATTACCCCCAAAGACCACCAACTAACGCACCTGTAAGGCATATATGATAAGTTTAAAATTTTGTGTAGTTTTAATTTAAGGAATGATCGATGTGAATTTAAGGATATGAACCTAAATATTCCAGTGAGATATGCTTAGCTAAAGTTAGCTCCATGGAATGAGAAAGTGATGGGAAGGAAAAGAGAATCTTAAGCGTATATGATATAAGGGATAAATGGAAATAACCAAGAAGGTTGTATATTAATAAACTACTAGTTGATATTGAAGGGAAGTTCTTTCTAGTGCAAAGAATGTTAAACAAGTTTTGGGGACAAAACTCCTAAAAGGAGGGGAGAGTTATAAACCCTGCTCTTTGGAGTTAAGGAAAATTAGGAAAAGAATCGGTCAAATAGAGTGAGAAAATCAAACCAGTTCACAAACCCGATTATTAGAAAATGTGCAATTTAGGAAATTTACAAATCCCTAGTGACCCAAAGGGTTCATAAAATCTTGGAAAAGAAACTTAGGACAAATTGGAAGAGAAAAATCAGACCAGTTCAGATGAACCGGATCCAACTGGATGGAACCAATTTTATGAACCGAGACCATTTATGAACCGGAACCCAAAGAGAGAGGGCAAACCGGGAAATTTATGGATTCCAAGTGACCTAAAAAGTCACATAAGTCATGAAAAAAAACTTTAGGATCAATGGGGGATGAAAACCCAACCCATTCAAGTGAACCGGATCCGAACCGGATTGAACTGGTTTGGACCGGTTTGAACCACTATTGAACCTGATGCTAAATTAAATTTTCTAGGTGGCTTAGAATATTCAAATTTGAGATTTGAGGCCACCATTGCATAGAGAATGAATTTATAAATTTTTAATTTTGAAAAACTCGGCCGAATTGAGCTTGAACTGACCGATTTATGCTTTGAACCCGGTTCACACTGGTCCGGTCCGGTTCGGAACAACATTGTCTTCTTCCTTCAGATGACAACACTGTTCACTTACCAAAAAATTGAATAGCACTGGTGAATCAAAAAGGTGTCCAGCCATGGAGTTTTAGGAAATGAATGACTACCATTCATGTGCCAATCAAATGAGTAAGAATCCCCGAGCTTCCTATATAAAGTGCCCCTTCTCATTCATCCTCTCCACACCTGAAAACTCCATTCTCTCTCAACTACTCCAATTTATGGTGAAGCTCAAACCAGAGCTTCGATATAGGTTCTTTTCTAAGCCAAAGAAGGTGTGTTCAGGTTCTTTAGAACCGGTGAGAAGCCAGCTACCCGACAATAGTCTCCATTTGCTCCAAGGTTTGCTGGAGAGACGCCAACGTGATTGAACAGTGAAGCAGCTCCAACGGACCAAAGCTGCACTGTTTCGGCTTAGCTAAAATCAGCCAATTTGAGTCCTTCTCGGGCCAAACTAAGCCCTCCCAACACCTCCACAGCCCTCCTACGACTGAAGTAGAGCGAAAAGGTAAGCCAATTTGGCTCCTCTCTCTAAATTTTGATCGGTGCTAGAGAGAGAACCGATAGAACTTCGATGACTAAAATCTCATTCAATTTAGCATCAATTGATGCAATTCTTGATCCTAGGAGTAACCTCAGGACACGAGCTATCTGCCCAGATCGAAAGCTCGAACCGACATGCCCTTAGCGGTAAGCTTTTGAAGCTTTCTCTCTTTAAGTCCAGTTTTCCGACGAAGCTCCGTTTGAGCTCATTCCAACATCAAATCGTGCGATTAAAAGTGCAATTGAATCGTATGAAGGTGTAGGAACTCCAATCTAACTTCAATTTCAATAATTAAACTCATTTGATCTTTCAATTTGATGAAATCAAATTCGGCTGAGTTTGAAGGTTGAAATTGGGGGAAATTTTGGGAATTTCAAAAATTTGAGAGACTAATGTGCAATTTCATAAAATTGAGGGCCAATTGGGCACGATAAAGATGTTGGAGGACCAATTGGGCAAATTTGGAATTTGAGGGGCAAAACTTACCATTTTTGTAAAGTAGGAGCAAAATGGTAATTTTGGAAAGGTTGGGGACAAAATTGTAAATTTGGTAAATTAAACCCCTTTTTGTGAATTTGAATAAATTGAGGTCCCAAGGTGAATTTTAAAAGTTTTGGGACTCAATTTGAGGAAAAATAGGCATTTATGACTTAAAGTTAAAGAAAAATAACTTTAAGGACCTAATTACTAATAAATGAAAAGTTTGGTTTTCTCATTCATTTGGGATGAATGAAGGCTATTAGGCCGAAGGATAATGAACAAGATTGTTCATTTCGTGTAGGAATATGAAGTACTGGGAATGCCAACTAAGACAAGTTCACATAAAGGCAACAAGCAGGCTATGAGGAATTTCACTACACTATTGGATGATAAGCACGTATAAAATGAAAACCCACTGCTAAGTGGTATTTTAACCATCATACATGAGAGGAGTGATGTGGAAATCATACGGAAAACTATTAGCGGTTGTAAGTAGATCATACCCGATTGGTATGGTGAAACTTCCTGGAATGAAGTGGAAAACCTGCTTATTGGTTATAAGTAGAGATGTCCTCATAGTCGGTTGGCATGATTAACAATTGAAAAGTTTATTTTGTCAGAAGTGCTCTCCCCTGACTGTGTGTCACTTAAAATTTTTGTTAGACCTTCTTGACGGGAGCTCAAATAGCTCATATAGGCCAAAGGCCTCGATTTTGGAACTTGGGGCTAATATGCCCAATTTTGAAAATCTCGAACAGTGGGCCCTAGGCTAGCTGGCACGAGTAGGAGCTCGTAAAGAAACCTGATTATTAAGCCATGAAAACTTAAGTAAATGAGTTGTTTGGCCATGGTATCGAGACAAGACCGACATACACAATGGACTAGCAACAGTGCGATATGATAAGTCTTCAGACTTGACAAGACAAACAGCTGCAGGTCAAGTTGAGGGTCAGGGCGGTTGGACCAGTGGCACCACAGATTATATGGCTTATGTGAAAAACTATTGATTTGTGCATGCACTATGTTACAGGACCTTCAAAATGGCCAAGAGTGGTAGTGATGCATCTAAGGGCTCTAGACGACCTGGTGGAAATAAGGGCAGATAGTTGTATCAGAAGTCTTACGAAGTTCGATGTAGCTTCATGCACATGAGACCGAGGTGGGGACTGGATGAGGTCTCTATCCTCATATGGACACGGAGTTTTGTTATGAGATTGAGGGCTGGATGTCACGAATATCCACTCATTCTCAGGGTAGAAGTGGAGGTGCTTCTATCTAGGTGGCCTGTAAGTCGCTTCGACGCCACAAGTGGGTACAGTGGATGGGCTGGCCTACAAATGTGTGTTCCTTCATGATGAAGGGCATGTGTTGGTTGATAAACACACTATTATGATGAGAAATGGTTATGGAAACCAAGAATTGAGAATGAAATGTTTTTAAAAGAAAAATAAGGAGTCTAGCACACTCCAAACTCGAAACTATTTTTCCAAAAGTAAAATTTTGAACACTCATTCACTGAGTCATTGAACTCACCCCCTCCTTTATATCCCTTTGAGTTAACCTCGGAATACTTACCCCCAAAGACCATCAGCTAACGCACCTGTAATGCTGGTATGATAAATTTAAAATTTTGTACAGTTTTGACTTATGTTATTATAGGAAAGTATATGTTTAAATGATGCTTTACTCCTCACGGTTTATTAAAAAGGGGCAACCCTTAGTTAACCGGGAGAGTGGCGGGTTGATCACGGGGATTCGACCAAACCAGGTCAGGGCATGACACACAAGTAGTCCTCCCAACCCTTATTCATTGTCAAAACACATGTCGAGGGCATGTCTTTTAGGGTTTGGATGGTTCGTTCGGACCGTCCATCCATTTGAAGGTGAAAGGTAGTGCTCATGTGCAGTCTAGTCCCAAGGGTAGCTTGTAGGCTGGGCTAAAATTGAGAGGTGAACCTCGGGTCTCGATCTAATACTATATTCATGGGGACCTTGTGGAGCTATATGATCTTCCCCACATATAGGGCGCCTAGCTTTCCTTTCGGGTCTGTCCCCTGGATAGGTAAGAAGTGGGTGGACTTGGTCAGCTGATCCACGATGACCCATATTGCTTCCCAACCCCTTTTTGTTACTGGCATCTCGGTCACAAAATCCATGGTTACTGGCATCTCGGTCACATCTCGGTCATAGTCCTTCACCAGCTCTAGCCATCGCCTCTGCCGCAGGTTGAGTTCCTTTTAGGTTTGGAAGTATTTCAAGCTCTTGTGGTCGGTGTAGATGAGGCATTTTACCCCATATAAATAGTGACTCTATATCTTGAGGGCGAACACTATGGCTGCCAGCTCGAGGTCATGTGTGGGGTAGTTTTTCTCATGGGGCTTCAGTTGTCACAATGCATAGGCAATGACTCTCCCTAGTTGCATTAGGACACATCCCAATCCCTATCCGGATGCATCACTGCATACGGTGTATTCCTCATCGTCCTTGTGGGGTAAGGCTAGCACTAGGGCCGTTATTAATTGGGATTTGAGCTCCTGGAAGGTCACCTCAAATTTAGCATCCCACTTAAAATCTACCCCTTCCTCGTGAGGTGTGTTAATGGGGCTGCAATTCTGGAGAAGTCTTCCACAAACTTCAGGTAGTATCCGGTGAGGTCGAGGAAACTACGCACTTTGGTTGGGTTGGTGGGAACTTTCCAATTTGAGATGGTTTCTATCTTGGCCGGGTCCACCATCACTCCGTCTTTTAACACTATATGTCCGGGAAGCCCACTACTTGTAGCCAAAATTTGCACTTAGAGAATTTGGCGTGAAGCCGATTTTCTCGCAAGGTACTTAGGGTGGTCTCTAAGTGCGCCTGTTGTTCCTCTTTGGTTCGGTAGTATATGAGGATGTCATCTATGAACATGATCACAAACTTATCCAAGTATGGCTGAAACACCCGGTTCATTAGGTCCATGAAAGCCACAGGTGGGTTTGTGGTATCACTCTAAACTCGTAGTGCCCATATCATGATCGAAAAGTGGTTTTTTGTGTGTACTCCTCCCAAATTTTTAGTTGATGAAAACCCGACCATAGGTTGATCTTGGAGAAGTAGGCTACCCCTCTTAATTGGTTGAATAAGTCATCTATCATGGGGAAAGGGTACTTATTCTTAATTGTCACCTGGTTCAATTTCCGGTAGTTCATGCAGAATAGCATGCTTTTGTCCTTCTTTTTAACGGACAAAACCGATACACCCCATGGGGATTGGCTTGGGCGTATGAAGCCTTTCTCTAAGAGTTTGTCCAATCGGTCCTTCAACTCCTTAAGTTCAGCGGTCGCCATATAGTATGGTGCTTGTGATATGGGGTGTGTCCCCGACACCACTTCAATCATGAACTCCAGCTGGTGATCTGGTGGTAGGTTGGGTGGCTCCTTTGGGAAGACATCAAGGTAATGGTTAACTACCTGGATTCTAACTAACTCCTTCTTAGGTGAATCCTTGCAAGTGATCTGGGCGGGGAATACCTTACACCCTTTATGTAGTAAGTCCTGCGCCTCCATGTAAGATACCAGGTGTATTATGGCCTTTCCCTTGTTCCCTTCAAATACAGCCCCCTCCTTTCCAAGGGCATGAAAGATTATACTTTTACTACTGCAGTCTACCTGTGCTCGATGTGTACTCAACTAATCCATTCCCATGATGGCCTCTACTTCTCTTAGTGGAAGGGGTATCAAGTCAACCTCTAAGATAATTCCTCCTATCCGCACTACGCATTTCTTAAGGTACTCCTACCACTCCAATGCCTCTCTTAGTGGTGAAAGGATGTTGAGGGGTGGTGTGAGAGGAGAGAGTTCTGTGGGAAGGTGTCACGCCCCAACCAGGGTTGATCAGATCCCAGTGAACAATCCGCCACTCTCGTGGTCTATCAAGGGTTCCCATCCAATCGTGTAGTGAAATTCCTCTTAGTCAATTTTCATCCCTTGCGAGCTTAGTCTTAGCTGGCAATCCCGATGTTTCGTGTTCCTACACAAAATGAACATTGTTGTTCATTATCATTTGGCTTGATCACCTTCAATCATTGTGAATGACTAAATTATCAACTTTTTAAATATTTGCCATTTGGCCCTAAAGTTATTTTTCCTTTACTTTAGACCCCAATTGACAATTGTTTTTTCCCAAGTAGAGTCTTGAAACTTTTAGAATTCCCCTTGGGACCTCAATTTATTCAATTTCATAAAAAGGGGTTCAAGTTTCTCAAATTTCCAATTTGACCACCCAATTTTCCCAAAATTACCAATTTGCCCTTCCTTCATAAAAATTGTAAGTTTTACCCCCAAAATTCTAAAATTTGCTCAATTGGTCCAATAACACTCTTATCATGCCCAATTGACCCTCAATTTTATAAAATTACATTTTGGTCCCTCAAATTTTTGAAAAACCTAAAATTTCCCCTTATTTCAACTTCGTAACACCACCAAATTTGATTTCATCAAATTGACTGATCAAACACTTATAATTGTTGAATTTGAAGTTAAATTTGAGTTTCTACATCTTCATACAATTCAATTACACTTTGAATCGCAAGTTTTGATGCCAGAACAATCTTAAATGGAGCTTTGCCGAAAATAGAACATAGAGAGAGAAAGCTTAAATTGCTCACCATCGGGAGAGCGGCGGTCTGAGCTTCCAATCTGGACAGATAGCTCTCCACCGGAGGTTCTTCCTAGGATTAAGAATTACATCAATTGATGCTGAATTGAGTTAAAATTTCATCATTGAAGTTTTGCTAGTTCTCTCTCTAGCACCAGTCGAAAATTACAAAGGGGAGCCAAATTGGCTTACCTTTCGGTTCTAATTCGGCCGTGGGAGGGTCAAGGAGGTGTTGGGAGAGCTTGTTTTGGCCTAAGTAGGGCTCGAATTAGCCAATTTCAGCTCGGCTGAAATAGGGTAGCTTCGGTCCGCCGTAGCTGATTTGTTGTTTGATCACGCTGACACTTCTCCAATGACTCTTAGAGTGAATGGGCAATACCATCGTGCAACTAACTTCTCTTTGGTTCTAAGGAACCCAACCACACCTTTTTTGGCTCAGAAAAGACCCTATAACGGATCTCTACTTCGAGCTTCGCCAGAAAACTAAGCAACTGAGAGATAGGTGTGGAGAAGATGAATGGATAGGGGCTCTTTATATAGGGAGCTCAGGAACTCGTTAGCCGTCAGTTTGACACCTTTATGATAGTCATTGATGGCCTGAAACATACTGAATGGAAACATTTCTCAAATTTGCCCATTCCTCAATAGTTGTTTTTGTGAACCAGTTTGGTTTTGTCATGCCCCAACTCGGTTTGGTTGGATCCCCGTGATCAACCCGCTACTCTCCTAGTTTATTTAAGGGTTTCCCCTTTGTTATAAACCACAACGAGTAAGGCGTCCTTTAACCTACACCTTTCCTGGAATAACATAAATCAAAACTGTATAAAAGTTTAAATTTATCATACCTGTCTCATAGGCATATTAGTTGGTGGTCCTTGGGGGTAGGCTTTCTGGAATTTCCTGAAAAGGGATATGAGGGAGGGGTGTCTACAACGACTCAGTGAATGGGTTTTCAAAATTTGACTTTTAGGAAAAAGATTTATTTGGAGTGTGCCAAACTCCTTATTTCCTTTAAAAAATCCTTTAATTTCAAATCTCTATTTTATCACCAGTTCTTATTAATCACAGTATGTCATCACCCAACACACACCCTTCATCATAAGTATCAATCACACAATAGCTGGCCAGTACATCCACTGAACCCACTTGTGGTGTCAGAGCGACTATACCGACCACCTAAATAGAAGTACGTCCACTTCTATCTTGAGAATAAGTGGATGTTTGGGACATCCAACCCTCAATCCCGTAACAATTCTTCATGTCCATATGAGGATAAAGACCTCATCCTGACCCCACCCCTGTCTCGTGCGCTTGAAACTACATCGAGCTTCGTAAGGTCACTTGGTACAATGGACTGCCCTAATACCCACCAGGATGTCCATGGCCCTATGACACATCACTACCCCTCTTGGGTGTCTTGAAGATCTCGTAAACACAGTGCGTGCACAATCAGTATTTTCACATCATGCCATATAATCTGTGGTGCCACTATTCCAATGGCCCTAAACCTCAACTCAACTTGCAGCAGTTTGTCTTGACTAGTATGGAGACCTGTCATGTCGCACTACCGCTAGTTGACTGAGTATGTCGGTCCTGTCTTAGTACCATGGCCAAACAATTCAATTATTCAAGTTTTCATGGCATATAATTCATGTTTGTTTACGAGCTCCTACTAGTGCCAACTGGCCTATGGCCCACTGTTCGAGATTTTCAAAAATTTGGCATAATAGCCTCCCCAAGTTCCAAAACTGAGGCCTCCGACCTAAGAGAGCTATTCGAGCTCCCATCAAGAAGGTTTCCCAAATTGTTTAAGCAGTGGCACATAGTCAAGGGAAAGCACTTCCGACAAAAATATATTTTCAATTGTCCATCATACCAACCGAGTATGAGGATATCTCTGCTCATAATCGATGAACAGGTTTTCCACTTCCGTTGAGGAAGTTTCATCATACCAACCGGGTATGATCTACGTACATCCTGTAGGTAGTTTTTACGCATCATTTTCTCATCACTCCTCTAAGTTGTGACATTTAAAATATCACTAAGTAGTGGGTTTTCATTACCGAGGTACTTATCATCCCAACCAGTTAGGATTTAAAATCCCACTCACCAGATAGTGCAGTGAAATTCCTATTTGTCAGCTTGTTGTCTTTACTCGAACTCATTTTAGCTGGTGTTCTCAGCACTTTGTGTTCGTACATGATATGAACATTTTTGTTCACTATTTTTTGGCCTAATAGCCCTCATTCATTTCAAATTAATGAGAAAAAACCTACTTTTCCTTTATTTGCATTAAGGTCCCTAAAGTTATTTTTCTTTAACTTTATGACCCTAATGTCGGTGTTTCCTCAAATTGAGTCCCGAAACTTTTAAAATTTATCTTAGAACCTCAATTTATTCAAATTCACAAAATGGTGTTTAATTTCCCAAATTTCCAATTTTGTCCCTCAACTTTTCCAAAATTACCAATTTTCCCTTCCTTTACAAAAATGGTAAGTTTTACCCCAGAAATTCTAAAATTGCTCGATTGGCTCCTAACATTCTTATCATGCCCAATTGACCCTCAATTTTATAAAATTGCATTTTGGTCCTTCAAATTTTTGAAAAACGCCAATTTTCCCCAAAATTTCCCCCAATTTCAACTTAATAACACAACTGAATTTGATTTCATCAAATTGACCAATAAAACACTTCTAAACATTGGAATTGAAGTTAAAATTGAGTTTCTTACATCTTCATATGATTAAATAGCACTTTGAATCGTAAGTTTTAAAGCTAGAACAATCTCAAACGTAGCTTTGCAAAAAACATAACGTAGAGAGAGAAAGCTTCAATTGCTCATTGGCGGGGGCGCGATGGTCCGAGCTTTTGACTGGGCAAATAGCTTGTGTCCTGAGATTCCTTCTAGGATCAAGAATTTCATCAATTGATGCTGAATTGGATTAGAATTCTGTCATCAAAATTCAGTCAGCTCTCTCTCTAGCGACCCTCAGGGCAAATGGATACTACCAGTGTGTAGCTGACTTTTTCCTGGTTCTAAGAAATCTGACCTCACCTTCTTTGGCTAAGAAAAGACACTATATCGCAGCTCTGGTTCGAGCTTCACCAGAAAACTAAGTAGTTGAGTGAGAATGGAGTTTTCAGGTGTGGAGAGAATGAATGAGGAGGGGATCTTTATATAGGAAGCTCGAGGTCTTCTTGGCCATCCGATTGCCACCTTAATGGCTGTCATTCATGTCCTGAAACTCCCTGGCCGGAGACTTTTCAACTTCGCTGGTGTTGCATGAGTTTTCGATAAGTGAACAGTGCTATGATCTGAAGTAAGAAGATGACACTGTTCCGAACTAGATCGGACCGATCTGAACTGGGCTCAAAGCTTAAAAAGGCCGGTTCACCCCCCATTCAACCAAAATTTTCAAATCTAAAAATTTATAAATTTATCTAAATTCATTTTCTATCCAATGGTGGTTTCAAATCTCAAATTTGAATTTTTTAGGCCACCTAGAAAAATAAATCTAGCATCCGATTCAATAGTGGTTCAAACCGGTCCAAACCAGTTCAATCCGATTTGAATCCAGTTCACCTAAACTGGTTTGTTTTTCATCTTCAATACATTCTCATGTCCATTTCGATGACTTTTTGGACTCTTTGGGTCACTCGAGATCCATAAATTTCCCAGTTGGCCCTTTCTTTATCGGTTCCAGTTCATGAACTGACTTAGTTCATAAATCGGCTCAATCCATTTGGATTCAGTTTATCTAAAATGGTCTGGTTTTTCTCTTCCAATTTGTCCTAAGGTTCTTTTCCATGGTTTTATGAACCCTTTGGATCACACGGGAATTGTAAATTTTTAAATTTCCCATTCTCTAATGATCAAGTTTTTGAATCGGTTCGATGTTCCTCACTTGATTTGACCGGTTCTTTTCCTAATTTTCCTTAACTCAAAAGAGCGGGGTTTACAACTCTCCCCTCCTTTTAGGAGTTTTATCCCCAAAACCTAATCCACATATTTCACATCTAGCTTAATTTCCTTTAATGTCCACTTCCTCCTTTACATAGGACAAGATTTTTCCTCCCCAGTGTTCTTGCCCAAGATTTCAGGATTGGGAGTTCCACAATTTCCAACCATTCTCGTGTCTAATTATTCTCTTGATAGTTGAAACCCTTAGCTCTATGTTCTTTCAAGTGTTACGTACTTATTTTCACGGTTTTCTTTGTTATCACATTTTCGTCTTATGTTGATCCTTCCTCCATTCGTTGTTTATTATAACTTCGATCAAAATTTTTATATTCGACCTTGTCATGCTTACTAGCTGACTCTTCCTTACTTTGAGTCATATTCTTCTCGAAATTGCTAGGCTTACATGCCCCTTACACCATGGCATTTTCTAGGACCCATCTCTGTCCATTAGATTTCTAGAACATCTCCTTGACGGTCTCTCTTAGCTTTTCGACCTTTCAGGGATTGTATAACTTCATCCCTCTTTTCTTTTGATAACATTCATCAACTACCATTTATCGTTATCCTCTCATCCATCATGTCTTTGAAGTCATGTCTCACATAAGCGTTTCAATTTCTCTTACCTACTCATCCTTTCCCAACTTCTTTATTGGGTCCTTTTGATTTCAAATCATTGGGTTTCCTGATGACTTATTGACATATGAGGATTTTTCCCTTCTAATGTCCTTTCTCTTCTTTAGTGGCATCCTTTATTCAAGGACTTTCCTTTTTCCTTAATCCATTCTTACTTGCTCGTGACCATTTCACGATTTATTATTTCCAGTTGATCTCTTTTTGTACAATGTATTAATTGTTTTGTTTGGGGAGTTCCCTTCTTACGATTTCATTCTCTACTATGTTCCTCAAAATAGAGGTTTTAACCATAAGAGTTACATGTTCAACCTTCTTACCATCCTTTGGAGATTTCTTCCTTCATTTCCTTACAACTTCTTCTATGTTGAGGCAATTGTCCACTTTAAATCCTTATTCGTCTTAAAATTCCCTTTCATTCCTTATTTGAGGAATTTCTTATTATTGGTCTTATTTCGTATACTACACACTATCCTCATCCATCCATTCTTTAAACTCCATTAAGTGAGCATGGACCACGACCCGTTCTGATGTTAATGGTCATTTTCCCTAATTTACTTCTTAATTGAGGGCTTACTTCTCCAAGATTCCTCATATATTCTTTATTTTATTCTCTTATTATTCCAGTCCACCTACTCATATTCGTTACGACATTCTTTGATGCTACGATGCTATTTATCTGTTCCTTGGGTTTAATTTACTTCTTAGGCCCTCATGTGTACTTTTCCTTGGTACTTGATCTTTCCATCTCAATCAGCATTTCATTTGAGAGCTTATCGTTCTTTCCATTTCGGTTGGTTCCATTTCCTCTTAATTGGGATACGTATGTCTTTTTGGGGCTTCCTTCCTTGGTAGGATTCTTTTTGTTTTTTCTGAAATTCCTTTTTCATTCCTTCCTTGGAAGTATCTAATCATTAAATGACATCCTTTGATATCGTCTTTCTCATGCACACTTCCTAGGAAATCTAGCAGTACGTACTTGTACCATTTCTTAAATTCTGCCTATATCCCGCACAAGTTTTCTTACTTGGAAAAGGTTCAGACATGGTTTGTTTCAAGACCTCTCTGTAAGAGGTTTACTTAGTCTTCTTCTAGCTTGGAGTTTGATCGTCAATTTGGTCTTGTCTATTGATCTTTTCAAGGATCCCCTCCATCCTCTTGTTCTAAATGTTTGACATTTCCATCTTTCCTTTCTTTACTAGAGCTTAATCTATGACTCTCATGAGGGTTAGTTCGTTACTTTCCTTACCTCTACAATTCACCTTGTCTAATTATCTTGAGGCAATTGTCTCTCGAGTCTTCTTGTCCTTAATGACCATTCCATTGCCCTTTTTAGGGTGTAGTCCTTACTACTTCTTGGATCTCCTTAGGGCGTCGTTTATTCTCCTTGACTATCTTGTTATTTCGGTTTGATTTCTTCTATTATGTTTGTTCGAAACTCCAATTTGACTTCTCTGCTTTTTCCAAAGCTGGTCGTGCTTATCATCCTGAGACATCCCATTTGTCATTGGCTTGTCTTCTCTTGTTGAGGCACTTCCTTCCTTACTCCTAGACGACTGGAAATTTAAGGAAAATTTTCTTCAGCAACCCTTTTGTTCTGTTTTGTGGTTTATTGAGGTCCTACATTCAGTCCTTTTTCCTTCTTGCCACTATGCTAGGAGCTTGAAGAGCTTCCTCCTAGATGTGGTTAAAATTCCGAGCAAGAGTCCTATTTTTAGGGATGGCATCCTTCTAGATTCCTATAGCTATGGGGCACTATCTTTGGAAAGTATTTTTCTAAATCCTTGTGGTGTGGGATATTTCTTCACTTCATGTCCTATTTCCCTTACAACTTGTAATAGGTCATTTTTCTTCTCCAATTGTTACTTCTAGTGTTCTCACTCCTTAATTACCTTGATGGTTTTCTTGCTTTCTTCACCTTTGATTTATTCCCTTTATTTGGGATGGGAATCTCCTTGGTATTCGTGGTGTCTAGGGTAACACATGTTTGTTTGTTTACCTTTCTTGGGAAATCTTCCTACAACTTGAGGCACAAGGTCACATTATTTTTTAGAGACATAATTTTTAGTAACTTGGAGTTCTGTATTATTGGAGAGGTAGTACAATAGGTTAGGGTATTAGCCCTGTTATAAAAAGGGCCTAAGAAACATATGGGAAGCTACTGGGTTCTTAACAAGCGTCTTTCTTAGTAAGGTTATAAGCCCTTGATGGCATTCTTGGCCTTAGGCTTGGCTTCCTTCTTACATAGGATTATTACCTCAACAGATCCTGGCACCATGTCTCTTAGTTCTCTAGGATTTCTCAAGTATTTTAGGGTGATCTCCCTACGGGGACAAAGTGTTGGGTGGTGTTGGTACGCAAGTCCTAGTTTTCTTGGTTTCTCTCCTCGAAGCCGTTTGAAAAACTTTAAAATCATTCCTATTAGTTATTATCTTTTCTAGTCTTGATTATGTATTCGAGTAAACAGTCTCTAATACCACTCAAGTTGTCACACGATGACCCGATTTAGTCAGATCCCCATGATCAACCCACCACTCTATGAGTTTATTTAAGGGTTTCCCCTTTGTTATAAACCGTAAAGAGTAAGACGTCCTTCAACCCGCACCTTTCTTGGAATAACATAAATCAAAACTGTATAAAAGTTTAAATTTATCATACCTATCTCAAAGGCATATTAGTTGGTGGTCCTTGGGGGTAGGCTTTCCGGGATTTCCTGAAAAGGGATATGAGGGAGGGGGTACTTTTAGGAAAAAGGTTTATTTGGAGTGTGCCAACGGCCCCAAACCTCAACTCAACCTGCAGCTGTTTGTCTTGACTAGTTCGGAGTCCTGTCATGTCGCACTACCGCTAGTGGATTGAGTATGCCAGTCTTGTCTAGGTACCATGGCCAAATAATTCAATTATTCAAGTTTTCATGGCATATAATTCATGTTCTTTTACGAGCTCCTACTTGTGCCAACTACCCTATGACCCATTGTTCGAGATTTTCAAAAATTGAGCATAATAGCCCCCAAGTTCCAAAACTAAGGCCTCCGGCCAGACAGAGCTATTTGAGCTACCATCAAGAAGGTCTCCCAAATCATTTAAGTAGTGGCACATAGTGAGAGGAGAGCACTTCTGACAAAAATATATTTTCAAATATCCATCATACCAACCAAGTATGAGGATATCTCTGCTCATAACCGACAAACAGCTTTTCCACTTCCTCCGAGGAAGTTTCACCACACAAACTGGGTATGATCTACTTACATCCTATAAGTAGTTTCTACGCATCATTTTCACATCACTCCTCTATAACACAACCGAATTTGACTTCATCAAATTGGTCGATCAAACACTTCTAATTGTTGAAATTGAAGCTAAAATTGAGTTTCTACAACTTCATATGATTCAATAGCACTTTAAATCATAAGTTTTGACGCCGGAACGAGATCAAATGGAGCTTCGCTGGAAAATATAATGAATAGAGAAAGCTTCAATTGCACGCTAGCGGGGGCACAGCGGTCTAATCTTTCGATCTGGGCAGATAGCTTGTGTCTTGAGGTTCCTCTTAGAATCAAGAATTGCATCAATTGATGTTGAATTGGATTAGAATTTTGTCATCAAAATTCAGTCGACTCTCTTTAGCACTGGTTGGAAATTGTAGAGGATGCCAAATTGGCTTAACTTTTAGTCCTAATCCGGCCGTAGGAGGGCAAAGGAAGTGTTGGGAGAGCTTGGTTTGGCCTAAGGAGGGTTCGAATTGGCCAATTTCAGCTTGGCCAAAATAGGGCAGCTTAGGTCCGTCGGAGTTGCTTCACTGTTCGATCACGCCAATGCTTCTTCGACGACCCTCGGGGCGAATGGATGCTACCACAGTGTAGCTAACTTCTCCTTAGTTCTAAGGAACTCAACCTCAGAAAAGACCATATATCAGAGCTCTGTTTCGAGCTTCACTGGAAAACTAAGCAGTTAAGAGAGAATAGAGTTTTCAGGTGTGGAAAGGATGAATGAGGAGAGGCTCTTTATATAGGAAGCTCAGGGACTTCTTGGTAGTTCGATCGGTGCCTTAATGGCAGTCATTCATTACCTAAAACTCCCTGGCCGGAGACTTTTCAGCTTTGCCGGCACTACATGATTTTCTCATGAGTGAACAGTATTGTCATCTGAAGGAGGAAGATGACACTATTTCGAACCGTGTTCAAAGCTTAAACCGGCCGGTTCACCCCACATTCGACTAAAATTTTCCAATTTAAAAATTTCTAACTTCATCTAAATTTATTTTCTATCTAATGGTGGCATCAAATCTCAAATTTGAATTTTTAAGCCACTAGAAAAATGAATGTATCATCTTGTTCAATAGTGGTTCAATCTAGTTTACCTAAACTGGTTTGGTTTTCACCTCCAAAACTTTCTCAAGTCCATTTCCATGACTTTTGGGACTCTTTGGGTCACTCGGGATCTATAAATTTCTCGGTTGGATTTTTCTCTATTGGTTCCGGTTCTTGAACCAACTCGGTTCATAAATCGATTCAATCTAGTTGGATCTGGTTCATCTGAACAAGTCTGATTTTTCTCTTCCAATTTATCCTAAGGTTCTTTTCCAAGGTTTTATGAACCCTTTAGATCACCCAAGAGTTATAAATTTTCAAATTGCCCATTCTATAATGATCGAGTTTATGAACCATTTCGGTGTTTATCACTCGATTTGACCAGTTCTTTTCCTGGTTTTCCTTAACTCAAAAGTGCGTGGTTTACAACTTTTTATTATGAGTTAGTTTCTTTCTCAGTCATATGGCATCTTTTGATTCCGTCCTCCTACTTACACGTTACTTGAGTTTGACTTATCCCTTGCATTTTTACAATTTCCATCCCCTTGTACTTGATCCTTTTATCTCCAATATCTTGTTCATGAGAAGCTTATTCTCTTTCTTATTTCGTTGGTTCCATTTCCTCTTCATTGGTACACCCATGTCTTCCCAAGATTCCTTCCTCTTGTGAGTTTCACATTCCCTTTCTCTTGGTATTTCCTTCTAGTTCTACCATTGAAATCATTATATTCTAGAGTATCTTTTATCAATATCTTCACCAACTTACTCTTACTCTTTGGATCCATGAGTACCTTTCGTTTATCCCGCTTCATTCCCAATTGCTCCCGCATTTGTTTATTCCTTTGAGATGGACCTCTCATCCTTATTGTGTCCAAACCTTTTTGTATTTTTGTGTTCTTGGTATTCCTCTTTTTTCTTGATTAGGGTGTATTCTTTTACTACTCCCCATCTCTTATTAGACTTCATTTACTCCTCCAAATGGTTTGGTCCATATAAGTTATTTCATTAAATCAGATCCATCTAAAGTTTCTATTTGGGTTTCTAGGTCTTCTTGCATTAGATCACACTCAACCTCCTGACACTCTCACTTAGCCACTAGTACTTCTTACTAAGGACCTTATTTCAACTTCGATTTTGTAACCTTCTCTCAATTGATTGTCTTCCCTTAGGGCTTTCTCCTTCCTCGATCCAACTTCCTATTTTATCCTCCTTCTAGTATCTTCCATTCTAGAATTTCCTTTTTATTGAATCACCTTACTATTCTTTAGAAATTCTTTCCTTTAAATCTTCTCCTAACTTAAGGGTCTTGCATGATTTATTCACTCTTGCTTTCCTTCCTCTTTTGATCCATACCTTTGTCTTCCACCCGTCTTTCCCTCTTACGAAGTTCCTAAGAAATTATATCTTAGTTGATTAAGTAGTTGTTACACCTGGGTCGGTCTTACGGTTATTCTACTTTCTTCCCATTCTTCCTTGGTGGTTTCTATACTTATTTCTTTTTTTCTTCCTAATTAGCTTCTATTCTTGTGGTTCCTTTTGGAATGTTCTACTTCTTGTTTTTCCTTACTCTTCATTCTCTAAGCTTTATTATTATTATTATTATTATTTTAACTCCTTGGACTTTCCATGATTATGTATTCCTTGATGATTGCTTTCCTTTATTCCTCTTCTTTTTTTCTTTTTCTTAAGATCTCCCTTAGATGGATTCTTCCTTATCATATTATAAGGGTAAGTCTTAACAGTTGAGATTTACTTGTATTTTCTCCCTTAGATGATTTTCTATCTTTTACTTAGAGTTTTATTATTATACTTTTCTTGTTTTAATTTTTATCAAATAATTCAGAAGTTTTAGCAAAACTTTTACTTTCATTCATTAAAGAAATATATTTTTCTTGCCATACTTTGTCTTTTTACAGACACTTTCTACCCCATAATCCCTTGAGGTCGTAGGACTATAATTAACCCTAGAACGGTTGTGAGACTCTTGATGTGAAAGGCTTTGAGGAATTGATTTGGGTCCATTCACCCTCCCTAATAAGATGAATTTCATGTATGGCCTCCAATCTGTATCGCCTTAGTACCTCGACCTCACACTCATAAATCTACTTCACCAGTGAGAGGGATTAAAGCCAAGTTGTCATGCCCTGACTTAGTTTGGTCGGATCCCCGTGATCAACCTACCACTCTCCCGGTTTATTAAAGGGTTTTCCCTTATTATAAACCGTAAAGAGTAAGGCGTCCTTTGACCTGCACCTTTTCCTAGAATAACATAATCAAAACTACATAACATTATAAATTCAGCATACCTATCTCACAGGCGTCTTCTTTGATGGTCTTTAAGGGTAGGCTTTCCGAGATTTCCTGAAAGGGATATAAGGGAGGGGGTGAATACGACTACTTTGTGAATGGGTTTTCAAAACCTTTTAGGAAAAAGACTTGTTTTGGAGTGTGCTAGACTCCTTTTTTTTTAAAAATCATTTCATTTGAAATCTTGGGCTTTATCACCATTTCCTTATTTAATCACGTGTGTCATCACCCAACACACATCCTTCATCATGAAGGTTAAATACTCATTCGTAGGTTATTACGTCCATTGAACCCACATGTTGCTTTGAAGCAACTTTTCTGGCCACCTAGATAGAAGTACGTCTACTTCTACCCTAAGAATGAGCGCATGTTCACGACATCCGACCCTCAATCCCAAAATCAATTCTTCGTGTCCGTATGAGGACAAAGACCTCATCCTGTCTCCATCTTGGTCTCATGCGCTTGGTGCTACTCCAAATTTTGCACGGTCACCTGGTACGACAAACTACCCATATACTCACCAGGTCGTCCAGTGCCCTAAGGACGCATCACTACCCCTCTTGGGCATCTTGATGGTCTTGTACTCACAGTGCTTGCACAATTAATATTTTATCATTATGCCATATAATTTGTGGTGCCACTGGTCTAACAGCCCCGACTCTCAACTCAACCACAGTTGTTTGTCTTGATTAGTTCGTTGACCTTCATATCGCACTGCCGCTAGTTGACTGAGTATGTCAGTCCTATCTTGGTACCATGGCCAAACAATTCCTTTATTTAAAGTTTTATGGCATATAATTCATGTTTGTTTTCGAGTTCCTGCTTGTGCAACTGTACTGGATTTTAAAATTCATCTTTGTTCTAAGGTTCCTTCCTAAGGTTTATAAATCTCTTCGGGTCACAAAGGATCCATAAATTTCCCTGTTTTCCCTTTCTCTATCAGTTTCGGTTCATGAACTGACTCGGTTCATAAATCGGTTCAATTTATTTGGATCTGGTTCATCTAAATCGGTCTGGTTTTTCTCTTCCAATTTGTCCTAAGGTTCTTTTCCAAGGTTTTATGAACCCTTTGGATCACCTGAGAGTTGTAAATTTCCAAATTGCCCATTTCTTGATAATCGGATTTGTGAACTGGTTCGATTTTTCTCACTCGGTTTGATCGGTTCTTTTTCTAGTTTTCCTTAGCTCAAAAGGGTGGGGTTTAACTAAGTTGAGTGGGTGGAGGTACTTGGTGGACCTTCATAAAGGAGGCATACGCATCCTAATAATTATCCCAGACCTCTTTCTTGGTGGGATTCCCTTCCGGTTGTTGTGGAACTAGAAGAGGAGGGGTTGGACTTCTAGGAGGTGACACTGGTTCCTCTGGTCTAGGAGGAGGATATATGATGCCTTCCGATTCTAGTAAGCCTCCTACTAGTTTCTGGTAGTCTTACACCATGTCCTTGGGCACTTGTTTCTTACCCTTTAGAAACCTTTGTACAGTTTCCTCCCTTAGGTTGGATGTCTTTTTCAGGGTTATAGGTAGAGGATTGGATTTCACCGCAAATTTTCTAGGGACTCTCCTTCCTACACCATAGTTTAGAGTTGGGTTAATGTCAGTGAATAATATTGATAATGTTTCAAGGGAACTAGGCTCCGATACCACTCTAGTTGTTATGTCCTGACCTAGTTTAGTTGGATCCCCGTGAACAACCCATTGCTCTCTTGGTTCAAGAGGAGTTTCCTCCTTCTTTTAACTCAAGTGGAGCCAAGCGTATTTTCAACCTTGTTCCCTGGAAAGACATATATCAAATAAAATGTATGCTTAAGAGAAATTAAGCATACTTGATAGACGGTACGGCTTGGTGTTATCCCCAGTCATTTTCACTAATTCCTAAAAAAGGGATAAAAAGAGGGGTGAGTTTCTAAAACTCAATGAATGAGTTTTAATTAAAAAAAATTTTAAGTTTGATGGAAAATAGTTTTCCAAAAATGGAGTGTGCCAAACTCCTTAATCTCTTTAAATTTTTCTATCTTCAAATATCATTCATTTCTTATTACCATGGTGTGTCATCATCCAACACACATCCTTCATCATGAAGGTCAAACACACAATCGCAGGCTAACACATCCACTTAACCCACTTGTGGTGTCGGAGCGATTTACCGGCCACCTAGATAGAAGTACGTCCACTTCTACCCTAAAAATGAGTGCATGTTCGTGATATCCGACCCTCAATCACATAATAAATCCTCATGTCCGTATGAGGATAGAGACCTTATCCTGGCCCCACCCCAATCTCATGCGCTTGAAGCTACGTCGAGCTTCGCAAGGCTTCTAGTACAACTAACTACCCATATATCCACCGGTTGTCTCAGGCCCTAGGAGACATCACTACCCCTCTTGGGCATCTTGAAGGTCTCGTAAACATAGTGCATGCACAATCAACATTTTTCACATGATGCCATATATTCTGTGGTGCCACTGGTCCAACAGCCCCAACCCTCAACTCAACCTACAGCTGTTTGTTTTGACTAGTCCGGAGACCTATCATGTTGCACTGCCACTAGTTGACTGAATATGTCGGTCCTGTCTTGGTACCATGGCCAAACAATTCAATTATTTAAGTTTTCATGACATATAAATCATGTTTGTTTACGAGCTTCTGCTTGTGCTAACTAGCCTAGGGCCCATTGTTCGAGATTTTCAAAATTGGACATATTAGCCCCCAAGTTCCAAAACCGAGGCCTTCGACCTAATTGAGTTATTCGATCTCCTGTCAAGGAGGTCTCCCAAATTTTTTAAGCAGTGGCACACAGTTAAGGGAGAGCACTTCCAACAAAAATATGTTATTCAATTGTCCATCATACCATACCAACTATCTACTTACAACTGATAAGTAGTTTTTCAACGTGATTTTCACACCACTTCTCTTAGGTGTGATGTTTAAAATACCACTTAGCAATGGGTTTTCATTTTCGAGGTGCTTATCATCCCAACCGAGTATGATATAAACATCCCACTCACCCGATCATGTAGTGAAATTTCTCTTAGTCGGTTTTCGTCCCTTGCGAGCTTAATCTCAGTTGCCGTTCCTGATGTCTCATGTTTCTACACGAAATAAACATTGTTGTTCATTATCATTTAGCTTGATCACCTTCATTCATTATGAATCACTAAATTTTCAACTTATTAAATATTTACAATTTGGTCCCTACAGTTATTTTTCCTTTACTTTAGGCCCCAATTAACAGTTTTTTCCCCAAATTGAGTCTTGAAACTTTTAGAATTCCCCTTGGGACCTCAATTTATTCAAATTCATAAAAAGGGGGTTCAAGTTTCCCAAATTTCCAATTTTACCCCCAATTTTCCCAAAATTACCATTTTGACGTTCCTTTACAAATGTGGTAAGTTTCCCAAAAAATTCTAAAATTTCCTCAATTGGTCCCCTAACACTCTTATCATGCCCAATTGACACTCAATTTTATAAAATTGCATTTTGGTCCCTCGAATTTTTGAAAATCCCCAATTTTCCCCTAATTTCAACTTATTAACACAACCAAATTTGATTTCATCAAATTGACCGATCAAACACTTATAATTGTTGAAATTAAAGTTAAATTTGAGTTTCTACATCTTCATATAATTCAATTGCACTTTGAATCGAAAGTTTTGACGCTAGAACTAACTCAAACATAGCTTTGCTATAAAACAGAATATAGGGAGACAAAACATCAATTGCTCATCGTCGGAGGTGCGGCGGTCCGAGCTTCTAATATGGGCAGATAACTCTCCCCTAGAGGTTCTTCCTAGGATCAAGAATTGCATTAATTGATGCTGAATTGCGTTAGCATTTCATCATCGAAGTTCTGTCGGTTCTCTCTCTAGCACCAATTGGAAATTACAAAAGGGAGCCACATCGGCTTAACTTTCCATTCTAATTCAGCTATGGGAGGACTGAGGAGGTGTTGGGAGAGCTTGGTTTGGCCTAAGGAAGGCTCTAGTTAGCCAATTTTAGCTCGGCCAAAACAGGGACACTTCGGCCCGCCAGAGCTGCTTCACTGTTCGATCACGTCGGCGCTTCTCTAGCGACCCTAAGAGTGAATGGACACTACCATCGTATAGCTGACTTCTCCCCGGTACTATGAAACCCGACCACACCTTCTTTGGCTCAAAAAAGGCCCTTTATCAGAGCCTTGGTTCAATCTTCACTGGAAAACTAAGCAGCTGCGAGAGAGTGAGGTTTTCAGGTGTGGAGAGGATGAATGGAGGTGGGCTCTTTGGATAGGGAGCTTGGGGACTCGTCGGCCATCTATTTTTCACCTTTATGACAATCATTGATGGCCTAAAACATACTGAACAAAAATGCTTCTCCTTCACCGGCGTTGCTTCGATTTTCCGGTGAGTGAATAGTGTTGTCATCTAGAGGAAGAAGACGACACTGTTTCGAACCGGACTAGACCGGTCCGAACTAGGTTCAAAGCATAAACCGGTCGGGAATTTTTCAAATCTAAAAATTTCTAAATTCATTTACTATCCAATGGTGGCCTTAGATATCAAATTTGGTTTTTCTATGCCACCTAGAAAAATGAATTTATCATCTGGATCAATAGTGGTTCAAAACGGTTCAATCCCGTTCACCTAAATCGGTTTGGTTTTCATCCCTCATTCATCCTAAGGTCCTTTTTCATGACTTATGTGACTCTTTTAGGTCACTTGAGGTCCATATATTTCCTGCTTTACCCTCTCTCTATTGATTCAAGTTCATAAATCGGCTTGGATCCTAAACCAGTTCAATCAGGTTCAGGTCCAGTTCACCCGAACCAATCTGGTTTTTCTCTCCCAATTTGTCCTAAAGTTTTTTTCCATGGTTTATGAATCTATTTGGGTCACATGGAAGTTGAAATTTCTCTAATTTTCAATTCCTCAATAGTCAATTTTGTGAATCGATTTGGTTTTCTCACTTAGTTTGACTGGTTCTATAAATCTCGCCCTTTTGAGCTAAGGAAAATCATGAAGGGAACCGGTCAAACCGAGTGAGAAAACCGAATTGGTTCCTAAACCCGATCAATTGTGAATGGACAAGTTAGGAATTTACAACTTCCAGGTGATCCAAAGGGTTCATAATACTATGGAAAAGAACCTTAGGATGAATTGGAAGAAGAAAATTAGACCGATTTAGATGAACCGAATCCAATTAGATTGAACTAGTTTATGAATAGAATCGGTTCACAAACTAGAACCGATAGAAAATGGGCAAATCAGAGAAATTCAACTCCCTTGTGTCCCAAAGAAATTTATAAACCTTGGGAAGGAACCTTAAAACAAAGTGGGAGAGAAAAACCAGATCGGTTCAGGTGAACCAGACCTGAATCAGATTGAATCGGTTTAAGGGCCAAGTCAGTTTATGTACCTGAATTGATAAAGAGATGGTAAACCAGGAATTTTATGGACCCTAAGTGACCCAAGGAGTCACAAAAGACATGGAAATGGACTTGTGAAGGAATTGGGGATGAAAACCAAACCAATTTAGGTGAACCGGATCCGAACTGGTTCGGACTAGTTTGAACCATTATTGAACCAAATCCTAAATTCATTTTTCTTGGTGGCTTAAATAATTAAAATTGGAGATTTGAGGCCACCATTGGATAGAGAATGAATTTAGATGAATTTAGATGAATTTAGAAATTTTTCAATTTGAAAAACTTGGTCGAATGGGGGGTGAACCGACCAGTTTAAGCTTTGAACTTGGTACGAATTGGTCTAGTTCAGTTTGGAACAGTGTCATCTTCTTCCTCAGGATGATAGCACTGTTCACTCACCGGGAAACTAAAGAAATGTCAGAGAAGAAGAAATGCTTCTGTTCAGGGCGTTTCAGGTCTTCAATGCTGGCGAAGAAGAAACGGACGGCCAACGGGTCACCGAGCTCCCTATATAAAGAGCCCCTCCCCATTCATCCTCTCCACACCTGAAAACTCAATTCTCTTTCATCTGCTCCATTTTCCAGTGAAGCTCAAACCAGAGCTTTGACATGGGGTTTTTTCTGAGCCAAACAAGGTGAGGTCGGGTTCTTTAGAACTGGGGAAAAGTTAACTACACGCCTGTAGTCTCCATTTGCTTCGAGGGTCACTAGAGAAACGCTAGCATGATGAAACAGTAAAGCATCTCCGGTGGATCGAAGCTACCATATTTTGGCTGAGTTGAAATCGGCCATTTCGAGCCCTCCTCAAGCCAAACCAAGCCTTCCCAACACTTCCTCAGTCCTCCTACAACCGAATTAGGACTGAAAGGTAAGCCAATTCTGCTCCCCTCTGCAATTTTCGGCCGGTGCTAGAGAGAGAATAGGCAGAATTTCAATGATGAAATTATAACTCAATTCAGCATCAATTGATGTGATTCTTGATTCTAGGATGAATCTGAAGATGAGAGCTATCTGCCCAGATCGAAAGCTCGAACCGTCGTGCCCTCACTAGTGAGAAATCAAAGCTTTCTCTCTCTACTGTCTATTTTCCGGAGAAGCTCCGTCTTCAGTCGTTCCGGTGATAAAATATGCTATTCAAAGTGTTTTAGAATCATATAAACATGTAGGAACTCAATTTCAACAATTAGAGGTGTTTGATTGGTCAATTTGATAAAATCAAATTCGGCAGTGTTGAAGAGTTAAAATTGAGGGGGAAAATTGGGGATTGTCAAAATTTAAAGGACCAAAATGAAATTTTATGAAATTGAGGGTCAATTGGGCATGAAAATAATGTTAGAGGACCCATTGAGGAATTTTAGAATTTTTGGGGCAAAACTTACCATTTTTGTAAAGGAAGGGCAAAATGGTAATTTTGGAAAAGTTGGGGGACCAAATTGGAAATTTGGGAAATTAAACCCCTTTTTGGTGAAATTGAATAAATTGAGGTCCCAAGATAAATTTTAAAAGTTTCAAGACTCGATTTGAGGAAAAACCGACATTTGGGACTTAAAGTTAAAGAGAAATAACTTTAGGGACCTAATTACAAATAACTAAAAAGTTTGGGTTTTCTCATTCATTTGAAATGAATGAAGGTTGTTATGCCAAGTAATAATGAATAAGGATGTTCATATCGTATAGGAACACGAAGTACTAGGAATGCCAGCATGGACGAGCACGCGTGAATACAAAGAACTAGTCTTGTGGAATTTACTATGTTAACAAGTGAGTGGGTTTACTAACATCATACTCAGTTGTTATGATGGGTACAACTTAAAGATAAAAACCACTTACTGGTTGTGAGTGGGATTATATATCATACCCGGTTGGGGATGATAAGTACCTCGGTATAAAAACCCACTAGTGGTATTTTAATCATCACCACTTAGAGAAAGTGATGTGAAAATTATGCAGAAAAACTACTTTTTGGTTGTAAGTATATCATACCCAGTTGGTATGATGAGACTTCCTCCAAGGAAGTTGAAAACCCGTTCATCAATTATGAATGGAAGTGTCCTTATACCGGTCGGTATAATGGACAATGAAAAACTATTTTGTCGGAAGTGTTCTCCCCTGACTATGTGCCAATGCTTAAACTATTTGGGAGACCTTCTTGATGGGAGCTCGACTAGCTCTTATAAGTTGCGGGCCTTGGTTTTGGAACTTGTGGGCGAGAATGCCCAATTTTTGAAAAACTCGAATAGTGGGCCATAGGCCAATGGACACGAGCAGGAGCTCATAAACGAACATGATATATATGTGTTATTAAACCTTAATAAGTAAATTGTTTGGTCATGGTACCAAGGCAGGTCAGACATACTCAGACAACTAGTAGCAGTACGACATGACCGGTCTCCGGACCAGTCAAAACAAATAGCTACTGGTTGAGTTGAAAGTCGGGACCGTTGGGACTAATGGCACCACATATTACATGGTAATTTAAGAAAACTTTGTTTGTGCATGCACTATGAGTATGGAATCAACAAGATGCCCATGAGGGGTAGCCATGCATCCTAAGGGCCTTGGACGACTCGATGAGTATAAGGGCAGATCGTCGTTCCAGGTGTCTATGCGAAATTTGGAGTAGCACCAAGTGCATGAGACCGAGGTGGGGATGGAATGAGGAATATGTCCTCATATGGACACGAAGAAGCAATTTTTTGGATTGAGGGTCGGATGTCGCATACATCCACTCATTCCCAGGGTAGAAGTGGTCGTGCTTCTATCCGGGTGGCCGGTAAAGTCACTACGAAGTCACTAGTGGGTTCAGTAGCCGTACTGACCTGTGAATGTGTGTAAGCTTAATGATGAAGGGTGTGTGTTGGGTGATGACACACTGTGGTAAATAAAAAATGATGGAAAAACCTGAATTTTTAAATAAAGGGATTTTTGAAAAGAAAGGAGTCTGGCACACTCCATATAAATGTTTTTCTTAAAAGTTAAAAGTAGACCTTTGAAAACCCATTCACTGAATAGTTGTACTCAACCCCTCCCTTATATCCCTTTTAGGAAACTTTTCCAAAATTATCATTTTACCCTTCCTTTACAAAAATGGTAAATTTCACACCAAAAATTCTAAAATTCTTCAATTGGCCCTCTAACATTTTTATCATGCCCAATTGACCCTCATTTTTAGGAAATTGCATTTCGGTCCTTTGAATCTTCGAAAATCCCTAATTTTCCCCTAATTCCAACTTCTTAACATAGCCGAATTTGATTTTATCAAATTGACTGATCAAACGTTTCCAATTGTTTAAATTGAAGTTCTAAATGAGTTTCTACATGTTCATACGATTCTTTAGCAATGTGAATCGCAAGTTTTAACGTCAGGACGAGCTCAAATGGTGCTTCACTGAAAGATGAACTATAGAGAGAGAAAGCTTCGATTACTCATCGGTGAAGGCATGACAGTCCGAGCTTTCGATCTGGGCAGATAGCTCTTATCCTGAGGTTCATCCTAGAATCAAGAATGACATCAATTGATGCTGAATTGAGTTAGAATTTCATCATTGAAATTCTGTCGGTTCTCTAACACCGGCCGAAAATTGTAGAGGGGAGCCGAATTGGCTTATCTTTTAGTCCTAATTCGGTCGTGGGAGGGCAGAGGAAGTGTTGGGAGGGCCTTGGTTTGGCTTGAGGAGGGCTCGAAATGGCCGATTTTAGCTTGGCCTAAATAGGGCAGCGTCAGTCCGCCAGAGCTGCTTCACTGTTCCATCATGCCAGCGCTTCTCCAACGATTCTTGGATTGACTGGAGTTTGCTATCAGATAGTTGACTTCTCCCTGATTCTAAAGAGGCCAACCTCTCCTCCTGAGGTTAAGAAAAATGTTTAAGTCAAAGCTCTAGTTCGAGCTTCACTGGGAAATGGAGCAATGGAGAGATAGAGAGAAGTGTTCAGGTGTGAGGACAATGAATGGGGATGACCTCTTTATATATGTGAAAAATTATGTATTAAATGGGAGAGATTTATTACTAGTATTAGTATTACCATAAATTATTGGTATTAATTCCAATAATTAAATATATATATATTAATTTATGGCTATTTATGATAAGGCGTATGGGATCTCGTTCACTTGAAGCAATTTGGTTTTTCTCTTCTAATTTGTCTTATGTTTCTTTCCAAAGGTTTAATGAACCCTTTGGATCACCTAGAAGTTGAAAATTTCCAAATTGCTTATTCCCAAATGATCGGGTTTGTAAACTGGCTCGGTTTTCTTACTTGGTTTGACCAGTTCTTTTCTAGGGTTTCCTTAACTCCAAAGTGTAGGGTTTACAACTCTCCCCTCCTTTTAGGAGTTTTGTCCCCAAAACTTAATTAGCAACCTTGCATGAGAAACCATTTTCTTTGATGTCCATTTATTGTTTGCTTAACATGCAAACTTTTCTCTTGTTTTTTAAATTAGCCCTTTTTACCTCCTTCACTTAAGGGATTTCTTTTCCTTTATATTATTTACTCCCTCCATGAAGTTTTTCATAACTAGACATACCATATTCCAAGGTATATCCTTAGATTCATATCTTTCTTTACTTAGAGCAACATTCTTCCCTTTGAGATTCCGTACTCAAGATTTGGGAATTCTAAGATAACTAATCATTCCCGTGTCTAGTTGTCCTTTTGGTAGTTGCAACCTTTAGCTATATGTTCTTTCAAGCGTTACGTACTTGTTTCCATAGTTTTTCTTTATTATCACTTTTTTTTGTCCTATTTTGACCCTTCCTTCATTCGTTGTCTATTATAACTTCGGTCCAAATTTTTTTTTTATGTTCGACCTTGTCATGCTTATTAACTGACTCTTCCTTACTTTGAGCCATATTCTTCCCAGGATTGTTGGGATTACATGCCCCTTATAGCATAGTATTTTCTAGGACCTATCTCTATCCATTAAATTCTTATAACATCTCCTTGAGGGTCTCTCATAGCTTTTCGACCTTTTAGGGATGATGTAACTTCATCCCTCTTTTCTTTTGATAGCATTCCTCAACTATCCTTTTTACCATTATCCTCTCCTCCATCATGCCTTCGAAGTTATGTCTCACATAACCACATGGATTCCTCTTACCTACTCATCCTTCCCCAACTTATTTATTGGATCTTTTCAGTTCCAATTGATTGGGTTTTCCAATACTATATCGACAAGCTGGGATTTATCCTTTCTTAGGTCCATCATCGTTCCTAATGACATCCTTTACTCAAGGATTTTACTTTGGCCTTAATGCAATCTTAATTGTCCGTAATCATTTCACAATTCTTTATTCCGAGGAATACTACCAGATGAAAAGAGGGACAAAACTATACAATCCCCAAAAGGTTGGAAAGTTGAGAACAACCATCAAGGAAGTATTCTAGAATCCAAATAGACAAAGACAAGTTCTAGAGCATGTCATGCTATAAGGGACATGTACACCCAATAGCCATAGGGAAAAAATATGACTAAATTAGGGAAGAGTTAGTTAAGAACGATAAGGTTAAACTTAAAATTTGGACTTAAATAGTCATACAAATCATAAAATTTGGACTTAAAGGTCAAACATAAAATTGGAAAATTGAGAAATCCCGAGTGTCTCAAAGAGTTATACAAATCATGGAAAAGAACCTTGGCACAAATGGAAAGAGAAAATCAGACCGCTTCAGGGTGAACTAGACCTGAAACGGATTGAACCATATGTGAACTAGTTTCTAAATTCATTTTTCTTGGTGGCTTAAAAGGATCCAATTACGGAATTGAAGCCACCATTAGATATAAAATGAATTTAGATAAATTTAGAAATTTTTAATTTTTAGAAAATCGGTCGAATTAGGCCTGAACCAGCCCATTTATGCAATAAACCCAGTTGGACTGGTCCGGTCTGGTTCGAAACAGTGTCATCTTCTTCCTCAGGATGACAACACTATTTATTCCATGTAGAAAATAGATAACGTCGTCGAAGGAAAAATGACTCTAATCAGACCGTTTCAAGGCAAGGATAAGCTCGACCAAAATAGAATGATGTCGGGTAGAGGGTTCCCGAGTTCCCTATATAAAGAGCTACTCTCCATTCATCCTCCACACACATGAAATCTACCAAATAGCACCTCCGTTTTGACCCGAGGACTGCCCGAGAAGCACCGATAGAATCAAATATTGAAGTAGCTCCAATGGACCGAAGCTGCCTATTTTGGTGAGCTGAGTTTAGCCAAATTCAGCCCTCCTCCGGCCAAATCAAGCCTTTCCAACACCTCCACAACCCTCATATGACCTGAACAGAGCTGAAAGGTAAGCCAATTTGGCCCTACTTAGTCGTTTTAGATCGGAGTTAGAGAGAGAAAGTGCTAAACATTACAAACAAAATTCTCACTCAATTCAATATCAATTGTAGCAATTCTTGATCCTAGAAGTAACATCAGGACAAGAGCTGCCTTCCCTGAGCATTTTTCTGGCAAAGCTCCGTTTGACTCAATTCAGACCCAAATGCGGCGATTTAAAGCTCAATTGAATCATAGGAAAGTGTAGGAACTGATCCATACCTTTAATTGGAGCAATTAACCCCGATTGAATGACCAATTTGAAGAAATCAAATTCGGTCAGTTTGAAGGGGAGAAATTGGGGGAAACTTTTGTGGCAAAATTGCAGATTTTGAACAATTGAGGGATCTCTTTGCAATTTTCCAAAACTGAAGGCCAATTGGCCATGAGAAAGATGTTAAGAGTCCAATTGGTCGATTTTTGGAATATTTGGGGTCAAATTTCCATTTTTGGAAAGTAGGGGCAAAATTATAATTTTGGAAAAGTTGGGGACCAAATTGGAAATTGGGAAATATTGAGCCCCTTATACAAATTTGAATAAATTGAGGACTCAAGGGGAATTTTAGAAACTAAGGGACTCAATTTGTGGAAAATGTTGGCATTAGGGACTTAAAGTTAAGTAAGAATGAACTTTGGGGACCTAAGTGCAATTAATCGATAAATTGTGTGCCTAGGTTGTTATGCTAAACCGTAATTGATAAAGCTGCCCAAATCGTGTAGGGACACATGTAAACAGAACAGAAGCAAGAGAAAGCTCGCGTAGACTTGGCAAACCGACTGGGGACGAACACGTCACAATCATCGGGTGAGTGGGCATACTTACACCATACCTAGTTGGGATGGTAAACACTTTAGAAACTAAAAACCACTTGTAAGTGGGATTTTTCTCATCATACCCGGTTGTGGTGATGAGCGATTTAACCTAAAAACCTACTAACTGGTCGTAAGTAGAGGTAATCATACTCAGTTGGTATGATAAACTTCCTTGAGGAAAGGACAAACCTGCTTACCGGTTGTAAGAAGACATATCATCACACCCGGTTGGTGTGATGAAGTTGTAAACATACTTTTGTTAGAAGTGTTCTCCCTTGACTGTTCTCCAATGCTTAAAATATTTGGGGGACCTTCTTGATGGGAGCTAGACCAGCTCATATAGGCCAGCGACCACGATTTTGGAACTTTTGGGGCTAAATCCCCAGTTTTGGAAAACACGTGCAGTGGGCTAAAGTCTAGTGGGCACGAGCAGGAGCTCATTGGACCATTGGCACCAAAGATAAAGGCTATATGTGAAAACTATTTTTTGTGCATGCACTTGTGATACATGACCATCAAGACACCCAATAAGAGTAGTGATTGGTCCTAAGGTCTACTAGACGACATGGTGGAGATAAGGGTAGTTCGTCGTGCCAGTCAATCGGGAAGCTTGGAGTAGCTTCTTGCGCATAAGTCCATGGTGGGTTCGAGATGAGGTCTCCATCCTCATATGGAAACAAAGTTGCATTCGGGTCTGAGTGTCGGATGTCAAGAACATTCACTCAGACCTAGGGTAGAAGTGGATGGGCTTCTATCTTGGTGGCCGGTAAAGATGCACTGAGCCACAAGTGGGTGTAGTGGACGATCTACACCTACGAATGTGTGTTACCCTTCCTGATGAAGGATGTTTGTTGGTTGCTAAACACACTTAATATGGAAATGAGAAAAAGGTTTTGAAAACTAGAACTTAGGAAAGATCCTTCTTAAAGAAATGATAATCTGGCACACTTTGAATAAAGCTATTTCTTAAAAACTCACTCCCAACACCCGTGCACTGAATTGTAGAACTCATCCCTCCCTTTTTACCCATTTTAGATAACCGAGGAAAGACCCTTCCTGAAGACCCTACTAATTTGGAACATGACAAATATGTCTATTTTAAAATACTCAATTTTGTATAATGCTATTCTAGGAAAGACAAGTAGAAGGACACCTTACTCCTCGAGATTTATAAATGAGGAAACCCTTGATAGACCACGAGAGTGGTGGGTTGTTCACGGGGATCCGACCAAGCCGGGTCGGGGCATGACAACAAGAGTGGTATGAGAGTCTGTTTCCTCGAATACATTATCAAGACTATATAACATAAGAATTAAATAAAAAACTACCCCTCTTGTAGGAAGATGGCACCAGGAAAAGTAGCCAAACAAACCTACTCTACCCTAGCCAACTCTATAAACCCTATCCTTTAGTAATGAGAAAACTGGGGAAAGAACCGGTAAATTTGAATCTTTAAACCGAATTGGCCTACAAGCTCAATTATTAGGGTACGAGCAAATTTGAAAAATTCTAACTCTCATGTGACTCAAAGAGGTTCATAAGCTTGGGAAAAGGACCCTAGGACGAAATAAAAAGGATAGACCGAAGCAGTTCAACAGAACCGAGTCTAAATCGAATAGAACCGGTTTATAAACTGAGTTGATTCATGAACCGAAACTGATAGAGAATGGGTAAACCAAGACACTTATGGACCCCTTGTGATTTATAATCCTTGGGAAGGAACCTTAGAACAATGTGGGTGAGAAAAACTAGACCAGTTTGGGTAAACTAGACCCGAACAGGATTAAACCATTTTAAGAATCGAGCCGATTTTTGAATCGAAATCGATTAAGAGATGGTAAACCAGAAATTTTATGGACCAAAGTGACCCAAGGAGTCACAAAAGACATGGTAATGGTCTTGTGAAGGAATTGGGGATGAAACTAAACTGATTCAAGTGAACCAGATCCGAACCGGTTCGGACCGGTTTGAACCACTATTGAACCAGATCCTAAATTCATTTTTCTAGGTGGCTTAAATAATTCAAATTTGAGATTTGATGCCACCATTAGATAGAAAATGAATTTAGAAATTTTTAGATTTGAAAAACTTGGTCGAATGAGGGGTGAACTGGATGGTTTAAGCTTTGAACTCGGTTCGGATCGGTGCGGTCCAGTTCGGAACAATGTCATCTTCTTCCTCAAGATTGCAACACTGTTCACTCGTTGGAAAATTAAAGCAATGCCGATGAAAAAGAAACATTTCCGTTTGGTATGTTTCAGGTGTTCAATGCCTATCATAAATGTGCCAAACGAATGGCCAACGGATCCCCGAGGTCCCAATATAAAGAGCCCCTCTCTATTCCTCCTCTCCACATCTAAAAAGCTCACTCTCTCTCAATTGCTTAGTTTTTTGGTGAAGCTTAAACAAGAGCCTCGATATAGGGTCAATTTTAAGCCAAAGAAGGTGAGGTCGGGTTCATTAGAACCGGGGAGAAGTTAGCTACAAGATGACATTTGTTCGTTACGAGAGTCGTCGGAGAAGCGCCGGTGTGATCGAACAGTGAAGCAGCTCCGGCGGGCTGGAGCTGCCCTACGTTAGCCGAGTTGAAATCAACCAATTTGAGCCCTCCTTAGGCCAAACCAAGCTCTCTCAACACCACCTCAACCCTTCCACGGCCGAATTAGGACCGAAAGGTAAGCCGTTTCAACTCCCCTTTACAATTTCCGATCAGTGTTAGACAAAGAGTCAGCAAAATTTCAATGATGAAATTCTAATCCAATTCGACATAAATTGATGTCATTCTTGATCCTAGGAAGAATCTCTGGAGGAGAGCTACCTACCTACATAGAAAGCTTAGACCGTCATGACCTCACTAGTGTGAAACTGAAGCTTTCTCCCTCTATAGTATGTTTTTCAATGAAGCTCCGTTTGAACTCATTCTGGCATTAAAACCTGCGATTCAAAGTTCCTTATAATCGTATAAACATGTAGAAACTCATTTTCAACTTCAATTTCAATGAATAGAGGTGTATGATTGGTCAATTTGATGAAATCAAATTCGGCTACGTTAAAGAGTTGAAATTGGGGAAAAATTGGCAAAATTTGAGGTTTTTCAAAAATTTGAAGGACCAAAATGTAATTTTCTAAAATTGAGGGTCAATTGGTCATGATAATAATATTAGAGGTCCAATTGAGAAATTTTAGAATTTTTGGGGCAAAATTTACCATTTTTTGTAAAGGAAGGGAAAAATGGTAATTTTGGAAAAATTGAGGAACCAAATTGAAAATTTGGGAAATTAAACCCTTGTTTGTGAAATTTAATAAATTGAGGGCCTAAGATAAAATTTAAAAAGTTTTGGGACTCAATTTGAGGGAAAACCTGGCAATAGGGACTTAAAGTTGAAGAAAAATAAGTTTAGGGACCTAATTGCAAATATGTATAAAGTTGGGTTTTCTCATTCATTTGGAACGAATGAGGGATATTAGGCCAAATAATAAAGAACAACTATGTTCATTTCGTGTAGGAGAACGAGACATCGAGAACGCCAGTTAAGGTCCAGCTTACTAGGGATGGAACTCGACCAAGTGAAATTTCATTGCACGATCGGGTGAGTGGGATTTTATGTCATACCTGATTGGCGATGATAAGCTCATCAAAATGAAAACCGACTACTATGTGGTATTTTAAACATCACGACTTAGAGTAGTGATGTGAAAACCATGCGAAAAAACTACTTACGGTTGTAAGTACATCACACCTGGTTGGTATGATGAAACTTTCTCGAAGGAAGTTGAAAACCCATTCATTGGTTATGAACGGAGATGTCCTTATATCGGGTCTGTATAATGGATAGTGAAAACATACCTTTGTCGGAAGTGTTCTCCCCTGACTATGTGCCAATGCTTAAACAATTTGGGAGACCTTCTCGATGGGAGCTCGAATAGCTCTTAAAGGCCGGGGGCCTCGATTTTGGAACTTGGGGGCTAATATGCCTGGTTTTGAAAATCTCGCACAGTGGGCCGTAGGCCAATGGGCATGAGCAGAAGCTTGTAAATGAACATGATATATGTGCCATAAAACATTAATTAGTAAATTGTATGGTCATGGTACCAAGGATGGTCCAACATTCTTAGTCAACAGGGAACAATGCAACATGACCGGTCTCCGGATCAGTCAAGACAAACTGCTCCAGGTTAAGTTGAAAGTCGAGACCATTGGACTAATGATACCACATATTACATGGCATAATAAGGAAACATTATTTTTGCATGCACTGTTAGTACGGAATCATCAAGATACCCATGAGGGGTAGTGATGCATCCTAAAAGCCTTGGACGACCCGGTGAGTATAAGGGCAGTTCGTCGTTCCAAGTGACCGTGCGAAATTTGGAGTAGCACCAAGCGCATGAGACCAGGGTGGGGACATGATGAGGTCTTTGTCCTCATATGGACACGAAGAATTGATTTCGGGATTGAGGGTCAGATGTCACGTTCATCCGCTCATTCCCAAGGTAGAAGTGGTCGTACTTCTCTGTAGGTGGCCGATAAAGTCGCTCTGAAGCCACAAGTGGGTTTAGTGATGGTGCTGACCTTTGAATGTGTGTAACCTTCATGATGAAGGATGTGTGTTGAGTGATTACACACCATGATAATGAGAAATGGTAAAAAAAACCCGAATTTTTAAATAAAGGGATTGTTGAAAAGTGTGTGGTTTGGCACACTCCAATATAAATGTTTTTCTTAAAAGTTAAAAGTAGACTTTTGAAAAACCCATTCACTGAGTTGTAGAAACTCGCCCCTCTCTTCTATCCTTTTTCAGGAAAAGAGAAAATGACTAGGAGTAACACCGAGCCTTACCCTTTATCAGTTATACTTAATTTTTCCTTAAGCTTGCATTTTATTTGATATATGTCTTCCAGGAAACAAGGTTGAAATTTCACCTAGCTCTTCTCGAGTAAAAGAGGGGGGAAACTCCTCTTGAAACGAGAAAGAGCGGCGGGTTGTTCACAAGGATCCAACCAAACCGGGTTGGGGTGTGATAACTAGAGTGGTATCAGAGCCTAATTCCCTTGAAATGAGAATCCCTAGGAAATTCAGAAGAAAATCTAGTCCTTCCCCGATAAGCGTGAAAAAGACATCCAACCCAATGGAGGAAGCCGTTTAGAGGTTCTTAAGGGGCGAAAAATGAGTACCCAAAGACATGGTGGAGGACTATCGAAAGCTAGTTGCAGCCTTACTAGAACAAGAAGGCATCATATACCCTCCTCCCCGCACAAGAGGAACCATCACCACCTCCTAGAAGTCCAACCCCTCCTCTAATACCACAACAACATAAGAGGAACCCCACCAAGAAGGAGGCCTGGGATAATTATTGGGATGCTTATGCCACCTTCATGAATGTCCACCAAGTACCTCCACCCACTCAACCTTACTTCAATCAATCTCGATGGATGAAATGGACATATGAGTGTGAGGCGGAAGTACTAAGGCGGTATGGGTTGGAGGCCACACATGAAATTGATCCTATTGAGGAGCACGAATGGACCCCAATCAATTACTCAGAGCCTTCTAACCAAGAGTCTCATAATCATTTTAGGGTTAACTCTAATCCTATGATCCCAAGGGATTAGGGGGTAGAGAAGTCATGTAATAAGCCATATTGTTTTTGGCAAGAGAATATTTTCCGAATAATTAGAAGTTTATTAAAACTCCTGAGTTCCTTGAGAAAAAATTTAAGTAGATAAAAGTTTAAGGGAAGAAATTCCCCTAAGGGAGAATGGCTTATGGATAGTTAAACTCAAACCTTAGGACTTAGAAAAAATTATAAGGAGAAATTCATTTGGTGGGATTCTAAGGAAAGGAAAAAGGGAGTTGGAGATGCAACCATCCAAGAGCACATAACTTTCGAGAGACCCAAAATGAAGTATATCCACAAGAATAGAAGCTGATCGATAGGGAAAAGAAATTAAGATTTCACCCGGTAAAGATG
This sequence comes from Trapa incisa, assembly GCA_030064435.1. Lineage (NCBI taxonomy): Eukaryota > Viridiplantae > Streptophyta > Magnoliopsida > Myrtales > Lythraceae > Trapa > Trapa incisa. Next base: position 6,608,078 of record CM057776.1, read on the forward strand.
AAGAGAAAGTGCAACAATAGGAGAGTATTAGGAGGTTGAGCATGATCTACTACAAGAAGGCCTGGAAAACTCAAATTAGGAATGTCAAAAAAACACTATATAAGGAAATAACTTATTTGGACCAAGCGATTCGGGGGAGTAAATGAAGTCTAACCGGAGATGAGGAATAGTGGGAGAATACACCCCAACCAAGACAAAGAGGGAAAAACTAGGGATATAAAGGTACAAAATGTTTGGAAACGATAAGGATAAGAGACCCACCTCAAAGGAGTAGGCAAATATGGAAGCGAGTGGAAATAAAGCAAGGTCAACCAAAAGTACTACTGGATCCAAAGAGGAAGAATAAATTGGTAAAGATATCGACAGAATACACTCCCAAAATTTAAGGGGTTCAATGATAGAATTAGAAGGAAATGCAGAGGGAGAGAGAATGGAAAACTCATAAGAGAAAGGAATTACTCGACTCATGACTTAGAAATAGCTGTGATAATGTTAGCCCTAAGGATATGGTGCCCCTACCTTTATAAGATTGAGAAAGGAAACCAGATTATGACATACAAAGTGACGGAGTAATGCCCTATAAGGGTAGGATATGTGTGCCTCGAGATAAGGAGTTGAAAAGATTAATTTTGGAAGAGGCACACGGTGCGGTGTATGCTATGTATCCGAGCAGTACTAAGAAGTACCACTCTCTCAAACAAACATACTAGTGGAAGGGTATGAAGTGGGACATTGCGGAATATGCAGCTCAATGTTTGACCTGTCAACACATAAAAGCGGAGCATCAGAAACCGTTAGGACTACTATAACCATTACCAATTCCCGAGAGGAAATAAGAGCATATCATCAGGAACTTTGTCACAATCCTATCGGTGGCTAAAAAGGGGTCGAGATGCGATTTGGGTAATAGTGGATAGATTGATCAAATCAGCTCATTTTCTCACTATAAAAGTGATGAACATAGTGGAACATCTAGCTGTCCTATACATGAAAGAAATAATAAGACTCCATGGTGTCCCAATGAGTATAGTATCGGATAGATATCCAATATTTTCTTCCAGGTTTGTGGTCGAGTCTGCAAAATGACATGGGGGACTAAGCTCCATATGAGTACGACATTTCACCCTCAGACAGATGGACAGTCTAAGCGAACCATTAAAACTTTGGAAGACATGCTGAGAGCATGGATGCTCAACATGAACAAAAGTTGGGAGGAATACTTATGCTTGATGGAATTTGCGAATAATAATAGTTATCAGGCTAGTAACCAGATGGCTCCCTATGAAGTCCTTTATGGATGATCTTGTTGTACCCCTTTATTTTGGGAAGAAGTGGGGGAAAGAAAGTTAGAAAAGACAGAGATAATAGAGGATGCCACAAAGAAGATAAAATTAATAAGGAGTCATCTTAAGACTACACAGGACAGACAAAAGAGTTATGTAGACAATCGAAGGAAAGATCTGGAGTTCGAAGTGGGAGATCAGGTATTCCTCAAAGTATCTCCATGGAGAGGAATACTTAGGTTTTAGCAAAGAGGAAAGCTTAAACCCAGATATATCGGTCCATATCCCATTATTCAAAGGATAGGACCAGTAGCTTATAAATTAGAACTACCTCCTAATCTACAGAGAATACAAGATGTATTCCACATTTTAGTACTTTGGAAATATCAGCCTGATTCTAGTCACGTACTAGACTGACCTCCAATGGAACTGGAAGAGAACCTGACTTATCAGACAGAGCCGATATGAATCATCGACCGAAGAGACAACAATTTAAGGAACAAGAAAATTCCTATGGTCAAGGTGTTGTGGCAGAATGGACCCGTACAGGAAGAGACATGGGAAACCGAGTCTATGATGAGGGATAGTTATCCTCAGTTATTAAACGTGTAACTATTTTGAGAACAAAACCCTAAAAGGAGGGGAGAGTTGTAAACCCCGTCCTTTAGTAATGAGAAAACTGGGGAAATAACCGGTAAATTTGAATCTTTAAATCGAATTGGTCTATAAGCCCGATTGTTAGGGGACGAGAAAATTTGAAAAATTCTAACTTTCGTGTGACTCAAAGAGGTCATTAAGCTTGGGAAAAGGACCCTAGGATGAAATAAAGAGGATAGACTGAAGTAGTTCAAGAGAACTGGGTCCGAATCGGATAGAACTAGTTTATGAACCGAGTTGATTCATGAACCGGAACCGAAAGAGAATGGGTAAACCAAGAAACTTATGGATCCCTTATGATTTATAATCCTTGGGAAGGAATATTAGAACAATGTGGGAGAGAAAAACCAGACCAATTCGGGAAATTGGACCCAAACCGAATTAAACCAGTTTAAGAATCGAGCCGGTTTATGAACCGTAATCGATTAAGAGATGGTAAATCGAGAATTTTATGGACCCTAAGTGACCCAAGGAGTCACAAAAGACATGGAAATGGACTTGTGAAGGAATTCAGGATGAAAACTAAACCGGTTTAGGTGAACCAGATCTGAACCGGTTCGGACCAGTTTGAACCACTATTGAACCAGATCTTAAATTCATTTTTCTAGGTGGCTTAAATAATTCAAATTTGAGATTTGAGGCCACCATTGGATAGAAAATGAATTTAGAAAATTTTAGATTTGAAAAACTCGGTCGAATGAGGGGTGAATCGGCCGGTTTAATCATTGAACCCGGTTCAGACCGTTCCGGTCTAGTTAAGAACAGTGTCATCTTCTTCCTCAGGATGACAACACTGTTCACTCACTAGAAAATCGAAGCAGCCCTGGTGAAAAAGAAAATTTTCTGTTCGGTACGTTTCATGTCTTCAATGCCTTTTATAAAGGTGCCAAACAGACGGCCAATGGGTTCCCAAGCTCCCTATATAAAGTGTCCCTCTCCATTCGTATTGTCCACACTTGAAAAGCTTACTCTCTCTCAATTACTTAGTTTTCTAACGAATCTCGAACCAGAGCTCCGATATAGGGTCAATTCTGAGCCAAAGAAGGTGAGGTTGGATTCATTAGAACCAAGGAGAAGTCAGCTAGACGGTGGTGACATCCGTTCATTCCGAGAGTCACCGGAGAAGCGCCAGCGTGACCAAACGGTGAAGCAGGTCCGACGGGCCGAAGCTGCCCTATTTTGGCCGAGTTGAAATCGGCCAATTAGGTCCCTCCTTAGGCCAAAACAAGCTCTCTTGACACCTTCTCAGCCCTTCCACGACCGAATTAGAACCATAAGTTTAGCCAATTCGAACCGAAAGTTTCCGATCAGTGTTAGAGAGAGAGTCAACTGAATTTTAATGACGAAATTCTAATCCAATTCGACATCAATTGATGTCATTCTTGATCCTAGGAAGAACCTCTGGAGGAGCGTTACCTGCCCAAATAGAAAGCTTAGACCGCCACGCCCTCACTGGTGAGAAATGGAAGCTTTCTCTCTCTACAGTCTATTTTCTGGCGAAACTCCGTTTGTGCTCGTTCTAATTTAAAACTTGAGATTTAAAGTTCCTTAGAATCATATAAACATGTAGAAACTCCTTTTCAACTTCAATTTCAACGAATAGAGGTGTTTGATCGGTCAATTTGATGAAATCAAATTCAGTTGTGTTAAAGAGTTGAAATTGGGGAAATTTGGGAATTTTTGAAAATTTGAAGGACGAAAATGTATTTTTCTAAAATTGAGGGTCAATTGGTCATGATAAGAATATTAGAGGTCCAATTGAGAAATTTTAGAATTTTTGGGGCAAAATTTACCATTTTTGTAAAGGAAGGGCAAAATGATAATTTTGGGAAAATTGAGTGTCCAAATTAATTTTTTTTAAATTAAACCCCTGTTTGTGAAATTTAATAGATTGAGGGCCTAAGATAAATTTTAAAAAGTTTTGGGACTTAATTTGTGGAAAAACCCTACAATAGGGACTTAAAGTTGAAGAAAAATAACTTTAAGGGACCTAATTGTAAATATGTATAAAGTTGGATTTGCTCATTCATTTGGAACGAATGAGGGATATGATGGCAAAGAATAATGAACAACTATGTTTATTTCATGTAGGAGAACGAGACATCGGGAACACCAGTTGAGGTCCAGCTTGCTAAAGACGGAACCTGACTAAGTGAAATTTCTCTGCACAATTAGGTGAGTGGGATTATATATCATACCTGGTTGGGGATGATAAGTGCCTCGGTATAAAAATCCATTGTTTAGTGGTATTTTAATCATCACCACATAGAGAAAGTAATGTAAAAATTATGCAAAAAAAACTACTTATCGATTGTAAGTAGATCATACCCGGTTGGTATGATAAGACTTCCTCAAAGAAAGTTGAAAACCCGTTCATCGGTTATGAACGAAGATGTCCTTATACCAGTTGGTATAGTGGACAGTGAAAACCTATTTTGTCGGAAGTGTTCTCCCCTTACTATGTGCCAATGTTTAAACTATTTGGGAGACCTTCTTGATAGGAGCTCGAATAACTCTTATAGGCCGGGGGCCTCGGTTTTGGAACTTGGGGGCTAAATGCCTGATTTTGAAAATCTCGTACAGGGGACCCAAGGTTAGTTGGCACAAGGAGGAGCTCGTAAATGAATATAATATATGTGACATAAAACTTAATGAGTGAATTGTTTGGCCATAGTACCAAGATAGAACCAACATGCTCAGTCAACTAGCGGCAGTGCGACATGACAGGTCGATGGACTAGTTAAGACAAACAACTGCGGGTTGAGTTGAGAGTCAGGGTCATTGGACTAGTGGCACTACAGATTATATGGAATAATGAGAAAACATTATTTGTGCATGCACTATGAGTATGGGATCATCAAGACACCCATGAGGGGTAGTGATGCATTCTAAGGGCCCTGGACGACCTGATGAGTATAAGGGCAGATCGTCGTTCTAGGTGTCTGTGCGAAATTTGGTGTAGCACCAAGTGCATGAGACCGGGGTGGGGACGGGATGAGGTTTCTGTCCTCAAACGGACACAAAGAAGCGATTTCGGGATTGTGGGTCGGATGTCGTGTACATCCACTCATTCCCACAGTAGAAATGGTTGTGCTTCTATCCGAGTGGCCGGTAAAGTCGCTCCGAAGCCACTAGTGGGTTCAGTAGTCGTATTGACCTACGAATGTGTGTAACCTTCATGATGAAGGATGTGTGTTGGGTGATGACACATCGTGGTAACTAAGAAATGATGGAAAAACACAAATTTTTAAATGAAGCGATTTTGAAAAAAAAGGAGTCTAGCACACTCCATATAAATATTTTTTTTTTAAGTCAAAAGTTTTAAATCTCACTCACTAAGTAGTTGTACTCACCCCTCCCTTATACCCCTTTCAGGAAGTCTCGAAAAACAGATTCTTAAAAGAGTTGTGCAATTAAACGCCTGCAAGACAGGTACAATTATTTTAATTACTATGTAGTTTTGATTTATGATATTCCTAGAAAAACGTACATATTTAAAGAACTCCTTACTTTTTACAATTTATAATATAAGGGGAAACCCTTTAATAAACCAGGAGAGTGGCGGGTTGAGCACGGGGATCCGATCAAACTGGGTCGGGGCATGACATAAACACTTCCCGACCCGTCATTGTATTTATCTTCCTTAAGAGAAGTTAAAACACCAAACCATAATCCTAATTCAATGATGAATAAAGAAAATTCTAAGTTCCAAATTTTTTTTTCTATCTCTCAATGATGCGACTGTGTGCCTCAATTACACAAGGAAGGACGACGAGAAGAAAACCAAGGGTAATACCTTAAGAAAACCCAAACGGACCCCAATGTAGATTTTCCCTTAAGGAGCGGAACAAGTAAGATGTTCGCAAAGAGGTCAAGAAATAGCAAGGTAAAGAGAAAATTTGAACTTCTTCTTAAGAAGGTCAACCAGAGTGGAAGTAAGATACATGGGAAGTACACCTAGAACCCCTCAAAAAGGGAAAATGTAGAAAGCATCCTCCAATAACACTAGGAGAGGCCACAATAAGAGTGAACAAGGGAACTCTACAGGGATGTATACGACTAAGTACCTCTCGAAGGGACCATGGATGGGCGGCTGGACATAAAACGGAGTGCTAGGAAACAAGCTATAATCAGGAGTTCCTCGAAGGGAGGATAAGGAACAAAAGGGGTGTTGGAGGATAGAGAAGGATAAAGAGTGGACAACCATACCGATATCAGAAGGGTGTAAGAACGGAAAGAAGGAAAAGCCTTCAAGGAGCGTTAGGGAGGTTGAACGTGAAACCCGTAGGATGGAAGTCCCTAGGTAGAAGGATAAAGGTAGGAAGTGAGACCAAAAAAGGGAAATTACAAAGATAAGGAACCAACAAATGGATAGTAATAGGCTTAACCCAAAATAAGGAACCTCATAAAGGGGCATAGATGGTTAAGAGTGTATTGGGATGGCTAATAGTGATTGCTTTGGAAGAGCAGATTAGCCAAATAGGGATTTCAGATGAACCTATCGAAAGGAAACATCTTGTAACAATGGGATGGTCAAGGAGAATAAATGATGCCCTAAGAAGGACTGGGAAGTAGTAAAGACTACACTCAAAGAAGGGTAATAGGATGAGCATCAAGGACGAGTAAATTCAAGAGACAGTCGCCCCATAAAATTGGACAAGAAAATAGTAGTGATGAGGCAATTAACGAACTGACCTTCGGGAGAACCATAGATTTAAGCCCTGACAAAGGCCAAAACATTGGAAAAGAAGAATGAAGGAAATCCTTAAAGAGATCAATGGCCAAGACTAGATTAACAACCAAAAGCCATGATATGGTTAAGTAAGCCTCTCGTAGGATGATCAAGAGATCTTGAAACAAGAAGGATGTGAGCTCTCCAAAAAAGAAATAGACATGTACGAGGGTACAAGTGAGAATGAAGTTGTGGTACAAAAGATGTGCCCATAAGGTTTCAAGAGTAAAGGTAAGCAACAAAGGATGTCACTAAAGGATGTCATTTAAGGGTAGATTAAGAACCAAAAGCCATGATATGGTTAAGTAAGCCTCTTGTATGATGATCAAGAGATCTTGAAACAAGAAGGATGTGAGCTCTCCAAAAAAGAAATAGACATGTACGAGGGTACAAGTGAGAATGAGGTTATGGTACAAAAGATGTGCCCACAAGGTTTCAAGAGTAAAGGTAAGCAAGAAAGGATGGGACTAAAGGATGTCATTTAAGGGTAGATGTTTTCAAGGGCTCTTCATGTTCTGACCTGGTTTGTGAGTATATAAGGATATCATCTATGAATATTATCACGAACCTGTGCAAATGGGGTTGGAACATATGGTTCATCAGGTCCATGAAGGCTGCAGGGCATTCATCAATCTGAATAGCATCACTCTAAACTCATAATGTCCATATCTTGATCGGAATGTAGTCTTTGGATGTCCTCTTCTCGAATCCTGAGTTGATGATAGCCTGACCAAAGATCTATTTTGGAGAAGTATGATGCTCTTTTTAATTGATCGAATAGATCGTCTATCATCAGAAGTGGGTATGGATTCTTGATGGTGACCTGGTTCAGCTTTCTATAGTTTATGCACAGTCTGATACTTCTATCCTTTTTCTTTACAAATAAGACAAGAGCACCCCGCAGAGACTGACTTGGATTTATGAAATGCTTCTCTAATAATTCATGCAATTGTTTCTTCAATTCCTTCAACTTTGCTGGAGCCATCCGGTATGGAGCTTGGGATATGGGGTTTGTTCCTGGGATTATTTCTATGGTGAATTCCACTTGCCGACTTAGAGGTAGTCCGAGTAACTCCTCTACAAATTCCTCTGGGTACTGTCCAACTACCGGAATGTCTTCCAGCCTCTTTTCTTTAGACTTTTCATCTACGACCCTAACCAGGAAAGTTGTACAACCTTTCTGTATCATCTTTTGGGCTTTTAGATGGGACACCATTTGTACTTCACTTTTCCTTCAATCTCCCTGGAAATTTATTCCTTTCATCTTGGGTGTGTGGAAGGTTATCGTCTTCTTTCCACAGTCCATCCTCACCTGATGGTTACTCAGTCAATCTATCTCCATGATTACTTCAACTTCTTTTAGGGTAATGGGATCAAGTCTGCTTCAAGTTTGATTCCTCCAATTTTTATCTCACATCCTTTTAATTGCTTATTCCTGTTTAAACCTTCTCCTAATGGTGGAAGGATATTAAGGATTTGTTCTATTGGAGTGAGCTCTAGGGGTACTCTTGAAACCAACTCTTCCTTGATGAAGGATCTCTCAACTCCGGAGTTAAAGAGAGCATAGACTTATTGTCCCCATTATTGTATATGCCTTGATTGAAGAAATGTATTGTTTAGAAGAAAGTTTCCTTTATTAAATAAAAAAGATCTTTAGTTTACAGGACTCTCTTGAACTAATTTGGAGGGTTTTGGGATGTACCCACTACAGTGCTAGGGTCTCTTCTAGCATCCTCTTGGGTGAGGTTGTATACCCTAGCTAGTACTCTTGCGGTAGTGTCTAGCCTAGGATTCCTAGGATTCCCTTGAGGTGGTCCAAGAGTATTCCTCTACCTATTCTTCTAGAGGGTGGGTGTCATGCCCCGACCTGGTTTGGTCGGATCCCCGTTATCAACCAGCCACTCTCCCGGTTTATTAAAGGGTTTCCCCTTATTATAAACAGTAAAGAGTAAGGCGTCCTTTAACTTGCACTTTTTCCTAGAATAACTTAAATCAAAACTGTGTAATAATTTAGATTTATCATACCTGTCTCACAAGTGTCTTATTTGATGGTTTTTAACGGTAGGATTTCCAAAATCTCCTGAAAGGGATATAAGGGAGGCGTGAGTATAACTACTAAGTGAATGGGTTTTCAAAAGTTTAGACTTTTAAGAAAACATTTATTTTTGGAGTGTCCTGGACTCCTTTCCTTCAAAACCATTTCATTTGCAAATCTCAGGTTTATCACCATTTCTTTTTAACCACCTTGTGTCATCACCCAACTCACATCCTTCATCATGAAGGATACACACATTCGTAGGTCAACACGACCACTGAACCCACTTGTGGCTTCGGAGCGACTTTACCGGCCACCTAGATAGAAGTGCAACCACTTCTACGCTGAGAATGAACGGATGTACGTGACATTCGACCCTTAATCGCGAAATCGATTCTTCATGTCCATATGAGGACAGAGACCTCATCCCATCCCCACCCCAGTCTCATGCGCTTAGTGCAACTACAAAGTTCGCATGGTCACCTAGTACGACGAACTACCCTTATATCCACCAGGTCATCCAGTGCCCTTAGGACGCATCACTACCCCTCTTGGTTGTCTTGATGGTCCCGTAATCACAGTGCATGCACAATCAAAATTTTTGCATCAAGCTATGTAATTTATGGGGCCACTGGTCCAACAGTCCCGACTCTCAACTCAACCTGCAGTTGTTTGTCTTGACTGGTCTGTCGACCTGTCATGTCGCACTGCCGCTAGTTGACATAGTATGTCGGTCCTATCTTGGTAGCATGACCAAACAATTCCTTTATTTAAAGTTTTATAGCATATAATTCATGTTTGTTTATGAGCTCCTGGTCGTGGCCTTGGGCCCATTGTACGAGATTTTCAAAATCGGGCATATTAGCCCCCAAGTTCCAAAATCGAGGCCCCCGGCCTATCAGAGCTATTCAAGCTCCTGTCGAGAAGGTCTCCAAAATAGTTTAAGTATTGGCACCCAATCAGGAGAGAGCACTTCCAACAAAAATATGTTTTCACTAACCCTTACATAGCCCATGTACAAGGACATATCCGTTCATAACCGATGAACGGGTTTTTAACTTCCTTCAAGAAAGTTTTATTATACCAACTAGGTATGATCTACTTACAATAGATAAGTAGTTTTTTCGCATATTTTTCACATCACTACTCTAAGTCGTGGTGTTTAAAAAACCACATAGTGGTGGGTTTTCATTTTGATGTGCTTATTACCCCCAACCGAGTATGATATAAAATCCCACTCACAACTGGTAAGTGGTTTTAACTTTAAGTTGTGCTTATCATCCCTACCGGGTATGATGTTTGTAAACCCACTCACCTGGTAATGCCGTTAATTCCACTAGACTGGTTCTTTGTATTTATGTGAGCATGTCCTTGTTGGTGTTCCCGGTACTTCGTGTTCCTACACAATATGAACATCTCGGTTCATTATCCTTTGGCCTAATAGCCTTCATTCATTCCAAATGAATGAGAAATTCAAACTTTCATTTATTTGCAATTAGGTCCCTAAAGTTATTTCTCTTTAACTTTAAGTCCCTAATGTCGATTTTTCCTCAAATTGAGTCCCGAAACTTTTAAAATTTATCATAGGACCTCAATTTGTTCCATTTCACAAAAGGGGGATTAATTTCCCAAATTTCCAATTTGGTTTCCCAACTTTTCCAAAATTAATATTTTGCCCTTCCTTTACAAAAATGGTAAGTTTCACCCCAAAAATTCTAAAATTCCTCAATTGGCCCTCTATCTTTTTTATCGTGCCCAATTGACCCTCAATTTTAGGAAATTGCATTTTGGTACCTCAAATTTTCGAAAATCCCCAATTTCCCCCAATTTTTACCCCAATTCTAACTTTTTAACACAACTGAATTTGATTTCATCAAATTGATCAAACAAACACCTCTAATTGTTGAAATTGAGTTTCTCCATGTTCATACGATTCCATAGAACTTTGAATCACGAGTTTTAATTCTAGAATGAGCTCAAACGAAGCTTCGCCGGAAAAAAATTGTAGAGAGAGAAAGTTTCGATTACTCACCGGTGAGGGCACGGTGGTCCGAGCTTTCAATCTGGGTAGATATCTCTATTGAGGTTCATACTAGAATCAAGAATCGCATCAATTGATGTTGAATTGAGTTAGAATTTCATCATTGAAATTCTGCCAGTTCTCTCTCTAGCACCGGCCGAAAATTGCAAAGTCGAGCTGAATTTGGTTACCTTTCAGTCCTAATTTGGCCGTGGAAGGACTGAGGAAGTGTTGGGAAGGCTTGGTTTGGCTTGAGAAGGGCACAAAATGGCTGATTTCAACTCAGCCGAAATAGGGTAGCTTTGGTCCGCCGGAGCAGCTTCATTGTTTCATCACGTCGGCGTTTCTCCAGCAACCCTCAGAGCAAACGGAGACTACAGGCGTGTAGCTAACTTCTCCTCAGTTCTAAAGAACCCGACCTTGCCTTGTTCTACATAGAAAAGACTCTATATCAGAGCTTTGGTTTGAGCTTAATCGGAAAACTAAGCAACTGAGAGAGAGTAAGCTTTTCAGGTGTGGAGAGGATGAATGGGGAGGGGCTCTTTATTTTGGGAGCTAGGGGACCCGTTGGCCATTCGTTTGGCACCGATATGACAGGTATTGAAGACCTAAAATGTACTAAATGGAAGCATTTCTTCTTCTCCAGTGCTGTCATCTTGAGGAAGAAGATGACAGTGTTCTGAACCAGACCGGACCGGTCCGAACCAGGTTCGAAGCTTAAACCTACCGGTTCACCCCTCATTCGACCAAGTTGTTCAAATCTAAAAATTTCTAAATTCATTTAAATTCATTTTCTATCCAATGGTGGCCTCAAATCTCAAATTTGAAGTATTTAAGCCACCTAGAAAAATGAATTTAGGATCTGGTTCAATAGTGGTTCAAATAGGTCCAAATTGGTTCGGATCCAGTTCACTTGAACCGGTTTGGTTTTCATCCCCAATTCTTTCACAAGTCCTTTTCCATATCTTTTGTGACTCCTTGGGTCACTTAGGGTCCATAAAATTCCTGGTTTACCATCTATTTATCGATTTTGGTTCATAAACCGGTTCGGGTCCGGTTCACCCAAACCAGTCTGATTTTTCTCTTCCAATTCATCCTAAGGTTCTTTTCCATGGTATTATGAACCCTTTTGATCAGCTGGGAGTTGTAAATTTCCAAATTACCCATTCACAAATGATCAATTTTTTGAACCGGTTTGGTTTTTCTCACTCGGTTTTACCAGTTCTTTTCCTGGTTTTCCTTAGCTCAAAAGAGCGAGGTTTACAACTCTCCCCTTCTTTTAGGAGTTTTGTCCCCAAAACTTAATTATCAACCTTGTATGAGGAATCATGTCCTTTGATGTACCTTTGGTGTTTGCTTAACATGCAAACTCATCTCTTATTCTTTTAATCAACCCTTTTTACATCCTTCACTTAAGGAATTTATTTTCCTTTATATTATTTACTCCCTCCATGGAGTTTATCATAACTAGACATACCTTACTTTAGGGTATATTCTAAGATTTTATCTCTTTCTTTGTTTAGAGCAACATTTTTCCCTTTGAGATTTTGTACTCAAGATTGGGAATTCCAAGAAAACTAATCATTCCCATGTCTAGTTATCCTTTTGGTAGTTGAAACCTTTAGCTCGATGTTCTTTTGAGTGTTACGTACTTGTTTCAATGGTTTTTCATTATAATTTTTTTTTTTCATATTTTGACCCTTCCCTCATTCGTTGTCTATTATAACTTTTGTCCAAATTTTTATATTCGACCTTTTCATGCTTATTAGCCGACTCTTCCTTACTTTGAGTCATATTCTCCTCGGGATTGTTGGGCTTACTTGCCCCTTACAGCATGGCATTTTCTAGGACCTATCTTTGTCCATTAGATTTCTAGAACATCTCCTTGAGGGTCTCTCTTAGCTTTTCGACCTTTTAGGGATCGTATAACTTCATCCCACTTTTCTTTTGATAGCGTTCCTCAACTATCCTTTTTACCATTATCCTCTCCTCCATCATGCCTTTGAGGTTATGTCTCACATAACTGCATGGATTCCTCTTACCTACTCATCTTTCCCCAACTTCTTTATTAGGTCTTTTCGGTTCCAATTGATTGGATTTTCCAATACTATACCGACAAGATGGGATTCATCCCTTCTTAGGTCCATCCTTGTTCCCAATGACATCTCTACTCGAGGATTTTACTTGTTTGTAATCATTTCTCAATTCTTTATATCGAGTTGATTCCTTTTGGTCTACATGTCAATTTGCTTGGTTTGGGGAGCTTCTTTTTTTTTTTTTTACAATTTCATTCTCTACTATTTCCTTCAAGGTAGAAACTTTCGCCTTAGGAGTTACATGTTCAACCTTCTTACCATTTCTTGAAGGTTTCCTTTCTTCATCTTCTTACACCCTTTCTATATTAGGGCATTTTCCCTCTTTTAGTCTTCCATTGTCTTAAATTTTCCATTCCATCCCTTATTCCTTATTTGAGTAGCTTCTGTTTATCGGTCTTATTTCATGTACTCCACCCTATGCCCAACCATCCACTCTTTAGGCTCTATTATGTGAGTGTGGACCACAATCCATCTTGATATTAGTGATTGTTCCCCCTTAACCACTTCTTTTTTAGGGAGTACTTTCCCAAGGTTTCTCGGACGTCCTTTCCTTTATTTTCTTATTATGGGTAACCTACCCATTCTTGCTTATTACGGCATCTATTGATGCTATCTTTCTACCTACTCGTTCATTGGGTTTAACTTACTCCTTAGGTTCTCCTAGTATATTTCCCTTGGTTCTTTCACCTCAACATGCACTACATTTGCAAGTTCTTCTCCTCATCCCTCGTCACTTGGTCCCATTACCTCTTAGTTGGGACATGTATCCCTCCTCAGGGTTTCCTTCCTTGGTGAGATTCCTTCCCTTTCTCCCAGAATTCCTTCTTCATTCGTTTTCGTATGTATATATCCTTGAATGACACCCTTTGATGCCATCTCCTTCCGTTTACCTTTACTCTTGAAATCTTGCAGGTACATCCTTTGTACCCCATCCTCATTCCAACTCGTACCCCTGTACACGGCTATTTCCTTTAAGTAGAGCTCAAATCCCCCTGTTTCCAAATATCTTAATCGTCCTGCGAGAGGCTTACTTAATCTTCTCCTAGCTTTGAGTTTGGTCGCCAATCCGTTCTTGGTCATTGATCTCTTTAAGGATTTCCTCCATCCTTCTTTCCAAATATTTGGCCTTTCCACCTCTCCCTTCTTTACTAGAGATTAAATTTATGATATTCATGAGGGTTAGTTTGTTAACTGACTCTTCCCTATTCTTCTCCCTGTCTAATTATCTTGAGACAGTTGTCTCTCGAGTCTTCTTGTCCTTAATGCCCATCCCATTGCCTTTTTTAGGGTTTAGTCCTTACTACTTCCCAGTCCTCCTTAGGGCATCGTTTATTCTCCTTAACTATCTTGTTGTTACGATTTGCTTCCTTCCGCTAGGTTGGTTCGAAACTTGACTTCTCTACTTTTTCCAAAGCAAGTTGTACTTATCATTCCAAAACATCCCATTTGTCGTCTAATGCTTGGCTTCTCTTCTCTTGTAGAGTGCTTCCTTCCTTTCTCCCAGATGGCTAGAAATTTCTTCTTAAGGAATAATTCTCTTTATCTTCCCTTTGTTCCAACTTGGGGCTTTAGCTTTTCTTAAAGGAGAATGGGTCTGGAAGTGCCCTCCATTATGCTAGGATCTTGAAGAGCTGCCTGCTAGTATCGTTGAAGGTTCGAGCAGGAGTCATATTTCATGGGGTGGAATACTTTTGGATTCATGTAGCTGTAGAGACGTTGTTCTTGGAAGGTATTATTCTAAATCCTTGCGATGCGGGGTAATCCTTCACTTCATGCCCCATTTCCCTTACACCTATAAAATGTTATCTTGATATTTGTCCTTAGTAGTGTTAAGCACTTTCTTGAGTAGTATTCCTATTGTTCTCACCTTGCAACAGGTCATTTTCTTGCCTAGTAGTTACTACCAAAGTTCTCACTCCTTAGTCTCCTTGCTGATTTTCTTGTTGAGCCTTCTCTACCTACTAGTTTTCCCCTAAGAGTTCTCCTAGACTCTTTAGTCTTTGGTTCATTTCCTTATTTGGGATGGGATTCTCCTCGGTCCTCGTGGTTTGTTTAGTTACTTTTCTTGGGGCAATCTTCCTATAGTTGAGGTGTAGGCTTACATCCCTTTTTTTTAGAGACATGGTTTTAGGAACTTGGAATTCTTCATTAATGGAGAAGGAGTACAATATGTTAGGGCCTTAACCATATTACAAAGAGGTGATTATGAAATAGATAGAGGGTTATGAAGTGTTTGATAAGCATCCTCCATGGTATGGTTATAAACCCTAGCTGGTGTTCCAGGTTTCAGGCTTGGCTCCCTTTGTACTCATGGGTGTGACCTCAACAGGTCCAAGCATTATCCTCTTAGATACTTTGTCATTTGGTCCTTGGGGATTTCTACCATGCCCCGGGCATTTGGGAAGCTTCTAGAGTTGTCTTCCTACGAGAACAGGGTGCTGAGCAGAGTCATTCCTAGTTTTCTTGATTTTTCACTTGGGAGTCATTTGAAAAATTTTAAGAAAAATCCTATCAGTTACTATATTTTCTAGTCTTAAGTATGTATTCGAGGAAACAGGCTCTGATATCACTCTAGTTGTCACGCCCCGACCTAGTTTGGTTGGATCCCTATGATCAACCCGCCACTCTCCCTGTTTATTAAAGGGTTTCCCCTTATTATAAACCGCAAAGAGTAAGAAGTCCTTTAACTTGCACCTTTTCCTGGAATAACATAAATCAAACTATGTAATAATTTAGATTTATCATACCAGTCTCACAAGGGTCTTATTTGATGGTCTTTAAGGGTAGGCTTTCCGAAATCTCCTGAAAGAGATATAAGGGAGGGGTGAGTACGACTACTCAGTGAATGGGTTTTCAAAAGTTTAGACTTTTAAGAAAACATTTATTTTTGGAGTGTGCCAGATTGATTTCTTTCAAAACCATTTTATTTGCAAATCTTAGGTTTATCACCATTTCTTTTTAACCACGGTGTTTCATCACCCAACACACAACCTTCATCATGAAGGTTACATATATTCGCAGGTTAGCATGACCATTGAACCCACTTGTGGCCTTGGAGCGACTTTACTGGCCACCTAGATAGAAGTACGACCACTTCTACCTTGAGAATGAGCAGATGTATGTGACATCTGACCCTCAATGCCGAAATCGATTCTTCATGTCCATATGAGAACAGAGACATCATCTCGTCCTCACCCTGGTCTCATGCGCTTAGTGCTACTCCAAATTTCGCACGGTCACTTGGTATGACGAACTGCCCTTATACCCACGAGGTCGTCTAGTGCCCTTAGGACGCATAACTACACCTCTTGGGCATCTTGATGGTCCCATAATCACAGTGCATGCACAATAAAAAATTTCTCATCATGCCATGTAATTTGTGGTGCCACTAGTCCAACGACCCCGACTCTCAATTGAACCTGCAGTTGTCTGTCTTGACTGGTCCGTCGACCTGTCATGTCGCACTACTGCTAGTTGCCTGAGTATGTCAGACCTACCTTGGTACCATGGCCAAACAATTCCTTTATGTAAAGTTTTATAGCATATAATTCATGTTTGTTTATAAGCTCCTGCTCGTGCCAACTGGCCTTGGGCCCACTGTATGAGATTTTTGAAATTTGGCATATTAGCACCCAAGTTCCAAAACTGAGGCTCCCAGCCTATCAGAGCTATTCGAGCTCCCGTCAAGAAGGTCTCCCAAATAGTTTAAGCATTGGCACAGAGTTAGGGGAGAACACTTCCAACAAAAATATGTTTTCACTATCCCTTATACCGCCTAGGTGCAAGGACATCTCTATTCATAAACGATGAATGAGTTTTCAACTTCCTTTGAGGAAGTTTCATCATACCAATCGGGTATGATCTACTTACAACCAATAAGTAGTTTTTCTGCATGGTTTTCACATCACTACTCTAAGTCGTGATGTTTAAAATACCACATAGTAGTGGGTTTTCATTTCGATGTACTTATCATCCCCAACTGGGTATGATATAAAATCCCACTCACAGCCGGTAAGTGGTTTTAACATTAAGTTGTGCTCATCATCCCAATTGGGCATGACGTTAGTAAACTCACTCACCCGTTAATGCCATGAATTCTACTAGACCAGTTCTTTGTATTCACGCGAGCTTGTCCTTGCTGGTGTTCCCGGTACTTCGTGTTCCTACATGATATGAACATCTCGGTTCATTATCCTTCGGCCTATTAGCCTTCATTCATTCCAAATGAATGAGAAAGTCAAACTTTCATTTATTTGCAATTAGGTCCCTAAAGTTATTTCTCTTTAACTTTAAGTCCCTAATGCCGGTTTTTCCTCAAATTGTGTCTAGAAACTTTTAAAATTTATCATAGGACCTCAATTTATTCCATTTCACAAAAAGGGGATTAATTTCCCAAATTTCCAATTTCGTCCCCCAATTTTTCCAAAATTACCATTTTGTCCTTCCTTTACAAAAATGGTAAGTTTCACCCCAAAAATTCTAAAATTCCTCAGTTGGCCCTCTAAAATTTTTATCATGCCTTATTGACCCTCAATTTTAGGAAATTGCATTTCGGTCCCTCAAATTTTCAAAAATCCCCAATTTCCCCCAATTTTCCCCCAATTCCAACTATTTAACGTAGCCAAATTTGATTTCATCAAATTGACTAATCAAACACCTCTAATTGTTGAAATTGAGTTTCTCTATGTTCATATGATTCCATAGAACTTTGAATTGCAAGTTTTAACGTCGGAACGAGCTCAAATGGAGCTTCGCCAAAAAATAGACTATAGAGAGAGAAAGCTTCAATTACTCACCGGTGAGGGCACGACGATTCGAGCTTTTGATCTGGGCAGATAGCTCTCATCCTAAGGTTCATCCTAGAATCAAGAATCGCATCAATTGATTTTAAATTTCATCATTGATTTTCTATCGGTTCTCTCTCTAGCACCGACTAGAAATTGTAGAGTGGAGCCAAATTTGCTTACCTTTTAGTCCTAATTCAATAGTGGGAGGGTTGAGAAAGTGTTGGGAAGGCTTGGTTTGGCCTGAGGAGGCTCGAAATGGCCGATTTCAACACAGCCAAAATAGGGCTGCTTCGATTTGCCAATGCTGCTTCATTGTTTCATCACGTCGGCGTTTCTCTGGTGACCCTCGGAGCAAATGGAGACTACAGGCATGTAGCTGACTTCTCTCCGGTTCTAAAGAACCCGACCTTGACTTGTTTGGTGCAGAAAAGACCCTATATCAGAGCTCTGGTTCGAGCTATGCCAGAAAACTAAGCAATTGAGAGAGAGTGAGCTTTTTAGGTGTGGAGAGGATGAATGGGGAGGGGCTCTTTATCTAGGGAGCTCGGGGACCCGTTCGCCGTCCGTTTGGCACCATTATGACAGGCATTGAAGACCTAAAATGTACCAAATGGAAGTGTTTCTTCTTTGCCAGCGCTGCTTTGATTTTTCGGTGAGTGAACAGTGTTGTCATCCTGAGGAAGAAGATGACAGTGTTCCAAACTAGACCGGACTGGTCCGAACCGGGTTCGAAACTTAAACTAGATGGTTCACCCCTCATTCGATCGAGTTTTTCAAATCTAAAAATTTCAAAATTCATTTTCTATCCAATGGTGGCCTCAAATCTCAAATTTGAATTATTTAAGCTACCTAGACAAATGAATTTAGGATCCAGTTCAATAATGGTTCAAACTGATCCAAACCGGTTCGGATCTGGTTCATTTGAATTGGTTTGGTTTGCATTCCCAATTCCTTCACAAGTCCATTTCCATATCTTTTGTGACTCCTTGGGTCACTTAGGGTCCATAAAATTTCCGTTTCACCATCTCTTTATCAATTCTAGTTCATAAATCGGCTTGGTTCTTAAACTAATTTAATCTGGTTCGTGTCTAGTTCACCCAAACCAGTCTGATTTTTCTCTTCCAATTCATCCTAAGGTTCTTTTCCATGGTATTATGAACCCTTTGGATGACTCAGGAGTTGTAAATTTCCAAATTGCCCATTCACAAATGATCAGTTTTGTGAACCGGTTCAATTTTTCTCACTCGGTTTGACCGGTCCTTTTCCCGATTTTCCTTAGTTCAAAAGGGCGGGGTTTACAGTGGGACAATCCTTTGCAACATGTCCAACTTTCCCTCATGCAAAGCAGGTAAGGCACGCTCCCTCATGGTTCCTTTGACACTTTAGATAGTGAGGGTTTCCTTGAGGTAAGGTGGGGACTACTCTAGTGGGCGGGGGGGAGGGGGGTGAGGGGAAGTGGTGGCATGTCCCTTCTCCTTTGGAATGCCATTCTACTTCCCCATTTTGGTTCCATTTGTCCTCCCTGACAATTTGGGCTCTTATCCTCCTTTCGGGTCATCTACTCCATTCGACAACGTCGAGTCTACACAGTCGCTCACACTCATGAGTCATACTGATTATGACTGCCAGGTCCGTGGTGCATCCCAGTGCTCCCACACGGTCTCGAATGTCCATATTGAGACGGTCCACAAATCTCTAGCATATGTCTGCTGGCCTAGCTAGGTCAGGAGAAAAGGGTCTTAACTCGTTAAATTTTATCTCATACTCCAATATCGAGTTAAGCCATTACCGAAGCTGGATGAACTCTTGCTTCTTCTCATTTATCAGATGGAGCGCCAAGTACTCCTCTAAGTACCTTTCCTTGAATTGTTCCCAAATGGGGATGGTGGTATGTAGGTTTCAGACATTGTCCCACCACCGTTTGGCACTTCCCTCCAAGAAGAATTCTATCAGGATCACCATATCCTCTAGTGGTATCCTGACAATTCCCATCAGCTTCTTAATGTTTACCAGCCAATCCATGGATGCTCCAGCATCTTTTTCTCCGAGGAAGGGTTTACAACCTAGTTGCCGGAGAGTCTTGAGGTTTCTAGGAATGTCTATTGGAGTGGGATGGTTAACATGAGGAGGATGGGATTACACTTCTTCTAGTTCAACCCGAGAATTGGTGCCTGCCTTAGGGATGTGGTTAGGTTGCCCAAATACACGGGTGAACTCCTTGTATAATCTTTGATGCTCTCTGCTGAGTCTAGGAGCCATTATGAAATTATAAAAACAATGCTATTAGTTACTATATTTTTTAGTCTTAATTATGTATTTGAGGAAACAAACTCTTATACCACTCAAGTTGTCATGCCCCGACCCAGTTTGGTCGGATCCCCGTGATCAACCCGCCACTCTCCAAGTATACTAAGGGTTGCCCCTTATTTATAAGTCGTGAAGAGTAAGGCGTCCTTTAAACCTGCACCTTTCCTAAAATAACATAAATCAAAACTGTATAAAATTTTAAATTGATCATTCTTGTCTTATAGGCGTATTAGCTAGGGGTCCTTAGGGTAGGCTTTCCAGGATTACCTAAAAGGAATATAAGGGAGGGGGTGAGTACAACGACTCAGTGAATGGGTCTTCAAAATTTCTCTTTTAGGAAAAATGTTTGATTCGGAGTGTGCAAGACTCCTTATTTTCTTTTAAAAAACTTTCATTTCAAATTTCGGTTTTTATCACCATTTCTTATTTACCACGGTGTGTCATCACCCAACACACATCCTTCATCATGAAGGAAAACACACAATCGCAGGCTAGCCTACCCACTGAACCCACTTGTGGAATCAGAGTGACTTTATAGACCACCTAAATAGAAGTACGTCCACTTCTACCTTGAGAATGAGTGGATGTTCACGACATCCGACCCTCAATCCCATAACAAATCTCCATGTCCGTGTGAGGACAGAGACCTCATCCTGACCCCACCCCAGTCTCATGCACTTAAAGTTACGCCGAGCTTCGCAAGGCTTCTGGTATGACTAACTACCCTTATATCCACCATTTCATCCAAGGCTTGGGACACATCACTACCCCTCTTGGGCATCTTGAAGGTCCCATAAACACAGTGCATGCACAATCAACATTTTTCACATGATTCCATATAATTTATGGTGCCACTAGCCCAACAGCCCCCACCCTCAACTCGACCTGCAACTGTTTATCTTAACTAGTTTGGAGACCTGTCATGTCGTACTGCCGCTAGTTGACTGCTTATGTTGGTGTTTTCTTGGTACCATGGCCAAATAATTCATTTACTTAAGTTTTAATGACATATAAATCATGTTTGTTTACGAGCTCTTGTTTGTGCCAATTGACCTAGGGCCCACTATTCGAGATCTTCAAAATTGGGCATATTAGCCCCCAAGTTCCAAAACCGAGGCCTCCAGCCTAACATAGCTATTCGAGCTCCTGTCAAAAAGGTCTCCCAAATTGTTTAAGCAGTGGCACAGAGTTAGGGGAGAGCACTTTTGACAAAATATATTTTCCAACTATCCATCATACCAATCGAGTATGAGGATATCTCCGCTCAAAACCGATGAATGGGTTTTCTACTTCCCTCGAGAAAGTTACATTATACCAACTGGGTATGATCTACTTACAACTAGTAAGTAGTTTTTCCGTTTGATTTCCACATCACTTCTATCAAGTGTGATGATTAAAATACCACTTAGCAGTGATTTTTTATTTTTGACGTGCTTATCATCCCAACCGAATATAATATAAAAATCCCACTCACCCGATAGTGCAGTGAATATCCTCTAAGTCGGCTTGTTGTCCTTACTTGAACTCATCTTAGCTGGCATTCTTGGTACTTTGTGTTCCTACATGATATGAACACTCTTGTTCATTATCCTTTGGCCTAAAAGCCTTAATTCATCCCTAATGAATGAGAAAATCAAAATTTTCCTTTACTTGCAATTAGGTCCCTAAAGTTATTTTTCTTTAACTTTAAGTCCATAATGTCAATTTTCCCTCAAATTGAGTCCTGAAACTTTTAAATTTTATCTTAGGACCTCAATTTATTTTAATTCACAATAAAACAGTTAATTTTTCAAATTTCCAATTTGGTCCTCTAACATTTCCAAAATTACCATTTTGCTCCTACATTACAAAAATGGTAAGTTTTACCCCCAAAATTGCCCAATTAGTCCTCTAACATCTTTATCATGCCTAATTGGTCCTCAATTTTATGAAATTACACTTTAGTCCCTCTAATTTTCAATATTCCCAAATTTTCCCCCAATTTCAACCTTCTAACTCTACCGAATTTGATTTCATCAAATTCATCGATCAAATGAGTTTAATTGTTGAAATAGAAGTTAAATTGGAGTTCCTACACCTTCATACGATTCAATTGCACTTTGAATCGCACGATTTGGTGCTAGAATGAGCAAAACGGAGCTTCGCCGGAAAACTAGACTTAGAGAGAGAAAGCTATGAAAGCTTTCTGTCTGGGGTGCAACGGTTTGAGCTTTTGATCTAGGCAGATAGCTTATGTCTCGAGGTTTCTCCTAGGATTAAGAATTATATCAATTGATGCCAAATTGAGTGAGAATTTCATCATCAAAGTTCTGTCTGTTCTCTCTCTAACACTAGTCGAAAATTATAGGGTGGAGTCGAATTGGCTTACCTTTTAGCTCTAATTTAGCTGTAGGAGGGCTATGGAGGTGTTGGGAGGGCTCAGTTTAGCTTGAGAAGGGCTCGAATTGGCCGATTTCAGCTCGGCTGAAATAGGGCAGCTTCAGTCCATCATAGCTATTTCACTGCTCAATCACGCTGGCATTTCTCCGACGACTCTCGAAGCAAACGAAGAATATATGCGTGTAGCTGACCTCTCCCCGGTTCTAAAGAACCCGACCTCGCCTTGTTTGGATAAAAAAAAATGCCCAAGTTGGAGTTCTGGTTCGAGCTTTGCCGGAAATTGGAGTAGTTGAGAGAGAATTGAGTTTTTAGGTGTGGAGAGGATGAATGAGGAGGGGCTCTTTATATAGGAAGCTCGAAGACTTCCTAACTGTCCGATTAATGCCTTGATGGTGATCATTCATTGCCTAAAACTCTCTAGCCAGAGACTTTTCAGCTTCGCGAGCACTTCACAATTTTTCAGCGAGTGAACATTGTTGTCATCTGAAGGAAGAAGATGACACTGTTCTGACCCATACCAGATTGGTCTGAACCGGGTTCAAAGCTTAAACCAGCCGGTTCACCCCTAATTCGGTCGAATTTTTTAAATCTAAAAGTTTCTAAATTCATTTTCTATCCAATGGTGGCCTCAAATCTCAAATTTGACTTTTTTAAACCACCTAGAAAAATAAATTTAGCATTCGGTTCAAAAGTGGTTCAAACTGGTCCAAACCCATTCAATCCGGTTCGGATCCAGTTCACCTGAACAAGTTTGGTTTTCATCTCCAATTAATTCTTAATTCCATTTTCATGACTTTTGGGACTCTTTGGGTAACATGGGATCCATAAATTTCTCAGTTTGCCTTTTCTCTATCGGTTCCGGTTTGTAGACCGACTCGATTTCAAGTTGAAAATGACTGGTTCTTTCCCCGATTTTCTTATTATAAAAGGATAGGGTTTACAAAACTGATCCAAACTGGTTCAATCCAGTTCAGATCTAGTTTACCTAAATTGGTTTGGTTTTCATCCCCCATTCATTCTAAAGTCCTTTTTATGACTTTTGTGACTCTTTATGTCACTTGGGATCCATAAATTTCCCGGTTTGCCCTCTCTCTATCAGTTCCAGTTCATAAAATGGCTCGGTTCATAAATCGGTTTAATCTGGCTTTGATCTGGTTCATCTAAATTGGTCTGGTTTTTCTCCTCTAATTTATCCTAAAGTACATTTATTAGGTTTTATGAACCCTTTGGGTCACTCGGGTGTTGTAAATTCCCCAAATTACCCATTCTCTAATGATCGGGTTTATGAACCAGTTCGATTTTCTCACTCGGTTTGACCGGTTCTTTTCTCAGTTTTTCCTTATCTTCAAAGAGTGGGGTTTACAATATGCAAATACCCAAAAAGATGTGGTCCTTTAGTCAAGCCTCCTTATATGGATATTTGTGTTGTGTATGAGCAGGCTGCTCGACCATCGGCTTCCGAGAGCACACCACGAGGCTAGACTCCACAGGGACAACTCGTTGAAATTATTGGGTGAGTGGGAATGCTTTGACCTCCATTCTAGTTGGAATGACGGTTAAATTTTGAAAATGATTTTTCTCGAAATTAGCCTCCCCTGACTGGGTGACTCTACTTAAAATATTTGGGAGTTAATTCTGGGCTTAGGCTTGGTATGCAAGTGGGCCCAAGGCCGGTGGACACGAGTATGTACCCGTCCAGAACTAGTATGTAGAGTAATGCTAAATGATCCAAATAATAGGAAATTGTGTTTGATACTCGACGTGCCAGGTATGAGTTGTTGGGCTTATTAGGCCAAACTATTGCTCCATCAAAGCTAGGTCGTTGAACTTGTTGGGCCAGTACGCGTAGGTTGAAGCCAAGCCAACAGACCGTTGCACTAGAGGGCCAAATATAATGGCTATAACTTAGAAGACTATTGATTGTGCATGCACTATGAGATTCAGACCATCAGGACACCTGGCATGAGGTAGTGATGGAGCCTAAGGACTACTAGATAACCTAGGGTGCATAAGGGTGGTATGTTATTCAATTGATCGAGAAGCTCAGGGAGCTTCCCGCGCACTGAGATCGAGGTAGTAGAGGAAAGGAGGTCTCGTCCCACAAAGCGAATATGATGAAGTGATTAGAGTTTGAGAGTCATACTATTGATGTCCACTCAAACTCAGGGTAGAGGCAGTGTACCTCTATCAGGGTGGATGGTAAAGGCGCTCCAGTCGACAAGTGGAACGGTCGGGAATCGTTCTATGAATGTGTGATCCCTCCTATGATTGGAGAGTGGTTGATGATCATGTGAAAATAAAAACTTGAGAAGGAACTGCTTGCGAAATATCAAACATTTGAAAGTGTTAAAGTGAACATTTCCCAAAAGATTTCTCCATTCACTTAGTTGTCAAACTCACCCCCTCCCTCTAAACATTTTTTCGGAAGGAACGTGACTACATCAGCTTCTCCCTCCCCATAACATATCCCACGTATAACGATTCAAAGTTTCAGTTTTGTTTAATGTTGTCCAGGGAAAACATGGCAACTACTATGCCTGACTCTCTTTGATCTTCTGGAGGAGCACATCTTCAAGGTGTGGGAGAGTGGTGGGTTGATCATAGGACTTCGACTAAACCGGGTCAGGGTATGACAACTTGAGTAGTATCAGATCATGTGTTTTTTGGATGCATTATCAAGACTTTATAACCTAAATACTAATCAAAGAAAATTTTAACCCAGCTGTGGCACCAAAGAGAGAAGCCAAGAGATCGAGGGCGGCAACCATCGATTCCGCCGGAAACCCTCTCCCAAAGGTAAAATTCCCGAGAGCACCATCAGCCCCACAAGGTCTTAGCTCCGAACACCAGAGGTTGTATGAGGAGTTTACAAGGGTGTTCGGGGAACCCCACCTTAATGACAAGCCCCACCTAGACTCCGAGTCCCAGACCCATCAAGAAGAGGTCCAGTCCCAGCCCCCTTCCGCATCTGTCCCACCCTTCTTCATTATCCCCATGTACCTGAATACACATAGACAATTGGGGTGCAAGCCCTTCCATGAAGAGGAGGTCGGGGTCTCCATGGGCTGGTTGGTGAGCCTCAAGAAGTTCATGGGGATCATCAGGATACCCCCAGAGGAAATGGTAACACTAGCGGAATTCATTCTGGAGTCCAGTGTGAAGCGGTGGTGGGATAATGTAAGGAGCCTCTTCCTAACCATGCCCACCTGGGAAGAGTTTGAAGGAAGGTACACGGAAGAGTATCGGGCTCCCCACATGGTTAACGAAGAGAAGGTAGAATTCTTCTGGCTCCACCAAGGAGCGAGCACAGTCTTGGAGTATAAGACCGAATTTAATGAGTTGAGGCCCTTCGCCCCTGATCTGGCAGATCTGGCAGACATCTATCAGAAATTCATCGATGGTCTCAACATGGACATAAAAGACCGGATAGGGGTTTTAGGACACCCCACCGATTTAGCTGCCATCATCGGCATGGCGCACAAATGTGAGCGGCTGGTCCAAATAAGGCGCCATAGGATTGAGTAGGGTGAGAGAAGGGAAGAGAGGGGGTAGAGCAGTCGAGGAGGCCCGAGAGAACAAGGCAGGCCACAATGGGGGAACTGACCAAGGTTTCCATGAAGGGAAGAAGGACATTATGGCCACATGGAGGGGAATGCACCCCCTCCAAGGAGAAGTCCCTACTGCCCCTAGTTCTAGAGAAACCATGAAGGGGTATGTATAATATGCTACGGATGTGGACAGTTCGGGCATTTCATCAGGAATTGCTCGAAGACACGGGACAACGCTCAGCGAAATTCTCTACCACCACTGCCCGGAAACTAGAGGGCACTCAATGGAGGGAGGGAAGCACCCACCAGAGTTCCAGCCTGAGTCTACAACCTGACCCATGAAGAAGCTCAGAAGGGCCCTAGCATGGTGGCTGGTACGTTCCAACCTTCTTTATATATCAAGTTTGTAGCCTGGAGTCTTGTAGTCCCCTTTTAATGAAATAAAATATGTTCCATTAAAAGTTTCATTAATTCCCACTCAGGTTTCGTAAGATTATTCGGGAAGGAAAGGTACACCCTCTTCGACTTAGAGGCGGAGCGATCTTTTATCAAGGAAACCCTAGACCCAGAACTCCCTAAGGAACCCTCTCCTCTCTTGCCATCTCTCCACATCTTCACACCACTAGGAGAGACAATGTAGCGACACGAGTACCTTAAGGCCTAAGAAGTGTAGATAGGAAGGACCACCCTAGAAGTTGACTTGATTCCTCTTCCGCTAAGAGAAGTAGAGGTCATCCTGTGAATGGACTGGTTGAGCACACATCACGCCCAGGTAGACTGTGGAAAGAAAAGGATAACCTTTTGAGCCCCTTGGAAGGAGGAGGCGGTATTTGGGAGATACGGGATGAGCCAGAATACACCTGGTATCCTACATAGAGGCGTAGGACTTGCTACGAAAAGGGTGTAAGGTATTCCTCACCAAGATCACTTGCAAGGATTCGCTAGAGAATGAGTTAGTTGATATCTCGATAGTCAACTGTTACCCTATTGTCTTCCCAGAGGAACTACCCGGCCTACCACCGGATCACCAGCTGGAGTTCATGATTGAAGTGGTGCCAGAGACCCACCCCATATCCCAAGCACCCTACCGTATGGCACCTGAAAAACTTAAGGAGTTGAAGGACCAGTTGGACAAACTCTTATAGAAAGGTTTTATATGCCCAAGCCAATCCCCGTGGGGTGCACCAGTTTTGTTCATAAAAAAGAAGGACAGAAGCATGCGACTCTACATCGACTACCGAAAATTGAGCTAGGTGACAATAGAGAATGAGTACTCTCTCCCCATAATATATGACTTATTTAAACAGCTAAGAGGGGCGGCCTATTTCTCAAAGATTGATCTGCGGTCGGGTTACCATAAGTTGAAAATTCGGGAGGAAGTGAAAAAGAAGAAGTGTGCAAGTTTCGGCCAAGCAGCAAACCAAAGCGCCAACGGCGGGACTTATCTCAACCTTCGAAGCCACATCCAGTGTCTTTGGAGCCATGAGGAAGTCCTCTACCTAGCCATACCCTCCGTTCAGCATGAGAGCCACTGAGGAGGAATGAGGGAGCTCAAACAATATTGTTGCTCTTCTGCTAGAAAACTGCCTAACCCCCTACAGCCACTTCGAGCTTTCCCCCACCAAGCCAGACCCCCTACACCCCACTTGGAGGTGTCCCAGACTTCCCCCGAGCTAAGATGGTAAGCTCCCTCTGCCGCCTTTCGTTGGAAAACACTTTTCACGGCCAAATTCTACAGAAACTTTAACATTGAAATCTGCACTACTCAGGTCATCAATTGAGGTATAATTTGATCCAGGGAGGATCCCCACAATGAGAGCAGCGCAATGGTAGCCAAAGCTCTAGTCACCGGACCCCACCGGTAAGATATCGAAGCTTTCTCTCTCTAAACTATATTTTCTAGGAAATCTCCGTTTGAGATCATTTTCAAGTCAAATGAAGCGGTTTAGGGTATAAAATGATGAGGAAAACATAAAGGAAGTGATCTAAATTTGGAATGGAAAAAATTAACCACATTTTTATTGTCAATTTGACGATATTGAGATTCGGGGGCCAAAGTGCAAATTTGGGCAAATTGGGGATTTTTTGAAAATTGGAGGTCGAATGGAAAATTGATGAAATTGAGGGCATTTTCATGAAATTCATTCACAATTGAGGGCCAATTGGGCAATTTAGATAAATTGGAGGACCAATATGCAACTTTTGAAAAGTTTGGGGTCAAATTACAATTTTGGGGAAATTGGGGACTACATGGCAATTTTGGAAAATTGAGGGGCAAATGAGCAATTTTGATAAAACTAAGGATCCAAGAAGGATAATTGGAAATCGTGGAGGATTAATTGAAATGAAGGGACAAATAAGGACCTAAAGGCAAAAATACAAACTTTAGGAACCAACATGCAATTAAGGCAAAATGTGAGGGCATATATGCAAATACCCAAAAAGATGTGGTCCTTTAGTCAAGCCTCCTAATATGGATATTTGTGTCGTGTAGGAGTAGAGTACTCGAACACCAGCTTCTAAGAGAACACCATGAGGCCAGACTTTGTCGGGACAACCCGTCGAAATTACCAGATGAGTGGGAATGCTACAATGTTCATTCCAGTTGGAATAACAGTTAAATTTTGAAAAAAAAATTCTCGGAATTAGCCTTCCCTGACTGGGTGACTCTGCTTAAAATATTTGGAAACTAATTCTGGGGCTTAGGCTCGGTATGCAAGTGGGCCCAAGGCTGATGGACATGAGTATGGACTCGTACAGAACTAGCATGTGATGAGTAATACTAAAAGATCCAAATAACAGGAAATTGTGTGTGATACCCGCCGAGCCAAGTCTGAGTTGTTGGGCAAAGCCGCCGCTTCACCAAAGCCAGGTTGTCAAACCTGTTGGGCCAGTACACATGGGCCAAAGCCAAGCCAACATACTATTGTGTTGGAGGGCCAAAGATAATGACTATAACTTAAAAGACTATTGATTGTGCATGCACTGTGAGATTCGGGCCTTCAGGACACTTGGCATGAGGTAGTGATGGAGCCCAATGACAATTGGATGACCCAGGGTGCATAAGGGAGGTATGTCATCCAGTAGGTCGAGAAGCTCGGGAAGCTTCCCGCGCACTAAGACCAAGGTAGTAGGGGAAAGGAGGTCTCGTCCCACAAAGCGGGATAGAAAATGAATTTAGATAAAATTAGAAATTTTTAGATTTGAAAAACTCGGTCGAATGGGGGTGAACCGGCCAGTTTAATCTTTGAACCCGGTTCGGACGGTCCGGTCTGGTTTGAAATAGTGTCATCTTCTTCCTTCAAATGACAGCATTCTTCACTAGTCAGAAAATCGAAGCAGCGTCGGCGAACAAGAAACATCTCCATTCAATACATTTCCAGCCATCAATTCCTATCATAAAGGTGCCAAATGGACGATCGACGAGTCCCTGAGCTCCCTATATAAAGAGCCCCTCTCCAATCATCATCTCCACACCTGAAAAGCTCACTCTCTCTTGCTTAGTTTTCCAGTGAAGCTCGAACCAAAGCTCTGATATAGGGTCATTTCTAAGCCAAAGGAGGCAAGGTCGGGTTCTTTAGAACTAGGAAGAGGTCAGCTACACGCCTGTAGTCTCCATTTGCTTCGAGTGTCACCGGAGAAGCGTCGGCGTGATGTAACAGTGAAGCAACTCTGGCGAACCGAAGCTGCCTATTTCGGCCAAGATGAAATCGGCCATTTCGAGCCCTCCACAGGCCAAACCAAGCCTTTCCAACACTTCCTTAGCCCTCCCATGGCCGAATTAGGACTGAAAGGTAAGCCAATTCGGCTCCCCTCTGTAATTTTCGACTGGTGCTAGAGAGATAACCGATAGAATTGTGATGATGAAATTCTAACTCAATTCGGCATCAATTGATGCGATTCTTGATTCTAGGATGAACCTCAGGATGAGAGCTATCTGCCCAGATTGAAAGCTCGGACCGTCATGCCCCCGACAGTAAGCTTTCAAGGCTTTCTCTCTCTACAATCTATTTTTCGGTAAAGCTCCGTTTGAGCTCGTTCCAGCATCAAAACTTGTGATTCAAAGTGCTATTGAATCGTATGAAGATGGAGGAACTCAATTTTAACTTCAACTTCAACATTTATATGTGTTTGATCAGTCAATTTGATAAAATCAAATTCGATTGTGTTAAGGAGTTGAAATTGGAGGAAAATTGGGGGGAAATTGGGAAAAATTGGGGATTTTCAAAAATTCAAAGGACCAAGATGCAATTTTATAAAATTGAGGGTGAATTGGGCATGATAAAAATGCTAGAGGGCCAATTGAGGAATTTTAGAATTTTTGGGGTTAAACTTACCATTTTTGTAAATGAAGTGCAAAATGGTAATTTTGGAAGAGTTGGGGGACCAAATTGGAAATTTGGGAAATTAAACTATTTTTGTGAAATGGAATAAATTAAGGTCCTATGATAAATTTTAAAAGTTTCGGTACTCAATTTAAGGAAAAACTGGTACTAGGGACCTAAAGTTAAAAAGAAATAACTTTAGAGACCTAATTACAAATAAATAAAAGTCTGGTTTTCTCATTCATTTGGAATGAATGAAGGCTATTAGGCTGAAAGATAATGAACTAAGATGTTCATATTGTGTAGGAACACGAAGTATCGGGAACGCCAGCAAGGACAAGCTCGCGTGAATACAAAGAACTGGTCTAGTGGAATTCACTACATTAACGGGTGAGTAAGATTTTATATCATACCCGGTTGGGGACGATAAGTACCTCGAAATGAAAACCTACTACTAAGTGGTATTTTAAACATCACAACTTAGAGGAGTGATGTGAAAATCATGCGAAAAAAACTACTTACCGGTTGTAAGTAGATCATACCTGGTTGGTATGATGAAACTTACTCGAAGGAAGTTGAAAACCCGTTCATCCGTTATGAGTGGAGATGTCCTTATACCCGGTCGAAATAATGGACAGTTGAAAACATATTTTTGTTAGAAGTGCTCTCCCCTAATTATGTGCCAATGCTTAAACAATTTGGGAGACCTTCTTGACGGAGCTCGAATAGCTCTTATAGGTCGAGGGCCTTGGTTTTGGAACTTGGGGGCTAATATGCCTAATTTTAAAAATCTCGTACGGTGGACACAAGGCCAATTGGCACAAACAGGAGCTCATAAACAAACATGAGTTATATGTCATAAAACTTTAAATAAAGGAATTGTTTGGCCATGGTACCAAGACATGACCGGCATACTCAGTCAACTAGCAGTAGTGCAACCTGATAAGTTAACGGACCAGTCAAAACAAGCGACTGCAGGTTGAGTTAAGGGTCATGGCCGTTGGACCAGTGGCACCATAGATTATATGGCATGATAAGAAAATATTGATTGTGCATGCATTATGATTACGGGACCATCAAGATACCCAAGAGGGATAGTGATGCATCCTAAGGGCACTGGACGACCTGGTGGGTATAAGGGCAGTTTGTTGTACTAGGTGACCGTGCGAAATTTGGAGTAGCACTAAGTGCATGAGACCGGGGTGGGGACGGAATGAGGTCTATGTCCCCCATACGGATACGAAGAATTGATGTCGGGATTGAGGGTCGGATGTCGTGTACATCCACTCATTATCAGGGTAGAAGTGGACGTGCTTCTATCTAGGTGGCCGGTAAAGTCGTTCTGACGCCACAAGTGGGTTCAATGGACGGGTTGGCCTACGAATGTGTGTTTGAACTTCATGATGAAATATGTGTGTTGGGTGATGACACACCATGATTAATAAGGAAATGGTGGTAAAAACCGAGATTTGGTATGAAAGGATTTTTGAAAGGAAAGAGTCTGACACACTCTAATACAAATCTTTTTCCTAAAAGTTAAAAGTTTTGAAAAACTCATTCATTGAGTAGTCGTACTCACCCCCTCCCTTATATCCCTTTCAGGAAATTTCGGAAAGCCTACCCTTAAAGACCATCAACTAAGATGTCTGTTAGGCAGGTATGATATATTTAAAATGTTATACAGTTTTGATTTATTTTATTCCGGGAAAAGATGTAGGTTTAAAGGACGTCTTACTCTTTATGGTTTATAATAAGGGGAAACCCTTTAATAAACCGGGAGAGTGGCGGGTTGTTCATGGGAATCCGACCAAACTGGGTTGGGGCGTGACACGAGACCTAGAAATGTCCTAAGGTATTTTAAGGACCCAAGTAAAGGACTTGAAAAAGTCTAGAGTCCAAAAAGGATAGTCATTTGACAAGTGAGTCGAGTAAATTGAGCCCGATGGACAAAAACGTAATTCTCGAGGGGAATTTCGATGTACTATTTATAGGGTGCTTTGGGGTACTTTAACTGACCTCGAATCTTTTACTCTGACCCTTGTAGAGAAAGTATAAGAGTGTCTAATCAAGGATCACCAGATCAGGCAGAGGAAAATATGTCAAAATGAACAATTTCTAACAGAAATGGGGAGTGGGATTTCGACTCCACGTTCGAATAGACCGATGTTGCACTTACTCGTATTTATATAAAATGCTTATGTGAATAATTTGGAAAAGCATTTTTGGAAACCCATAAAAGTCAGCACCTAGATATCCATAGAAAATTAAAGACACAACCTAATCGGTTCTGAAAAGAATGAACCAAGAATCGGTAATGAAATATGATCAGGTAGGAATTAAGGGTTAAGGAGGGACGAGATCCCAACCCTTATGTTGCCATATGTAAAAAAGGGTTATAGAGTATTCATAAATATAGGAGGCGACCCTATGATAAAATAGGCTGGAGACTTGTCTAAAAAAAAGTGACAATGTCTGAATTAAGGAAATGAGTCCAGACTCATGTTTTGAGAAAGGAACATGGGTCCACAAGTAGACTAAGGGATCATAATGCTTATTGAGTCTAAAAGATCATGAACTTAGGGGACTAAGTAAAGGCCCATATAATATAAAGGTTAAAGATCTAAGACCGATAAATAAAAAGAGGTCCATAGATGGGACCGAATAGCGATCCGTGGATAATCACGAGATGATGCCTAAAGAGGATTACATACGGGGACGACTAGTAAAGGGTCGAACCCTATGAATAACCAAGGACTTGGCACATGTACGATTTATCATATGTGGGAGACGGTCTGGTGAGCATTGGGCTCCCAAGAAAATTATTGTGTGCGATAATGATAAAAAAATATTAACAAACATGAAATAGAGATGGTTGAATAAAGGTTGTGCTCCAAGAATAAATACTGCAAATGTGTTAGATATATTGATGCACGAATATATCTCAAATAGGGCGTGAAAAATCACCTACTTTATTTACAAGTATATATCTTAAAATATGTGCACAAATATTTTTTATATTCTTATTCATTATTGTATTATCATAAATTTTTGTAGAGATTATTTAGGCACACTATTTATAAAAAAAATTAATTTATACTATAATTTATAAAGTATTTTATTATAAATTTTAGTTTTACGAATAAATTAGTAAAATTATATCAAGACTATGTACGAATTATTAACCAAAATATTATTTTCTTATTTTTATATTATTTAGCAGAAATGTATATCTATAAAAATCGTATTTCATAATTTTGTAAAAGTAATTTGAATATAATATATAGTTAGGTTTTTGTCTAATTTTTCTTTTAAAAAATTTTAAACTTGTCAATTTTTTGCTGATGAAATCACATTTATTATTATGATATTTTAAAAATTATTAATAAAATATTTGAATATTGTGTTTAATTCTGTTCATATATTTTTTTTTACGTAAGATATTTTTTTATTTATTTCATGAAAATATTAGAGTATTATATATATATGATATAAAATATCGTTATTAAGATTCATATAATCATAAATGAAAACTAGATAATAAAAAATTTGCTACTTAATTTGAAAATCTCCTATTGGAGAAAGGAGGAAATTGTGCAAAAAAAAAAAAGAGAAAGGAGGAAACTAGGTAGAGGCATTAATTTACATTAAAAGTATTATTCTTTGAGAAGTAAACAAATATCTTACCTTTTTATTACAAAAAATCAAATTAAACATGCAACTCCGCTAAAAACTCTAGATCAAGTGTTATTTCATATTTTTAAAATGTTATTAAGTTTAACATTAATTTTATAGTACTATATTATTTTATAATCGTACCATTATTGTGGTTGATCCACCACCGTAAGGATATATTACCGATGCAAAATTAAGTATGATAGAAATATCTCAATTCTTAATTTATGCAACTTTATTGTAAAGTTGTTTTAAAAGTTTTTATAAATTGATTAAAATTGATTATTAACACGTATTCTCAGCCGAGTATTTTTATCCGTGTAAAAAGAATTCAGGATAATATAATTATTATTCATCATTTTTTTCTTTATTTCTTGTCTCACATTAAAATTTAAACGGACCAGTGGACATATAGATCCATCCTCATTGTTCCTCTGGCGTGCTCCCAATTTTAAAAATTATGGCTAGAACGGTTAGTTTTAACGGTAAAACTAGACGGCAAGACCAACTAAAAATCGCCGTTAAGTTGGACTTGAGAATGATGTTCTCAGGTTGCTTGCTGTTCGACTTCGCTCCTGCCGCCGCCGCCCCGCGTCTTCTCTCACCTATGCTAAACTGCATGCACGTCACTGCAGACTTTCCCGTATAGGTCGGAGTCCCTCTAATGAGTATCAATGTCGTATTATAGTTGGTATACTTTCGATCCGGTTGGAACTACCCTCGTGCCGTAGTTCAGCCTCGCCACGGTTATCGCTCTAAACATTGCTGAGGCCGCAATTCAGAGTTCCTGAGTTTCGGATGGTGTTTCCATGTACTCGAGCAACTTGACCGGGTTCATTCTGGCGATCGTATCCAGCACTTTCATTGGGTCCAGCTTCCTCATCAAGAAGAAAGGTCTCCAGAAAGCCGGCGTTAGCGGGCCTCGTGCAAGTAAGTTGCTTCAGACGTATTATACGAGTTTGTCACTGATATTTGCAGTGATATTATGTCATGGTGGCTACCAGATTCTTAATCAGGTTGCATTGTTGATCTGCGATTAGGTGTAGGGGGATATGGATATTTGTTGGAGCCATTGTGGTGGATTGGGATGATAACAAGTAAGTTCGAATACTGTTCACAATCTGATTAATTGCTGTTGAATGACATTAGTTTTGCTACTATTTCTAATTTTGAGTTGTTTTGGATCTTAATTTTCAGTGGTTGTAGGAGAGATGTCGAACTTTGTGGCTTATATTTATGCCCCAGCCGTACTAGTAACGCCCCTTGGCGCATTAAGTATTATAGTGAGGTAGTTTTTTTTTGTTTTTTTTTTTTGCCCAAATTTGCATCTACAACCTATCCAAATATTTGAGGAATGCATTTTCTTTAGTTCACTTTGAAGATTTTCTGAGTTGTCTTTTGGTGTGACTTTTATTGTAGTGCTGTTATGGCACATTTCATATTGAATGAGAAACTTCAGAGAATGGGGATGTTGGGGTGCCTTATTTGTGTGGTCGGCTCTACCATTATTGTTCTTCATGCACCAAAGGAGCAGAGTATTAGTTCTGTTCAACAAATCTGGGACTTAGCTATCCAACCAGGTCCAATTCTTTATGTTTTTGCTTCATACTCTTATTTTTGTTTCTTCCTCATGTTATATGTTGATGATTGGCTCCTTTCAGCATTTCTTCTTTATACGGCATCAGTAATAGCAGTTGCCCTGGTTCTTATTTTGTATTGTGCTCCTCGCTTTGGTCAAACCAATATATTAGTGTACCTTGGAATCTGCTCTATTATTGGATCTTTAACGGTAATATATTTCCTTTGACATTTCTATTCACAGTAGCTCTTAGAATGGCATGCCTTGAAACATAATTTTGATTTACATGTTGTATTTTATTTAGGTTATGAGTATAAAAGCTATTGGCATCGCAATCAAGCTTACATTAGAAGGAACAAACCAGCTTGTGTATTTTCAGACATGGATATTTGGAGCAGTGGCTGTTACATGTATCATCACTCAATTAAATTATTTAAACATGGTCAGTGTCCATATATACGTAGTCATTGTGCTCTTCTTTTTTCTATAATTAAACATCTAGCAACTGACAGCCAATTCCAATTTTTTGTTAGCTTTTTTTTCAGATAAATCTCATCTTCATGAGAATCCAATTTCTCTTGCCACATCATTAGTTGTTTCTAGTTTTTTTTTTAATTTCATAATTTTTTTCTTCTTGCAAATTAGTGACCTTCAAGACGCATGCTTTCTCCCTTTGGTGATTGTGGTCCACACAAACTTGTCTTAACAATTATTAATAAAAAAAAATATGGTAGGTAGTGACTATAGTTGTTGTTTATCGCTTACTAAGCATATATGTGATTTAGTAAGGGGATATTTAGTGTAAGAGGGTGAATTACACATAAAGAAGATATCAATTCTACCATCTGTTCTGTGACATTCTTGATATTACCATCAGATTTTTAAAACAAAATATTTAGAAGTACCATGAACTTGAGAGAACTACTTGAGTGGAAGCATTTGATGGGCCAGATTCCCCTGATGTTGTTAATATGACTTTTTTTTTCGTGATCAAACTTACTGTGATTGCATATAACAACTGATCAAACTTACTGAGAACATTATGTCTAGATGAGTCACTGTTAGATACATCAAGCTGCCCACAATTTGTTTGTATATAGTTTCATCCACAACAATACTATTCCCTTCTTTTGCCAATTTGCATCTAGTAACTATAGGTGTAACCACAAGTTTGCACTCATCCATCCCGAATCTTTTTAGCACTTCCTCAGCATACTTGCATTGACTGATGCAAATTCCTTCATCAGTTTGTAACACTAAAACACCCAAGAAAAAATTCATCAAACTGAGATTTGTCATCTCGAACTCCTTCATTGCTTACTTGAAGTCCGCGATTAAATTTACATCACTACCAGTGATTAACAAGTCATCAACATAAACATTCACCATTAACACTTTTCCTGGTTGCATGATTTTGATAAAGAGTGTGTGCTATTCACGTTTTTCAAATCCTTGGTTCTGAAAATACACTTTCAACTAGTTGTACCAAGCACGCGGCGCTTGCTTCAAACTAAGTGCTTTATTTAGCTTATAAACCTTGTCTTCCTCTCCAATTTTTACAAAAACCTTTGGTTGCTCTACGAATATATCTTCATTCAATTCACCATAAAGAAATGCACTTTTCACGTCCATTTGAAATACTCCCCACCCTTTACTAGCTGCTATTGATAATATCATTTGGATAGTGTCCCACCGAGCAACCAAAGCAAAAACCTCATTGTAATCTATACCATATTGTTGAGAATAACCTTTCACCACTAACTGAGCCTTGTGCTTGTTGACTGCTCCATTTTCATCCAATTTTTATTTATAAATCCATTTGACACCAATTTTCTTATATCTCTCGAACAAGGTAGTAAGAGTCCAAGTGTGGTTCTTTTCAATTGATTGTATTTCAGCTTCCATCACATTTCTCCATATTGCATATTTAACTGCCTACTCATATAAGTTAGGATCTTCAATAGATGAGAACATCACATAGTTCTGCATCCAGCTCGACTTCTTTCGAATCCTCCCTTGTTCTGCAACATCTTGTATTTCCTTAAATGTCGTATCTGATCCTTGTGATTCAACTTCTGCATCTTCCTCTTGACTTGAATGAATCTCCCTTTCTTACTCAATTTCAGTCTCTGCACTTTTAGGCATTACTCGCTCTCCATATATACTTAATCTGTTTTCTTTGACTTCCTCACTTTGCAACCAGTTCCATTGCTCATCCTCTGCACAAACTACATCTCGAATAGTTACAATTCTCTTGGTTAGAGGATTATACAGTCGACAAGCTTTAGACTCCTCACTTATTCCCAAAAATATGCACTTAATACTCTTATCATCCCACTTGGTTCTTTGTTGGTCTGGAACATGAGCATACATTAAACTTCAAAACACTAAAAAATGATTCACAGATGGCTTTAAACAGCTCCATGCCTCCTCGGGTGTTACCCCTTTGATTGCTACTGTGGGACTTCTATTGATCAAGTGTACTACCCAATTTGTCGCCTCCGGCCAAAACTCTTTAGGGATTCATCTTCCACTCAACATACTTCTCACCTTTTCCATAATAATTTTATTCTCCTCTCAGCAACACCATTCTGTTGAGGAGTGTAAGTAGTTGTAAGTTGTCTCTTGATGCCTTTCATGCCACAAAAATCATTGAACTCTTCAGAAATAAATTCACCACCATGATCTATTCTTAAACACTCCAAATACTCATTAGTTTCTTTTTCAACCATTGCTTTAAATCGCTTGAAAATTGGAAAGGTCTCTGATTTTCCTGTTAGAAAGGAAATCCACATCTTTCTACTAAAATCATTTATAAAGGTTAAAAAATACCATTTCTTTCCATTTGACATGTGACTTATTAGACCACAAATATCAGCATGAACTAGCTGAAATTGCTTAATGTCAGTACTTTCCATGTACTTTGCTTTGGTATGCTTTGTCAATTTTGCTTTCCAATCAAACAGTCAGTACACTTAATGTCAACCTTATGTGGCTGAGGGAGTCCTATAACCATCTTCTCTCTAAAAAGTAAATCAAGCTCATGAAAACTTAGATGTCCATACCTCTGATGCCATAGAATAGTATTATTTTCCACAGCAGACAGTAAGTAATTCTGAATTTCAGATGTAGGAACAGTCACATCTGCTACCACTGGATACATGCGATTTGAAGTCATACATGTTTGAATAATCAATCCTCTCCTAGGATGATATATCTCACACATTTCCTTTTGAAATTCAACTTTCAAATCCTTCTCTTGAAGTTGCCCTATGCTCAAAAGATTGTTTTGTAAGTCTGGAACAAAATAAACTTCTGTAATTACTTGAACCAAGTAATTTATCTTCAACTTTACAACTCCTTTTCTCATAACTTGTAGCTCTGCATCATTTCCCAACTTCCCAGCCTCACAGACTGTCTAAAATTTTTATCAAGTTCTGAAAATCATCTTCTTTGCCCACACATGTGATTTGAGCAACCCGAATCAAGAAACCAAACATTCTCTGTCGAAGATAAATTCTCCCTTTCACATGTCATTAATAAGATATCTTCCTCCTTATGTGTTTCAGCAAAATTTACATTTTTTTTGCTCTGATAGATATTCATATTGATAGTGTCCCAACTTATGACACTTATAACACTCAATTTGAGACCTGTAGTTTGATTGATTTCCAAGGAACCTTCCTCTTCCTCGGTTTCTTCCCCTAATACCACAAAATATTCCTCTACTTCTTCCTCTGAAGCTAGAAAACTGAGAGAGTTCTCCTCCTCTAAATCCAAAATGATTTTGATAAGTTACAATTCGTTCACTATCAGTTACCTTCAATACATGTTCTTCCTCTTTACAACCAATCCTTCTCTGTTCATGCACAATCAAACTGCTTTGTAGTTCATCAGCAGTTAACACATCCACATTATTTGATTATTCAATAGAACAAACCACATAATTATACTTATGCGTCATAGTCCTTAACACTTTCTCCACAATCATTTTTTGTTCCAATCTGTCCCCATGCACTTGCATTTTATTGATAATAGACAATATTCTTGAAAAATGCTCTTCAACACTTTCATTGTCATACATTTCCAAGATCTCAAATTCTCTTCGAAAAGCATGTAATTGTGCTCTTCGTACTCTAGACGTCCCCTGGTATTTCTGTTTCATTGAATCCCATATGGACTTTGAGAAGCTTTTATCCAAAATAGATTCTATAACGGTTCTATCCAAAGCTTAAAAGAAAAAAATTTTAAATTGCAGGTTTTTGAGTTTTTGTTCATTTATTTCCTTCAAGTTATCCTCTATAGCTTCATCTACTTCAGTAATCCCATTCTTGACTAGATTCCACAATTTTTTCGACTTTAAAAAATTCTCCATCAACATAGACCAATGGTCATAATGACCATCAAACTTTGGAATAGCAACTTGAACATATTCACTAGCCATTTCTTTATCACTCAACAACTTGTAATCTTCATGTTTCTCTTGTCTATAACTCCCTTCAAGCAATTCTACAATTTTAGCAACCTAGATCTGACTCTGATACCAAATGTTGAAATACTAACAACTTTGATGCAGATATAAACATTTAACACCTAAAAGAGAAGAGTACTAACCATATTTTCTCTTGTTAAGGTATTTACATTGCATGCGAACCAAGAATAACTCTAGTATCCATTGTAGAAATGGTGTGATGTGTGTAGAAATTCAAGAGAATAGAATAGAAGAGTATGACAAAACAAACTGCTATAATTCTCTATTTTTTGGTAATTTTTCTATTTTTTCACACCTTTCATAATAAAACTTTCTACTTATATGATTCTATAATAGTAACTACTAACTTTAAACTACTTCTCGCATATCCCTAATATTTAGAGTATTGCATATATAGAAACTAAACAAACATCTAGTATTCATCACATTACAAATAATTCATATTATTATGTATGTTGTAATTTAAGACTACTCATTTGCATAGGCATAAAAAGTTTAGATGTTTGCTCCCTCTTGATGCTTTGCTATCCTATTAGACACGCCAATACTCTTTATAGTGATAATGCATATTTATCTACCTTACATCTGTGAGATGATGAGCAAAAAAAAACATCTATGAGATGATAAATTGTCTTATTTTTTTATTATTAAATTTATATATTAATAATCATAAATAATAAATTCAAGTTAATTCAAATAGTCAATCATTTCTAATAATCTGATATTTCCCTCATAATTTTTCATTTAGCCCATCATTTATTTTGGTGTTAATCAATTTATTTTAATTTTATTAAGTTAAAATATCTTGATTAAATGTATTATTATTTATATTATTTTATTTTATACTAAAATATCTATAAAAAATTTTGTGATTAAGGGGATATAAAATTTCTAATGGATTGAACAAAACCATTAAATCATTTCTTGTATCACTCATTTTTTTTATGGCATAGTAATGCTCGTTCATTCCCTAATAATTCAATTAAACAATTTTCCATATACAAATTACTGATTGTTTGAGATTGAGTAGG
This sequence comes from Trapa incisa, assembly GCA_030064435.1. Classification (NCBI taxonomy): domain Eukaryota; kingdom Viridiplantae; phylum Streptophyta; class Magnoliopsida; order Myrtales; family Lythraceae; genus Trapa; species Trapa incisa. The sequence goes on from CM057776.1 coordinate 6,649,021, forward strand.
TAATACATGGAAATATTAATTTAATAACCGTACTGAGTTAGAGTTAAATCGAGAATGGTAATTGAACCAGTAGTCAAAATATGAACTGCGAGGTGAAATTTAACTGAAATAAGTAGAGTGATCTATCCATGGGTAAGTAGTAGCGAAAAATGGTGAAGAGACAAGTGTCTTGATACATAGGGTAAAGAGCTGGGAGAAAATCTGAAAAAAAAAAATTATTCGGACCGGTATCGAGTTAATAGTAGTTATAAAATCCTACAGATTTTAAAACATCAAAATAAATCCAAATGAAATAATTATTGATTCCATTCCATAGAAAATTAAATATAAAATTTTAATATATTTTTATTTTTTCAAGAACTAGCTAGAAAATATGTGAACCATGTAAAAAATTGTTGAACTGACAAAGAAAATTGTCAAAAACTAGTTCTCTACAATGTCAAACATGTCAGTTAGAACGTCGGGCGCATGCACACGTGGCCATGAGCACGTGTGTCATCTTTCTCGTCTAACAACTTACCCGTATTCCCCTATTTAATTTTCTATTGAACCAGTAGTCAAAATATGAACTGCGAGGTGAAATTTAACTGAAATAAGTAGAGTGATCTACCCATAGGCAAGTAGTAGCGAAAAATGGTGAAGAGAAAAGTGTCTTGATACATAGGGTAAAGAGCTGGGAGAAAATCGAAAAAAAAAAACTATTTGGACCGGTATCGAGTTAATAGTAGTTATAAAACCCTGCGGATTTTTAAAATATCAAAATAAATTCAAATGAAATAATTATTGATTCCATTCAATAGAAAATTAAATATAAAATTTTAATATATTTTTATTTTTTCAAGAACTAGCCAGAAAATATGTGAACCATGTAAAAAATTGTTAAACCGACAAAGAAAATCGTCAAAAACTAGTTCTCTATAATGTCAAACATGTCAGTTAGAATGTCGAGCGCATGCACACGTGGCCATGAGTGCGTGTGTCATCTTCCTTGTCTAACAACTTACCTGTATTCCCCTATTTTACCCGGTGACTCACCAAGACAACCAAAATCCACCATTTGGGAAAATTAAATTTATTCTCAATGCCTCATGCTATTAAATAAAAGAACCTATGGATAGATTGTCATGAAGGTATAGATTACCTCCACATAAATTGGGGCCTCTCCCTCATCGTATTTTGTTCAAAATCCTCTCACTCATCATATTCTGCTCAGAATTCTCTCCCAATCACCGACTACTCCCAACTCCGGACTACCAGAGAGAATAGCTCCGTCGTCCAGCTAACTTCGACAATTTTCTTGGTACCCTATAAAGCTGAGTGCATCATCTTTCCATCGCCACCTATCTTGACTCTCAACTACTACTTTTCCTCTGCCCGTGAGATCGCACAGTACTCGGTCTCTAGTGACCCGAAAAAGAACAGTTGCTTTCAGACTCAATTCTGATGGCCATTACAATACTTGTGAGTTGAGAAAAATTCTATGAGTCACTTGAACGACCAGCTTTCCATATCTTTCGATCTTGCCCGATTTTAGTAAGATTTTATGATAAATTAAATTATCTAAGATATAAATAATTTATGAACCTATGGCCACTTGAATGACTAGTTTTCCAAGGACTTCAACATAATTTATGAATGTTTAGGGACTTGCATGAGAAAATTGAGATTCAATGGATCATGAAACCTAAGTTCTTAATAAAAGGGGCAAATGGTAATTTTGTCAAAACTTAGGGGAATTTCGTTAATTTTAGGAAATAGAGCTTGTAAATGTTCTAATTCCTATTTGTGACCTAAATGGGACTAAGAGTACTTGGGTGACCTAAATGTAAGACTTGAGAAAATATTAGGTCCAAGGAAATATAAGTTGTAAAGTATAAGAGAAAATTATACTTTTGTCCAAGTTGCGGATGAAATTGTAATTTGGTAAAAATGGGACCACTAGGTGGTCAGTAGAGGAATAATAGACACTTCATTTAGTGCTAAGTGAAAAAAGCATGAGTTCAAGCACTAGAGAAATCAACCTTAGCGAAAGTTAGATCAAGTATCGGGTTAGCGATTGATGATTTAGGTAACCGGGGCCTAGGAGGCATAAATTGTAAAATCGTAGAGATAGTACATTAGGTTGCTGTGAAGTGGTTAGGAGAAATTCTTACTCAATTAATGCTTAACCTTACAAATAACACAAGAAGGAATATAGCATGACTGAGAAAGGATTCTAGGAAAAATCTCATGGAACGAACAAGTTCCAGGAAAAATATGAGTGAGTTTTTCACGATGAGTCCTATTGGACTGAATAAGTCATTAAATAATGAGCTTGTGTGATTGTGTGATTCTAAGTAGAAAGATAGCATTAGAACTCCTATAAGTAGTGCAAATAAATAATATCATGCCCACTACATCAAACATTAGTTATCTAAAGGATAAATAAGAACGAATAAAGCATGTGATGTGAAAAATAGGTTCTGAGAAACTGGGGGAAAAGATGTTGTTTTAAGCCTTATGTAAATTTGGGAGATGGTCATTGAGGGACTAGGCTCCCAATATACTTAGTGTGTTGTTTTGAATTATCAGCTTCTGGGATATGCTCTGAGACCCGAGTCTAAGGTCGGATGACCAAATTGTGTGATATGGTGAGATGGACCCTTGTTGAGCTAGACTCCCGAGTTTGTTTTTGTCGTACCTCGACTCGGTTTGGTCAGATCCCCATGAATAACCTGTTGCTCTCCTGGTTTAAAAGGAGTTTACTCCTTCTTTAACTCAAGAGGAGCCAGTCATACTTTCAACCTTATTCCCTGGAAAGAGAAATCACGTCAAGAAGATCTCCCAAAATTTTTAAGCAATGACACATAGTCAAGGGAGAGCACTTCTGACAAAATAAAATTACTAGTCATCCATCACACCAACTGAGTATGAGGACATCTCTGCTTATAACCGATAAGCGGGTTTTTCACTTCCTTCCAAGAAGGTTCATCATACCAACTGGGTATGATCTACTTACAATCGGTAATTAGTTTTTCCATGTGATTTCCACATGTGTCACGCCTCGACCTGGTTTGGTCGGATCCCCGTGAACAACCCGCCACTCTCTCGATTTATTAAAAAGTTTCCCCTTATTATAAACCGTAAAGTGTAAGGCGTCCTTTAAACTTGCACATTTTCCTAGAATAACATAAATCAAAACTGCATAATATTTTAAATTGATCATACCTGTCTGACAGGTGTCTTAGTTGATGGTATTTAAGGATAGACTTTCCAGCATTTCTTGAAAAGGACATAAGGGAGGGGGTGAGTACAACGACTCAGTGAATGGGTTTTTAAAACTTTTAACATTTAGGAAATAAACTTGTATTGGAGTGTGCTACACTCCTTTATTTCAAAAATCCTTTCATATCAAATCTCGATTTTTACCACCATTTTCTTATTAATCACGGTGTGTCATCACCCCACACACATGCTTCATCATGAAGATCAAACACACATTCATGGGCTAGCCCATCCATTGAAGCCACTTGTGGCGTCGGAGCGACTTTACCAGCCACCTAGATAAAAGTACGTCCACTTCTACCATGAGAATGAGTGGATATTCGTGACATCTAACCCTTAATCCCGAAATTGATTCTTCGTATCCGTATGAGGACAGAAACCTCATCCCGTCCCCACCCCAATCTCATGCACTTAGTGCTATTCCAAATTTTGCACAATCACCTGGTACGAGGAACTGCCCTTATACTCACTGGGTCGTCCAGGGCCCTTAGGATGCATCACTACCCCTCATGGCATCTTGATGATCCCATAATCATAGTGCATGCACAATCAATATTTTCTCATTTTGCCATATAATCTGTGGTGCCACTGGTCCAACATCCCTGACTCTCAACTCAATCCGTAGATGTTTGTCTTGACTGGTCTGTCGACCTGTAATGTCGCACTGCTGCTAGTTGACTGAGTATGTTGGTCCTATATTGGTACCATGGCCAAACAATTCCTTTATTTAAAGTCTTATAGCATATAATTCATGTTTGTTTATGAGCTCCTGCTCGTGCCAACTGACCTTGGGCCCACTGTACGAGATTTTCAAAATCGGGCATATTAGCCCCCCAAGTTCCAAAATTGAGGCCCCCGGCCTATAAGAGATATTCGAGCTCCCGTCAAGAAGGTCTCCCAAATAGTTTAAGCATTGACACACAGTTAGGGGAGAGCACTTCCAACAAAAATATATTTTCAACTGTCCATTATACCGACCGGGTATAAGGACATCTCCGCTCATAATCGATGAACGGGTTTTCAACTTCCTTCGAGTAAGTTTCATCATACCAACTGGGTATGATCTACTTACAACCGGTAAGTAGTTTTTTCGTATGGTTTTCACATCACTCTTCTAAGTTGTTATCTTTAAAATACTACATAGTAGTGGGTTTTTATTCCAATATTCTTATCATTCCCAACCGGGTATGATATAAAATCTCACTCACAATCGGTAAGTGGTTTTTAACTTTAAGTTGTGCTCATCATTCCAACCAGGTATGCCGTTAGTATACTCACTTACCCGTTAATGTAATGAATTCTACTAGACCGGTTCTTTGTATTCACGCGAGCTTGTCCTTGCTAGCGTTCCCGGTACTTCATGTTCCTATACGATATGAACATCTCGATTCATTATCATTTGGCCTAATAGCCTTCATTTATTACAAATGAATGAGAAAGTCAAACTTTCATTTATGTGCAATTAGGTCCCTAAAGTTATTTCTCTTTAACTTTAAGTCCTAAATGCCAGTTTTTCCTCAAAATGAGTCTCGAAACATTTAAAATTTATCATGGGACATAAATTTATTCCATTTCACAAAAAGGGGAATAATTTCCCAAATTTCCAATTTGGTCCGCCAATTTTTCCAAAATTACCATTTTGCCCTTCTTTTATAAAAATAGTAAGTTTCACCCCAAAAATTCGGTCCCTCGAATTTTCAAAAATCCCCAATTTTCCTCCAATTCCAACTCTTTAACATAGCCGAATTTGATTTCATCAAATTGATCGACAAAACACTTCTAATTGTTGAAATTGAAGTTGAAATTGAGTTTAACTGACATGCTAGGATTCATTCTTTCTTAGGTCCATCATCATTTCCATTGACATCCTTAACTCAAGGATTTTCCTTTAACCTTAATCCACTCTTACTTATTCGTAATCATTTCATAGTTTATTTTTCCTATTTGGCCCTTTTTCAGTTTATTGTTTTGTTCATGGAGTTCCTTTTTTACGATTTCATTCTCCAATATGTACCTCAAGGTAGAGACTTTCGTTCTAGGAGCTACATGTTCAACCTTCTTATCACTGCTTTAAAGTTTCTTTTCTCCCTTTCTTCATACCCTAATCTATGTTAGGGCATCTGTTTGCTTTGGATCCTTCTCTATCCACAACTTTTGTTTTATCCTTATTCCTTTCATGGGATACTTTCGATTATTGGTTTTATTCCATGCATTCCACACTTTGCTCAGTCGTCCACTCTTTAGGCTCTATTATGCGAGTGTGGACCATAATCCATCTTGATATTAGTGGTTGTTCCCCCTTAACCACTTCTTATTTAGGAAGCTTACTTTCCCAAGGTTTCTCGAATGTTCTTTCCTTTATTTTCTTATTATGGGTAGTCTACCCATTCTTACTTGTTACGACATCTATTGATGCTATCTTTCTACCTACTCATTCCTTGGGTTTAACTTACTCCTGAGGTTCTCCTAGTATGTTTCCCTTGGTTCTTTCACCTCACCATGCACTTCATTTGCAAGTTCATCTCCTCATCCCTCATCACTTGATCCCATTACCTCTTAGTTGGGATATGTATCCCTCCTCAAGGTTTCCTTCCTTGGTGTGATTCTTTCCCTTTCTCCCGGAATTCCTTCTTCATTCATTTTTGTATGTATATATCCTTGAATGACGTCCTTTGATGCTATCCCCTTCCGTTTACCCTTACTATTGAAATCTTGTGGGTACATCCTTTGTACCCCATCCTCCTTCCAACTTGTACCCCTGTACACGTCTATTTCCTTTAAGTAGAGCTCAAATCCTCCTTGTTTCCAGATCTCTTAATCATCCTACGAGAGGCTTACTTAATCTTCTCCTGGCTTTGAGTTTGGTCGTCAATCCGTTCTTGGCCATTAATTTCTTTAAGGATTTCCTCCATCCATATTTTCCAAATATTTGGCCTTTCCACCTCTCCCTTCTTTACTAGAGATTACATTTATGACATTCGTGAGGGTTAGTTCGTTAATTGACTCATCCCTACTATTCTCCGTGTCTAATTATCTTGAGATAGTTGTCTCTCGAGTCTTCTTGTCATTAATGCCCATCCCATTGCCCTTTTTAGGGTGTAGTCCTTACTACTTCCTAGTCCTCCTTAGGGCATCATTTAATCTCCTTAACTATCTTGTTGTTACGATTTGCTTCTTTCTGCTATGTTGGTACGAAACTTGACTTCTCTGCTTTTTTCAAAGCAAGTCGTACTTATCATCCCAAAACATCCCATTTGTCATCTAATGCTCGGCTTGTCTTCTCTTGTAGAGGTGCTTCCATCCTTGCTCCTAGATGGCTAGAAATTTCTTCCTAAGGAAGAATTCTCTTCATCTACCCTTTCTTTTATTTGTGGTTGATCGAGGTCCTGCCTTCAGTCCTTTTCCTCCCTCATCTAGTTGAGGCACACCAATACACCATCATTGAGGGACAAAAAGTTTTAGGAACTCAAAATTTACTTTCAAAATACGAGTACCAACTTGGTGCTTTAGCTTTTCTTAAAGGAGATTGGGTCGGGAAGTACCCACCACTATGCTAAGATCTTGAAGAGCTTCCTCCTGGGTATGGTTGAAGTTTCGAGCAAGAGACATATTTCATGGGGTGGAATACTTTTGGATTCATGTAGTTGTAGAGTCGTTGTTCTTGGAAGGTATTGTTCTAAATCCTTGCGATGTGGGGCAATCCTTCACTTCATGCCCCATTTCCCATACACCACCTATAAAAGGTTATTTTGATACTTGTCCTTAGTAGTGTTGAGCACTTTCTCGAGTAGTGTTCCTATTGTTCTCACCTTGTAATAGGTCATTTTCTTGCCCAGTAGTTACTACCAGAGTTCTCACTCCTTAGTCTCCTTGTTAGTTTTCTTGTCGAGCCTTCTCTGCCTACTAGTTTTCCCCTAAGAGTTCTCCTAGACTCTTTAGTCTTGTGGTTCATTTCCTTATTTGGGATGGGATTCTCCTCGGTCCCCGTGGTTTGTTTAGTTACTTTTCTTGGGGCAATCTTCCTACAGTTGAGGCATAGGCTCACAACTTTTTTTTTAGACATGGTTTCAGGAACTTGGAATTCTTCATTAATGGAGAAGGAGTACAATATGTTAGGGTATTAACCATATTACAAAGAGGTGGTTATGAAATAGATAGAGGGCTACGGGGTGTTTGACAAGCATCCTCCATGGTAAGGTTATAAGCTCTAGTTGGTATTCTTGGTTTCAGGCTTGGCTCTCTTTGTACTTGGGGATTTCTACCATACCCTAGGCATTTGAGAAGCTTATAAAGTTGTCTTCCTACGAGGACAGGGTGTTAAGCAGAGTCATTCCCAGTTTTCTTGGTTCCTCTCCTAGGAGCCATTTGAAAATTTTAAGATAAATCCTATTAGTTACTATATTTTCTAGTCTTAATTATGTATTTGAGTAAATAGGCTCTAATTCCACTCTAGTTGTCACGCCCCGACTCGGTTTGGTTAGATCCCCGTGAACCCGCCACTCACCCGGTTTATTAAAGGGTTTCCCCTTATTATAAAACGTAAAGAGTAAGGCATCCTTTAAATCTATACCTTTTCCTGGAATAACATAAATCAAAACTACATAATATTTAAATTTATTATACCTGTTTGACAGGCGTCTTAGTTTATGGTCTTTAATGGTAGGATTTCTAAAATTTTCTGAAAGGGATATAAGGGAGGGGGTGAGTACAATGACTCAGTCAATGGGTTTTTAAAACTTTTAACTTTTAGTAAAAAGACTTATATTGGAGTGTGCCAGACTCCTTCTTTCAAAAATCCTTTCATATCAAATCTCAATTTTTACCACCATTTCCTTATTAATCACGGTGTGTCATCACCCAACACACATCCTTCATTATGAAGGTCAAACACACATTCACAGGCCAGCCCATCCACTGAACCCACTTGTGGCATCGGAGCGACTTTATCGGCCACCCACATAGAAGTACGCCCACTTCTAGCATGAGAATGAGTGGATGTTCGCGACATCTGACCCTCAATCTCGAAATCGATTAATCGTGTTCATATGAGGACAGAGACCTCATCCCGTCCCCACCCCAGTCTCATGCACTTAGTGCAACACCCAAATCATAGTGCATGCACAATCAATATTTTCTCATTATGCCATATAATTCGTGGTGCCACTGGTCCAACGGCCCTGACCCTTAACTCAACTGGCAGTTGTTTGTCTCGACTGGTCCGTCGACCTGTCATATCGCACTGTTGCTAGTTGATTGAGTGTGTTAGTCCTATCTTGGTACCATGGCCAAACAATTCATTTATTTAAAGTTTTGTGGCATATAACTCATGTTTGTTTACGAGCTCCTGCTCGTGCCAACTGGCCTTGGGCCCACTGTACGAGATTTTCAAAATCGGGCATATTAGCCCCCAAGTTCCAAAATTGAGGCCCCCGACCTATAAGAGCTATTCGAGCTCCTGTCAAGAAGGTCTCCCAAATCATTTAAGCATTGGCACACAGTTAGGGGAGATCACTTCTGACAAAAATATGTTTTCAACTATCCATTATACCATCCGGGTATAAGGACATCTCCGCTCATAACTGATAATCCCACTCACCCGTTAATGCAGTGAATTCCACTAAACTGGTTATTTGTATTCACGCGAGCTTGTACTTGCTGGCGTTCCCAGTACTTCATGTTCCTACACAATATGAACATCTCGTTTCATTATCCTTTGGCCTAATAGCCTTCATTCATTTCAAATGAATGAGAAAGTCAAACATTCATTTATGTGCAATTAGGTCCCTAAAGTTCTTTCTCTTTAACTTTAAGTACTTAATGCTAGTTTTTCTCAAATTGAGTACAAAAATTTTAAAATTTATCATGGGACCTCAATTTATTCCATTTCACAAAAAGGGGAATAATTTCCCAAATTTCCAATTTGGTCACCCAATTTTTCCAAAATTACCATTTTGCCCTTCTAAAATTCTAAAATACCTTTATTGGCCCTCTAACATTTTTATCAAGCCCAATTGACCTTCAATTTTAGGAAATTGCATTCCGGTCCCACGAATTTTAAAAAATCCCCAATTTCCCCCAATTTTCCCCTAATTCCAACTCTTTAACACAACTGAATTTGATTTCATCAAATTGACCGATTAAACACCTCTAATTATTGAAATTGAAATTGAGTTTCTCCATGTTCATATGATTCCATAGAACTTTGAATCACGAGTCTTAACGCCGGAACGAGCTCAAACGGAGCTTTGCCGAAAAACAGACTATAGAGAGAGAAAGCTTCGATTACTCACCTGTGAGGGCACAACGGTTCGAGCTTTCGATATGGACAGATAGCTCTTGTCCTGAGGTTCATTATAGAATCAAGAATCACATCAAATGATGCCGAATTGAGTTAGAATTTCATCATCAAAATTCTGTCGATTCTCTATCTAGCACCAGTCGGAGATTACAAAGTGGAGCCGAATTGGCTTACCTTTCAGTCCTAATTCGGTCATGGGAGGGCTAAGGAAGTGTTGGGAAAGCTTGGTTTGGCCTAAGAAGGGCTCGAAATGGCCAATTTCAGCTCGGTCGAAATAGGGTAACTTCGGTCCGTCGGAGCTGCTTCACTGTTCCATCACGCCGGTGCTTCTCCGACGACCCTCAGAGCAAACAGAGACTACAGGCATGTAACTGACTTCTCCCCATTTCTAAAGAACCTGACCTTGCCTTGTTTGGCTTAAAAAAGACCCCATATTAGAGCTCTGGTTCGAGCTTCACTAGAAAATGGAGCAGTTGAGAGAGAATGGAGTATTCAGGTGTGGAGAGGATGAATGGGGAAGGGCTCTTTTTATAGGGAGCTCGGGATCCCGTTGGCCATCCGTTTGACACCTTTATGAAAGCCATTGATGGCCTGAAACGTACTGAACAGAAACATTTCTTCTTCACCAGCGCTGCTTCGATTTCCCGGTGTGAGAATAGTGAATTCATCCAGAGGAAGAAGATGACACTATTCCAAACTAAACCGGACCGGTCCGAACCGAGTTCAAAGCTTAAACTGGCCGGTTTACGCCCCATTCGATCAAGTTTCTCAAATCAAAAAATTTCTAAATTCATTTTCTATCCAATGATGGTCTGAAATCTCAAATTTGAAATTTTTAACCACATAGAAAAATGAATTTAGTATTTGGTTCAATAGTGATTCAAACCGGTTCAGATCCAGTTCACCTGAACCAATTTGGTTTTAATCTCCAATTCCTTTACAAGTCAATTTCCATGACTTTTGTGACTCTTTAGGTCACTTAGGGTCCATAAAATTCCCGGTTTACCATCTCTTTATCGATTTCGGTTCATAAACTGGCTCGGTTCTTAAACCAGTTAAATCTGGTTCAGGTTCGGTTTACCTGAACCAGTCTGGTTTTTCTCTCCCACTTTGTTTTAAGGTTCCTTCCCAAGGTTTATGAATTTCTTTGGAGCACAAGGGAGTTGAATTTCTTTGATTTGCCCAATCTCTATCGGTTCCGGTTCATGAACTAATTCGATTCATAAACTGGTTCAATCCAGTTGGATATGCTTATCCAAACCGGTCTGGTTTTTCTCTTCCAATTTATCCTAAGATTCTTTTTTATAGTATTATAAATCCTTTGGATCACTTGGGAGTTGTAAATTCCCAAATTGTCCGTTCACAAATGATCGAGTTTGTGAACCGGTTCAATTTTCTCACTCGGTTTGACTGGTTCTTTTCCCGGTTTTTCCTTAGCTCAAAAGGGCGGGGTTTACAACATCTCTCCTTTTCAGATGTGATAATTAAAATACCACTTAGTAGTGGGTTTTCATTTCTAAGGTGCTTATCATCCCAACCGGGTATGATACTAAATCTCACTCACCCGATCATGCAGTGTATTTCCTCTAAATCGGCTATCATCCCTTGCGAGCTTTGTCTTAGCTGGCGTTCCCAATAGCTCGTGTTCCTAGACGGTATGAACATCTTTCTTCATTATCATTTGGCTTGATAGACTTCATTCATTATGAATTACTAAAAATATATAACTTTTCAAATATTTGTAATTTGGTCCCTAAATTTCTTTTTCTTTTATGTTAAGCTCCAAATGCTAGTTTTCCCCAAATTGAGTACTGAAACTTTAAAAAATTTCTCCTTAGTACCTTAATTTATTCAAATTCACAAAAACAGGTTCAAGTTTCCCAAGTTCTCAATTTAGTCTCCAATTTTTCTAAAATTACCATTTTATCCTTCCTTTATAAAAATGGTAAGTTTTATCCCCAAAATTCCAAAATTTGCTCAATTGGTCCTCCAACACTTTTATCATCCTCAATTGGCCCTCAATTTTATAAAATTGCATTTTAGTCCCTCGACAACAGAGCCAAATTTGATTTCATCAAATTGACTAATCGAACAAGTTTAATTATTGAAATTGAAGTAAAATTGGAGTTCATACATTTTCATACGATTCAATTGCACTTTGAATCACAAGTTTTGACCCCAAAATGAGCTCAAACAGTGCTTTACCGGAAAATAGAACGTAGAGAGAAAAAGCTTCAAATGCTTATCGTCGGGGGTGCGACGTCTAAGCTGTCAATCTAGGCAAATAGCTCTCTTCCAAAAGTTCCTCCTAGAATCAAGAATTGCATCAATTGATGTCAAATTAAGTGAGAATTTTATCATTGAAATTCTATCGGTTCTCTCTCTAGCGCCAATTGGAAATTTCAGAGAGGAGCCAAATTAGCTTACCTTTTAGTTCTAATTCGGCCGTAACAGGGTTGAGGAAGTGTTGGAAGAGCTTGATTTGGCCTGAGGAGGGCTTGAATTGGCCAATTTTAGCTCAACCGAAATAGGGCAGCTTCGATCCACCAAAACTGCTTCACTGTTTGATCATGCCGGCACTTATTTGGCAATCCTCGGGGCGAATGGAGACTACCACAGTATAGCTGACTTCTCCCCGGCTCTAAGGAACCCAACCATGCCTTCTTTGGCTCATAAAAGACCCTATATCGGAGCTTTGGTTTGAGCTTCTCCGAAAAACTAAGTAGCTTTAGTTTGAACCCGACCATGCCTTCTTTGCCGAATGAGGTTTTTAGGTGTGGATCGGATGAATGGAGATGGCTCTTTATATAGGGAGCTTGAGGACTCGTCGATCATCCGTTTGGCACCTTTATAACAGTCATTGATGGCCTAAAACATACTAAACAGAAATGTTTACTCTTCGCCAATGCTGGTTTGATTTTTTGACGAGTTAACAATATTATAATCTAAAAGAAGAAGACAATGTTCCGAATCGGGTTCAAAGCTTAAACCGGTCGGTTTAGGCCCGATTCGACCGAGTTTTTCAAAATTAAAAATTTCTAAATTCATTATCTATCAAATGGTGGCCTCAATTCTCAAATTGAAATTTTTAAAGCCACCTAGAAAAATAAATTTAGCATCTCATTCAATAGTGGTTCAAACTGGTCCAAATAGGTTTGGTTTTCATCTCCCATTCATCCTAAAGTCCTTTTTAATGACTTATGTGACTCTTAGGATCACTTAGTATCCATAATTTTCCAAGTTTGCCCTCTTTCTATCGGTTTCGATTCATAAACCAGTTCAAACCGGTTCGGATCCGATTCACCCGAACTAGTCTGGTTTTTCTCTCTCGATATATCCTAAGGTTCTTTTTCAAGGTTTATGAACCCTTTTGGGTCACTTGGGAGTTGTAAATTCTCCAATTTGCATGTTTCCCAAAAATTGGGTTTATAAACTGGTTCAATTTTCTCACTCGGTTTGACCGGTTCTTTTCCCAGTTTTCCTTAACTCCAAAGAGTGGGGTTTACAACTCTCCCCTCCTTTTTGGAGTTTTGTTCCATAAACTTACTTCACACTTTTTGCGTACTTGTAACCTCGTCCTTTGGAGTTAAGGAAAACTAGGAAAAGAACCAGTCAAATCGAGTGAGAAACACCGAACCGATTCACAAACCCAATCATTAGAGAACAAACAATTAGGAAATTGGAAGTGATCCAAAGGGTTCATAAGGTCATGGAAAAGAACCTTGGGACAAATTGGAAGAGAAAAACCAGACTGCTTTGGATGAACCGAATCCAACTAGATTGAATCAATTTATGAACCGAGTCGGTTCATGAACTGAAATCGATAGGGAAAGGGCAAATCAGGAAATTTATGGATCCTGAGTGACCAAAAGAGTCACAAAATTCATGAAAAAGGACTTTAGGAGGAATTGGAGATGAAAATCAAACCGGTTCAGGTGAACTGGATCCGAACCGGTTTGAACCATTATTGAACCAAATGCTAAATTCATTTTTCTAGGTGGCTTAAATAATTCAAATTTGATATTTGAGGCCACCATTAGATAGAAATTGAATTTAGAAATTTTTAGATTTGAAAATTTTGGTCAAATTGGGGATGAATCGGCCGATTTAAGCTTTGAACCCGGTTCGGTTCGGTTCGGAACAGTTTCACCTTCTTCCTTCAAATGACAGCACTGTTCACTCGCCAGAAAGTTGCTGAGCACCGACAAAGCTGAAAAGTCTCCGGCTAGGGAGTTTTAGGCAATGAATGATTGCCATTAGGGTGCCAATCGGATGGCCAAGAAGTTGTCGAGCTTCTATATTATGAGCCCCTCCTCATTCATCCTCTCCACACTTGAAAACTCCATTCTCTCTCAACTGCTCCAATTTTCGACGAAGCTCAAACCAGAGCTCCAACTTGGTCTCTTTTCTTAGCCAAACAAGGCAAGGCCGGGTTCATTAGAATAGGAGAGAAGTCAACTACACGCCTGTAGTCTCCTTTTGCTCCGAGAGTCACCGGAGAAGTGCCAGCGTTATCAAATAGTGAAGCAGCTCTGGCGGACCAAAGATGCCCTGTTTCGGCCGAGCTGAAATCGGACAATACGAGCCCATCTCAGGCCAAACCAAGCCCTCTCAACACCTTCATAGCCCTCCTACAGCTGAAAGGTAAGCCAATTCGGCTGCCCCCTATAAATTCTAATCGGTGCTAGAAAGAGAACCAACAGAACTTCAATGTTAAAATTCTCACTCAATTTGGCATCAATTGATGCAATTCTTGATTCAAGGATAAACCTTAGGATGAGAGCTATCTGCCTAGATTTAAAGCTCAGACTGTTGCTATCACACCTAGACCCGATTTGGTCATATCCCCATGAACAACCCACCACTCTCTCGGTTTATTTAAGGGTTTTCCCTTGTTATAAACCGTAAAGAGTAAGGCGTCTTTTAAACCTGCATCTTTCCTAGAATAACTTAAATCAAAACTGCATAAAATTTTGAATTTATCATACTTGTCTCATAGGCGTATTAGTTAGTGATCCTTGAGGGTAGGCTTTTCAGGATTTTCTGAAAGGGATATATGGAAGGGGTGAGTACAACTACCTAGTGAATGGGTTTTAAACATTTTAACTTTTAGGAAAAAGATTTGTATTGGAGTGTGTCAGACTCCTTATTTTCTTTCAAAAATCCTTTCATTTCAAATCTTGATTTTTATCACCGTTTGTTATTAATCACGGTGTGACATCACCCAACACACATCCTTCATCATAAAGGTCAACCACATAATCATAGGCCAGTACGTCCACTGAACCCACTTGTGGCGTCGATTTGACTTTACCGACCACCTAGATAGAAGTACATCCATTTCTACCCTAAGAATGAGTGGATGTTCGCGACATCGTACCCTCAATCCCGTAACAATTCTCCATGTCCGTATGAGGACAGAGGCCACATCCCGTCCCCACCTCGGTCTCATGCGCTTGATGCTACTCCGAATTTCGCAAGGTCACTTGGTCTGACGAACTGCCCTTATACCCACCAAGTCGTCCAAGAACCTAGGACACATCACTACCTCTCTTGGGTGTCTTTAAGGTCCCGTACACATAGTGTATGCACAATCAGTATTTTCACATCATACCATATAATTTGTGGTGTCACTAGTTCAACAGCCCCGACCCTCAACTCAACATGCAGTTGTTTGTCTTGATTGGTCCGTCAACCTATCATGTCGCACTGCCACTAGTTGACTGAGCATGTCGATCCAGCCTTGGTACCATAGCCAAACAATTCATTTATTTAAATTTTTATGGCATATCTCATGTTTATTTATAAGCTTCCTCTCATGCCAACTAACCTATGGCCCTGTAAACCCCACCCTTTTGAGTTAAGGAAAACCGGGAAAAGAAATGGTCAAACCGAGTAAGAAAACCGAACTAGTTCACAAACCCAATAATTTGGGAATGAGAAAATTTGAGAATTTACAACTCCCATGCGACTCAAAATAATTCATTAAACCATGGAAAAGAACCTTAAGACAAATTAGAAGGAAAAAACCAGATCAGTTTAGATGAACTAGATCCCATCAGAACACCGAAGTTAAGCGTGCTTGCATCAAAAAAATTTTATGCAAACGTACGCCCTATTATAAATAGCCATAAATTATTATTATTATATATATATATATATTATTGGAATTAATACCCATAATTTAATACTGAAATTAAATTATTAAAATTAATACTAATAAATACCTATCAATTTATGGCAACATTAATACTAGTAATAAATCTCCCCCATTTAATACACAAGCTCATCCCCATTTGTCCTCCTCACACGTAAACATTTCTCTCTCTCTCTCTCTACTGCTCCATTTCCCGGTAAAGCTCGAACCAGAGCTTCAACTTGAGCATTTTTTTCATAATCTCGAGAGGAGAAGTCGAGCTCTTTAGACTCCGGGGGAAGTTAGCTACCTGATAGCAAACTCCAATCAATCTAAGAATCGCCGAAGAAGTGCCGACATAATCAAACCAGAACTGCCCTATTTCAGCCAAGCTAAAATCGGCCATTTCGAGCCCTCCCCAGGCTAAACCAAGCCCTCCCAATACCTCCACAGCCCTTCCACGCTGAATTAGGAAATAAAGGATGAACCTCATGATAAGAGCAATCTGCCCAGATCGAATGCTCGGACCGTCGTGCCCCCGACGGTGTGTAATTGAAGCTTTCTCTCTCTACAATTAATTTTCCACCGAAGCTCCGTTTAAGCTCATTTCGATGTCAAAACTTTTGATTCAAAGTGCTATTGAATTGTATGAAGATGTAGGATCTCAATTTTAACTTCAATTTCAACAATTAGATGTGTTTGATCAGCCAATTTGATAAAATCAAATATGGTTGTGTTAAGTAGTTGAAATAGGGGAGGGGGAAAATTGGGGATTTTTGAAAATTCAAAGGACCACAATGCAATCTTATAAAATTGAGGGTCAATTGGGCATGATAAAAATGTTAGAGGGGCCAATTAAAGGATTGAAAAATTTTTGGGGTGAAACTTACCATTTTTGTAAAGCAAGGGCGAAATGGTAATTTTGGAATAAGTTAGGGGACCAAATTGAAAATTTGGGAAATTAAACCCTTTTGTGAATTTGAATAAATTGAGGTCCAAAGATAAATTTTAACAGTTTCGGGACTCAATTTGACGAAAAACCGGCATTAGGGACTTAAAGTTAAAGAAAAATAACTTTAGGGACCTAAATGTAAATAAATAGAAATTTTAGTTTTCTCATTCATTTGGAATGAATGATGGCTATTGGGCCAAAAGATAATGAACAAGGATGTTCATATCGTGTAGGAATACAAAGTATCGAGAACGCCAGCAAGGACAAGCTCGCGTGAATACAAAAATCGGTCGAGTGGAATTCACTACATTAATGGATGAGTGCAATTTTATATCATACCCGGTTGAAAATGATAAGTACCTCGAAATGAAAAACCCACTATTTAGTGGTATTTTAAACATCATAATTTAGAGAAGCGATGTTAAAATCACGTGTAAAAACAACTTATCGGTTGTAAGTAGATCATACCCGGTTGGTATGATGAAACTTTCTCAAAGGAAGTGGAAAACCCGTTCATTGGTTATGAGCGGAGATGTGCTCATACTCAGTTGGTATGATGGACAGTTGAAAACATATTTTGTCGGAAGTGCTCTCCTCTAATTGTGTGCTAATACTTAAATGATTTGGGAGACCTTCTTGACGGGAGCTCGAATAGCTCTTATAGGCTAGGGGCCTCGATTTTGGAACTTGGGGGCTAAATGCCCGATTTTGAAAATCTCGTACAGTGGGCCCAAGGCTAGTTGGCACGAGCAGGAGCTCATAAACAAACATGATATATGTGCCATAAAACTTAATAAGTGAATTGTTTGGCCATGGTACCAAGATAGGATCAACATGCTCAGTTAACTAGTCGGGGCCGTTGGACTAGTGGCACCATAGATTATTTGGCATGATATGAAAATACTGATTTTGCATAAACTATGATTACGGGACCATCAAGACGCTCAAGAAGGGTAGTGATGCATCCTAAGGGTCTTGGATGACCTGTTGAGTATAAGGGCAATTTGTCGCACCAAGTAACCATAAGCAATTTGGAATAGCACCAAGTGCATGAGACTAGGGTGGGGACGGGATGAGGTTTCTGTCCTCATATGGACACGGAGAATTGATTTCGGGATTGAGTGTCGGATGTCACGTACATTCACTCATTCTCAAGGTAGAAGTGGACGTGCTTCTATCTCGGTGGCCAGTAAAGTCGGTCCGACACTACAAGTGGATTCAGTGGACGTACTGGCCTACGAATGTGTGTTTGACCTTCATGATGAAGGATGTGTGTTGGGTGATGGCACACCGTGATTAATAAGAAATGGTGGTAAAAAATGAGATTTGAAATGAAAGAATTTTTGAAAGAAATGAGTCTGGCACACTCTCATACAATTCTTTTTCCTAAAGGTTAAAAATTTTGAAACCCCATTAACTGAGTCGTTGTACTCAACCCCTCCCTTATATCCCTTTCAAGAAATTCTGGAAAGTCTACCATTCAAGACCATCGACTAAGATGCCTATGAGATAGGTATGATAAATATAAAATATTATGCAGTTTTGATTTATGTTATTCCAGGAAAAGGTGAAGGTTTAAAGGACGCATTACTCTTTATGGTTTATAATAATGGAAAACCCTTTAATAATCCGGGACAGTGGCAAGTTGATCATAGGGATCCGACCAAATCGGGTCGGGGTGTGATAGGCCCACTATTCGAGATTTTCAAAACCGGGCATATTAGCCTCCAAGTTCCAAAACCGAGGCCTTCGGCCTAAAGAGCTAATTGAGCTCCCATCAAGAAGGTCTCCCAAATCGTTTATGTAGTGGCACACGGTCAGGGGAGAGCACTTCTAACAAAAATAAATTTTCAACTATCCATCATACCAATCGGGTATGAGGATATCTCCAAGGAAGCTTCATCATACCAACCAGGTATGATCTACTCACGACTTGTCAGTAGTTTTTCCGCATCATTTTTACATGACTTCTCAATATTGTGATGTTTAAAATACAACTAAGTAGTGGGTTTTCATTTTGAGGTACTTATCATCTCCAACCGGGTATGATATAAAATCCCACTCACCTATCAATGTAGTGAATTCCACTCAACCGGTTCTTTTTATTCACGCGAGCTTATCCTTGCTGGCGTTCTCAGTACTTCGTATTCCTACATGATATGAACATCCTTGTTCATTATCCCTCGGCCTAGCCTTCATCCATTTCAAATAAATGAGAAAACCAAACTTTCTATTTATTTGCAATTAGGTTCCTAAAATTATTTTTCTTTAACTTTAAGTCCCTAATGTTGGTTTTTCCTCAAATTGAGTCCCGAAACTTTTAAAATTTATCTTAGAACCTCAATTTATTCAAATTCACAAAAAGAATTTATCTCCCAATTATTCAATTTATCTTAGAACCTCAATTTAGGTTTAATTTCCTAAATTTCCAATTTGATCTCCCAACTTTTCCAAATTACCATTTTGCCCTTCCTTTACAAAAATGGTAAGTTTTACCCCCAAAAATTCTAAAATTCCTCAATTGGCCCTCTAACATTATTATCATGCCCAATTCACCCTTAATTGTATAAAATTGCATTTTGGCCCTTCAAATTTCAAAAATCCTAAAATTTCCCCAAATTTTCCCTCAATTTCAACTACCTAACACAATCGAATTTGAATTAATCAAATTGACCGATCAAACACTTCTAATTGTTGAAATTGAAGTTAAAATTGAGATCCTACATTTTCAAACAATTAAATAGCACTTTGAATCTCAAGTTTTGACGCTAAAACGAGCTCAAATGGAGCTTCACCGGAAAACAAATTATAGTGAAAGAAAGCTTCAATTACTCATTGTCAGGGGCACGACGGTCCAAGCTTTCGATCTCGGCAGGTAGCTCTCATCCTAAGGTTCATCCTAGAATCAAGAATTGCATCAATTTATGCCGAATTGGATGAGAATTTTATCATCAAAATTCTACTCTAATTCAACTCTAATTCAGAGTTGAATTGGCTTGGTTTGGTTTGGTTGAATTAAGAGGGAAGCTGAATTGGCTTACCTTTCCACTCTAATTCAGCTCTAGGAAGGTTGTGGAGGTGTTGGGGAGGCTTGGTTTGGCCTGAGAAAGGCTTGAATTGTCCGATTTCAGCTCGGCTGAAAAAGGGTAGCTTTAGTCCAACGGAGCTGCTTCACTATTCCATCACGCCGGTGCTTCTCTGGCGACCCTCAGAGCAAACAAAGACTATAGGCGTGTAGCTAACTTCTCCCTAGTTCTAAAGAACCCAACCTCACCTTGTTTGGCTTAGAAAAGTGCCTAAGTCGGAGCTCTGGTTCGAATTTCACCAAAAAATCGAGTTGTTGAGATAGAATGGAGTTTTCAAGTGTGGAAAGGATGAATGGGGAGAGGGTTTTTATATAGGTAGCTTAGGGACTTCTTGAACTTTCGATTGGCACCTTAATGGTGGTCATTCATTGTTTGAAACTCCCTGGTCGGAGACTTTTCAGCTTCATAGGCACTGCAAAATTTTCCGACAAGTGAACAGTGCTGTCATCTGAAGAAAGATGATGAGACTGTTCCGAACAAGACCGAACCAGTCTCGACCAGGTTCAAAGCTTAAACTGGTCATTTCACCCTCCATTCGACCAAAATTTTCAAATCTAAAAATTTCTAAATTCATTTTCTATCCAATGGGAGCCTTAAATTTTAAATTTGAATTTTTTAAGCCACCCAGAAAAATGAATTTAGAATCTGGTTCAATAGTGCTTCAAATTGGTCCAAATAGGTTCAATCCAGTTTGGATCCGATTCACCTGAACCGATTTGGTTTTCATCTTCAATTCATTCTCAAGTCCATTTCCATGACTTTTGGAATTCTTTGGGTCAATCGGGATCCATAATGTAAACCCCGCACTTTTGAGTTAAGGAAAACCGGAAAAAGACCCGATTAAACCGAATAAAATAACCGAGTCGGTTTACATTTGGGAATAAGCAATATGGAAATTTACAACTTCCGGGTGATCCAAAGGATTCATTAAATCATGGAAGAGAAACTTAAGACAAATTAGAAAATAAAAACCAAATTAGTTCAGGTGAACTAGATTCCATAAGAACTTTAAAGTTAAGTATGCTCGAGAGTAGTGTGAGGATGGGTGACCTCTTGAGAAGTATGAATTTTTTTGTAACCCAAAATTTCGGTCAAAAATTTTTATGTGAACGTAGGTACGGCTTATCATAAATAGCTATAAATTAATATATATTTAATTATTATAATTAATACCAATAATTTAATACCCAAATTAAATTATTGTAATTAATACAAATAATTTAATACCGAAATTAAATGATTGGAATTAATACCAATAATTATGGTAATATTAATACTAGTAATAAATCTCTCTTATTTAATACACGGTTTTACACCTATATAAATAGGTCATCCCATTCATTCACATCACACCCAAACACTTCTCTCTCTCTCTCTACTGCTACATTTCCTAGTGAAACTCGAACTAGAGCTTCGACTTGAACGACGATCGGACTCTTTAGAACCGGGGAGACGACAGCTATCTGGTAGCAAACTCCAGTCAATTCAAGAATCGTTGGAAAAGCGCTGGCATGATGGAATGTGAAGCAACTCCAGCGGACCGAAGCTGCCCTATTTCGGCCAAGTTGAAATCGGCCATTTCAAGCCCTCCTCCGGCCAAACCAAGCCTTCCCAACACATCCTCTGCCCTCCCACGACCAAATTACGACTGAAAGGTAAACCAATTCGGCTCACCTCTGCAATTTTCGGTCAGTGCTATAGAGAGAACCGATAGAATTTCAATAATGAAATTCTAACTCAATTCGGTATCAATTGATGCGATTCTTGATTCTAGATGAACCTCAAGATGAGAGCTATCTGCCTAGATCGAAAGCTCAGACTATTGTGCCCTAACCGGTGAGAAATCAAAGCTTTCTCTCTCTACAGTCTATTTTTCGGCGAAACTCCGTTTGAGCTCATTCCGGTATTAAAATCTGCAATTCAAAGTTTCTTAGAATCGTACGAACATGCAAGAACTCAATTTCAACTTCAATTTCAACAATTAGAAGTTTTTTATCGGTCAATTTGATGAAATCAAATTCAGTAGTGTTGAAGAGTTGAAATTGGGGAAAACTGTGGAAAATTGGGGATTTTTGAAATTCAAATGGCCAAAATGCAATTTTATGAAATTGAGGGTCAATTGGGCATTAAAATAATGTTGGAGGATCAATTGAGGAATTTTGGAATTTTTGGGGCAAAACTTACCATTTTTGTAAAGGAATGGCAAAATAGAAATTTTGGAAAAATTGGGGGACCAAATTGGAAATTTGGGAAATTAAACCCCTTTTTGGTGAAATTGAATAAATTGAGGTCCCAAGATAAATTTTAAAAGTTATGGGACTCAATTTGAGGAAAAACCGAGATTTGGGACTTAAAGAGAACTAACTTTAGGGACCTAATTGCAAATAACTAAAAGTTTGGGTTTTCTTATTCATTGGAAATGAATGAAGGCTGTTATGCCGAGTAATAATGAACAAGAATGTTCATATCGTGTAGGAACACAAAATACCGGGAATGCCAACATGGACGAGCTCGCGTGAATACAATGAACCGGTCAAGTGGAATTCACTGTATTAATGGGTGAGTGGGTTTACTAACATCATACCCAGTTGGGATGATGAGCACAACTTAAAATTAAAAACCACTTACCGGTTGTGAGTGAAAATTTTATATAATACCCGGTTGGGCAATGATAAGTACCTCAGTATGAAAACCCACTATTAAGTAGTATTTTAAACATCCCTACTTAAAGGAAGTGATGTGAAAATCATGCGGAAAAACTACTTACCAGTTGTAAGTAGATCATACCCGGTTGGTATGATGAGACTTCCCCAAAGGAACTTGAAAACCCGTTCATCGGTTATGAACAGAAGTGTCCTTATACCCGGGCGGTATAATGGATAAAGAAAACATATGTTTTGTCGTAAGTGCCCTCCCCTGACTTTGTGCCAATGCTAAAACAATTTGGGAGACCTTTTCAACGGGAGCTCGAATTGCACTGGTAGGTCGATGGCCACGGTTTTGGAACTTGGGGCTAAATGCCCGATTTTGAAAATCTCAGATAGTGGGCCCAAGGCGAGTTGGCACGAGTAGGAGCTCATTAATGAACATTATATATGTGCCATAAAACTTAATAAGTGAATTGTTTGACCATGGTACCAAGATAGGACCGACATGCTCAGTCAAGTAGCGGTAGTGTGACATGACAGGTCGACGGACTAGTCAAGACAAACAGCTGCGGGTTGAGTTGAGAGTCGAGGCTGTTGGACTAGTGGCACCACAGATTACATGGCAATATAAGAAATCATTGTTTGTGCATGCACTGTGAGTATGAGATCATCAAGATGCCCATGAGGGGTAGTGATGCGTCCTA
This sequence comes from Trapa incisa, assembly GCA_030064435.1. NCBI lineage: Eukaryota > Viridiplantae > Streptophyta > Magnoliopsida > Myrtales > Lythraceae > Trapa > Trapa incisa. Next base: position 6,672,109 of record CM057776.1, read on the forward strand.
AGGGCAGTTCGTCGTTCCAGGTGTCTGTGCGAAAACTGGAGTAGCACCAAGCGCATGAGACCGGGGTGAGGACAAGATGAGGTCTCTGTCCTCATACGGACACGAAGAAGTAATTTCGGGATTGTGGATCGGATGTCACATACATCCATTCATTCCCAAGGTAGAAGTGGTTGTACTTCTATTCGGGTGGCCGAAAAAGTTGCTCCGAAGCCACTAGCGGGTTAATATATATTTAATTATTGTAATTAATACCAATAATTTAATACCTAAATTTAATTATTGGAATTAATACAAATAATTTAATACTAAAATTAAATTATTGGAATTAATACAAATAAATTAATACCAAAATTAAATTATTGGAATTAATACCAATAATTTATGGTAATATTAATAATAGTAATAAATCTCTTCTATTTAAATACACGATTTTTACACCTATATAAAGAGGTCATCCCCATTCATTTTCCTTACCCCTAAACACTTCTCTCTCTCTATCTACTGCTCCAATTCCCGGTGAAGCTCGAACTAGAGTTTTGACTTGAACATTTTTCTTAACCTCGGATCAAGCGCTTTAGAATCGATGAGAAGACAGCTATCTAATAGCAAACTCCAGTCAATTAGAGAATTGCTGGAGAAGCACCGACATGATGGAACAGGGAAGCAGCTCCGGCGGAGCGAAGCTGCCCTATTTGGGCAAAGTTGAAATCGACCATTTTGAGCCCTCCTCAAACCAAACCAAGCCCTCCCTACACTTCCTCAGCCCTCCCACGGCCAAATTAGGACTGAAAGATAAGCCAATTCGGTTCCCCTCTATAATTTTCAACCGGTGCTAGAGAGAGAACCGGGAAAATTTTAATGATGAAATTGTAACTCAATTCAGCATCAATTGATGCGATTCTTGATTCTAGGATGATCCTCAAGATGAGTGCTATCTGCCCGGATCGAAAGCTCGGACCGTCATGCCCTCAATGGTGAGAAATCGAAGCTTTCTCTCTCTACAATCTATTTTCCGACGAAGCTTCGTTTGAGCTTATTCCGATGTTAAAATCTGTGATTCAAAGTTCCTTAGAATCATATGAACATGTAGGAACTCAATTTCAACAATTAGAGGTGTTTGATTGGTCAATTTGATGAAATCAAATTTGGCAGTGTTGAAGAGTTGAAATTGGGGAAAAATTAGGGGAAATTTGGGGATTTTTAAAATTTGAAGGACCAAAATAAAATTTTATGAAATTGAGGGTCAATTGGGCATGAAAATAATGTTGGAGGATCAATTGAGGAATTTTGGAATTTTTGGGGCAAAACTTACCATTTTTGTAAAAGAAGGGTAAAATGGTAATTTTGGAAAAATTGGGGGACCAAATTGGAAATCTGGGAAATTAAACCCCTTTTTGGTGAAATTGAATAAATTGAGGTCCCAAGATAAATTTTAAAAGTTACGGGACTCAATTTGAGAAAAAATCGACATTAGGGACTTAAAGTTAAAGAGAAATGTTTAGGGACCTAATTGCAAATAACTAAAATTTTGGGTTTTCTTGTTCATTAGAAATGAATGAAGGGTGTTATGCTGAGTAATAATGAACAAGTATGTTCATATCGTGTAGGAACGTAAAATACCGGGAACACCAGCATGGACGAGCTCGCGTGAATACAAAGAACCGGTCAAGTGGAATTCACTGTGTTAACTGGTGAGTGCGATTACCAACATTATACCCGGTTGGAATGATGAGCACAACTTAAAATTTTAAAACCATTTACCGGTTGTGACTGGAAATTTTATATCATACCCGATTGGGAATGATAAGTACCTTGGGTATGAAAACCCACTATTTTGTGGTATTTTAAACATCACTACTTAGAGGAAGTGATGTGAAAATCATGCGGAAAAACTACTTACCGGTTGTAAGTAGATCATACTCGGTTGGTATGATGAGACTTCCTCGAAGGAAGTTCAAAACCCGTTCATCGATTATGAATGGAGGTGTACTTATACTAGATGGTATAATGGATAGAGAAAACATATGTTTTGTCGGAAGAACTCTCCCCTGACTGTGTGCCAATACTTAAACAATTTGAGAGACCTTCTCGACAGGAGCTCGAATATCTCTAATAGGCTGGGGGCCTCGGTTTTGGAACTTGGGGCTAAATGCCCGATTTTGAAAATCTTAGACAGTGGGCCTAAGGCGAGTTGGCATGAGTAGGAACTCGTTAATGAACATTATATATGTTCCATAAAACTTAATAAGTGAATTGTTTGACCATGGTACCAAGATAGGACCGACATGCTCGGTCAAGTAGCGGTAGTGCGACATGACAGGTCGACGGACTAGTCAAGACAAACAGTTGCGAGTTGAGTTGAGAGTCGGGGCCATTGGACTAGTGGCACCACAGATTACATGGCAATATAAGAAAACATTATTTGTGCATGCACTGTGAGTACAGGATCATCAAGACACCCATGAGGGGTAGTGATGCCTCCTAAGGGCACTAGATGACCTGGTGGCTATAAGGGCAGTTCGTCGTTCCAAGTGTCTGTGCGAAATCTGGAGTAGCACCAAGCGCATGAGACCGGGGTGGGGACAGGATGAGGTCTCTGTCCTCATACGGACACGAAGAAGTGATTTCGGGATTGTGGGTCGAATGTCACGTACATCCATTCATTCCCAGGGTAGAAGTGGTTGTACTTCTATTCGGGTGGTAGGAAAAGTCGCTCTGAAGCCACTAGCGAGTTCAGTAGTGATACTAACTTGCAAATGTGTGTAACCTTCATGATGAAGGATGTGTGTTGGGTGATGACACACAAGTAACTAAGAAATAATGGAAAAACCTAAATTTTTAAATGAATGGATTTTTTTATAAAAGAAAGGAGTCTGACACACTCCATAAAAATGTTTTTCTTAAAAGTTAAAAGTAGACTTTTGAAAACTCATTCACTGAGTAGTCATACTCACCCCTTCTCTTATATCCCTTTCAGGAAATCCCGTAAAGCCTACATTGAAAGACCATCAACTAAGATGCCTGTAAGATAGGTATGTAAAGTTTAAAATTTCATGCAGTTTTCATTATGCTATTCCAAGAAATGGTGCAAGTTTAAAGGAAACCCTTTAATAAACCGGGAGAGTGGCAGGTTGTTCACGGGGATCTGACCAAACCGGGTCGGGGCGTGACACACTAAGTAGTCGTACTCACCCCCTCCCTTATATCCCTTTCAGGAAATCCCAGAAAGCCTATCTTGAAAGACCATCAACTAAGATGCTTGTAAGATAGGTATGTAAAGTTTAGAATTTCATGCAATTTTGATTATTCTATTCCAGGAAATGGTGCAGGTTTAAAGGACGCCTTACTCTTTACGGATTATAATAAGGGGAAACCCTTTAATAAACCGGAAGAGTGGCGGGTTGTTCACGGGGATCCGACCAAACCGGGTCGGGGCGTGACACATAAATTTCCTGGTTTTCCCTTTCTCTATCGATTCCGGTTCATGAACCGACTCGGTTCACAACCCAGTTCAATCCAGTTGGATCCGATTCATCTAAACCGGTCTGGTTTTTCTCTTCCAATTTCTCATAAGGTTCTTTTCCAAGGTTTTATGAACCCTTTGGATCACTCAGGAGTTGTAAATTTCCAAATCTCCCATTCCCAAATGATCGGGTTTGTGAACCCTTTCGATTTTCTTACTCGGTTTGACCGATTCTTTTCCCGGTTTCCTTAACTCAAAAGGGCGGGGTTTACGGCCGCGCCCCCAACGGTAAGCTTTCTCTCTCTAAGTCCTATTTTTCAACAGAGCTTCGTTTGAGCACTTTCCAGCACCAAATTGTGTGATTCTAAGTGCAATTGAATCGTATGAAGGTGTAGGAACTCCAATGTAACTTCAATTTCAACAATTAAACTCATTTGATCGGTCAATTTGATGAAATCAAATTCGGTAGAGTTAGAAAGTTGAAATTGGAGGAAAATTTGGGGAAATTTGGGGATTTCGAAAATTAGAGGGACTAAAGTGCAATTTCATGATAAAGATGTTGGAGGACCAATTGGGCAATTTTGGAATTTTTGGGGCAAAACTTACCATTTTTGTAAATTAGTGGCAAAATGTTAGTTTTGGAAAAGTTGGGGGGCCAAATTGGAAATTTGGGAAATTAAACCTCTTTTTGTGAATTTGAATAAATTGAGGTCTTAAGATAAATTGTAAAAGTGTTGGGTCTCAATTTGAGGAAAAATCGGCATTAGGGACTTAAAGTTAAAGAAAAATAACTCTAGGAACCTAATTTCAAATAAAGGAAAAGTTGGTTTTCTCATTCATTTGGGATGAATGAGGGCTACTGGGCCAAAGAAAAATGAACAAGAATGTTCATATCATGTAGGAACACCAAGTACCGAGGATGCTAGCTAAGACGAGTTCAAGAAAGGACCACAAGCCGGCTAATAGGAATTTCACTACACAATCGGGTGAGTGGGATTTTTATATCATACCTGGTTGGGATGATAAGTATCTCGAAAATAAAAACCCACTACTAAGTGATATTTTAAACATCATAACTTAAAGGAGTGATGTGAAAATGACATGGAAAAACTATTTACCGGCTATAAGTAGATCATACCCGGTTGGTATCATGAAAACTTCCTCGAAAATATTGGAAAACCTGTTCATCGATTATGACCGGAGATGTACTCATACTCGGTTGGTATGATGGATAGTTGAAAATATATTTTTGTCAGAAGTACTCTCCCCTGACTATGTGCCACTGCTTAAACGATTCGGGAGACCTTTTTTATGGGAGCTCGAATAGCTTTGTTAGGCCGAAGGCCTCGATTTTGGAACTTGGGGGCTAATATGCCCGGTTTTGAAAATCTCGAACAGTGGGTCATAGGTTGGTTGGCACGAGCAGGAGCTCGTAAACAAACATGAATTATATGCCATGAAATTTTAAATAATTGAATTCTTTGGCCATGGTACCATGACAGGACTAACATACTCAGTCAACTAACAGTAGTGCGACGTGACAGGTCTCCGGACTAATCAAGACAAATAGCTGCAAGTTGAGTTGAGGGTCAAGGTCATTGGACCAGTGGCACCACAGATTATATGTCATGATGTGAAAATACTGATTGTGCATGCAATATATTTACGGGACCTTCAAGACGCCCAAGAGGGGTAGTGATGTGTCCTAGGTCCCTGGACGACCTAGTGGATATAAGGGCAGTTAGTCGTACCAGGAGACCTTGCGAAGCTCAACATAGCTTCAAGCACACGAGATCGGGTTGGGGTCGGGATGAGGTCTCTGTCCTCATACGAGCACGGAGAATTGTTATGGGATTGAGGGTCGGATATTGCAAACATCCACTCATTCTCAAGGTAGAAGTGAAGTACTTCTATCTAGGTGGTCGGTAAAGTCTCTCCGACACCACAAGTGGGTTCAGTGAACGTACTAGCATGTGATTGTGTGTTTGACCTTCATGATGAAGGATGTGTGTTGGGTGATGACACACCATGATTAATAAAAATGGTGATAAAAACATATATTTGAAATGAAAGGTTTTTAAAATAAAATAAAGAGTTTAGAACTCTCCAAAACAAATATTTTTCCTAAAAATTAAATTTCGAAAACTCATTCACTAGGTCGTTGTACTCACCCCCTCCCTTATATCCATTTCAAGAAATTCTAGAAAGCCTACCCCTAAGGACCATTAAATAATATGTCTGTGAGACAAGTATGATTAAATTTAAAATTTTATGCAGTTTTTATTTAGGTTATTCCAGGAAAGGTGCAGGTTTAAAGGACGTCTTACTCTTCACGGTTTATAAATAAGGGGTAACCCTTAGTAAGTCGGGAAAGTGGCAGGTTGATCATGGGGATCCAACCAAATTGGGTCAAGGTGTTACAGTACTGGAATAAACTTTCATTGATATATAAATTTTCTAGCTTTTTGTCTTACAACCTTCTCGGTTGTTTTTGTTCATCCCTTACATCACATACCCAAGATTCTCATCTCATTCTCATCTTTTCCTCATTCCATGTAACTTACTTTAGCTAAGTATATCTCCCTAGTAGACTTAGAATCATTTCCTTTAGTTACTTTCTTCCTTTCTCAAGGCACCATTTCTCCATTCCAAACTCCTTTTCCTAAGATTTCAAGACTATAAGTTCCAGTCATTTTCTTCCACAAGTTTTAGCGTTTATCACCTTTTCATCCTACATGGATCTTTTCTTCATTCTTTGGTCATCATCTTTACACTTGACTTCTTCATGCCTTAATAATAGATCCTTCTTTGCCTAAGTCATATTTTCCCTGTGATAGTTGGGTTTACATGTCCCTTACCGCATGACATTCTTTGGATCTTCTCTTTGACTTCACATCACTATAGCTGCATCGATTTCCCTACTAACTCATCTTTTTCGACTGCTATATTTGTTGGTCATTCAATCTTCAAGTCCTTGAGCTTCCGATAACTTATTGACATACTAAAGCTCTTCCTTTATTATTTCATTCCTCATTCCCACTAGTGCCCTTCCTTTTTAAGTCTCTTCTCCTTTTAAATCCATTTTTAATCACATCTTGATCATTTCATGATCCTTTATTCCCGCCAGTCTCTTTCTTACTTGTATGACGTCTTTTGATGTCATCTTCCTCCTTACGTGTTCCTTGGGTTTGACTTATCTCCTAGATCTTCACAATTTCTTTCCATTTGCACTTGATCCTTTCATTTCTAGCAGCTTGTCTTTTAGGAGATTATCTTCTTCCCAATTTTGTTGGTTCCATTTCTTCTTAACTAGTACTCATGTGTCCTTCCACGATTTCCTTTTTAGGTAGGTTTTACAATTCTTTTCTCATGGAAGTTTCTTCTAACCTTTACCATTATGATTATTCACTCTCAAATGTCCTTCCTAGCCACTAGCTTCACATGCTTACCTTTACTCTTGAGATCCTACGAGTACTTTTCATTTATCTTACCTCATTCTTATTTGCTCTAAGAACTTATTTATTCCTTTGAGGTGAACCCCTCATCCCTTTTATATATATTTTTTCGTATCTTCGTGTCCTAAGTATTCCTCCCTTGTCTCGATTAAGGTTTATTCCTTAATACTCCCCAGTTCTTATTAGAGCTTCATTTTACTCCTCTAGACGATTTAATTAATAGGAGTTTATTTCTTTCAATTGGATTTGTCTAAAATTCCGATTTGGGTTTTCATGTCTTCCTGCAAGTAGGTCATACTTAACCTTCCCAAACACTCAATTATTTGTATATTTTACTGAGGTCCTTATTTGATTCGATCTTTTGCGACACTTTCTCAGTTGTTTTTCTTAACCTGGAGCTATCTCCTTTCTCAATCCAACTTCCTACTCTCATCCTCCTTCTAGTGTCTTCCGTTCTATGATTCTTTTGTTTGATCACCCTACCATTCTTTAGAAGTTCTCTCTTTTTAATCTTCACTTAAACTTAAGGATCTTGTATGGTTCATCCACTCTGGCTTTTCTTCCTCTTTTGGTACATATCTCTGTTTTCCATAAGTCTCCATATCTTATGGATTTCCTAAGGAACTGTATCTTAGTTCTTTACAAGTAGTTGTTATACCTGAGCCTTATTGTTATTCTAATTTCTTCCCATCTTTCCTTGGTGGTCTTAGCCTCCTTGGTGTTCCCCCATACTTATTTCTTTTTTTCTTCTTGATCAGCTTCCATTCTTTTGGTTCCCTTTGAAATATTCTACTCCTTGTTTTTCCTTACTCTTATTCTTTGAGCCTATCTTTAACTCTTTGGACTCTCCATGAATTTGTACTCTTTAATGATTGTTTCCCTTTGTTCCAACTTCTTTTTTCCTTTTCTTAAGAACTCCCTTGGATGGATTCTTACTTATCGTACTTCTAAGGGTAAGTCTTAAGGGTTGAAGTAAACTATAAATAACTCGTCCTTTCTTCCTTAGGTGATTTCCTACATTTTACTTTAATCTTTATTATTATACTCTTTTTTTGTTTTGAATTTATCAAGGAACTTAGGAGTTTTAACAAAAATTTCACTTTCATTCATTCAATAAATATTTTCATGTCATACTTGGCTTATTACAGGAATTTTTTACTCCTAATCCCTTAGGGTCATAGGAATAGAATTAACCCTGGAACGATTGTGGGACACTTGATCAGAACGCTCTGAGAGATTAGTTGGGGTCCATTCATATTACCTAATAGGATGAATTTCATGAATGGCCTCCAATCCGTACCACCTTAATACCTCAACCTCACACTCATAGGTTCCACCCATTGGGAGGGATTGAAGCTAGGTTGAGTAGGTAGAGGTACTTGGTGGACCTTCATGAAGGTGGCATATGCATCACAGTAATTATCCCAAGCCTCCTTTTTCGTTGGGTTCCCCTTCGGTTGTTGTGGGGCTAGAGGCACTGTGGTTGGGCTTCTAGAAGGTGATACTGGTTCCTCTTGTCTGGGAGGAGGGTATATGATGCCTTTCAATTCCAGTAAAGCTCCTACCAGTTTCTGGTAGTCTTCCACCATGTCCTTGGGTACTCGTTTCTCATCCTTTATGAACCTTTTTACGGCTTCCTCCCTCGGGTTGGGTATCTTTTTCAGGGTTATGTGTAGAGGACTGGATTTCACCGCGAATTTCCTAGGAACTCTCCTTCCTACACTATAGTTTAAAATTGGATTAGTGTCAGGGCATAATATTGATAATATTTCAAGGGAACTACGCTCTAATATGACTAAAGTTGTCACACCCCAACTCGGTTTGGTCGGATCCCCGTGAACAATCCGCTGCTCTCTTAGTTCAAGAGGAGTTTGCTCCTTCTTTAACTCAAGAGGAGCCAAGCGTACTTTTAACCTTGTTCCTTGGAAAGACATATATCAAATAAAATACAAGCTTAAGAGATATTAAGCATACCTGACAGAGGGTAAGGCTTGGTGTTATCCCGAGTCATTTTCTCTATTTCCTGAAAAGGGATAAAAAGAGGGGTGAGTTTCTACAACTCAGTGAATGGGTATTTTCAAAAATGAAGTTTTGGTAAACAAATAGTTTTCAAATTGGAGTGTACCAAGCTCCTTAAATCCTTTAAATTTCCTCATTTTCAAATCTCGGTTTTCATAATCATTTCTCATCACAATGGTGTGTTTATCAACCAACACATGCCCCTCATCATGAAGGAAACACACATTCACAAGCCAGCTCGTCCACTGTAGCCACTTGTGGCGTCGGAGCAACATTACCGACCACCTAGATAGAAGCACGTCCACTTCTACCTTGAGAATGAGTGGATGTACGCGACATCTGACCCTCAATCCTGTAACAAAAATTATGTGTCCGTATGAGGATAGAGACCTCATCCTATCCCCACCTTGGTCTCGTGCGCAATGAAGCTATGTCGAGCATCTCAAGACTTCTGGTACAACTAACTGCCCTTATTTCCACCAAGTCGTCTAGAGCCTTGGGACACATCACTACCCCTCTTGGGCGTCATGAAGGTCTCGTAACATAGTGCATGCACAAATCAACAGTTTTTCACATAAGCCATATAATCTATTGTGCCACTGATCTAATGGCCCCGACCCTAAACTCACCTTGTAGTTGTTTGTCTTGACTAATCCATAGACCTATCATGTCGCACTACCACTAATCCATCGAGTATGTCGGTCTTGTCTCAGTACCATGGCCAAACAACTCACTTACTTAATTTTTCATGGCTTAATATTCATGTTTGTTTACGAGCTCCGGCTCGTGCCAACCGGCCTAGGGCCCACTGTTCGAGATTATCAAAATCGGGCATATTAGCCCCCAAGTTTCCAAAACCGAGGCCTACAGCCTAACTGAGCTATTCGAGCTCCCATCAAAAAGATCTCCCAAAATTTTTAAGCAATGGCTCAATGTTAGTGGAGAGCACTTCCGACAAAATAAAATTTTCAGTCGTCCATCACACCAACCGAGTGTGAGGACATCTCTTCTTATAAACGATAAGCGAGTTTTCCACTTCATTCCAGGAAGTCTCATCATACCAACAGAGTATGATCTACTTACAACTGGTAATCAGTTTTTCCATATGATTTCCACATCACTCCTTTTCAGATGTGATGATTAAAATACCACTTACAGTGCATTTTCATTTCCGAGTTGCTTATCATCTCAACCGGGTATGATACTAAATCCCACTCACCCGATCGTGCAGTGTATTTCCTCTAAATCGGCTTTCATCCCTTGAGAGCTTTGCCTTAGTTGACGTTCCCAATAGCTCGTGTTCCTAAATGGTATCAACATCTTTGTTTATTATCATTTGACTTGATAGCCTTCATTCATTATGAATGACTAAAAATATCTAACTTTTCAAATATTTGTAATTTGGTCCCTAAAGTTCTTTTTCTTTTACTTTAGGCCCCAAATGCCAGTTTTTCCCCAAATTGAGTCTTGAAACTTTAAAAAATTTCTCAATGGGACCTAAATTTATTCAAATTCACAAAAAGGGGTTCAAGTTTCTCAAATTCCCAATTTGGTCCTCAATTTTTCCAAAATTACCATTTTACCTTCCTTTATAAAAATGGTAAGTTTTATCCCAAAAATTCTAAAATTTGCTCAATTAGTCCTCCAACACTCTTATCATGCTCAATTGGCCCCCAATTTTATAAAATTTCATTTTAGTCCCTCAAATTTTTGAAATCCCCAAAATTTCCCCATTTTTCCCCCAATTTCAACTTTCCAACACAGCCAAATTTGATTTCATCAAATTGACCAACCAAACATGTTTAATTTTTGAAATTGAAGTTAAATTGGAGTCCCTACATCTTCATACAATTCAATTGCACTTTCAATTGCAAGTTTTCACGCTAGAATGAGCTCAAACGGAGATTAGTCAGAAAACATAACATAGAGAGAAAAAGCTTCGAATGCTTATCGTTGGGGTGCGGCAGTCTAAGCATTCAATTTGAATAGATAGCTCTCTTCCTAAGGTTACCCCTAGGATCAACAATTGCATCAATTGAGTGAGAATTTTATCATCAAATTTTTGTCGGTTCTCTCTCTAGCGCCGGTCAAAAATTATAAAGAGTAGCCAAATTGGCTTACCTTTTAGTTCTAATTCAGCCATAGGAAGGCTGAGTAGGTGTTGGGGGAGCTTGATTTGGCCTGAGTAGGGCTCAAATTGGTTGATTTTAGCCCAACCAAAACAGGGCAGCTTCGGTCTGTCAGAGCTACTTCACTGTTTGATCACGTTGGCGCTTCTCCGGCAACCCTCAAGGCGAATGAAGACTACCACCGTGTAGTTGACTTCTCTCCGGTTCTAAGGAACTCCATCATACCTTCTTTGGCTCAGAAAAGACCCTATATCAAAGCTCTATTTTGAGCTTTACCTAAAAACTAAGTAGCTGGCAGAGAGTGAGATTTTCATGTGTGGAGAGGATGAATGGAGAGGGGCTCTTTATATAGGGAGCTCGGAGACTTGTCACCCATCCATTTGGCACCTTTATAACAGTCATTGATGGCATGAAACGTAATGAACGGAAATGTTCCCTCTTCGACGGCGCTGGTTCAATTTTTCGGTGAGTGAATAGTGTTGTCATCTAAAGGAAGAAGACAGACACCGTTTCGAACCAAACCCGACCAGTCTGAATCGGGTTCAAAGCTTAAACCAGCTGGTTCAGGCCCAATTCAACTGAGTTTTTTAAAATTAAAAATTTCTAAATTTATTATCTATCAAATGGTGGCCTCAATTCTCAAATTAGAATTTTTTAAGCAACCTAGAAAATGAATTTAGCATCCGGTGTAATAGTGGTTCAAATCGGTCCAAACCGGTTCAATCTGGTTTAGATCCAATTCACCTGAACTAGTTTGGTTTTCATCTACCATTCATCCTAAAGTCCTTTTTCATGACTTATGTGACTATTTAGGTCACTTAGGATCCATAATTTTTCCAATTTGCCCTCTTTCTATCGGTTCTGGTTCATAAACCGGCTCTGGTTCATAAATTAGTTCAATCTAATTCACCCAAACCAATCTGGTTTTTCTCTCCCAATTCATCTTAAGGTTCTTTTTCAAGGTTTATGAATCCTTTTGGCTTATTCGAGAGTTGTAAATTCTCCAATTTTCCCGTTCAGGGGTAATAGGTGGATGCCTTAGCGGTTGTGCTATCACTCAAGAGAAAATGGAAATGAGATTAGGGAGTGCATTGTGTGATACCTTCTAGTTTTCCCAGGACACTTGGATGATGTACAGGTACCGTCCTAGTACACCGTAGTGATGAGACAACGATTAAATTTAGTCACATGTGTAAGGGGGCGTGGGCCATTGAAAGGTGATTAAGCGGCCATGACCCTGGGGTGTTGAGACACCCATCTATGAGACGACACATGAAGGTATTAGTTGCACTTAGATGGTTCACGACCCTCGCACTCCAGTTTCCCTATTTGGTATCATCCTAGAATGGTGGTATATTATAGGGGCGTGATATATATATATATATAGGGTCCAAGTAGCCCATTTGTATGTGGGCCTATTTGCACAAATTGTGCAGGAGAGTGTCTTAAAATTGACAGGACTCCGGGGTGCTAAGACACTAAATTGCGAGATGACACAAGTGAAGTGTCAAATGTGGGAATAGTGCCTTGGGCCTCCTACATTCTAGTTCTCGATTTAGTGTTGCCCGAGTGGTGATTCATTTTGGGTGTGTGATTGTTTGCTTTAAGGCCATAAGTTACCCCTACTTTTATTAAGGCTTAAGTGGTTGGGTCTAGTCGTGGGTTGTAAATAGTTTGAACATGTTGTTTGAGCATAAGTAATGATTTTGTCTAAGACTAAGTCTCGATTCTTGCATATAACATCCTAGAGGCATGAGATAGAAATGGGAGACCTAGAATAACCCTACCTTAGCTTAGACTATGAGTCAGATGGGCCAAGACTCCGGTCTCTAAGGGCAAAAGTAAACCACGGGACTCGTAAGGGCATTATGAGTAAAGGATATAGGATTTCATGCTAGGTAGTTTATGAAAAAGATCTGGACCATGAGCCATGTAGTGGCATGACGTTAGTATCCCACTCGCTAAGTTGTGAGCTCACCCCTCCCCCAAACATGGTTGTAGGTAGACTAAGAGGCATGAGGAAAGAAAGCACATTCTCGAGGCACACAGTTGCCCAAGGTAACCTTATATCCTGCACAGAGAGTTAAATTCTTATCATGTTGAAAAGTATTCCCAAGGTTTTGGATGTAATCTAGTTTGGGACTCTCGTGAGCATTTTCCATGAGAAAGTTTTAAATTTATGTTATTTTATAAATGATGTTTACTATTATGATCCTAGGTTTCATCGATTTTATTATGATGAAGGATCCTGCTTTTGTAACATCAACGGAAACAGTAAGACTGCATGGGTTTTCAATCGAGTAGATCGGGTCGAGGCGTGACAACCCTTCGGTGGTATCAAAGCCTGGTTTTCAAAAGTTAAGGATTTGAAAATAGAATGGTTTTGGAAGGGATGAAACTCGGGAATATAAATGATAAGACTTTGTTTATAAGATTAAAGTGAACAAGTTCACTAATTTACCCTACACACTTTTGTAGCCATGGCCATCACTCGAACCACCAATCGAATAGAGAGAGGAATGAGGGCTCGCGAGTATCGAGGGGAAGCGAACCCAGGCCTGAGTTTATCCAAGTGGACTCTAGTTACTCGGAGAATACCACATCAAGTGACACTAACAATAGGGTGTTGGGCGCTGTGGGGATGGGGTACTACGAGAGCGAGTCCAACAGGCCGCCCGTCGTCCCCGACACCGAACACGGAAAGGTGAGCCTAGTATAGAGTGTGAGTCGTTTTCATAGCGAGACTGATGTGATGAGAGACATGAATTGGCTCCACACTTTGAAGAAAGGTATGGATGCTTTCCATATGCCTTACCTGGATCACACGCTTATGGCCACCAGACTCCTCTCTAACAGAGCTCGAGAATGGTCAGGCGTGAGTTTCCGAGGCTGGGTATCCCCAGCTGGCTAATGTTCAAGGAAAGGTTCACGGCGAATTACCTTCCTATGACCCAAGTGGAAGAGCTGACCCATCAATTGGCCATGTTGGAATAAGGGAACGATACGCTGGTAGCCTATGTAGGGGCACCATTTTCATGCAATTCTAATGCTTCACTCCCGACTGGATACAATCGACCATTTTCCAGATTCATCCAAGAACTAAATCGAGGCGTGCACTACATCCTTAACGGGCTAAGGACTCACACGGATATTTAGTTCACCATCGACATGGCCTATGAGTGCGAGAGGTTAGTGGCAAACCATTCGTCCCTAGACCACGCTCATGACGTCAACATGGAGGACATCGAGGAGAAGGAAGACGAGGATGATGAGTAGAGCAATACCGGTCAAAATCATTAGGTATTGGGCTGATGACTTCTCTCAGGTAACCTAAAATGACCGCCTCGTTTAGCTATTGTATTAAGTATCGGGTAGTATATGCAGCATCCGTGTGATGGGGCCTAGTATTTGTGTAGTAAATGGTAGAAACCTCCACAATATATATTGTACATTATACAACCTCTTTGAAGTACATCGAATGTGCCGTGAAATTTGTGCTTAAAATTAAGTACTCTTAAGGCTATGATCGCTTTCAAACTAGTAGACATGTCCTCGAGCAGGGAACCAATCCTGTAGGGGCGTGATCCTAGCCATAAAACTAACAATCCGACAAGGTAGAAATGCCATCAAGAAGTAGCCGGTATCTATGTAAGTGTAGAGTAAGGCCTCACTTAAGATTCTGATACAAATAGGATAATTATATTATAATACCAAAAAATTTTTAAAAAATTGATCATAAATTATTTCGAAATTTTTTTATTTTAAATTTAAAATTTTATTGATTTAATTTCGAATTTGATATAAATTAAAGTAATTTATTTAATTGATTATAATTAATTTAACTATTTTAAATAAAAATAACCTGGTAAAATTTGAGTAATTAGAGAAAAATAAATATTTTATAAATAAATATTTATTAAATATATATATATATAGTTGTGTAATAGAAATTAAAGAATATAAACAAGTATATATATATATATATATAGATGGATGTACATATATTAATTATAAATAATATAAATCTTATTTTAAATTTTAAATAAATATAAATAAATAATAAGTGAGCTACAATCCGAGCGTCACTATAAATAAATAACTCTTTATAATGAAAGTTATCATATTTCTCATTTTTAAACCCTAAAACACTATAAAGAAGGGTCACCTAGTAAAAGTTATATGTTTAAGAACCTACTGCATCATCCTGGTGATCTTTTCTATCTTGAGGCCTGATCTGGACTTTCCAGAAACAAAATCTGCATCATCATCTGAGTCATCAATATTATATACTGTTCTTCCTGATCGAGCACGAAGCCTCTCCACCAAGCTGGTCATCTTCTTCAAGGAGAAATTACACACTTTGAAATGACTAGGGTTTGACAGATAAGATGAAAATTAACTTAATCCCGTAACCAAACAAATTTAGAAAATCAATGAGAATAGAACTCTGCTGCTTAATCCCGTAACCAAACAAAATCAATGTAATAACTTATAAACAATCTAAAACCTAAACAAACAACAAAATGAATATAAGGAAGCCATGCTGCTTCTTTGACCGTTCTTTAAATTTTTAATCTGTAACTTCACTTTTCTTTTCTCATTCTCAATACGTTGAAAGGTTTCATGGATTACCATGGTACCAGATTATGCCCAAAAGCTTACGTATCTGATCCAGATAACCAAAAGCTATCTGTCCAAGTCACAGAAGCCCTAAACTTAATGTCCGAGGAAAGGAAATGGGAGAGACGGATGAAATGGAAACTGCATTTTAACAATCTGGGACCTCAAAGCCCAACCTTGTTTTGGATGTAAACAAAACTATGATGCTAAATTCTGAAACTTGGAGTAATTGAGATACATTAAACCACAAATTAATTTGGTTTTGGGCAATCATGGAACCATAAAAATCAGTATATTTCACATGCATTTCTTCCTTTTATTTGCTTTCGTTTTGCTAAAGGGTGTTCCACGACTCCTATCACAAGCTAGAAAAAAAATGGAATGAGAAAAAAACCAACGAAATCACTAGGACCTTATATCTAGCTCACACCCCAAAAACCTACTATTCATGAAAAAACGATAATTACCGTGAATAACAGATCTAAGAAAGCCCAGACGTCTGGAATTTATCGGAACAAACGGTCTCAGGCACAGTATCTTCAGATGACAATAAAGCAACTGTAGCACCGAGAGACACTGCCGCAAAAAAGGATGAGGAAGGAAGAATAGAGAGAACTGATGAATTCTTTTCCATTTTTTTACCTATCATCTCAAGTTTTCATCTTTAGGTTATATACGCCCTACCAACAACCATAAATGCCATGCTCATCACGACGTCATTCTTCTATCTTGTTAGATAAGTTATTATGGACCGATAACGGGTCGGATCCATATCTATTTAAAATTCATAATTTTTAAATAATGAAACCCTTCCAACCTTATAATCCCACCACACTTCTCTATTTTCTCTAATTTGGGATCTTATTCTCAACATTCGCCCTCACGTGTAATATGGATACACTTGCCATGTGCAATTCTCTATACCTCTCAACACCCGCCCTCAACACCTGTCTACGAGTCGGGATATGAACACAAAGTACCGGGAACACCGGCCAAGATAAGCTCGCGTGGAGGCAAAAAGCCGGTTAAGAGGAATTCAATGCATTCATGTGTGAGTGGGAATATTTATATCATACCCGATTGAGATGATTAGTACCTCGGAATGAAAAACCACAATTAAATGGAATTTTAACATCACATTAATGAAAATTACGTGTAAAAACTATTTACCGATTGTAAGTAGATCATACATTTTGGTATGATGAACTTCCTATAAGGAAGTAAAAAACCTACTTATCGGTTATGAACGGACATGTTCTCATACCTGTTTAGTGTGATAGACAGCTAAAAAGTTATTTTTTTTCTCAGAAGTGCTCTCCACTGACTATGTGTCACTACTTAAACATTTTAGGAAACTTTCTTGACAAGAGCTCAAATAGCTCAGATAGGCCAGAGGCCTCGGTTTTTGAACTTGGGGGATAAAATGCTCGATTTTAAAAATCTCGTATAGTGGGTCCAAGGCCAGTTGGCATGAATAGGAGCTCGTAAACTAACATGAGATTAAGTTATGAAAACTTGAATGAATCATGTGTTTGGCCATGGTACCAAGACAGGATTGACATACTCGATGGATTAGTGGCAGTGCGATAAGACAGGTCGACGAACCAGTCGAGACAAACAGTTGTTGGTCGAGTTTAGGATCAAGTTCGTTGGACTAGTGGCACCAAAGATTAAATGGATTATGAGGAAAACTATTATTTTGTGCATGCACTGAGGTTCGGGACCATCAAGACACCCAAGAGGGGTAGTGATGCATCCTAGAGGTTACTGGATGATATGGTGAAGATAAGGGCAGTTTGTCATACCAGCAATCAAGTAAGTTTGACGTAGCTTCATACAATGAGAACGGGGCGGGGTCGGGATGAGATCTCTGTCCTCATACGGACACGTAGTTTTCTTTTCGGGTTTGAGGGTCGGATGTTGCGTACATCCACTCATTCCCAGAGTAAAAGTGGACGAGTTTCTATCTAGGTGGTTGGTAAAGTCGCTCTAATGCCACAAGTGGGTGCAGTGGACGAGTTGTCCTATGAATGTGTGATCTTTTCATGATGAAGGGCATGTGTTGATTGTTAAATACACCGACTGTGGTTAATGAGAAATATTAGTTTTGAAAACCGAAAAATTGAGTAAATAATTTTAAAGAAAATAAGGAGTTTGACACACTCCAATTCAAACTATTTTTCTAAAAATCTTGTTTCAAATACACATTCATTGAGTTGTTAAACTCATCCCCTCCCTTATACCCCTTTTCAGGTAACCAAGGGAAATCCTATCTAAAAACCTCCATGTTAGCTATACCTGCAAGGCAGGTATGTAAGTTTAAATTTAATATAGTTTTGATTAGTGTTATTCTAGAAAAGGTACAGGTTTAAAGGACTCCTTACTCCTCACGGTTTAAGAAGGGAAAAATCCTTAATAAACTAGGAGAGTGGCGGGTTGCTTACAGAGATTCGATCAAATCGGGTCAGGACGTGATAAGATACATATGCTTGAGTGCCCAGAGTTCTTACTGGTGAAGAAGAAATAGAGGATGCTTGCCGCAAGATCAATAAAGAGGTTAGAAATTTGGGGGATCAAGTGGGCCCCATAAAGGCAGTCCCATTGTACTCAACTCTTTCCCCTGCAATGTAGCAGAAGATAATATAGTGAAAGTAAATGAGGATGGTATAGATTATCCGTAAAGTCAAGAAGAAGAGGACAAGAACTTGATTAAAGTGTTACATTTGAAACTAATGAACCAAAGAGGAGGTTATTAAGAGAATTATGGAGTATAGTAGAAGGCGTAGGCAAGCAATATTGGAACAATACAAAAATAAGCATAAGTTGTAGCATAAATCAGGTTTTTCACTGATTGAGGTCTATAAGCGCAATGTTAATATATGCATACAGCTGCATGAGAAAGGGCTTTTAACGGAAAGTTCTTATCTTCGTATTTACGGGCTGCATGGGGAACATTTACACACAATGGTGCAGGAGGAACTACATGCACTCAGGATCCCTCCAGGATGAACATATCCTTGGATAAAATGTGAGTGAGATTTCTTATATTAGTACTTATTGGATCCATTATGCAATAGTACTCGAAATTTTCTACCTTTCATTAAGTAAAACGTTTTGAGAATATATTCCCCTTGAACTATGTGAACCAAGCTAAAAATATTATTTTGGGGAAATATATTATGTATGAGGATTATAATGTCCCAATGGACCCAAGGCCATGATTTTTAAAAGGAAGTGGGCTCAAGGCCATGTTTTGGAAATCTCGTAAAAGTGGGCCCAAGGCCGATAGGGGTGTGTACCCGTCCATAATGAATATGTGATGAATGATGCTAAAATATCTTAATAATGGGAACTTTGTGTGCTACCCATCGACCCAAGCTGAGTTGTCAAGCTTGTTTGGTCGAGCCGCTACTCTGCTGAATCCAGGTCATTGAACCTGTTGGGCCAGTACGCGTGTACTGAAGCCAAGCCGACAGGCCGTTGCGCTAGAGGGCCAAAGATAAAGGCTATAATTTAAAAAGACTGTTGATTGTGCATACACTATGATGTTCGGACCATCAGAACACCTAGAATGAGGTAGTGTTGGAGCCCAAGGGCTACTGCACGACCCAGGGAGCATAAGGGTAGTTTTGTCGTTCGGTAGTCATGAAGCCAAGGAGCTTCTTGCGCGTGGAGACCGATGTAGCAGGGGAAATGGGGTCTTATCCTACTGAGCGGACATGGTGAAGTAATTTGGGGTTTGATGTGTCATACTATTGATATCCACTCAAACTCTGGGTAAACGCAGTATCCCTCTATCAGGATGGACGGTAAAGGCGTTCCAGTCCACAAGTGGCAAGGTCGATGACCGTTCTGCAAATATGTAATCAATTTGATGATAATTGGTGTATAATTGTGTGTGTTAATTTTAAAACATAAGGCAAAAGAATAACTTTTTTATGATGAAAGAAACGTATTTCAAACTTGTCAAATACAAGTCAATTTTTTAATATCTCCACAAGCTTAACCATGGTGACCCCTCTTTTACCTAAACCTTCTTGAAACCCTATTTATAATATGAGTTGAATCATGGACGTGAAGTCACAATGTCAGCGAAGCCCTCTCACTAAGTTGTTGAACTCATTCCCCTCAAATTACCCCTTTTAGGTTAAAATTGTGAAAAAGGATACGTGTTGATGGGGAAGGTCAACCCTAAACTAAATGTATGTCTTACATTCAATATATAGTCCCGGTATATGGTTTCCGAAATTTACTTTCCAAAGATTTAATTTATTAATTTGAAAAATAATTTGAGATATTTTATTTTGAGCCTTGCACCCTGTCAGTTTTACGATGATGAGGCGCCCATCGTTGTAAGACCGGGAGAATCCGATAGTTGTCTGCAAGTCAGACCAAGGAAATCGAGTTGGGGTGTGATAACTTAAGTGGTATCAGAGCAATATATTTTTTTCGAACTTGGTTTTTGGGGAAGTGAAAATATTTTTGAAAAGCAAAGATATCGGGAAAGTATGACTTACACATGTCATCACCCAAAGATTTCAATAGCCTTAGCCTTCAATCGAGGCTACTCTTATTGAATGGAGTCATCCATGACCTTAGTATGGGAGCGACCTTGAGGAAAATTTCCAGATGGAAGAACGACCTTATTGGATAAACTAGTTAACAAAAATGTGGAAATAATATAAAATGTTAATTATAAAAAGTATAAACTAAAAGATAAGGAGTGAAGGTAGAGTTGATTAACAAATATCAAAAGAGTATGTATGAATAAAATAGATCACAAATAGTAAATATTTGTTAACTTAGAACACAATAGGGTATTATAAGTGCATTCGACCCGAAAAATAAAATATGAATAATTGAATATCAATTACCAATAAATATAGTTATCCTTGCAAAATAAAAATATAATAATGAGTAAATAAATTAAATGCATAGAATAACTATTAAAATTAGAAGCACATATTACCAAAATTTTGAGAACAAAACTTTTAGAAGGATGTGGAGTAATTATAACACCAATATTTTTTAATAAAAAAATTGATAATGAATTAGTTCAAAATTTTTTTATTTTAAATTTAAAATTCAATTTTTTTTCGAATTCGATATAAATGAACTAATTTATTTAATTGATTATAACTAATTTAACTATTTTAAATATCTCAAATGGGTAAAATTCAAGTAGGAGAAAATAAATATTTTAAAAATAAATATATATAGTTATGTAATAGAAATTAAACAAAATAAATAAGTATATATATTTAATTGGATGGAGATATATTAATTATAAATAATATAAATTTTATTTTAAATTCCAAATAAATATAAATAAATAATAAGTGATTTTCAACCCACACTCAACTGAACTCACTATAAATGAAATCTATCTTTTTTTAAACAATATAAATATATATATATATATATATATAATTAGATGGAGAAATATTAATTATAAATAATATAAATTTTATTTTAAATTTTAAATAAATATAAATAAATAATAAATAATAAATAATTTTCAACCCACTCTCAACTGAACTCACTATAAATGAAACCTAAAAATATGATAGGGCGCTTAATTAGGTAAAAATTTTTAGTTTAATCGTGCTACTTTGAAATCTGATGGGGTTTTTCGTATCTGTACGAAGGGTTTAGTTCACTTTTGAACATGCTTCTTTTGCTCTACTTTCTTCTTCGTCAGGCATGGTGCTAGAACCTCGTTAAGAGATGCTTTTACTTGACCCAAAGAATTGGAGATCCAACTACAAGAAGTAGTCTCATACAAGATTTTTCTTTTATTTTTTCTTTATTTTTCTCATTTGACCGTATTTGTCATTTTCAAACCCTAAATGCTACCCTCACCTACTCCATACTCTCCACGAAACCCTCCTTCCCGACGACGTCATTCTTCCATCCTCTTCCCAATTAGTTTTATATGATGTTTGACTGCAATTATAAGTCGTAGTACATCGGCGGCCAGAAGAAGAAGTTCATAAGGTAGTTGGATGATTTGGAGTCTTCGGCATCGCTCCATTCTCATCATAGCAATGGAATGAAGGATTATGGATCTGTTGATTTCCGAACGCTGTTCATATGATGTCCCTAAAGAGTGGACTATAGTAGGAGTGAAAGGTAGTGATGCGAATACGGAGGAGCCTCGCCGATTCGACAGCCCCAATGGCGTAACTTAGTATGGGAGAAGCTCACCGGAGGATCACTAAGTACGTTAGTAGCTCCTCCGAGTCTGTATTCTATTAGGACGCCGCGTCCCTCAAACTTCTCCTTTGTTTCTCCTCCAATTCTCCCTCTCTTCTCTCCTCGTTGACTCTCTCAATCTATTTCCGGACGCCAATAGCTTGATTAAGGAGTTTAATAAATATTCTCAGTTTGGAGAGATTATTGTGCCTCTATTCCACTCTCTTTAGAATTAGAGGCTCGGCCATTCAGTCGACACTTATAATGCATATGAAAAGGCCGCCAATGCTTTTATACATGAGTTCAGAAATTAGGACTATGTGTGGGCCTTGGAGGCTCTGTACGTAGTTGAATATAAAATCAGGATTCATGCAGAAAGGCCTGATAGACAACTAGGCTCAAGTGGTAAACTACTGGAGAAAGTGAAGGAAATCCTTTCTGGAAAGGACCCAAAATGTGTTGGAGCATTATATGTGATTTGTCAGCTGTTCAAATTTTACTTTAAGCTTGGTGTAGTCCACCTATGTCGAAGTGTTATAGGAAGCATTGTGGCAGTTCACAAAGGAATTTTCCAAGAGAGACAAGGTTATATATATGTATTATATTTGTTTGGAAGTCTTAAAAAATTTCCCTACTGCCGATCCTAAGTTATCTCATGCCTTTACTCATTGCAACCCTCACAGTGAAGCTTTTATTAGGAATTCTACCTCAAGATTGGCCCCTGGACAAGTACAATTTAGTTGAGTACAGGAATGTTGTCCTTGCACTAAAAAGTGGTGACCTTCGACTTCTTTGAGCAGCTCTCAATGAGCATGAAGGCATATTCCTAAAATTCAGTGTATCTTGTTATTGAGAAGCTATTAAATATGAACATGGGAATGAAGACAGGTCCAAAACTGCTCCTCGTTCTCACATACTGCATACGTTAACGCCTTGCACATTCTCTCTGATAAAGCCCAGTTAGTTTCTGTGCGTAATTGCATTCATTCTTCCATTATCCCCGCAGCCTAAGAGCACCTCCGGTCCCCATCGAGCGCATCGCTTAATTGGGGTTTTGTTCGGATTGATGGGAACGGAGAGGAAGACAATGGTGAGCCTCTTCGACGTGGTGGGTGATGCCTCTATCATCTCCAAGATCAGAAAGCCGAACGAAGGCTTTTTTGATGGCGGCAGCAACAGTAGCAGCCTTATCAACCGTTGGAACGAGGTATTACGAGGCAGTAGAACGAAGAGTCCCTGCAAGTTCTAAAGGCAACCAGACTCTCATCTTGGCGTCGGGGAGACATGTAGTGGTAAATCCACTCTAATACCTCAGTTTATCCTAGAGGCAGTGGATATAGAAATTACTGATAAACGAAAAAAAATAATGATTGCTTGTAGACAACCTCGAAGAGTGTAGCTGTCTGTTTCAAAGATGGATGTAACAATTGAAGAAAAAGTAAGTTATAGCATTCATTTGGAAAACTGCAGTAGTGTAAGAATTTACTTAAAATACCCAACGCATCAAATGCTATTAAGAGAGGCTATGGCGGATTCATTACTAGAGCGCTACAAGATTATTATCAGCAACTGATATTCTCTTTAGTCTGTTAAAAGAAGTCCTAAAATTAGTCATGATCTTGAAGCTTGTCGTGATGAATGCTACTCTTGAAGTCCAAAAGTTTTAAAGTTTTTTTAATAGGCACCTCTTATAAAAGTCCTAAAAAATAGTCCTCATCTGAAGCTTGTAGTAATGAGTGCTACCCTTGAAGTCGAAAAGATTCAAAGTTATTTTAATGGGATATCTCTTATGAAAGTACCTGGAAGACTTCATCCCGATGAAGTCTTCTATACTTCAGAGCCCAGATGGATTACCTGGACGCTACTATTCGTACTGTTGTACAGATATATATGCTTGAGTGCCCAGAGTTCTTATTCGTGAAAAAAAAATAGAAGATGCTTGTCTTAAGATTAATAAAGAAATTGGAAATTTGGGATCAAAGTGGGCCCCTTTAATACAACAGAAGATAATATAGTGAAAGTAAACAACTGTCGTATATATTATTCACATAGTAAAAAATAACAACAATAACTTGATTAAAGTGTTACATTTAAAACTAATGAACTGGAAGAGTAGGTTGTTAAGAGAATTATGAAGTATAGTAGAAGGTGTAGGCAAGTAATATTAGAATAATATAAAAATAAAGCATAAGTTGGAGTATAAATCAATTTTTACACTGATTGAGTAGCGCATTGCTGATATATAACTGTAAAAGGTTTACAAGCGCATTATTAACATATGCAAGCTGTTGCATGAGAAATAGATTTTAACGAAAAGTTCTTATCTTCGTATTTAGGGGAACGTTTAAACACAATAGTACAAGAGGAACTACGTGCATGCAAGATCCCTTCGGGCTCAACATGTACTTGAATAAAAGGTGAGTGTAATTTTTGACATCGATATTGATTATACTGATGATTCAATAGTACTCGAAATTTCCTACATTTCATTAAGTAAAACGTTTTGAGAATATATTTCCCCTTAACTACGTGAACTAAGCTAAAAATACTATTTTGGGAAAATATATTATGTATGAGGATTATAATGTCCAAATGGGCCCAAGGCCACAGTTTTTAAAAGAAAGTGTGCTCAATACCATGTTTTGAAAATCTCGTAAAAGTGGGCTCAAGGTCAATGTACACGGACGTGTACTCGTCAAGAATGAATATATGATAAATAATGCTAAAAAATTTGAATAATGGGAACTTTGTGTGCTACCTATCGAGTCAAGCTAAGTTGTCGAGCTTGTTAGGCTGTTATTGAACCTGTTGGGTGAAGCCAAGCCGACAGACCGTTGCGCTAGAGGGCCAAAGATAAATGCTATAATTCAAAAAGACTATTGATTGTGCATGCACTGTGATATTCATGCCATCAAGATGCCTGACATGAGATAGTGTTGGAGTCTAAGGACTATTGCACGACTCGGGGAGCATAAAGGCTGTTTTGTTGTTCAGTAGATCGTGAAGCCAAGGAGTTTCTTGTGTGTGGAGACCGAGGCAGTAGAGGAAATGAGGTCTTGTCCCATTGAGCGGACATGGCGAAGTAATTTGGGGTTTGATGTGTCAGACTATTGATATTCACTCAAACTCCGGATAGAGGCATTATCCCTCTATCAGGGTAGATGGTAAAGACACTCCGATCTACAAGTGGCATGGTCGATAACTATTCTACAAATGTGTGATTCCTTTGATGATAAACGGTGTATGATTGTGTGTACTAATATTAAAAGATAAGTTGAAATAATAACTTTTTTCTGATGAAATAAAACGTATTTCAAACTTGTCAAATACAAGTCAATTCTTTAATATCTCCACAAACTTACCAATGGTGACTCTTGTTTTACCTAAACCTTCCTGAAATCCTATTTAAAGTATGAGCTGAATTGTGAACTTGAAGTCACAATGTCGGCAAAGCCCTCTCAGTGAGTTATCAAACTCATTCCCCTCTAATTAACTCTTTCAGGTAAAAATGGTGAAGATGGATACGTGTTGATGGAGAAGATCAACACTAAACCAAAGGTTAGAGCCTTGCACCCTGTCAGTTTTATGATGATGAGGCGTTCATCTTATAAGATCGGGAGGATGCGGCAGTTGTCTTCATGTCTAATCGGGGAAATCGGGTCGGTGTGTGACTACGATGTCCACGAGTATCGTATGCACACATGGATCGGGACATAAGGGTAACCACGTCCAAGGCAAATGGGTCCTTAGGGATGCCATTCTATGGGGGCGTGATGTAACGATGAAAGGGGAAAGCCATAAGCGGTTGGGATGGCGTGACCCTTGTCCAAAATGGACCTCATCATAAGGGCAGGTCAGTTATCCACCCCAGAGCCAAGCGAGAGTGCAAGAGAAAGACATGGCAACCTAGGCCGATAAAACAAAGGAAATAGTATTTCCCATACAAAAAAAGAAGAAGAAAGAAGGAAGGAGGGACCAACTATGTCATACCTAGAGTCCCGTTTTAAGGCTAAGGGTTATGCAAAAAGGGGGAAGTATGCTAAACACAAATCACTATTGCCAGATAGGAAGTAATAATATGTAATGACACTCGATGATATGCTAATAAGATGAGATTAACGGGAAGTAGTTTTATTAGACTTGCCTGGATTGCTCTGGAGGGATAGCTCGACCTCATGATCGATGTTATCCTTGGGGACTAATCTTATATTGCAAAGAGAATATTGGATAACACCAATAACATGCACAAAAACAATTGTAAAGGGGGAGAAGAGGGGTTCATGAGAACTAGCCATTCTCTTTAGGGTGCTCCAAACCTACTCGTAAAAAGAAGGATGAAAACATAAGGTGGTGCATCAAAAAGCATGGACTGGGTCAAGCAATGGTCGAAGAACGTGATCCACTTCCTAACATCAGTAATGTCCTAATATACTCAAGATGAGAACTGTCACACCCCGACCCGGTTTCCTCGGTCGGACCTGCACAAAACCCACCACATCCGTCCGACTTTACAACAATTGGTACCTTATCATTGTAAATTCGATAAGGTGTAAGGTGTAAAATAAAATACTCAATTTATTTCTTAAAAAAATAATAATTTAAATATTTAAAAAATAAGCTTAATAAATCATAACAGGACTGAGTACTGAATATAAAGCGTATTTTTTATTTAGTGGCTCCTTCCATGATCTGCATGTATTTTATCACATTTATTACACTTTTACTAAATAATAACAAAATGAGTTTGACAACAAAATGAGTTGATTTAGCACAAACTCAAATAAACTTTTACTAAATGATATTTATACCATAAAAGAATCCAAAATTTTCATCAACAAAATGAGCCTTGAATTAAATTGATGATTAATTTCCCGATACCATAACCGGTATTTCTACATAATGGTGAATTTAATTTTTCAAATTGATATTTTTAAGTAATCTAAAAAATGAGATATATAATATATTTTTTTTGGAAGTTTGGGTAAAGATTTAATTTTGGGTAAATGAGGGGTAAAATGATATTTTTTATTCAAAAAGGGCAAATTTGTCATTTATGTCCCATATAAGATAAAATAGTAATTTTTTATTTATAGACAAAATGATAATTTATGCAAAAAAAAATGGTAATTTTTGTATAAATATGAGTAAAATGATAATTTTGTAAATAAAATAAAAATTTAGTGGTAATTTTAATAAAATTTTAAAATTTTTTATTATTTATATGAAAACAAGTAAATAATAGTGTAAATAGGTTGAGAATGGTATTTTTAAATAATCTAAAAAATGAGATATATAATGTATTTTTTTTTGGAAGTTTGGGTAAAGATTTAATTTTGGGTAAATGAGGGGTAAAATGATATTTTTTATTCAAAAAGGGTAAATTTGTCATTTATGTCCCATATAAGATAAAATAGTATTTTTTTATTTATAGATAAAATGATAATTTATGTAAAAAAAATGGTAATTTTTGTATAAATATGAGTAAAATGATAATTTTGTAAATAGAATAAAAATTTAATGATAATTTTAATAAAATTTTAAAATTTTTTATTATTTATATGAAAACAAGTAAATAATAGTGTAAATAGAATGGTATTTTTAAGTAATCTAAAAAATGAGATATATAATGTATTTTTTTTGGAAGTTTGGGTAAAGATTTAATTTTGGGTAAATGAGGGGTAAAATGATATTTTTTATTCAAAAAGGGTAAATTTGTTTTTATGTCTCATATAAGATAAAATAGTAATTTTTTATTTATAGACAAAATGATAATTTATGTAAAAAAAATGGTAATTTTTGTATAAATATGAGTAAAATGATAATTTTGTAAATAGAATAAAAATTTAATGGTAATTTTAATAAATTTTTAAAAATTTTTATTATTTATATGAAAACAAGTAAATAATAGTGTAAATAGGTTCAGAATGGTATAAATTATGTAAATTATATTTTGGTGATAAAACCATAATTAAAAAAATATATGATAAATTATATTTTAGAGAGAAAAATATAATTAGAAAAAATTAGGGTGAATATAATATATATTAATATAAATCAAATTTAAACAATGGTAAATGTTATAATAATGTTATATGTATATTTTTTTGTAAAAATATATATACATACTAAACCAATATAAGAGAAGCATGAAAATTTAGATTAATTTTGGGATTAATATTTGAGTCAAATTTATAATATTATGTTCGATTTGATTAATAATATAAATATTTAAAAATTTATAAAATTACACTCTTATGTCATTCATTTCATTTTATTTTTGATCCATTTTATAATTTAATAATTTTTCATAATTAATTTTTTATTTAGTAGGCATTTTCTTGTTCCTTCTAACCTAATTTAACTCATTTTTTAGATAACAACTCAATTTGATTATTATTATTTTTTAATTCAATTCCAATTTCCCATATAATTCAATTGATGTTATAATTGATTCAGGGAAATGAGGAGCAATAAAATGTTCACTAAACCCTAAATTCCGAGCGGAGTATAACGGTATGAAGAGAAGCAGTGGTTCAACCAAAAATGATGGTTGTATGTTGAATACATGAGCACTCACTCATATACGTGGTTTACTCGTATCATATACGTGATGCCACCGAGCATATGGCTAGAGCCACGATAATTTATTGTAAGAAAAGGAGCCACCATCAAATAGGGACGCACTAGACCTCAACTAACTTCCTCCAAGTCCTTCGTACTCCTAAAATCCATAATTGCTCTAAAATAGACCCCAATCCTTTGTCACCAAAAAGCTAGAATTTGATAATCTTATAATAGTACCAAGGGTTTCCGGCACACCTAGATTGTAAGTTTTACTGCCTGATTTTCCTGAAACAGCTTCTTAGATTAGGAAGAAGCTTAGTCGTCACCTGCTTAAAGTAACAAAAATAAACTTTTCCACCGAGAATCAACAAAAAAAAAATGCATCTCTTGAAGTACTTTTTCAGTTTTTCCTCGAAGAAAAATGGAGTAATTAAAGAATTTTAGACGTTGTTGTTACTTTACTTCCATTAACCATGTATTGCATCAGTCAGGTCTCTATCCATGATACTGAGCCAATCTCATATTAGCATCGAGTTTCAAGTCCGTTTGAGTTAGATAAACTGAGAAAAATAATAGAAAATTTTGATTTATGATTTATGATTTATAATTTGACACCACATTAAAGAATAAGCAAAAACTAGAAAAAATGGGAATAAGCAAATATAAGAATAGAATCCCATATAAATATGTGGAAAATTATTTGGACATGGGATCTGATAGAAAATCTCTCAAGCCACTGAATGGAGGGTTCCATCTTTATATTAAAAGTATACATGGTTTAAAACGATCCAAAATAGTGGTCTAAATTATGTCATCTCCAAATCAAATCATTCTCTTTACAAAAACCTCAGCAACTCTTCCACAACTAAGGCAGAACCCTCTAATCACAAGAGAAAAATGCACTGTCACTGAACGAACATTCTGGCAACGTGGAATATAAGGGTGTTAAGGGCATGTGCCACCGTGATGGAGGCCCACCACCTCGGTAATTATAAAGACGCTATTATCAAGGAAGGTCCGTCATAGTGCCTGGAGTTCCTGTTCAAGAACAATCATGCCTACAGGCTTGTAGGCATTTAAGTTTTGCTTCTTCCGTCTCCAGAGGAGCCACACACCAGAAGCTGATAGTCCAACAAGCAGGGTGATTACAATTGCCATAACCAAGAGCTGGTAATGTTTCTGCCTCCAGGTCCTGCATAATATTTTTGAGATGCAGTAGAGTACCAATGAGGATATCCATAGAAAAGCTCTCTTTCACAGTTATCTTATTGACAGAGAAGAAAAGAAAAGAGCATGTCGAATACAGAAAGAGCGAGACATATATGATTGAGGCATCATGTAGATACAATATAGAAAACTTCAGATTGGGAGACATACCTTGTTTCCAGCGGCTCAACATGCCATTGAGTAAGCTGGCAGCTTCCAAAGGTCTCAGGAAGTTGAACACGATGTTCAGAAAACCGGGAAATAATTTCCTGTAGACATAATATATACTGAATTCTGTCTGAAAACATATGATGCTCAAGAATACAATCAGTTAAAGAGTTTCTGTTTACTCACCATTGCACTTGAATTGGAAATTGATTCACCACCACTGACAGGAAGTATTGCCCACTTGAGTAGTGAACCATTTACCTTTGCAGTAACACCTAATAGATGGACCTGCAATGATCCAAAACAATTTAATTTAACCGCTAATTATTTCTCAGGGGAATTCCTCCAAAATATCAGCTTCTCAACCTGTGTGATATTGACATCTAACTCATGAGCAATGAATTCAGCGAGCTCAACAGTGCGGGGCTTCAGTTCTGAAATATTCATGCTTGTAAACATATCAAATGTGATTTGCCCTACAGGAGTTTCTGAAAATTCACAGGAATGCAAAATCAAAAACCCATGTGATGTTATATCCCATATGATGTATGCAGGGCAATATGAGCAAAAGATAAGAGAATGACAGAACAATAGAAATACCAGGATTGTCAATGTGAGGCGGCATAGGAGCAAAAGTAGGTGCAAGAGTAGGTGCAAGATGATTAGTTTGATTTGTAGTTGTGTTTGATACTGGGGGCAATGCATGAGAAGGTGAAGATAGATGAAGTCTATCCCACAACTCAGAACAATTTGTTTTCCAAAAACCGATCTTTGAATGCTCTCTATCATATGTCACAAGTGTATTTCGGACAATAATCCCTGTCACACATTGGAAAAGTAAGCAAGAACCAATTTATGCTTGTTATTCACGCATCTTACAAGATGAACTCTGACAATTTGGTTTCAATAAAACCATACCGCTCGTGTTTTTTTTTTCTAATAAAATAAATATGGAATTCACAGAATTCACTGGGTTAACTAACCTCCCAATAGAGTTGTTGGATCTTTCCCGTTTTGAAAAATCCCCAAGCAATATGCTCCTTGAACCTTCGAATGCTTTATAAGAATGAAATTGAGCAATCAATCAGCTTCAACCAAGATTCAGATGTCTCAAGGTTTTTCCAGTAAAAACTGACCCGGAATAAATAATTCTCAGGTGATAGTGTCAACTTATGCCCATTGCCAAATATCATGTCCACTGCTGGGAAGGAGCTTGACAACTGTGAAATATCACTGCAAACAAAAGCAAAATGAAACAATTACAGCAATGTGCAAAAAGAAAGAATTTAATAAAAAATATTGAAAAAGAAAAGAATATCTAATACTTGGAGGAATAATGCATAAACAATTCAGAAGAAATAATTAGATGTTCCACTTCCATTTTAATAGAAGATACCTTCCAGCACCAGAGAAGCATATATCGTTATAGCTTGGGTCAGGACCGCGAATTTTCTTTAAAGATCGAACTTCCTTCATAATCTGCAAAAAGGGATACCTGAGATCACATTAGCATGCTACAATCACTAAGAAAATTTTAAGTGGATAATGGACACATTCACTGGAGAAATAGATCCTTATCAGTTAGAAGATGTAGATCTAACTAACATCATAAATAAGATTAACAAGTAAAGTTTTATGATGGGTAGGTGGCAGAATACAGAACTTACAGCTTCTTTGAAAGCTAGAAAAGCTTCCTCCGGCAGATAACCATAGGTTGTCCCACTGTCGAGGACACTTCCATACTTCTTATCAAAGATATTTTGGCTTAGAGACAGCGGCTTTCCTCCAACATGAAGCTCCTTCAGATCAATATTGTAGTAGGGACTGTTACCATCCCGAAACTAGAGTAAATCATGAGAAAGACTAACATATTTTCATTGCAGGAAACATAAAGACTAAATATTTTGGCTACTGAATTTGAGATTTCTGCTAAGAAAATACTCTATCCGAATAACTGAATGTTGTATTCCCACACTTCAAATCCATTTTCTTTGATAAGAAACACATAATATACAGAACCTTGATAGCAAACAATTAATAAAGAATGGCTAGATGGGCTCATTAAAACATGAAATTCTCCTAATTGTGGATTTTAGTTTTTCAGAAAACTAACCCTTGATAAAAAATTAAATAGTTTGTTGAAGCACAGCATTATACACTTAATTTAGCAAAACTTTCCAAAAAACATGACAAAGTAACCCACAGTAGTAATCCAAGTGGGAAAAGTTCATGAGAGAAACACCATATATGAAATTAACCAATTTACCTGAAATTTCTAGATAGCTTATATCTCTTTCCATAAATATACACATTTTGATGATTTTAAATCAATGGTCAGAAAGGCTATTGGATCCACTCAAATCTCCAAAACATAACTTTGCTAGTTTAGGGTCTACTAAGTTCTTAAAACTTTGAGTCAGTTTACTTAAAGTTTCTCTTTACAACATATTAAAACTTAATACTCTACAAAGCTTGCAAGAGAATACCTTCGTACAGGATCAGAGTATGAGAAAACCATGTCAGAGGGAGGAGATATTGCCCCAAGGACCATAGCCCCTCCACCAATCTCCATCCCACCGTAACACAGAGAGAAGGAGTCGCTGATTACTCCCTTCCCTACAAGCTGGTCCACAATGCTGAGATCTCCACGACCCAGGCCCATTATGCCATCAGCATGCTGACTATAAAGATCTCCTGTTTCCATATTTTCGCATCCGAAAACTGCTTGCTGAGGAGGAAACCCACTTAAGTTCCCAAAAGATACTAAATCTTCACCAAGCACACCACTGCTAGAGCTCATCTCAGCATACTGTCTCTCATATACACACTGAACTCCATTTTCATCGCAATTGCAATCTATGTTACATTTAACAGGATGATAAGTGCTGGATTCTTTGGGCTGGAATTTTGGGTCCTGGAAATATGGAAAGGAAATTTCTTAGCAATAGGACACCTTTCATTATCAAGAAAACTTTAAAACTATTGTATCATCTGCTCTGTCGTGGGAAACATTTTGTTCTGCCTTCTTTCTACAGCATAAGAATGCGGTTAGAATCTCTTATTTTTCATTATCAAGAACTCCAACTTGGGTCAGGCAATACTTTTACATAAAAAACTACAGTGATCTTAAAGAGTCCAAAAATCACTTATTTTTTATTATGCAAAATATCTTGATCGCAATTTTTGGATAAAGTCCAATAAACAACAAAGTGAACCAAGTTATCTCCAATGGGGTTGCTGAAAGGAGACTAATTACATAGGAGCCTGAAGGCATAGAACCTTTCGCTTAAGAAAATAACCTTTTATTAATGGAAAATAAAACAATCACGCACCTGGTGCTTCCCACACTGATCACAATTCGAGCACGGGACGTAGGTCACCGTGCTGCCTGTATCCACAATCAAGGCAAACTTCTGCGGTGGCGTCCCAATCCAAAGGCGCGTCGTATAGTATCTAATCTCGGGAACCAATCACAGAGCGAAAGTCAATATCACAACAATAATGGAAGATGGATGACGATGAGATGATACAACGGCTAGTGAATCACCAATACTCAGGCGGTTAGATTACCCGTTTAGGAGCAGATCGTCGTGCAGGGACATGCGGGCATTGGGCTTTTCGGATCCCTGAAGATGCCGGCGGCGGGAATCCGTAGAGGCCCGGGAAGAATTAGGTGGGGAGAGGAAGAGAGGTAGGACCATGGGCGGGCGGGCGCCATGGTGCGGCGGAGAGAGGAGGCCCGTCGTGGAGAAGGCAGATTGTAGGGCAGAGGTACAGAGGAGGAAGATGGCTACTACGTGAATCGGGAACGAAACCCGGGCCATCCTGGGCGATGCGGGTCCTTTTTCAGGCTGGTCTGAAAGGAATGCTGACCAAAGAGCAAAATGAATGAGAGGAGCCAAGGGTGATTCTGGGTAATTGAACTCAAAAGAGAGAAGACTACCCTCTTCCTCTTGCTTTGTTTGTATGTACTAACCAAATTAGAGAGAGAAAATAGCAGGAAGAACGTCAACGTAGAGAATTCGGTATTAAACAAATACACAGGCCAAGAAGATAGTGGTGCGGATGTCCGTCAACTTCTCTGTGCACAGTTTTTTTCGGCCAACCGTGCCTCGGTTTGGTATTCTCTCCTCTTTTTTATTATTATAATTCCCTTTTCAATATGGAATTAATTTACGGCTTTTGACTGCATTTCCTAGGCAATTGAACTATTTTTTGCCTAGGTTCCACACATAAAGTTCACCGGGTCAAACAATATTCACCCTCATCAAGTCATCTGCATCATAGTGCAGAAAAAGTCATATGCATGATAATGGAAATAAAGTCATTTGCATTTAAACCATTGACACATGGGATATTTTGTTTTTGGATAAAGATAGCAGCAGTACATTGAAGCTTCTTAGATAATTATAAGTTAACAGTTGAAATTGGTGAGATTTGATTACCATTTACTATAATGTTGTAAAATTTTCTTATTTGCACCCAGGTTTCGTTTGTAAAGAAAAAATATATTAGCGGGCGCCCCTGAAACATATTGATTGGTAGTTAGTGAATATAAAATTGTGCATGTAAGTATTAGCATACTACATTAAAATTTGCTGATTATGTTCGCCTGCGTGTCAATTGCTCACGCTCGTACAACTGTATTAGATTATTGGTTAACTATCTAATTATCATTGCGACGTTCAACAATTTGTTGTGCCTCGACTGATATAATTTAGTTGATGCCAACAATTTTATCTTATCACACCACGTATAATTATTGATTGCACATGCTGGTATAACTTGTTGTATAACTCAAATCATTGATTGACACGATCTTTAAAAACATTCAATAAATTTGGCTAATTTTAATATTATTTAATCAATTTCACTAAATAGTAAATAGATTTTCGATCTAAATTATTTTTTTAAAAATTATTTTTCTTATTTTCATAATTTTTAATTTAAACTTTACTTTGTACAATAGCTCGTAAAATTTATGATATTTCAAGTTCAACCTAACTTGATTTAATATCAATTTAATTTTTGTCTAATACTCAAATCTCAATAAAATAGGATTTCTTTTAAATTTTTTCAACTTAACAAAATTCTGTAGTTTCATTTATTATATTTGATTTGTTTCTAATCTTCGTTTATTTTTTAGGATAAAAATGATTTTAACTTATATTTTGTTAAATGAGAATTCCCTTTCATAATTTTAAGTGAGATTTAGTATTATACTTATGCACTCATATATTGATCAAGTTCCTTTTTAAAATAAATAGATCCAATTTACTATTTCACAAAAAAATTTAGTTGAATCCTCTTTAATATATGGTCTAAATCTCCATTTTTAAATAATTAAGTTGAATCTCACTCTAAAAGTTCTAAAAAAGTAAGCTAAATTTTACTTTTCATAATATATAAGTTAAAATCATCTTTACGAGATCCTTATTTTATAAATTTTAGTTCAAATTTATTATTTTATAATTTATGGACCTAAATTCTTTTTTTATAATTATGGGTGAAAAGTACTATTTTTTTTAAAATATGGGTTGAATATAAATTGAACCCAATTTTAAAAAATCTGGATCAAATATCTTATTTTAGAAAATTATGGGTCGAATTCCTTATTTCAAAAAAATGGACCCAAATACATTTTTAATAAAATATGGGTTCAACCCCCAATTTCCAAATTATAGATTTAAATTATTTTATAAAATATGGGTCGAAATTCCAACTTCCAAAACTTAAATAATATTATTTATTTATAAAATATAAAATATAGGTCAAAACCTTATTTTAAAATTATGTATCATAATCCATCTTTTCATATAATATGGGACAAAATCTCCTTTAAAATATATGTTTAAAATGTCTCTATTTTATTTTTCATTTTATTATCATAATAAAATAAATCACATAATATGTAATAAACATGTGTTGCCCAATCAAACTTAACACTATAATTATAATTTTACTCACTTACACTATCATCCAATCCTTGGGGTGAGTTTTTCCTCATCAAATCCTATGCTAATCATTTATGTCAAACTATTAAAATTATACATATATCTAATTAATACTTATTATGAGTATTATAACTTTATTTTATATATATTTTCCTGCCCCACATTTCCTTTGTTAATTACTTAGTTCCCTAAAAATCTCTAATTTCCACTTCAAACTTTTAATCAACCTATTATCTTTATTAGATTCCCAAATTTTAACTTATTGTATTTGGGTTTTCAAATTTCCACGCCTTATCACATAACACATGATTATTGGTTGTGGTCACAAAAATGGCGGTCCGGTTTCTACACATTTATCAACATTGTTTAGACTAGTTTCCGGTGAATATTTCCTGTTATTTCAACCAATTTCATCCTTGTTTGGTCGTGTTCACCCAAAATTTAACTGATTCTCGACCCAATTTATTTTTTTAAAAAATATTTCGGCCCATATTCATACCAATTTTAAACCGATCTTTCTTCTAATCCTTCCACAAATCATAATAAAGGTTCATTATTCTCAATTCCCTATCAAGGATGGCTTATTGAGGTTTAGTCTTCTAAATTTTTGACACTTTATAACATCCCGATTAAAACTAATTTCCTTGTCCGGTTTGATTCCATTTTTGGACTCATTTAGTTTTTTGTCATGACTTTTCGAGTAATATTTATAGTAATAGAATTGGATATTACACATCATGACCCATAAAGCACTGAATTTGAGGTAGATGAACTGGAGAGAATTAAATAAAGACTATGATCTCATAATCCATTACTACTCAGAAAAAGTAAATATAGTGGCATATGTATTGAGTTGCAAGCATGACGTAAGCCTTGCCCATGTTAGGTCGACATATATACCAATGCTTGAATAGATGGGTCGACTTCGTATCTTTTTGGATAAGGATATAGAGTGGGCATGCCTTCTGACAAATGTGACGGTTCGACCTATGTTGGTGGGACATATTAGGGATAAACAAAAGACCGACTCTAGTATGAGGAAGTACATTGACAAGATCTTAGACATAAAACCATCGACTTTGTCATGAGAAATGATCAACTGCTAGTTTATAAGGGTTGTGTAAACACCACATTGAAAATGCCATATTAGAAGAGGTACATGACTCAGTATATGCGATACACCCAAGCATCATGAAAATGTACAAAATCCTATTGGTGTGCATGCATGAAGTGTGAATTCATAGAATATGTGACCAAATGTCTCTCACGTAAACATATTAAGGCTGAACACAGAAGCTTACAGGAATGCTAAATAAAACACCCCCTATCTTTGAATAGAAATAAGAGAAGATCACCATAGATTTCATGATTGGGTTACCCCCTTAAGTGAAAGGGTATGATGTTATATGAGTAATCATCGATTGAATCACGAAAGTTGCTAACTTCCTACCCATCAGACTAACAAGCTTCCTAGAGAAATTGGTGAGACTGTACATTATAGAAATTGTACGTCTACAGTTTATAGTGTCTCACAGGATCCTCAATATACATTGAGATTTTGACCCAACCTATAGAGTCCCTTAGGGATAAGATTATATATGAGTACAACCTTTCACCCTCCACATGGATGGGTAGTCTGATTAGACTATCCAAACTTTGGAGGATATGCTCTAAGTCTACCCATTGAACTTCGACATGAAGTGGGAAGACTACTTGTGCTTAATGGAAATCAACAACAACAATAACAACAACTATCAAGCAAATATATGAATGATCATGTTTGATGTTTTATATGGTAGGAAATGTAGAACACATGTAACACCCTTTTCTCAGAACACAAAAAATTGTCTAGAAATTTAAACTATAAAAGAAAATAAATTGAATATGGGATAGATTCATTGTGAAATTAAAAATAATGATATAAATATCTTTTTTATACCCGAATGAAATTTATAAGTTCATGTATTCGATCAGAAATCAGATTAGAAATTTACTTGAATTGAATTAAGTTCGGATTGAACTTAAATTATTTGATAAAAATCAAAAGGTTCATGATAACACAATTGTGGTTCTGTTAAATGAGCCACAAGGGTTATGGACGTTGGACCAAAACAAAGAAGAAATAGCCCAAAATTTAAGGTTTTCATTTAAACAAGTGTTGAAAATGCCATGCCCCAACTCAGTTTACATGGTTGGAACCTGTAAACAATCTGCCACACCTTTCAATACTACAATAGTGTTGTACCTTTACTATCGTAGCCTTGACAAAGGTAAAGCTTAGAATAATATCATTTAATCAATATACTTTCCAAAATATTTAATAATATACATGTCTAAACATAACATATACTGAACATAAATCTGCAATATTAAAAAACATACCATGCTAGTAGGTCTGCTTCTAGGGTTCTCTTTGTCATTCTAC
Source organism: Trapa incisa (assembly GCA_030064435.1). Classification (NCBI taxonomy): domain Eukaryota; kingdom Viridiplantae; phylum Streptophyta; class Magnoliopsida; order Myrtales; family Lythraceae; genus Trapa; species Trapa incisa. The sequence continues at coordinate 6,710,307 of CM057776.1, forward strand.
TATCTGAAAGGGATAAGAAAGAGGAGTGAGTTTACAACTCAGTGAGTAGGATTGACTGACATCGTGGCTTCATTTTCACGATTAAACAAATACTCTAAAATATTTATAAGGGATATTTTAGGAAATATTTTATAGAGTATAACCATATAAATGTGTTAAAGTTTCAATTCATGGATTTATATTAGTTAAGCACACATCACACACATTCATTCGATCATAGAAGGATAACACATTCGTAGAACAAAAATATCATCTATTCCACTTGTCATTCAGAGTGACTTTACCAGCCACTCTAGTACAAGGCTATAACATGGACCACATGTTTGTATAGACCAAGGTGTCCATGTTAGGTCATCTGTGTGAGCACCATTGCACAACCCTTAAACATATTGATTGAGTTGTCCGCTATTGAGGGACAAAACCTTTCTCTTTCACAAGGCCTAATGTGCATAGAACTTTGAGATCCCTTAACGTACTAGACCAACTTTATGTTCCCTTGTTCCAACCTTGTTATCCAACAGTACTCATAATCATCATTACCCCATATTGGGTGTGTAACACTAGAATTTGGGCCATGGTGTGATAGGATGGCTCATGATACTATTTCATGATCAAACACAAGCAAGGGGTCTTAGCTTAAGATCTACATCTTTGTACTAGAGCCCTACGAGATGAGACCCACTTATTCCCCGATAGCAATTACTAGGCATGACCCATTTCATACAAAAACACTTGTTTAGTGTTTAATTAATGATAATTGGCTCACAATTTAGAACTAGATTTATTTATAGGATGTAACTCATTTCCGTTGGCATTGGGCCCACTTTCACAAATATTTTCCAAAAGATGGCATTGTGCCCACTTTCACAAATATTTTCCAAAAGATGGCATTGCGCCCACTTCTTTTGGAATCGTTGGCCTTGGGCCCACTTCTAAAAAACATGAATCTATCCCACTTCCATTGAACATGTGCTTAACCCATTTCCTGCATTGAGGAATGAATCTATATCATACCTTTTAAAATCGTTTTTACAAACATCTATTTGCAAAAGTAAACTTCTAAGGAGGGTTCATGCTTTTGTCAAGAATGTATTTCAAAAAGATTTTGTCATGCTATTAAGAGGAATATATTCCATCATAGGGTTTTTAAGTGGCTCATGGTATCAAGAGGTAGGAGTAATATGCATCATCAACCCAATTGGACTCGATGCCAACAATCCTACTCACCTGTGTTCCGTGACTTTTTTGTCCTGAGGGATTTTTGATCCTTGGTGCCTTTCCTTGCCCGGACTTGTAGGTGAATGGTTTCTACAATAAATCAAACAATTAAGTTCTATCACATAAGGTAATAACACATAAGTCCCTATACTTTTCATTATTTACGTGTAGGTCTATAACACCGGAACCGAGAATAGAATCCCAAACTAGGAATAAGACCCTAGGTGAGTAAATGGGATCCCAAAGTTAAAATAAGAAATAAAACTAGAAAAAAAATTCAAGACCTAGGATGGGTCAGAAGTTGGCAATGAAAGTCTTGATTTAGAGATAAAAGCCAAAACTGAGGATGAGACCCTGAGCTGAGAATGGAACCCAAGTTGGGATTTGGAAAGTCGATATTTGGATCATAACCCCATGATGGAAACAGGATAGGAAACCCAATGTTAAAACTAGGGATCCGATCAAATTTGGGATCGGGTGTCCAATCATGAAAACCAAGATTTTTTTGGGGAAGCTGGTTTTCGGCCGGACATGGTCGGGATTTAGAATTTAATTACCAAGAGGACCCATAAGGGCAAAATGGTAATTTAATAGTTCAAAAAATGGAAAGAAAAGAAGAAATGAACGAGTTGGGCAAAACCATCTCACCCAACTCACCTCGAGCCACCGAACATCGAACACCGACCGACTGTTTTTGTTGCATCGCTTCAAGATATCAACCGAATTAACTCGATTTTTCATCACATTGAGTGCTACAAATTAGAAAAATCAGCTATGAATTGAGCCAACAACATCTCTATGGATTTAATTACAATAACTCCGCATGGATAGCTTGATATTATCATCCAAAGTGAGAAAAACTATTCCCGAGTTGCTCTCCAACCTCCGGTTAGGAAAATGGCCATATTTCTCTCATTTGACCTCCAAATGAGGTGACCCTGGTGTCAAATTGACAGTAATTAAGCTCTATAGAGATTGATGGCTAGGCCCTAACTTGGTATGTAAAACCCATCCTCTCGGGACAAGGAGAACTAGAAAAAGAATCACAAAAAATATTAAAGATGGGTTAACGTGGGAAATTGGAAGATCTTAAATGACCAAAAATTCACAAAAATAATGAGAAAGAACAAGAAAGTGAATTGGATGAGAGAACTAGACTGATTCGGGGTGAACCAGACCCAAACCGGACTAAAGAGGAATGAACCATAGTGAATTAGTTCAATGATTCATTTTTCTAGGTGGCTTAAAAATATCAATTTGGGAAATTGAGGCCACCATTATATAGAAAATAAATTTAGATGAATTTAGAAAATTTTAAATTTCAGAAAAACGGTCGAATCGAGTATGAACCGACTGATTTTCGAATTTGGGTCATCGAACCCGGTCAGATTGGACCGGTTAATGGTCTAACCGGTCAATGAACCAAACTGGTCAACAGTCCAGTCAGTCAACAGATCGGACCATTCAATGGTCAATGATGCCCCGTCAGCAGCCACGTAGATAGAGATAGCCAATGAGAGGCTGCCATGCAAATAGAGACAACCAATGGAAGGCTGCCATGCAGATAGAGACAGCCAATGGGAGGCTGCCACATGTCTAGTCAACAGTCAATGGATGACCCGTTAGCCTGCCACGCAGACACGAGTAGCCAATGGGAGGCTACCACGTGTCTGGTCAACCGGTCAATGGTTGACACAGTGGTTGAGTTGGATCACCATGTTAGAAAAATTGGCCAATCACAGAGTGCCACATGGCATGTCCACCACGTCATCGTCTTCAACCTTAGTCCACTAACCAAGAAAAGAGAGAGGCCGGGAAAGAGGAAGTCTCCGATGACTCGAAAATCTCTCTAGTCAATTCATCGGCAAGCGGGGCGAGGCCCAAGTCTCATGTCAGCCGGTAGCCTGAACAATTGCCGAGCTCCCTATATAAAGAGCACCCCTCTATTCGTCCTTAGCATTCCACATTAAGCGAAGAAGAATAAGTGTACTAGTTTTCGACGATCAACATATCGAGCTCTAGCGACGGGACTTTTCTCAACCTTTGAAGCCATATTTGGTGTCTTAGGAACTGGGAGAAGGTCCTCTACCTAGCCATACCCTCCTTTCAACTTAAGAACCACTGAGGAGGAGCGAGGGAGCTCAAACAGTATTGCCGCTCCCCGGCTAGAAAACAACCCGACCTTCTACTACTCAAATCGAGCTCTCCCTCGGCCAATTCTGGCCAAGTTAGACCCCCACATTCCACCTAGAGGTGCCCCAACCCTCCCCCAAGCTAAGAAGATATGTCCCCTCCATCACTCATCACTGAAAAACACTATTTGTGGCAAAATTCTGCAAAAATTTCAATAAGAAATTACCATAGCTCAGGTCCCCAATTCAAGCGTGGTTTGATCAATGGAGGATTCGTACGAAGAGAGCAACACAGTGACGACCTAAGCTCCTATAAACCCCCCTCTTTTTAGTTAAGGAAAACTAGGAAAAGAATCGGTGAAACCGAGTAAGAAAATCGAACCGGTTCACAAACCCATTTATTGGGGAAATGGAAAATTAGAGAAATTTCAACTCCCATGTGACCCAAAGAGATTTATAAACCTTGGGAAGTAACCTTAGAATAAAGTGGGAGAGAAAAACCTAACCGGTTCAGGTAAACAGGACCTGAACCAAATTAAACCAGTTCAAGAACCAAGTTGGTTTATGAACTGGAACCGATAGAGAGATAGTAAACCGGGAATTTTATGGACCCTAAGTGACCTAAGGAGTCATAAAAGTTAGGAAAAAGGACTTTAGGGTGAATTGGAGATGAAAACCAAACGATTCAGGTGAACCGGATCCGAACTGGATTGAACCGGTTTGGATTGGTTTGAACCACTATTGAACCAAATCTAAAATTCATTTTTCTAGGTGGCTTAAATAATTCAAATTTGAGATTTGAGGCCACCATTGGATAGAAAATGAATTTAGATAAAGTTAGAAATTCTTATATTTGAAAAACTCGGTTGAATGAGGGGTGAACCGATCGGTTTAAGATTCAAACCTGGTCCGGACCGGTTCGGTCCAGTTCGGAATAGTGTCATCTTCTTCCTTCAGATGACAATACTGTTCACTCGCTAGAAAATTGAAGCAGTGCAAGCAAAGAAGAAACGTCTCTGTTCAATACATTTTTGTCCATCAATGCTTGTCATAAAGGTGCCAAACGGACGACCAACTTGTCCCCGAGCTCCCTATATAAAGAGCCCCTCTCCATTCATCCTCTACACACCTGAAAAGCTCACTCTCTCTTAGTTGCTTAGTTTTATGGTGAAGCTTGAACTAGAGCTCCTATATAGGGTCATTTATGAGCCAAAGAAGGTGAGATCGAGTTCTTTAGAACTGGGGAGAAGTCAGCTACATGCATGTAGTCTCCGTTTGCTCCGAGGATCACCAGAGAAGCACTAGTGTGAGGGAACAGTGAAGCAGCTTCGGTGGACCGAAGCTGCCCTCTTTCGACCAAGTTGAAATTGACCAATTCGAACCCTCCCCTGGCCAAACCAAGCCCTCCCAACACTTCCTCAGCCCTCCCACGACCGAATTAGGATGGAAAGGTAAGCCAATTTAGCTCCCCTTTGCAATTTCTGATCGGTGTTAGAGAGAGAGTCGGCCGAATTTCAATAACAAAATTCTAATCCAATTTGACATCAATTAATGTCATTCTTGATCCTAGGAAGAACATCAGGAGGAGAACTACCTACCCAGATAGAAAACTGGGACCGCTGTGCCCTCACCGATAAGTAATCGAAGGATAATGAACTGAGATGTTCATATCGTGTAGGAACACGAAGTACCGGGAATCCCAGCAAGGACAAGCTCGCGTGAATATAAAGAACTGGTCTAGTGGAATTCAATGCATTAACGGGTGAGTGACATTTTATATCATACCCGGTTAGGGATGATAAGTACCTCGAAATGAAAACCCACTACTAAGTGGTATTTTAAACATCACAACTTGGAGGAGTGATGTGAAAAACATGCGAAAAAACTACTTACCAGTTGTAAGTAGATCATACCCAGTTGGTATGATGAAACTTACTCGAAGGAAGTTAAAAACCCGTTCATCAGTTATGAGCGGAGATGTCCTTATACCCGGTCAGTATGATGTACAGCTAAAAATATATTTTTGTCGGAAGTGCTCTCCCCTGATTGTGTGCCAATGCTTAAATGATTTGGGAGGCCTTCTTGACGGGAGCTCGAATAGCTATTATAGGCCACGACCTCGGTTTTTGAACTTGGGGGCTAATATGCCCGATTTTGAAAATCTCGTACAGTGGGCCTAAGGCTAGTTGGAACGAGCAGAAGCTTGTAAACAAACATGAGTTATATGCTATAAAAATTTAAATAAAAGAATTGTTTGGCTATGGTACCAAGATAGGACTGACATACTCAGTCAACAAGCGGCAGTGCATCATGATAGGTCGAAGAAACAGTCGAGACAGACAACTACGGGTTGAGTTGAGGGTCGGGGCCATTGGACCAATGGCACCACATATTATATGGCATGATAATAAAATATTGATTGTGCATGCACTGTGATTATGAGACCATTAAAATGCTCAAGAGGGGTAGTGATGCATCCTAGGGTCACTGGATGACCTGGTGGGTATAAGGCAGTTCGTCGTACGAGGTGACCGTGAGAAATTTGGAGTAGTACCAAGCGCATGAGACCGAGGTGGGGACAGAATGAGGTATCTATCCTCTTATGGACATAGAGAATTGATTTCGGGATTGAGGGTCGGATGTCACGTACATCCACTAATTCTTAGGGTAGAAGTAGATGTACTTCTATCTAGGTGACAGGTAAAGTCGCTCCGACACCACAAGTGGGTTTAGTGGTCATGCTGAGACTTGAATTGAAAGGATTTTTGAAAGAAAGGAGTCTGGCACACTCTGATACAAATATTTTTCATAAAAGTAAAAGTTTTTGAAAAACCCATTCACTGAGTAGTCGTACTTACCCCTCTCTTATATCTCTTTCAGGATATTTCAGAAAGCCTACCCTTAAAGACCATCAACTAAGATGCCTGTGAGACAGGTATGAAAAATTTAAAATATTAGCAGTTTTGATTTATATTATTCTAGGAAAAAGAGAAGGTTTAAAGGATGTCTTACTATTTATGGTTTATAATAAGGGGAAACCCTTTAGTAAACCCTGAGAGTGGTGGGTTGATCACGGGGATCCGACCAAACTGGGCCAGGGCGTGACATTGATGGCCAAAAATGTACTGAATGGAAACGTTTCTTATTCTCCAGCACTGCTTCGATTTTTTGGTGAGTGAACAGTGCAGTCATTTGAAGGAAGAAGAAATCACTGTTCTGAACCAGACCGAATTAGTCTGAACAGGGTTCAAAGTTTAAACCAGCCGGTTCACCTCCGATTTGACCGAATTTTTCAAATCTAAAAATTTCTAAATTTGTCTAAATTCATTTTCTATCCAATGGTGGCCTCAAATCTCAAATTTGAATTTTTAAAACCATATATAAAAATGAATTTAGCATTCGGTTCAATAGTGGTTCAAACCGATCCAAACCGATTCTATCCAGTTCGGATCCGATTCACCTGAACGGTTTGGTTTTTTATCTCCAATTCATCCTAAAGTCTTTTTTTAATGATTTTTGTGACTCCTTAGGTCACTTAGGGTCCATAAATTTCCCGGTTTTCCCTCTCTCTATTGGTTCCGGTTCATAATCCAGCTCGGTTTATAATTCGCCTCGGTTCCTAAAGCGGTTCAATTTGGTTTGGGTTCAGTTCACCTTAACCGATTCGATTTTTCTCTCCCACTTTGTTCTAAGGTTCCTTCGCAAGGTTTATAAATCTTTTTGTGTCACAAGGGAGTTGAAATTTCTCCAATTTGCTCGTTCCCCAATAAACGGGTTTGGGAACCAGTTTTGTTTTCTCACTCGGTTTGACCGGTTCTTTCCCGATTTTTCTTAACTCCAAAGAGCGGGGTTTATAGGGTATGTACAAGTCAAGGAAATGACAACGACACAATTAGATATAATACAAAACATACAAACAGGATCCAACGTTTCAGAATCCATTGAAGGATGAAGGAAGGACTGGGAAGTAATTATGACTGCACCTTACAAAGGGGTGATGGGATGGACATCAAGGATAGGAGAACTCTAGGGATGTCGATCTCGACAAATTGAATAAGGAGAGTGACAAGGAAGAGGCAGTTAATGAGATGATCCTCGTAAGAATTATGGAGTTAAACCCATATGAAGAAAGGAGTAGTAAAAAGGGTAAAACATCAGGAAAGAAGGATGAAGGAAATCCTTAAGGAAATCAATGGTCGAAAATGGATTGACGACCAAACTCAAACCGTGAGAGGAATTAAGTAAGTCTCTTGCAAGGTGATCAAGAGACCTTGAAACAAGGAGGATTTGGACCCTCCCTAAAGAAATAGACTTATATTAGGATATAAGTGGGGATGAGGATCAAGTATAAAAGACATGCCATCAAGATTTCAAGAGTAAAGGTAAGTAGGAGAGGATGGCATCAAAGGATGTCATTTAAGGTTAGATACATTCAAAGATGAATGAAAGAGGAATTCTAGGAGAAAGGGGGAGAATCCCACTAAGAAAGAAAGCCTTGGAGAAGGCATACATATCCCAACTGATAGGTAATAGAACCAACCGAAGTGGGAAAGAAGATAAGCTCACAAATGAAATGCTAGCTGAGGTGGAAAGATCAAGTACAAAGTACTGATGAGGGCCAAAAGAGTAAGTTAAACCCACATAATGAGTAAGTAGGAAGATAACATCAAAAGATGACATACAAGTAAGAAAGGGGGGGACTCCCCATATTAAGGAAATAAAGTTGAGATCATTTGAGAAAACTTGGAGAAGTAAGCCCTCCAATTAAGAAGTGATTAAGAGAAATGACCATTTACATCAAGACTAGTCGTGGTCCATTCTCACTTGCTGGAGCCTAAAAGTGGACGGTTGGGGATAGTGTGGAGTACATGAAATAAGATCCGATAATCGGAAGTTACTCGGATAGAATATAAGGGATAAAATGGAGATTTTAAGACAATAGAGTATTGAAAGTTAGCAAATGCCCCAATATAAAATAAAGGGGTGTAAGGAGATGAAGAAATGAAACCTTCAAGGGATGGTAAGAAGGTTTAGCGTGTAAATTCTAAGGTGGAAGTCCCTACTTTAAAGGACATAGTAGAAAATGAAACCATCAAAAGGGAAATCCCCAAGCAAGGAATCAACACGTAGATCAAAAGGGACTAACTCCGAATAAGAAATCGTGAAATGGTCACGAGCGAGTAAGAGTGGATAAAAAAAAAGGAAAGTCTTTGAGTAAAGGATGACATTGGAAAGGAGGAAGGATATGAGAGGGGAAAAATCCTAATATGTCGGTAAATCATCAGGAAGTGTGATAGATTAGAACAGGGGAAAACCAATAAGGAAGTTGGTAAGAGACGAGTAGATAAGCCAAAACCAATACGATCATAATGTCACAATGTAAAGGGACACTTGGATAATGCCGAAGGTAGTCGGGGAACACTACCATGTAACAAGAAGGAACGAAGCCACACGACTCCTAACAGTCAGAAAGGCATAAACCATTATCGATAAAATGTTCTAGAACTATAATGGACAAAGAAATTTATAAAACATGTCATGCTGTAAGGGACATGTAGGTCTAACAGTCCCAAGAAAATGTGACTCAAGTAAGAAAGAGTTTGTTAATCAAACATGATGAAGTCAAACCTAAGAACTAGAACTTGAACTGTAGTAAACAAAAAAAATAGAGGAAGGACCAAAATGAGATAAGGAGGAAATTATATCAAAACGCATAGGGTTGACAAAAAGTCTGAAAGGATGCCAAGCTTAGTGCATAAATGACCAAGGGAATGATAGGAAACAGGGACGATCAGATGTTTATGGAACACCCAACTGAGTAATTTGGATAAGAACCCCAAGAGGAAAAATCTTACCTTAAGCAGAGTAAGAAGTGAACCTAAGGATGTACCTTGGGATTAGTGGGTAGGACATAACTGATTGTGATACACTCAATGGAGTGAGTGGAAAATGAAAAGGAAGAAAGATTTCTTAAGTGCGTGACTAAAGGACTAAGTGAAGGAACAACCAAAGTAATAGCATGCTAAGAAAATCCAAAAGGACATCAAGGGAAATTACTCCTGATGCAAAGGATTGATGACTTAGTTTTGGGGACAAAACCTATAAACCCCACCCTTTTGAGTTAAGGAAAACCGGGAAAAGAACCGGTCAAATCGAGTAAGAAACACCGAAATGGTTCACAAACCCACGAAACACTGAAATGGTTCACAAACCCAATCATCAGAGAATGAGCAATTTGGGAAATTTATAACTCTCAAGTGACCCAAAGGGTTTATAACATCTTGGAAAAGAACCTTAGGACAAATTGGAAGAGAAAAACAAGATCGGTTCAGATGAACCAAATCCAACTAGATTGAACCGATTTATGAACCGAGTCGGTTCATGAACCGAAATCGATAAAGAAAGAGCAAACTAGGAAATTTATGGATCTGAGTGACCCAAAGTATCCCAAAAGTCATGGAAATGGACTTAAAAATGAATTGGAGATGAAAACCAAACTGGTTCAGGTGAACAAGATCGGAATCAGTTTGGACTGGTTTAAACAACTATTGAACCAAATTCTAAATTCATTTTTTTAGGTGGCTTAAAAAATAAAATTTGAGATTTGAGCCACCATTGGATAGAAAATGAATTTAGAAATTTTTAGATTTGAAAAATTCAATTGAATTGGGGGTGAACCGACTGGTTTAAGCTTTGAACTTAGTTCGGACCGGTCCGATCCGGTTCAGAACAATGTCGTCTTCTTCCTTCAGATGACAACACTATTTACTCACTAGAAAATCATGCAGTGCCAGCGAAGCTGAAAACCCTCCGGTCAGGGAGTTTTAGTAATGAATGACTACCATTAAAGTGCTAATCGGATGATTAGGAAGTTCCCAAGTTTCCTCTATAAAGAGCCCCTTCTCATTCATCCTCTCCGGATTGGAAAACTCCATTCTCTCTCAGCTGCTCCAATTTTTGGCGAAGCTTGAACCATAGCTCTGATATAGGGTCATTTCTGAGCCAAACAAGGTGAGGTCGAGTTCTTTAGAACGAGGGAGAAGTCAGCTACACGCTGTAGTCTCCATTTGCTTCAAGGGTTACTAGAGAAGCGTCGACATGAAAAAACAATGAAGCAGCTCCTGTAGACTGAAGCTGACCTGTTTTGGTTGAACTAAAATCGGCCAATTTAGGCACTTCTCAGACCAAACCGAGCCCTTCCAACACCTTCACAACCCTTCGATAGCTGAATTAGAGTTGAAAGGTAAGCCAATTCAGCTCCACTTTATAAATTTCGACCGGTGCTAGAGAGAGAGAGCCGTCAAAACTTCGATGATGAAATTCTCACTCATTTTGACATCAATTGATGTAATTCTTTATCCTAAGAGGAACCTTAGAACATGAGCTATCTACCCAGATTGAAAGCTCGGACTGCTGCACCCCCGACGGTAAGCTTTTTCTCTCTAAGTCCAGTTTTCCGGTGAAGCTCTGTTTGAGCTCATTCCACCCCCAAATCATGCTATTCAAAGTGAAATTGCATCATATGAAGGTGTAGGAACTTCAATTTAACTTCAATTTCAACAATTAAACTCATTGGATTGGTCAATTTTATGAAATCAAATTCGATAGTGTTAGAAGGTGGTGGAAAATTGGGAATTTCAAAAATTAGAAGGACTAAAGTGCAATTTCATAAAATTGAGGACTAATTAGGCATAATAAAGATGTGGGAGTACCAATTGGGCAATTTTGGAATTTTTGGGGCAAAACTTACCATTTTTGTAAAGTATGGGCAAAATGGTAATTTTGGATACGTTGGGGGATCAAATTGGAAATTTGGGAAATTAAACCTCTTTTTGTAAATTTGAATAAATTGAGTTCTAAGATAAATTTTAAAAGTTTTGGGACTCAATTTGAGGAAAAAACGGCATTAGGGACTTAAAGTTAAAGAAAATAACTTTCGGGACCTATTTACAAATAAAGAAAAAATTTAGTTTTCTCTTTCATTTGTGATGAATGAGGGCTATTAGGCCAAATAATAATGAACAAGAATGTTAATATCGTGTAGGAACATTAAGTACCGTGAACACCAATTAAGACGAGTTCAAGTAAAGACAACAAGCCGGCTAAGAGGAATTTCACTTCATGATCAGGTGAGTGAGATTTTTATATCATACCCAATTTGGATGATAAGCTCCTAGAAAATGAAAATACGCTACTAAGTGGTATTTTAAACATCACACCTGAGAGGAGTGATGTGAAAATCACATGGAATATCTACTTTCCAGTTGTAAGTAGATCATACCCGATTGGTATGATGAAACTTTCTCGAAGGAAGTGGAAAACCTGTTCATCGATTATGAGTGTAGATGTCCTCATACTCTGTTGTTATGATGGACAGTTGAAAAATATATTTTGTAGGAAGTGCTCTCTCTTGAGTATGTGCTGTACTTAAACAATTTGGGCAACCTTCTTGAGGGGAGCTCGAATAGCTCTGTTAGGCCGGAGGCTTAGGTTTGAAACTTAGGGGCTAATATGCCCAATTTTGAAAATCTCGAATAGTGGGCCCTAAGCTAGTTGGCATGAGTAGGAGCTCGTAAATAAACATGATTTATATGCCTTGAAAACTTAAGTAAATGAGTTGTTTGGCCATGGTACCAAGACAAGACTGACATACTCAGTCAACTAGCAGCAGTGCGACATGATAGGTCTTTAGACTAGTCAAGACAAACAACTGTAATTCGAGTTGAGGGTCGGGGCTGTTGTATCAGTGCCACCACAAATTATATAGCATCATGTGAAAAATGTTGATTGTGCATGCACTATGTTTACGAGACCTTGAAGATACCCAAGAGGGGTAGTGAAGTGTCCTAGGGCCCTGGACGACCTGGTGGATATAAGGGCAGTTAGTCGTACCTGAAGCCTTGTGAAGCTCGACGTAGCTTCAAGCGCATGAGACCGGGGTGGGGTCAGGATGATGTCTTTGTCCTCAAACGGACATGAAGAATTGTAATGGGATTGAGGGTCGAATGTCACGAACATCCACTCATTCTTAGGGTCGAAGTGGACGTACTTCTATCTAGGTGATCGGTAAAGTTGCTCCGACGCCACAAGTGGGATCGGTGGATGGGCTGGCTTGCGATTGTGTGTTTTGACCTTCATGATGAAGGATGTTTGCTGGGTGATGACACACTGTGGTAATAAGATAAGGTGATAAAAATTGAAATTGAAAATGAAAGGTTTTTAAAAAAAAAATAAGGAGTTTGGCACACTTCAAATGAAACATTTTTATAAAAGTTAAACTTTGAAAACCCATTCACTGAGTTGTTGTACTCACCCCTCCCTTATATCCCTTTCAGGTAACCCGAAAAGCATACCCCAAAGACCACGAGTTAACGCACCTGTGAGATAGGTATGAATAGTTTAAAATTTTATGTAGTTTTAATTTATGTTATTCCAAGAAAGGTGCATGTTTAAAGGACATCTGACTCCTCACAATTTAGAAAGAGGGGAAACCCTTAGTAAACTGAGTTGATCATAGGGATCTGACCAAATTGGATTGTGACATGACAACTTGAGTGGTATTTGAGCCTGTTTGCTCGAATACATTATCAAAACTATATAGCATAGTAAGTAAGAGAAAATTTTAACATTTTCAGATGGCTCCCAAGAAAACTAGGACTAGCATTACCAACACCAACCAACACTCTATTCCCATAGGGAGATTCCCCTAAAATACCCGATAACTCCCAAAGAACCAAGAGACATAAGTGGGAAGTATTCAGAAGGTTGGTGCTAGGATTTGTTGAGGTCACAATCCTAAGTATGAAGGAAGCCAAACCTAAGGTCAAGAATGCCATCAAGTGCTTATAACCTTACTAAGGAGAACGCTTGTCAAGAACTTAGTAGCTCCCCATCTATTTTGGTAAAACATTTTTTTTGTAATGGGGCTAAGACCCCAACCTATTGTACAACCTCTCCAATAATAAATAACTCCAAGTTCCTAAAACTATATCTCTTAAAATGATGTGACCTTGCACCTCAGCTATAGGAAGATTTTCCAAGGAAAAGTAACCAAACAAACCTGCATTACCTAGACACTATGAAGACCAAGGAGATTCCCATCCCAAATGAAGGAATGAATCAAGGGAATTATTATGTGAAGAAAGCATGACAAGAAAACCGTCAAGGTAATTAAGGAGTCTAGGAGAACACTTGGAGTAAAAACTAGGTAAGAAAACGACCTATTACAAGCTGTAAGGGAAATATGACATAAAGTGAAGAAATGTCTCACACCACAAGGATTTAGAACAATACTTTCCAAGGATAACATCCCAACAACTATAGGAATCTAGAAGGATGCCATCCCTAGAAACAAGACTCCTACTCAGGATTTTAACCACATCCAAGAGGAAGCTCTACAAGATTCTAGAGTAGTGGCAGGAAGGAAAAAGGACTGAAGGTGGGACCACGATAAATTGAAAAATAAAACAAAAGGTTGCTGAAGAAAAATTTCCCTTATTTCCAGTCATCTAGGAGCAAGGAAGGAAGCGCCTCCATAAGAGAAGATAAGCCAACGACAAGTGGGATGTCTCAGGATGATAAGCGCGACTTGCTTTGGAAATTTTACTCATCACCTCTCGTCACTTGGTTCCATTTCTTATTTATTAGGTCATGTATCCTTTCTCAAGATTTCCTTATTTGGGAGGATTCTTACCCTTTTCTCCCGTAATTTCTTTTTCATTCATCTTGAAGACACTTAACTTTAAATGACGTCCCTTGATGCTATTCTTTCATGCTTACCTTTACTCTTGAGATCCTACGGGTACGTCTTTTGTACTCCATCCTCATTCTCACTCGTACTCCTGTACATTTCTATTTCTTTATAGGGAGAGCTCACATCCACCTAGTTTCAAATCACTTGATTGTCCTTCACGAGGCTTACTTAACCATCTCATGGCCTTTTGATAGTAAATCTGGTCTTGGTCATTGATTTCTTTAAGGATTTCCTCTTTCAATTTTTATAACATTTTTGCCTTTTCACTTTTTCCTTCTTTTTCATGGTTTAAATCCATGATTCTCTCGAATACCAGTTCTTTAACTATCTCTTTCTCTCTATTTTTCTGGTCCAATCGTCTGGGCAGCTGTATCACTCGTCCTTCATGCCCATCCTATTGTCCTTCATAGTGTAGTCTTTACTACATCTCTACCTTTCTTAGGGTTTTGTTTATTCTCTTTGGTCGTCCCGTTGCTACTAGTTTCTTCAATCTATTTTGTTCTCCTGCTCTCCCCAAACAGGTCACACTAGGCCATCACAATACTTCCTTCCTTTGAAACATTTCCTAATTAAGGGTTGGTTCCTTGCACTCCACATTATGTCCATTCGCCCATCAATAATTCCTTTAAGGGTAATTAGTCATATGCATGCCTCCAAAGCTTACCTTCATAGTGTATTTCTTTATGGAGCATTCAAATCTTCCTTATTTCAAGATTTCTTGACAAATATGTGAGAGGATTGCCTATTCTTTTCTTGGCTTGAGTTTAGTCGTTAATTTGGCCTTTGGTCCTTTTAAGGATTTCTTTCATCCTTCTTTTCTCGAGTATTTGGCCTTTCCGCCTCTCTCTTCTTCGTTGGAACTCAAATTATGGCTTTCTTGTGTATTAGCTCGTTAACTGCATTGCCTCCACCATTCCTTTGGTCTAAGTTTCTTAGGGCAGTTATTTCTTGAGTCCTCATGTCCTTAACATCCATCTCACTAACCTTTTTAAGGTGTTGTCCTTTCTACCTCCTAGTCTTCCTTAGGGTGTCATTTATTCTCTTTAACTATCTTGTTGTAACGACTTGCTTTCTTTTGACATGTTGGTCCGAAATTCCTATTTGGCTTCATTGATTTTTCCAAGGTGATTCATTCCTGCAATCCCAATACGTCTCGTTTGTCGTCAAATGTTCATCTTATCTTCTCTTGTGGTTGCTCTCCCTTCTTTACTCCAAATATTTAGAAT
The DNA here is from genome assembly GCA_030064435.1 of Trapa incisa. NCBI lineage: Eukaryota > Viridiplantae > Streptophyta > Magnoliopsida > Myrtales > Lythraceae > Trapa > Trapa incisa. Next base: position 6,725,636 of record CM057776.1, read on the forward strand.
TTTCTTCTTTCAAGGGAGAGTTCTCTTTGTTCTATTTGTGGTTTATCGAGGTCCTACCTGTAGTCCCTTTTCTTTTTCTTCATACCATTATGCTGGAATCTTGAAGAGTTTATTATTGGATGCAATTGAAGTCCCGAGCAGGAGTTGTATTTCTAAGGATGGTATCCTTTCGGGTTTCCTATAGTTGTAGGGGCATTATTCTTGGAAAATATTGTCCTGACTCCTTGCGGTGTGGGACAGTTTTTCACTTCGTGTCCTATTCCCTTATAGGTTAACTTGATTCCTGTCTTTAGTAGAGTTGGGCACTTCTCCACGCAGTGTCCCTATTGTTCATACTTGTAATTATGTGAATATAAGTGGTTCCTCCTGGCATTTTTCTAGGGAATTGTTAGTTTTGGTGCTCCTTCGTCCCTGAGTCTGGATACCTTGCGAGTTTTTCTAGTGGGGTCTTCTTTGTCAATTGATCACTCTAAGAGTCCTCCTAGATTTCTCGATTCCCTAATTTGATTTCCTTAACTTGGATGGGATTCTCTTTAGTTTCTATGGTAGTACAGGCTTGTTTGGTCACTTTCTTTGGGGCCATCTTCCTTGAAGATCACATCATTTGGGGGATAGGGTTTTTAGGAATTTGGATTACTTCATTAATAGAGGAGTACAATATGTTGGGTGTTTTGGCCTTATTACAGAAAATGATCACAAAATATCTAGGGAGCTACGAGATTCTTGATAAGTGTCCTCCTATGTAAGGTTATATGCCCCTTTACTGGCATTTATGGCTTCACGCTTGGCTTCCTTTATACTTAGAGTGGTGCCCTCAATAGGTGTTGGCACCATTCTTTGGGATACTTCCCCATTTGGTCTTTTGAGATTCCTGCCATGCCTCAGGCATTTGGGAAGCTTCTAGGGTTGTCTTCCTACGAAGATAGGGTGTTAAGTAGAGCCATTCCCATTTTTCTTTGTTCCTCTCCTGTGAGCCATCTAAAAATTTTAGGATAAATCATATTAGTTACTATATTTTCTGGTCTTAATTATGTATTCGATAAAACAGGCTCTGATACCACTCAAGTTGTCACGCCCCAACTCGGTTTGGTCAGATCCGTGTGAACAAGCCACCACTCTCCAAGTTTATTAAAGGGTTTCCCTTATTATAGACCGTAAAGAGTAAGACGTCCTTTAACCTGCACCTTTTCCTGAAATAACATAAATAAAAACTGCATAACATTTTAAATTTATCATACCTGTTTCACAGGCATCTTAGTTGATGGTCTTTAATGGTAGGCTTTCCGAAATTTCTTGGAAAGGATATAAGGGAGGGGGTGAGTACGACTACTTAGTGAATGGGTTTTTCAAAACTTTTAACTTTTAGGAAAAAGACTTGTATTGGAGTGTGCCAGACTCCTTTCTCTAAAAAATCCTTTCATATCAAATCTCAGTTTTTACCGCCATTTCCTTATTAAGCCCAATGTGTCATCACCCAACACACATCCTTCATCATGAAGGTCACACACACGTTCATATGCCAGCCCGTCCACTAAACCCACTTGTGGCGTCGGAGCGACTTTACCGGCCACCTAGATATATCTGTATGAGGACAGAGATCTCATCCTGTCTCCACCCCAATCTCATGCGCTTGGTTCTACTCTAAATTTCGCACAGTCACCTGGTACGACGAACTGCCCATATACCCACCAGGTTGTTCAGTGCCCTTAGGATGCATCACTACCCCTCTTGGGCGTGTTGATGGTTCTGTAATCACAGTGCATGCATAATTTGTATTTTCTTATCTTGCCATAAAATCTGTGGTGCCACTGGTCCAACGGCCTAAACCCTCAACTCAACCCGCAATTGTTTGTCCTGACTAGTCCGTCGACCTGTCATGTCGCACTACTACTAGTTGACTGAGTATGTCAGTCCTTTATTTAAAGTTTTATGGCATATAACTCATGTTTGTTTACGAGCTCCTGCTCGTATCAACTGGTCTTGGGGCCCACTGTACGAGATTTTCAAAATCAGGCATATTAGCCCCCAAGTTCCAAAACCGAGGCCCCCGGCCTACAAGAGCTATTTGAGCTCCCGTCATGAAGGTCTCCCAAATCATTTAAGCATTGGCACACAGTCAGGGGAGAGCACTTCCGAAAAAAATATGTTTTCAACTATCCATTATATTGACCGGGTATAAGGACATCTCCACTCATAACCGGTGAATGGGTTTTCAACTTCCTTCAAGAAAGTTTAATCATACCAAATGGGTATGATCTACTTACAACCGGTAAGTAGTTTTTTCTGCATGATTTTCACATCACTCCTCTAAGGTGTGATGTTTAAAATACCATTTAGTAGTGGGTTTTCATTTCGAGGTACTTAACATCCCCAACCGGTATGATATAAAATCCCACTCACCCGTTAATGTAGTGAATTCCCCTATACCGATTCTTTGTATTCACGCGAGCTTGTCCTTGCTAGCGTTCCCGGTACTTCGTGTTCCTACATGATATGAACATCTCGGTTGATTATGCTTCGACCTAATAGGCTTCATTCATTCCAAATGAATGACAAAACCAAACTTTTATTCATTTACAATTAGGTCCCTAAAGTTATTTCTCTTTAACTTTAGGTCCCTAATGACAGTTTTTCCACAAATTGAGTCCTGAAACTTTTAAAATTAATCATAGGACCTCAATTTATTCCATTTCACAAAAAGGGGTTTAATTTCCCAAATTTCCAATTTGGTCACCCAACTTTTCAAAAATTACCATTTTGCCCTTCCTTTACAAAAATGGAAAGTTTCACCTCAAAAATTCAAAAATTCCTCAATTGGCTCTCTAAAATTTTTATCATGCCCAATTGACCCTCAATTTTATAAAATTGCATCTTGGTCTTTTGAATTTTTGAAAATCCCTAATTTTCCCCCAATTTCAACTTCTTAACATAGCCAAATTTGATTTCATCAAATTAACCGATCAAACACATCTAATTGTTGAAATTGAAGTTAAAATTGAGCCCTTCAATCTTCATTCAATTCAATGGCACTTTTAATCGCAAGTTGTGACTCTGGAACGAGCTCAAATGGAGCTTCACGGAAAAGAGACTATAGAGAGAGAAAGCTTCAAAAGGTTATCGTCAGGGGCATGACAGTCTCCGATCTTTCAATCTGAACAGATAGTTCTCGTCCTAAGGTTCATCCTAGAATCAAGAATCACATCAATTGATGCCGAATTGAGTTAGAATTTCATCATCGAAATTCCACCGGTTCTCTCTCTAGCGCTGGTTAAAAATTGCAGCGGGGAGCCGAATTGGCTTACCTTTCAGTCCTAATTCGGCCGTGAGAGGGCTAAGGAAGTGCTAGGAAGGCTTGGTTTGTCCTGTGAAGGGCTCGAAATGGCCGATTTCAACTAAGTCAAAACAGGGTAGCTTCGGTCCGCCAGAGCTGCTTCATGTTCCATCACACCAGCGCTTCTCCGACGACCCTCGGAGCAAACAGAGACTACAAGTATGTAGCTGACCTCTCCCTGGTTCTAAAGTACTCGACCTCGCCTCCTTTGGCTTAGAAATGACCCTATATCGGAGCTCTGGTTCTAGCTTAGCTGTAAAACTAAGCAGCTGAATGAGAGTGAACTTTTCAGGTGTTGATTACCAGAAATGTATTGAACAGAGACGTTTCTTCTTTGCTGGCACTGCTTCAATTTTCTGGCGAGTGAACAATATTGTCATCTGAAGGAAGAAGACGACACGGTTCCGAACTGGACCGGACCTATTCGAATCGGGTTTGAAGCTTAAATCGGTCGGTTCACCCCTCATTCAACCGAGTTTTTCAAATCTAAAAATTTCTAAATTCATTTTCTATCCAATTGTGGCCTCAAATCTCAAATTTGAATTATTTAAGCCACCTCGAAAAATGAATTTTGGACTTGGTTAAATAGTGGTTCAAACTGGTCCAAACTGGTTCAATCTAGTTCGGATCCGGTTCACCTAAATCATTTGGTTTTCATCTCCAATTCACCCTAAAGTCCTTTTTCCTGAATTTTATGACTCCTTAGTCACTTAGGGTCCATAAAATTTTCGGTTTACCATCTCTCTATCGGTTACGGTTCATAAACCAACTTGTTTCTTAAATCGGTTTAATCTGGTTCGGGTCCTATTTACCTGAACTGGTTAGGTTTTTCTCTCCCACTTTGTTCTAAGGTTACTTCCCCATTTCTCTATTTTCTCTAAAGCTTAAATTGACCAATTGACCCCCCATTCGACCGAGTTTTTCAAATCTAAAAATTTCTAAATTCATCTAAATTCATTTTCTATCTAATGGTGGCCTTAATTCTCAAATTTGAATTATTTAAGCCACCTAGAAAATTAATTTAGAATCTGGTTCAATAGTGGTTCAAACCTATTCAATCTGATTTGGATTTGATTTACCTGAACCGGTTTGGTTTTCGTTTCCTATTCACCTTAAAGTCCTTTTTCTTGACTTTTATGACTCCTTAGGTCACTTAGAGTCCATAAAATTTCTAGGTTACCATCTCTATCAGTTCCAGTTCATAAATCAACTAGGTTCTTAAATCGGTTTAATCTGGTTCGGGTCTGGTTCACCTGAGTCGGTTTAGTTTTTCTCTACCACCTTGTTCTAAGGTTCCTTCCCAAGTTTTTTAAATCTCTTTGGGTCACAAGTGAGTTGAAATTTCTCTAATTTTCCTGTTTCCTAATAAACGGGTTTTTGAACTTGTTTAGTTTTCTCACTTGGTTTTCACTGGTTCTTTTCCCGATTTTTCCTTAACTCAAAAGGGCGGGGTTTACATCTCATTTCCCATTGTTTGCAAAATAGTCCCCCAAGTTGGGTAAAATTACTATTATACCCTGACCCTTTAACACTTATCTTTCTAGGACCTTTAGACTTCCAAAACCTTCCATATGGGTCCTCAAGTTTCCTCGAGTCCCATTCTAGTCCCCAATAGGCTTTGGGTCATTTCCATGCTTTATTTATTATTAATTGCTGAATGGTCCGTATGTTTGGATAAAATAACTATTTTCCCTTATTATTTATAACTTGGGTTTTAGGACTCGTTTGTCCCTCATTTTTCACATTTGAGTCCCTAAACCTATTGAAATTATGTTTAGATCCTTGGACTATCCAAAAGTTATCTTTTATCCGCACAAATACCCTTATTTGCACTTTAGTCCTTAACTTTGCCTTTATTGCAAATATGTCCCTAAACTTTCCAAAGTATGCCAACCTAATGCTCCAATTTCACTAAACTTTCCAATCAACCCCAAATATTTATTTATCCTCCTAAGAATACCTCACATAAAGCTTATTTACCTTTGGGTTCTCTAATTTTCACTTATTTGCATTTTACTTTGCAACCTTTGACCCATTACAAAGTATCTCAAAAAATTCTCAAACTAGGTCACAAGGTCCGTCTGCCTCCCTCTAGGCCATTGTAAACTTAGTTTGGATGGGGTCAGTCAAAATAATGTCAATCGAGCATGATTAGGCACTTAAAGAAAAAAAATGAGAAGTAGTCGGGTCAAAGTCAGAAACTCACTAGAGACAACACGTCAGTCATTAAGGCTAGTGCAGTTTGAAAGATAACTCCTCAAGGAGTTTGTGGCAAATTGAATTGCATTGATTGATAGTCTGTAGCTCTTGTAATATTCATTTTATCCAACTCAGCTACTTAACAAAAAATAGTATTTCAATGATTTAATTCTCCTTTTATACTTACTCAAATTAAGCAAGGCTAGTGGCTATGGAAAACTGGTGGTACGATGATTATGCTGAATTTTTCTCAACATTCGAGAGTCATTAAGGCCATCAAAATTTGCCTTTGAATCAACTGCTTTATTTGTGGTCATCGTAGATCGGATACTATATGATATCGCCGAAAACTGTAGAATTTGAATTGAGGGTTGAAAGAGGTGGCGATGGAAAGTGACTTCCTCAACTTTCAAGGGATACCAATATCACCTTCTAAGCTGGTCAAACGATGAAGCTTGACTCTCAACAAGTCGGATCACTAGAATTGGGTACTACTAAGATTCTAGAGAGAATTCCAATATAATTTTAGTAAGGGAACACCTTATATTTATATTATTAGATTCAAGATGTACGTGGCTATCCACCCATAGCTTCTATGAGTCATTCCATTACTTGTAGATCTAGGAATGATTTAATATCTAAGGCGGTGAGCTTCGTGTTATGTGTTGGTCTTTATTGGGTTATTTCAAAAAAGCTAGGTCAGGGGTTGGCCGAGAGAGATGACACGCGCCTGCGTGGCGCGCCAACCAGTCTGCACTGTAGACAACCGATTTTTGGAAAATTTCTTGGCTGGTTCAACAATTTTTGCCTGGTTCATCCCTTTTCTTAAGAGCATAAAAATAATAAAAATTTAACATTCAATTTTTTATTGCATGGACTCAAGAACTGCCTCATTTGGATTTGTTTAGCACCCTCTAAAATTTGAGGGAGGGGGGTGGGAGGGGTGGAAGGGGTTATATCACACCCTGACCCAGTTTGGTAGGATCCCCGTGAGCAACCCACAACTCCCTTTGGTCTATGATGGGTTTCACCCTCTTCTAAACTGCGAGGAGTAAGACATCCTTTTTCCAAGAATAACATTATACAAAATTGAATATATTAAAATAATCATACATGGTTACTTTAAGGTTGGTTTTCCTCGGTTACCTGAAAAGGGTTAAAAAGGGAGGGGTGAGTTCTACAATTCAGTGAGTGGGTGTGAGGAGTGAGTTTCCAAAACATCTTTGATTTATAAAAACAAGCCAATGTCATCATTTTCTTTTTAAATGATTTTCCTAAAATTCAGGTTTACAAAACCTTTTCCATTTTCATATTAGGTGTGTTTAACTCTCTTAGCCCATCCCCTTGCCTCGGAAGGCATTTTAGCAAACAAACACATGCCCTTCATCAGGAAGGGTACACATAGTCGTAGGTGTAGCACGTCCATTGCACCCACTTGTGGTTCGAAGCATCTTTACCATCCACCATGATAGAAGCCCATCCACTTCTACCCTGAGTCTGAGTGGATATCCCAAACATCCGACCCTCAGACACGAATGCCATTTCATGTTCGTATGAGGATGAAGACCTCATCATGACCCCACCCCAGTCTCATGTGCAAGAAGCTCCCAGAGCTTCAAGAATGACTCGCATGACAAACTACCCTTATCTCCACTGTGTTGTCTAGTAGCTCTTAGGACCCATCACTACCCCTTATGGCATATTGATGGTCCCATATCATAAGTGCATGCACAAACAAGAGTTTTCATATAGTTATCCATCCTCTTTGGTGCCAACGGTAAAACGACCCCCATGCTCAACCCCACCCACCATTGTTTGTCTAGGCCGGTTCGTTGATGTGGCCCTGATACACTACCACTAGTCCATCGAGTACTATCGATCCTAACTTGGTACCGTGGCACACCACACAATCAATTCCATTAATTAGGACTTTTCATAGCTCTTCCTAATCAAGTTTGTTTACGAGCTCTTGCCCGTGCCCACTGGCCTTGGGCCCACTACACGTGTTTTTTAAAATAGGGCACTGAGCCCCATGAGTTCAAAAATCAAGGCCCTTGGCCTATATGAGCTATTCTAGCTCCTGTCAAGAAGGTCTCCCAATATATTTTAAGCAATGACACATAGTTAGGGTAGAACACTTCTAACAAAAATCATATCTTTATCTCACCACACTAACTGAGTGTGATGATGGATCCGCTTAAAATCGGTAGAAGGTTTTCTCATTTCCTCAAAGAAACTTATCATACCAATTGGTTATGATATTCATTTATTCTACTCACAACCGGTAATTAGGTTTTATCTGTTAAAAATAGTGCTCATCATCCCAATCGGGTATGACGTTAAATAATCTCACTCACCCGGTGACTATGACGCATTTGTCCCCAGTCAGCTTACAAGTCCACACAAGCTTTCTCTTGATGGTGTTTTGGTCTCATGTGTCCATACATGATTTGGGTATCATTATCAATGAGTGTTTGACGTAACTGTCTTCGTTTTCTCACGTATGAGCAACTAGGCCCAAATTTTTGGTTCATTGCACTTAGATCCCTAAAGTTTATTTTTCTTAACTTTTGGTCCCTAATGCTAACTCTTCCCCAAATTGAGTCCCAAGGTTTCCAATATCCTCTTTGTATCCTCAATTTACTCAAAATTATGTAAGGGGCTCAAATTTTCCAAATTTCTAATTTGGTCCCTAATTTTTAAAAAATTATGATTTTGCCCTTACTTTCCAAAATTAGCAATTTACCCCCAAATCTTTCAAAAATTGACCAATTGGTCCCCCAACATCTTTTTCATTGCCAATTGACCTTCAATTTTGAGAAATTGCATGGAGGTCCCTCAATTTTTTGAAATCCCCAAAATTTTCCCAATTTCTTCCCCCTTTTCTAACTAAATTTGATTTCTTCAAATTGGCCATTCAATTGGGGTTAATTGCTCAAATTGATGGATGGATCGGTTCCTACACTTTCATACTACCAAATGGAAGTTTGAATTACAGAATTTGAGATCGAAATGAGCTCAAATGGAGCTTCGTCGAAAAACTATTCATAGATTGAGAAAGCTTTGAAAGCCTACCATTGGAGGTGCGACGGTTCGAGCTCTTGATCTGGCGAGGTAGCTCTCGTCCTTAGGTTCCTTCTACGATTAAGAATTGCTACAATTGAAGTCCATACGAGGGTGAATTTTTTCGTGAAATTCGACACTTTCTCTCTCTTACACCTGTTTATAACGATGGAGGAGGGCCAAATTGGCTTACCTTTCAAATTTGTGGAGGTCGTGTGAGGTTGTGGGGGTGTTAGGGAGGCTTGGTTTGGCTAGAAGAGGTCTGAATTTGGCTGAATTCAGCTTGGCCAAAACAGGGCAGCTTCGGCTTGTCGGAGCTACTTCATTGTTTGATTCCACCGGTGCTTTTTCGACGATCCTCGAGTCGAAGGGAGATTGTTGTTAGGTAGCTGACTTCCTCGAGAGTCTATAGGACTTGACCTTTCCTTCTGAGGCTAAGAACAATGTCCAAGTCAGAGCTATGGTTTGAGTTTCACCGGAAAATGGAGCACTTGAGAGAGAATGGCGATTTGAGGTGTGTGGAGGATGAATAGAGGGGAGTTCTTTATATAGGGAGCTCAAGGACCCTCTGCTCTACTATCTTCCATATTGGTCGAGCTTATCCTCTTCAGAAAATTCCCAAATTAGAGGGAATATTCCTTTATCGGAGAAGGAAAGTTTTTCTACCATATGAACAGTGCTGTCATCCCAAGGAAGAAGACGACACTCTTCCAAGCCAAACAGGACCAATTGGGTTCAATGCCGAAAATGGGCCGGTTCAGGCCCGATTCGATTGGTTTTCTCAGAATTAAAAATTTCTAAATTAATCTAAATTTATTCTCTATCTAATGATGGCTTCAATTTTCCAAATTGAGATTTTTAAGCCACCAATAAAAATGAATTTATAGACCGGTTCAAGTATAGTTCAAACCGGTTCACCCTGAACCAGTCTAGTTTTCCCATTCATTTTACTCCATGGTTCTTTCCCATGACTTTTATGACTTTTTGGTCACTTGAAAATTTTCAAATTCCCATTTTAGTCCCTCTTTATCATTCTCAGTTCCTTAAGTGGTTCCGTTTTCACATTAAATTGATCAATTCTTTCCCGGTTTTCCTTGATCTGAGATGACGGGTTTCACAACTCTCCCCTTATTTTAGGAGTTTTGTACACAAAACATAATCGGTATCCTTTGCATTGGGAATTTATTTCCCTTGATGTCATCTTGGGGATTGTTTGACATGCTACTACTTTGGTTGTTCCTTCACTTAGCCCTTTAATCCATGTTCTTAAGGAATTTCTTTTCCTTTCCATTGTTTACTCACTCCATGGAGTGTATCCTGATTAGGTATGTTTTATCCACAAGTCCAATGGTACACCCTTAGGTCCACTTCTTACTCTACTTAGAGTAAGATTCTTATTTTTGTGAGTTCCTATCCCAGTCATGGGGTTGGATGTTCCATTCACGTCCGATCGTTCCTATTTCCATTTATTCCCTTAGTCGTTAATGCTCTTTAGCTAAATATCCTTTTGGAATTTTCATCATTAACACCTTGGGTTTTGATATGATTTTCCTCTTATCTTATTTTGGTCCTTCCTCCATATTTTGTTTACTGCAGCTCCGATTCCAGTTCTTGGGTTTGACTTCATCATGTTTGACTAACAGACTCTTTCTCACTTCAGTCATATTTTACTGGGACTGTTGGACCTACATGTCCCTTAAAACATGACGTGTTCTAGAAATTTCTTTGTCTATTTAGTTTTGGAACATTTCTCAATAATGGTTCATGCCTTTCCAACCATTAGGAGTCATGTGGCTTTGTTCCTTCTTCTTACCTAGTAGTGTTCTCTAACTACCTTAGGCATTATCCAATTGTCCCTTTACATTTTGACATCATGAACGTGATAGTTTTGCCTTATCTATTCATCTCTTACCAAGTTCCCCCCGATTCCAATCCATCGGGTTTCCCAATGACTTACTGACATGTTGGGATTTTTCCCCTCTTATGTCCTTCCTCATTTCCAATGGCATCCTTTACTGAAGGACTTTGCTTTCTTCAATCCACTCTTACTCGTTCGTGACCATTTCATGATTCTTTATTCCAAGTTGAACCATTTCAGTCTACGTGTCAATTTCCTTTGTTTGGGAAGTTTCCTTTTGATGATTTCATAATCTACTATGTCCTTCAAAGTAGAGACTTCCACCTTAGGAACTACACATTCAACCTTCCTACCATTCCTTGAAGGTTTCCTTTATTCATCTCCTTACACCTTTTTGAATTAGAGATTTCGCCCACCTTTAATCCTTCACCAACCTTAATTTCCCAGTTCACCCTATACTTCCTATCTGAGGTGTCTCTGATTGTTGAGTCTTATTTCATGTCCTTTACATTAGGCCCTGACAATCAATCTTAAGCTCCATGGGTGTGGACTGGAATTAGTCCTGGTGTCCGTCGTGATTCCTTTAAATCACATTTTGACTAGAGCACATCCTTTCCCAAGGTTTTACTTCCTTCAGAATTCATTCCTTTGTTCTTTTATTTGGGGTATACTGCCCATTCCCACTTATTACTGCATCATTTGATGCTATTTTACCACTTACCAGTTCCTTGGGTTTAACTTACTCCTTGGGTCCTCAAGAGTACATTTCCTTTGTACTTGATCTTTTCACCTCACCCTGCATTGTATTTGCGAGCTTATCTTCCCTTCCCTATTTAATTAGGTCCATCACCTCTTCGTTGGGGACATATTCTTCCCTGGGACTTCTTTCCTTGATTGGCTTCTTCCTTTTTTCGCCTTTACAGGTATCCAACCTTATCGCAACTTTATGACATCCTTTGTTATCATCCTTCCTGTGTACCCTTCCTTAGAAATCTAGTGGTACGTCCTTGTACCCTTTCCTTAATCCTACTTGTATCTCGTATGAGTTTTCTTCCATGGGAAGGGTTCAGACACTGTTTGTTCAAAGACCTCTTTGTGCGAGGCTTATTTAATCCTTCTCATGGGTTGAGTGTGGTCCCCACTTCATTTTCAGCCATAGATTTCTTTAAGGATTTCCATCATCCTTCTTTTCCAACATTTGGCCTTCCCACTTCTTCCTTCCTTGCTAGGGTTTGAGTCCATGTTTCCTACGAGGGTCAGTTCATTGACGGCCTCATCCCTACTACTGTCCTTGTATAGTTGTCTTGAGATAGTTGTCTCTCGAGTCTACTTGTTCTTAATGCTCATCCTATTGCCCTTTTTAGTGTGTAGTCTTTACTACTTCCCGGTCCTTCTTAGGGCGTCATTTATTCTCCTTGACTATCTCGTTGTTATGATTTTCTTCATTCCACTATATTCATTTGAAACTTCTATTTGGCTTTTCTACTTTTTCAAAAGTAGGTCACACTTGCCATCCCGAGACATTCAATTTGTCTTCTGATGCTCGAGACTTGTCTTCTCTTGTGGAAATGCTCCCTTCCTTGCTTCTAGGTGGCTGGAAATTTCTTCTTAAAGAAGAATTCTCTTCATCTACACTCTGCTCTATTTGTGGTTTATCAAGGTCCTACCTTCAGTCCTTTTCCCTTCCTCATGTAGTTGAGGCGCACCATCGCATTATCATTGAGGGACAGAAAAGTTTTAGGAACTCAAAATTTACTTTCGAAGTAGGATTACAAACTTGGGGCTTTAGCTTTCCTTAAAGGGAGATTGTTACAATGGCGGGTCGGGAAGTACCCACCACTATGCTCGGATCTTGAAGAGCTTCCTCCTGGATGTGGTTGAAATTCTAAGCAAGAGTCGAGTTTCATGGGGTGGTATCCTTTCAGACTCCTGTAGCTGAGGAGGCGTTGTCCTTGGCCGGTATTGCTCTAAATCCTTGTGGTGTGGGACAGTCCTTCACCACATGCCCCATTTCTTTTACACCCAAAACATGTTATCTTGATACATGTCCTTAGTAGTGTTGGGCACTTTCTCAAGTAGTGTTCCTATTGTCCACACCTTGTAACATGCCATTTCCTTGCCCAGTAGTTACTCCAAGAGTTCTCCTAGACTCCTTAATCACCTTGACAGTTTTGTTGTCATGCCTTCTTTGCCCAATGGTTCCCCCAAGAGTTCTCCTAAGCTCCATAGTCCCTTGGTTCATTTCCTTATTTAGGATGGGAATCTCCTCGATCTCCGTGGTGTTTAGGGTAATGTGGGTTTGTTTGGTTACTTTTCTTAGGGCAATCTTTCTACAATTGAGACGCAAGATCACATCGTTTTTGAGAGATATGTTTTTAGGAAATTGGAGTTCTTCATTAATGGAGGAGTACAATATGTTGGGGTCTTAGCTCGATTACAAAAAGGTGGTTATGAAATAGATAGGGAGCTACGTGGTTCTTGATAAGCGTCCTCCTTGGTAAGGTTATAAGCCCTTGCTGGCGTTCCTAGCTTCAGGCTTGGCTCCCTTCGTACTTGGGGCTATGACCTCAACAAGTCCTAACACCATCCTCTTGGATACTTCCCCCTAATGTCTCTTAGTTCTTTGGGACTTCTACTATACCTTGGACATTGGAGGGCTTTTAGGATTGTCATCCAACTTAGTTTCTCTTAGTTACTATGTTATATAGTCTTGATAATTTATTAAAGAAAACATGCTTTGATATCACTCAAGTTGTCATGCCCTAACCCGATTTGGTCAGATCCTCGTGAGCAACCCGTCACTCCCTTTGGTCTATAAAGGGTTTTACCCTTTTCTAAACCGTGAGAAGTAAGGCGTCCTTTTTCCTGGAATAACATTATACAAAATTGAATATATTAAAATAGTCATACTTGTCTTATAGTTCAACTACATGAGGGTATTTAAGGTTGGTTTTCCTTGGTTACCTGAAAAGGGGTAAAAAGGGAGGGGGGAGTTCTACAACTCAGTGAGCGGGTGTTGGGAGTGAGTTTTCAAAACATCTTTCGTTTATTAAAACTATGCCAATGTCATCATTTTCTTTTTAAAGGAGTTTCCTCAAATTCTAGTTTCCAAAACCTTTTCCATTTCCATATTAGGTGTGTTTAGCTCTCTTAGCCCATGCCCTTGCCCTGAGAGGCTTTTTAGTAAATAAACACATGCCCTTCATTTGGAAGGGTACACACATTCGTAGGTGTAGTATGTTCGCCGCACCCACTTGTGGATTGGAATGTCTTTACCGTCCACCATGATAGAAGCCCATCCACTTCTACCTCAAGTCTGAGTTGATGCCCCAAACGTCAAACCCTTAGACCCGAATGCCACTTCATTTACATATGAGGACAAAGGTCTCATCCTGACCCACCCCAATCTCATGCGGAAAAAGCTCCCAAAGCTTCAAGACTGTCTGGCACGATAAACTGCACTTATCTCCACCATGTTGTCCTATAGCCCTTAGGACCCATCACTACCCCTAGGGCATCTTGATGGTCCCATACCACAAGTGCATGCACAAACAGGAGTTTTCATATAGTTATCCATCCTCTTTGGTGCTAATGGTCCAACGACCCCAATGCTCAACCCGACCTGCAGCTGTTTGTCTAGGCCGATCCGTCGACCTGGCCCTCATGCACTACCGCCAGTCCATCGAGCACTGTTGGTCTTGCCAATGGTCCAACACGCACTACTGCCAGGAGTTTTCATAGCTCTTCCTAATCAAGTTTGTTTACGAGCTCCTGCCCGTGCTCACTGGCCTTGGCTCCAGTGCACGTGTTTTCCAAACCTGGGCATTGAGCCCCATGAGTTAAAAAACCGAGGCCCTTGGCCTATCTAAGCTTTTATAGCTCTTGTCAAGATCTCACAAATATTTTAAGTAATGGTATATAGTCAGGGGAGAACACTTCTAACAAAAATCGTATCTTTATCTCACCACACCAACCGAGTATGATGATGGATCCGCTTAAAATTGGTAGAAGGTTTTCTTCTTTTCTCAAGGAAACTCATCATATCAACCGGGTATGATGTTCATTTATTCCTACTCACAACCGGTAAGTAGGTTTTATTCGTTAAAAATAGTGCTCATCATCCCAACTAGATATGACATTAAATAATCCCACTCACCCGGTGACTGTGTCGTGTTCGTCCCTAGTCGACTTACAAGTCCACGTGAGCTTTCTCTTTTTGGCATTCTGATCTCATGCGTCTCTACACGATTTGGGTATCATTATCAATGAGTGTTCGACATAACAATCATCATTTTCTCACGTATGAGCGACTAGGACCAAATTTTCGTTTTATTAAACTTAGGTAACTTAAGTTCATTTTTCTTAAGTTTAGGTCCCTAATGCTAACTTTTCCGCAAATTGAGTTCCAAGGTTTCCAATATCCCCTTTGGATCCACAATTTACTCAAAATTGTGTAAGTGGCTCAAGTTTTCCAAATTTTCAATTTGGTCCCCAATTTTTAAAAAAATTACGGGTTTCCTCTACTTTCCAAAACTAGCAATTTGGCCCCAAATCTTTCAAAAATTTACCAATTGGTCACCCAACATCTTTCTCATTGCCAATTGATCTTCAATTTTGAGAAATTACATGGAGGTCCCTCAATGTTTCGAAATCTCCAATTTTCCCCTAATTTCTCCCTCCTTTATTGACCAAATTTGATTTTTTCAAATTAGCCATTCAAATGGGATGAATTGCTCCAATTGATAGCGTGGATCAGTTCTTGCAATTCCATATGATCAAATGGAGCTTTGAATTGCAGAATTTGAGTTCGAAACAAGCTCAAACATAGCTTTGTTGGAAAAATGTTCGTAGAGAGAAAGTTTCGAAAGCTTACCGTCGGAGGTGTGGTGGTCCGAGCTCTCAATTTGGGGAGGTAGCTCTCATCCTTAGGTTCCTTATAGGATTAAGAATTGCTACAATTGAAGTTCATAAGAGGGTTAATTTTGTAAGTGAAATTTAACACTCTCTCTCTCTAACACCGATTTGCAACGACGGAGGACGGCCAAATTGGCTTACATTTCACCTCTGTGGAGGTCGTGTGAGGGTTGTGGGGGCATTGGGGAGGCTTGGTTTGGCTGGATTAGGTTTGAATTTTTTCAAATTCAGCTCGGCCAAAATAGGGCAGCTTTGGTTTGTCGGAGTTGCTTCACTGTTTGATTTCACTGTTGCTTCTCTAGCGGTCCTTGAGTCAAAGGGAGATTGCTGTCAGGTAGCTGAGTTCCCTGGAGTCTATAGAACCCGACCTTGCCTTCTAAGGCTAAGAAAAGTGCCTAAGTCGGAGCTCTGATTGGAGCTTCACTAAAAAATGGAGCACTTGAGAGAGAATGGCAATTTGAGATGTGTAGAGGATGAAAGGAGGGGAGTTGTTTATATAAGGAGCTCAAGAACCCTTTGCCCTACTAGTTTCCATATTGGTTAACCTTATCCTCATCAGAAAATACTCAAATTAGAGGAAATATTCCTTCATCAAAGAAGGAAAGATTTTCTACCATATGAACAGTGTTGTCATCCCATGGAAGAAGACGGCATTGTTCCGAACCTGACCAGACCGGTCCGACCGAGTTCAATGGAGAAAATTGGCCGGTTTAGGCCCGATTTGATCGATTTTCTCGAAATTAAAAAATTTTAAATTAATCTAAATTTATTCTCTATCTAATGGTGGCCTAAATTTTACAAATTGAGATTTTTAAGCCACCAAGAAAAATGAATTTAAAGACCAGTTCATGTATAGTTCAAACTTGTTCAGGTCCGGTTCACCTTAAACCATCTGGTTTTCCCATCGATTTTACTCCAATGTTCTTTCCCATGATTTTTATGACTTTTTGGTCACTTGAAAATTTCCAAATTCCCAGTTTAGGCCCTCTTTATCATTCTCGGTTCCTTAAGTGGTTTAATTTTCTCATTAAATTGACCAGTTCTTTTCTAGTTTTCCTTAATCAGAGATGGTGGGTTTCACAATTTACCGCTCTAAGTTGGTTTGATTGATTTTGGCCATTTCGAGGCCAGTTCACCTCCAATTCGACCGGTTCTTAGTCGAATCTATTTTTCTAAAAATTTCTTTTCTCATCCTCTATTGATTAAAGCATGGTTCTCCAAAAATGATTTAATAATAACATGGGAATACAAAAGTTTATAAGCAGTAAATTACTACTTCTGCAACAAAGAAGAGGGCTATCTTAGATGATAATGATCTAGAGTGATCCTCCCACTTCTGTGTCTAGCTTCCTCATCTTTCACTTGCACTAGTTTGGGGGAGGGGTGAGCTCATAGCTTAGTGAGGGGAACACTGACGTCGTGCCACTACATGGCCTATGACCCAAATCTTTCCCATATAACACCTATCAAAATTTTCTATTATATTACTCGCACTAATCCTTCCAAGTCTCATGGTTTACTTCGCCCCTAGAGACACCGATCTCGGGCCATCTGACTTGTAGTCTATGCTACGGTTTGGTTATCCTCGGTACCCCCCCCTCCCCCCTCCCCCCCTCCCTTGAGTTTTACACATCTAGTAGTTTATATGCAAACACTGGGACTTAGTCCCACACACACAAGCATGGCATATGCTCGGGTGACACTTTCGAGCTATTTATAGCCCGTGCCTCGACTTGAGTACTTAGAACCCAAATAGTGGGCTACTCAAGGCCCTAGCAAACATTAGGAACTCAAGTCACACACATAATGCATGGCCTACATTTGTGCAGCACTTTCGGGCTACTCAAGTCTCATGCCTTGACCCAACAACTTAGGCTTTAAATAAAATAGGGGCAACTCATGGCCCTAAAACAAACAATCACATGTCCGGAATCGGGTTGCCACTCTTGCAATCACTGATCTAGAGGTGGAGTGTGAGAGACCCCATGGCTCTCTTCCCACAACTAGCACTTCACTTATACCGTCTCATAGCTTGGTGCCTCAACACCCTAGGGTCCTAGTAGACTTACGGCCAATCTCCCACACTAGATGGCTCTCAGGCCCCCATATAAACGGGCTACTCAAATCCTACACATAAACATATATCACTCATGTGTGTACGACCTCTCTTGGACGATACTAGACAGTGAATTTGGAGTGCGGGGGTCGTGAACCCTCTCCATAGCTGACACCCATACATTTTGTCTCACAGCTGGGTGTCTCAGCACCTAAGTCATGGCCACATAACCGCCTTTCATTGGCCCATGCCCATACACTTATGACTCAATCCCACCATTCTTGTCGTCGTAGTGATGTACTAGGATGATACTTGTACATCATTCGGGTGTCCCTGGAAAACATGGAAGATTTCACTATTTCTCCTTGATCTCCTTTCCATTTTTCCCTCAAGTGACGATACATCCTCTTAGGCATCCATCCATCACCCCATCCCTTATATCGTTGTTTTCACAAATAATAACAAGACTCATGGTCATAATCGTGGCACTCATGGTTATTCTCGTAATAGTGCTACATGCATCATGTTACCGAGAGCTTGACACACTCAGTTCTGGCTTTCCCCATGTCACACACACACAAGCATTACATGCTTGTGTAATTCTATAATTCTAAGTAGCAAGTTGGCCTTAGAACTAATATGGCTTTCCCCACATGTCTTAAAATCACTTCTAAGCCCCTTAGACTACTCTTAGGGACTTTTTCCATATTTGCAATTTGGTCCCCAAACTTTCCATAATTGCAATTTAGTCCAAAACTTAGGAATTCAAATTAAATGAGCTTCTAAATTAACAATTTACCCCCAATTACTCTTATCATACTCCAAATGGCTCTTGGAAGGAGTGGGGGCCATACCTCAGCCAACCACAATTGAATTTGGTTGTTTGTCAAAATTGGCCAAAATCGAGCAATATGGGGTGTTGATAGAAATTCTCATCGAAGGTGGTCGGAGAGCTTACCACACCTTAGGAATTGTTTAGCCAAGGTCTAGGTGAAACCTTCTATGGTGGCCGACCATGTGGTCACTGAGTTGGGAGAAATTGGACATCGATTGGTCGCGATCGGGCTGAACTGCACAGACCCATCGACAGATATTGGCTCATACTAGTCGATTTCCCCCTTTCCAGAGGTCAACCGTAGCCATGGAGGTTTAGAGGGGAGGTAGGCCAACAATTAGGTACTGGTGGCTGAAGGTTGGAGAATTGGCCTCCGAAAGGGTCATAGAAGGCTGTCAATTTTGCTGTCTAGAATCGGGGCCTGCAAAACTGACCATTTTTCAGTATTTTTTGATCACTAGTAGGGGCCAACACAGATCCGTAGAGAACTCAATTATCATCAATTTGACTCTAAGATCACCTCATTTGGTGATCGAATGAGAGAAATATGCTCGTTTTATTCATCAGAGGCCGAGGAGTAGTATGAGGACGAGATTTCTCAATTTGAATGATAAATTCAAGCTATCCATGGGGAGTTAATGCAATTAACTCCATAGAAAGGCCCATAGCTCAGTTCCTAGCTGATTTGTCCAATTTGTAGCATTCAATTTGATCAAAATTTGAGTTAATTAGAGGCACATTTTGAAGTGGTACAACAGAAATTGTCGGTCGATGTTCGATGTTCGGTGGCTCGAGGTGAGTCGGGTCGACCCAACTCGTTCCTTTATTCATTTCATTCCATTTTTTGAACTTTTAAATTACCATTTGCCCTTTTTGATTTTGTTGGTAATTAAAATCTAAATCCCAACCATGTTCAGGCAAAAATAAACTTTCCCCAAAAATCTCAGTTTTCGTGCCCGGGAACTCAATCCCAAATCTGATTGGATCCCTAGTTCTGGCATCGGGTTTCCTATAACAAATCCCCATTATCCCAAAATGGGTGGCTCTCTAGTTCTCAAAGATGCACCTTAGTAAGTGTCATCATATAGTAACACTATTCTCTTATGAGAGGCATTTTGTTTCTTATAATTGCATGGCATGTACCCACTTTGGGTAAAATGTCATAACTTTTTAATCAGTCGCACTTCTCTAGAGACTCCCTACCTTTCTCTCTGCTGGCCTTGCTTTTATCTATTTGTATCATCCATTCTTTATTCTTTTCATACAAGGATTTCAAATCCTTCTTGTTCTTCTTAAGATCTTTTCTCAACCTGAGCCGGGTCTCCTTCCTTGTAGTGATATGTCTTCCAACGTTTCCTTACACCCACATATTCATACTCATAGGGTTATCCCATCATTTTAGGGTGAGGCCATTCAAACCATTACTTTTCATACTCGTAACTCAAGCCTCGTTGTGAAACCCATCACCCAGACCAAGTAAACCGGGGAAAGAACCGATAGTTTTGAGAAAACCGAGCTGAAAAAGAACCCAAAAAAATAATAAATAATGGTTAATTTGGGAAATTGGAAGACCCCAACTGACCAAAAATTCACAAAAATCATGGGGAAGAAACATGAGATTTATTGGATAGGGGAACCAGACCGGTTCAGAGTGAACTAGACTAAATTAAAATTTACCATAGTGAACCAGTTCAATGATTCATTTTTCTAGGTGACCTAAAAATATAAATTTGGGAAATTAAGGCCACCATTAGATAGAAAATAAATTTAGATAAATTTATTATTTTAAAATTTTAGAAAACTTGTCGAATCGGGTTCAAACTAGGCGAATTTTGAATTCGGGTCACCGAATCAGGTTAGACTAGACCGATCAATGGTCAACGAAGCCCAGTCAATAGCCACACAAGCACGGGTAACCAATGGGAGGCTGCTATGTGTTCGGCCAATGATCACAAGATGATTGGTCAGCCTGCCACGCATACACGAGCAACCAATGGGAGGTTGCCACGTGACAGGTCAACTAGTCAATGGTTGACGCGGTGGTTGAGTTGGAATGCCATGTCAGAAAAACTGACCAATCATAGTGCACCACGTGGCACACCCGCCAAGTCATCGGAGAAAACATAGAGGAGAGAGAGAGAGCAAAGGAAGGTGAGTCTCTGACGACTAAAAAATTGTTTCGGTTAAGTCACTAACGACTGAGTTGGAGGTTGAGTCCTATGCTGGCCAGTAGCCTAAATAGTTGTTGAGCTCCCTATATAAAAAGCACCCCTCCATTCGTTCTTAGCATCCCACAATCAAGTGAAGAAGGTGAAGTGCTTAATTTTCTGCACGAGCAACAAACCAAAGCTCTAACATCGATGATTTTCTCCACCTCTAAATCTACATTTAGTGTCATTAGAACCAGGAGGAAGTCCTCTACCTGGCTGCACCTTCCCTTTAGCCCGATAAGCACTGTAGAAGAGCAAGGAAGCTCAAATAGTGATGCCGCTCCTCGGCTATCAGCAGCCCGAGCTACTAAGCTTAAGTCAAGCCATCCTCAAGCCAATTTTGGCCAAACCAAGCCTCCCAAATGCCACCAAGAGGTGCCCCGACCTTCCCATGAGCTAATACGGTAAGCCCCTTTATCGCCCCTTTACTGGAAAATTCTATTCACGACATAATTCTACAAAAGCTTAATCTGAAAAATTCACATTGCTTAGTCCATCAATTGAGGCGCTGTTTGATTCAGGGAGGATCCTCGGGAGGAGAGCAATTTAGAGAAAGCAAGAGCCCCGCTCATCGGTAAGATATTAAAGCTTTCTCTCTTTAGACTAAATTTTCCAGCAAAACTCCATTTGAGCTCATTTCTATGCAAAATCGAGTGATTCAAAGCTTGAAACAATGAGAAAAACATAGAGAAGATTATTCAAATCAAGAATGGGGATAATTAACCAAGTTTTGGTTGCCAATTGAACAAAACTATGACTTGTGAACCAAATTGTAATTTTTGAGAAATTGGGCAATTTGGGGATTTTTGGAAAATTGGGGCCCGAATTGCAATTTAAGAAAAATTGGGGCATTTTCATGAAATTAACTTCTAATTGGGGCCCAATTGAGGAATTTATTGAAATGGTGGGCCAATTGGCAATTTTTTGAAAATTCAAGGACCAATTGGTAATTTTTGGGAAATTAAGTATCAATTGGCAATTTTGGGAAAGTTGGAAGTACTAGGGACTTAATTGAGATTAAATGAAGATTAAGGACCTAAATGTAAGATTATAAACTTTGAGTGACCTAAATACAATTAAGGCATAGTGTGAGGACCTCTGCGCAAATACTCGAAACTAAGAGGTCCCTTATGTCAATTCTCTTGATAAGGGTACTAGAACTGTCACGCCCCGACCCAGTTTGGTCGGATCCCCATGAACAACCTGCCACTCTCTTAGTTAAAAGAGGAGTTCCCTCCTTCTTTAACTCAAGTGGAGCCAGGCGTACTTTCAACCTTGTTCCCTAGAAAGACATATCAAATGAAATGCAAGCTTAAGAGAAATTAAGCATACCTGACAGAGGGTAAGGCTCGATGTTAGCCCTAGTCATTTTCTCTAATTCCTGAAAAGGGATAAAAAGAAGGGTGAGTTTCTATAACTCACTGAATGGGTATTTAAAAAAAATGAAGTTTCAATAAAAATAGTTTTCAAGTTGGAGTATGCTAGACTACTTAATTCTTTTAATTTTTCTCGTTTCCAAATCTTCAAAATCAATTCTTATTGCCACGGTGTATCATCACCCAACACACATCCTTCATCATGAAGGAAAAACACAAAATTGTAGGTCAGCCTGTCCACTGAACCCACTTGTGGCATCGGAGCAACTTTATCGGCCACCTAGATAGAAGTATGTCCACTTCTACCCTAAGAATGAGTGGATGTTCACGACATCTGACCCTCAATCCCATAGCAAATCTCCATGTCCGTATGAGGACAGATACCTCATCTTGTCCCCACCCTAGTCTCATGCGCTTGAAGCTACTCTGAGCTTCGCAAGACTATTGGTACGGCTAACTACCCTTATATCCACCGGGTCATCCAGAGCCCTAGGATGCATAACTACCCCTCTTGGGCATCTTGAAGGTCCCGTAAACACAATGCATGCACAATCAATAGTTTATCATAAAATGCCATATAATTTGTAGGGTCACTGGTCCAATGGCTCCGACCCTCAACTCGACCTGCAGCTGTTTGTCTTGATTAGTCCAGAGACATGTCATGTCGCACTGCTGCTAGTTGACTGAGTATGTCGGTCCTGTCTTGGTACCATGGCCAAACAACTCATTACTTATGTTTTCATGACATATTAATCATGCTTGTTTACGAGCTCCTACTCGTGCCAACTGGCCTAGGGCCCATTGTTTGAGATTTTAAAAAATCGGGCATATTAGCCCCCAAGTTCCAAAACCGAGGCCTCTAGCCTTTATGAGCTATTCGAGTTCCCATTAAAAAGGTCTCCCAAAAATTTTAAGCAGTGGCACATAGTCAGAGGAGAACACTTCCGTCAAAATAAACTTTTCTATAGTCCATCATACCGATCGAGTACGAGGACATCTCCGCACATAAACGATGAATGGGTTTTCCACTTCCTTTGAGGGGAGCCGAATTGGCTTACCTTTCTGTTCTAATTCAGCCATAGGTGGGCTAAGGAGGTGTTGGGAGAGATTAGTTTTATCAAGCCCCGACCTGGTTTGGTCAGATCCCCGTGAACAACCTGCCACTCTTCCAGTTTATCAAAGGGTTTCCCCTTATTATAAACGGTAAAAAGTAAAGCATCCTTTAAACCTGCACCTTTCCCTAGAATAACATAAATCAAAACTGCATAATATTTTAATTGATTACATACCTGTCTCATAGGCGTCTTAGTTGATGGTCTTTAAGGGTAGGCTTTTCAAAATTTCCTGAAAGAGATATATGGGAGGGGGTGAGTACGACTACTTAGTGAATGGGTCTTTCCAAAACTTTTAACTTTTTAGGAAAAAAGACTTGTAATGGAGTGTGCCAGACTCTTTCTTTCAAAAATCCTTTCATATCAAATCTTAGTTTTTACCACCATTTCCTTATTAATCAAGGTGTGTCATCACCCAACACACATCCTTCATCATAAAGGTCAAACACACATTCGCAGGCCAGCCCTTCCACTAAACCAACTTGTGGCATCAGAGCGACTTTACCGGCCACTCGGATAGAAGTATGTTCACTTTTACCCTGAGAATGAGTGGATGTTTGTGACATTGAACCCCCAATCCCGAAATCAATTCTTCGTATCCATATGTGGATTGGGACCTCATCTTGTCCCCACCCCGATGTCATGCGCATAGTGCTACTCCAAATTTTGCATGGTCACTTGGTACGACGAACTGCCCTTATACTCACCTGGTCGTCAAGGATCCTTAGGATGCATCATTATCCCTTATGGGTGTCTTGATGATCCAGTAATCATAGTGCATGCACAAATAGTATTTTCTAATCATTCCATATAATTTGTGGTGCCATTGGTCCAACGGCCCTGACCCTCAACTCAACCTGCAGCTGTTTGTCTTGACTGGTTTGGAGACCTGTCATGTCACACTACCACTAGTTGACTGAATATGTCGATCCTGTCTTGATACCATGGCCTAACAATTCATTTATTAAATTTTTATGGCTCATATCTTATGTTTGTTTATGAGCTCCTCTCATGCCCATTGGCCTTTGGCCCACTTGTCCGAGATTTGCAAACATGGGCATAATAGGCCCCAAGTTCCAAAACTGAGGCCCCCGACCTATAAGAGCTATTCGAGCGCTCGTCAATAAGGTCTCCCAAATCGTTTAAGCATTGGCACATAGTTAGGGGAGAGCACTTCCAACAAAAATATATTTTCAACTGTCCATTATACAGAACGGGTATAAGGACATCTTTGCTCATAACCGATGAACGGGTTTTCAACTTCCTTTGAGGAAGTTTCATCATACCAACCGAGTATGATCTACTTACAACTGGTAACTAGATTTTTCGCATGATTTTCACATCACTACTCTAAGTTGTGATGCTTAAAATACCACTTGGTAGTGGGTTTTCATTTTGAGGTACTAATCATCCCCAACCGGTTATGATATAAAATCCCACTTATAATCGGTAAGTGGTTTTTAACTTTAAACTATGCTCATCATCCCAATCGGGTATGACATTAGTAAGCCCACTCACCCGTTAAGGCAGTGAATTCCACTAGATCGGTTGTTTGTATTCAAGCGAGCTTGTCCTTGCTAGCGTTCCATGTACTTTGAGTTCCTACACGATATGAACATCTCGGTTCATTATCCTTCGGCCTAATAGTCTTCATTCATTCCAAATGAATGATAAAACCAAACTTTTATTTATTTGCAATTAGGTCCCTAAAGTTATTTCTCTTTAACTTTAGGTCCCTAATGCTAGTTTTTCCTCAAATTGAGTCCTAAAACTTTTAAAATTTATCATAGGACCTCAAGTTATTCCATTTCACAATAAGGGGTTTAATTTCCCAAATTTCCAATTTGGTCCCCAACTTTTCCAAAATTACCATTTTTCCCTTCCTTTACAAAAATGGTAAATTTTACCCCCAAAATTCTAAAATTCCACAATTGGCCCTCTAACACCTTTATCATGCTTAATTGACCCTCAATTTTAGAAAATTGCATTTTGGTCCTTCGAATTTTCAAAATTCCCCAAATTTACCCAAAATTTCCCCCGATTCCAACTTCTTAACACAACTTAATTTGATTTCATCAAATTGACTAACCTAACATTTCCAATTTTTGAAATTGAGTTTGTACATGTTCATACAATTTGAATCACAAGTTTTAACATTGGAACGAGCTCAAACGGAGCTTCACTAGAAAATGAATTGTAGAGAGAGAAAGTTGCGATAACTCATCGGTAAGGGCACGACGGTCCGAGCTTTCTATCTGGGCAGATAACTCTCATCCTGAGGTTCATCCTAGAATCAAGAATCACATCAATTAATGCTGAATTGAGTTAGAATTTTATCTTCAAAATTCTGTCGGATCTCTCTTTAGCACTGATTAGAAATTGCAGAGGGGAGTCAAATTGGCTTACCTTTCAGTCCTAATTCGGCCGTGTGAGGGCTGAGGAAGTGTTGGGAAGGCTTGGTTTGCATGAGGAGGGCTCAAAATGATTGATTTCAACTCGGCCGAAACATGGCAGCTTCAGTCCGCCGGAGCTGCTTCACTATTCCATCACGTTGGCGCTTTTCCGGTGACTCTCAGAGCAAACGAAGACTACACGCATGTAGCTGACTTCTCCCTGGTTCTAAAGAAACCGACCTCGCCTCCTTTGCCTTAGAAATGACCCTATATCGGAGCTTTGTTTTGAGCTTCACCGGAAAACTAAGCAACTAAGAGAGAGTGAGCTTTTCAATTGTGGAGAGGATGAATGGGGAGGGGGTCTTTATATAGGAAGCTTGGGGACTACTTGGCCATCCGATTGGTGCCTTTATTACAGGCATTGATGGCCAAAAACGTATTGAATAGAGACATTTCTTTTTCGTCGGCGCTGCTTGAATTTTCCAATGAGTGAATAGTGCTGTCATCTAAAGGAAGACACTTTTCCGAACTGGACCATACCGGTCTGTACTGGGCTCGAAGCTTAAACCGGCCAGTTCACCCGTCATTTGATCGAATTTTTCAAATCTAAAAATTTCTAAATTCATCTAATTTCATTTTCTATCCAATTATGGCCTCAAATCTCAAATTTGAATTATTTAAGCCACCTAAAAAATGAATTTATGATCCGGTTCAATAGTGGTTCAAACCGGTCCAAACCGGTTTAGATCCGGTTCACCTGAACTAGTTTGGTTTTCATCTCCAATTCCTTCATATGTCCATTTCCATTACTTTTGTGACTCCTTAGGTCACTTAGGGTCCATAAATTTCCTAGTTTACCATGTCTCTATCAGTTCCGGTTCATAAACCAACTCGGTTCTTAAACCAGTTTTATCCGGTTCGGATCCGATTCACCTCGAACCAGTCTGGTTTTTCTCTCCCACTTAGTTCTAAGGTTCCTTACCTAAGTTTATAAATCTCTTTGGGTCACAAGGGATCCATAAATTTCCCTGTTTGCCGTTTCTCTATCGGTTCCGATTCATGAACTGACTCGGTTCATAGATCGGTTAAATCCTATTGGATCTGGTTCAACTAAATCGGTCTAGTTTTTCTTTTCCAATTTGTCCTAAGGTTCTTTTCCAAGGTTTTATGAACCCTTTGGATCATTTTACTCAAATTTGTACAAGTGACTCCAGTTTTCCAAATTTTCAATTTGGCCTCCAACTTTTCAAAAATTACCAATTTGCCCCTACTTTCCAAAAATGACAATTTGACCCCAAATGTTCCAAATATCGACCAATTGGTCCTCTAACATCTTTTCCATGGCCAATTGGCCCTCAATTTTGGGAAATTACAAAATGCTCTATCAATTTTACGAAATCCCCAAATGCCCCGTTTTCAAACTGGCCGAATTTGATTTCATCAAATTGACCATTTAATCGGGGTTAATTTCTCCAATTGAAGGTATGGATTAGTTCCTAAACTTCCATACAATTCAATTGAGCTTTGAACCACGTCATTTGGGTCTGAATTGAGCTCAAACAGAGCTTAATCGGAAAACTAAGCGTAGAGAGAGAAAATTTCAAAAGCTTACCATCGGAGGTACGGCGATTCGAGCTATCTATCTGGGCAGTGGTTGCTTTCTTCCTGAAATACCTTCTAGAATCAAGAATTCCTACAATTGACCCCAAATCAAGAGAACATTTCATTAATGAAATTCTATAGTTTCTCTCTCTAACTTTGAGCTGCAACCACTGAGGATGGCCGAATTGGCTTACCTTTCCGCTCACTTGAGGTCGTATGAGGGTTGTGACGATGTTGGTAGAGTTTGGTTTGGCTAGAGGAGGGCTTAATTTGGCCAAATTCAACTTGATCGAAACATGGCAGCTTCGGTCCATTGTAGCTGCATCATTATTTGATCCCACCAATGCTTTTCTACGGTCCTTGCATCGAACGGAGGTTGGTATTAGATAGTTGACTACCCAGAGTCTAAAGAACCTGACGTCGCTTTTTGAGGTTGATAAAACTACCCAAGTGAGAGCTTCACTGAAAAATGGAGCAGTTGAGAGCGAATGGAGTTTTCAAGTGTGAGAAAGATGAATGGAGAGGAGCTCTTTATATAGGGAGCTCGGGGACTCTCTACCTGACCGTTTGGCACATTTATGACGCTCATTCATGGTCTGAAACACCCTGAATAGAGGTGATTTATCTTCGCTAGCACTGTTCATTCTTCCGGTGAATGAACAGTGTTGTCATTTGAAGGAAGAATTCGTCACTATTTTGAACCGGACTAGACTAGTCCGAACTAGGTTCAATTCTTAAATTAGTCGGTTCAGTTCCGATTCAACCAAGTTTTTCAAAATTACAACTTTCTAAATTTAGCTAAATTCATTCTCTATCCAATGGTGGCTTTAATTCCCCTATTTGAATATTTTAAGTCACTTAGAAAAATGAATTTAGAAACCGGTTCATTGATCGTTCAAACCAGTTCAATCCAATTTAGGTCTGTTTCACATGAACCAATTTGGTTTTCTTTTCCAATTTATCCCAAATTCCTTTTTCATGACTTTTATGACTCTTTAGGTCACTCAAGATTTGTAAATTTCCCTTTCTACCCTTTCTCTATCGGTCAAGGTTCATAAACTGACTTGGTTTTCTCTTTGGAAATGACTGGTTCTTTTCCCGGTTTTCTTATTATAAAATGATGGGTTTACCACTATCCCATCCTTTTAAGGGTTTTGTCCCCAAAACAATTACACATCAAATAACTGAGGGTACCCATCCCTCATAATGCCTTATGATTCCCATGTATCCTCTTGCATGGGTCCATTCTGCCAAAGAACCATGACAATAGGAATTCTCTTGTTCCTCGAGTTCTTGTCCCTCCGGTGGATGGTTCGCATGAGTTCTGCTTGATCGGCCAGGTTCTCTTCTAGCTCTAGTGGAGGTCAGTCCAACACATGGCTAGGATCAGACTGGTACTTCTGGTGTACCGAGATATGGAATACATAATGTATTCTTTGTAAGTTTGGAGGCAGTTCTAGTTTATATGCCACCAATCCTATCCTTTGGACTATTGTGTAGGGACAGATTTACCCTTGTCTCAACTTCCCCCATTGTTGAAATCTAAGTATTCCCCTCCAAGGAGTTACTTTTAGGAACACTTGGTGTCGCGCCCCAACCTAGTTTGGTCGGATCCCTGTGAGCAACTCGCCACTCTTCTCGGTTTTCGAAGGGTTTTCCCCTTCTTTAAACTAAAGAGGAGTAAGGCGTCCTTTAAACTTGTACCTTTCCTAGAATACATAAATAAAAAATGCACAGAAATTTTATCTTACATACTTGTCCTGCATGCGTGACTAACATGAGGTATTTAGGTAGGTTTCCCTTTATTACCTAAAAAGGGATATAAGGGAGGGGGTGAGTTCCACGACTCAATTAATGGGTATTTAAAGTTTGACTTTTAGGAAAAATATTTGAATTGGAGTGTGCTAGACTCCTTATTTTCTTTTAAAATTTCTCATTTTCAAAATCTCGGTTTCATACCCATTACTCACTCCTCAACCGTAATCGGTATGCATATCAACCAACACACGCCCTTCATTAGGAAGGGAACATGCATGAATAAAACTCTGTGTCTGTATGAGGACGTAGACCTTATCTCGGTCTCGTGCGCATTAACTCAAACACAGAAGCTTTAGAAAATCTGAAACACATTAGTTTCGTGGAGTACAAACACAAAACTCCATGACTAACTGGTATAATGAAAAACACAAATCCAGTAGCTTCTCTATTCCCTTATCGCCACCTTGTCATCCAGCAACCCTTAGGACGCATCACTACCCCTCTTGGGAGTCTTAATGGTCCCGAACCTCAAGTGCATGCACAAACAAAGTTTTCCTTAAAAGGCATTTAACCTTTGGTGCCACTCGTCCAACGGCCCCGACCATCAACTTGACCTGCAACTGTTTGTCTCAACTGGTCCGTTGACCTGTCATGACGCACTGCTGCTAGTCTATTGAATATGTTAGTCCTGTCTTGTTACCATGGCTAAACAATTAATTTACTTAAGTTTTCATGGCTTATAATCATGTTTGTTTATGAGCTCCTGCTCGTGCCAACTAGCCTAGGCCCCACTGTTCGAGATTTTTAAAATTAGGCATAAGCCCCCAAGTTCCAAAATCGAGGCCTCCGACCTAACAGAGCTATTCGAGCTCCAGTCAAGAAGGTCAACCAAAATGTTTAAGTAGTGACACACAGTCAGGGGAGAGCACTTTGGATAAAATACTTTCTCAATTGTCCATTATACCACCCGAGTATGAGGACATCTCCGCTCATAACCGATGAACGGGTTTTCCACTTCCTTCGAGTAAGTTTCATCATACCAACCGGGTATGATCCACTTACCCTTCTCGTGTGTGATGATTAAAATACCACTTAGTAGTGGGTTTTCTTTTTCGAGGTGCTTATCATCCCAATCGGGTATGATAATAAATTCCCACTCACCCGTTAATGTAGTGAATTTCCTCTTAGTCATCTTGTTATCCTTACTCAAACTTGTCTTAGTTGGCTTTCTCGGTACTTCGTGTTCCTACATGATATGAACAATCTTGTTCATTATTTTTTGGCCTAATAGCCCTCATTCATCTAAATGAATGAGAAAACCAAACTTTTCCTTTATTATTTGCAATTAGGTCCCTAAATTTATTTTTCTATAACTTTAAGTCCCTAATGCCGGTTTTTCATCAAATTGAGTCCCAAAAATTTTAAAATTTATCTTAGGACCTCAATTTATCTAAATTCACAAAAAGGGGTTTAATTTCCCAAATTTCCAATTTGGTCCCCCAACTTTTCCAAAATTACCACTTTACCCCTACTTTACAAAAATGGTACGTTTTGCCCCAAAAATAGCCAAATTGGTCCTCCAACATCTTTGTCATGCCCAATTAGTCCTTCATTTTATAAAATTGCACTTTAGTCCCTCTAATTTTTGAAATTTCCAAATTTCCCCCATTGTTTCCCCCAATTTCAACCTTCAAACTCTACCGAATTTAATTTCCTCAAATTGATTGATAAAATGAGTTTATTTGTTGAAATTGAAGTTATATTGGAGTTCCTACACTTTCATACAATTCAATTTCACTTTGAATCGCACAATTTGGTGCATGAATGAGCTCAAACAGAGGTTTGTTGGAAAATTGGACTTAGAGAGAGAAAGCTTTAAAGCTTACCGTCGGGGTGCGACAGTCTGAGCTTTTGATCTAAACTAATAGCACGTGTCCTGAGGTTCCTTTTAGGATGAAAAATTGCATCAATTCATGCTGAATTGAGTGAGAATTTTATCATTAAAGTTATGTCAGCTCTATCTCTAGCACCAATCAGAAATTGTAGAGGGGAGCCAAATTAACTTACCTTTCAGCTTTAATACAGCTATGTGAGGACTGTGGAGGTGTTGGGAGAGCTTGTTTTGGCCTAAGAAGGGATAAAATTGGCCAATTTCAGCTCGGCCAAAACCAGACAGCTTTGGTCTTACGGAGCTGCTTCACTGTTCGATCATGCCGGCGCTTCTCCGATGACCCTCGGAGCAAATGGAGACTATAGGCATGTAGCAGACTTCTCCCCGATCTAAAGAACCCGACCTCACCTTGTTTGGCTTAGAAAAAATGCCCAAGTCAGAGTTTGGTTTAAGCTCTGCCAAAAATTGGGGCAGTTGAGAGTGAATGGAGTTTTCAGGTGTGAAGAGTATGAATGAGGAGGGGCTCTTTATATAGGAAGCTCGAGGACTTCCTGGTCGTCCGATTGTCGCCTTAATGGCAGACATTCATTGCTTGAAATTCTCTGGCCAGATACTTTTCAGCTTCGCTGGCACTGCATGACTTTTTGGTGAGTGAACAATGCTGTCATCTTAAGGAAGAAGACGTCACTCTTCAAACCAGACCATACCGGTCCAGACCGGGTTCAAAGCTTAAACTGGCTGGTTCACCCCTAATTCGACCGAGTTTTTCAAATCTAAAAATTTCTAAATTTATCTAAATTCATTTTATATCCAATGATGGCCTCAAATCACAAATTTGAATTCTTTAAGCCACCTAGAAAAATGAATTTTGCATCTTTTTCAATAGTGGTTCAAATTGGTCCAAACCGGTTCAATCTGAGACGAATCCGGTTACCCTGAATCGGTTTGGTTTTCATCTCCAATTCATCCTAAAGTCCTTTTTCTTGACTTTTGTAACTCTTTTAGTCACTCAAGATCCAGAAATTTCCCAGTTTATCCTTTCTCTATCGGTTCGGGTTCATGATCCGACTCGGAACATAAACTAGTTCAATCTAGTTGGATCCGGTTCATCTGAACCGGTCTGGTTTTTCTCTTCCAATTTGTCCTAAGGTTCTTTTCCAAAACTTTATGAACCGTTTGGGTCACTCAGGAGTTGTAAATTCCCCAAATTGCGCTGTCACGTCCTGACTTGGTTTGGTCGGATCCCCGTGATCAACCCGCCACTCTCCCGGTTTATTAAAGGGTGTCCCCTTATTATAGACTGTAAAGAGTAAAGAATCCTTTAAATCTGCACCTTTTCCTAGAATAACCTAAATAAAAACTGTATAATATTTTAATTTCATTATACCTGTGTCACATGCGTCTTAGTTGATGATCTTTAAGGGTAGGCTTTCCGGAATTTCCTGAAAGGGATATAATGGAGGGGGTGAGTATGACTACTCAGTGAATGGGTTTTTCAAAAATTTTAACATTTATGAAAAAGACATGTATTGGAGAGTGCCAAATTCCTTTCTTTCAAAAATCCTTTCATATTGAATCTCGGTTTTTACCACCATTTTCTTAGTAATCATGGTGTGTCATTACCTAACACACATCCTTCATCATGAAGGTCAAACACACATTCGTAGGCCAGCCCGTCCACTGAACCCACTTGTGGCATCGGAGTGACCATACTAGCCACCTATATAGAAGCACATCCACTTCTACCTAGAGAATGAGTGGATGTATGTGACATCCGACCCTCAATCCAAAAATCAATTCTCCGTGTCCGTATGAGGATAGAGATCTCATTCTGTCCCCACCCTTGTCTAATGCGCTTGGTGCTACTCCAAATTTCGCACGGTCACCTAGTGTGACGAATTGCCCTTATACCCACTAGGTCGTCCAATGCCCTTATGACCCATCACTACCCCTCTTGGATGTCTTGATGGTCCCGTAATCACTTGTCCACTTGTCCAACTGCCCCAACCCTCAACTCAACTCGCAGTTGTTTGTCTTGACTGGTCTGTCAACCTATCATGTCACATTGCCGCTAGTTGACTGAGTATGTCGGTCCTGTCTTGGTACCATGGCCAAACAATTCAATTATTTAAAGTTTTATGGCATATAACTCATGTTGGTTTACGAGCTCCTGCTCGTGTCAACTAGCCTTGGGCCCACTGTACGAGATTTTCAAAATTAGACATATTAGCCTCCAAGTTCCAAAACCGTGGCCCCCAACCTATAATAGCTATTCAAACTCCCCTCAAGAAGGTCTTCCAAATCGTTTAAGTATTGGAACACAGTCAAGGGACAGCACTTCCAACAAAAATATGTTTTCAACTATCCATTATACCAACTTAGTATAAGGACATCTCCGCTCATAACCGATGAACGGGTTTTCAACTTCCTTTGAGTAAGTTTAATCATACCATCCGAGTATGGTCTACTTACAACCGGTAAGTAGTTTTTCCGCATGATTTCCACATCACTCCATCAAGTTATGATGTTTAAAATAGAACTTAATAGTGGGTTTTCATTTCAAGGTACTTATCACCCTGAACTGGGTATGATATAAAATCCCACTCACAACTGGTAAGTGGTTTTTTATTTAATTTGTGCTCATCATCTTAACCGGTATGATGTATAAGATTACCGGTCACTCGTTAATGTAGTGAATTTCACTACACCGGTTCTTTGTATTCACGCGAGCTTGTCCTTATTGGTATTCCCGGTACTTCGTGTTCCTACACGATATGAACATCTCGGTTCATTATCCTTTGGCCTAATAGCCTTCATTCATTCCAAATGAATGACAAAACCACACTTTCATTTATTTGCAATTAGGTCCCTAATACCAGTTTTTCCTCAAATTGAGTTCCAAAACTTTTAAAATTTATCATAGAACCTCCATTTATTCCATTTCACAAAAAGGGGTTTAATTTACCAAATTTCAAATTTGGTCTCCCAAATTTTCCAAAATTACCATTTTGCCCTTCCTTTTAAAAAAATGGTAAGTTTCACCCCCAAAATTCTATAATTCGTCAATTGGCCCTTTAACATATTATCATGCCCAATTGACCCTCAATATTATAAAATTGAATCTTGGTCCATCGAATTTTTGAAAATCCCCAATTCTCCCCAATATTTCCCCAATTTTCCCTAAATTTCAACTCCTTAACACTACCAAATTTGATTTCATCAAATTGATCGATCAAATACTTCTAATTATTGAAATTAGTGTCTACATTTTCATATGATTCCATAGCACTTTGAATCGTAATTTTTAACGCTAGAACGAGCTTAAACGGAGCTTTGCTAGAAAACGGACTGTAGAGAGAGAAAGCTTCGATTACTCACCATCGGGGGCACGACGATTTGAGCTTTAGATCTGGGTAGATAGCTCTCATCCCGAGGTTTATCCTAGAGTCAAGAATTGTATCAATTAATGCAGAATTGAGTTAGAGTTTCATCATCAAAATTCTGCCGGTTCTCTCTCTATCACTGGTCGGAAATTGTAGAGGGGATTCAAATCGGCTTACCTTTCAGTCCTAATTCAGCCATGGGAGGGCTGAGGAAGTGTTGGGAGGGCTTTTTTTGGCATGAGGAGGGATTGAAATGGCCGATTTCAACTCGGCCGAAATAGGGCAGCTTCGGTATGCCAGAGCTAGCTGCTTCACTATTCCATCATGCTGCGCTTCTCTGGTGATCCTCGGAGCAAACACAGACTACAGGCGTGTAGGTGGCTTCTCCCCGGGTCTAAAGAACCCGACCTCACCTTCTTTGGCTCAGAAATGACCCTATATCAGAGCTCTGGTTTGAGCTTCACCAGAAAACTAAGCGGCTAAGAGTGAGTGAGCTTTTCAAGTGTGGAGAGGATGAATGGGGAAGGGGTCTTTATATAGGAAGCTCGGGGACTCCTTGGTCGTCTGATTGGCACCTTTATAACAGGCATTGATGGCCAAAAACCTATTGAATGAAGACGTTTCTTCTTTGCCAGCGTTGTTTCGATTTTTCGGAGAGTGAACAATGCTATCATTCGAAGGAAGAAGACGAAACCATTTAGAACCGGACCAGATCGGTCCGAACTGGGTTTGAAGCTTAAACCGGATGGTTCACCCCCAATTCGACCTATTTTTTCAAATTTAAAAATTTCTAAATTCATTTTCTATACAATGGTGGCCTCAAATCTCAAATTTAAATTTTTAAGCCACCTAGAAAAATAAATTTAGAATTCGGTTCAACAATGGTTTAAACCAGTCCAAACCAATTTGGATCCGGTTTACCTGAACCGGTTTGATTTTCATCTCCAATTCACCCTAAAGTCCATTTTCACAATTTATGACTCCTTAGGTCACTTAGTGTCCATAAATTACCCAATTTGCTATCTATCTATAGGTTCCGATTCATAAATCGGCTTAGTTCTTAAATCGGTTTAATCCAGTTCGAGTTCGGTTCACCTAAACTAGTATGATTTTTCTCTCCGACTTTGTTCTAAGGTTCTTTTCCAAGGTTTTATGAATCTTTTGGATCACCCAGGAGTTGTACATTTCCAAATTGCCCATTTCTTGATAATTGAGTTTGTGAACCGGTTCAGTTTTCTCACTCAGTTTGACTAGTTCTTTTCTCAATTTTCCTTATCTCAAAAGGGCGAGGTTTACAACTTTCCCCTTCTTTTAGAAGTTTTGTCCCCAGAACTTAATTAGAAACCTTGTATGAGCAATCATTTCCTTTGATATTCATTTGGTATTTGCTTAACATGCAAACTCTTCTCTTGTTCTTCCAACTTGCCCTTTTTACGTCCTTCACTTAAGGAATTTCTTTTCCTTTATATTATTTACTCCCTCCATGGAGTTTATCATAACTAGATATACCTTACTTAAGGGTATATCCTTAGATTCACATCATTCTTTGCATAGAGAAATATTTTTCTCTTTGAGGTCCCGTACTTAGAATTAGGAGTTCCAAGAAACCTACCATTCTCGTGTCTAGTTAACCTCTTGGTCATTGAAATCCTTAGCTCGATATCCTTTAGAGCATTACATACCTGTTTTCACGGATTTCCTTGTCATCACCTTTACGCCTTATTTCGACTCTTCCTTCATCCGTTGCTCATTACAATTCAGTCCAAATTTTTATGTTTGACATTGTCATTTTTACTAACTGACTCACCTTGTCATTACATACCTGTTTTCACGGATTTCCTTGTCATCACCTTTACGCCTTATTTTGAGTCATGTTTTCCTCGGTACTATTAGGTTTACCTACCCCTTATAGCATGACGTTTTCTAGATCTTGTCTCTATGTCCATTAGATTTCCAAAACACCTCCTTTAGGATTATTCCCAACTTTCCAACCTCTCAGGGATTGTATAACTTCATCCCTCTTTTCTTTTGGTAGTATTCCTTGACTACATTTACCGTTGTCCACATCAACTTACAAAATTGTGTCGTTTCTCCTTACCCACTCGTCCTTTTTCGACTTCCTAATTGGGTCTTTTCGGTTCCAATTATTTGATTTCCAGATGTTTTACTGACATGCTGGGATTCATCCTTTCTTAGGTCCATCCTCATTCCCAATGATATCCTTTACTCAAGGATTTTCCTTTGGCCTTAATCCACTCTTACTTGTTCGTAATCATTTCATAGTTCATTATTCTCGTTTGACCCTTTTTTAGTCTATTGCTTTGTTCAGGAATTCCCTTTTTACGATTTCATTCTCCAATATGTCCCTCAAGGTAGAGACTTTCGTTCTAGGAGCTACATGCTCAACCTTCTTACCATTCCTTGAAGGTTTCTTCCTCCATTTTCTTACTTTTCCTTCTATATTGTGGCATTTGCTCGCTTAGAATCCTTCCCCATCTTAAAATTCCATTTCATCCCTTATTCTTTATTTGAGAAACTTATTAGTCTTATTTTGTGTACTTCATACTATGCTTAGCTGTCCACTCTTTAGGCTTTATTATACACATGTGGATTACGGCCTATCTTACCAAATTGTGGTTATTCCTCCATAACCACACCTTATTTGGAGGGCTTACTTACTGGTCACAACATCTCTTAATATGATTCCTTGGGTTTCTTTCACCTTATCATGCATTTTATTTGCTAATTCGTCTCCTCACCTCTCGTCACCTAGTTCCATTTATTATGTCATGTATCATTTCTTAGGATTTCCTTATTTGGGAGGATTCTTACCCTTTTCTCCTGTAATTTCTTTTTCATACATCTTTGAAGACACCTAACTTTAAATGATGTCCCTTGATGCTATTCTTTTATGCTTATCTTTAATCTTGAGATCCTACGTATACGTTTTTCGTACTCCATCCTCGTTCTCACTCGTACCTCAGTACATGTCTAGAGCTCACATCCACCTGGTTTCCAAAATCCCTTGATCACCCTTCGAGAGGTTCTCTTAACCGTCTCAAGACTTTTAATTATAAATCTGATTTTGGCCATTGATTTCTTTTAAGAATTTTCCTTCATTCTTCTTTTCCAATGATTTGGCCTTTTCACTCCTCCCTTCTTTATCGTGGTTTAAATCCATGGTTCTCTCGAAGACCAGTTCTTTAACTACCTCCTTCTCACATTTTCTTCTAATCTAATCATCTGGGCAATCGTATCACTCATCCTTCATGCCCATCCTTTTATTCTTCATAGAGTGTAGTCTTTACTACATCTCAAGCTTTCTTAGGACTTTGTTTATTCTCTTTAACCATCTGTTGCTACTAGTTTCTTCTTTCTACTCGGTTTTCCTGGAATTATTATTTGGTTCTCCTGCTCTCTCCAAACAAGTCCCACTAGGCCATCATGATACTTCCTTCCTTCGAAACATTTCCTAGTTAAGGGTTGGTTCCTTGCACTCCACATTATGTCCATCCACCCATCAATGGTTCCTTCAAGGGTAGTTAGTCGTATGCATCCCTCCAAAGTTTACTTTTATAGTGTATTACTTTATGGAGCGTTCAAATCCTCCTTATTTCAAGATTTCTTTACCATTATGTGAAAGGCTTGCCTATTCCTTTCTTGGCTTGAGTTTTTTCGTTAATTTGGCCTTTGGTCCTTTTAAGGATTTCTTTCATCCTTCTTTTCTCAAGTATTTGGCCTTTCTACCTCTCTCTTCTTTGTTGGAACTCCAAATTTCGCTTGGTCACCTAGTATGGCGAACTGCCCTTATACCCACTAGGTCGTCCAATGCCCTTAGGACGCATCACTACCCCTCTTGGGCATCATGATGGTCCCATAATCATAGTGTATGCACAATCAATATTTTCTTATCATGCCAAAAAATCTGTGGTGCCGCTGGTCTAATGGCCCCGACCCTCAACTCAACCTATAGTTGTTTGTCTTGACTGGTCCGTCGACCTGTCATGTGGCACTACCGCTAGTTGACTGAGTATGCCGGTCCTATCTTGGTACCATGGCCAAACAATTCCTTTATTTAAAGTTTTATGGCATATAACTCATGTTTGTTTATGAGCTCCTACTCGTGCCAACTGGCCCTGGGCCCATTGTACAAGATTTTCAAAATAGGGCTTATTAGCCCCCAAGTTCCAAAACCGAGGCCCCCAGCTTATAAGAGCTATTTGAGTTCCCGACAAGAAGGTCTCCCGAATTGTTTAAGCATTGGCACATAGTTAGGGGAGGGCACTTCCAACAAAAATATATTTTCAATTGTCCATTATACCGACATGTTATAAGGACATCTCCGCTCATAATCAATGAACGAGTTTTCAACTTCTTTTGAGGAAGTTTCATCATACCTTCCGGGTATGATCTACCTACAATCGGTAATTAGTTTTTCCGCATGATTTTCACATCACTGCTCTAAGTTGTATCCCACTAAAACTGGTAAGTTGTTTTTAGTTTAATTTGTGCTCATCATCCCAACCAGTATGATGTAAAGATTCCCACTCACTCGTTAATGCAATGAATTCCACTAGACCGGTTCTTTGTATTCACACGAGCTTATCCTTGCTGGCGTTCCTGGTACTTTGTATTCCTACATGATATGAACATCTCGGTTCATTATCCTTTGGCCTAATAGCCTTCATTCATTTCAAATGAATGACAAAACCAAACTTTCATTTATTTGCAATTAGGTCCCTAAGGTTATTTTTCTTTAACTTTAAGTCCCAAATGTAAGTTTTTCCTCAAATTGAGTCCCGAAACTTTTAAAATTTATCAGAGAACCTCAATTTATTCCATTTCACAAAAGGGGTTTAATTTCCCAAATTTCCAATTTGGTCCCCCAATTTTTCCAAAATTACCATTTTGCCCTTCCTATACAAAAATGGTAATTTTCACCCCAAAAATTCTAAAATTACTCAATTGGGCCTTTAACATACTTATCATGCCCAATTGACCCTCAATTTTATAAAATTACATCTTGGTCCTTCGAATTTTCAAAAATCCCCAATTTTCCCCCAATTTCAACTCCTTAACACTGCCAAATTTGATTTTATCAAATTGATCGAGCAAACACTTCTAATTGTTAAAATTGAAGTTGAAATTGAGTTTCTACATGTTCATACAATTACATAGCACTTTGAATTGTAAGTTTTAATGCTAGAACGTGCTCAAACGGAGCTTCATCGAAAAACAGACTGTAGAGAGAAAAAGCTTCGATTACTCACCATCGGGGGCACGACGGTCTGAGCTCTTGATCTGGGCAGATTGCTCTCGTCCTAAGGTTTATCTTAGAATTAATAATTGCAGCAATTGATGCCAAATTGAGTTAGAATTTCATCATCGAAATTTTGTCGGTTCTCTCTCTAGCACCGGCCGGAAATTGTAGAGGGGAGCCTAATTGACTTACCTTTCAATCCTAATTCGGCTATGGAAGGGCTGAGGAAGTGTTAGGAGGGATTGGTTCAGCCAAAATAGGGCAGCTTCGTTCTGCTTGAGGTGCTTCACTGTTCCATCACGTCGGTGCTTCTCCGATGACCGTCGGAGCAAACGGATATACAGGTGTGTAGCTGACTTCTCCCCGATTCTAAAGAACTCGACCTCACTTTCTTTGACTCAGAAATGACCCTATATTGGAGCTCTGGTTCAAGCTTCACCGTAAAACTAAGCAACTGAGAGAGAGTGAGGATTTCAGCATGGAGAGGATGAATGAGGAGGGGGTCTTTATATAGAAAGCTCAGGGACTCCTTGGCCATCTAATTGGTGCCTTTATAACAGGCATTGATGGCTGGAAACGTATTGAATGGCGACATTTCTTCTTCGCCGGCTCTACTTCAATTTTTCAGCAAGTGAACAGTGTTGTCATCTGAAGGAAGAAGACAACACTGTTCCGAACCAGATTGTACCAGTCCAAACCGGGTTTGAAGCTTAAACTAGTCGATTCACCCCTTATTCGACCGAATTTTTCATGTTTAAAAATTTATAAATTCATCTAAATTCATTTTCTATCCAATGGTAGCCTCAAATCTCAAATTTAAATTTTTAAGCTAGCTAGAAAAATGAATTTAGAATCTGGTTCAATAGTGATTTAAATCGGTCCAAACCGGTTCAGATCTGATTCACCTGAACCGGTTTTGTTTTCATCCCCAATTCATCCTAAAGTCTTTTTCATGACTTTTATGACTCCTTAGGTCATTTAGGGTCCATAAATTTCCCGGTTTACTATCTCTCTATCAGTTCCGGTTCATAAACTAGCTAAATTCTTAAACCAGTTTAATCTGATTCTGGTCCAGTTCACCTAATCTGGTCTGGTTTTTCTCTCCCACTTTGTTCTAAGGTTCTTTTCCAAGGTTTTATGAACCCTTTGAACACCCGGGAGTTGTAAATTTCCAAATTGCCCATTTCTTGATAATCGGGTTTGTGAACCAGTTTGATTTTGTCACTCAGTTTGACTGGTTCTTTTCTCAGTTTTCCTTAGCTCAAAAGGGCGAGGTTTACATGCATGTTCCTTAATGATCAAGTTTTTGAACCGGTGTAATTTTTCTCACTCGGGTTTACCAGTTCTTTCCTTAGTTTCCTTGCTTTAAAGGAGCGGGGTTTACAACTCTCCCCTACTTTTAGGAGTTTTTTCCCCAAAACTAAATCAACATCCTTTGTATCGGGAATAACTTTTCTTAATGTTAACTCGGGATTTGCTTGACATGCTAACACTTTGGTTGTTCTTTCACTTAACCCATTTGAATTACGCACATAAGGAATGTCTTTTCCTTTCTGTTGTTTACTCACTTTCCAGACTTTATCATAACTAGGCATGTCTTACCCACACGTGCAAAAGGATATCTTTATATTCACTTCCTCCTCTACCTAGGGAGGTTTCTTCCCGTTGAGGGTTCTTGCTCAAAATTTCAAGGTCGGGAGTTCCAAGTTGTCCATTCGTTCTCTTGGGTTTAACTTACTTTCTTGGATCATACTAGCATGCTTTCTTTAATTCTTTCACCCCAGCATGCACTTCCTTTGCAACCTCATCTCCTTAACCCTCGTCACTTGGTTCCATTACCTCTTAGTTAGGATATGTTTGATTCCCTAGAGTTTCCCTTCCTTGGTAGTATTCTTCCCCTTTCTTCCAAAATTCTAAGTGTCCTTCAGTGTATCTATCGTCAAAGTGACATACTTAGATGTCATCCTTTCCCGTTTCCTCCTTGAAATTTTGTGTGTACGTCATTTGTATTTCTCTTACTTGTATCACAACTTTATATTTTAGGAAATATAACTTTCATTATGATGATAACGAATTGCAGTTTTTAGCTAAATTTATTCAGGGGAATTTAGTAATTACTAGCTACGGTACTAGGTTTTTCCCGTGTTTCTTCTTGGTTGAGGTTGTATACTCTGGTTGGTACCTCGTAGTAGTGGCGATGCCTTATCCTCTGTTTAGTGACCTTGGGTTTCCTTGAAGTGGTAGGTGGGTACTTTGTTGTGTACTGCTCCGAAGGACTGGGCAGTTCTTCACAAAATGGCCAGTCTGTCTACATTCGTAGCATATTCAACATGGTCCTTCATGGTTTTTCTAGCACTTGGAACAATAGGGGCTTCTTCTTGGCGGAACTGTATTTGTCTCCCTTTGTGTATGAAAACCTTCCATTGACCTAGATAACCCCATTGTTGTTCTCCATTTCTGTCCACCTAGCTCCTTTTGTCTTCTTTGGCAGTCCTAGCCTCCTTCCTTTTTCCTATCGGTCTGTTCTACCCGACGGTGTCTCGCCTGTTCTACACGACGGTGTCTCATCTGTACTAGATGCTCACATTCATGGGCCATACTGATGATAATAGCTAAGTCCGTAGGGCATCGTAGTACCACCATTTGGTCTCGTATGTCCATATTAAGACTGACCATAAATCGTTGGAAACATCCGTAGGTCCGACTAGGTTAGGGGCAAAGGGTATTAACTCATTAAACTTGGTTTCATACTCCAAGATAGAGTTAAGCCCTTGTCGGAGTCAAAGAAAGTCTTGTTTCTTCTCGTTGATTAGATGTGGAGCTAGATATTCCTCCATATATCTTTACTTGAATAGCTCCCATGTTGGGGTGGTGGCATGCAAGCTTCTAACATTATC
The DNA here is from genome assembly GCA_030064435.1 of Trapa incisa. Lineage (NCBI taxonomy): Eukaryota > Viridiplantae > Streptophyta > Magnoliopsida > Myrtales > Lythraceae > Trapa > Trapa incisa. The sequence goes on from CM057776.1 coordinate 6,767,774, forward strand.
CCACCACCTCTTTGCACTAGCTTCCATTAAAAACTCTGCCATGATCACCATATCCTTTGATAAAATCCTGACTATTCCCATGAGTTTCTTGATGCTAGCTAGCCAATCCATAGCATCCCATGCATCCTTTTCTCCTAGGAATGGTTTACATCTTAATTTTCGGAGGGTTTTGAGGTCTTTGGGAATGTCCACTAGAGGAGGAACGTTAGCAGAAGGGGGATGGGATTGTACATCCTCAGGCTCACCTCGAGGGTTGGTGTCCACCTAAGGAATGAGGTTAGGCCGTCCAAACACTCGGGTGAACTCTTTGTACAGTCTCTAATGTTCCAAGCTTAATTCAGGTGGGGTTGTTTGGGCTCTTCGGGGAGTTTCCATAAGGAGGGTTAGTTGGGAAATGTCGGAGACTACGTCTCTAGTTCTCTTGGTTCCTTTCTTGGGAGACATCTGTAAATTTTAAAATTATTCCTATTATTTACTATGCTCTCTAGTCTTGATGTATTCGAGAAAATAAACTCTCATACCACTCAAGCTGTCATGCCTCGACCCGGTTTGGTCGGATCCCTATGAGCAACCCGCCACTCTTCTCAGTTTGCTAAGGGTTTTCCCCTTCTTTAAACTTGAGAGAAGTAAGGTGTCCTTTAAACGTGTACCTTTCCTGGAATACATAAATCAACACTGCACAAAAATTTTAACTTACATACTTGTCTCGTAGGAGTGACTAACATGAGGTCTTTAGGTAGGTTTCCCTTGATTACCTGAAAAGGGATATAAGGGAGGGGGTGAGTTCGACGACTCAGTGAATGGGAATTTCAAGTTTGACTATTAGGTAAAATATTTGAATTGGAGTGTGCCAGACTCCTTATTTTCTTTTAAAATTTCTCATTTTCAAAATCTCAATTTCATAGCCATTACTCACTCCTCAACCATAATCGTTGTGATTATCAACCAACAAATGCCCTTCATCATGAAGTGAACACACATGAATAAAACTTTGTGTTCGTGTGAGGACAAAGACCATATCTTGGTCTCGTGCACATGAACTCAAACACATAAGCTTTAGAAAATAACAAACACAGTAGTTTCATGGAGTCCAAACACAGAAACTTCGTGGAGTACAAACACAGATCTCCGTGGAGTACAAACACAAAACTCTATGGAGTACAAACACTAAACTCCATGACTAACTGGTATGATGAGAAACACAAACCTAGTAGCTTCTCTCTTCCCTTATCGCCACCATGTCATACAGTAGCCCTTAGAATGCATCACTACCCCTCTTGGGCGTCTTAATGGTCTTGAACCTCAAGTGCTGCACAAACAAAGTTTTCCTCAAAAGCCATTTAATCTTTGGTGCCACTAGTCCAACGGCCCCAACCCTTAACTTGACCTGCAGCTATTTATCTCGACTGGTCCATTGACCTGTCATGTCGCACTACTACTAGTCTATCGAGTATGTCAGTCCTATCTTGGTACCATGGCCAAACAATTCATTTACTTAAGTTTTCATGGCTTAGAATCATGTTTGTTTACGAGCTCCTACTCGTGCCAATTGGGCTAGGGCCCACTATTCGAGATTTTCAAAATTTGGCACATTAGTCCCCAAGTTCTAAAATAGAGGACTCCGACCTAATAGAGCTATTTGAGCTCCCATCAAGAAGGTCTCCCAAAGTGTTTAAGCAGTGGCACACAATCATGGGAGAACACTTTCGACAAAATACTTTTTCAAATGTACATTATAACAACCGAGTATGAGGATATCTCTGCTCATAATTGATGAACGGGTTTTCCACTTCCTTTGAGTAAGTTTCATCATACCAAATAGGTATGATCTACTTACACTAGTAAATAGTTTTTCCGCATGATTTTCACATCACCCTTCTCGAGTGTGATGATTAAAATGACACATAGCAGTGGGTTTTCATTTTCGAAGTGCTTATCATCCCAATCGGGTATGATATTAAATTCTCACTCACCCGCTAATTTAGTGAATTTTCTCTTAGCCGGCTTGTTGTCCTTACTCAAACTTGTCTTAGCTGGCTTTCTAGGCACTTCATGTTCTTACACGATATGAACATTCTTGTTCATTCGATTGGTGCCTTAATGGTGATCATTCATTGTCTAAAAGTCCCTGGCCGAAGACTTTTTAACTTTGTCAGCACTGCATGATTTTCTAGCAAGTGAACAGTGTTGTCATCTAAAGTAAGAAGACGACAATGTTCGAACCGAACTGGACTGGACCAGTCTGAACCGGGTTCAAAGCTTAAATTGACCGGTTCACCATCAATTCGACTAAGTTTTTCAAATCTAAAAATTTCTAAATTCATTTTCTATCCAATGGTGTTCTCAAATCTCAAATTTGAATTTTTTAAGCCACCTAGAAAATGAATTTAGCGTCTTGTTCAATAGAGGTTCAAACTGGTCCAAACCGGCTCAATCCGGTTCGGATCCGGTTAACCTGAACCGGTTCGGTTTTCATCTCCAATTCATCCTAAAGTTTTTCTTGACTTTTGTGACTCTTTTGGTCAATGGAGATCAATAAAATTCTCGGTTTTCCCTTTCTCTATTGGTTCAGGTTCATGAACCGACTCGATTTATTAATCGGTTCAATCTAGTTCATGTTAACCTATCTAGTTTTTCTCTTCTAATTTGTCCTGAGGCTCTTTTCCAAGACTTTATGAACCCTTTGGGTCACTCGGGAGTTATAAATACCCCTAATTGCCCGTTTCCTAATGATCGGGTTTGTGAACCGGTTCAGTTTTTCTCACTCTGGTTGACCGGTTCTTTCCCTAGTTTCCTTGTTTTAAAGGGGCGGGGTTTACACTTGGTCTCTTGGATCAAACTCCAGATGTCTTCTCTAATGATTTGCATAACTCTTTTGCCTGTCCTGTAATGATGTTCCCATTACTTCGTATTCGTACATGATATGAACATACTTGTTGATTTTCTCTCGGCCTAATAGTCTCCATTCATTACAATGAATGAGAAAACCAAACCTTTTATTTATTTGCAATTAGGTTACTAAAGTTATTTTTTCTTTAACTTTAAGTCCCTAATGCCGGTTTTTCCTCAAGTTGAGTCCTAGAACTTTTAAAATTCATCTTGTGACCTCAATTTATTCAAATTCACAAAAAAGGGGTTCAAATTTCCCAAATTTCCAATTTAGCCCCCAAATTTTCCAAAATTACCATTTTGCCCTTCCTTTACAAAAATGGTAAGTTTTAAGGTGACTCCTGATTATCTTGATCTTTTTAGTGGCATGCTCTATTAGTTCGACCCTTTCCAGCTTCCTTTTCCCCACTTCATCCCAAAATAAAGGGGTACAACATGGTCGTCCTCAAAGGGCCTCATAAGGAGTCATTTCAATACTAGCCTGATAACTATTATTGTACGTAAACTCCATTAGGCACAAGTATTCCTCCCAATCCTTATCCATGGTGAGTACGCATGCTCTCAGCATATCTTCCAAGGTTTGGATCGTTCGCTCAGACTATCCGTCAGTCTGAGGATGAAATGCCTTACTCATGTGGAGCTTAGTTCCCAAGGCACTTTGCAAATTAGGCCAGAACCTTGAGGTAAATCTAGGGTCTCTATTTGACACTATGCTCACCGGGATGCCATGGAGTTTCTCAATCTCCCTCATGTATAATACAACTAGTTGTTCCACTGAATTCGTCACTCTTATAGGTAGAAAATGGGTGGACTTGTTCAATCTGTCCACAATGACCCAAATTGCATCTCGCCCCTTCCTAGTCACAGGTAGTCTTGTGACAAAGTCCATAGTGATGTGCTCCCATTTACATTCCGGGATTGGCAAGGGTTGTAACAGTCCTGATGGTTTCTGATGCTCAACTTTAATATACTGATAGGATAAGCATCGGGCTACACGTTCCGCAATATCCCTCTTCATCCCTTACCACCAATAACCTTGTTTGAGGGTGCGATACATCTTAGTACTGCCAAGATACATCACTTAAACAAAATAGTGTGCTTCTTCCAAAATTAACCTCTTCAATTCCTTAACTTGAGGCACACATACTCTAGTCTTGTAGGTTAGCACTTTGTCACCTCGAAGGTCATAGTCCAGTTTTTTCCCTCTGTTGACTGGGACCAAATAGGATTGGAGCTCCTTATCCGCTTTTTGCTTGACCTTAATTTACAATGTTAAGATGGGTCGTACTATTATGTCCGACAATAAGCATTTCTCTCCCTTGTCCACCTTAAGGTCCACCTCCATTCTTCCCAATTGCTATAACAAGGGCAAGTAGCTTGTCTTTATTTGTTCCGCCTCAGTTTGTTACTTACGACTTATGGCATCTACCACTACATTGGCCTTATTGGGGTGATACTTTATCACAAGGTCATAGTCCTTAACTAACTCCAACCATCTCTTTTGGTAGAGGTTCAACTCCTTCCGAGTAAAGAAATACTTCAAACTCTTATGATTAGTATATATTCTACACTTAACCCCGTATAGGTAGTGTCACCAAATCTTTAGGGCGAACAATATTCCAGCTAATTCCAAGTCATGGGTAGCATAGTTCCGCTCATGTACCCTAAGTTGTCACGAAGCATAGGTGATAACCTTTCCTTGTTGCATCAGTACACATCCGAGTCCTTGTCCGGATGCGTCACTATAGACAATGTACTCCCTTGCACTTGGGTTAGGCAGAGAGAGTACAAGTGCAGTTTTCAAACGAGTCTTCAACTCCAAGAAAGATTTCTCACAGCTTTCATCCCACTTATACTCTACTCCTTTCCTAGTGAGACGAGTTAAAGGGGCAGCTATCTTAGAGAAATCCTGCACAAACCATTTGTAGTATCCTGGTAAGCATAAGAAACTTCGTATCTACGAGGGATTCCTGGGTGCCTTCCAATCGGATATGGCTTCCACCTTTGCCAAGTCTACCTTGACTCAATCATTAGACACTATGTGTCCAAAAAATCCTACCTCCTAAAACCAGAACTCACACTTGGAGAATTTTGTATATAAGCAGTTTTCCCATAGTATCTCCAAGGTGATTGCCAGATGTTCTTCATGCTCTAGCCTAGTTCGTGAGTATATAAGAATGTCGTCTATAAATACTATCACAAACTTGTCAAAGTGTGGCTGGAACACTCGATTCATTAAATCCATGAAGGTTGTAGGGGCATTTGTCAAGCCAAAAAGCATCACCCTAAACTCATAATGTCCGTATCAAGACTAAAATCTGGTCTTAGGAATATCTTCCTCTCAGATTTTGACTTGGTGATAGCCTGACCGAAGGTCTATCTCGGAGAAGTAGGTTACTCCTTTTAGTTGGTCAAACAGGTAATCAATCAATGGAAGTGGATACTTGTTTTTTATGGTGACCTGATTCAACTTCCTATATTCTATGCACAGTCTCATGCTCCTGCCCTTTTTCTTTACAAATAGGACTAGTGCACCCCATGGAGACTGACTAGGACGTATGAAGTCCTTCTCCAATAGCTCGTCTAGCTGCTCCTTCAGTTCCTTTAATTTTGTTGGAGCCATGCGATAAGGGGCTTGGGATATAAGATGTGTTCCTAGGATAACTTCTATGGTGAACTCTAATTGTCGGCTTGGGGGCAATCTTGGTAATTCTTTGGAGAATACATTTAGGTAGTGTTTAACTATTGGAATGCCTTTAGTTCACTTCTCCTCAGACTTCTCATTGATGATCATTGCCAGAAAAGCCTTACAACCTTGATGTATCATCTTTTGGGCTTTTATATGGGACACCATCTATACTTCACTCTTCCTTCCGTCTCCTTGGAATTGCAGTCTGGTGGCCTCGAGAGTGTGGAAGGTTACTATCTTCCTTCCAAAGTCCATCCTAGCTTGATGGGTACTTAACCAATCCATTCCCAAGATTATTTATACCTCCCTTAGAGGTAATGGGATCAAAAATGACAATTTGGCCTCAATTATTTTCAAAAATTGACTAATTGGTCCTCCAACATACTTTTCATGGCCAATTGACCATCAATTTTGGGAAATTGCAATTTGGTCCCTCTATTTTACGAAATTCTCAAATTTCCCCAAATATTTCCCCCTTCCAAACTGCTCGAATTTGATTTTATCAAATTGATCATTCAATCGGTGGTAATTGATCCAATTGAAGATATGGATTAGTTCCTACACTTCCCTATGATTCAATGGAGCTTTGAATCACGTCATTTAGGTCTGAATTGAGCTCAAACAAAAATTTGTGGGAAAACTAAACTTAGAGAGAGAAAGCTTCGAAAGCTTACCATCGGAGATGTGGTAGTCTGAGCTTTCAATCGGGGCAGGTAGCTCTCATCCTGAGGTTCCTCTTAGGATCAAGGATTGCAACAATTCATGTCGAATTGAGTGAGAATTTGGTCAGTGAATTTTCACCGTTTCTCTCTCTAACGCTGATCAGAAATTATAGAGGTGAGCCAAATTAGCTTACCTTTTAGCTCTAATTCGGTCGTATGAGGGCAGTGGGAGTGTTGGGGGAGCTTTGTTTCACCTGAGGAGGGCTCAATTTGGTCATTTTTAGCTTGACCGAAATAGGGTAGCTATGGTCTGTCGGAGCTACTTCATTGTTTGATTACGTTGGTGCTTCTCCAACAATCCTCGAATCAAATGGAGACTACCGTCAGGTACCTGACTTCTCCCAGAATCTAAGGAACCCGATCTCACCTTCTAAGGCTAAGAAAAATTCTTAAGCCAGAGCTCTGGTTCGAGCATCACCTGAAATTGGAGCAATAGAGAGAGGGGAGTTTTCAAGTGTCATGAGGATGAATGGGGAGAAACTCTTTATTTAGGGAGCTCGGAGACTCTCTGGCCGTCCGATTGGCACCTTTATGGTGATCATTCATGGCCTAAAATACCTTGAATGGAGACTTTTCACCTTTGCCGACGTTGTTAGCTTTTTCAGCGAGTGAATAGTGCTGTTATATGAGGGAAGAAGACGATATTGTTCCGAACTAGACTGTACCAGCTCGAACCGGGTTCAATACATAAACCAGCCGGTTCAAACCTAATTCGACTGAGTTTTTCAAAATTAAAAATTTATAAATTCATCTAAATTCATTCTTTATCCAATGGTGGCTTCAATTCTCCAATTTGTATTTTTTTAAGCCTCCTAGAAAAATAAATTTAGAAAATTGTTCAATAGTGGTTCAAACCGGTTCAATCCTGTTCATCTGAACCGGTTTGGTTTTCTCTTCCAATTCATCCCAAATCCCTTTTCCATGACTTTTATGATTATTTTAGTCACTCACGATTTGTAAATTTTCACAAATGGCTCCTTTTCTATCGGTTAAAGTTTATGAACCAACTCAATTTTCTCTTTGGAAATGAATGGTTCTTTTCTTGGTTTTCTTATTATAAAAGGACGGGGTTTACTCTCCCCTCCTTTTAGGGGTTTTGTCCCCAAACTAGTTACATATTGAACAATTGAGGGTACCCATCCCTCATCATGCTCTCGGTCTCCCATGTCTCTTCTTGCACGGGTCCATTTTCCAAAGAACCTTGACCATAAGAATGCTCTTATTCCTCAAGTTCTTATCCCTCCGATTGATGATTCGTACCGGCTCTACTTGATAGGTCAAGTTTTCTTCTAGCTCTGGTGGAGGTCGATCCAGCACAAGGTTAGGATCAGACTAGTACTTTTGAAGTATCAGGATATGGAATCCATCATGTATTCTTTTAAGTCTTGAGATAGTTCGAATTTGTAGGCCACTGGTCCTATCCTTTGAACGATGGGATAAGGGCCGATGTACCTTGGGTTCAACTTTCCCTGTTATTGAAACCTACGTATTCCCCTTCCATGGGGATACTTTTAGAAACACTTGGTCTCCCACATCAAACTCTAAATCTCTTCTTTGATGATCCGCATAACTCTTTTGCCTATCTTGAGCGGCCTTAAGGCGACTTTTGATTAGCTTGATCTTTTTTGTGGCATCCCCAATTATTTCGACCCTTTCTAGCTTCCTTTCTCCCACTTCTTCCCAAAATAAAGGGGTACGACATGGTAATCCATGAAGGGCTTCATAAGGAGCCATTTGAATACTAGCCTGATAACTATTATTGTATGCAAATTCCATTAGGCACAAGTATTCCTCCCAACCCTTATCCATGGTGAGTATGCATGCTCTCAACAAGTCTTCCAAGCTTTGGATCATTCGATCAGACTGTCGATCGGTCTGAGGTTGGAATGTCATAATCATGAGGAGCTTGGTTCCCAAGGTACTTTGCAAACTTGGCCAGAACCTTGAAGTAAATCTAGGGTCTCTATCTGATACTATGCTTAGTGGGATGCCATGGAGTCTTATTATTTCCCTCATGTATAAGATGGCCAGTTGTTCCATTGAATCTATCACTCTTATTGGAAAGAAATGGGCGGACATGGTTAATCTATTCACTATGACCCAAATTGCATCTCTTCCCTTCCTTGTCATAGGTAATACTGTGACAAAGTCCATAGTGATGTGTTCCCATTTTCATTCCAGGATTGGCAAGGGTTGTAGCAATCCTGATGGTTTCTAATACACAGCTTTAATCTGCTGATAGGACAAGCATTGGGCTATGTATTTCATAATCTCCCTCTTCATTCCTTTCCACCAATATCCTTATTTGAGGGTGCGGTACATCTTAGTACTACCCGCATGCATCGCATACACATAATTTTGTGCCTCTTCTAGAATTAACCTCTTTAATTCCTTTTCTTGAGGCACACACACTCTACCTTGGTAAATTAGTACTTCATCACCTCATAAGTCATAATCTGATTTCATCCCTTTGTTAATTAGGTCCAAATAGGATTGGAGCTCCTTATCCACTTTTTGTTGAACTTTAATTTGCTCTGTTAGGCTGGGTCTCACCACCACATCTGCAAGTAAGCATTTCTCCCTCTTGTCCACCTTTAAGTCTACCTACATTCTTCCTAGTTGTTGCAACAATGGTAAGTAACTTGTCTTTATTTACGCCGCCTCAGTTTGGTATATGTGACGTAGGGCATCTTCCACCACATTTGCCTTCCCGGGGTGATACTCTATCACAAGGTCATAGTCCTTACCAATTCTAGCCATCTCCTCTAGCAGAGGTTCAACTCCTTCTGAGTTAGAAAGTATTTAAGACTCTTATGATCAGTGTGTATCCTACACTTAACCTCGTAGAGGTAGTGTTGCCATATCTTTAAGGCAAACACTATTGCAACTAATTCCACGTCATGGGTAGGGTAATTCCTCTCATGTACCTTAAGTTGTTGTGAGGTGTAGGCGATAACCTTTCCTTGTTGCATCAGTACACATCTGATTCCTTGTCCGAATGCATCACTATAGATGGTATGCTCCGCCACACTTGGATCAAGAAGAGAGAGCACATGTGCAGTTGTCAAATGAGACTTCAACTCCAAGAAAGATTTCTCACAACTCTCATGCCATTTATACTATATTTCATTCCTGGTGAGTTGAGTCAAAGGGGCAGCTATCTTAGAGAAATCCTAGACGAACCATCTATAGTATCCCGCCAAGCCTAAGAAACTTCATATCTCCGAAGGATTCCTAGGTGCCTTCCAATCAGATATGACTTCCACCTTTGCTGGATCTACCTTGACTCCATCTTTGGACACTATGTATCCTAAGAACCCTACCTCTTACAACCAGAACTCACACTTGGAGAATTTTGCATATAAGTAGTTTTCCCATAGTATCTCCAAGGTGATTGCCAAATGTTCTTCGTGCTCCAGCCTAGTTCGTGAGTATAAGAATATGATCTATAAATACTATCACGAACTTGTCCAAGTGTGGCTAGAATACTCGTTTCATTAAATCCATGAAGGCTACAGGGGCATTAGTTAAGCCAAAAGGCATCACCCTAAATTTGTAATGCCCGTATCGGGACCGGAATGAGGTCTTAGGAATGTCTTCCTCTTTGATCCTGAGTTGATGGTAGCCAGATCGAAGATCTACCATGGAGAAGTAGGATGCTCCCTTCAGTTGATCAACTAGGTCATCGATACGTGGAAGTGGATATTTGTTCTTGATGGTAACCTAATTCAACTTCCTATAGTCTATGCACCCCATGGAGACTGGTTATGACGTATAAAGTCCTTGTCCAACAGCTCATCTAGCTGCTTCTTCAGTTCCTTTAGCTCTGCTAGAGCCATGAGATATGGAGCTTGGGATATGGGGTTTGTTCATGGAATAATCCCTATGGCGAACTCATATTGTCAGTTTGGGGGCAGTCCAAGTAATTCTTCCAAGAATACTTCTAGATAGTGTTTAACCACTGGAATGTTTTTGGGTCCCTTCTCTTTAGACTTCTCGTTGATGACCATGGCCAGAAAAGTTGTACAACCTTTTTATATCATCTTTTAGGCCTTTATATGGTACACCATCTGTAGTTCACCCTTCCTCCAGTCTCCTAGGAATGTTAGTCCATTTGTCTTTGAAGTGTGGAAGGTTACTATCTTCATTCTACAGTCCATCCTAACCCGGTGGTTACTTAACAAATCCATTCCAAGGATTACTTATACCTCCCTTAGAGGTAACAAAATCAAATCTACTTTGAGTTTGACTCCTCCAATCTTTATCGCACAACCCTTCAGCTATTTGTTCCTATTTAACCCTTCTCCTAAGGGTGTGAGAATGTTGAGACTTTGTCCTAGAGGGGTGAGTTCTAGGGAAAAACCTGAAATTAGGTCCTTTTTTATGAAAGATCTCTCTATCCTAAGTCAAAGAGGGCGTAGAATTGTTGTCCCCATAAATGCACCTACCCTGATTGGAGAAACACATATTTTTAGAGAAAAAATTTTATTTATTGAATAAAATTCCAATTATAGGTTTTTCTTAATCTAATTGTGAGGGTTTTGGGAAGTACTCGCTACAGTACAAGGGTATTTCCTAGCCTCTTCTTGAGTGAGGTTGTATACCCTAGTTGGTACTCTGGTTGTGGCATCATGTCAAGGAATTCTTGGGTTCCCTTGGGGTGGTCCAAGCGTATTCCTTTGCTTGTTCTCTTTAAGGCTAGGGGATTCCTTTGCAAAGTATCCCACTTGTCCACATGCAAAACAGGACAAGCATGCTTCCTCGTAGTAAATTTGGCACCTAGGACAATGAGAGTTTCCTTATGGTAATGTGGGGATTACTCTCTTGGAAGGTTGTGGCACATCTTTCCTCTTTTGAAACCCCATTTTATTTCCCCATCTTCAACCATTATGCTCCATTCGTCCTCCATGACGGTTTTGGCCCTTGTCCCCCTATCGGGTTGTCTGCTCCATCCGGCGACGTCGGGTCTGCACTAGTTTCTCATATTCATGAGCCATACTGATTATGTCTGCCAGATCCGTGGGGCATCCTAGCATTCTCATATATCCATATTGAGACCGTCCATGAATCACTGGCATATGTTTGCTGGTCCAGCCAAGTTAGGAGCAAAGGATCTTAACTCATTTAATTTGGTTTCATATTCTGATATCGAGTTATGCCCTTGCCGAAGTCAAAGGAAATCTTGCTTCTTCTCGTTAATTAGGTGAGGAGCTAGGTACTCCTTTACATACCTCTCCTCAAACTGCTCCTCTGTGGGTGTGGAGATATGCAAGCTTCGGACATTGTCCCACCACCTTTTGGCACTACCCTCCAGGAAGAATTCTGCCAGGATCACCATGTCCTCTGATGATATCCTACCTATCCCCATCAGCTTCTTAATGTTAGCCAGCCAATCAATGGTGGCTCCCACATCCTTCTCTCCAAGGAAAGGCTTACAACCCAATTGACAGAGAGTTTTGAGATATTTGGGGATGTCAATAGTAGGGGGAGGGTTAACAAGCGGAGGATGAGATTATACTTCCTCCGATTCAGCTAGAGAATTGGTGCTTGCCTCAGGGATGAGTTTAGGTCATCCAAATACTTGAGTGAACTCCTCGTACAACCTCTGGTGTTCTGAGCTTAGTATAGGTGGGGTTGTGTATGCTCCTCGGGGAGTTTCAATAGGGAGGGGCGGTTGGAAAGTGTCGGAGACTATGACTCTAGTTCTCTTGGTACCTCTCTTGGGAGACATCTGAAAATTTTTAAAATTATCCCTATTATTTGTTACTATATTCTCTAGTCTTGATAATATATTCGAGGAAACAGGCTCTGATACCACTCAAGTTGTCACGCCCTGACCCGGTTTGGTCGGATCCCCGTGAACAACCCACCACTCCCTCAGTTTATTAAGTGTTTTCCCTTTCTCTAAACCATGAACAGTAAGACATCTTTTTTACCTACACCTTTACTGGAATAACATTAATCAAAACTGAATATATTAACCATACATACCTGTCTTGTAGGTTCAATTATTGAAGGGTCTGTAAGTATGTTTTCCCTCAGTTGCCTAAAAAGGGGTAAAGAGAGGGGGTGAGTTCAAGGACTCAGTGAATGGGTGTTGGGAGAGAGAAATAAAAATATTTTTAATTGGAGTGTGCCAGACTCCTTATTTCAAAAATATTCTTTCCTTAAATTTCTAATTTTTCAAATTGTTTTCATCATTTCCACATCAGGTGTGTTTAACAATCAACACATGCCCTTCATCAGGAAGGGAATCACACATTCACAGGGCAGCCCGTCCACTGAACCCACTTGTGGTGTCGAAGCGACTTTACCAGCCACCTAGATAGAAGCCCATCCACTTCTACCGTAGGAATGAGTGAATGTTCGTGACATCTGACCCTCAAACCTGAAATCAACTCCATGTCCATATGAGGACAAAGACCTCATCCCGACCCCAACCCGGTCTCATGCGCATGAAGCTACGTCGAGCTTCCCTGACTGCTGGCACAACAAACTGCCCTTATCTCCACCATGTCGTCTAGTAGCCCTTAGGACACATCACTACCCTTCTTGAGCATCTTAATGGTCCCAAACGTCAAGTGCATGCACAAACATAAGTTTTCCACAAAGCCATTAATCTTTGGTACCACTGGTCCAATGACTTTGACCTTCAACTCGACATGCAACTATTTGTCTAGACCTGTCCGTCGACCTAGTCATGTCACATTGCCGCCAATCCATTGAGTATGTCAGTCCTATCTTGGTACCATGGACAAATCACACGAATTGTTCAATAAGAATTTTCATGGCTTATCATCATGTTTGTTTACGAGCACCTACTCGTGCCAACTAGCCTTGGGCCCAATGTACGTTATTTTCAAAATTCGAGCATGTTTGCCCCAAAGTTTGAAAATCGAGGCCTCTGGCCTATTTGAACTATTTCGGCTCTCGTCAAGAAGGTCTACCAAAAGTTTTAAGCATTGGCACACAGTTAGGGGAGAACACTTCTATCAAAATAAGTTTTTCCATACATCACACCAACCGGGTGTGATGACATCTTTGCTAATAATCGGTAAGCGGGTTTTCTACTTCCTTCTAATAAGTCGATCACACCAATTGATTATGATCTACATACATACGGTAGGTAGTTTTTCTGTGTATTTCTCACATCACTCCAACTAGGTGTGATGTTAAAATTCCACTTAGTAGTGGTTTTTTATTTCCGAGTTGCTCATCATCCCAATGAGGTATGATGTGAATAACCCACTCACACGATAATCGTGACGTGTTCGTCCTCAGTTGATTTTTCCAAAGTTGATGCGAGCTTCTCTTGATGGCATTCCAGTCCTTCATGTTCCTACATGATTTGGACAATATTATCTATTAATACATGGCAAAACAACCTTCCTTCCTCGCGTAAGAATGACTAAATTCAAGACATTTAGTTAATTACACTTAGGTCCCTAAAGTTAATTTTCCTTAACTCTAGGTCCCTAAGGCACACTTTTCCCCCAAATTGAGTCTCAAATCTTCTAAAATTCACCTTGGGTCATCAATTTACTCAAAATCACTTAAGAGGTTCAAGTTTTCACAAATTTCCAATTTGGTCCCCAACTTTTCAAAAATTACCATTTTGCCCCTACTTTACAAAAATGGCAATTTGACTGCAACTATTTTCAAAAATCAACCAATTTGTCCTCCAACATTCTTTTCATGGCCAATTGACCCTCAATTTTGGAAAATTACAATTTGGTCCATCAATTTTACGAAATTCCAAAATTTTCCCCCTTTTAAACTGGCTCAATTTGATTTCATCAAATTGAATATTCAATCCGGGTTAATTGATCTAAATGAAGATATGGATCAGTTCCTACACTTCCATACGATTTAATGGAGCTTTGAATCGCATCATTTGGGTTTGAATTGAGCTCAAACGGTGCTTAGCCAAAAAACTGAACTCAAATAGAGAAAGCTTCAAAAGCTTACCATCGGAGGTGCGGCAATCGTGCTTTCGGTCGAGGCGGGTAGCTCTCACCATAGGGAGTAAGGAAGAGACTATATATATAAAAGTAAGGAAACCATGAAGGGTTGGACTGTTCCAAGGGAAAATAGTGGAAATGGAAGCTGACTAGGAGGAAATTAAGAAAGATATAGGAGCATAGAAGATGCTAAGTCACTTTGGGATAAGACAAGGAGAAAGAAAAAAAGGAAAGAAGTATAGAAGGAAGAAAACTTGAAGAAGGAATAATACAAGTACCTTGAAAGAATTGGTGATCGGTAGGACACAAATTATTAGAAACCCAACAACAATCAGGAGACTTCTTGAAGGGAGGATAAGGAATAAAAAGGAATAGGTGGATAGGGAAGAATCCATGGTGAATAACCATACTAATGTCAGAAAGGTGTAAGAAAAGAATAGAGAAAAAACTCACAAGAAGTGCTAGGGAGGTTGGACGTGAAACTCCTAGGATGGAAGTCCCTAGAAAGTAGGATAAGGATAGGATGTGAGACCATGGAAGGAGAAAGTTCTAAGCTAAGGTAACTAACAGATGAACCATCATAAACTAGAGCTGAAATAAGGAACTCGTTAAAAGACATAGGTGGTTAAGGAAGAACCTGGATGGCCAGGTGTGACCTACTCTTGAAGAGCAGGGGAGCTAAATAAGGATTTCAGACGGATCTAGTAGAAGGAAATAAGTAATAACAATAGAATAATAAAAAAAATAAACGCCGCCCTAAGATGGACCTAGAAGTAGTGAGGACTACACCCTAAAAAGGGAAATGAGATGGACATTAAGGACAAGAAGACTCAAAAGACAACCTCAAGATCACTTGATAGGGAGACTAATAGGATCAAGGTAGTTAATGAACAGACCCTGTGAAGGTCAATACTCCTGTAAAGAAGGGAGAGGTGGAAAGGCTAAAAACATTTGGGGAAATGAGGATGAAGGAAAGCCTTAAAGAGATCAATTTTTGAGATGAGAGTAACAATCAAAAAGCCATGAGAAGGTTAAGCAAGCCTCTTGCAGGATGATCAAGAGAACGAAGACGAGGTACAAAAGAAATACATGTAAGTTTACAAGAGTAATGTAAGCAAGAGAGGATGGCATCAAAGAATACCATTTAAGGCTAGATGTCTTAAATGGCAAAACTGGAAGGGAACCCAAGAGAAAAGAGTATAAACTACTAAGGAAGAAAACCTTGGAAGGACATAAGTGTCCCAATTAAGAGGTGATGGGACCAACAGAAGTGGAGACGAGATAAACTCATCCAAGATATGATGGTTGAGATGGAAAAATCAAGTATAAAGGAAAGGTACTCAGGAGGACCAAAGGAATAAGTTGAGTCCAAATAATGTCTAAGTAGGAAAAACAACATCAAAGGATGTCGTGCAAGTAAGAAGGGGTGGACTACCCAAAAAAAGAGGAAACAAAGGAAAACATACCTAAGAAACCATGGAAAGGTAAACCCTCCAGTTAAGAAGTGATTAAAGTAAATGATCATTGACATCAAGACCGGTGGTGGTCAACGCTTAATTGATGGATCCTGAAGAGAGGACAACTAGACATTGTGTGGAGTACACGGAATAAGACCGAGAATCGGAAGTGTCTCAAGTAAAGAATAAGGGATGAAACTGAAAATTTTAGTTAGAGAAGGATTTAAATGGGCAATTACCCTAATATAGAAGGAAGTATGAAGAAAGGAAGGAAAGAAACCTTCAAGGAATGATAAGAAGGTTGATCATGTAGCTCCTAAGGTGAGTGACATAGGAGAGAACAAATCTGTAATGAGGGAACTTTCCCAAACATGTAATTTGACACTCAGGTTGGAGGAGATTAACTTAGAATAAAGAATTGTGAAGTGATCATGAGCGGATAAGAGTGGATTAAGAGAAAGGGAAGTCTTGGAAAAAATGACGCCACTAAAAATGAGGAAGTGATCATGAGCTAAGGGTTTCAACGACAAAGGAAGTGACTACACACAAGAATGATTGGGCCTCTTAGAACTCCCAATCCTAAAATCCTAAGTAAGAACCCCAAGGGAAAGAATCTCACCCTAAGCAAAAGAAGATATGAACTTGAGGATATACTCTTGAACTCACAGGTAAGACATGATTAACTAAGATAAGCTCCATGGAATGAGTAAACAATCGAAAGGAAAAGAAATTCGTTAAGGTGTGTGCTAAAAGGGGCTAAGTGAAAATAACCAAAATGTTAGCATGTCAAATAACTCCAAGTTGTCATCAAGGGAAATTATTTCCTATGCAAAGGATTTGAATAAAGTTTTGGGGACAAAACTCCTAAAAGGAGGGGATAAATGTAAACCCTATCCCTTAAAGATAAAGAATTGGTCAACCCAAGTGAGAAAATCAAATAGGTTCACGAACCCCAACTGTTAGAGAAAGGGATATTGGGAAATTTACACATCCTGAGTGACCCAAAGAGTCATAAAAGTCATGGAAAGGGACATTGGGACAAATTGGAAGAGAAAACCAAATCAGTTTAGGTGAACTAGATCTGAACCGGATTGAACCGGTTTGGACCGGTTGCTAAATTCATTTTTCTAGGTGGCTTAAAATATTCAAATTGGGGAATTGAAGCCACCATTGGATAGATAATGAATTTAGATGAATTTCGTAATTTTTAATTTTGAAAAACACGGTCAAATTGGGCCTAAACCGAATTATTTAAACATTAAACCCGATTCGGACAGGTCCGATTTGGTTTGGAACAGTGTCATCTTTTTACTCTGGATGACGACACTATTCACTCGTTGGTAAAATGAAGAACGCCAACAAAAATGAAACGTTTCCGTTTAGGGCATTTCAGGACATTAATGAGCGCCATTAAGGTGCCAAACGGTTAGCTAGAGAGTCCATGAGCTCCCTATATAATGAGCTTCTATCCATTCATTCTCCTTACACTTTAAAACTCCACTCTCTCTCAATTACTTAGTTTTCTGGTGAAGCTCAAACTGGAGCTCTGACATTGAGGTTATCTTGAGCCTTAGACAGTGAGGTTAAGCTCCTTAGATTCAGGGAGAAGTCAGCTAAACGACGATAGTCTCCATTCGATTCAAGGACCACCAGTGAAGCGTAGGTGTAATCAAATAGTGAAGCAGCTCCATCAGACCGAAGCTGCCCTGTTTTGGCTGAGCTAAAATCGGTAGAATTCAGCCCTCCTCAGGCCAAACCAAGCTCTCCCAACACTCCCATAGCCCTCATACAACCGAATTAGAACTTAATGGTAAGCCAATTTGGCTCCCCTCTATCATTTTTTATCAACGTTAGAGAGAGAAACTATGAAAATTCACTGAACAAATTCTCTATCAATTCAAAATGAATTGTTACAATTCTTGATCATAGGAGGAACCTCAGGATGAGAGCTACCTCTCCGGATAGAAAGCTCGGACTGTCACACCTCCAATGGTAAGCTTTCAAAGCTTCTCTCTCTACGCATAGTTTTCCAGCGAAGCTTCGTTTGAGCTCATTTCGACCTCAATTCATGCGATTCAAAGCTCAATTAAATTGTATGGTTGTGTAGGAACTCAATCATACCTTCAATTTCAACAATTAACCTCAATTGAATGGTCAATTTGATGAAATCAAATTCAACCAGTTTGAAAGGGGGAAATTAGGGGAAAATTCTGGGGGAAATTTGGGGATTTCATAAAATTGATGGACTAGATTGCAATTTCCCAAAATTGAGGGCCAATTGGGCATGAAAAGGATGTCAAAGGACTAATTGGTCAATTTTTTTAAATAACTGTGGTCAAATTGCCATTTTTGTAAAGTAGAGGCAAAATGGTAATTTTTTAAAAGATGGGGACAAATTGGAAAATTTGGAAAACTTGTGCCCCTTAAACAAGTTTTAGTAAATTAAGGACCCAAAGTGAATTTTAGATGTTTTTGGACTCAATTTGGGGATCTAAAGTCAAGGAAATAGAACCTTAGAGACCTAAATGTAATTAATTGAAAATTTTGGTCATTTTCATTCATACGTGAGGAATGAAGGCTATCTTGCCAAATATTAATAGATAAGGATGTCCAAATCGTGTAAGAACACGAAGGACCGGAACTCCAGCAAGGATAAGCTAGCATGGAGGTAAAAACCGACTAAGAAAAAATACACTGCGATTATCGGGTAAGTGGGTTTATTCACATCATACCCGGTTGGGATGATTAACACTTCAAAAATAAAAAGACCACTTCTATGTGGAATTTTAACATCACACTCGGTTCTAGTGATGTGAGAACTATGCGAAAAAACTACTTACCAGTTGTAATTAGAGAGATCATACCCGGTTGGTATGATGTACTTCCTGGAAGGAAGGAGAAAACCCGCTTATCGGATGTAAGCGGAGATGTCATCATAGTCGATTGGTGTGATGGATGGAAAGATTATTTTGTCAGAAGTGTTCCCTATGACTGTGTGTTAATGCTTAAAAATTTTGGGAGACCTTTATGACGAGTGCTAGAATAGCTCAGATAGGTCAAAGTCCTCGATTTTGGAACTTGAGGGCTAATATGCCCGATTTTGGAAAATCACATACAATGGGCCCAAGGCCAGTTGGCATTAGTAGGAGCTCGTAAACAAACATGTTATATTTATTCCATGAAAATTCTAAATGAATGAAATGTGTGATTTCACCATGGTACCAAGACAGGATTGACAGACTCAATGGACTAGCAACAGTGCGTCAAGGCCAGGTCGACAGACAAGTCTAGACAAATAGTTGAAGATCGAGTTGAGGGTCAGGACTAGTGACACCAAAGATAAATGGCATTGTGGAAAAATTATTGTTTATGCATGCACTTGAGGTTCGGGACCATCAAGATGCCCAAGAGAGGTAGTGATGAGTCCTAGGGGCTATTGGACAACATGGTGGAGATAAGAGTCGCTTGTCGTGTCAGTAGTTAGGGAAGCTCGACGTAGCTTCATGCGCATGAGACCGAGGTGGGGTTGGGATAAGGTCTCTGTCCTCATATGGACATAGAGTTGATTTAAGGTTTGAGGGTCGGATGTCACAAACATCCACTCATTCCTAGGGCAGAAGTGGATGGGCTTCTATCTAGGTGGTCGGTAAAGTCGCTCCGACGCCACCAGTGGGTGCAGTGGATGGGCTGCCCTGCAAATGTGTGATCCCTTCCTGATGAAGTGCATGTGTTGATTGTTAAACACACCTATTGTGGATAATGTGGAAAGAAATTTTGAAAAATGAAATCTGAGGGAGAAATGATCTTAAAGGAAATAAGGAGTCTGGCACACTCCAATTAAAACTCTCTTTCGAAAAACTCATTGCTAACACCCATTCATTGAGTTGTAGAAACTCACCCCTCTTTTCTATCCATTTTTAGGAATAGGGAAAATGACTAAGGAAAACACTAGGACCTACCTTTTGTAAGATTTGCTTAAAAGTTATTTTTAAGCTTGCATTTTTATTGATTTATGTTATTCTAGGGGACAATGTTAAATTACGCCTGGCTCCTCTAGATTAAAGAAAGGGGAAACCCTTCTTAAACTAAGGAAGCGGCAGGTTGATCACGAGGATCTTACCAAACCGGGTCGGGGCGTGACACATAGTCAGGGGAGAACACCTCTGATAAAAAGTATATTTTCAACTTTATCCTACCAATCGGGTGTGATGATATCTCCACTTAAAACTAGTAAGCGGCTTTCTCCTTTCCTTAAGAAAATTTAGCATACCAACCGGGTATGATTACCACTACTTACGATTGGTAAGTAGGTTTTATCAGTTAAAGATGGTACTCTTCATCCCAACTGGGTATGAAGTTAGATGATTCCACTCACAACCGATAAGTGATTTTTAGCTTAAATTGCTCATCACCCAAACCAGGTATGATGTTAAAAGTCCCACTCACAAGTGGTTTTCATTTTTAAAGTGCTCACCATCCCAACCAGGTATGATGTATAATTATGCCCACTCACCCAATGATTTTAACGTATTCATCTCTAGTCAGTTTCCGACTCCACGCTAGATTTTCCTTGCTGGCATTCCGGTCTCTCGGGTTCCTACATGATTTGGGGTTCTTTATAAATTAAGGTTTGGCATAATAGCCATCATTTTCTTACGTATGAGTGACTTGGCTCAAAATTGTAAATTAATTGCACTTAGGTCCCTAAAGTTCATTTTCCTTAACTTTAGGTCCTTAATGCCATCTTTTCCCCAAATTGAGTCCCAAGACTTCCAAAGTTCCCTTTGACTCCTCAATTTACTCAAAATTATATAAAGGGCTCAAGTTTTCCAAATTTCCAATTTGGTCCCCAACATTTCAAAAATTACAATTCCATACGATTCAATTGAACTTTGAATTGCATGATTTGAGTATGAAATGAGCTCAAATGGAGCCTTGCTGGAAAATTGTTCATAGAGAGAGAAAGCTTCGAAGGCTTATTGTTTGATGTGTGGCAGTCTGAGTTCTCTATCTGGGAAGGTAGCTCTCGTCCTAAGGTTCCTTCTAGGATCAAGAATTGCTACAATTGACATCAAATCGAGGGAGAATTTCATCCGTGAAGTTTTAGCACTTTCACTCTCTATCTCTGACCAACAATGACAGAGGGGGACTTAATTGGCTTAACTTTTAGCTTTGTTGCGATCATGTGAGGGTCGTGGGGGTGTCAAGGAGGCTTGATTTGGCCAGAGGAGGGCTAAATTTGGCTGAATTTAGCTCGGCCAAAATAGGGCAGCTTTGGTCCGTCGAAGCTGCTATACTATTTGATTCTATTGATGCTTCTCCAATGGTCCTTAGGTTAAAAGGAAGTTGCTGTCAGCTAGTTGACTTCCTCTAGAGTCTATAAGACCCGACCTTGCCTTCTGAGACTAAGAAAAAGGCCTATATCAGAGCTCTGGATCGAGCCTCACCAGAAAATGGAGTAGTTGAGAGAGAATTGAGATTTGAGATGTTTGGAGGATGAATGGAGAAGAGCTATTTATATTGGATGCTCGGGGACTCTCTGCCCGACCACTTTCCATTTTGGTTGGGCTTATCCTCGCCCTGAAACGGCCGGATCAGAGCAATTTCAGCTTCACTGGCATTATCCATTTTCTGTATTAATGAACAGTGTTGTCATCTTGAGGAAGAATATGACAATGTTCCAAATCGGACTGGACCGCTCCGATCGGGTTAAATGCGTAAATCGGTGGGTTCTGGCCCAATTCGACCAATTTTCTCAAAATTAAAAAATCCTAAATTCATCTTGTAAACCACGTCCCATAAAGATAAGGAAACTAGGGAAAGAACTAGTTAACCGAGTGAGAAAACCGAACAGGTTCACAAACCATGACCACTAGAGAACGAGTAAATTGGGAAACTTACAACCCTCGAGTGACCCAAAGAGTAATAAAAACCTTGGAAAGTAACCTTACGATAATTTGGGGAAGAAACCTTGACCCGTTCAAATGAACCGGATTGAACTGGTTTGGACCGGTTTGAACCATCATTGAACTAGAACCTAAATTCATTTTTTGGGTGGCTTAGAAAATTTAAATTGGAGAATTGAGGCCACAATTGAATAGAGAATGAATTTAGATGAATTTAAAAAATTTTAATTTTGAAAACTCAGTCAAATTAGTCCTGAACTGGTTGGTTTAATCATTGAACCCGGTTTGGACAAGTCCGGTTCAGTTCGAAACAATGTCGTCTTTTTCCATCAAATGACAACATTGTTCACTCATCAAAAAACTGAGCAGCACCGACGAAGATGAAAAGTCTTTAGTTAGGGAGTTTCAGGAAATGAATGAGAGCCATTAAGGCGCCAATTGGATGGCCAAGAAGTCCCCGAGCTTTCTATATAAAGAACCCCTCCTCCTTCATCCTCCTCACACATGAAAACTCCACTCACTCCCTACAACTCCATTTTCCGGTGAAACTCGAATGAGAACTATGACTTGGGCTTTTTTCTTTGAGCCAAAGAAGGTGTGGTCGGGTTCTTTTGATTCGGGGAGAATTCAACTACACGATGGTAGCCTTCATTTGCTCCGAGTATCATCGGACAAATGCCGACATGATAGAACAGTGAAGCAGCAGCTCCAACAGACCGAAGCTGCCTTGTTTCGGCCGAGCTAAAAATGGTCAATTCGAGCTCTACTTAGGCCAAACCAAGCCCTCCTAACACTTCTGCAGCCCTCATATAGCTGAATTAGAGTTAAAAGGTAATCCAATTTGGCTACACTCTATAATTTCTAATCAAGGCTAGAGAGAGAAACGATGAAACTTCACTAACCAAATTCTCCCTTAATTGGGCATCAATTGATGTGATTCTTGATCCTAGGAGGAACCTTAGCATGAGAGTTGTTTGCCCAGATTGAAGCTCGGACCATCGCACCCCTGACGGTAAGCTTTCTCTCTCTAAGTCTAGTTTTCTAGCAAAGCTCCATTTGAGCTCATTCCAGCATCAAATCATGCAATTCAAAGTGCAATTGAATCATATGGATGTGTAGGAACTCAAATCCACCTTCAATTTCAACATTTAACTTTGATTGATTGGTCAATTTGATGAAATCAAATCCGGTCAAGTTGAAAGGATGAAATTAGGGGAAATTTTTGTTACAATTTGCGGAAATTTTGGGGATTTTGAAAATTTGACAGACTAAAGTGCAATTTTCAAAATTGAGGGCTAACTGGCCATGGAAAAGATGTTGGAGGATTAATTGGTCAATTTTTGGAATTTTGGGGTGAAATTTACCATTTTTGTAAAGTAGGGGCAAAATGGTAATTTTAGAAAAGTTGGGGGACTAAAGTGGAAAATTGAGAAACTTGAACCCCCTTTTGCAATTATGAATAAATTGAGGTCATAAGGAAAATTTTTGAAGTTCTAGGACACAATTTGGGGGAAAATCGACATTAGGGACCTAAAGTTAAAGAAAAAGAACTTTAGGGACCTAATTACAATTAATTTAAAAGTTTGGCTATTTTATTCATTCGTGGTGAATGAAGGCTTTCAAGCCAAAGTATAATGAACAAGGATGTTAATATCATGTATGAACACAAAATACTGGGAGAGCCAGCTAAGACAAGCTTGGGTGGAGACAAAAAGCCGGTTAAGAGGAATTCACTACATTCAAGGGTGAGTGGGAATTTTTACATCATACTCGGTTGGGATGAGGAGCACCTCAAAAATGAAAACCCACTATTAGGTGGAATTTTAAACATCACACCTGAAAGGGGTGATGTGGAAATTATGCGGAAAAACTACTTTACGGTTGTAAGTTGATCATACCCGCTTGGTATGATGAACTTCCTAGAAGGAAGTAGAAAACCCGTTCATCGATTATAAGCAGAGATGTCCTCTCACCCAGTTGGTGTGATGGATAGATGAAAAGAATATTTTGTCAGATGTGCTCTCCCCTGACTATGTGCCACTACTTAAACTTTTTAGGAGACCATCTTGATGGGAGCTTGAATAGCTCAGATAGGCCGGAGGCCTCGGTTTTGGAACTTGGGGACTAATATGCTCAATTTTGAAAATCTTGTATAGTGGGCTCAAGGCCAATTGGCATGATCAGGAGCTCATAAACAACCATGAGTATAAGCCATAAAAAATTTAAATAAATGATATGTTAGCCATGGTACCAAGTCAAGGTTGACATACTCGATGGACTGGCGGTAGTGCGACAATATAGGTCGACGGACTAGTCAAGACAAACAGCTGCAGGTTGAGTTGAGAGTCGGGGTCATTGGGCCAGTGGCACCAAAGATTAAATGGCTTATGAGGTAAACTATTGTTCTGTGCATGCACTAAGGTACGAGACCTTCAAGGCACCCAAGAGAGGTAAAGATGCGTCTTAGGGGCTACTGGACGACATGGTGGATATAAGGGCAATTTGTCATGTTAGCAGTTAGGGAAGCTCGATGTAGTTTCATGTGCATCTGAACGGGGTGGGGTCGGGACGAGGTCTTTGTCCTCATACGGACACGAAGTTTCTTTATGGGAGTGAGGGTTGGATGTCACGTACATCCACTCATTCTCAAAGTAGAAGTGGACGGGCTTCTATCTAGGTGGTTGGTAAAGTTGCTCCGACACCACAAGTGGGTGTTGTGGACGTGTTGCCCTGCGAATGTGTGATCCCTTCATGATTAAGGGCGTGTATTGAATGTTAAACACAACGACTGTGGTTAATGAGGAATAATGGTTTTAAAAACTGAGATTTTGAGGATGAAATATCTTAAAGAAAATAAGGAGTTTGGCACACTCCAAATCAAACTATTTTTCTGAAAGTCAAGTTTTAGACAACCATTCACTAAGTTATTGAACTCACCCCCTCCCTTATACCCCTTTCATGTAACCAAGGGAAAACCTACCCAAAGACCTCTAATTAACTACACCTATAAGGCAGGTATGTTGAGTTTAAAAATTCATGTAGTTTTGATATATATTATTCCAGGAATAGTATTAGTTTAAAGAACGCCTTACTCCTCAAGGTTTAAAGAAGGGGAAAACCCTTAATAAATCAGGAGAGTGGCAGGTCGATCATAGGGATCTAACTAAATCAGACCAGGGTGTGACACATCTAAATTCATTCTCTATCTAATCGTGGCTTCAATTCCCCAATTTGGTCATTTTAAGCCAACAAGAAAAATAAATTTAGAAACTAGTTCAAGTAAGGTTTAAACCCGTTCAATCCGATTTGGGTCTGATTCACCCTGAACCGGTTTGATATTCTCTTTCCAATTGTCCCATGGTTCTTTTCCATGCTTTTTATGACTCTTTGAGTCACTTGGGATTTGTCGATTTCCCATTTTACCCTTTCTCTATCGGTTGAGGTTCATGAATCGGCTTGGATTTCACTTTTGAGTTTACCAGCTCTTTTCTTAGTTTTCTTATCTTTAAAGAACGGGGTTTACAATTCAGGTTTGAGGGTCAGACGTCTGGGACATTCCACTCAGACCCAGGGTAGAAGTGGACGGGCTTCTATCTTGGTGGATGATAAATACGCTCTGATTCACAAGTAGGTGTAGTGGATGGGGTGCAGGTGCAAATGTGTGTACCCTTCTTGATGAAGGGCGTGTGTTGGTTTGCTAAACGCCTCCCGAGGCAAGGGGATGGGCTAAAAAAGCTAACACACCTAATATGGTAATGGAAAAAGGTTTTGGAAATCGAATTTGAGGAAAATCTTTTTTAAAGGAAATGATAACCTTGGCATAGTTTGGATAAACTAAAGTGATTTTGAAACTCACTCCCAATACTCGCTCATTGAGTTGGAGAACTCACCCCCTCCCTTTTACCCCTTTAAGATAACCGAGGAAAAAACAACCTTAAAGACCCTCATATATTGGATTGTAAGACAGGTATATTTATTTTAAAATATTTAGTTCTCTATAATGCTCTTCCATGAAAGACAAGTAAAAGGACACCTTATTGTTCGTGGTTCAGAAAAAAGGTGAAACCCTTTATGGACCAAAGGGAGTGGCGGTTTGCTCATAGAGATCCAACAAATCAGGTCAGGGCATGACAGAGGCTAGGAGAAACTCCCTACTTAATTTCATAATGTTTATAGAATGTTTGTTAGTGGGTCAAAGGTCGAGGGTCAAAGGTCAAGGGCTAAATTATAAATATTTGAATGTTAGGGGACCCAATTGCTATTAAGCTTTTAATATGGTCTTCCTAAGGGGCAAAAGAAAGTATATGGTCTAATTGGAATGTTTGGTGAAGGGTAGGGATTGGTTTGGCCTATTGTGAAAGGTCTAGGGTCCTGATTTATTTTGCGCCCTTAAAAATTCAAGGGGTTTTGTGACTCTCCCCAACACAAACCCGATTCAAACCAGTTTTTCTCTCAATTTTCTCCTAATCATAGATCTCATGTTTCGAGACACTTCATAGGGTTTCTCATGCCCTTTTTTGTCCCTATTGGCCTCTCTATTGATCCCTCCTCATCCACGGTTCAATTTCACTTCCCAATTTGATTTTACTTCCCCGATTAGATACCATTTCCCGGTTCTACTTGCTTAGGTTCTTTAATTGGGATTTCCCGATGTTATAGATTTGGCGATAAAGGAGTCATCCAGGAGAGTGGGGATGAAAACAAAAGAAGTTCTTGAAGTAAGGAAAGGAGATTGTAGGTTATTTGAATCGTAAGGGAAGTCACTATTCCAAGTGATAGTAGGAGAAGAAAGGAACAAGGGGAATATTATGGTAAGACTCGACAAAATAAGTCTTTACTAACGAATGACTTATAAGTCAAAAAGGGTAATTATGTAATGACCATGATTTAATACTAGTACATTGAGAAATATAGACCCCTAACATGAGATGTCAGACCGAACAAAGAGGTATGATGAAGATCGGTAGAAGCATGAGTGACAAGTACGCTATAAAGCAAGTTGGAGGAATAATCAGGAAACCTGATAGAATAGACAAGGAAGGAAGAGATATCTACATCACACTCACTATGCTAAGTAAGCACAACCCCATGGAAAGGGAAAGTATGGGACAATTTTTAGGATGATTTATGGGAAAGAGCAAAACTATAAAGGAATAAGGAAGCAAAAATTGGTTCTAGAGGATGGGAGTAAAGAATACAAAAAATCAAGAAGGCTAAGGACAGCCATTCGAGCAACGAAGTGTAGAAGGGTATGCCTATAAGGAGCACAAATAATGCCAACCAAGTGGAACTAACTAAACATTAAAGGACCACCAACATTGTAAATAGTATTAGCCTTCAAACGAAACCTCTGATAGAAAAGTTTAACCATAAAGGACATATAGTTGTAATATACAAATTCTCCCCTAAGTAAATGGGTAAGGGAACGACCCATGATCTTCCTTTGTAAGAATGAATATCCCAAAGAAATGATGGACCTCTCATGAAGTAGCTAATATAGGTTAAAAAATTAGTATACTATAGTAATGCACTGCTAAAGCAGAAAGGTAAGTGAAGGAATACCTAAAGGAAAATAGAAGGGAAGACAAGATCCCTAGGGACCTCTGGATTAACTTTGGAAGTTTGATCAGAACATCATGGATAGAAATAAATTATCCTTTAATAATGCACCTCAAGATGAGGAAATGAAGGATTTAGAACCCAAAAAGGAAACCACAAAAGGTTATGCTTACTAAGAGAATATGAGACAAGGAGAAGAGAGGTCAGTTATGTTATTAGAGAAATTTAACCTTACAACCCAACCGATGATATAAACACCCTCATTAATTACCTAGGATGGGTGGTTATGTAATTATGTATCAGACAACAAGAGTTGAGTAGTGGTAGAGAAGGCCTAAAGGAGCCATCCAATACATCACAAACATTTACCTCACAAGAAGATGAGCCCTAATTCAAATATTTAAGGATGGGATAACCGATATCCCCACATGTAAATGCATTGACAAAAAGGGGAATAGTTAATGCAACACTTGAACTAAACAGTAAAAAGAGCTTAGGGAAATAAGAAAGGGGATTATCTATTTCACACCATTTAAAGGAAATGGTGGAAGACAATGTTAAGGAATACCAAGGAATATAAGTGATGGATGAAAAAACTAGGAAGGATTTCATGAAGAAATTAAAGTTGCACTTAGAGGAAACTCCAAGATAATTGGGATGAAGGAAATTCCTCTGGGTACATCTAAAGGTTGGGTTAAAGGACCAAACCCAATATAATAGGTTGAATGTGACAAAAATCGAATAAGAGGGTGTAACCACAATAAAGGACTTGTAGAGTATGCCCATAGGGAAAAGCCAAAATCAAAGATAAAAGACACTTAGATATGAGCTAAGTATAATTTGGGGTAAACAAGAAAAAGACCTTAATTAATTTTAATAAATAATAGCAACAAATATTGTAGTTTCGAGGACAAAACTCCTAAAAAAGAGTTGAGTAGTTGTAAACACTAGATAATATAGATAAGAAAATCGGATAAAGAAACGGGAAATTTTGAACAAAAATTGAGGTCCAAACTAAACCGAAACTAAAGAGAAAGATCAAATGATAATCAAAGTGAATCAAATAGAACTTGAATCAACACAAATTTCAAGGGAAATTAATCTAAATAAAAGTTAGAAAAGAGAATTGGGCCAAATAATTGAGAATCAGAACTGAATCAGGTAAAATTGGACTTAATCCAGAAAAACTAGTTCGAAAATTCATTTTTGTGGTTACCCAAAAAAAGAAAATTGGTAAATTGAGGTCACCACCATGTAAAAATATTAATATAGATAAATATAGAAATTTTGAATTTTTAGAAAACTGGTTGAATCATTCCTAAACCGATTGATTTTCAATTTCAGGTCACCAAACCCGGTCCAATTAAACTGATCAACGATCTAGCTGAGTCAACGGACTGCCTACTAGGTCAGTGCCCAGTCAGCACAAGCGACCAATCTGTGTATGACACATGGCGAGCGCGCTCAATCAGTAGACAAGTCAGCATCTGGAAATGTTAACCAATCAGAGCACAATATGTGTCTCTAGCAAATGGTCAATCGTTGAAAATCCATGTAAACCCCGCTCTTTGGAGTTAAGGAAAATTGGGAAAGAATCGGTCAAACCAAGTTACAAAATTGAACCGGTTCGCAAACCTGACTATTGAGGAACGAGCAAATTGGAGAAATTTCAACTCCCATCTGACCCAAAAATATTCATAAACCTTAAGAGGGAACCCTAGAACCAAGTGAGAGAGAAAAACTGGACCGGTTCAGGTGAACCTAATCCAAATCGGATTGAATCGGTTAATGAACCGAGCCGGTTTATGAACCGAAACTGATAGAGGGAGGGCAATCCGGGAAAATTATGGATCCCAAGTGACCTAAAGAGTCACATAAGTCATGAAAAAGGACTTATGGATGAATTGGAGATGAAAACCAAACTAGTTCAGGTGAACCGAATCTGAACTAGATTGAACCAGTTTGGACCGGTTTGAACCACTATTGAACTGAATGATAAATTTATTTTACTAGGTAGCTTAAAAAATTCAAATTGGAGATTTGAGGCCACCATTGGATATAAAATGAATTTAGATGAATTTATAAATTTTTAGATTTGAAAAATTCGGTCGAATTGTGGGTGAACTGACCAGTTTAAGCTTTGAATCCGGTTCGAACTGGTCTGGTCCGATTTGGAACAGTGTCGTATTCTTCCTACAAATGACAGCACTATTCACTCGCCGAAAAATTGAAGCAGCGTTGACAAAGGGGAAATGTTTCCATTCAGTACATTTCAGGCCATTAATTTCTATCATAAATGTGCCAAACGGATGGCCGACGAGTCCCCGAGATCCTATAAAGAGCCCCTCTCCATTCATCCTCTCCACATCTAAAAACCTCACTCTCTCTCAATTGCTTAGTTTTTCGATGAATCTCAAACCAGAGCTCCGATATAGGGTCTTTTCTAAGCCAAAGAAGGCGTGGTCAGGTTCCTTAGATCTGGGGAGAAGTTAGCTACACGGTGGTATTATCCATTCGCTCCGAGGATCGTCAGAGAAGCATCGGCATGTTCGAATAGTGAAGCAGCTCCAGCAAATCAAAGTTGCCTTGTTTCGGTCGAGCTAAAATCAACCAATTCAAGCTCTCCTCAAACCAAACCATTCTCTCCCAACACCTCATCAACCCTCTCATGGCTGAATTAGAATGGAAAGGTTAGCCAATTCGGCTTCCCCTTATAATTTTCGACCGATGCTACAGAGAAAACCGATAGAATTTTGATAATAAAATTCTCACCCAATTTGGCATCAATTGATGTAATTCTTGATCCTAGGATAAACCTTAGGAGGAGATCTATCTACCAGATTGGAAGCTCGGACCGCTGCCCCTCGATAGTGAACAATCGAAACTCTCTCTCTACATTCTATTTTATGACGAAGCTCCGTTTGAGCTTGTTCTAGCATCAAAACGTACTATTCAAAGTGCAATTGAATCATATGAAAATGTAGAAACTCAAATTTAACTTCAATTTCAACAATTAGAAGTGTTTGATCGGTCAATTTGATAAAATTAAATTCGGCTGTGTTAGGGAGTTGAAATTGGGGATTTTCAAAAATTCGAGGGACCAAAATGTAATTTTATAAAATTGAGGGTCAATTGGGCATGATAAGAGTATTAGGGGAATAATTGAGCTAATTTTAGAATTTTTGGGGTAAAACTTACCATTTTTGTAAAGGAAGGACAAAATGATAATTTTGGGAAAATTAGGTGCCAAATTGGAAATATGGGAAACTTGAAACCCTTTTTATGAAATTGAATAAATTGAGGTCCTAAGGGAAATTTTAAAAGTTTTGGGACTCAATTTGGGGGAAAATGTCAATTGGGGCCTAAAGTAAAGGAAAATTAACTTTAGGAACCAAATTGCAAATATTTGAAAAGTTGAATATTTGTCATTCATAATGAATGAAGATGATCAAGCCAAATGATAATGAACAACAATGTTCATTTTGTGTAGGAACACGAGACATTGGGAACACCAGCTGAGATTAAGCTCGCAAGGGATGAAAACCGACTAAGAGGAATTACACTGCACGATTAAGTGAGTGGGATTTATATATCATACTTGATTGGGATGATAAGCACCTCGAAATTGAAAACCTACTACTAAGTGGTAATTTAACATCACACCTAAGAGGAGTGATGTGAAAATCACGCAGAAAAACTACTTACTGGTTGTATGTAGATCTTACCCGGTTGATATGATGAAACTTTCTCAAATGAAGTGGAAAGCCCGTTCATCCGTTATGAGCGGAGATGTCCTCATACTCGATTGATATGTTGAACTATCGAAAAAAATATTTTTTCGGAAGTGCTCTCCCCTGAATATTTTTCACTGCTTAAACAATTTGGAAGACCTTCTTGACAAGAGCTCGAATAGCTTTGTTAGGCCGGAGGCCTCAGTTTTAGAACTTGGGTGCTAATATGCCCAAATTTTAAAAATCTTGAATTGTGGGCCCTAGGCTAGTTGGCACGAGTAGGAGCTCGTAAACAAACATGCTTTATATACCATGAAAACTTATGTAAATGAATTATTTGGCCATGGTACCAAGACAAGACTGACATACTCAGTCGACTAGCGACAATGCCACATGATATGTTTCTAGACTAATCAAGATAAACAGCTGCAGGTCAAGATGAGCGTGGGAGACATTAGACCAGTGGCACCATAGATTATATGGTATCATGTAAAAAATGTTGATTGTGCATGTACTGTGTTTACGGAACCTTCAAGATGGCTAAGAGAGGTAGTGATGTGTCCTAAGGCCCTAGACGACCTGGTGGATATAAGGGTAGTTAGTCATACTAGAAGCCTTGCGAAGCTCGATTTAGCTTCAAGCGCATGAGACCGGGGTGGGGTCAAAATGAGGTCTCTATCCCCATACGGACACGGAGATTTGTTACAAGATTGAGGGTCGGATGTTGTGAATATCCACTCATTCTCAAGGTAGAAGTGGACGTACTTCTATCTAGGTGGCCGGTAAAGTCGCTCTGATGCCACAAGTGGGTTCAATGGACGGGTTGGCCTGCGATTGTGTGTTTGACCTTCATGATGAAAGATGTATGTTGGGTGATGACACAACGTGTTAGTAAGAAATGATTTTTGAAAACTGATATCGATGATGGGAAAACTTAAAGAAATTAAGGAGTCTGGCACACTCCATTTTTTTTAAACTATTTTCATCATACTTAATTTTTTTTTATTAAAACTCATTCACTAAGTTTTAGAAACTCGCCCCTCTTTTTATCTCTTTTTTAGGAATTAGTGAAAATAACTAGGGATAACACCAAGCATTACCCTCTATCATGTACGCTTAATTTCTTTTAAGCTTGCATTTTATTTGATATATGTCTTTCTAGGGAACAAGGGTGATAATACGCCTGGCTCCACTTGAGTTAAAGAAGGAGAAAACTCCTCTTGAACCAAGAGAGTGACGGTTGTTCATGGGGATCCGACCAAACTGGGTCGGGGCAAGACAATCCATGTCAAATGGACTAATTAATCAGAGAGTGACATGTATCTATAGTAAACAATCAACTTACAAAATTTGACATTAATGTGATTGACCAATCAGAGGGCACCACGTGGCTAGTAGGCTAGGTCAAAAACCAACTCGAACATCGAAGAACTATTGACCCATCAGAGAATGATATGTTGTAGTGCCACAAAAGATAGCTCCGACCAATCTTGGGAGAATAGGTGGCATTGGCACATGACGTCTAATGGAGAATCTAACTTAATTAAATCAACCAATTAAAGGACACCACATGGTAAAGTCTTAATGATCATTTGACGGTCAAATTCAATCAACTATCACGTTGGATTAAACAACCAATGAGAGGTCACCACGTTTTAGGTCAGATGATCAACAAATAACATGGATACCCAATCAGATGACGCATCAATAATTTTAACCAATTACAGTGTGCCACATGGTAGCTCACATGAGCGCACAGTGTTGTCTTCTACCTTTAGACGGTTGAACGAAAGAGGGGAAGGAGAATCGCCATAACTCTGATGAGCTATAAATTGCTCTAAAAAGACCATAAATCATATATTTAATGTCCAACGGATGTTGAAATGGTAAGGATTGAGAGTCTCTGATCTCCCTATATAAAGATCTCTTCCTCCCTCGTCTTCCTCAAACCTCAAAAGCTCAAAAAACTTGCATTGCTCCATTTTCAGATTACCTACAAACCAAATCTTCGACATCAACCCTTTTCTTCACCTCAAATCACCAATTCAGGTTCCATGGAATTGTGAAGAAGTCATCTATGCACTGACATACTCTGTTTAGCTCGAGGGTTACTAGAGAAGCGTTGATGAGTCTACACAATAACCTTGCTTCGACGCTTGAACACTCCCTAGACAATTTAACCCTAATTCGAGCCACTTCTAGACCTACTGCGGCTGAGCCAACCCTCTCCCAATCGTCCTCTATTGAACTCTATCCTCCTTGAATCCTAGTGGTAAAGATTCATACTATTGTCCTTCGCCGGAATGTTTGAATTTTAGAGCAAATTCACTACAATATTTTTAATTCAAATTCTCACTACTCAGACCATCAATTGAAATGTTATTTGATCCTAGAAGAATCATCTTGGAGAGAGCTAGCTTCTCATTTCAAGAACTTTGCCAGTCATGCCCTTGTCGGTAAGAAAATGATCCTTTCTCTCTATAGAATGATTTTTTCGACGAAACTCTATTAGAGGTCCTTTCTAAGCCAAAATTGATGAACTAAAGCTTAAAATGATTGTAGGAACATGGGAAAGATGGTTAGTATCATGTTAGGATGAAATTGAGGAAGTTTAAGATGTTTTATTAAAGATAAAAGATTTTGGTGCCTAAAATGTAATTTTTAAAAAGTTGGCAACTAAATTGTATTTTTGGAAATAATGAGGTTCTTAGTGTAATTATTGATAATATGAGGACCCGAAGGAAAGAAAATAATATTTAAGGACCTAAGGGAGAGATTTGGGAACTTTAAGGACTTAATTATAAATCAACTAAACTTAGGGACCTATATATAAATAAAGAAAAATATATGGATTTAAGTGCAAATTTCATAATTTATAGAACTCAATTGTCTAAATTATGTAGGGACTGAATCCTCTACTGTGTGCAAGCAAAGGTATGAGAATTTTGAAATTCATCTACCAGATCAGTAAGATTTCTAACATTAATTGCAGTTGTACTAATGATGCATATATACTTATATGACTGATAGCATGAACAACTAAAAATCCTTTTCTAGAAAATATAATATCATGAATGTGTTAACCCCACTTAAAATTATTTTTGGGATGTGTTTCTGTTATAAGCATGAAGTATGAATTTTATAGATTTGAGTATAAATCATTTTGCTAAAATGGGCCCAAGAACATTATTTTCAAATAAGAAGTGAGTCAAATGCTATATTTTGAAAACTCGTGATCTGATATGGATGAATCTTGTTATGTATACAATTTCACTTGTGTAATAAAGATTCAGTTAATTATATGAGATAATTACAATCAAATTGAAGACGGCTTCCATCCCATAGGGCTGATAGTATGAAGATGATGATCTTATAATAAAAAATTTGTATGTTTTTTGCTTTATAAACAGGACCGTATGATGCTCTATAAACTTTGTCCTTTCGAGTTAAGGAAAACCGAAAAAGAACCGGTCAACCTAAATCAGAAAACCAAACCGGTTCACGAAGCCCAACCACTAGAGAATGGGAAAATTGGGAAATTTCCAATTCCCGAGTGACCCAAAGAGTCATAAAAACCTTGAAAAGGGACTTTAGGATAATTTGGGAAGAAAACTAGACCAGTTTAGGTGAATCAGATCTGAACCGGATTAAACCAGTTTGGACCGGTTTGAATGATCACTGAACTGGATGTTAAATTCATTTTTCTAGGTGGCATAGAAAAATCAAATTGGAGAATTGAGGCAACCATTGGATAGAGAATGAATTGAGAGAGAAATTTTTAATTTTAAAAAACTCGATTGAATCAGGCCTAAACCAGCTGGTTTAAGCGTTGAACCCGGTTTGGACCAGTTTGTTCCGGTTCGGAATATTGTTGTCTTCTTACTTTAAATGACAACATTGTTCACTCGCCAGAAAAGTCCACCAGAGCTCTGACATATGGGTTTTTCTTAGCCAAATAAGGTGTGGTCGGGTTCCTTAGACTTGGGGAGAAGTCAGCTAACCGACCAGTCTCTAATTACTTTGAGGATCGTCGGAGAAGTGCTGGCGTGATTGAATAGTAAAGCAACTCCTGTGGACCGAAGCTGCCCTTTTTCTTCCAAGCTAAAATTGACAAATTGGATCCCTCCTCAGGACAAACGAAGCTCTCCCAACACTTTCCCAGCCATCATATGACTGAATTAGAACAAAAAGGTAAGCCAAAGAAAAACCTCTCGAGTGACTCAAAGGGTTCATAAAACCTTGGAAAAGCAACATAGAAAAAATTGGGAGAGAAAACCAGACTGGTTTAGGAGAAACATATCCGAGTCGAATTGAACCGGTTTATGAATCAAGTCGGTTCATGAACCAGAACCGATAAAGAAAGGGCAAACTGGGAAATTTATGAATCCCGGTGGCCTAAAGAGTCACAAAAGTCAAGAAAAATGACTTTAGGATGAATTGGAGATGGAAACCAAACCGGTTCAAGTGAACCGGATTAAATCACTATTAAATCGGATGCTAAATTCATTTTTCTAGGTGGCTAAGAAAATTCAAATTTGAGATTTGAGGCAACATTGGATAAAAAATGAATTTAGAATTTTTTTTTGAAATATTCGGTCAAATCGGGCTTGAACCGATCGGTTTAAGCTTTGAACTAGGTTTGGACTGGTTCGGAACAACATTGTCTTCTTCCTTCAAATGACATCACTGTTCACTCATTGAAAAATCGAGCATCACCGGTGAAGATAAAAAGACTCCGGCCAGAGAGTTTCAGGCAATAAATGACCCCCATTAAGGCGCCAATTAGACGACCAAGAAGTTTATGAGCTTCCTATATAAAGAGCCCCTCCTCATTCATCTTCGCCACACCTAAAAAATCCATTCTCTCTCAATTGCTCCAATTTTTGATGAAGCTAGAACTAGAGCTCTAATATAGGGTCTTTTCTAAGCCAAAGAAGACGTGGTCAGGTTCTTTGGATTCGGGGAGAAGTTAGCTACACGCTTGTAGACTCCATTTGCTCTAAGGGTCACAGGAGAACCACTGGTGTGACCGAACAGTAAAGCAGCTCCGCTGGACCGAAGCTACCCTATTTCAGTCGAGCTGAAATTGGCCAATTTGGGCCCTTCTCAGGCCAAACCAAGCCCACCCAACACCTCAATAGTCCTCCTACAACTGAATTAGAGCTGAAAGGTAAGACAATTTGGCTCCTCTCTATAAATTTCAATCGGTGCTAGAGAGAACCAGTAGAACTTTGATAACTAAATTCTCACTCAAATCAGCATCAATTGTTGCAATTCTTGATCATAGGAGTAATCTCAGTACAAGAGCTATCCGCTCAGATTGAATGTTTGGACCGCTGTGCCTCTGACAGTTAGCTTTTGAAGCTTTCTCTCTCTATGTCTAATTTTCCAACGAAGCTTCATTTGAGCTCATTTCAGCATCAAATTGTGCGATTCAAAGTGCAATTGAATTGTATGAAGTTGTTGGAACTTCAATTTCAACAATTAAGCTCATTTGATAGGTCAATTTGATAAAATCAAATTTGGTTGAGTTAGAAGGTTGAAATTGGGGGAAAATTTGGGGATTTCAAAAATTCGAGGGACTAAAGTGCAATTTCATAAAATTGAGTCCAATTGGGCATGATAAAGATGTTGGAGGACCAATTGAGCAAATTTTGGAATTTTTGTGGCAAAACATACCATTTTGTAAAGTAGGGGGTAAAATTATCCGAGCCCTTCCTTTATTTTAGTTAGGTTTAAGTCTGACGAGAATAATATTCTACGACTAGCAATTCATTTATTTTCAAACCGACCCATTTACTATCTATTATTTGATTGACTAATCCTTTATATTGGAATGGTTGAAGGGTCAAATGTTTTGGCACTTCCTCGGGGGGGGGGGGGGGGGGGGGGGGGGGGGGGGAGGAGATGAATCAAGATAATTTTGAATCAATAATAATTTAAGAAAAGTTAGGGGACCAAATTGGAAATTTGGGAAACTTGAACCCCTTTTGTGATTTCTAATAAATTGAGGTACTAAGGTGAATCTTAGAATTTTGGGACTCAATTTGGGGGAAAACTGGCATTAGGGACTTAAAGTTAAAGAAAAATTACTTTATGGACCAAATTGCAAATAAATGAAAAGTTTGGTTTTCTCATTCATTCGCGATGAATGAAGGCTATTAGGCCAAAGGATAATGAACAAGGATGTTCATATCATGTAGGAACACGAAGTACTGGGAACGCCAGCTAAGACAAGTTCGCGTGAAGGCAACAAGCCGGCTAAGAGGAAATTCACTACACTATCGGGTTAGTGGGATTTAATATCATAACTGATTGGGATGATAAGTACCTCGAAAAGGAAAACTCACTACTAAGTGGTATTTTAACCATCACACCTAGTAGGAGTTATGTGGAAATTATGCAGAAAATCTTCTTACTAGTTGTAAGTAGATCATACTCGATTGGTATGATAAACTTCCAGTAAGGAAGTAGAAAACCCGCTTATCGGTTATAAGCGAAGATGTCTTCATACCCGGTTGGTATGATAGACAAATGAAAGGTTTATTTTGTCAAAAGTGCTCTCACCTGACTGTGTGCCACTGCTTAAACTATTTGGGAGACCTTCTTGATGGGAGCTCGAATAACTCAGTTAGGCTAGAGGCCTCGATTTTGGAACTCGGTGGCTAATACGTCCAAATTTTTAAAATCTCGAATAGTGGGCCCTAGGCCAGTTGGCAAGGGTAGAAGCTCATAGACAAACATGATTTATATGCCATGAAAACTTAAGTAATTGAATTGTTTGGCTAGGGTACCAAGATAGGACCGACATACTTAGTCAACTAGTGGCAGTGCGACATGACAGGTCTTTAGAATAATGAAGACAAATAGCTATAAGTTGAGTTAAGAATCGTGGCTATTGGACCAGTGACACCACGGATTATATGGCATCATGTGAAAAATGTTGATTGTGCATACACTGTGTTTAGAGGACATTCAAGATGCCCAAGAGGGGTAGTGATGCATCCTAGGGCCTTGGAGGACATGGTGGATATAAGGGCAGTTAGTCATACCATAAGCCTTGCAAAGCTTATGAGACTAGGTTGGGGTCAGGATGAGGTCTCTATCCTCATACGGACACGGAGATTTGTTATGGGATTGAGGGTTGGATGTTGTGAACATCCACTAATTCTCAGGATAGAAGTGGACGTGCTTCTATCTAGGTGGCCGGTAAAGTCGCTCTAATGCCACAAGTGGGTTCAGTGGATGGGTTGGCCTGTGATTGTGTGTTTGAACTTCATGATAAAGAATGTGTATGGGATGATGATACGCCATGGTAATAAGAAATGATTATGATTTTTTTGAAAACTGAGATTTTAAGATGAGAAGATATCTAAGGAGTCTGACACATTCCAACTTGAAACTATTTTATAGAAACTTCATTTTTTTTAAAAAAATACCCATTCATTGAGTTGTAGAAACTCACCCCTCTTTTCGATCCCTTTTCAGGAAAAGAGGAAATGACTAGGAATAACACCAAGCCTTACCTTCTATCAGATATGCTTAATTTCTTTAAGCTTGTATTTTATTTGATATGTCTTTCCAAGGAACAAGTTAGAATGTACGTCTAGTGTCTCTTGAGTTAAAGAAGGGGGAAACTCTTCTTGAACCGGGAGAGCGATGGGCTGTTCACGGGGATCCGACCAAATCAGGTCGGGGTGGGACAATTAGAGTGTTATCAGAGCCTAGTTCCCTTGAAACATGATCAATATTATGCCCTGACATTAATCTAACTTTAAACGATAATATAGGAAGGAGAGTCCCTAGGAAGTTCATGGTGAAATCCAGTCCTCCACCCATAACCCTGAAAAAGACACCAAATCTGAACGAGGAAGCTGTACAAAGGTTCCTAAAGGGTGAAAAATGAGTACCCAAGGATATGGTGGAGGACTACCGAAAACTAGTTGGAGCTTTACTGGAACCGGAAGGCATCATATTCCCTCCTTCCAGACAAGAAGAACCGATATCACCTCCTAGGTGTCCAACCTCTCCTCCTCGAGCCCCACAACAACCGGAAGGAAGTCCAACCAAGAAGGAGGCCTCGGATAATTATTGGGATGCATATTCCACCAAGTACCTCCACCCACTCAACCTGGCTTCAATCCCTCCCAATGGGTGAAGTGGACTTATGAGTGTGAGGTTGAGGTACTAAGGTAGTACCGATTGGAGGCCATACATGAAATTCGTCCTATTAGGGAGCGTGAATAGACCCCAATCAATTCCTTAGAGCCTTCTGATCAAGAGTCTCACAACCATTCTAGGGTTAATTTTAGTCATATGACCCCAAGGGACTATGGAGTAGAAAATTTCTATAATAAGCCAACGTATGGCAAGAAAAATATTTCTTGAATGAATGAAAGTAAAACTTTTGTTAAAACTTCTAAGTTATTTGATAAACTCAAAACAAAAAGAATATGATAATAAAAAATCAAAGTAAAACGTAGGAAATCATCTAAGGAAGAAATTAAGAGTAAATCTCAACCCTTAAGTCTTACCCTTAGAATACAATAAGAAAGAATCCATCTAAGGGAGATCTTAAGAAAAAGAAGTGGAACGAAGGAAAAATAATCATCAAGGAGTGTAGAATCATGGAAAGTCTGGGGTGTTAAAAAATAAGCTCAAAAAATAAAGAGTAAGGAAAAAACAAGGAGTAGAACATTCCAAAAGGAACCACAAGAATAGAAACTAATAAGGAAGAGAAAGAAATAAGTATAGAGACCACTGAGGAAAGATGGGAAGTAAGTAGAATAATAGGAAGGCCCAGGTGTTACAACTACTTACTAAACAAAGATACAATTCCTTAGGAACTTCGTAAGAGGGAAAGACTTGTGGAAGGTAAAGGTATGGATCAAAAGAGGAAGAAAAGTAGGACAGGATAAGTCATACAAGACCCTTAAGTTAGGAGAAGATTTAAAGGAAAGAATTCCTAAAGAACGGTAAGGTATTTAAACAAAAAGGGAATCCCATAATGGAAGATACTAGAAGGAGGATAAAAATAGGAAGTTGGATCGAGGAAGGAGAAAACTCCAGGTCAAGACAATCAATCAAGAGAAGGTTGCAATACTGGAGTTGAAATAAGGTACTTAGTAAGAAGTACGAGTGGCTAAGTGAGAGTGTTAGGAGGTTGAGCCTAATCTACTACATGAAGACCTAAAAACTAAAATAGAAACTTTAGACGGATCCGATTTAAGGGAATAACTTATATGAACCAAATCATTCGAAGGAGTAAACAAAGTCTAATGAGAGATGGGGAGTAGTAAAAGAATGCACTCTAACCAAGACAAAGGGGGAATACCAAGGACACGAAGATACGAAAGGTTTGGACACTAAGGATGAGAGGTCCACCTCAAAGAAATAAACAAATGCTGGAACAAGTAGTAATGAAACAAGATAAACGAAAGGTACCCATGGATCCAAAGAGTAAAAGTAAGATGGTAAAGATATTGATAAAAAATATTCTAGAATTTAATGATTTCAATGGTAGAACTAGAAGGAAATCTTGAAAGAGAGGGAATGTGAAGCTCACCAAAGAAAGGAATCTTGGAAAGACATGGGTGTACCAATGAAGAGGAAATGGAACCAACAGAATAAGAAAGAGAATAAGCTCCTCAAGAACAAGATGTTGGAGATGAAAGGATCAAGTACAAGGGGAAGGAAATTGTTAAGATTCAAGGGATAAGTCAAACCCAAGTAATGTGTAAGTAGGAGGACGACAACAAAAGACACCATACAAATAAGAAAGGAACTAACTTAGAATGAATAATAGGGGGAGGAACAATGATGAGAGCAAGAATCGATTTGGAAAGAGAAGAGATCTTAAAAGGGAAGGACAGTAGTGGGAATGAAGAATGAAGTATAAGATTAAGAGTTGTAAATATGTCAGCGAGTATCAGGAAGTTCAAGGATTTGAAGGTTGAATGACCGAATAAGGAAGTTTGGAAAAGACAAGTAAGTACAGAAACCAATATAATTATAGGAAATATGACTTGGGAAAAGGAAGTTCTATAAGTAAAGCATAACAAAGTCAAGCACAAAAGTGATAACCAAAGAATGAGGAAGGTATCCATGCAGGGTGAAAAGGTGATAAACGCCAAAATCTGTGGTAGAAAAATGAACAGAACTCATAGTTCTGAAATTTTTCAGTAAAAGAATCTTGGAATGGGAAATGGTGCCTTAGGAAGGAAGATGTAACTAAAGGAATTGATCCTAGTTCTTCAAGGAAGATATTCTAGGCTAAAGTAAATTCCATGGAATGAGGAAAGGATGAGAATGAGATGAGAATATTAGGTATGTGATGAAAGGGATGAACGAAAACAACCGAGAAGGTTATAAGACGATAAAATATAAAATTTCATAACACTAGAAAGTTTAAGCTAATACACAAATGCTGTGAAATAAGTTTTGGGGACAAAACCCCTAAAAGGAGGCGAGAGTTGTAAATCCCACCCTTTGGAGTTAAGGAAAACCAAGAAAGAACCGGTCAGACTGAGTGAGAAAAACCAAATCGGTTCACAAAGCCGGTTATTGAGGAACAAGAAAATTGGAGAAATTTCAACTCCCATGTGACCTAAAAAGATTCTTAAACCATGGGAAGAAACCTTAGAACCAAGGGGGAGAAAAACCGGATCCGAAATGGATTGAACTGGTTAATGAACCGAGCTGGTTTATGAATCAAAACCGATAGAGGGAAGGCAAACCGAGGAAATTATGGATCCCAAGTCACCAAAAGAGTCACATAAGTCATGAAAAAGGACTTATGGATGAACTAGAGATGAAAACCAAACTGGTTCAGGTGAACTGGATCTGAACTAGATTGAACCGGTTTGGACCAATTTAAACCACTATTGAACCGGATGCTAAATTCATTTTTCTACATGGCTGAAAAAATTCAAATTTAAGATTTGAGGACACCATTGGATAGAAAATGAATTTAGAAAGTTTTATATTTGAAAAATTAGGTCGA
This sequence comes from Trapa incisa, assembly GCA_030064435.1. Classification (NCBI taxonomy): domain Eukaryota; kingdom Viridiplantae; phylum Streptophyta; class Magnoliopsida; order Myrtales; family Lythraceae; genus Trapa; species Trapa incisa. The sequence continues at coordinate 6,809,690 of CM057776.1, forward strand.
ATTAAGGTTAAATCGGCCGGTTTAAGCTTTGAACCCGGTTTGGACCGGTCCAGTCAAGTTCGGAACAATGTCATCTTCTTTCTTCAAATGATAGAACTGTTCACTCGCTGGAAAATCGAAGTAGTGCCGATGAAGAGGAAACATTTTCATTTAGTACATTTTAGGCCATCAGTGACTATCTTAAAGGTGACAAACGGATGACAGACGAGTCCCCGAGCTCCCTATATAAAGAGCCCCTCTCCATTCATCCTCTTCACAGCTAAAAACATCACTCCCTCTCAGCTGCTTAGTTTTCCGGTGAAGCTCGAACCAAAGCTCCGATATAGGGTCTTTTTTAAGCCAAAGAAGGCGTGGTTAGGTTCCATAGAACTTGAGAGAAGTTAGCTACATGGTGGTAACATCAATTCGCTTTGAGGGTCGACGGAGAAGGACCAGCGTGATTGAATAGTGAAGCAGCTCCTGCGGACTGAAGCTGCCCTGTATTGGCTGAGCTAAAATTGGCCAATATGAGCCCTCCTCATGCTAAATCAAGCTCTCCCAACACCTACTTAGCCCTCCCATGGCCGAATTAGAACGAAAAGGTAAGTCAATTATGTTCCCCTCTGTAATTTCCAAGCGGTGCTAGAGAGAGAACCGACAAAATTTCGATGATAGAATTCTCACCCAATTCGGCATCAATTAATGCAATTCTTGATCCTATGGAGAAACCTCAAGAGGAGAGCTATCTGCTTAGATTGGAAGTTCGGACCACCGAGCCCCTGACAATCAGTAATTGAAGCTTTTCCTCTCTACGTTCTATTTTCCGGCAAATCTCTATTTGAGCTTGTTCTGGCATCAAAACTTACGATTCAAATTGCAATTGAATCGTATGAAGATGTAGAAACTCAAACTTAACTTTAATTTCAACAATTAGAAGTGTTTGATCGGTCAATTTTATGAAATCAAATTTGGATGTGTTAGAAAGTTGAAATTGGGGGAAATTCGAGGAAAATTCGAGGAAAATTGTGGATTTTCAAAAATTCGAGGGACCAAAATGCAATATTATAAAATTGAGGTTCAATTGGGCATGATAAGAGTGTTAGAGGACCAATTGAGCAAATTTTAGAGTTTTGGGGGTAAAAATTACCATTTTTGTAAAGGAATGACAAAATGGTAATTTTGGAAAATTTGGGGGCCAAATTGGGAATTTGGGAAACTTGAACCCCTTTTTATGAAATTGAATAAATTGAGGTAACAAGGGGAATTTTAAAAGTTTTGGGACTCAATTTGGGGGGAAATGTCAATTGGGGCCCAAAGTAAAGGAAAATTAACTTTAGGGACCAAATTGCGAATATTTGAAAAGTTGAATATTTAGTCATTAATAATGAATGAAAATGATCAAGCCAAATGATAATAAACAACAATGTTCATTTCGTGTAGGGTAATATAGTGGGCATGATGAAGAGTATATGAAATAAGATCCGATAATCGAGGATACATCGAATAGGAAAGTAAAGGGTGAACTAGGAAATTAAGGTTGACGAATGATTAAAGGTAGTCGAGAAATACTACCATACGAAGAGAGAGACGAAGCTATACAATCCTTGAAAGGTTGGAAGGTTGAGAACAACCATTATAGAAGTGTTCTAAAAAAAATTAAAGATGGTCAAAGACATGTTCTAGTATATGTCATGCTGTAAGGGACATGTAAGCCCAATAGTCCTAATGAAAAATGTGACTCAAGTAAGGAAGAGTCAGTTGATAAGCATGACATGGTCAAACATAATTAGGATCAATGCTAAAATAAATAACGGATGGAGGATGGGTTAAAATAGGAAAAAGGGGTAATAACACCAAAACCTATGAAAACAAGTACATAATGCTCGGATGAACACCAAACTAAGGGTTTCAATGATAAAGAGAATAACTAGACACAGGAATGATTGGACATCTTGGAACTCCCAACTCTGAAATCTTGAGTAGGAACGTTAGGGGGGAGAATCTTACCTTAAAAAAAGGAAGATGTAAACCTAGGGATATACCTTTGGACTCATGGGCAAGATATACTAGTTATGATAAACTCCACGGTGAAAGTAAGCAATGTAAAAGAAAAGAAATTTATGAGTATGTGTTATAACAGTGCTAAATGGAAATAACCAAGAAGGTTGTATGTAATAAATAACAAGTTGATACCAAGATAAGTTCTTTCTAGTACAAAGATGTTGAATAAAGTTTTGGGAACAAAACTCCTAAAAGGAGGGGAGAGTTGTAAACCCCGCCCTTTGGAGTTTAGGAAAAACTGGGAAACAAAACTGGCCAAATAGAGTGAGAAAAATCTAACCGGATCATAAACCCGATTATCAAAGAATGGGCAATTTGGAAAATTTACAACTCCTAAGTGACTCAAAGGGTTCATAAAACCTTGGAAAAGGGCCTTAGGACAAATTGGGTGAGAAAACCAGATTGTTTTAGGAGAAACAGATTTGAGCCGAATTGAACCAGTTTATGAATCAAGTCTGTTCATGAATCAGTACCGATAGAGAAAGAGCAAACTGGGAAATTTATGAATCTCAAGTGACCTAAAGAGTCACAAAAATCAAGAAAAAGGACTTTAGGATGAATTGGAGATGGAAACCAAACTGGTTTAAATGAACCGGATTGGACTAGTTTGAACCACTATTGAACCGTATATTAAATTCATTTTTATAGGTGGTAGAGAAAATTCAAATTTGAGATTTGAGGCCACCATTGGATAGAAAATAAATTTAGATGAATTTAGAAATTTTTTATTTTAAAAAAATCGGTCAAATCGAGCATGAACCAGCCGATTTAAGCTTTGAACCCAATTCGGACCGATCTGGTACGGGTCGGAACAGTGTCATCTTCTTCCTTCATATGACAACACTATTCACTCGCTAGAAAATTGAGTAGCGGCGGAGAACATGAAAAGTCTCTGGCTAAGGAGTTTCAAGTAATGAATGACTAGCATTAAGGTGCCAATTGGATAGCTAAGAAGTCCTCGAGCTTCCTATATAAAGAACCCCTCCTCATTCATCCTCTCCACACCTGAAAACTCCATTCTCTCTCAACTGCTCCAATTTCTAGCGAAGCTAGAACTAGAGCTCCGATATAGGGTCTTTTTTTAGCCAAAGAAGGCATGGTCAGATTCTTTGGATTTGGGGAGAAGTCAGCTACATGCTTGTAGTCTCCATTTGCTCTGAGGGTCGTCGGAGAAGTATCGGCTTAATCAAACAGTGAAGCAGCTCTAGCAAACCGAAGCTGCCCTATTTCGGCCGAGCAAAAATCGGCCAATTCGAGCTTATCTCAGGCCAAACCAAGCCCTCCCAACACCTCTATAGTCCTCCTACAACTGAATTAGAGTTGAAAGGTAAGCCAATTTGGCTCCCCTTTGTAAATTCTAATTGGTGTTAGAGAAAGAACCAGTAGAAATTTGATGACTAAATTCTCACTCAATTCAGTATCAATTGATGCAATTCTTGATCCTAAGAGTAACCTTAGGACAAGAGCTATTTACCTAGATTGAAAGCTCAGACCACCGCGCCCCTGACGGTAAGCTTTCGAAACTTTCTCTCTCTAAATCTAGTTTTCCGACAAAGCTCCATTTTAGCTTATTCTAGCATCAAACTATGTGATTCAAAGTGTAATTGAATCATATGAAGGTGTAAGGACTCCAATCTAACTTCAATTTCAACAATTAAACTCATATGATTGGTCAATTTGATGAAATCAAATTCACTTGAGTTAAAAGGTTGAAATTGGGGGGGGGGGGGGGGGGGGGGGAGGGGGGGAATTGGAGAAAATTTGGAGATTTCAAAAATTTGAGGGACTAAAGTGATATTTCATAAAATTGAGGGCTAATTGGGTATGATAAAGATGTTGGAGGACCAATTGGGCAAATTTTGGAATTTTGGGGGCAAAACTTACCATTTTTGTAAAGTAGGGGAAAAATGGTAATTTTGGAAAAGATGGGGGACCAAATTGGAAATTTGGGAAACTTGAACCCCTTTTTGTGATTTCTAATAAATTGAGGTCCTAAGGTGAATCTTAGAGTTTTGAGACTCGATTTTGGGGGAAACTAGCATAAGGGACTTAAAGTTAAAGAAAAGTAACTTTAGGGACCTAATTGCAAATAAATGAAAAGTTTAGTTTTCTCATTCATTCGGGATGAATGAAGGCTATTAGGTCAAATGATAGTGAACAAGGATGTTCATATTACGTAGGAACACGAAGTACCAGGAACGCCAACTAAGACAAGTTAGTGAGAAGGCAACAAGCCGGTTAAGTGGAAATTCACTGCACTATCGAGTGAGTGGGATTTAATATCATACCCGGTTGGGATGATAAGCACCTCAAAAAGGAAAACCCACTACTAAGTGGTATTTTAACCATCACAACTAATAGGAGTGATGTGGAAATTACATGGAAAAACTACTTAGCATTTGTAAGTAGATCATACCCGGTTGGTATGATGAACTTCCTAGAAGGAAGTAGAAAACCTGCTTATCGGTTATAAGCGGAGAAGTATTCGTCCCTGGTTGGTATGATAGATAAATGAACGATTTATTTTGTCAGAAGTGCTCTCCCCTTACTGTGTGCCACTGCTTAAAATTTTTGGGAAACCATCTTGACTAGAGCTCAAATAGCTCAATTAGGCCAGAGGCCTCGGTTTTGAAACTTGGGTGCTAATATGCCCAATTTTGAAAATCTTGTAAAGTGGGCCCTAGGCTAGTTGGCACTGACCTTAAAGATCTATCAGTAGCTAAACCTTAAGATAGTTATGTAAGGTTAATATATTCAATTTTGAGTAAGTTATTCCAAGAAAGGTACATGTAAAAAGGACGCCTTACTTCTCACGGTTTAGAGAAGGGGAATACCCTTAATAAACCAGGAGAGTGGTGGGTTGTTCACGGGGATCCAGCCAAACCGGGTTAGGGCATGACAACTTTAGGTTTAAAGGACACCTTACTCCTCCCAGGTTTAAAAGAGGGGAAAACCCATAGTAAATCGGGAAGAGTGGCGGGTTGCTCACAGGGATCCAACCAAATCGTGTCGGGGCGTGACACCACTGGTCCAATGGCCCCGACTCTCAACTCGACCTACAGCTGTTTGTCTAGACCGGTCTGTTGTCTTGGTCCTATCGCATTGCCCCAATCCATTGAGTATTTTGGTCCTGTCTTAGTACAATGCCAAAATCACATAATTCATTCATTAAGAATTTTCATGGCTTAAACATCATTTTTTACGAGCTCCTGCTTTTGCCAACTAGCATTGGGCCCACTGTACATGATTTTCCAAAACCGGGCAAGTTAGTCCTCAAGTTCCAAAATCGAGGCCTCTAGCCTATATGAGCTTTTCTAGCTCTCATCAAGGTCTCCCAAAATTTTTAAGCATTGACACATAGTTAGGGGAGAACACTTCTGACAAAAATAATTTTTTCATTCATCACACCAATCGTGTATGATGACATCTTTGCTTCTAATCGACAAGCGGCTTTCTCCTTTCTTCCAAGAAGTCCATCATACCAACCGGCTATGATTTACTTACAACCGGTAAGTAGTTTTTCTACATAGTTCTTACATCACTTCAACCAATTGTGATGTTAAAATTCCACATAAAAGTGGTTTTTCATTTCTGAAGTGCTAATCATCCCAACCGGGTATGATGTGAATAAACTCACTCACCCGTTAATCATGACGTGTTCGTCCTCAGTTGATTTTCCCAAGTCGACGCGAGCTTCTCTTGCTGGCATTCCAGTCCTTCGTGCTCCTACTCAATTTAGACAAACTTATCTATCAATACTTGGCATAACAGCCTTCGTTCCTCACGTATGAACGACTAAACTGAAAGCTTCCAATTAATTGCACTTAGGTCCCAAGAGTTCATTTTCCTTGACTTTAGGTCCCTAATGTAAAATTTTCCCCAAATTGAGTCCCAAAACTTCCAAAATTCACTTTGGGTCCTCAATTTACTCAAAATCACTTAAGGGGTTCAAGTTTCCCAAATTTCCAATTTGGTCCCAAACTTTTCAAAAGTTACCATTTTGCCCCTACTTTACAAAAATGGCAATTCGATCCCAATTATTTTAAAAAATTGACCAATTGGTCCTCTAACATCCTTTTCATGGCCAATTGGCCCTCAATTTTGGGAAATTGCAATTTGGTTCCTTAATTTTATGAAATCCCAAAATTTTCCCCAATTTCCCCCCTTTCAAACTGGTCGAATTTGATTTCATCAAATTGACCATTCAATCGGGGTTAATTGCTCCAATTGAAGGTATGGATCAATTTCTACACTTCCATACGATTCTATTGAGCTTTAAACTACGTTATTTAGGTTCAAATTGAGGTCAAATGGAGCTTAGCTAGAAAATTAAACTTAGAAAGAGAAAGCTTCAAAAGCTTACTGTGGAGGTGCAATGGTCTGATCTCTCTATCAAGGAAGATAACTCTATTCTTGAGGTATCTTCTAGGATAAAGAATTCCTACAATTGACCTCAAATTGAGGGAGAATTTCATTAGTAAAAATCTGCAGATTCTCTCTCTAACTCTGACCTTCAATGACTGAGTAAGGCCGAATTGACTTACCTTTCCGCTTAATTGAGGTCGTCTAAGGGCTGTGGGGGTTTGGGAGAGATTGATTTGGTTGGAGTAGGGCTGAATTTGGCCGATTTCAGCTCATCTGAAATAGGGCAACTGTGGTTTGCTGGAGTTGCTTCACTATTTGATTATGCCGATATTTCTCTAACGATCCTCGAATCGAATGGAGGTTGCTATCAGATAGCTGACTTCCCCCGGAGTCTAAAGAGCTCGACCTCACCTTCTGAGGTTGAGAAAAATGCCCAAGTCGGAGCTTTGGTTCGAGTTTCACTGGAAAATGGAGTAGGAGAGAAAGAGAGAAAAGAGATTTTATGTATGAGGAGAATGAATGGGGAGGAGTTCTTTATATAGAGAGCTCGGGGAGTTTTTGGCCGTCCAATTGGCACCTTTACGACGATCATTCATGGCCTAAAACGCCATAAATGGAGACTTTTCACCTTAACCGACGCTATTCGCTTTTTCAGCGATTGAACAATGTTGTCTTCTAAAGGAAGAAGACAACACTATTCTGAAACCAGACCGGATCGGTACAAACCGGGTTCAATGCTTAAACCGACCAGTTCATGCCCAATTCGACCGAGTTTTTCAAAATTAAAAAAATTCTAAATTTATCTAAATTCATTCTCTATCCAGTGGTGGTTTCAATTCCCCAATTTGAATACTTTAAACTACCTATAAAAATAAATTTAAAAATCGGTTCAATCCGGTTCACCTGAACCAGTTTGGTTTTCTCTTCCAATTCATCCCAAAATCCTTGTCCATGACTTTTATTACTCTTTGGGTCACTCGTTATTTGTAAATTTCTTAATTTGCCATTTTCTCTAATATTTGGGGTTCATGAACTGGTTCGGTTCTTTCTCTTAGTTTTGACTATCTATTTCCTCAGTTTTCTTATCCCAAAGTGGCGAGGTTTACAATTACTTCTCTTAAAAATATAACTGTAGTTGTTTTTATAGTATCAGAGGTAGTAATGAGTTGTTCACAAGTTCCAATCGTACAAATCGAATCGAGACGTGACACCCGTAACAAGCAAAACTCTGGGTTCGCATCCAATTTATAGTGTTGGAACTGAATCTCCAAGTCTAATTGCACATGGACATCATAAAAGCTAAATTAAATTTTATATATCTTAATTTGATGTAAACTTATTTTATATATAATAATATTGATTTATGTATATAAAATAATTTTTATAATTTAAACTTTTAATTTTATGTATGGCGATAAAAAAATATAATTTTATTTATTTATGTATATATATATAATTTATTATAATAAATTTGTTTGTAATTTTATATAAAATAATAATTTTAGTGCATTAAATCAATTTATATAAATTAGATAATTTAAAATAATTATTTATTATATTATAATATAACAACTAACAAATTATTTACCATATATATTTTCTATATTTTAAAATTTCGAATTTATGTACAAATCATTTTATTTACCTATATAATAAATAATTTGCTATAACTATTTATTAATTAATAGTTGAATAAAATTTTATTAGATACAATAAATATTTTATATAATTAAAAATTATGAATTTTATATAAAACTTTTGTACAAAAATATTAATTTATATAAATAATTTACTATAATTAAATTTTTTAATTTTATATAAAATAAATATTTTATATAACATAAAATTAATTTATTTAAATTAAGTAATTTAAGATCATTTTGTAACATATATTAACTTACACTAAATTAAATATAAGTAGAAAAATATAATTTTATATACAACTTATTATATAATAATAATATTATTAATTTATTATAAATAATTTAATATAATTTTTTAATTATATGTATAATAATTATTTTAGTATAGTAAAATTAATTTATATAAATTAAATAATTTAGAATAATTATTTATCATACTCTAATATATCATGTTATATATAGTATATATTGTCCATAAATAAAAATTTTATAATTTTATAATTTTATATAGAAGTTATTTTTATAAACAATATATATAGTAATTTACTATAATTATTTTTTTTCAATTTTATTTATATTAGAAATTTATATTTAGTAAAATTAATTTATATAAATTAAATTATGTAGTATAATTATATATAATATATAATTTGTAATATAGTAAATACTTTTTTATAAATATAAATGTACACAAATATTCCCTATTATTAAAATTTATCAATTTTATAGATTTTTTTGCTCAACATCAATTTTATAGATAAAAATTAGTATAATTAAATTTTTTTATTTTTATATTAAAATTATAATTAAATTTTTTAATTTTATATATAATATAATTTAATATAAATATTAATTTAAAACCTCTTTACGTTCAAAATTTACTATAAATTCAACCAAATTTTATAGGGGATACTGGTAGACCACAGGATTTAAATCTAATTTCATATAGCTAGTTCCAACGGTTAATTCATGGATCCGTCCCATTGACCCCAACCCGATTGGGAGGATCTTATGGACCGGATGGGGTCCAAAGATTTTTGTCTTCGTAGGTATGAAGAAGTTATTCTGTTAAAAAATGTATGAAGAGGTGACGCGTATAATTTCGTGTAATTGAGCATGTTCGTTGGCTAGGGTTGTCCCCATTGATTTATAGATTTTTTTTATTTTAAAAGTTAACATTTATTAGATTTAACGGTAGGTTATATATTTCGCAATGCCACTTATATCCTAACTGAAATCGCTCTCCCCAGTTAAAAAAATGTCGCTCTCCTCCCACCTCCCCCCATTCCCACCCCGCAGACCTCTATCTGATGCCCCGCCGTCGGACTCTGACCGGTGAACCTCTCCTGGGTTCCACTGACCGTCAACACTTCCCCCCTGCTCAACCTACGAGGCACCCCCAACCACCTCTCTCTCTTCAAAAGTTGTAGGTTTTGGGACAATTGAAGATGCGATAGTCATTCTGCAGAAGAAGCACCATCTGGAGTAATCAAGTTCATTTTCCCCTTTCAGATCCAATATCTTGCTTGCTTTGGTGTTTCTATGTAGCTGATGCCCTATATTGCTTTGTTTTTAGACAGTTTGCTCGGCTGCTGTGTTTCTGTGATGTTGTTTACAGCGTTTTTCTCTTATTATTCAGTGTGGCTTAGTCAATCTGTGTGAATTTTTTTATTCTTTTTTAGTTTGCTACATTTTTCTGCTAATTTAGAAATGTCTCTCATTCTTATACTTCGACTGAACTGCTTTAGGAGCAGGGTTTTGCTTCATTTGTTATTTTCTATTCAGATGACTCGTATTGAATACATTACGAATTAATGCTGATACTGATCAGTTCCTTTAATTAAAGATGGATGGAAGGAAGGCAGTTTCTGCGATTTCTAAGGTTAGAATCAGTCCAAGTTGATACATTGCTGAAATTTTAGGATTACCAAAACCAAAATTTCTGATCCAAATGGTGCTGCCTGATTATAAATTTTGAAACTTTATTAATGTTAAATATAAAACTGGTCAGTTAATTATTAATTCCTTGTATGATGGCAGATCATGGTAGATTTGAAGCTGAACCTCATCCATTTCGTGGGTTGAATTGTTGATTTGAATTGAGAGTTCAATGACTGACTTTGAATTATTCTTGGGGTATGTTTTGGACAGTTCTTTTTACCATTTTGAGCTGAACAGAAACTCATTCAGTCATGCATAAAACCTATTAGAATGAGTCATTTTGGAGGATAAATGCCATGTTAGGATTATTGTTTTCTGGGCTGTCTTTATGGCAGAATTGAGGTCTTCTAGCATATTTCATAGAATATTCTTGTCTTATCATTTTGATCAATTGATTAAATTGGGATGGACTTATAAACATTTGACTCTCCTTGCTTTGAGTAATGAGTGTGCCTCTTTCACAAGTTAATTTCCAAGTTTAGTTTTCAATGTGTTGAAAATAAGATTTATTCCTGGGGCCTCTGTTCTATTCTAAAGATTCCCGAACTACTACCTGTAAATCTATTTGATTGAGCTTGTGTTATGTGTCATCTTTTATGACTTGACTTTGGGTTAATGCTCTATAAGAAAATTCCATTTTGAAGGTGCGTGAAGGTGAAATTTTTTATTGATAGATTGATATAAAATTATTTGAGTTGTAATAGAGCTGAATTGAATGCTCTTCAGATGTCATGAATGTTGTTGGTTTGGAATCAAGAATGTGCTGGACGATAGTAAAATTAGAAATTTCATTCATAACAAGCTAGCGATTGATGTTCTTGCAAGGAATACTTATAAAGGCTACTAGGGTACTGATTATAGTGCATTTTATTTTCTTGTGAGTGTTTCGTACATAATCGAACCCCAAATTCATGCTTTTGTTAATGTCTAACCCATAAAGGCTTAGGTGGTGATGTCTTGACCCTTAGGTAATAATCAATTTCTGATCAATCTTTGAGCTTGTTTTTGAACGATTTGTGGTGACTCTAATTCTTTGATTTCATCCACAGCCTCGAAGACATGAATTCCGAATATGGGCAACAATAATGTTAAGTGATGTTCAGCTCTCTTATAGCTTCTTCGGGCAACTTTGTTTTTGGATTGTTTTACATATATCTGTAATTTCCTTTCATTTGCTTTGAAGATTAAAAGTATCCCTCATATACTACCATTCTTTGTAGTTTGCATTGTGAATTTAGTGTAGAGAGTAATTTAAAGGGTAGGAATATGAGAAGCCCTAAATCATAATGAGTATTTTGAAGAGTATTAGTAAGTTAGTGTGGGACATTCAGATCATTTGATGTCATTTATAAAATTTGGTACCTGGGTCAACCATGGCTTGGTAGAACCTCATGTCCTTATAAGATTCACATTGTGAAACTACTGATATGTCTCAAGTTAATTTGGGCATGCATTCTTTATACTGAAAAATATTTAAATGTGGATGTTGTAAAGATGTTATTTACTTGTTGATGGTATGTTGAATGTGATTGTTTTTCAATATTCTTTTCCTTATTGAGTTTATTGGCTTCTTCCTTGGTTTGTAAATTCTTCCAGCAGTTATTTCTCATTTGTTTTGCATTTAAGCTAGCTGGTGCAGTTTGAATGACGCATGATATCAGCCATTTTGATGGCTTCTTTAGAATCAGTTACATGAATAAGTTCACCAGAACAAATGTTTGATATTTTCTCAGCTAACTAAGCATCCTAATATTTTACTGTTTTGGTGTTTGGTACAGATGAAATTGCAATGTCGTTGAGGCCCATACTTGTTAGAAACTTCTTATTGAATTGCTTGGCCCGAGGAATCCACACCTCAGCTCGTAATCCATTTCCTAGCAAAGTCTCCCACTACCTCTATCGTGCACAGATAATTGATTCTATTCGCCTTGCTCTCAGATCCAATTCCATCAGTGACCTTTGTGCCCTCTTGAGGGACCGTCTCTTGGACTCTTTTATTGTCACACAAGCTATTCGTGCATCTCCTTCAGCTGATTATGCAATATTGATCAAGGACACCCTTGAGTCAAACTTGGACTTTAATCACTCTCAGACTACCGTAAATGCTCTGGCAACCATGTTAGCAAAGTTTGGTAGAAGAAATGAACTCACTGTTTTGATTGATTCTGTGAATTCTAGGTGCTTTAAGAATGTTCGTGTCAGCTTTATGAACCTTATGCAGTGGTATGCAGAGATGGGAGACCTTGACTCGGTTCTTAGTTTCTGGAATAAGTATAGAACAGAATGTGAAAAGCATGTTTGCACAGAGTCGTACAACATTGTGATGCGACTCTATGCCCAGAAAGGTTTTGATTCCAGGGCGGTAAGGTTTTTCGATAGGATGATTAATGAAGGGGCTATTCCTAATTGCAGAACTTTTACAATTATGATCGAGCATCTTGTGAATTCAAGAAAACTGGACTCTGCACTTGAGCTCTTTCAGATCTTGCCACGGATACGAATCAAAAGGACTTTGAAGCAGTATTCTGTTCTTGTGTATGGTTTAATCCAAGCTGAGAGGTATAGTGAGGTGTCGATGTTGGTCAATGAGATGCTGAGTAATGGTATCCTGCCTGGTCGAGCTTTGCTTTCCTCTCTGCACAATATAAGAAATCTAGGACATATTCATGGATCCAATGATCTTATCCTTGAGACAGTCCCAGATGAGAGAATAAGGGCCATAGAACAGTATGCCAGTAATATCAGTGATGGCGATTTTGATGTGGATGAAGAAGAAGATGATACTTCTGGGCATGAAGATGCTTACAAAGTTGATAATGACAAAACAGATGATCCAGTAAGATTAAAACCTTGGCTTGACCCAAGAGCTCTAGCACAGGCCTTAGATACTTGGACACCAACTGAGGTGTCAGCGTTGGAGAATGCAAAATTTGTATGGACCACAAGGTTAGTCTGTAAGATCCTCAGGAATTTGAAATCACCAGAGTCTGCCTGGGATTTCTTCTGCTGGGTTGCTTGTCAACCAGGATTTGTCCATGATCTCTTCACTGTTCAGAGGATGATGACCCTCTTAGCACGACATGGACAGGTTCAATTAGTTGATGCGCTCATGATGAAAATCGAGAGGGAGGGCATAGAAATTCCTTGGAGCACCATTAAGTTGATCATCGACTTCTATGGCTTGTCAAAAAATCCTGATGCAGCACTGAAGGTTTTCCAGCATGGTAAGGTCCTCTGTGGGACTATCTCCAATTTTAAGTTAATGATCTTGTATTCATCCCTTTTAAGAACACTGACCAAGTGCTCCAGGGATACCGATGCACTTGATATGCTTGAAGAGATGATATTCAATGGAATATACCCAGATGCCCAGACATTTTCAGGATTGATGGACTATTTTTCTCTCAAGGGTGACATTAAGACAGTGCAGAAGCTCTTTGTGATGATCAGGCAGAGTGGGCTGGAACCTGATGGTTTCATGTACAAAGTTCTAATATGTGGCTACTGCAGATGTGATAGAGCAGCTCTCGCATGGAGGGGCTTTGAAGACATGAGGAGTTCCGGACTCATGCCTGATGCCACAACAAAGGACCTGCTCGTGAAGAGCCTTTGGAAGGAAGGGAGGAGGAGAGAGGCAGCAATTGTGGTAGAGAGTTGTGAGGATGGTGGTGGACCTTTACCTCTCTCTATACATGGGCATGTTTGGACTATGAGCTCCACCGACATAGATCAGGTCTGTGATATCTACGCAAGTAGTTTTCCATCACAGGTGCTGCCAGCATGCTAGTTGGGTAAATGGTCTTCAAGAGCTAATTTAGGTACGAGAATCTCTTAAATTGAATAACTCATGTGGATATTAGCTTGACCAGTTAATACAAAAACCAGAGTATTGTTTCACATGAAATTTTAGTACTTAGTAATATCCAATAATTTATATAGTTTGCAATCGTACCTTCATCACCATTGTTTTCTATTTTCTTCTGTTTATTATTGTCACTAGGTATAAATCTTGCATTACTTTGTTCTCAAGCTTTTAATACCATGCATTATCAGGGAAACGCAATCAAGGGGGTTGGCCTGCTTAGAAAATCCAGAATCAGAGTCCCTCTCTATTTGTTGATTACCAACATTATTATACTTGTTCTCCACACCTAATGATTATTTCAGGAACAGTTTCTCATTTTTTAGTGAAATATCTAATGTTATGCAATCGAAATTCAACTGTATTTCTTACAGAAGCCACATAAGGATCCTGAAAGGAAGGAGTTAGATTAAGAGGAACAAGGGATAAAGAGATGACTGGTAATACACTAGTAGATGCTTTCCCCAATAAAACCTCAATAACCTAACACATACACAGGATAAGCTACAAGTAGGGAATGCATGAAGGTTCCTCTAAAAATGTAGTATGTTAAATACGAAGAGTAAACCCATGCCAATGCAATAGGAGCACTAAGCTAACTTCAAAAAAAATTAGCACTAAGCAAGTTAATATAGTACTACTATCAAGAGCATAAGGCTACGGAACCTTTTATCATATAAGATATGGCCTCAAACCACTATCATCTCGCACTATAGAAATAATGATTACAATACTCTTATATATCTTTTAATTTTTTGTACTTCAATTCTATATTTTCTAAATAGTTTTTAGTTATATATACTTAAAAAAAATGTCACTTTTAATTTTATATAAAATGATATTTTAAATCATATATATATATCATCCCGCACTATAGAAATAATGATTACAATACTCTTATATATCTTTTAATTTTTTTTGTACTTCAATTCAATATTTTCTAAATAGTTTTTAGTTATATATACTTAAAAAAATGTCACTTTTAATTTTATATAAAATGATATTTTAAACCATATATATATATATATATATGATAAAATACTTTCAATACTAAAAATGTATTATAGATGAAACTGAAAGTATCATTTTATTTAAATATATAGAAATAAAAATGGAGATAAAAATTGGGGTGAGGTCACTTGTGCTCGACCAGAGTATAGATAATATATATATATATATGAGAGTAACTATATAATATAAATAATATTGAATATAAAAATTAATGATAAATTAATTAGATATTAATTCAAGAGAAAATGTTTCATTTCAAGTGTATACTTGAATATAAATAGCGATAATTAATTTAATTTGTTAACTTAATTTGATAATATTTATTGGATGACAAAATACATATTCAATGCTAGTAATTAATATGATTTTATTATTCATATAACGAAATGTGAGATCTCTTGAGTTTGTATCGAATTAATTTGAAACCGTAAGAAAACAAAGTTTTTGTAAAAAAATTAGCAAGCTAATAGTCGATGTCGATAAACAGAATGACCCAATTTCTGTTTTTAACTCTCTTTACATATTAATATTATATTTAAATATACTTAGTACGTGAATGAAAATTTATATTTTTATTAGATAAATTATTAAACACCATAATTGGTGATAAGTATTAACATCAAGTTCATGAATAATAAACTTTTTTTTTTTGCTCAACACATGAATAAGTAACTGAATCACACTACATAATGACATTATCCAAACTTTTGTATTCACCTTCCTTATTAGAACGAACAAGGTACATTTTTTTTAATACTCTAAAAAATTAAAATGCTATCGAAAAATACAAAAAAATCCTACTAATAAAGTCTCGATCATCGGAGTTGCTTTGTAAATCCCATCATTTTAGAATAAGAAAATTAGGAAAGAGAATTTGTAATTTTCATGAGAAAAACAAGAACAAAGTGAATGGAAAATGGTAAATAAAAGTTAGAACCGGAAATTTGAAAATCCCAATTGATTAAAAAATACCTAAACACTATGAAAAAGAACTATGAAGTAGATTGTAGGTGCAAACCGGATCGGTTTAGGGTGAACCAAACCCGAACTGAATTGAATTGAATTAAACTGTGAAAAACCGATTCAATAATTTATTTTTCTAGATGTTTTAAAAATATCAAATTCGGGAAATGAAGCCAATATTAGATAGGAAATGAATTTAAAAATTTTTAATTTTTGAAAAATCGATCGAATCGTGTCTAAACTGGCCAATTTATGTTTTCGGGTTATCGAACTCGGTTAAAACGTACCGGTCAACGGTCTAGCTAGTCAACGGACCGCTACTAGGTCAGCAACTAGTCAGCAATAGCAACCAATCAGCGCGCAATGCATGGCGAAGCGCCCCTCGTCAGCGTACAGTCAATGCCAAGAAGCGTTTACCAATCAAAAGGTGACATGTGTTCTCAGTCAATGGTTAGAAGAAGGGAATCCACGTCACCAAAGACCGATCAATAGGAGAGTGACACATGTCTCCGGTGAACGGCTGACTGAACATAGTCAGCATCCACGTCGGAATGAATGACCAATAAGAGGCCGCCACGTATCTAGTCAACGGGTCAAAGGCTGTTGTAAGCTTCGCCCTTTGGAGTTAAGGAAAACTGGGAAAGAACCGGTTAAACCCAGTGAGAAAAACCAAACTGGTTCACAAACCCCGACCACTAGAGAACAGGCAAATTGGGGAATTTACAACTCCTGAGTGACCTTGGAAAGGGACTTTAGGACAATTTGGGAAATAAAACCAGACTAGTTCAGGTGAACCAGATCCGAACCGGATTGAACCGATTTGGACCGGTTTAAACCATCATTGAACCAGATGCTAAATTCATTTTTCTAGGTGGCTTAGAAAATTCAAATTGGGGAATTAAGGCCATCATTAGATAGAGAATGAATTTAGATGAATTTATAATTTTTAATTTTGAAAAACTCGATCGAATCGAGCTTGAACCGGTCAATTTAAACTTTGAACCCAGTTCGTACCAGTTCGGTCCGGTTCAGAATAGTGTCGTCTTATTCTTCTTTCAAATAACAACATTGTTCACTCGTTGGAAAATTGAGCAGCGCCGAGGAAATGTAAAGTCTCCGGCTAGGGAGTTTCAGGCAACGAATGACCGACATAAAGGCACCAATCGGATGACCAAGAAGTCCCTGAGCTTCTTATATAAAGAGCCCCTTCTCATTCATCCTCCTCACACCTGAAAACTCCACTCTCTCCCTATTGCTCCATTTTCCAGTGAAGCTTGAACCAGAACTCTGACTTGGGCACTTTTTTTAGCCAAATAAGGCGAGGTCGGGTTCTTTAGATTAGGGGAGAAGTTAGCCGACAGTTGTCACGCCCCGACCCTGTTTGGTCGGATCCCCGTGATCAACTTGCCACTCTCCCAGTTTATTAAAGGGTTTCCCCTTACTATAGACCATAAAGAGTAAGGTGTCCTTTAAACTTGTAAATTTTCTAGGAATAACATAAACAAAACTGCATAATAATTTAGATTTATCATACCTGTATCATACGCGTCTAAGTTGATGGTCTTTAATGGTAGTCTTTTCGGAATCTCTTGAAAAGGATATAAGGGAGGGGGTGAGTATGACTACTCAGTGAATGGGTTTTCAAAAGTTTAGACTTTAAGAAAACATTTATTATTGGGGTGTGCTAGACTCATTTCTTTTCAAAAAGAATCATTTCATTCAAATTCTCGTGTTTATCACCATTTCTTTTTAACCACAGTGTGTCATCACCCAACACACATCCTTCATCATGAAGGTTACACACATTCGCAGGTCAGCACGACCACCGAACCCACTTGTGGCTTCGGAGCGACTTTACCGGCCACCCGGATAGAAGTACGTCCACTCCTACTATGAGAATGAGTGGATGTTCGTGACATCCAACCCTCATTCCCGGAATAAAATCTTCGTGTCTGTTATGAGGATAGAGACCTTATTCCATCCCCACCCCGGTCTCATGCGCTTGATGCTACTCCAAATTTCGCATAGACACCTGGATCGACAAACTGCCCTTATACTCACCGGGTTGTCTAGGGCCCTTAGGACGCATCACTACCCCTCTTAGGCGTCTCGATGATCCCATACTCATAGTGCATGCACAATCAATATTTTCTCATTATACTATATAATCTGTGGTGCCACTGGTCTAATGACCCTAACTCTCAACTTAACCCGCAGTTGTTTGTCTTGATTGGTCCGTCGACCTGTCATGTCGGACTGCCGCTAGTTGACTGAGCATGTCGGTCCTATCTTGGTACCATGGCCAAACAATTCACTTATTAAGTTTTATGGCACATATATCATGTTCGTTTACGAGCTTCTGCTCGTGCTAACTAGCCTTGGGCCCACTGTACGAGATTTTCAAAATCGGGCATTTAGCCCCCAAGTTCCAAAACCGTGGCCCCCAGCCTATCAAAGCTATTCGAGCTTCCGTCGAAAAGGTCTGACAAATTGTTTAAGCATTGGCACACAGTCAAGAGAGAGCACTTCCGAAAAAATATATGTTTACTCTATCCATTATACCGTCCGGGTACAAGGACACCTCCGTTCATAACCAATCAACGGGTTTTCAACTTCGTTCGAGGAAGTCTCATCATACCAACCAGGTATGATCTACTGAGAATCGGTAAGTAGTTTTTCTGCATGATTTTCACATCACTTCCTCTAAGTTGTGATATTTAAAATATCACTTAATAGTAGTGGGTTTTCATATCGAGGTACTTATCATCCCCAACTGAGTATGATATAAAATCCCCACTCACCCGTTAATGCAGTGAATTCCATTAGACCGATTCTTTTTATTCACGCGAGCTCATCCATGCTGGCGTTCCCGGTACTTCGCGTTCCTACACGATATGAAAATGCTTGTTCATTATTACTCGACAAAACAACCTTCATTCATTTCAAATGAATGAGAAAATCCAAACTTTTTAGTTATTTACAATTAGGTCCCTAAAGTTATTTCTCTTTAACTTTAAGTCCCTAATGTCTGTTTTTCCTCAAATAGAGTCCCAAAACTTTTAAAATTTATCTTGGAACCTCAATTTATTCAATTTCACCAAAAAGGGGTTTAATTTCTCAAATTTCCAATTTGGTCCCCCAACTTTTCCAAAATTACCATTTTGTCATTCCTTTACAAAAATGGTAAGTTTTGCCCCACAAATTCCAAAAATTCCTCAATTGGTCCTCCAATATTATTTTCATCCCCAATTGACCCTCAATTTCATAAAATTGTATTTTGGTCCTTTAAATTTAAAAAATCTCCAATTTTCCCCCAATTTCAACTCCTTAACACAACCAAATTTGATTTCATTAAATTGACCAATCAAACACCTCTAATTGTTGAAATTGAAGTTAAAAATGAGTTCCTCCATCCTCTTACAATTCAATAGCACTTTGAATCGCAAGTTTTGACACCAAAACGAGCTCAAACGGAGCTTCGCCGGAAAATAGACTGTAGAGAGAGAAAACTTCGATTACTCACCGGTGAGGGCACATCAGTCTAAGTTTTCGATCTAGGCAGATAGCTCTCATCCTGAGGTTTATCCTAGAATCAAGAATCACATCAATTGATGCCAAATTGAGTTAGAATTTCATCACTGAAATTCTGCCGGTTCTCCCTCTAGCACTGGCCGAAAATTGTAGAGTGGAGCCAAATTGGCTTACCTTTCAGTCCTAATTCGCTCGTGGGAGGGCTGAGAAAGTGTTGGGAAGGCTTGGTTTGGCCTGAGGAGAACTTGAAATGGTTGATTTCAACTCAACCGAAATAGGGCAGCTTCGATCCATTGGAGCTGCTTCACTGTTTCATCATGCTGGCGTCTCGCCAGCGACCTTCAGAGTGAATAGAGACTACAGACGTGTAGCTAACTTCTCCCTAGTTCTAAAAAACCCGACCTCGCCTTGTTTGGCTCAGAAAAGACCCCATGTTGGAGCTCTGGTTCGAGCTTCAACAGAAAATGGAGCAGTTGAGAGAGAATGGAGTTTTCAGGTGTGGAGAGGATGAATGGGGAGGGGCTCTTTATATAGGGAGCTCAGGGACCCATTAGCCGTCCGTTTGGCACTGTTATGACTAACATTGAAGACTTAAAACACCCCGAATAGAAGCGTTTCTTCTTCGCTGGTGTTTCTTTAGTTTCCCGGTGAGTGAACAGTGCTGTCATCCTGAGGAAGAAGATGACACTGTTCCGAACCGGATCGAACCGGTTTGAACCGGGTTCAAAGCTTAAACTAGCCAGTTCACCCCTCATTCAACTGAGTTTTTCAAATCTAAAAATTTCTAAATTCATCTAAACTTATTTTCTATCCAATGGTGGCCTTAAATCTCCAATTTGAATTATTTAAGCCACGTAGAAAAATAAATTTAGTGTTCGGTTCAATAGTGGTTCAAACTGGTCAAAACCGGTTTGAATCCGGTTCACCTGAACCGGTTTGGTTTTCATCCCCAATTCCTTCACAAGTCTATTCCTATGACTTTTGTGACTTCTTAGGTCACTTAGGGTCCATAAAATTCCGGGTTTACCATTCCTTTATCGATTCCAGTTTATAAATTGACTCGGTCCTTAAACCGGTTTCATCCGGTTTGGGTCCGGTTCACCCGAACTACTCTGGTTTTTCTCTCCCAGTTTGTTCTAAGGTCCCTTCCCAAGGTTTATGATTTTCTTTGGAGCACCATGGAGTTGAATTTTTTTTGTTTTGCCCGATCTCTATCGGTTCCAGTTCATGAACTGACTTGGTTCATAAACCGGTTAAATCATGTTGGACCCGGTTCATCCAAACCAGTCTAATTTTCCTCTTCCAATTTGTCCTAAGGTTCTTTTCCATAGTATTATGAACCCTTTGGATCACCTGGGAGTTGTAAATTCCTAAATTGCCCATTCACAATTGATCGGGTTTGTTAATTGGCTAGGTTTTCCCACTCGGTTTGACCGATTCCTTTCCTAGTTTTCATTAGCTCAAAAGGGCGGGGCTTACATGCAAACTCTCCCTTCCTTTTAAGAGTTTTGTCCCCAAAACATAATTAGTAACCATGTATGAGGAATCATTTCCTTTGATGCCTCTTTGGTGTTTGCTTAACATGCAAACTCTTCTATCGTTCTTTCAATTAGCCCTTTTTACAACCTTCACTTACGGAGTTCCTTTTTTCCTTTGTATTATTTACTCCCTCCATAGAGTTTGTCATAACTAGACATACCTTACTTCAGGGTATGTTCTTAGATTTTATCTCTTTTTTTGCTTAGAGCAACATTCTTCCCCTTGAGGTTCTATACGCAAGATTGGAAATTCTAAGATAACTAACCATTTCTGTGTCTAGTTATCCACTTGGTCATTGAAACCCTTAGCTCGACATCCTTTAGAGCATTATGTATCTATTTTCACGGATTTCTTTATCATCACTTTTTCATCCCATTTCAACTCTTTCTTCATTTGTTGTTCATTACAAATCAGTCCAAATTATGTTTGACTTTGTCATGCTTATTAACCAACTCTTCCTTATTCTGAGTCATGTTTACATCGTGCTTGTTGGGTTTTCTTGTCCTTTACAACATGACGTTTTCTAGATCTTACCTCTACATCCAATAGATCTCCAGAACACCTCTTTTAGGATTTTTTCCTTATTTTTTAACCTCTCAGGAATTGTATAACTTCATCCCTCCTTTCTTATGGTAGTATTCCTCGACTACCTTTACCGTTATTAACTCAATTTACACAATTGTGTCGGTTCTCCTTACCCACTCGTCCTTTTTTTGACTTTCTTATAGTATTTCGGTCCCGATTATTTGATTTCTAGATGTTTTACTGACATGTTGGTATTTGTCCTTTCTTAAGTCCATCATCATTCCCAATAACATCCTTTATTTAAGGATTTTACTTTGGCCTTAATCCACTCTTACCTATTTGTAATCATCTGACCATTCTTTATATCGAGTTGATTCCTTTCGGTCTACATGTCGTTTACTTGATTTGGGAAGTTTCCCCTTTTTACAGTTTTATTCTCTACTATTTCCTTCAAGGTAGAGACTTTCATCTTAGGGGATACATGTTCAACCTTCTTACCATTTTTTGAAGGTTTCCTTTCTTCATCTCCTTACACCCTTTCCATATTGGGGCATTTGCCCGCTTTTAGTCCTTAATTGTCTTAAAATTTTCCCATTCCATCCCCTATTCCTTATTTGAGTAGTTTATTAATATTGTTTCAGGTACTTCATATTATGCTCAGTCGTCCACTCTTTAGGCTTTATTATACGCATGTGGACTACAGCCTGTCTTACCAACCGTGGTTATTCCTATATAACCACATCTTATTTGGAGGGCTTACTTTCCCAACGTTTCTCATACGTTCTTTCCTTCCTTACCTTATTACGGATAGTCCACTCATTCTTACTTGCCACAACATCTCTTAATATGCTTCCATGGGTTTCTTTCACTTTAGCATGCATTTTTATTTTTGAATTTGTCTATTCACCTCTCGTCACCAGGTTCCGTTTATTCTTTATTACGTCATGTATCCTTTCTTAGGATTTCCTTATTTGGGAGGATTCTTACCCTTTTCTCCCAAAATTTCTTTTTCATACATCCTTGAAGACACCTTACTTTAAATGACGTCCCTTGATGCTATTCTTTCATGTTTACCTTTACTCTTGACGAGTACGTCTTTCATATTCCATCCTCATTATCACTCGTACCACAACACATGTCTAGAGCTCATATCCACCTAGTTTCAAAAATCCCTTGATTACCCTTCGAGAGGTTCATTTAACCGTCTCAAAATTTTATAGTTCTGGTTCTGGCCATTGATTTCTTTTAAGGATTTTCCTTCATTCTTCTTTTCCTATAATTTACCCTTTTCACTTCTCCCTTCTTTATCATTGTTTAAATTCTTGGTTCTCTCGAAGGCTAGTTCTTTAACTACCCCCTTCACACTATTTTTCTGATCCAATCATCTGGGCAGTTGTATCACACTTCCTTCATGCCTATCCTTTTGTTCTTCATAGAATATAGTCTTTACTACATCTCAGCCTTTCTTAGGATTCTGTTCATTCTCTTTGGCTGCCCTCTGCTACCAGTTTCTTCTTTCTACTTGTTTCTCCTGCTCTCTCCAAACAGGTCACCCTAAGCCACCACGATACTTTGTCCCTTTGAAACATTTCCTAACTAAGGGTTGTTTCCTTGTACTCCACATTATGTACATCTGCACATCCATAATTTCTTCAAGGGTAGTTAGTCATATGCATCCCTCCAAAGTTTATTTTCATAATGTATTTCCTTATGGAGTGTTCAAATCTTCTTTGTTTCAAGATTTCTTAACAATTGTGTGAGAGGCTTGCCTATTCTTTTCTTGGCTTGACTTTAATAATTAATTTGGCCCTTGGTACTATTAAGGATTTCTTTCATCCTTCTTTTCCCAAGTATTTGACCTTTCTGCCCCTTTCTTCATTGCTGGAACTCAAATTATGGCTTTCCCGTGTATTAGTTTGTTAACTGTCTCGTCTCCACCATTCCTTTGGTCTAAGTTTTTTAGGGCAGTTGTTTCTTGAGTCCTCCTATCCTTAATGTCTATCTCACTGACCTTTTTGGTTGTAGTCCTTTCTACCTCTCGGTCTTCCTTAGGGTGTCATTTATTTCCTCTAACTATCTTGTTTTTATGATTTGCTTACTTCTACTATGTTGGTTAGAGATTTCAATTTTTTACTTCTCTGCTTTTTCCAAAAGAGGTTGTACTTTAAAATTATATCACTTTTCCAAAGCAGGTTAGTCTTGGCATTTGATACTTCCTTCCTTCAAGTAGTTTCTAATGAGGGGTTGGCTCCTTGCACTCCATGTTATGTCCATCTGCCAACCAATGATTCCTTCATGGCACTTGGTTGTATGCATTCCTCTAGAGTTCCCTTCCGCAGCTTATTCCTTCTCTTCTTCACTCTCACTGTGCCATTCCTTAGAGTTCCGGGGGATTTTTTTTTGGTGTTTGCCCCATATGAGAGGGTTCTATGTATGCTTCTCATGTACCTTATCCCTATTCATGAGGTGTCCTTCTCGATTTGACCTTCTTAAGAAGTTTTTCCATTCCCTCGTCATTTCTTAACCTCTTTTTGAACTGTTTACATAACCTGCTCCATGGTATTAGTCTCCAATCCTTCAAGTCTTTCTTAACCTTTGAGGAGGTATTGCCCTGAATCTATGAGGTGTGGAACACTCCTTCTTTCCTTACACCTATAATAGTTAATCTTGGTACTTGTACTTTAGTAGGTTTGGGCATCTCTTCAGGAAATGTCCCATCGTTATTCCCTTAGATGGATTGTTGTGGTTCCTTCAAGTGGGGCTTTTCTAGGGTTACTAGTGATTTGGTGCTTTACTGTTCTTGAGTTTGATCACTTTGACAGTTTTCTTGCTGAATCTCCTTTGCTAAAAGGTCATGGTAAGAGTCCTCCTAATTTTCTTAATTCCCTGATTCATCTTCCATAACCAAAATATGACTTTTCCTTGGTTTCCAAGATAGTGTGGGTTTGTTTTATTTTCTTTATGTCATATTCCCAACAAGATCGCATCATCAGGAGATAGAGTTTTGAGAATTTGAGTATTTTATTAATAGGGGGATACAAAAGATTAGGCTTTCAGCCCTATCATAGGAAATGGTCACCAAATAACTAAGGAGTTATGGAATTCTTGATAAATATTCTCCTTCATATTTAGAGTTGTGCCATCGATAGGTCCTAGCATCATTCTCCAGGATAATTCCCCATTTGGTCTTTCGAGATTCTTGCCAGGTCTCAGGAATTTGGGAAGCTTCTAGTGTTGTCTTTCAACGAAGATAAGGTGTTGAGTAAAGCCATTCGAAGTTTTCTTGGTTCCTCTCCTGTGAGCCATCTGAAAATTTTTTTGGATAAATCCTATTAGTTACTATATTTTCTAGTTTTGATTATGTATTCGAGGAAACAGGCTCTGATACCACTCTAGTTGTCACACCCCAACCCTGTTTAGTCCTATCCTCGTGATCAATCCACCACTCTCCCAGTTTATTAAAGGGTTTCCCCTTACTATAGACAGTAAAGAGTAAGGCATCCTTTAAACCTACACCTTTTCCAGGAATAACATAAACAAAACTGCATAATAATTTAGATTTATCATACTTGTATCACAGGCGTCTTAGTTTATGGTATTTAAGGGTAGCCTTTCCGAAATCTCCTGAAAGGGATATAAGGGAGGGGGTGAGTACGACTATTTAGTGAATGGGTTTTCAAAAGTTTAGACTTTAAGAAAACATTTATTATTGGAGTGTGCCAGACTCCTTTCTTTTCAAAAAGAATCATTTTATTCAAATTCTTGTGTTTATCACCATTTCTTTTTAACCAACACACATCCTTCATCATGAAGGTTACACACATTTGTAGGTTAGCACGACCACTGAACCCACGTGTGGCTTCAGAGCGACTTTACCGGCCACCCGGATAGAAGTACATCCACTTCTACCCTAAGAATGAGTGGATATTCGCGACATCCGACCCTCATTCCCAGAATAAAATCTTCATGTCCGTTATGAGGATAGAGACCTCATCTCGTCACCACCTCGATCTCATGTGCTTGCTGCTACTCCAAATTTCACACAGACACCTAGATCGATAAACTACCCTTATACTCACCAGGTCATCCAGGGCCCTTAGGATGCATCACTACCCTTCTTGGGTGTCTTGATGATCCCATACTCATAGTGCATGCACAATCAATATTTTCTCATTATGCCATATAATCTGTGGTGCCACTGGTTCAAGAGCCTTGACTCTCAACTCAACCTGCAGTTGTTTGTCTTGACTGGTTCGTCGACCTGTCATGTCACACTGCCACTAGTTGACTGAGCATGTCGGTCCTATCTTGGTACCATGGCCAAACAATTCACTTATTAAGTTTTATGGCACATATATCATGTTCTTTTACAAGCTCTTGCTCTTGCCAATTGGCCTTGGGCCCACTGTACAAGATTTTCAAAATCGGGCATTTAGTCCCCGAGTTCCAAAATCGAGGCCCCCGGCCTATCAAAGCAATTTGAGCTCCCATCGAGAATGTATCCCAAATTATTTAAGCATTGGCACACAGTTAGGGGTGAGCACTTCTAACAAAAGATATATTACGTTCATGCGAGCTCGTCCATGCTGGCGTTCCTCATACTTTATGTTCCTACACGATATGAACAATCTTGTTCATTATTACTCAGCATAACAACCTACATTCATTTCAAATGAATGAGAAAATCCAAACTTTTTAGTTATTTGTAATTAGGTCCCTAAAGATATTTCTCTTTAACTTTAAGTCCCTAAGGTCGGTTTTCCCCCAAATCGAGTCCTGAAACTTTTAAAATTTATCTTGGGACCTCAATTTATTCAATTTCACTAAAAGGGGTTTAATTTCCCAAATTTACAATTTGGTCCCCTAACTTTTCCAAAATTACCAGTTTGCCCTTCCTTTACAAATATGGTATGTTTTGCCCCAAAAATTCCAAAATTCCTCAATTGGTCCTCCAACATTATTTTAACGCCCAATTGACCCTCAATTTCATAAAATTGCATTTTGGTCCTATAAATTTCGAAAATCCACAATTTTCCCCAATTTCAACTCCTTTGCACAACCGAATATGATTTCATCAAATTAACTGATCAAACACCCCTAATTGTTGAATTTGAAGTTAAAATTGAGTTCCTGCATCTTCTTACGATTCAATAGCACTTTGAATCGCAAGTTTTGATGCGGGAACGAGCTCAAACGGAGGTTTGTCGGAAAACGAAATGTAGAGAGAGAACCCTTTGGATCACCTAGGAGTTGTAAATTCCTAAATTGCCCATTCACAACTGATCGGGTTTATGAACCTGTTCGGATTTCTCACTCGATTTGACCAGTTCCCTTCCCGGTTTTTCTTATCTCAAAAGGGCGGGGTTTACAACGGTAGTCTCCATTTTCTTTGAGGAACGTAGAAGAAACGGTAGCATGATCGAACAATAAATCAGCTCTAGCGGACCAAAGCTGCTCTGTTTCGGCCGAGCCAAAAAGGGCCAATTCGAGCCCTTCTTAGGCCAAACCAAGCTCCCCTAACACTTCCAAAACCCTCATACGACTGAATTAGAGTAGAAAGATAAGCCAATTTGGCTCCCCTCTATAATATCCGATGAGTGCTTGAGAGAGAACCAACAAAACTTCACTAACCAAATTCTCTCTCAGTTCAGCTTCAATTGATGTGATTCTTAATCCTAGGAGAAGCCTCAGGATGAGAGCATCTTCCCAAATCAAAATCTTGGACTGTCGCACCTTTAACCGTAAGCTTTCTCTCTCTAAGTTAAGTTTTCTGACGAAGCTTCATTTGAGCTCAATTCAGATCCAAATGACGTGTTTCAAAGTTCCATTGAATCATGTGGAAGTGTAGGAACTCAATTTTACCTTCAATTTCAATAATTAACCTCAATTGATTAGTCAATTTGATGAAATCAAATTCGGTCAGGTTGAAAGGGGGAATTGGGGATTTGGAAAATTCAAGGGACTGAAGTGCAATTTTCTAAAATTGAGGGTCAATTGGGCATGGAAAAGATGTTGGAGGGCTAATTGGTCAATTTTTGGAATTATGAGGTCAAATTTATCATTTTTGTAAAGTAGGGGCAAAATGGTAATTTTGGAAAAATTGTGGACCAAATTGGGAATTTGGAAAACTTGAACCCCTTTTTGTAATTTTGAATAAATTGAGGTTCCAAAGTGAATTTTAGAAGTTTTAGGACTCAATTTGGGGACAAATTGGCATTAGGGACCTAAAGTTAAAGAAAAAGAATTTTATGGACCTAATTGAAAATAATTGAAAAGTTTATGTATTTTATTAACTCGATTGAAGGCTATTAGGCCAAAGGATAATGAACAAGGATGTTCATATCATGTAGGAACATGAAGTATCGAGAACGCCAACCAATACAAGCACGCATGGAGGTAAAAAACCGGTTAGGAGGAATTCACTAAATTATTGGGTGAGTGGGATTTTTACATTATAACCGGTTGGGATGATGAGCAACTCGGTATTGAAAACCTGCTACTAAGTGGAATTTGAAACATCACACCTAAATGGAGTGATGTGTAAATTACACAGAAAAACTACTTACCGGTTGTAAGTAGATCATACCCAGTTGGTATGATAAACTTCTTAGAAGGAAGTAGAAAATCCGTTCATTGATTATGAGCGAAGATGTCCTTACACCCGGTTGGTGTGATGGACAGCTGAAAGATTATTTTTGTCGGAAGTGCTCTTCCCTGACTGTGTGCCATTGCTTAAACTTTTTGGAAGACCTTCTTGATGGGAGCTCGAATAGCTCAAATGGGGGCTAATATGCCCAATTTTGAAAATCTCGTATAGTGAGCCCAAGGCCAATTGGCACAAGTAGGAGCTCGTAAACAAACATTTAAGCCATGAAAAATTTAAATAAATGGTATATTTGGCCATTGTACCAAGACTGGACCGACATACTCGATGGACTGGTGGCAGTGTGACATGACAGATCGACGAACCGGTCGAGACAAATAACTACAGGTCGAGTTGAGGGTCTGGGCCGTTTGACCAGTGGCACCAAAGATTAAATGGCATATGAGGAAAACTATTGTTTTGTGCAAGTACTGAGGTACGGAACCTTCAAGATGCCCAAGAGGGGTAGTGATGCATCCTAGGGGCTACTAGACGACATGATTGAGATAATGGAAGATTATCGTGCTAGTAGTCAGGGAAGCTCAACGTAGCTTCATGCGTATGTGACCGGGGTGGGGTCAGGATGAGGTCTACATGCTCATATGGACAAGAAGTATTTTTGGGTCTAAGGGTTGAATGTCTGGGATGTTCACTCAAACTCCGGGTAGAATTCAAGTCATTCTATTAGGGTGGATGGTAAAGATGCTCCGATCCACAAGTGGGTGCAGTCGGGGTAACTGCATCTTGCGAATGTGTGTGATCCCTTCATGATGAAGGGCACGTGTTATTTGTGAAACACACCGAATATGAAAATGGGAAAAAGGTTATGAAAACCATGTAAAGGATTTTTGAGAATCCTTGGAAATGAATTGAGAAACCTTAGAAAAAGGTTTTGATAAACCAAAATTTAAAGAAAATCATTTTTTATGAAATGAGTAGTCTGGCACACTCCGATTAAAAATTGATTTTT
Source organism: Trapa incisa (assembly GCA_030064435.1). Lineage (NCBI taxonomy): Eukaryota > Viridiplantae > Streptophyta > Magnoliopsida > Myrtales > Lythraceae > Trapa > Trapa incisa. The sequence continues at coordinate 6,838,723 of CM057776.1, forward strand.
GTGAAAATTTTCACTCAACACCCATTTTCACTGAGTTGTCGAACTCACCCCCTCCCTTAACCCCTATTCAAGAAACCAAGGGAAAACAAACCTTAAAAATCTATCGGTAGCTAAACCTTAAGGTAGGTATGTAAAATTTATATTTAGTTTTGATTAATGTTATTACAGGACAGGTACAGGTAAGAAGGATGCCTTACTCCCCACGATTTAGAAAGGGTGGGGGTGGGGGGAGGGGGAGGGGGGGTGACCCTAAATCAACCGGGAGAGTGGCGGGTTGTTCACAGGGATTCGATCAAAGTGGGTCGGGGCGTGACAACTTGAGTGGTATCAGAGCCTGTTTCCTCAAATACTTTTTCAAGACTAGAGAACATAGTAATTAATAGGGATACATTCAAAATTTTCAGATGGCTCCCAAGAAAGGAACCAAGAGAACTAGATTTGTAGTCTCCAACACTGCCCAACCACCCATTTTAGTAGAAACTCATTGAGAAAACCAAACAGTTCCACTTGGGCCAAACTTAGAACACCAAAGGTTGTATGAGGAGTTCACTAGAGTATTTGGGCAACCTAACCTCATTCCTGAGGCAGGCACTAGCTCTCGGGTTGAACTAGAGGAAGTACAAACTCATCCTCCTCCTGTTAATCATCCCCATTTAGTTGATATTCCCAAATATCTCAAGATTCTCCATCAACTGGGGTGTAAGCCTTTTCTTGGAGAGAAAGATGCTGGAGTTGCCAAGGACTAGCTAGCTAACATCAAGAAGCTGATGGGGGATAGTCAGAATATTACCAAAGTATATGGTGATCCTGACAGAAGTTTTCTTGGAGGGTAGTGCCAAATGATGGTGGGACAATGTTCGGAGCCTGCATACTTCCACACCCTCTTAGGACAATTTGAGAAGAGATACACGGAGGAGAACCTGGCCCCTCACCTATATAATCAGAAGAAGCAGGCTTTCCTCCGACTCTGACAAGGGCTTAACTCTATATCAAAATATGAGACTAAGTTTAATGAGCTAAGGCCTTTTGCTCCAGACTTAGTTGGATCAATAGATATCTACCAATGGTTCGTGGACAGTATCAACATAGATATAAGAGACTGAATGGGAGTACTAGGACGCCCCATGGATTTTGTTGCCATCATCAGCATGGCCCATGAGTGTGAACGTTTGGTATAGACAAGACGTCGTCGGATAGAGCAAGCCGACCAAAAGGAAGAGGGAGGATAGAGCAACCAGAGAGATCAAAAGGAGCCTGGTAGGCAAAAATGGGGGACAAGAATGGTGTCTTATAGGAGAAATGATGGTTACCATGCTCAAAGGGAGACAAGTAAAACCCCACAAAGGAGAAACGCCTCTTGCCCTAGGTGCCAAAAAAGTCATGAAGGGCCGTGTCGAGCCTGCTTCGAATGCAGACAACTCAGACACTTTACAAAGAATTGTCCAGCCCTTCGAGGTAATACTGAATGAAGTGACCATCCACTACCTCAAGGAAACCCAAGGGCACTAGATGGAGGACAAGACATAGCCACTACATCAAGGGTACCAACCCAAGTATACAACCTCAACTAGAAGGAATCACGGGATGAACCTAGTACTATAGTTAGTACTTACCATAGCTCCCCTAGACCAATATAACCAAAAACCTTGTAATTCATTATCATTATAATAAAAGTTCCATTTCTTATAAAACTTATGATGAAATACGAATAAAAGAAAATCCTACGGACGTACCCACCAAACCTACAAGGAAAGGTGAAGTAGGAAGGATGGCATCTAAGGATATCAGGAAAGTTAAGGTTAGATACCCCCAAGGATGAATAAAAAGGAATTTCAGGAAAGAAGGGAAAGTATTCTCCTAAAGAAGGAAACCCTAAGGAAGCATACTAGGAAGACCCAAGGAGTAAGCTAAACCCAAGGAGCGTGTAAGTAGGAAGATGGCTTCAAAAGACGTCGTGATAAGTGGACTACCCATAATAAGGAAATAAAGAAAAAGCCTCCAAGGAGTATTAGGGAGGTGGAACCGGGGCAGGAGTCCCTGGGTAAAAGGATAAAGGTGGGAAGGGAGACCTTAACAAGGGAAATTTGCAAGCTAAGTAACCTAATAAAGAAGCATAAGTGGATGAGGGTATGCTAGGATGACCAATTGTGACTCGTTTAGGAAGAGCAAAGAAGCCAAATAAGGATTTCAGATGAATCTAGAGGAAGGGAGAAGCTAGTAATAATGAGATGATGAAGGATGTCCTAAGAAGGACCAGGGAGTAGTAGAGATTACACCCTAAGAAGGACAATATGATGGGCATGATGAGGAGTGTACGAAATAAGACCCGACAATCGGAGATACCTCAGATAGGAAAGTAAAGGGTGAACTAGGAAATTAAGGTCGGTGAATGATTAAAGGTAGTCGAGAAATACTACTAGACGAAGAGAGAGATGAAGCTATACAATCCTTGAAAGGTTGGAAGATTGAGAACAACCATTATAGAAGTGTTCTAAAAATTAAAGATGGTCAAAGACATGTTCTATAATATGCCATGCTGTAAGGGACATGTAAACCCAACAGTCTCGAGGAAAAATGTGACTCATGTAAGGAAGAGTTAGTTGGTAAGCATGACGATGTCAGACATAATTTGGATCAAAGTTGAAATAAATAACGGATGGAGGAAGGGTCAAAATAGGATGAATGGGTAATAACACCAAAACCTATGAAAAGAAGTACGTAATGCTCGAAAGAACACCAAGCTAAGGGTTTCAATGATAAAGGGAATAATTAGACAAATGAATGATTGAGCATCTTGGAACTCCCAACCCTGAAATCTTAAGTAAGAACCTCAAGGGGAAGAATCTTGCCCTAAGCAAAGGAAGATGTGAACCTAAGGATATACCTTTGGACTTGTGGGCAAGACATACTAGTTATTATAAACTACATGGAGGGAGTAAACAATGTAAAGGAAAAAAAATTTATGAGTATGTGTTATAGTGGGGCTAAATGAAAATATCCGAGAAAGTTGTATGTAATAAATAACAAGTTGTTACCAAAATAAGTTCTTTCTAGTACGAAGGATGTTGAATAAAGTTTTGGGGAAAAAATTCCTAAAAAGAGGGTAGAGTTGTAAACCCTGCCCTTTGTATTTAAGGAAAACTAGGAAATAACCGGTCAAACCGAGTGAGAAAAACCGAACCGGTTCACAAACCCCGACCACTATAAAATGGGCAAATTGGGGGATTTACAACTCCCAAGTAACCCAAAGAGTCCTAAGAACCTTGAAAAGGGACTTTAGGACAATTTGGGAAAGAAAACCAGACCTGTTCAAGTGAACTGAATCCAAACTGGATTGAACTGGTTTGGATTGGTTTGAATCATCATTGAATTGGATGCTAAATTCATTTTTCTAGGTGGCTTAGCAAATTCAAATTGGAGAATTGAGGCCACCATTGGATAGAGAATGAATTTAGATGAATTAAGAAATTTTTAATTTTAAAAAACTTGGTTGAATCAGGCTTGAACTAGTTAGTTTAAGTATTGAACCTAGTTCAGACTAGTCCGGTCCGGTTCAGAACAGTGTCGTCTTCTTCCTTGAGATGATAACACTGTTCACTCATCGGAAAATCGAGCAGTGTCGGCGAAGATGAAAAGTCACTGGCTAGGGAGTTTCAAGCAATGAATGACCACCACAAAGGTGCCAATCAGACAACCAAGAAGTCCCCGAGCTTTCTATATAAAGAGCCCCTCCTAATTCATCCTTTTCAAACTTGAAAACTCCACTCTCTCCCTACTGCTCTATTATCCGGTGAAGCTCGAACCAGAGATCCGACTTGAACATTTTTTTGAGCCAAATAAGGTGAGGTCAGGTTCTTTAGATTCAGGGAGAAGTTAGCTACTCGATAGTAGTCTCCATTTTCTTCGAGGATCGCTGGAGAAACGCCGACATGATCGAACAATGATGCAGCTTTGGCGGACCGAAGCTGCCCTATTTTGGCCAAGTTGAAAATAACCAATTCGTGCCCTTCTCATGCCAAACAAAGCTCCCCCAACACTTCCACAACCCTCATATGACTGAATTAGAGCTGAAATGTAAGCCAATTTGGCTACCCTCTATAATTTTCGATGAGTGTTAGAGAAAGAACCAACAAAACTTCATTGAACAAATTCTCCCTCAATTCGACATCAATTGACGCGATTTTTTATCCTAGGAGGAACCTCAGGATGAGAGCTACAAATTGAAAGCTCGAACTATTGCACCTTCGATGGTAAGCTTTCGAAGCTTTCTCTCTCTAAGTTCAATTTTCCGACAAAGCTCCGTTTGAGCTCAATTCGGATCCAAATGGCACAATTCAAGGTTCCATTGAATCATGTGGAAGTGTAGCAACTCAATTTTACCTTCAATTTCGACAATTAACCTTGATTGATCGATCAATTTGATGAAAACAAATTCGGCTAGGTTGAAAGGGGGGAAATTTGGGATTTCAAATATTCGAGGGACTAAAGTGCAATTTCCCTTAATTGAGGGCAATTGAGCATGCAAAAGATGTTGGAAGGCCAATTGGTCGATTTAAGGGATTTGTGAGGTCAAATTTACTATTTTTGTAAAGTAGGGGCAAAATTGTAATTTTGAAAAAGTTGGGGACCAGATTGGTAATTTGGGAAACTTGAATCACTTTCCTGATTTTGAATAAAATGAGGTCCCAAAGTGAATTTTAGAAATTTTGGGACTCAAGTTGGGGAAAAATTGGCATTAAAGACCTTAAGTTAAAGAAAAATAACTTTAGGGACCTAATTGCAAATAATTGAAAAGTTTGGGTATTTTATTCATTCGTGATAAATGAAGGCTATTAGGTCAAAGGATAATGAACAAGTATGTTTATATTGTGTAAGAATATGAAGTATTGGGAATGCCGGCCAAGACAAGCTCTCGTGGAGGCAAAAAGTTGGTTTTGAGGAATTCACTACATTATCGGGTGAGTGAGATTTTTACATCATACCTGATTGGGATGATGAGCACCTCAGTAATGAAAACCCACTACTAAGTGCAATTTTAGACATCACACCTGAACGGAGTGATGTGGAAATTACACAAAAAAAACTACTTAGGAGTTGTAAGTAGATTATACGCGGTTGGTATGCTAAACTTCTTGGAAGGAAGTAGAGAACCTGTTCATCGATTATGAGCGGAGATGTCCTCACATCCGGTTGATGTGATGGACAGTTGAAAGATTATTTTTGTTGGAAGTACTCTCCCCTTACTATGTGCCACTGCTTAATCTTTTTGGGAGACCTTCTTGACGAGAGCTCGAATAGCTCAGATGGGCGGGAGGCCTCGGTTTTGGAATTTGGGGGCTAATATGCTCGATTTTGAAAATCTCGTACATTGGGCCCAAGCTAGTTGGCACGAGCAAGAGCTCATAAAGAAACATGAGTTTAAGCCATGAAAAATTTAAATGAATGATATGTTTGGCGATGGTACCAAGATAGAATCGACATACTCGATGGACTAGTGGTAATGCGACATGACAGGTCGACAGACTAGTTGAGACAAACAGCTGCAGATCGAGTTGAGGGTTGGGGCCATTGGACTAGTGGCACCAAAGATTAAATGGCTTATGAGAAAAATCATTGTTTTGTGCATGCATTGAGGTATGAGACCTTCAAGATGCCCAAGAGGGGTAGTGATGCATCCTAGGGGCTACTAGACGACAAGATGGAGATAAGGGCATATTGTCGTGCCAACACTTAGGGAAGCTCGATGTAGCTTCCTGCACATGAGATCGGGGTGGGGTCGGGATGAGGTCTTTATCCTCATACAGACACAAAGTATTTTTGGGTCTAAGTGTTGAAAGTTTGGGATGTTCACTCAGACTTCGGGTAGAAGTTAGGGACTTCTATTAGGATGGATGATAAAGATGCTCTGATCCACAAGTGGGTGCAATCGGCATAACTGCATCTTGCGAATGTGTGTGATCCCTTCATGATGAAGGGCGTGTGTTATTTGTGAAACACAAAAAGTATGAAAATGAGAAAAGGGTTATGAAAATCATGGAAAGAATTTTTGAGAATCCTTGGAAATGAATTGGGAAACCTTGAAAAAAGGTTTTAATAAACTGAAATTTGAATAAAAACATTTTTTATGAAATGAGGAGTCTAGGACACTCCGATTAAAAATTGATTTATGTGAAAACTCTCACCCAACACCCATTCACTAAGTTGTCGAACTCACCCTCTCACTTTACCCCTTTTCAGGAAACCAAGGGAAAACCAACCTTAAAGATCTATGGGTAGCTAAACCTTAAGGTAGGTATGTAAACTTTATATTTAGTTTTGATCAATGATATTCCTGGAAAGGTACAAGTAAGAAGGATGCCTTACTCCCCATGGTATGGGGGGGGGGGGGGAGAACCCTAAATAAATTGGGAGAGTGGCGAGTTGTTCATGGGGATCCAACCAAACTGGGTCGTCTTGTGACAACTACTGAGCAGGAAGCCACGTAAGCAAAACTAACCAATAACAAAGTTTCACGTGGCAAGTCCGCATGTGTGAAGCTCGCATGCACGACACATTGTCATGTTCTACCTTTTACCTGAGAGGTAAAGTCGAAAGGCTGTCCGCCAAAATCCCTACGACTTGAAAATTGCTCCATTTTGGCCATAAATGAGTGAGATTGAGGCCGAACGATTAATGAATAGATAGACCTGTCAGTCCTTGAGCTCCCTATATAAAGAGCTCCTCCCTATTCGTCTTTCTCATCCCTCAAATGCTCAAAGAAGAAGTGCTTAGTTTCCGATGAAGCTCGAACCAGAGCTCCAACTTGGGCACTTCTCTCCACCTTTGAGGTCGATGTTGGGTTCTCTAGAATTCTAAGGAAGTCATCTACTCGACGACATCCTCCATTCAACTCGATGATCGACAGAGAAGCACCGACGAGCTCGCACAATACCATTGCTACTCGACAGTCTGCAACCTAAGCTGCTTGAGCTCAATTCGAGCCATCCTTAGACCAATTTTGGCCAAACCAAGCTCCCTAGACCACCCCTAGAAGTGCCCCGACCTTCCCTAAACTGAATTGGTAAGTCCCCTTCGCGTAAAATTTACTATTCATAATTGGTTTTGCCTGAAAGAAAAAATTACGAAATTTTCACTACTCATGCCACCAATTGAAGCGTGGTTTGATCCAAGAAGGATATCTAGGAAGAGAGCAACTTATTGGAATCAAAAGCTCCGATTGTCAGATCCTCACCGGTAAGAAATTGAAGCTTTCTCTCTCTAGACTGATTTTTCTAGCGAAGCTTCATTCGAGCTCATTTTTAGCCATTTTCAGTGTGCTAAAGCTTGAAATGACGAGGGAGACATAGGGAAGATGAATGAAATCATGAAAGGGGTAAATTACCCAAGTTTATGGGGTTAATTGAACAAAATAAGATTTTTGGGGTCAAATTGCACTTTTTGGCAAAAATTGGGCAATTTGGGGATTTTTAGAAAATTAAGAGATTTTGTGGCATTAACTCCTAATTGAGGGCTAATTGATAATTTTGATGAAATTGAGGAACAATTGGTAATTTTGTAAAATTAAGAACATATGTGCAAATACTTGGAAGTAAGAGGTTGTTTATGCCATGTTTTCCTTATAAGAATACTTGAACCTTGGAGGAACTAGTCGCACGAGTATTGGTGCAGAGAAGTACATTTACAATTGGAATTTGGTTGGGATAAATGCGTCTCATACCCAATTGGGGACAAACCCGTTGAGTGGGATTTTCTAACATCATGCCCGGTTAGGGTGATGAGTACCATTTTCAATTTTGAAAACCATTTTCCAAAATTGTTCTCCCCTAACTGTGTGAAACTGCTTAAACATTTTGGGAGATGTGTTTGATGAAAGTTGGAATAGCTTTAGTAGGCTGGAGGCCTCAGTTTTGAAACTTATAGGGTCTAAGACCTAGTGCTGGAAAACTCGTGAAGTGGGCCCAAGACCAATGGGCACATGCTGAAGAATAGGAGAATGACACGTGTCCCGGTCAATAGTCATCAGACACTCGGTTAGCAGCCACGTAGACACTAGCAACCAATGGGAGGCTTCCATGTATCTGATCAAAGGGTCAATGACTAACGAAGCAGCTAAGTAGAAGACATGTTAGCTGAGCCAACCAATTACATGCTACCATGTGGCAAGTCCGCACCAATGAGCTTCACACATGTGGAATAGTGTCATCATCTTCCTTATCCAATGTCACTGTTCATCAAGGAAATTTCGCCTTCCATTTCCGATGATGGAATATTCCCTCCAATTATGGCATTTTTCGATGATGATAAGCTCAACTGATATGAAAACCGGTAGAGTAGAGGGTCTCCGAGCTCCCCTCCATTCGTCCTCCACACACCTTAAACATCTGAAGAAGAAGAAGTGCTCGGTTTCCAGACGAAGCTCGAACTAGAGCTCTGACATGGGCACTTCTTTCAACCATAGAAGGTGAATTCAAGTGCTACAAACTCCGGAGGAAGTCAATTATCTAACGGTGCCCTTCATTCGACCTGAGGATCACCGGAGAAGCGCCAACGGGTTCGAACAGTGAAGCTGCTCCATAGGACCCGAGGCTGCCCTATTTTGCCTAGTCCAAATTCGGCCAATTATGACCTCCTACGACTAAACTAAGCCTTCCTCTAGCCTCTCTAGCCTGCACTAGATCTTCTCAAGCAAGTGTGTAAGTCAATTCGGTCCTCCCTCATTGGAATAGTTTGTTTCTAGAGAGAGAAACTGTCCAAATTTCACTAACCAAATTCCCACTGCTTAGGACATGAATTATAGCGGATCTTGATCATTGAAATACCCTGTGGATGAGAGCTTTCTTTCCAAATTAAAAGCTCAGATTGCCGCAACTCTGACAGTAAATTCTCGAAACTTTCTCTCTCTACGTTCATTTTTTCAAGCTTTGTTTGATCTCATTTCAAACCCAAAAACAACAATTCAAAGCTTAGTTAGATCAAATGGAAGTGAAGAGACTGATTAGCACCATAAAAAGAACAATTAACGACATTTGAAAGGCAATTTTGTAGAAATCAAATTCAGTCTATAGAAAGGGGTGAAATTGGGGAAAACATTTTTTGGGAAAATTGATGATTTTGAAATTTGAGGGATCTTTGTGCAATTTTTCTAAAATTGAAGGTCTACTGGCAAAGTAGAGGAACTTGGAGGGCCAATTAGTCATTTTTGGAAAAATTGTGGTTGATCGGTAGTTTTGAAAAGTTAAAGAGACCGATTGGAAATTTTGGAAAAGTTGATTTCCAATTGTGATTTTGAGAAAAATTAAGGACCTAAGGAGGATATTGGAAATCATAGTGACTTAATTGAAGATAATTGAGTATTAGGGACCTAAAGTAAAAAATTATGAACTTTAGGTCCCTAATTGCAATAATGCAAAAATTAGGGCCTAGTTGCAAATACATGGGAATAGGAGGCCTTTCTTGCCAAACCTTTCATCATGAGAAACCATGTAGGGATAAATTTAGATAAGAATGTGAGCGAGGGAGCACAACTTAGACTTGGGAAGCTAATAGGGGATGAACACGTCACGGTTATTGGGTGAGTGGGCTTTCTAACGTCATACTTGGTTGGGGTGGCGAATCACACAAATATTTCCACTTTTAATGAGAGTTTTCATGGCTCTTCCTATTTATATTTGTTTACGGGCTTTAACCCATGCCCACTGGCCTTGGGCCCACTTCATGCATTTTTAAAAAATTAGGCCTTGAGCCATATGAGTTCAAATTTGAGGCCCCTGACCTATTAGAGCAGTTCTAGCTCCCGTCAAGAATGTCTTCCAAATGGTTTAAGCAATGGCACACAATTAGGGGAGAACACTTCTGACAAATTCTCTTTTTAGCTTAAGGCACTCATCACACCAATTGGGTGTGGTGACATAGGTAGGTCTACAAACAACTGATAAACAAATTTTCCTTTCTTAAAAGTCCCCATCATCCCCACTGGGCATGATGTATAAAAAGTCCTACTTACAACCAGTAAGTAGGTTTTCAGTTAATAAAGGTGCTTATCACCCCAATCGGGTATGGCGTTTAAAATATCCCACTCACCCGATGATTGTTACGCGTTCGTCCTCAGCCAGTTTTCCAAGTTTGAGTATGGCTCCCTTGTTTGCATTTCGGCCTCAAGAGTCACTACATGGTTTGACCACTCTTATATGTTAGGGTTTGGCATAAAAGCTTTCTAGCTTTTCAGTATTGGCTATTAGGCCCAAATTTTGGGTTTATTACACTTAGGTCCCTAAAGTTCATACTCCTTGACTTTAGGACCCTAGTGTTAAAATTTTCCCAAATCAAGTCCCAAGGGCTTCCAATGTCCTCCTTGGGTCCTTAATTTAGTTAAAATTGTGAACGGGGCTCAATTTTTCCAAATTCTCAAATCGGTCCCCAATTTTTCTAAAATTACCAATTTGCCCCTACTTTCCAAAAATAGCCAATTGACCCCAATTCTTTCGAAAACTGACCAATTGGTCCTCCAACATCTTTCTAATTGCCAATTGACCTTTAATTTTGACAAATTGCATGGAGGTCCCTCAATTTTTCGAAATACCCAAATTCTACACCATTCTACTAACTGAATGTAATTTCTTCAAATTGGCCATTCAATTGGGGTTATTTTCCAAATAGGTGATATGAATCAATTTCTATACTTCCATACAATTCAATTACACTTTGGATTGTAGGATTTGGGTCTGGAATGAGCTCAAATGGAGTTTCGTCGGAAAATTGGACGTAGAGAGAGAAAGGAGTTAGTAACCCGAGTAGTCTCAAATGAGATCAACGAACTCCAAGCACAAAGGGACACAACTTTTTCCTAAGTAGGAAAAACTATTAAGATGAAGAAAAGAACACCAAGGACGGTCCGCAAGATCTCTATAGATGAGTAAAAGTGGGGTGAAGGCGACAAAGTTGAGTTAAAGGCTAGGTAACCTCAAGGGTGAATTCTGGGAAAACAAGGAGCTTACCAAGAAAGGGAGTCGTAGAAGAGGACATATCCCAACAAAGTGGCAAAGGACCTAACTGAATTGGAAAGAAAAGATACTCTTATAGGTGAAAAAGGACCGAATACAAGGAAATCACACTTCTGCAGGTCCGAAGGTTAAGATAAACTCGAGGAGAAAATAAATGGGAACATAGCATCCAATGATGGAGTAACATGTAGGAATGGGAGGATTATCAAAAGAAAAAAAACTTAATGAACAACAAGGATTGAGTGAATTCTCGTGCAGGAGCCAAGAAATTCTAAAACAAAGAGGATTGGAACTTCCCCATAAGAAAGACAACTTAAATGAAGGGCAACTAAGAACAAGGATAGGATACATAGGACGTACCCAAGGGATTTCCCCAGAAAGGGGCAAACTTAGAAAATGGCATCAATTTGTTCTAGGGTCGGTATCTGTAGAAGCAAAGAAGGGGAGAAATGTATTAAAGAAAGGAGATCTGGAAGGATGTATACGATTCAAGGTCACTCAAGGGAATCATGATTGGATGGTTGGGTAGAGTATGGAACACACAAAACAAACCCAATCCTTAGGAACTCCTTGAAGGGGGAAAGATGGATCGGGACGTAGTAATGACTACACCCTAAAAAAGGGTGACATGGACATCAAGGGCAAGTGAACTCGAGAGACAACTGTCTAAACACACTTGAACAAGGAGTGTAGTAGGGACGAGGCAGTTAGCGAACTGACCCTCGTGAGAATTAGGAATGTAAACCCCAACAAATAGAGGAGAAGTGGAAAGGCCAAGCATTGGAAAAGAAGGATGAAGGAAATCCTTAAAGAATCAATGGCCAAAAACGAATTGGAGACCACACTCAGACCATGAAAAGGATCAAATAAGCCTCACATAAGAAGGTCACAAAATCTTGGAACAAATAGTATCTGAACTCTTCCCAAGGAAGTAAACTTGTACGGGGTGCGAGTATGATTAAGGGTTCAAGGATGTACCCACAAGATTTACAAGTGAGAGTAAATAGGAAGGACAACACCAAAGGATAGCATAAAGTTGCTCTAAGGTCAGATACCCATAAGGGCAAAGAAAGGGGTCCTTGGGAGGTGCATGTCAAACAAAGAGATGATGGAACCAATGGAATTGGGAAAAGCATTCAAGCCCAAAAATGAAATACAAGTAGAGGTGAAAAGACTCTATGATCGAAAGTTCCTCGCACAAGGAATAAGAGGTAAAATGGGAATTTAAAGGCAACGAAGGATCAAGGCGAACAAAATGCATAAAGAGAACGTAAATGTGAGATGGTGTTGTGGACCGATAATGTCACACATAGACGCAGTTTGGTCAGATCCCCATGAGCAACCTGCCACTCCCTTTGGTCCATGAAGGGTTTCACCCTTTTCTAAACCGCGAGTAGTAAGGCGTCATTCTTTCATGTCTTTACTAGAATAACATTATACAAAACTGAATATCTTAAAATTGTCATACTTGTCTTAGAGGGAGGTCTATAAGTTTGGTTTTCCCTTGGTAACCTGGAAGGGGTAAAAGGGAGGGGGTGAGTTCTACAACTTAATGAGCGGGTGTTGGGAGTGAGTTTTAAAAATAGCCACACCAAGGTTATCATTTCTTTAAACACAAGGTTTTTCCTCAAAGTTTGGTTTTCAAAACCTTTAACCTGCCAAGGACGACATTTCCTTTTAAAAAGGTTTTTACTCAATTTTCAATCTTATTTTCCAAAACCTTTTTTTTCCAAGGTTTACTGTAAACCCTATCCATTGATAATAAGAAAAATCATGATAAGAATCGGTCATTTCCAAAGAGAAAACTGAGCCAGTTTATAAACTGTAATCGGTAGAAAAAGGGAAAACCAGGAAATTTAGAAATACCGAGTGACCAAAAGAGTCACAAAATTCATGGAAAAGGGATTTAGGATGAATTGGAAGAGAAAACCAAATGAGTTCAGGTGAACCGGACTTGAACCAGTTTGAACCACTATTGAACTAGTTTCTAACTTCATTTTTCTAGGTGGCTTAGAAAATTCAAAATGGAGAATTGAAGCCACCATTGGATAGAGAATGAATTTAGAAATTTTTAATTTTGAAAAATTTGATCGAATCAGGCTTGAACCTGCCAGTTTAAACATTGAACCTGGTTCGGAACAATGTCATCTTTTTCCTTCAGATGACAGCGGTGTTCACTCGCCGGAAAAGCTAACAACACCGGTGAAGATGAAAAGTCTCCATTGAGGGCGTTTTTGGCCATGAATGATCATAGTAAAGGCGCCAATCGAACGGTCGAGGAGTCCCCGAGCTTGCTATATAAAGAGCTCCTCCTCATTCATCCTCCTTAGACCTAAAAACATTTCTCTTTCTATTGCTCCAATTTTTGGTGAATCTCAAACCAGGGCTTCGACTTAGGCATTTTTATTTGCCAAAGAAGGCGAGGTTAGGTTCCTTAGACTCATGGAGAAGTCAGCTACCTGATGGTTATCACCATTCGATCCGACTATTGCCGAAGAAGCTCCGGCATAATCAAACAGTGAAGCAGCTCCAATAGACTAAAGCTGCCATGTTTCGACAGAGCTGAAAATTACCATATGGAGCCCTTCTTAGGCCAAACCAAGCTCTCCCAACACTTCCACAACCCTCATACTGAATTAGAGCTAAAAGGTAAGCCAATTTGGCTCCCCTCTATAATTTCCAATCAGTGTTAGAGAGAGAACCGATGAAACATCACCGACCAAATTCTCCCTCAATTCGACATGAATTGATGTGATTCTTGATCCTAGGAGAAACCTCAGGATGAGAGCTATCTGCCCCGATCGAAAGCTCGGACCGCCGCACCCCCGACAATAAGCTTTTGAATCTTTCTCTCTCTAAGTTCAGTTTTCAGACCCAAATGACATGATTCAAACCTCCATTGAATCATGTGGAAGTGTAGGAACTAATCCATACCTTCAATTGGATCAAATAACCCCTATTTAATGGTAAATTTGATGAAATCAAATTCGACCAGTTTGAAAGGGGGAAATTGGGGAAACTTTTGGGAGAAATTGGGAATTTCAAAAAATTGTGTGACCAAAGTGCAATTTCCCAAAATTGAGGGCCAATTGGCCATGAAAAGATGCTGGAGGACAAGTTGGTCTATTTTTGAAATTATTGGGGTCAAATTGACATTTTTGTAAAGTAGGGGGAAAATGTTAATTTTTGAAAAGTTGGGGACTAAATTGGAAATTTGGGAAACGTGAACCCCTTTTTGTTATTTTGAATAAATTGAGGTCCCAAAGTGAATTTTAGAAGTCTTGGGACTCAATTTAGTTAAAATTAGCATTGGAACGTAAAGTTAAAGAAAAAGAACCTTAGGGACCTAAATGCAAATAATTAAAAGTTTGGGCATTTTGTTCTTACATGAGGAATGAAGGCTATTATGCCAAATGTTAATAAACAAGGATGTCCAAAAGTCATGTAGGAAGATGAAGGACTGAAATGCGAGCAAAGATAACAATGTGTGAAGGCAAAAAGTCGATCAAGAGGAATACACTGCAGTTATCGGGTGAGTGGGATTTTTCACATCATACCCGGCTGGAATGATGAGTACTTCGGAATGAAAAGCCACTTCTATGCAGAATTTTGACATCACACTTGGTTGGAGTGATTTGGAAATTTCATGGAAAAACTACTTATCAGTTGTAAGTAGATCATACCCAGTTGGTATGATGAACTTCCAAGAAGTAAGCAGAAAACCCACTTACCAGTTGTAAGAGGAGATGTCATCACACCCAATTGTTGTGATGGACTAGTGGAAAAGTTATTTTGTAAGAAGTGCTCTCCTCTAACTGTGTTCCAATGCTTAAAAAATATGGGAGACCTTCTTGACAAGAGCTCAAATAGGTCGGATAGGCCGCAGGCCTCGGTTTTGGAACTTGGGAGCTAAAATGCCTGGTGTTGAAAATCTCGTATAGTGGGCCCAAGGCCAGTTAGCACGAGCAGGAGCTCGTAAAAAAACATGATGATAAGCGATGAAAATTCTAAATAAATGAATTATGTGATTTGTCCGTGGTACTAGGACATGACTGACATACTCGATGGACTGGGAGCAGTGCGACAAGACTAGGTTGACAGGCCATTCTAGACAAACAGCTGCAGGTTGAGTTGAGGGTCGAGGTCGTTGGACTTGTGGCACCAAAGATTAATGGCTTTATGGAAAACTTCATTTGTGCATGCACTTGAGGTTTAGAACCATCAAGATGCCCAAGAGGGGTAGTGATGCGTCCTAGGGGCTACTAGATGATATGGTGGAGATAAGGGCAGTTTGTCGTGCCAGTAGTCAAGGAAGCTCTACGTACCTTCATGCACATGAGACTAGGGTGGGGTCTGGATGACGTCTCTATCCCCATATGGATGTTGGGAACATCCACTCCTTCCCAGGGTAGAAGTGGATGGGCTTCTATCTAGGTGGCCGATAAAGTCTCTCTGACGCCAGAAGTGGGTGCAGTGGACGGGCTGCCTTGCGAATGTGTGATCATGAAACCAAGGTGGGGTCGGGATGAGGTCTCTATTCCCATGTGGACACGGAGTTACTTTTCGGGTTTGAAGGCCGGATGTCGCGAACATCCACTCATTCCAAGGTAGTGCGAATTTGGTTTAATTAGTTTTAATCGTACGCTCTATCATAAATACCCATAATTCTTGGTATTAATTTAATTCATAATTTAATACCTAAATTAAATTATTGGAATTAATACTAATAAATACCTAACAATTTATGATAACATTAATACCGGTAATAAATATCCCTCATTTAATACACAATTTTACACCTATATAAATAGCTCACCCCATTCAACCTCCTCACACCTAAACACTTCTCTCTCTCTCTCTACGACTCCATTTCGTGATGAAGCTCGAACTAGAGCTTTGACTTGGGCATTTTTCTTAACCTCAAAAGGAGAGGTCGGGCTCTTTAGACTCCGGGTGAAGTGAGCTATCTGATAGCAACCTTTAGTCGATATGAGGATCATAAAAGAAGCGCCGACATAATCAAATAGTGAAATAGCTCCGGCAGACTGAAGCTGCCCTATTTTGACTGAGCTAAAATCAGCCAATTCAAGCCCTACTCAGGCCAAAATAGGCCCTCCCAACACTTCCTCAGCCCTTCTACAGCTGAATTAGGACTAAAAGGTAAGCTAATTCAGCTCCCCTATGCAACTTCTGACTGGTGTTAGAGAGAGAGAGTCGATAGAATTTCAATGACAGAATTCTAATCCAATTCGACATCAATTGATGTTATTCTTGATCTTAGGCAGAACCTCAGAAGGAGAGCTACCTACCCAGATAGAAAGCTCAGGCCACCACACCCTCACCGGTGAGCAACTGAAACTTTCTCTCCCTATAGTTTATTTTCTGGCGAAGCTCCGTTTGAGCTCGTTCCTATGTTTAGGCTTGCGATTCAAAGTGCTATGGAATTGTATGAACATGTAGAAACTCAATTTCAACAATTAGAAGTGTTTAATCGGTCAATTTGATGAAATCAAATTCGGCTGCATTAGGAAGTTGAAATTGGGGAAAATTGGGCATTTTCAAAAATTTGAAGGACTAAGATGCAATTTTATAAAATTGAGGGTCAATTGGGTATGATAAGAATGTTGGAAGGCCAATTGAGGAATTTTAGAATTTTTGGGGTGAAACTTACCATTTTTGTAAAGGAAGGCCAAAATGGTAATTTTGGAAAAGTTCGGGGACTAAATTGGAAATTTGGAAAATCAAACCCCTTTTTGTGAATTTGAATAAATTGAGGTCCTCAGATAAAATTTAAAAGTTTCGTGACTAAATTCGAGGAAAAATTGGCATTAGCGACTTAAAGTTACAGAAAAATAACTTTAGGGACCTAATTACAAATAAATAGAAAGTTTGGTTTTCTCATTCATTTGGAATGAATGAAGGCTATTAGACCGAGTGATAATAAACAAGGACGTTCATATCGTGTAGGATTATGAAGTACTAGGAATGCCAGAAAAGATAAGCTCGTGTGAATACAAAGAACCGGTTGAGTGTGTTATTTACATCATACCCGGTTGGAATGATCAGCACTTTTTTTTTTAAAATGGAAGCCATTGTGAGTGGGTTATTCACAACATACACGGTTGGGATGATGAGCACCTTTTCTAAATTAGAAGTCAATGTGAGTGGGCTTACTAATGTCATACCCGGTTGGGATGAAGAACAGTTTAAAGTAAAAAACCACTTACCGGTTGTGAGTGGATTATCCACATCATACCCGGTTGGGATGATAGGCACCTTTTCTAAATTAGAAGTCATCATGAGTGGGTTAATCACATCATACCCAGTTGGTATGATGAGCACCTTTTCTAAATTAGAAGTCATCGTGAGTGGGCTTACTAACGTCATAACCAGTTGGGATGATGAGCACAACTTAAAGTTAAAAACCACTTACTGGTTGTGAGTGAAATTTTATATCATACCCGGTTGGGAATGATAAGTACCTCGAAATGAAAACCCACTATTTAGTGGTATTTTAAACATGACAGCTTAGAGAAGTGATGTGAAAATTATGCGGAAAAACTACTTACTGGTCGTAAGTAGATCATACCCAGTTGGTATGTTGAAACTTTCTCGAAGGAAGTGGAAAACCCGTTCATCAGTTATGAGCGGAGATGTCCTCATACTCGGTTGGTATGATGGACAGTTGGAAACATATTTTGTCGAAAGTGCTCTCCCCTGACTATGTGCCAATGCTTAAATGATTTGCGAGACCTTCTTTACGGGAGCTCGAATAGCTCTTATAGGCCAGGGGCCTCGGTTTTGGAACTTGGGGGCTACTATGCCCAGTTTTGAAAATCTTGAATAGTGGGCCATAGGTCATTGGGCACAAGTAGAAGCTCATAAACAAACATGAGATATGTGCCATTAAACTTTAATAAATAAATTGTTTAGCTATGGTACCAAGACAAGACCAACATATTCAGTTAACTAGTGGTAGTGCGACATGACAGGTCTCCGGACTAGTCAAGACAAACAGCTGCAGGTTGAGTTGAAGGTCGAGGCTGTTGGACTAATAGCACCACAGATTACATGGCATGATAATAAAATACTGTTTGTGCATGCACTATAATTACGAGACCATCAAGATGCTTAAGAGGGGTAGTGATGCGTTCTAAGGGCCCTAGACGACCTGGTGAGTATAAGGACAGTTCATCGTACTAGGTGACCGTGTGAAATTTGGAGTAGCACCAAGCGTATTAGACCGAGGTGGGGACAGGATGAGGTCTCTGTCCTCATATGAACACGGAGAATTGATTTCGAGATTGAGGGTTAGATGTCGCGTACATCCACTCATTCTAAGGGTAGAAGTGGATGTGCTTCTATCTAGGTGACTGATAAAGTCGCTCCGATGCCACAAGTGGGTTCAGTGGATATAGTGGCCTGCAAAAGTGGGTGATGACACACCGTGATTAATAAGAAATGGTGATAACAACTGAGCTGAAAGAAAGCAGTCTGACACACTCCAATACAATTCTTTTTACTAAAGGTTAAAAATTTTAAAAACCCATTCACTAAGTAGTCATACTCATCCCCTCCCTTATATCCCTTTCAGGAAATTCCAGAAAGCATACCCTTAAATACCATCAACTAAGACGCCTGTGAGACAGGTATGATAAATTTAAAATATTATGCAGTTTTGATTTATGTTATTCCAAGAAAATGTGCAAGCTTAAAAGATGCCTTACTCTTTATGGTTTATAATAAAAGGAAACCCTTTAATAAACCGAGAGAGTGGCGGGTTGATCATGGGTATCCGACCAAACCGGGTTGGGGCATGAAAATGTTGTACCCCTTTATTTTGGGAAGAAGTGGGGGAAAGAAAGTTGGGAAGGGTCGAACTAATAGAGGATGCCACAAAGAAGATCAAGCTAATCAGGCGTCGCCTTAAGGCCGCTTAGGACATGCAAAAGAGTTATGTGAATCATCGTAGAAGAGATTTGGAGTTTGATGTGGGAGACCAAGTGTTTCTCAGTGTATCTCCATGGAGGGGAATACTTATGTTTCAACAACAGGGAAAGTTGAAACTAAGGTATATCGGTCCTTATCCCATTGTTTAAAGGATAGGAACAATGGCCTACAAATTGGAACTATCTCCAAACATACAGAGAATACTTGATGTATTTCATATCTCCGTACTTCAAAAGTACCAGCCTGATCCTAGCCATGTGTTGGATCAACCTCCACCAAAATTGTCAGAGAATTTGACCTATCAAGCTAAATTGGTATGAATCATCGACTGGAGGGATAAAAACTTGAGAAATAAGAGGATTCCTATGGTCAAGATTCTTTGGCAAAACGGACATGTGTAAGAAGAGACATTGGAGACTAAGAGTGTAATGACTCCCAACACTTCTACAACCCTTATACGACTAAATTAGAGGTGAAAGGTAAGCCAATTTGGCTCCCCTCTATAATTTCTTATCAGTGTTAGAGAGAGAACTAGCGTAATTTCACTAACTGAATTCTCCCTCATTTCGACATGAATTGATGTGATTCTTGATCCTAGGAGTAAGCTTAGGATGAGAGCTATCTGCCCCGATCGAAAGCTCGGACCTCCGCACTCTTGACGGTAAGATTTTGAAGCTTTCTCTCTCTATGTTCAGTTTTCCAAAAAATCTCTGCTTGAGCTCAATTTAGACCCAAATGATGCGATTCAAAGTTCCTTTGAATTGTGTGGAAGTGTAAGAGCTAATCCATACCTTCAATTGGATCAAATAACCCTGATTGAATGGTCAAGTTGATGAAATCAAATTTGACTAGTTTGGAAAGGGAAATTTAGGGGAAATTTTTTGGGGAAATTGGGAATTTAAAAAAATTGAGGGACCAAAGTGCAATTTCACAAAATTGAAGGCCAATTGGCCATGAAAAAATATTGGAGACCAATTGGTCGATTTTTAAAATTATTGTTGTCAAATAGTGAAATAGCTCCAATGGACCGAAGTTGCCTTATTTTGGCCAAGAAAAAATTGGCCAAATTTAGCCCTCTGCAGGCTAAACCAAGCCCTCTCGACTCTCCCACAACCCTCACACGACCATAATGGAGCTGAAAAGTGAGCCAATTCGACCTCTTTTGTCATTTTCGTTCGACATTAGAGAGAGAAACCGTGAAAAGTTCACTAACTAAATTCTCCATCAATTCGATATGAATTGTTGGAATTCTTGATCCTAGAAGTAACCTTAGAACAAGAGCTACCTGCCTAGATAGAAAGCTCGGACCGCCGCACCTTCGACGATAAACTTTCGAAGCTTTCTCTTTCTACGCATAGTTTTCTAGCGAAGCCCCATTTGAGCTCGTTTTGACCACAATTCATGCGATTCAAAGCTCAATTTAATTGTATGGATGTGTAGGAACAGTATTATACCTCCAATTTAAGCAATCAACCCCGATTGAATGGTCAATTTAATGAAATCGAATTCGGCCAGTTTGAAAAGGTGAAAATGGGGGAAACTTTTGGGGAAATTTGGAGATTTCATAAAATTGAGGGACCAAATTGCAATTTCATAAAATTGAGGGACAATTGGCCATGAAAAGGATGTTGGAGGACCAATTGGTCGATTTTTGAAAATAATTGGGGTCAAATTGCCATTTTTGTAAAGTAGGGGCAAAATGGTAATTTTTGAATAGTTGGGGACCAAATTGGAAATTTGGAAAGCTTGAGCCCCTTAAACAATTTTGAGAAATTGAGAACCCAAAGTGAATTTTTGGAAGTTTCGGGACTCAATTTGGTGAAAATTTAGCATTAGGGACCTAAAGTTAAGGAAAATGAAGTTTAGGGACTTAAGTGCAATTAAATGGAAAATTTGAGCCTAGTCGTTCATATGTGAGAAAATGAAGGCTGTTATGCCAAATATTAATAGATAATGATGTCCAAATTATCTAGGAACACGAGGGACTAAAATGCCAGCAAGGACAAGCTAGCGTGGAAACAAAAACCGACTGGAGAAAAGTATACTTCAGTTTTTGGGTGAGTGGGTTTATTCACATCATACCCGGTTGGGATGATGAGCACATCGGAAATGAAAAACCGCTTATATGTGGGATTTTAAAATCATACCCAGTTGGAGTGATGTGAGAACTAAGTGGAAAAAATAACTTACTAGTTGTAAGTAGAGAGATCATACCTAGTTGGAATGATGGACTTCCTGAAAGAAAGGAGAAAAAATCGCTTACCGGTTGTAAGCAGAGAGGTCATCACACCCAGTTGGTGTGATGAATGGAAAGATTATTTTGTCAGAAGTGTTCTCCCCTGAATATGTGCCAATGCTTAAAAGTTTTGGGAGAGCTTCTTGATGAGAGCTAGAATAGCTCATATAGGCTAGAGGACTCAATTTTAGAACTTATGGGGCTAAATGCCCGGTTTTGGAAAATGATGTACAATGGGACCTGGGCCAGTTGGCACAAGTAGGAGCTCGTAAAAAAACATGATATTTAAGCCATGAAAATTCATAATTAATGGATTATGATATTTCGCAATGGTACTAAGATAGGACCGACATACTCAATGGACTGGAGGCAGTGCAACAAGGCCAGGTCGACGGACTAGTGTAGACAAACAGCTACAGGTCGAGTTGAGTATCGGGGCCATTGGACCAGTGGCACTAAAGATAAATGGCTTTGTGGAAAACTATTGTTTGTGTATGCACAAGTGTGAGACCATTAAGATGCCCAAGAGGGGTAGTGATGCGTTCTAAGGGTTACTGGACAACATGATGGAGATAAAGGCAGTTTGTCGTGTCGGCAGTTATGGAAGCTTGACGTAGATTCATGCGCATGAGTCTGGGGTGGGGTCGGGATTAGGTCTCTTTCCTCATACGGATACAGAGTTGATTTCGAGTTTGAGGGTCGAATGTCATGAACATCCACTCAAACCTAAGGTAGAAGTGGATGGGCTTCTATCTAGTTGGCCGGTAAAGTCTCTCCGACACCACAAGTGGGTGAAATGGATGGGCTGCCCTGCGAGTGTGTGATCCCTTCCTGATGAAGGGCGTGTGTTGACTATTAAACACACATAATGTTGGAAATTAGGAAAAAGGGTTTTGAAAATTAGAAATTTGAGGAAAGAATCTTTTTAAAGGAAATAATAAGTCTGGTACACTCTGATTAAAAGCTCTTTTAATTATGAAAACTTAATCCCAACCCCCCATTCACTGAGTTGTAGAAACTCACCCCTATTTTATATCTATTTTCAAGAAAATAGAGAAAATGTCTAAGGAAAACACCCGGTTCTACCCTCTATCAGGTATGCTTAAAAGTTATTTGAAGCCTACATTTTTATTGATTTATGTTATTCTAGGGAACAAGGTTAAATTATGCTTGGCTCCTCTCAAGTTTGAAAGGGGGAAACCTCTCTTAAACCAAAGGAGTGGCAGATTCATCACGGGGATCCGACCAAATCGAGTCGGGACATGACAACACTTCTAACAAAAACATATTTTCACTTCATCACACCAACCGGGTGTGATGATATTTCTGCTTACAACCGGCAAGCGAGTTTCTTCTTTCTTCAAGGAAGTCCATCATACCAACCAGGTATGATTTCCTCTACTTACAACTGGTAAGTAAGTTTTTAACTTAGTTCGCCCATCATCCCATTCGGGTATGATGTTGAAATCCCACTTACAAGTGAATTTTCGTTTCTAAAGTGCTCACCATCCCAACCGTGTATGATGTAAATAAGCCCACTCACCCAATAACCGTGACATGTTCGTCCTCAGTTGGTTTTCAAAGTTGACACGAGCTTTCTCTTGCTAGCATTCTGATCACACTTGTCCCTACACGAATTGGGCAGCCTTTTCACTTAAGGTTTGGAATAAAGCCTAGGCTCATAAATTATCGATAAATTACATTTAGGTCTCAAAAGTTTATTTTTCTTAACTTTAGGTCTCCAATGCCAACTTTTGCCCAATTTGAGTTCTCATTTCATCCAAATTATGTTTGTACTTGTCATGTTTACTATCTGACTTTTCCTTACTTGAGTCACATTTTTCCTCGGGACCATCGGGCTTACATGTCCCTTACAGCATGGCATATTCCAGAACTTATCCCTGTCCATTAGATTTCTGTAACACTTCCTTCAGGGTTGTTCTGAACTTTCTAACCTTTCAGGGATATTATAACTTCATCCCTCTTTACGTCTCGTAGTATTCCTCGACTACCTTTACTGTTGTCCAATCATCCTTCATGCCTTTGACATCATGCCTTACATAACCGTGTTAATTTTTTCTTATCCACTTGTCCTTTCCCAACTTCTTTATTGGGTCTTTCTGGTGCCAATCATTGGGTTTCCTGATGACTTACCGTCACGCTAGGATTTTTCCCTTCTTAGGTCCTTCCTTACTTCTAGTGGCATCCTTTAATCAAGGACTTTCCCTTTCATCCATACACTCTTGCTTGCTCGTGAACATTTCACGATTATTTATTTTGAGTTGATCCCTTTCAGTCTATGTCTCGATTACTTTTTTTGGGGAGTTCCATTTTTACGGTTTCATTCTCTACTATGTCCTTCAAAGTAGAGATTTCCACCTCAAGAGCTACATGTTCAACCTTATTACCATTCCTTGAAAGTTTCATTTCTTCATCTCCTTACACCCTTTCCATATTGGGGAAATTTCCCACTTTCAATCCTCTATTGTCTTAAACCTCCATTTCATTCCTTATTCCCTATCCAAGAACTTCCTACTATTGGTCTTATTTCATGTATTCCACCCTATGCTCAGTCGTCCACTCTTTGGGCTTCATCAAGAGAGCGTGAACCACAACCAGTCTTGATGTCAGTGGTCATTTCCTTTAATCACTTCTTAACTAGAGGGCTCACTTCTCCAAGGTTTCTTAGATGTGCTTTCCTCTATTTTCTTTTTATGGCAATCCACCCCTTCCTTACTTATACGACATCTTTTGATGCTATCTTTCTACTTACCCATTCCTTGGGTTTAACTTACTCCTTGGGTCCTCATATATGCTTTCCCCAATTCCTTCACTCTAGCATGAACTTCATTTGCAAGTTTATCTCCTTATCCCTTGTCATTTGGTTCCATTACCTCTTAGTTTGGATACGTACGCCCCTTTTAGGGTTTCCTTCCTTGGTAGGATTCTTTCCTTTTTTCTAGGAATCCCTTTTTTGCCCTTAAGGGCATCTAACCTTAAATCTGCTTCATGACATCCTTGAATGCCATCCTTCCTATTTCCCTTTCTTTGGAAATTTGGTGAGTACGTTCTTTGGATTTTCGCTTGTATCTCATAACAAGTTAATTTTTTTTATAGGAAATAGAACTTTCATTTATTATAACGAATTTTAGAGTTTTGGCTATATTTATCCAGGGGAATTTTGGTAAGTACTAGCTACACTACTAGGATCTTGGGTGAGGTTGTATACTCTAGTTATACCCTCGACATAGTGGCTATGTCTTGCCCTCCGTCTAGTGCCCTTGGGTTTCCTTGAGGTGGTCGTAGGGTACTTCATCGTATATTGTCCCTAAGGGCTGGGTAGCTCTTTGCAAAGTGGCCAAACTGTATGCATTCATAGCATACTCGACATGGTCCTTCTTGGCTTTTCTAGCACTTGGGGCAATAGGGGTTTCTCTTTTGTGAAGTTTTACTCGCCTCCCTTTAGGTATGATAACCTTCCATTGTCCTAGGGAACCCCATTCTTGTTCCCCATTTCTGCCCACTAGCCTCCTTTTGTCCTCCTCAACTATTCTGGCCTCCTTCCTCATTCTTGCTGCTCTGCTCTATCCGACAGCATCTCGTTTGTACCAGACGCTCACACTCATGGGCCATGCTGATGACGGCAGCCAAATCTATGGGGCATCCTAGTACTCCCATTCGGTCTTGTATGTCCATATTAAGACCATCCACGAATTGTTGGCAAACATTTGTAGGTCCAGCTAGGTTAAAGGCAAAGGGGTCTTAACTCGTTAAACTTGGTTTCATATTCCGAGATAGAGTTAAGCCCTTGTCGAAGTCTGAGGAAGTCTTGCTTCTTCTCGTTGATCAAATGTGGGGCTAGGTATTCCTTCATATACCTTTCCTCGAATTGCTCCCATGTGGGGGTGGTGGCATGCAAGCTTCTGATGTTATCCCACCACCTCTTTGCATTGGTGTCCAGGAAAAACTCTAACAGAATTACCATATCCTTTGGTAAAATCCTGACTATCCCCATGAGTTTCTTGAAGCTGGCCAACTAGTCCATAGTAGCAACAACATTCTTCTCTCCTAAGAAAGGCTTACATCCTAGTTAACGGAGGGTTTTGAGGTTTTTGGGGATGTCAACGGGAGGAGAAGTGTTAGTAGGAGGGGGCTGAGATTGTACTTCCTCGGGCTCAGCTCGAGAGTTAGTGTCCCCCTCAGGGGTGTGGTTAGCCCGTCGAAACACTCGCGTGAACTCTTCATACAATTTCTAGTGCTTTGAGCTTAGTCCAGGTGGAACTGCCTGAGCTTCTCGGGGAGTTTCCATAGGGATGGGTTGTTGGGAAGTGTCAATGACTTCGACTCTAGTTCTCTTGGTTTCTCTCTTGGGAGCCATCTGTAAATTTTAAAATTTATTCCTCTTAGTTACTATTTTATATAGTCTTGATAATATATTCGAGGAAACAAGCTCTGATATCACTCAAGTTGTAACGCTCCGACCCGGTTTGGTCGGATCCCTGTGAGCAACCCGCTACTCCCTTTGGTCTATGAAGGATTTTACCCATTGTAAATCACATTCCTTAAATAGCATTATACAAAACTGAATATCTTAAAATTGATGTACATGTCTTAAAATTTCAATATAGGGAGGTCTCTAAGTTTGGTTTTCCCTCGGTTACCAAAAAGGGGTAAAAGGGAGGGGGTAAGTTCTACAACTCAGTAAATGCGTGTTGGGAGTGAGTTTTAAAGATAGACATGGCAAGGTTATCTTTAAGAAGAAAGTTTTTCCTCAAAGTTCAGTTATGTTTTCAGAACCTTTACCTAGCCAAGGGTGACATTTTCCTTTTAACAGGGTTTTCTCAATTTCAAATTCTTTTCCAAAAACCTCTTTCAAAGGTTTATCAATTCTTTCCCAAAGATTTTTGAATCCTTTCCAAGGTTTTCAAAACCTTTTTCCCATCTCTATTTTAGGTGTGTTTAGCAAACCACACACGCCTATCATCAAGAAGGGAACACACATTTGCAAGTGTAGCACGTCCACTGCACCCGCTTGTGATTTGGAGTGTCTTAAACGGCCACCAAGATAAAAGCCTGTCCACTTCTACCCTTGGTATGAGTGGATGTTCTCAACATCCAACCCTTAGACCTGAATACCACTCTGTGTCCGTATGAGTGGAGTCCCAACATAGTAACTCCATGACTAAATAGTATGACGAGAAATGCAAACGCAGTAGCTTCTCCTTCCCTTATCGCCATCATGTCGTTTAGCAGCCTTTAGGAACCATCACTACCCTAGGGCGTCTTCTTGATGGTCCCATACCACAAGTGCATACACAAATAATAGTTTTCATTTTTTTCTTAGCCATTCTCTTTGGTTCCTATGGTCCAATGACCCCGACACTCAACCTGGCCTACAATTATTTATCTAACTAGTCCGTCGACCTAGCCCTAACGCACTGCCGCTAGCCCATCGAGCCTTGTTTGTCCAGACTTGGTACTGTGGTGAATCACATAGTAAATTCCACTTTTTAATGAGAGTTTTCATGGCTTTTCATATTTATGTTTTTTTATGAGCTTTTGTATAAGGGGATCAAGTTTCCTAAATTTCCAATTTGGTCCCCAACTTTTCAAAAATTACCATTTTGCCCCCACTTTCCAAAAATGGCAATTTGACCCCAAATGTTCCCAAAATCAACCAATTAGTCCTCCAACATCTTTTCCATGGCCAATTGACCCTCAATTTTGGGAAATTGCAAAGAAGTCCCTCAATTTTACGAAATCCCCAATTTCCCCCAAATTTCTTCCCTAATTTCTCCCCTTCAAACTGACCGAATTTAATTTCTTCAAATTGGCCATTCAATCGAGGTTAATTACAACAATTGAAGGTATGGATCAGTTTCTATACTTCCATATGATTCAATTGATCTTTGAACCGTGTCATTTGGGTCCGAAATGAGCTCAAACGGAGCTTCAATGGAAAATTGTGTGTAGAGAGAGAAAGATTCGAAAGGTTACTGTTAGAGGTGCGGCGGTCTGAGCTCTCTATTGGAGAAGGTAGCTCTTTTCCTAAGGAAACTTCTAGGATCAAGAATTCCTATAATTGACCTCGAATCGATGGAGAATTTTATTAGTGAAATTCTGTAGTTTCTCTCTCTAACTTTGACCTGCAATGACTGAGGAGGGCCAAATTGGCTTACCTTTTCTCAAAGTTCAGTTATGTAAAATTTTAAATTTCATACAGTTTTGATTATGCTATTCTAGGAAAAATGTGTAAGTTAAAGGACGCCTTACTCTTTACGGTTTACGATAAGGGGAAACCCTTTAATAAACCGGGAGAGTGGTGGGTTGATCACGGGGATCCGACCAAACCAGGTCGGGGCGTGACAAAAGTCTACGCTCTCTTCGACTCAAAAGCAGAGAGATCCTTCATAAAGGAAAATCTAATCCCAAGTCTTCCCCTAGAACTAACCTCTATATAACAAAGTCTCAACATCCTCACACCCTTAGGAGAAGGACTAAATAGGGACAAACAATTAAAGGTTTGTGAGATCATGATTGGAGGAGTCAAAATAGAGGCGGATTTGATCCCATTACCTTTGAGGGAGGTAGAAATTATATTGGTAATGGATTGGTTGAGTACATATCAAGCCAAGATGGATTGTGGAAAAAAAAGTAATAACTTTTCACACTCCCGAAACACTCGTACTATGTTTCCAAGGAGACCGAGGGAAGGGAGAAGTACAAATGGTGTCCTACATAAGAGCCCAAAAGATGATAGTGAAAGGTTTTAAAGCTTTTTTGGTAATGATCATCAATGGGAAGCCCAAGGGGAATGGACCAGAAGGCATCCTGGTAGTTGAACACTACCTGGATGTATTTCTAGAAGAATTACCCTGATTATCCCTAAGCCGACAATTGGAAATTACCACAGAATTAATCCCTAGAACACATTCCATATCCCAAGCCCCTTATCGCATGGCTCTAGCGGAGTTAAAGGAATTAAAGGAATAGCTAGACGAGCTATTGGAGAAGGGTTTCATACGCCCTAGTCAGTCTCCATGGGGTGCCCTAGTCCTATTCATAAAGAAAAAAGACGGAAGCATGAGGTTGTGCATAGACTATCGAAAGTTGAATCGGGTCACTATAAAGAATAAGTATCCACTTCCACATATCAACAACCTATTTGATCAACTAAACGGAGCAGCCTACTTCTCCAAGATAGACCTTCAGTCAGGATACCAACAACTCAGGATCCGAGAGGAAGATATCCCTAAGACTGCCTTTTGATACCGATACGGACATTATGAGTTCAAGGTGATGCCTTTTGGCTTGACAATAGTATTCGCCCTTAAGATTTGGTGACATTACCTATATGGGGTTAAGTTTATGATATAGACCGACCACAAGAGTCTTAAGTACTTCCTAACTTAGAGGGAGTTGAACCTTCACCAGAGGATATGGCTGGAGTTAGTAAAGGATTATGACCTTGTGATAGAAGACAAACTACTTACCCTTATTGCAGCTACTAGGAAGAATGGAAGTGGACCTTAAGGTAGACAAGAGAAAGAAATGCTTATTAGCTGACATAGTGGTAAGACCTAGCCTAATAGAGCAAATTAAGGTCCAGCAATAAGGGGATAAGGAACTCCAGTACAATTTGGACCCGGTCAACAGAGGTATGAGACTGGACTACGACCTTCGAAGCAAAGGGTAAATTGAGAAGTTGACAAATCCAAAGTGGCTCAAAGAGTTATAAAAATCATGGAAAGAAACCTTGGGACAATTGGGAAATGAAAACCAGACCAATTCAGGGTGAACCAAACCTAAACCGATTTTAACCGGTTTGAACCGGTCTCTAAATTCATTTTTCTAGGTGGCTTAAAAAATTTTAATTATGATAAAATTGGTCGAATCGGGCCTGAACTAGTCGATTTATGTATTAAACTCGATTGGACCGGTCCAGTCCGGTTCAGAATAGTGTCATCTTCTTCCTCAAGATGACAATATTGTTCTTTCGATACAAAAATAGATAAAGCCAACAAAGGAAAAATGGCTCCGTTCAATCCATTTCATGGCGAGGATAAGCTCGACCAAAAAGGAATGTTGTCAGGTAGAGGGTCCTCGAGCTCCCTATATAAAGAGATTCTTTCCATTCATCATCCACACACATGAAATCTCCATTCTCTCTCAACTGCTCAATTTTTTGATGAAGCTCGAACCAGAGCTTCGATATAGGCATTTTTCTTAGCCTAAGAAGGAGAGGTCAGGTCCGACAGACTCCAGGGGAAGTCTGCTACATGATAGCACCTTCCTTTCAACCTGAGGACCACTGGAGCAGCTCCGATGGACCGAAGCTGCCCTATTTTAGCTAAGCTAAATTTCACCAATTTCAGCCCTCCTCCAGCCAAACCAAGCCTTCCAAACACCCCCACAGCCCTCATACGACCTCAACAGAGCTAAAAGGTAAGCCAATTCGACCCTTCTCAATCGTTGCAGGTCAGTGTTAGAGAGAGAAAGTGCTAAAATTTACTGACAAAATTCTTCATCAACTCGATATCAATTGTAGCAATTCTTGATCCTAGAAGGAACCTTAGGACAAGAGCTACCTTCCCCAATCAAGAGCTTGAACCGTCATACCTCCAACGGTAAGCTTTTTCTCTCTACTATTAGTTTTTCGGCAAAGCTCCATTTGAGCTCAATTTAGTCCCAAAGGCTGTGATTGAAAGCTCAATTGAATCATATGAAAGTGTTGAGCAAAAAACCCAGATTGAATGGTCAACTTCAAGAAATAAAATTCGGTCATTTTGAAGAGGAGAAATTGGGGGAAACTTTTGGGGAAAATTGGGATTTTCAAAAAATTGAGGGACCACTTTACAATTTCCCAAAATTGAAGACCAATTGACCATGAGAAAGATGTTGGAGGACCAATTGGTCACTTTTTGAAACATTTGGGGTAAAATTGCCATTTTTAGAAAGTAGGGGCAAAATGGTAATTTTTGAAAAGTTGGGGACCAAATTGGAAATATGGAAAACTTGAGCCCCTTATACAATTTTAAGTAAAATGAGGACTCAAAGGGAATTTTTGAAACCTTGGGACTCAAATTGGGGAAAATTTGGCATTAGGGACCTAAAGTTAAGAAAAATGAACTTTAGATAACTAAGTGCAATTTATCAATAATTTGTAAGCCTAGGCATTTATGCCAAACCGTAAGTGATAAGGCTACCCAAATCATGTAGGGACAAGTGTGATTGGAATGCAAGAAAGAGAAAGCTAGCGTAGACTTGGAAAATCGACCGATGACGAACACGTCACGGTTATCTGGTGAGTGGGCATATGTACATCATACCCGGTTGGAATGGTGAGGAATTTAGAAATGAAAAACCACTTGTGAGTGAGACTTTAACACCATACCTGGTTGGGGTGATGGGCGATTTAAGCTAAAACCTACTTACTAGTTGTAAGTAGAGGAAATCATACTAGGTTGGTATGATGGACTTCCTTGAAGGAAAGAGAGCCAGCTTGTCAGTTGTAAGTGTAGATGTCATCACACCCGGTTGGTGGGATGAAGTGAAAATATATTTTTGTCAAAAGTGTTCTCCCCTGATTGTGTGCCAATGCTTAAACTATTTGGGAAAGCTTTTTTATGGGAGCAAGAATAGCTCATATAGGCCAGACGCCTCGATTTTTGGACTCATGGGGCTAAATGCCCGGTTTTGGAAAAATAACGTGCAGTGGGCCCAAGGCCAATGGGCACAAGCAGGAGCTCATAAACCAACTTGAAATGAGAAAGCCATGAAATCTCTAATGAACTTGTTGGGTGATTTTCACCATGGTACCAAGTCAAGACAAACAATACTCAATGGAATGGCGGCATTGTGTCAGGGCCAGGTCGATGGACAGGCCTAGACAAACAACTACAGGTCAGGTTGAGGGTCAGGGTCATTGGACTAGTGGCACCAAAGATAAATGGCTAAATGTGAAAACATTTGTTTTGTGCATGCACTTGAGGTACATGATCATCAAGATGCTCAAGAGAGGTAGTGATGGATCCTAAGGGCTACTGGATGACATGGTGGAGATGAGGGCAGTTTGTTGTGCCAGTGCATGAGACCGGGCTGGGGTCAGGATGAGGTCTCTTTTAAAAGTTTCAGGACTCAATTTGAGGAAAAACCGGCATTAGAGACTTAAAGTTTAAGAGAAATAACTTTAGGGACCTAATTGCAAATAAATGAAAGTTTGACTTTCTCATTCATTTAGAATGAATGAAGGCTATTAGGCTGAAGGTTAATGAACCGAGATGTTCATATCGTGTAGGAACATGATGTACCGAGAACGCCAGCAAGGCATGAATACAAAGAACCAGTCTAGTGGAATTCACGGTATTAACGGGTGAGTGGATTTACTAAAGTAATACCTAGTTGGGATGATGAGCACAACTTAAAGTTAAAAACCACTTACTAGTTTTGAGTGGGATTTTATATCATACCTGCTTGGGGATGATAAGCACATCGAAATAAAAAAATCACTACTATTTGGTATTTTAAACATCACAACTTAGACGAGTGATATGAAAACCATGCGAAAAAACTACTTACTTATTGTAAGTAGATCATACTCAGTTGGTATGATGAAACTTTCTTGAAGGAAGTTGAAAACCCATTCATCGGTTATGAACGGAGATGTCCTTATACCCGGGCAAGATAAAGGACAGTGAAAACATATTTTTGTTGGAAGTGCTCTCCCCTGACTGTATCCCAGTGCTTGAAATATTTGGGAGACCTTCTTGACGGGAGCTCGAATAGCTATGATAGGCTGGTGGCATCGGTTTTGGAACTTAGGGGTTAGTACGCCCAATTTTGAAAATCATGCATTGTGGGCCCAACGCTAGTTGGCACGAGTAGGAGCTCGTAAACAAACATGAATTTTGTGCCATAAAACGTTAAATTTTTGTCCATGGTACCAAGATAGGACCGACATACTCAGTCAACTAGCAGCAGTGCGACATGACAGGTTGACGGACCAGTCAAGACAAACAACTACGCATTGAGTTTAGAGTCGGGGCCATTGGACCAGTGGCACCACAGATTATATGGCATAATGAGACAATATTGATTATGCATACAATATGATTACGGGATCATCAAGACACCCAAGAGGGGTAGTGATGCATGCTAAGGGCACTAGACTACTTGGTGAGTATAGGGGCAGTTCGTCTTACCAGGTGACCGTGCGAAATTGGGAGTAGCACTAAGCGCATGAGACAGGGTGAGGACGGGATGAGGTCTCTATCCTCAGACGGACACGAAGAATTGATTTCGGGATTGAGGGTCGAATGTCGCGTACATCCACTCATTGTCAGGGTAGAAGTGGACGTAATTCTATTTGGGTGGCCAGTAAAGTTGCTTTGAAACCACAAGTGGGTTCAATGGACTTACTGACCTGTGAATGTGTGTTTAACCTTCATGGTGAAGGATGTGTGTTAGGTGATGACACACAGTGATTAAATAAGGAAATGGTGATAAAACCTGAATTTTGAATGAAATGATTTTTGAAAGAAAAGAGTTTGACACACTCCGATACAAATATTTTTCATAATAGTAAAAGTTTTGAAAAACCCATTCAATGAGTAGTCGTACTCACCTCCTCCCTTATATCCCTTTTAGAAAATATTGGAAAGCCTACCCTTAAACACCATTAACTAAGATGCCTGTGAGACAGGTATGACAAATTTAAAATATTATGCAGTTTTGATTATGCTATTCCTGGAAAAGGTGTAGGTTTAAAGGGCATCTTACTCTTTACGATTTATAATAAGGGGAAACCCTTTAATAAATTGAGAGAGTGGTAGATTGATCATGGGGATCCAACCAAAGAGGGTCAGGACGTGACATGAAAACTCCATTCACTCTCAATTGCTCCATTTTCTGGTGAAGCTCAAACCAGAGCTACATGCCTGTAGTCTTCGTTTGCTCTGAGGGTCGTCCGAGAAGCGCCGGCGTGATGGAATAGTGAAGTAGCTCCAGCGCACCGAAGTTGTCCTATTTTGGCCAAGCTGAAATTGGCCAATTCGAGCCCTCCTCAGGCCAAACTAAGCCTTCCCAACACCTCCACAGCCCTCCTACAGCTGAATTAGGACTGAAAGGTAAGCCAATTCGGCCCTCCTCTGCAATTTCTGACCAATGCTAGAGAGAGAACCGTAGAATTTCGATGATGAAATTATAAATTAATTCGACATCAATTGATGCAATTCTTAATTCTATGATGAACCTCAGATGAGAGTTATCTACCCAGATTGAAAGGCCTCGACGGTGAGTAAATGAAGCTTTCTCTATCTGCAATTTGTTTTCCAACGAAACTTCGTTTGGGCTAGTTCTTGCATCAAAACTTGCGATTCAAAGAGCTATTGAATCGTATGAAGATGTAGGAACTCAATTTTAACTTCAATTTCAACAAAGTGAAGTGTTTAATTGGTCAATTAGATAAAATCAAATTCGGTTGTGTTAAAAAGTTGAAATTCGGGGAAAATTGGGGAAATTTTTGGGATTTTCAAAAATTCGAAGGACCAAGATGAAATTTTATAAAATTAAGGTTCAATTTGCCATGATAAGAATGTTAGAGGGCCAATTGAAGAATTTTAGAATTTTTGGGGTGAAACTTACCATTTTTGTGAAGGAAGGGCAAAATGGTAATTTTGGAAAAGTTAGGGGACCAAATTGGAAATTTGGGAAATTAAACCCCTTTTAGTGAATTTGAATAAATTGAGGTCCTAAGATAAAATTTTAAAGTTTCTGGATTCAATTTGAGGAAAAACTGGCATTAGGGACTTAAAGTTAAAGAAAAATTAACTTTAGGAACCTAATTGCAAATAAATAGAAAGTTTAGTTTTCACATTTATTTGGAATAAATGAAGGCTATTAGGCCGAGGGACAATGAACGAGTATGTTCATATCGTGTAGGAATACGAAGTACAGGGAATGCCAGCAAGGACAAGCTTGAGTGAATACAAAGAACCGATCGAGTGGAATTCACTACATTAACAGGTGAGTGGGATTTTTATATCATACCCGGTTGGGATGATAAGCACCTCGAATATAAAAACCCACTACTAAGTGGTATTTTAACCATCACACCTATGAGGAGTGATGTGGAAATTACGTGAAAAAACTACTTACCTGTTGTAAGTAGATCATATCCAGTTGGTATGATGAACTTCCTGAAAAGAAGGAGAAGAACCATTTATCAGTTATAAGCGAAGATGACCTCGCACCAGGTTGGTGTGATGGACAAATTAAAAAAATATTTTGTTGGAAGTGCTCTCCCCTGACTATGTGCCATTGCTTAAACTTTTTGGGAGACCTTCTTGACGGGAGCTCGAAATGCTCAGATAGGCCGAAGGCCTCTATTTTGAAACTTGGGGGCTAATATGCTCGATTTTGAAAATCTCGTATAGTGGGCCCAAGGCCAGTTGGCACGAGTAGGAGCTCGTAAACAAACATGAGTTATATGCCATAAAACTTTAAATAAATGAATTGTTTGGCCATGGTACCAAGACAGGACCGACATACTCAGTCAACTAGCAGTAGTGCGACTTGACAGGTTGATGGACCAGTCAAAACAAACAGCTACAGGTTGAGTTGAGGCTCGGGGCCATTGGACGAGTGGTACCACAGATTATATGGCATGGTGAGAAAATAATGATTATGCATGCATTGTGATTACGGGACCTTCAAGACGCCCAAGAAGGGTAATGATGTATCCTAGGGCACTAGACGACCTGGTGGGTATAAGGGCAGATCATCAGACCAGGTGACCTTATGAAGCTCGTTGTAGCTTCAAGTGCATGAGACCGGGGTGGGGTCGGGATGAGGTCTATGTCCTCATACAAACACGAAGAATTGATTTCAGGATTGAGGGTTGGATGTCACGTACATCCACTCATTCTCAGCGAATAAGTGGACGTGCTTCTATCTAGGTGGCCGATAAAGTCGCTCCGACGCCACAAGTGGGTTCAGTGGACGGGCTGTCCTGCGATTGTGTGTTTTGACCTACATGATGAAGGATGTCTATTGGGTGATGACACACCACCATTAATAAGAAATGGTTATGAAAATTGAGATTTAAAATGAAAGGATTTTTTAATGAAAATAAGAAGTCTGGCACACTCCGATACAAATCTTTTTCCTAAAAGTTAAATTTCGACAACCCATTCACTGAGTAGTTGTACTCACCCCTCCCTTATATCCCTTTCAGGTAGACCAAGGAAAACCTACCCAAGACCTCCTATTAGTTACACTTGTAAGACAGGTATTATTAATTTAAAATTTTATGCAGTTTTTATTTATGTTATTCATGGAAAGGTGCAGGTTTAAAGGACGCCTTACTCTTTATGGATTATAAACATGGAGCAACCCTTAATAAACTGGGAGAGTGGCAGGTTGATCATGGGGATCTGACCAAACTGGGTCGGGGCGTGACACCTTACCATGACGGTTTTCTTGTCATGCCTTCTTTGCCTAATAATCTCCTTGATTTATTCCTTTATCCTTGATCTCCATGGTGTCTAGGGAATCACGGTTTTGTTTGGTTACTTTTCTTGGAGCCATCTTCCTAGCAAGATTACATCCTTTGAGAGACAGGGTTTTTAGGAATTGGGAGTACTTTATTAATAGAGGAGTACAATATGTTGGGGGTTTTAGCCCTATTACAGAAAGTGGTCACAAAATAAATAGGGAGCTACGTGATTCTTGATAAGCATCCTCCTAGGTACGGTTATACTCTCTTTGATGGCATTTGTAGCTTCATGCTTGGCTTCCTTCATACTTAGAATTGTGCCCTCAATAGGTCCTAGCACCATCCTTCTGGATACTTCCCCATTTGATCTTGTGAGATTTCTACCATGTCTCAAGCATTGGGAAGCTTTTAGGGTTGTCATTCCTAATTTTCTTGGTTCCTCTACTCAGAGCAATTTGAAAATTTTAAGATCAATCATATTAGTTACTATATTTTCTAGTCTTGATTATGTATTCGAGGAAACAAGCTCTGATACCACTCAAGTTGTCACACCCCGACCCAATTTGGTCGAATCCTTATGAGCAACCCGCCACTCTACTAGTTTATTAAGGGCTTTCCCCTTCTTTAAACCATGAAGAGTAAGGCGTCCTTTATACCTGCACCTTTCCTGAAATAACATTAATCAAAACTGCATGAAATTTTAAGCTTTACATACCTGTCTTGTAGGTGTAATTATCTAGGGTCTTTGGGTAGGTTTTCCTTGGTTTACCTGAAAAGGGTATAAGGGAGGGGGTGAGTAAAACAACTCGGTGAATGGGTTTTCAAAATTTAACTTTTAGGAAAAATGTTTCAATTAGAATGTGTCAGACTACTTATTTTCTTTTTAAAACATTTCATTCTCAACTTCATTTTTTTATATCCATTTCTTATTACCACGGTGTGTCATCACTCAACATACATCCTTCATCATGAAGGTCAAACACACAATCGTAGGCCAGCCCATCCACTGAACCCACTTGTGAAGTCAGAGCGACTTTACTGGCCACCTAGATAGAAGCACGTCCATTTCTACCCTGAGAATGAGTCGATGTTCGTGACATTTGACCCTCAATCCCGTAATAAATCTCCGTATTTGTATGAGGACAGAGACCTCATCCTGACCCCACCCCGGCGCTTGAAGCTACATTGAGCTTTGCAAGGCCTCCTAGTACGACTAATTGCCCTTATATCCACTTGGTCATCCAGGGCCCTAGCACACATCACTACCCATCTTGGGCATCTTGAAGATCCCGTAAACACAGTGCATGCACAATCAGTATTTTCACATCATGCCATATAATCTACGGTGCCACTAGTCCAATGGCCCCAACCCTCAACTCAACCTGCGGCTGTCTGTCTTGACTAGTCCGGAAACCTGTCATGTCGCAATGCCACTAGATGACTGAGTATGTCGGTCCTATCTTGGTACCATGGCCAAACAATTCAATTACTCAAGTTTTTATGGCATATAATTCATGCTTGTTAACAAGCTATTCGAGCTCTCGTCAAGAAGGTCTCCCAAATGGTTTAAGCAGTGGTACACAGTCAGGGGAGAGCACTTAAAATAAATTTGTATTTTCAACTGTCCATCATACCAACTAAGTATGAGGACATCTCCGTTCATAATCGATGAACGGGTATTCCACTTCCTCCGAGGAAGTTTCATTATACCAACAGAGTATTATCTACTTATAATCGATAAGTAGTTTTTAGTGTCATTTTCACATCACTCCTCTAAGTTGTGATGTTTAAAACACCACCTAGTAGTGGGTTTTCATTTTCGAGATACTTATCATCCCAACCGGGTATAATATAAAAATCTCACTCACCCATTAATGCAGTGTATTCCTCTTGACTAGTTATTTGTATTCACACAAACTTGTCCATTGCTAGTGTTCCTAGTACTTCGTGTTCCTACATGATATGAAAATCCTTGTTCATTATCCCTTGGCTTAATAACCTTCATTCATTCCAAATGAATGAGAAAACCAGACTTTTCATTTATTTGTAATTAGGTCCCTAAAGTTATTTTTCTTTAACTTTAAGTTTCTAATGCTGATTTTTCCTCAAATTGTGTCCCAACACATTCAAAATTAACCTTGGGAACTCAATTTATTCAATTTCACAAAAAAGGGTTCAATTTCTTAAATTTTCAATATGGTCCCCCAACTTTCCAAAAATTACCATTTTGCCACTACTTTACAAAAATGGTAAGTTTTGGCCCCAAAGATTCCAAAATTGCCCAATTGGTCCTCCAAAAATCTTTATCATGCCCAATTGGTCCTCAATTTTATGAAATTGCACTTTAGTCCCTTGAATTTTCAAAATTCCCAAATTTCTCCCAATTTTTCCCTCAATTTCAACCTTCTAACTCTGTCAAATTTGATTTTATCAAATTGACCGATCCAATGAGTTTAATTGTTTGAAATTGAAGTTAGATTGGACCGCCTACAACTTCATAAAATTCAATTGCACTTTGAATCGCACGATTTGGTGCTAGAATGAGCTCAAACAGAGCTTCGCCGAAAAACTGGACTTAAAGAGAGAGATTTGAAAGCTTACCGTCTAGGGCGCGACAATCCAAACTTTTAATCTTGGTAGGTAGCTCTTGTCCTGAGGTTCCTCCTAGGATTAAGAATTGCATCAATTGATGCTGAACTGAGTGAGAATTTTATTATCGAAGTTCTATCGGTTCTCTCTCTAGCACTGATCAAAATTTACAGAGTGGAGCCAAATTGGCTTACCTTTACACTATAATTCAGCTGTAGTAGAGTTGTGGAGGTGTTGGAAAGGCTTGGTTTGACAAAGGAGGGCCCGAATTGACCAATTTCAGCTCGACAAAAATAGGGCAGCTTCGGTTTGCTAGAGCTGCTTCACTGTTCTATCACGTCGGTGCTTCACTAGCGACCATCAGAGTAAATGGAGACTACAGGCATGTAGCTGACTTCTCCTCAGTTTTAAAGAACCCAACCACGCTTCTTTGGCTCAGAAAAGACTCTATATCGGAGCTCTGGTTCGAGCTTCACCGAAAATTGGAGCAGCTATGAGAGAATGGAGTTTTCAAGTGTGGAGAGGATGAATGAGGAGGGGATCTTTACATAGGAAGCTCGGGGACCTCTTGGTCGTCCGATTGGCACCTTAATGGAGGTCATTCATTGCCTAAAACTACCCAGCTAGAGACTTTTCAGATTCGTCAATGCTGCATAATTTTTCGGTGAGTGAATAGTGTTGTCAAACTATGTTCAAACTAGGGTTGGACTGGTCCAAACTAGGTTCAAAGCTTAAATCGGTTGGTTCACCCCCAATTTGACGAAAATTTTCAAATCTAAAAATTTTCCAAATCTATTTTCTATCCAATGGTGGCCTCAAATCTTAAATTTGAATTTTCTAAGCCACCTAGAAAAATGAATTTAGCATCTGGTTCAATAGTGGTTCAAACCAGTCCAAACCGGTTCAATCCGGTTCGGATCCGATTCACTTGAACTGGTTTGGTTTTCATCTCCAATTCATCCTAAAGTCCTTTTTCTTGACTTTTGTGACTCTTTAGATCACTTGGGATCCCTAAATTTCCCGATTTTCCCTTTCTCTTTCGATTCTGGTTCATGAACTGACTCGGTTCATAAACTGGTTCAATCCAAATGGATCCATTTCATCTGAACTGGTCTGGTTTTTATCTTCCACTTTGTCCTAAGGTTCTTTTCCAAGACTTTATGAACCCTTTGGGTCACTCAAGAGTTGTAAATTTCCCAAAATTTCCGTTCTTTAATGATCAAGTTTCTGAATTAGTTTAGTTTTTCTCACTCGGTTTGACTGGTTCTTTTCCCGGTTGTCCTTAACTCAAAAGGGCGGGGTTTACTTGGCCCTCCTCCCTTCGTGGGAACCTTGGTTGGTTCCTCCATCAAGGCTGGCCCTATTCTCTCAAGCCTCCTCTATTGCTCTACCCCCTATCCTCCCTTCGCCCACCCAGCTCCATCCGATGGCACCTCACTTGGACCAACCGCTCGCATTCATGTACCATGCCAACTATGGCATCTAGGCTGGTGGGGCTTCCCAAAACCCCATTTGGTCTCTTATATCCACATTGAGGACGTCAATGAACTTCTGGCAGAGGTCGGCTGGTCCTACCAAGTCAGGGGTGAAGGGCCTCAACTCGTTGAATTTGGTCTCATATTTTGAGACCGTGCATGCTCCTTGGAGGAGTTGGAAAATTTTTGTCTTCTTCTCGTTGATTAGTGGGGAGCCAGGTACTCTTCCGTGTAACTTCTTTCAAACCCTTCCTAGGTGGATGTGGTTGGGAAGAGGCTCCATGCGTTATCACACCACTGCTTTGCTCTGAACTCAAGAAAGAATTCTGCCAGCATGACCATTTCCTCTTGGGGGAGGGGGGGCTGATGGCACTCCTAGGAATTCTACCTTCGAGGGATTGTTTTCGACGAAATCAGCGGTTGTCGCCCTTATTCTCTTGACTCCTCTCTTGGATGCCACATCTGGGATAAAATTTTCTTTAATTAGTATTTATGTTATAAATTCTTGATAATGTATCCGAAAAAACACAGGATTTGATACTACCGAAGATGTCACACCCCTACCTGATTTGGCCGAGTTTCTGTGAACAACCTGCCAATCTCCCGAACCTCGAAGAGGGACACCTCTAGGAGATCAAGAGAGTCACACGTAGTACCTATCATGTTTTCCCTGGATAATATTAAACAAAACTAAAACTTTAAATTCGTGTACCTGGATTGGGATTTGGGGAGGAAAAAATTGGTGTAGTCATGTTCCTTCAAGAAAATGTTTAGAGGGGGTGAGTTTGATAACTCACTGAGTGGGGAAAAATCTTCTTGGAAAGGTTCAATTCAACATTTTCAAATATTTGATATTACAACAGTTTCTTCTCATATTTCTCAATTCATATCAACAACCGCCCTCTCATCATATTAGGGATCACATGTTCGCAGAACAGTCCTCAACCGTGTCACTTGTGTATCGGAGCACCTTTATCGTCCACCTTGATAGATAAGCACTGCCTCCACCCAAAGTTTGACTGGACATCAATAGTCCAACCCTCAAACCCTGATCACTTCAACCTACTCGCATAGTGGGACAAGACCTCATTTCCCTTACTGCCTCGGTCTCCATGCACAAGAAGCTCCTCGAGCTTTGCGACCTACTGAATGACAGAACTGCCCTTATGCACCCTAGGTAGTCCAAACATCCTTGGGCTCCATTACTACATCATGACAGGTGTCCTGATGGCCCAAACATCATAGTGCATGCATAATCGATAGTCTTTTTAAATTATAGCCTTTATCTTTGGCCCTCTATGCAATGGTCTATCAGCTTGGCTTTGGCCCACATATACTAGCCCAAGAGGTTCGACGACCTAGGTTAGGTAGAGTAGCGATTTAGCCCAACAAGCTCGACAACTCAGACTTGGCTCGATGGGTATCACACAAAGTCCCCATTATTCAACTCTTTTAGCATCATTTATCACATATGCGTTCTGGACGGGTCCATGCCCATATCCATTGGGCTTGGGCCCACTAGCATATTGAGCCTAAAGTTAGAATTAGCTTCTAAATATTTCAAGCAGGGTCACCTAGTCTAGGGAGGCTAATTCTAAGAAAATGGTTTTCAAAGATAACCATCATTCCAATCAAACTTAACGTTATAGTGGTTCCCACTCACCCGGTGATCTCAGCGGGGTCATCCCGACAGAGTCTGGCCTCACGGTATTCTCTCGAAAGTTAGTGCTTGAGCATGCTATTCCTACACAGCACGAGTATTCGTGTTAGGGTACTTGTCATGCCCCGACTCGGTTTGGTCGGATCCCCGTGAACAACCCGCCACTCTTTTGGTTCAAAATGGGGTTTCCCCCTTCTTTAATTCAAGAGGAGCCAGGAGTAATCTCAACTATGTTCCCTAGAATAACATATATCAAATAAAATACAAGCTTAAGTTAAGCATACATGATAGAGGGTAAGGCCTAGTGTTATCCGTAGTCATTTCTTTATTTTATGAAAATGGATAAAAAAGGTGGGTGAGTTTCTACAACTCAGTGAATGGATATTTAAAAAAAATAAACATTCCATAAATTTGATTTTAAATTGGAGTGTGCGAGACTCCTTATTTTCTTTAAAATTCTTTCTTCCTTGTTTTCTCAGTTTTCAAAGTCATTTCTTCATCATCAACCATAAATTGTGTGTTTAGCAACCAACATAAGCCCTTCATCTTGAAGGGATCACACATTTGTATGGCAGCATATCCACTGCACCCCCTTGTGGCATCGAGGCGACTTTACCGGCCACCTAGATAGAAGCACATCTACTTCTACCTTGAGAATGAATGGATGTACATGACATCTGACCCTTAATCCAATAAAGAAAACTTTGTATCTGTATGAGTATACATACCTCATCCCGACCCTACCCTGGTCTCATGCACATGAAGCTATGTCGAGCTTCCCTGACTACTGGCATGACAATCTACCCTTATCTCCACCATGTCGTCCAGTAGCCCCTATGGTGCATAACTACCCCTCTTGGGCATCTTGAAGGTTTCGTACCTTAGTGCATGCACAAAACAATAGTTTTCCTCATAAGCCATTAAATATGTGGTATCACTAGTCCAACGGCCCCAACCCTCAACTCGACCAGCAGATGTTTGTCTCGACTGGTACGTCGACCTGTCGACCCTATTTGGTACCATGACCTATCATGCGCACTCACTCAATAATGCAAAGATTTCCTCTTAACCGGTTTTCAACTCCTTGCAAGCTTTGTCTTAGTTAGTGTTCTCAATACCTCGTGTTCCTACATGCTATGAACATCCTTGTTCATTATCATTTGGCTTGATAGCCTTCATTCATTATGAATGAACAAAAATATCCAACTTTTCAAATATTTGCAATTTGGTCCCTAAAGTTCTTTTTCTTTTACTTTAGGCCCCAAATGCCGATTTTTCCCCAAATTGAGTCCCAAAACTTTTAAAATTCACCTTGGGACCTCAATTAATTCAAAATCACATAAAGGGGTTCAAGTTTCCCAAATTCCCAATTTGGTCCTCAATTTTTTCAAAATTATTATTTTTCCCCTACTTTACAAAAATGGTAAGTATTGCCCCAAAATTGACCAATTGGTCCACCAACATCTTTATCATGTCCAATTGGCCCTCAATTTTAGGAAATTGCACTTTAGTCCTTCAAATTTTTAAAATCCCCAATTTCCCCCAATTTCAATCTTCCAACCATACCGGATTTGATTTCATCAAATTGACCGATCAAATTAGTTTAATTGTAGAAATTGAAGTTATATTTAAGTTCCTACACCTTCATATGATTCAATTGCACTTTGAATCGCACGATTTGACGTCAGAACGAGCTCAAATGGAGTTTCACCGGAAAACTGAACGTTGAGAGAGAAAGCCTCAAAAGCTTACTATCGGAGTTCGGTGGTTCGAGCTTTCAATCTTGACAGATAGTTGTCGTATTGAGGTCCTTCCTATAATCAAGAGTCACCTCGATTCATGTCGAATTTAGGGAGAATTTAGTTAGTGAAAATTTGTTGGTTCTCTCTAGCACCGATCAGAATTCATAGAGGAAAGCCAAATTGGCTTACCTTTCTGCACTAATTCGGCCGTAGAAGGGCTGAGGAGGAGTTGGAAGAGCTTGGTTTGGTCTGAGAGGGGCTTGAATTGGCTAATTTCAACTTAACATAAATAGGGCAGCTTCAGTCAGTCGGAGCTGCTTCACTGTTCAATCATGTCGATGCTTCTCTGGCGATCCTTGGAGCAATTCGAGACTACCATCGTGTAGCTGACTTCTCCCCAAGTCTAAGGAACTCGACCATACCTTCTTTGGCTTAGAAAAGACCCTATATTGGAGCTTTGGTTTGAGTTTCATTGAAAAACTAAGTAGCTGAGAGAGAGTGAGGTTTTCAAGAGTGTAGATGATGAATGGAGAGGGGCTCTTTATATAGGGAGCTCGGTGACTCGTCAGTCGTCCGTTTGGCACCTTTATAACAGTCATTAATAGCCCAAAACATACCGAATAGAAATGTTTCCTCTTCGAAAACACTGGTTTGATTTTCTGGTGAGTGAACAGTATTGTCCACTAATAGAAGAAGACGACATTGTTCTAAATTGTATTGGACCGATCCGAATTGGGTTTGATGATTAAAACGACTGGTTCAGGCCCAATTCGACTGAATTTTTTAAAATTAAAAAATTCTAAATTCATTCTCTATGCAATGGTTACCTCAATTCTCAAATTTTAATTTTTTAAGCCACCTAAAAAATGAATTTAGCATTTGGTTCAATAGTGGTTTAAACCGGTTCAATCTGGTTCGGATCAGGTTCACCTGAACCAGTTTGGTTATCATCTCCAATTCACCCAAAAGACCTTTTTCATGACTTTTGTAACTCTTTAGGTCGCTCGAGATCCATAAATTTCCAAGTTTATCCTTTCTCCATCGGATCCAGTTCAAAAACCGACTTAGTTTTCTCTTTGGAAATGATCGGTTCACTTCAACTCGGATCTGATTGATCTGAACCGGTTTGGGTTTCTCTCCCAAATTGTCCTAAGGCCCTCTTCCAAGGTTTTTATGATCGCCTTTGGGTCACTCGGAAGTTGTAAATTTCTCAATTTTCCTGTTCTTTGATGATTGGGTTTGTAAATCGGTTCGATTTTCTCACTTGGTTTGACCGGTTCTTTTCCCGGTTTTCCTTAACTCCAAAAAGGCGGGGTTTACAACTCTCCCCTCCTTTTAGAAGTTT
The DNA here is from genome assembly GCA_030064435.1 of Trapa incisa. Taxonomy (NCBI): domain Eukaryota; kingdom Viridiplantae; phylum Streptophyta; class Magnoliopsida; order Myrtales; family Lythraceae; genus Trapa; species Trapa incisa. Next base: position 6,883,214 of record CM057776.1, read on the forward strand.
TGTCCCCAAAACGTATTTCACACTTTTGTACCGAAATGAACTTCTCTTGATATCAACTTGTAATTCTCGACATATAATCCCTTCAGTTATTTCCATCTCTCCCTTATATAACATACACTTGAGATCTCCTTTTCTTTTCCATTATTTTCTCATTCCATGTAGTTCATTTTAGCTAAGCATATCTCGTTGGATGTTTTAAGATCATATCCTTATATTCACTTCCTTCATTCCTTAATGCACTATTTCTCCATTCTAAGATTCTTTACTTGATCATGATTGAGTGTTCCAAAATATTCAATCCTTCCTACTTTCAGTTATTCTCTTTATTGCTGATCTCTCCAACTTAGCGTCCCTTCCAGCACCACATACCTACTTCCACAGGTGTTGATGCTGTCATCCTTTTTCCTTCTACATTGATCCTTACCTCATTCATTGATTATTACAACTTTGTTCCACATTTAATGTCTGACCTTGTCATGCTCCAATCATACTCTTCTTTTCCTAATTCATATTTCCCTGGGATAGTTGGGCTTACATATCCTTTACTGCACGATATTCTTTGGAACTTGTCTTTAACTTCACATCTTTATGAATGTATTAGTTTCCTCACTTACTCGTCTTTTTCAAACTCTTTTATTAGATCATTCAACTTTCAAATCTTTGAGTTTCCCGATAGCTTTCTGACATGTTGATACTCTTCCTCTCATATGTCATTCCTCATTCTCATTGTCGTCCTTCCTTTTAAGGTTTCTTCTCTTTCTAACTCCATTCTTACTCACTCATGACCATTTCACGATTCTCCTTTTTGACTTAGTTCCTTCCTTACTCATACGGCATCTTTTGACATTGTCTTCCTATTTACCCGTTACTTGGGTTTCACTTATCCCTTGGACCTTCACAGTTACTTTTCCTTTGCACTTGATCATTTCATCTCTAGTAGCTTGTCCTTGAGGAGCTTATCTTCTTCTCAATTTCGTAGGTTCCATTTTCTCTTAATTGGTATACACGTGTCCTTCCAAGGTTCCCCTTCCTCAGTAAGTTTTACACTTCTTTTCTCCTAGAATTTCCTTCTAGTTTTACCATTGCAAATATTCCACCTTGAATGTCCTTCCTTGACATTATCTTCTCCTATTTACCTTTTACTCTTGAGATCCTACGAGTGCTTTCCATCTATCTCACCTCATTCTCACTTGCTCCCAGTACTCGTTTATTCCTTTGAGGTGAATTTCACATCCCTCTTTGTGTCAAAATCTCTCGTATCTTCATGTCATTGGTATTCCTCCCTTTGCCTCATTTAGGGTGTAATCCTTACTACTCCCTAGTTCCTATTAGAGCTTAGTTTATTCATCCAGATGATTTGGTTAATATGAGTTATTTCCTTCAATCGGATCCATCTAAAAACCCATTCGGTTCATTGCTCTTCTACAATCAGATCATGATTAGTCTTCTAGGTATTTACTTGGTCATCTATGTCCTTTAATGAGGTCTTGGTTCCTGCCCTAGTTTATGATATCTCCTCTTGTAAACCCTGCACTTTTGAGTTAAGGAAAATCGGGAAAAGAACCGGTCAAACCGAATAAGAAAACCGAGCCGGTTTACATTTGGGAATAAGCAATATGGAAATTTAAAACTTTCGGGTGATCCAAAGGGTTCATTAAACCTTGGAAAAGAAACTTAAGACAAACTAGAAAACAAAAACCAAATTGATTCGACTCCATTCTCCTCACACCTAAACACTTCTCTCCCTCTCTCTAATACTCCATTTCCCGTGAAGCTCAAACCAGTGTTTCGACTTAAACATTTTTCTTAGCCTCGGAAGGAGAGGTCGAGCACTTTAGAACCGAGGAGAAGTCAGCTATCGGATAGCAAACTCCAGTCAATCCAAGAATCACTAGAGAAGCGTCGACATGATGGAATAGTGAATCAGCTCTAGCGAACCTAAGCTGCCCTATTTTGGCAAAGCTAAAATCAGCCATTTTGAGCCCTCCTCAGACAATCTGCAATTTTCGGCCGGTGCTAGAGAAAGAACCGACGAAATTTCAATGATAAAATTCTAACTCAATTCGGTATCAATTAATGCGATTCTTGATTCTAGGATGATCCTCAAGATGAGAGCTATATACCCAGATCGAAAGCTCGGACTGCCATGCCCTCACCGGTGAGAAATCGAAGCTTTCTCTCTCTATAGTCTGTTTTCCGGTGAAGCTCCATTTCAGCTCGCCTGGGCATTAAAATATGCGATTAAAAGTTTCTTAGAATCGTATGAACATGTAGGAATTCAATTTCAACTCCAATTTCAATAATTAGAAGTGTTTGATTGGTCAATTTGATAAAATCAAATTCGGTAGTGTTAAAGAGTTGAAATTGGGGGGAAATTTGGGGATTTTTGAAATTCAAAGGACCAAAATGCAATTTTATGAAATTGAGGGTCAATTGGGCATGAAAATAATGTTGGAGGACTAATTGAGGAATTTTGGAATTTTTGGGGAAAAACTTACCATTTTTGTAAAAGAAGGGCAAAATGGTAATTTTGGAAAAATTGGGAGACCAAATTGGAAATTTGGGAAATTAAACCCTTTGTTGGTGAAATTGAATAAATTGAGGTCCCATGATAAATTTTAAAAGTTACGGGACTCAATTTGAGGAAAAACCAACATTAGGGACTTAAAGAGAAATAACTTTAGGGACCTAATTACAAATAACTAAAAGTTTGGATTTTATCATTCATTGGAAATGAATGAAGGTTGTTATGCCGAGTAATAATGAACATGATTGTTCATATCGTGTAGGAACACGAAATAATGGGAACGCCAGCAAGGACAAGCTCGCGTGAATACAAAGAACCGGTCTAGTGGAATTCACGGCATTAACGGGTGAGTGGGTTTACTAATATCATACCCGGTTGGGATGATGAGCACAACTTAAAGATAAAAACCATTTACCGGTTGTGAGTGGAAATTTTATATCATACCCGGTAGGGAATGATAAGTACCTCGATGTAAAAACCCACTATTTAGTGGTATTCTAATCATCACCACTTAGAGAAAGTGATGTGAAAATTATGCAGAAAAACTACTTACCAGTTGTAAGTAGATCATACTCAGTTGGTATCATGAGACTTTCTCGAAGGAAGTTGAAAATCCGTTCATCAGTTATGAACGAAGATGTCCTTATACCGGTTGGTATAATGGACAGTGAAAACCTATTTTGTTGGAAGTGTTCTCCCCTAACTGTGTGCCAATGTTAAAACTATTTGGGAGACCTTCTTGACGGGAGCTCGAATAGCTCTTATAGCCTAGGGGCCTCGATTTTGGAACTTGCGGGCTAGAATGCCCAGTTTTTTGAAACTCTCATACAGTGGGCCCAAGGCCAGTTGGCACGAGCAGGAGCTCATAAACGAACATGATATATGTGCCATAAAACTTAATATGTGAATTGTTTGGCCATGGTACCAAGATAGGACCGACATGCTCAGTCAACTTGTGGCAGTGCGACATGACAGGTCGATGGACTAGTCAAGACAAACAACTGTGGGTTGAGTTGAGAGTCGAGGCCGTTGGACCAGTGGCACCACATATTACATGGCTTGATAAGAAAACATTGTTTGTGCATGCACTATGAGTACGGGATCATCAAGATGCCCATGAGGGGTAGTGATGCATCCCAAGGGCACTGGACGACCTGGTGGCTATAAGGGCAGTTCGTCGTTCCAGGTATCTGTGCGAAATCTAGAGTAGCACCAAGCGCATGAGACCGGGGTGGGGACAGGATGAGGTCTCCGTCCTCATACGGACACGAAGAAGTGATTTTGGGATTGTAGGTCGGATGTCACGTACATCCACTCACTCCCAAGGTAGAAGTGGTCGTACTTCTATCCGGGTGGTAGGAAAAGTCGCTCTGAAGCCACTAGCGGGTTCAGTAGTGATACTAACTTGCAAATGTGTGTAACCTTCATGATGATGTGTGTTGGGTGATGACACACCGTGGCAAATAAGAAATGGGGGAAAAACCTGAATTTTTAAATGAAAGGATTTTTGAAAACAAAGGAGTCTGGCACACTCCATATAAATATTTTTTTTTAAAAACCCATTCACTAAGTAGTCGTACTCACCCCCTCCCTTATATCCCTTTCAGGAAATCCCTGAAAGCCTCGCCTTAAAGACCGTCACAAGATGCTTGTAAGACAGGTATGTAAAGTTTTAAATTTCTTACAGTTTTGATTATGCTATTCCAGGAAAAATGTGCAGGTTAAAGAACGCCTTACTCTTTACGGTTTACAATAAGGGGAAACCCTTTAATAAACTGGGAGAGTGGCGGGTTGATCAGGGGGATCTGACCAAACCGGGTCGGGGCGTGACACTTCTATTGATTGAACTTTTTCTATGATTCCACTTCCTATCTTCATTCTTTTTTTAGGGACTTTCGTATTGGGATTTTCACGCTCATTTTCCCTTACTGCTCCTTGAAAGTTCTCTCTTCATTCTTTCTTATGCTTCTCGACCTTTTCATGGTGATTCACTCTAGCTTTCTCCCCTATCTTCTATTCCTTTTTGTTTCCCATCCTTATCTCCAAACAAGTGCTATATTGCTATTGGGTTTCTAAGGGTGTGTATCCTAGCTCTTTCCAAGTGTTTCTATTATTCCTAGAGTTTTCTTTCTATCGTACTTCTTTTCTCTTCTATTTTCCTTGACTTGTCTTACTTGTCTTAACATCTTTTGTGCTTTCCTTAACTCTCTTCCTTTCTTTCTGATCAACTTCCATTCCTTTGGTTTTCCTTTAGGATAGTCTAGTTGTTTTCTTTATCCTTATTCTTTGAATCCTTCCTTAACTCCTTTATCCTCTACTCTCAAATGCTTACTTCCTTTTTGTCTAACTTTCTTCTTCTTTCCTATGATTATAATTCGTCTTCCTTGTGCGAACTCTAAGAGTTTCTTCCTTGCCAAATTTCATCGTACTTTGAGAAAATTTTTAAAAGTTAAGATTAACTAGAAATAACTCGTTTTTCTTCTTAGGTGATTTTCTATCATTCTATGTTGATTAGCATAAACTTATTGTTTGAATTCATCAAGGAACTCATAAATTTTATCAAGAAAATTTTCATCATTCATTCAAGAAATTTTTTTGCCATACTTGGCTTATTACAAAATTTTCTACCCTTTAATCCCTTGGGGTCATAGGCCCAGAGTTAGCCCTAGAGCGGTTATGGGATTCTTGATCAAAATGCTCTAAGGAACTAGTTGGGGTCCACTCGCATTCCCTTATAGGGCTAATCTCATGTATGGCCTCTAGTTCGTATTGCCTTAGTACCTCGACCACACACTCACAGGTCCACTTCATCCACTAGGAGGGATTGAAGCTGGGTTGAGTAGGTGGAGGTACTTGGTGGACCTTCATGAAGGTGGCATACGCATCACAGTAGTTATCCCATGCCTCCTTCTTGGTTGGATTCCTCTCTGGTTGTTGAGGGGCTGGAGGAGGGGTTGGGCTCCTAGAAGGAGGTATAGGTTCCTTTTGTCTTGGAGGAGGATATGTGATGCTTTATGGTTCCAATAAGGCTCCTACCCAATTCCAGTAGTCTTCCACCATCACCTTGGGTACTCTATTCTCACCCTTTAAGAATCTTTGAACGGCCTCCTCCCTTGGGTTAGGTGTCGTTTTCAAGGTTATGGTTGGAGGGTTGGATTTCATAGTGAACTTCCTAGGGATTCTCCTTCATGTACGATAGTTAAAGTTTGATTAATGTCAGGGCATAATATTGATAATGTTTCAAGGGAACTTATCTCTAATACCACTTAAGTTGTCATGCTCCGACCCGGTTTGGTCGGATCCCCGTGAACAACCCGCTGCTCTCTTGGTTCAAGAGGGGTTTCCCCCCTTCTTTAATTCAAGAGGAGCCAAGTGTAATATCAACCTTGCTCCCTAGAATAACATATATCAAATAAAATTTAAGCTTAAGAAATTTAAGCATACCTAATAGAGGGTAGGCCTGGTGTTATCGCTAGTCATTTCTCTATTTTCTGAAAAGGGATAAAAAGGGTGGGTGAGTTTCTACAAGTAGTGTGTTAGACTTCTTATTTTCTTTAAAATTCTTTCTTCCTTGTTTTCTCAGTTTTCAAAGCCATTTCTTCATCATCAACCACAAACAGTGTTTTTAGCAACCAACACACGCCCTTTATCATGAAGGGATCATACATTTGCAGGGCAGTACATCCATTACACCCACTTGTGGCGTCGGAGCGACTTTACTGGCCACATAGATAGAAGCACGTTCACTTCTACCTTGAGAATGAGTGGATGTATGCGACATCCGACCATTAATCCAGTAAAGAAAACTCTGTGTTCGTATGAGTATAGGGATCTCATCCTGACCCCACCCCGGTCTCATATGCATGAAGCTACATCAAGCTTCCTTGACTACTGGCATGACAATCTGCCCTTATCTCCACCATGTCGTCCAGTAACCCCTATGACACATCACTACCCCTCTTAGGCATCTTGAAGGTCCCACACCTCAGTGCATGCACAAAACAATAGTTTTCCTCATAAGCCATTTAATATGTGATGCCACTAGTCCAATGGCCTCGACCCTCAACTCAACAAGCATCTGTTTGTCTCGACTGGTCCGTCGACCTGTCTTGTCGCACTACCGCCAGTCCATCAAGTGTGTATGTCCTGTCTTGGTACCATGGCCAAACAAATCATCCATTTAAAGTTTTCATGGCTTAACTCATGTTTGTTTACGAGCTCCTGCTCATGTCAACTGACCTTGGGTCCACTATACGAAATTTTCAAAATCAGGCATATTAGCCCCCAAGTGTTAGGACATCTTCGCTTATAATATTTTTATCTGTCCATCACACCAAACAGGTGTGAGGACATCTCCGCTTATAACCAATAAGTTGGTTTTCTACTTCCTTCCATGAAGTTCATCATAACAACTGGGTATGGCCTACTTACAACCATTAAGTAGTTTTTCTGTGTAATTTCCACATCACTCCATTTAGGTGTGATGGTTAGAATTCTACTTAGTAGTAGTGGGTTTTCATTTCCGAGGTGCTTATCATCCCAATCGGGTATGATATAAAAATCCAACTCACCCGATAGCCAAAATCAGGCATATTAGCCCCCAATTGTGAGGACATCTCCGCTTATAATATTTTTATCTGTCCATCACAATAAATAGGTGTGAGGACATCTCTACTTATAACCGATAAGTTGGTTTTCTACTTCCTTATAGGAAGTTCGTCATACCAACCGGGTATGACCTATTTATAACCGTTAAGTAGTTTTTCTGCATAATTTCTACATCACTCCATTTTGGTGTGATGGTTAAAATTCTACTTAGCAGTGGGTTTTCATTTCCGAGGTGCTTATCATCCCAACCGGGTATGATATAAAAATCTCATTCACCCGATAGCGCAGTGACTTCTTCTTAACCGGTTTTCGTCTCCTTGCAAGCGTTGTCTTAGTTGGCGCTCTTGATACCTCATGTTCCTACATGGTATGAACATCTTTGTTCATTATCGTTTCGCTTGATAGCCTTCATTGATCATGAATGAATATAAATACCCAACTTTTCAAATATTTGCAATTTGATCCCTAAAGTTCTTTTTCTTTTACTTTAGGCCCCAAATGCCAATTTTTCACCAAATTGAGTCGCGAAACTTTTGAAATTCACCATGGGACCTCAATTTATTCAAAATCACATAAATGGGTTCATGTTTTCCAAATTCCCAATTTGATCCTCAATTTTTCAAAAATTATTATTTTGCCCCTACTTTACAAAAATGGTAAGTTTTGCCCCAAAAATTCCAAAATTTGACCAATTGGTCCTCCAACATCTTTATCATGCTCAATAAGCCCTCAATTTTAGGAAATTGCACTTTAGTCCCTCAAATTTTTGAAATCCCTAATTTCCCTAAAATTTTCCCCCAATTTCAACCTTCCAACTAGACCAGATTTGATTTCATCAAATTGATCGATCAAATGAGTTTAATTGTTAAAATTGAAGTTATATTTAAGTTTCTATACCTTCATAAGATTCATTTGCACTTTGAATCACACGACTTGACGCTGGAACGAGCTCAAAAATAGCTTTGCTAGAAAACCGAACGTAGAGAGAGAAAGCTTTGAAAGCTTACCATCGGGGGCACGGCAGTCCGAGCTTTTGATCTGGGCAGATAGCTCTCATCCTAAGGTTCTTCCTAGAATCAAGAATCACCTCAATTCAAGTCGAATTGAGGGAGAATTTAGTCAGTGAAAATCTGTTGGTTCTCTTTCTAGCACCGATGGGAATTCACAAATGGGAGCCAAATTGGCTTACCTTTCCACACTAATTCGGTCATAGGAGGGTTGAGGAGGAGTTGGGAGAGCATGGTTTGGACTGAGGAGGGCTTAAATTGGCTGATATTAGCTCGATAGAAATAGGGCAGCTTCGGTCCATCAGAGCTTCTTCACCATTTGATCACGTCGGCGCTTCTCCGATGACCCTTGGAGTAATTAGAGACTACCACCATGTAGCTGATTTCTCCATGAGTCTAAGGAACCTAATCATGCCTTCTTTGGCTTAGAAAAGACCCTTTATCGGAGCTCTGATTTGAGCTTCACCGAAAAAATAAGTAGCTAAGAGAGAGTGAGGTTTTTAGGTATGGAGAGGGTGAATGGAGAGGGGCTCTTTATATAGGAAGTTCGAGGACTTGTCAATCGTCTTTTTGGCACATGTATGACGGTCATTGATGGCTTGAAACGTACTGAACAGAAACGTTTCCTCTTCATCGGCACTGGTTCAATTTTCCGGTGAGTGAATAGTGCAATCATCTGAAGGAAGAAGACGACACTATTCTGAACCAGACTAAACCAGTTCGAACCGAGTTCAACACTTAAACTAGTCGGTTCAGACCCGATTCGACCGAGTTTTTCAAAATTAAAAATTTCTAAATTCATTCTCTATCCAATGATGGCCTAAATTCTCAAATTTGGATTTTTTAAGCCACCTAGAAAAATAAATTTAGCATTTGGTTCTATAGTGGTTCAAACCGGTGCAAACTAGGTCAATCTAGTTTGGATCCGGTTCACCTGAATCGGTTTGGCTTTCATCTCCAATTCATCATATAGTCCTTTTTCATGACTTTTGTGACTCTTTAGGTCACTCGAGATCCATAAATTTCCTGGTTTGTCCTTTCTCTATTGGTGCCAATTTGTAAACCGACTCAGTTTTCTCTTTGGAAATGACTGCTTCATTCATCGGTTTTCTTATTATCAAAGGACAGGGTTTACAACTCTCCCCTCCTTTTAGGGGATTTGTCCCCCAAAATAGTTACATGTCAAATAACTGAGGGTAATTATCCCTCATCACACTTTTAGTTTCCCATGTCTTTTCCTACACGGGTTCGTTCTACCATATAACCTTGACCATAGGAATCCTCTTATTCCATAAGTTCTTATCTCTCCAATCGATGATTTGTATTGGTTCCATTTGATAAGTCGGGTTCTCATCCAGCTCCAGTGGAGGACGATCCAATACATGACTAGGATCAGGTTGATACATCTGAAGCACAAAGATATATAATACATCGTGTATTCTCTACAGGTCTGGAGGTAGTTCTAATTTATAGGTCACCAGCCCTATCCTTTGAATGATGGGATATGGGCCAATATACCTTGGTTTCAACTTTCCTCTTTGCTGAAACCTAAGTATTCCCCTCCATGGGGACACTTTATGTCATGCCCCAACCCGGTTTGGCCGGATCCCCGTGATCAACCCGCCACTCTCCTAACTTACTAAGGGTTGCCCCTTCTTTTATAAACCGTAAGGAGTAAGTCATCCTTTAAACCTACATCTTTCCTGGCATAACATAAATCAAAACTGCACAAAATTTGAAACTTATCATACTTGCCTTACAGGTGTGTTAGCTGGTGGTCTTTGGGGTAAGCTTTCTAGGGTTACCCAAAAGGGATATAAGGGAGGGGGTGAGTTCAATGACTTAGTAAATGGATGTTTAGAGTTTGATTTTTAGAAAAATAGTTTGAATTTGGAGTGTGTGAGACTCCTTATTTTTCTTTTAAAAACATTTCTTTCTTAATTCTCAATTTTCATAACTACTTCTCATCATAACAATGTGTTTATCAACCAACACACACCCTTCATCATGAATGAACACACAATCGCAGGCCAGCCCGTCCACTGTACCCACTTGTGGTGTCACCAGGTCGTCCAGAGCCCTAGGACGCACCACTACCCCTCTTGGGCATCATGAAGGTCCTGTAACATAGTGCATGCACAATTTTTTACATCAGCCATATAATCTGTGGTGCCATCACCAATGACCCCGACTCTTAACTCGACCTGCATCTGTTTGTCTTGATTGATCCGTAGACCTGTCGTCTCACACTACCGCTAGTCCATTGAGTATGTTGGTCTTGTCCTGGTCCATGGCCAAACAACTCATTTACTTAAGTTTTTAGGGATTAATAATCATGATTTTTTAGCCCCTGCTCATGCCAACTGGCCTTAGGCCCACAGTTCGAGATTTTCAAAATTGGGTACATTAGACACCAAGTTCCAAAACCGAGGCCTCCGGCCTAATAGAGCTATTCGAGCTCCCGTCAAGAAAGTCTCCCAAAACTTTTAAGCAGTCACACACAGTCATGGGAGAGCACTTCCGACAAAATAAACTTTTCAGTCGTCCATCACACCAACCAAGTATGAGGACATCTTCGCTTATAACCAATAAGCGGGTTTTCCACTTCCTTCTATGAAGTTTCATAATACCAACCGGGTATGATCTACTTACAACCGGTAAGTAGTTTTTCCGCGTGATTTTCACATCACTCCTCTTAGGTGTGATTTTTAAAATATCACTTAGCAGTGGGTTTTCATTCCGAGGTACTGATCATCCCAACTATCTATGATATTAAACATCCCACTCACTTGATAATAAAGTGAATTTTCCTCTTAGTCGATTTTTTGCCTTTATGCAAACTTATCTTAGCTGGCATTCCCGGTTCTTCATGTTCCTGCATGATATGAACATCCTTGTTCATTATCCTTTGGCCTAATAGCCTTCATTCATCCCAATGAATGAGAAAACCAAACTTTTCATTTCTTTGCAATTAGGTCCCTAAAATTATTTTTCTTTATCTTTAAGTCCCTAATGCCAGTTTTCCCTCAAATTGAGTCTTGAAACTTTTAAAATTCTCCTTGGAACCTCAATTTATTCAAATTCTCAAAAAGGGGTTCAATTTCCCAAATTTCAAATTTGGTTCCCAATTTTTCCAAAATTACCATTTTGCCCCTACTTTACAAAAATCACAAGTTTTGCCCCGAAATTTGCCCAATTGGTCCTCCAACATCTTTATCATATCCAATTGGCCCTCAATTTTATGAAATTGCACTTTAGTCCCTCGAATTTTCAAAATTCCCAAATGTCCCCCAATTTCAACCTTCTAACTCAGCTGAATTTGATTTCATCAAATTGATCGATCAAACGAATTTAATTGTTGAATTTGAAGTTACATTGGAGTTTTTATACTTCATACAATTTAATTGCACTTTGTATCACACGATTTGATGATGGAATGAGCTCAAACGGAGCTTCGCTGGAAAATTGGTCTTAAAGAGAGAGTTTCGAAAGCATACCGTCGGGGGCGCGGCAGTCAGAGCTTTCAATCTGGGCAGATAGCTCTTGACCTGAGGTTTCTCCTAGCATCAAGAATTGCATCAATTGATGTCGAATTGATTGATAATTTTGTCATCGAAATTCTATCAGTTTCTCTCTATCACTAGTCAGAAATTACATAGGCAAGCCAAATTGGCTTACCTTTCCGCTCTAATTCAGCTGCATGAAGGCTATGGAGATGTTGGAAGGGCTTGGTTTGGCCTAAGAAGGGCTCGAATTGGTTGATTTCAATTTGACCGAAGTAGGGCAGCTTCGGTCCGTCCGAGCTACTTCATTGTTCGATCACGCCAACGCTTCTCTGGCGACCCTCAGAGCAAATGGAGACTACATGTGTGTAGCTGACTTCTCCCCGAATCCAAAGAACCTAACCTCACCTTGTTTGGCTTAGAAAAGTGCCCAAGTTAGAGCTCTAGTTCGAGCTTCATCGAAATTTGGAGTAGTTGAGAGAGAATGGAGTTTCCAAGTGTGGAGATGATGAATGAGGAAGGGCTCTTTATATAGGAAGCTCGGGGACTTCTTGGTCGTCCGATATGTGCCTTAATGGTAGTCATTCATTGCCTGAAACTCCTTGGCTGGAGACTTTCCATCTTCACCGGCGCCACGCGATTTTCCAGTGAGTGAACAGTGATGTCATCTGAAGGAAGAAGACAACACTATTCCAAACTGGGTTCCAAGATTAAATCGACTAGTTCAGGCCCAATTCGATCGAGTTTTTCAAAATTAAAAATTTATAAATTCATTATCTATCAAATGGTAGCCTCAATTCTCAAATTAGAATTTTCTAAGCGACCTAAAAAATGAATTTAGCATCCGGTTCAATAGTAGTTCAAACTAGTCCAAATCGATTCAATCTGGTTTAGATCGAGTTCACCTAAACTGGTTTAGTTTTCATCTCCAATTCATCCTAAAGTCCTTTTTCATGACCTTGTTGACTCTTTGGGTCACTCGAGATCCATAAATTTCCTGGTTTTCCCTTTCTCTATCAGTTCCAGTTTGTAAACCGACTTGGTTTTCAAATTGGAAATGACCAATTCTTTCCCCAATTCTCTTATTATCAAAGAACAGGGATTACAACTGTCCCCTCCTTTTAGGGATTTTGTCCCCAAAATATTTACATGCCGAATAATTGAGGGTAACTACCCTCATCACACTTTCAGTTTCCCATGTCTCTTCTTGCATGGGTATGTTCTGCCACTAAACCTTGACCATAGTAATCCACTTATTCCTTAAATTCTTATCCCTTCAGTCGATGATTCATACCAATTTCATTTTATAGGTCAGGTTCTCTTCTAGTTCCAGTGGAGGTCATTCCAATATATGGCTAGGATGAGGTTGATACTTCCGAAGTACAGAGATATGGAATACATCATGTATTCTCTCCAGATCTTGAGGTAGTTCCAATTTATAGGCCACCGGCCCTATCCTTTGAATAATGGGATATGGACTCATATACCTTGGTTTCAACTTTCCTCTTTGATGAAACCTAAGTATTCTCCTCCATGGGGCCACTTTGAGAAATACTTGATCTCCTACTTCAAACTCCAGATCTTTCCTTCGATGATCTGTATAACTCTTTTGCTTGTCCTGTGATGTATTAAGGCAACTCCTAATTAGTTTTATCTTCTCTATGGCATCCTCGATTAGTTCTACCCTTTATAGCCTTCTTTCCTACACTTATTCCCAAAATAGAGGGGTACAGCATGGTCGTCCATAAAAGGGCTTCATAGGGAGCCACCTTAATACTGGCTTGATAACTATTATTGTAAGCAAATTCCATCAAGCACAAGTATTCTTCCCAACCTTTGTTCATGGTGAGTACGCACGCTCTCAGCATGTCCTCCAAGGTTTGATTGGTTCGCTCAGACTACCCATCTATCTGAGGATGAAACGATGTGCTCATGTGGAGCTTGGTTCCCTTAGAACTTTGTAAGCTTGGCCAGAACCTTTAAGTAAATTTTGGATCTCTATCTAATACTAGACTCGTCGGAACGCCATGGAGTCTTAATATCTCCCTCATGTATAAGACGGCTAGTTGTTCCACTATATCCGTCACTCTTATACGAAGAAAATGAGTTGATTTGGTTAATCTATCTACGATGAACCAGATTGCATCTCAACCCTTTCTTGTCATAGGTAGTCCTGTGACGACGTCCATGGTGATGTGCTCCCATTTCCATTCCAGAATTGGTAAGAGTTGTAGCAGCCATGACTGTTTCTAGTGCTCTGCCTTTATCTGTTGACAAGACAGACATTGTGCTACATATTCTACAATGTCCCTCTTCATACCTTTCCACCAATAGCCTTATTTGAGGGTGAGGTACATCTTAGTACTACCCGGAAGTATTGCATACACCAAATCATGTGCTCTTCCAGGATTAACCTCTTCAACTTCTTATCTTGACGCACATATACCCTACCCTTGTAGGTTAGCACTCCATCACTATGCAAGTCTTAATCTGGTTTCGTTTCTCTATTGACCACATTTAGATAGGATTGGAGCTCCTTATCTGCTTTTTGTTGAGCCTAGATCTGTTCAACTAGACTAAGCCTTACTACCACGTTAGCCACCATGCATCTTTCCTGCTTGTCCATTTTCAGGTCTACCTCCATTCTTCCCAATTGTTGCAACAAGGGTATGTAACTCATCTTTATTTGAGATGCTTTAGTTGGGTATTTGTGACTTAAGGCATCTACTACTACATTTGCCTTTCTAGGGTGATATTCTATCAAAAGGTCATAGTCGTTAACCAATTCAAGTCATCTCCTCTGGCAGAGATTCAACTCCTTCTAGGTTAGGAAGTACTTAAGACTCTTGTGATCTGTGTATATTCTACACTTAACCCCGCAAAGATAGTGTCACCAAATCTTTAGGGAAAAACTATCGCAGCTAATTCCAAATCATGAGTTGGATAGTTTCTTTCATGTACCTTCAGTTGTCGCGAGACATAAGTGATAACCTTCCCTTGTTGCATCGAAACACATCTGAGTCCTTGTCCGTAAGTATCACTATAGACGATGTACTCTCCCGCATTAGGGTGGAGTAGGGAGAGTACCAGTACGGTTGTCAATCGAGTCTTTAACTATAAGAAAGACTTCTCACAGCTTTAGTCCAACTTATACTCATCTCCTTTCCTGGTGAGTCGAGATAGAGGAGCTGCCACTCTAGAAAAGTCTTGCACAAATCATCTATAGTATCCTATTAGACCTAAGAAACTCCGTATTTCTGTGGGATTCCTTGGAGCCTTCCAATCTGATATAGCTTCCACCTTGGCTAGATCTACTTTGACTCCATCCTTGGACACTATATGTCCTAAGAATCCTACCTCCTACAGCTAGAACTCACACTTGGAGAATTTTGCATACAATTGATTTTCCTTTAATATCTCCAAGGTGATTGCCAAATGCTCTTCATGTTCCAACCTAGTTCGTGAGTATATAAGAATGTCATCTATGAATACTATCACAAATCTATCCAAGTGTGTTGGAACATACGACTCATCAAATCCATGATGGCTACAGGGGCATTCGTTAATCCGAACGGCATTACTCCAATCTCAAAATGTCCTTATCTAGATCGGAATGCCATTTTGGGAATGTCCTCCTCTCGGATCTTGAGTTGATGATAGCCCGACTGAAGATTAATTTTGGAGAAGTAAGCTACTCCTTTTAATTGATCGAATAGGTCGTCTATTCGCGGAAGTGGGTATCGGTTCTTGATGGTGACCTAGTTCAGCTTCCTATAGTCTATGCACAGTCTCATACTTTTATCCTTTTTCTTTATGAATAGGACAGGTGCACCCCACGAAGACTGGCTAGGACGTATTAAATCCTTCTCCAATAATTTGTCGAATTGCCCCTTCAATTCTGCCAGAGCCATACGATATGGGGCTTGGGATATGGGGTTTATTTCCGGGATTATTTCTATGGTGAACTCTACTTGCCGACTTAGAGGTAGTCTGGGTAGTTCTTATGGAAATACTTTTGGGGAGTGCCTAACTACCGAAATGTCTTCAAGTTTCTTCTCTTCATTGATAACCATTGCCAAGAAAGATGTATAGCCTTTTTGTATCATCTTTTGTGCTTTTAGGTGGGACACCATTGGTACTTCACTTTTCCTTCAATCACCTTGGAACTTTAATCCATTCGTCTCGGGAGTGTGGAAGGTCACCGTCTTCTTTAGACAGTCCATCCTACCTTGATGCTTACTTAACCAGTCCATTCCAAGGATTACTTCAACCTACTTCAAGGGTAATGGAATCAAGTCAGCTTCAAGTTTGATTCCTCCAATCTTTATCTCACATCCTTTTAATTGTTTATTCATGTTTAACCCTTCTCCTAAAGGTGTGAGGATATTGAGACTTTATCCTAGTGTAGTGAGTTCTAGGGGTACACTTGAAATCACTTATGAAGGATCTCTCAACTTCAAAGTCAAAGAGGGCATAGACTTGTTGTCCCCAAAGTTGTATATATCTTGATTGAAGAAGTGTATATTTTAGAAGAAAGCTTTTATTTATTAAATAAAAATCTTCAATTTACATAATTCTCTCGAACTAGATTGGAGGGTTTTGGGATCTACCCGCTACAGTGACAGGGTCTCTTCTAGCCTCTTATTGGGTGAGGTTGTATACCCTAGCTGGTACTCGTGTTGTAGCATCAGGCCTAGGGTTCCTGGGGTTCCCTTGAAGTGGTCTGAGAGTATTCCTCTACTTGTTCTCCCTAAGAGTGGGACAGCCCTTTGAAAAGTGCCCCACTTGTCCGCATGCAAAGCAAGTAAAGCATGCTCCCTCATGGTTCTTTTGAAACTTTGGACAACGAGGGTTTCCTTGAGGTAAGGTGGGGACCACTCTATGGGGAGGTGGTGGCATGTCCCTTCTCCTTTGAAATGCCATTCTATTTCCCCATTTTGGACCATTATGCTCCTTTCGTCCTCCCTAACGTTTTGGACCCTTATCCTCCTTTTGGGTCGTCTGCTCCATCCGACGGCGTCGGGTCTGCACCAGTCGCTCAAACTCATGAAACATACTGATTACTCCTATCAGGTCAATGAGGCATCCTAGTACTCCCATATGGTCTCGAATGTCTATATTGAGATCGTCCATGAACCTCTGGCATATGTCTGCCGGACTAGCTAGGTTAGGAGCAAAGGGTCTTAACTCCTTGAATTTCATCTCGTACTCCGATATGGAGTTAAGCCCTTACCGAAGCTGGATGAACTCCTGCTTCTTCTCATCTATCAAATGAGGCACCAAGTACTCCTACGAGTACCTCTCCTCGAACTATTCCCAAGTGGGGATGGTGGTATGTAGGTTTCAGACATTATCCCACCATCGTTTGGCGCTTCCCTCTAAGAAGAATTCTGTCAGGATCACCATATCCTCTAGTGGTGTCCTGATGATTGCCAGCCAATCCATGGCAGCACCAGCATTGTTTTCTTTGAGGAAGGGTTTATACCCTAGTTGCCATAGAGTTTTGAGGTTTCTAGGAATGTCTATTGGAGGGGGATGGTTAACAGAGGGAAGATGGGATTGCACATCCTCCGGTTCAACCCGAGAATTGGTGCCTACCTCAGGGACGAGGTTAGGTTACCTAAATACATGAGTGAACTTCTCGTACAATCTCTGGTGCTCCATGCTGAGTCCAGGAGGAGTTGTATGGGCTTTTTTGTGAGTTTCTACAGTTAGGGGTGGTTGGTAAGTGTTAGAGACTATGGCCCTAGTTCTCTTGGTTCCTTTCTTCGGAGCCATTCTAAAAATTTTAAGATCAATCCTATTAGTTACTATATTTTCTAGTCTTGATTATGTATTCAAGGAAATAGGCTCTTATACCACGCAAGTTATCATGCCCCGACCCAGTTTGGTCGGATCCCTATAATAAACCCACCACTCTCCCATCTTACTAAGGGTTGCCCCTTCTTTTATAAACTGTGAGGAGTAAGTCATCCTTTAAACCTGCACCTTTCCTGGCATAACATAAATCAAAATTGCACAAAATTTGAAACTTATCATACCTGCCTTATAGGTATGTTACCTGGTGGTCTTTGGGGTAAGCTTTTCGAGGTTACCTAAAAGGGATATAAGGGAGGGGGTGAGTTCAACGACTCAGTGAATGGATGTTTAGAGTTTAATTTTTAGAAAAATAGTTTGAATTTGGAGTGTGCTAGACTCTTTATTTTTCTTTTAAAAATATTTAATTCTCAATTATCAGTTTTCATAACTATTTCTCATCATAATGGTATGTTTATCAACCAACACATGCCCTTCATGATGAAGGAACACACAATCACAGGCCAACCCGTCCACTATACCCACTTGTGGCGTTGGAGCGACTTTACTGGCCACCTATATAGAAGTACGTCCACTTCTACCCTAAGAATGAGTGGATGTTCGCGACATCTGACCCTCAATCCAATAATAAAACTCTATGTCCATATGAGGACAAAGACCTCATTCCATCCTCACCCCGATCTCATGCGCATGAAGCTATGTCGAGCTTCGTAAGACTTCTGGTACGACTAACTGCCCTTATTTCCACCAAGTCGTCCAGAGCCCTGGGACGCATAACTACCCCTCTTGGGTGTCTTGAAGGTCTCGTAATATAGTGCATGAACAATCAACAATTTTTCACATAAGTCATATAATTTGTGGTGCTACTAGTCCAACGGCCCCGACTCTCAACTCGACCTGCAACTGTTTGTCTTGACTGATCCGTAGACTTGTCATGTTGCACTGCCGCTAGTCCATCGAGTATGTCGGTCATGTCTCGGTACCATGGCCAAATAACTCATTTACTTAAGTTTTCATTGCTTAATAATCATGTTTGTTTACAAGCTCCTGCTCGTGCCAACTAGCTTAGGGCCCATTGCTCGAGATTTTCAAAATTGGGCAAATTAGCCCCCAAGTTCCAAAATCGAGGCCTCCAGCCTAACAGAGCTATTCAAACTCCCATAAAAAGGTCTGCCAAAAATTTTAAGCAGTGGCACATAGTCGGGGGAAAGCACTTCTGACAAAATAAACTTTTCAGTCATCCAACACATCAATCAAGTATAAGAACATCTTCGCTTATAATCGATAAGCGGGTTTTCCACTTCCTTACAGAAAGTTTTATCATACCAACTGGGTATGATCTACTTACAACCGATAAATAGTTTTTCTGTGTGATTTTTACATCACTATTCTCAGGTGTGATGTTTAAAATACGACTTAGTAGTGGGTTTTCATTATGAGGTACTTATAATCCCAACCGGGTATGATATTAAACATCCCACTCAACTGATAATTTAGTGAATTTTCCTCTTAGACGGCTTGTTGCTTTTACGCAAACTTGTCTTAGCTGGCATTCTCGATTTTTTGTGTTCCTACACAATATGAACATCCTTGTTTATTATCTTTTGGCCTAATAGCCTTCATTCATCCCAAATGAATAAGAAAACCAAACTTTTTATTTATTTTCAATTAGGTACCTAAAGTTATTTTTCTTTAACTTCAAGTCCCTAATGTCGATTTTTCCTCAAATTAAGTCCTGAAACTCACCTTGTAACCTTAATTTATTCAAATTCTCACAAAGGGGTTCAATTTCCCAAATTTCAAATTTGGTCCCCAATGTTTCCCAAATTACCATTTTGCCCCTACTTTACAAAAATGGTAAGCTTTGCCCCAAAAATTCCAAAATTTGTCCAATTGGTCCTCCAACATCTTTATCATATCCAATTGGCCCTCAATTTTATGAAATTGCACTTTAGTCCCTCGAATTGTTGAAATTCCCAAATTTTCCTCAATTTCAACCTTCTAATTTAGTCGAATTTGATTTCATAAAATTGACCGATCAAACGAGTTTAATTGTTGAAATTGATGTTAGATTGGAGTTCCCACACCTACATACGGTTCAATTGAACTTTGAATCGCACGATTTGATGTCGGAATGAGCTCAAACAGAGCTTCATCAAATAACTGGTATTAGAGAGAGAAAGCTTCAAAAGCGTACCGACGGGGGTGCGGCAGTCCAAGCTTTCAATCTAGGTAGATAGCTCTTTTCATAAGGTTCCTCCTAGGATCAAGAATTGCATTAATTGATGTCGAATTGAGTGAGAATTTTGTCATCGAAATTTTGTCGGTTCTATCTCCAGCACTGGTAAAAAATTATAGAGGGTAGCCAAATTGGCTTACCTTTTCGCTCTAATTTAGCTGTAGGAAGGTTGTGGAGGTGTTGGGAGGACTTGGTTTGACTTGAGAAGGGATCAAATTGGCTGATTTCAGCTCGACCGAAACACGGCAGCTTCGATCCGTCGAAGTTGCTTCATTGTTCGATCACATCGGCGCTTCTCCGACAACCCTCGGAGCAAATGGAAACTACAGGTGTGTAGCTGACTTCTCCCTAAATCCAAAGAACTCGACCACGCCTTGTTTAGCTTAGAAAAGTGCCCAAGTCAGAGCTCTAGTTCAAGCTTTACCAAAATTTGTAGCAGTTGAGAGAGAATGGAGTTTTCACGTGTGGAGAGGATTAATGAGTAGGGGCTCTTTATATAGGAAGCTTGGGGACTACTTGATCGCCCAATTGGTGCCTTAATGGCGGTCATTCATTGCTTGAAACTCCCAGGTTGAAGACTTTTCATCTTTGTCGGCACTGCGCGATTTTCCGATGAGTGAATAGTGTTGTCATTTAAAGGAAAAAGACGACACTGTTCCAAATCGGACTTAACCGGTTCGAACCAGGTTCAAAGTTTAAACCGGACGGTTCAGGCCTGATTCAACCGAGTTTGTCAAAATTAAAATTTTCTAAATTCATTCTCTATCCAATGGTGGCCTCTAAATTGGAATTTTGTAAGCCACCTAGAAAAATGAATTTAGCATTCGGTTCAATAGTAGTTCAACCCGGTCCAAACTGGTTCAATCTTATTCGGATCCGGTTCACTTGAACTGGTTTGGTTTTTATCTCCAATTCATCCTAAAGTCCTTTTTCATGACTTTGGTGACTTTTCGGGTCAGTTGAGATACATAAATTTCCTAGTTTGCACTTTCTCTATCGGTTTTGGTTTGTAAACTAACTCAATTTTCAAATTGGAAATAATCGATTATTTCCCCAGTTTTCTTATTATCAAAGGACGGGGTTTACACTTTGAGAAATACTTGATCTCCCACTAAAAACTCCAAATCTTTCCTTCGATGATCTGCATAATTCTTTTCCCTGTCATGTGCGGTCTTAAGTCGACTCCTGATTAGTTTTATCTTCTCCATGGCATCTTAGATTAGTTTTCTCCTTTCTAGCCTTCTTTCCTCCACTTTTAGTTGAGCCTGGATCTGTTCAATTAGACTAGGCCTTACTACCACATTAGCCACCAGGCATCTTTTCCGCTTATCCATCTTCAGGTCCACCTCCATCCTTCCCAATTGTTGCAACAAGGGTATGTACTCGTCTTTACTTGTGTCGCCTCAGTTTGGTACTTGCGACTTAAAGTATCTTCAGCAATATTTGCCTTTCCAGGGTGATATTCTATCATAAGGTCATAGTCCTTAACTAATTTCAGCCATCTACTCTAGCGGAGATTTAACTCCTTCTGAGTTAGGAAGTACTTAAGACTCTTGTGATCTGTGTATATCTTACACTTAACCCGTAAATGTAGTGTCCCCAAATCTTTAGGGCAGGTAGTTTCTTTCATGTACCTTAAGTTGTCTCGAGGCATAAGCAATAACCTTCCCTTATTCTATCAATACACATCCGAGTCCTTGTCTAGATGCATCACTATAGACAGTGTACTCTCTGGCATTAGGGTCAGGTAGGGAGAGTACCGGTGCGGTTGTCAATCAAGTCTTTAACTTTAGGAAAGACTTCTCACAGCTTTCATCCCACTTATACTCCACTCATTTCCTGGTGAGTCAAGTTAAAGTAGCTACTATCTTAGAAAAGTCTTGCACAAACCATTTGTAATATCCTACCAAACCTAAGAAACTCCACATCTGTCTAAGATTCCTTGGAGCCTTCCAATCTAATATGGCTTCCACCTTGGCTGAATCTACTTTGACTCCATCCTTGTACACTATATGTCCTAAGAATCCTACCTCCTGTAGCCAGAACTCACTTGGAGAATTTTACATATAAGTGGTTTTACTTTAATATCTTCAAGGTGATTACCAAATGCACTTCATGTTCCAACCTAGTTCGTGAGTATATAATAATGTTATCTATGAATACTATCATGAACCTGTTCAAATGTGGTTGGAACATACGATTTATCAAATCCATGAAAGCTATAGGGGCATTCGTTAATCCGAATGACATTACTTTAAACTCATAATGTTCATATATGGATCAAAATTCCATTTTGGGAATGTTCTTCTCTTGAATCCTGAGTTGATAATAGCCTAACCGAATGTCTATTTTTGGAGAATTAAGTTGCTATTCAATAATAGTTTAATGTGGAAAATTAGTGATAAAGGTAGTGTACCAATGTAGAAGGATAAATGTATATTCTCTATGGAAGGATCAAAGCTCAATCTCATTAGCTCTCTAGGAAACCAACAACATAGGAGTCATTCACTCCTCAATTGTCCATCTATTTGTGAGTTGTAAGTTAGATCTAATTTGAGTTGGAAGTTAGATCTAATTTGTAAGTACATGACAACATTAATTTTTGTAGATTTTCTTAGAATAGGCATAATTGATACGATAAATTTAATATATTATCTTATTTTTTGAAATTTATATAAATAACATCAATTATATTTTACATCAATTATTATATCATTTTTCATTTTAAAAACTATTTAGAAATTTTCGTATACACCCAAGAAACACAACTTTTTTTTTTGTGGAGAGCATACACAAATGCACTACTTTTAATTCTGGTTGGCACATATAATGTGTCACTCCCATTCTCGTTGAACCAATTGGATAAGAAAACTAAATTGTTATTAGAACATGGGATATCATATGATATAAAGTGATAGCATCAGCAATTGGAATACTACACTCCTACGCGCCACTCATTCCGCCATGGGGGAACGTGTTCCTCGATCTACCATTCGTGTGTCTCGCTCGCATCTCTGCACTCAGGGCCGCCATGGAGGAAAAAGGGAGATAAAATCTCCTCGACAAGAAGCGCTTAGCGATGCTCGAGCGGCTCTCCAATCTCCACCAGTCTTGCCCCCACGAAGTTTGCTTCCGCCACATCGTTCGAGTCAACCTCTTACTTCATGTCTCGATTTGCCGAGTCCAGGGATCCATCGAGTCCAAGCTTGCCCTGTGCCAATCCAGCGATCCGTCTCATCTCAAGCACCACCTCGCCAAGATCCCCGCCGCCATCTCCGACCTCGAGAAGCTCATCGAGGAGAGCTCCTACTGCTTGCCTTCCTACGATATCCGGCCCTCCTTGAAGACAGTTAACGATCTGAAGCAGTCTTTGGAGAATCTGATCCCGAAGAAAAAGTTCCCCTTCAAGTCCAAAGCCGCCAGAAAATCCCCAATCGATACCTCCAAGGTTCTGGAACCCGAACCGGAGCCCAAAAACCTCGTCCTTTGAGTCCCCAAACGACCTCGTTCCCCTAGTCACCCCTGGCTTCAAGAATAATGTGGGCGAGCTTCTTGTGAAAGATATCAGGGGCCTGGAGATTGGGGAATTCACCATATCAGACCTCGAGTCCTGCGAGGTTCGACTGCTAGGCTCTTCGAGAGCTCTCTTTGTGCACAGGCTGAGGGACTGCAGGGTCTACGTGGGGCCGGTCATGGGCTCAGTTCTGATCGAAGAGGCGGAAAACTGCACCTTTCTGCTCCCATCGCATCAGATTCGAATCCACAATGCGAGGGGAAGCGACTTTAGAGTGAGATTTGCCCCTTATCGCTTGCAGTACAAAGGGATCGGGAAGAACATGATAGAGGCGGAAATTGGTTGAATGCCGATGATTTCAAGTGGTTGAAGGCAATGCAGTCCCCAAACTGCTCTGTTCTGCCTGCGGACGAGGACAAGCGAATCGTGATAATCAATATATCGAGCTCTGCTTGAAGGCAATGCAATCCCCAAACTGGTTTGGAGGGTCTTGCTCTTATTGTACATAATCTAGACTTAGCTTATTAGGATATAATAGATATGCCCAGGAAGAAGTAACACATTATTCATATTTGGTATATCTACATGCAGCAAGCACAAAACACAAGGAAACTAAAACTATTTTAAGAATATAGGAGACTAAACAAGAAAGCTTCAATTATTTTAAGAACACTTATAAAATTCAAACTTGCAACTTCCCATACAGGAAAGAGTACCAATTTGTATAATACACTGTTTGCATTCCAATACCACATATATAACAGAAAAAACATAGGAGAAAATGCAGAAATAAAAATAAGAAATGATCTAGACATGGAAAACCAAGAAATGTTCATCTTCCACTTGATAGCTCAATTGCGTCTTGATTGTACACCGAATCTTCTCCCCAGTCGAACCTTCTCTGCAACCGCTCGTATTCCTGCCTCCGAGTGACTTCCAGGTTCTGCCACTCCTCCCAACGTTCAGCCAGTCCTTCCCCTTCCAACATCCTCACCACCTCAGACATTGCAGGACGTTCCTCCGGCGATTGCTGGGTGCAGAGAAGGGCCACTTGGATCATCATCTCCACTTCCTGCATGTTGTAGTTCTCATTCAGATTTCGGTCCACAATGGCGTTCAGCTTCTTCTCCCTTTCTAGCTTCTTGACCTTCAGTTTCCACACGTGTAAAAGATCAGTCCAAAGAATGTCCTAAATGGAACTTGAAAATCTGGCTCATGTTGATTTCACAAGAGCACCCCCGGGCGATGCTATTGCTAGGTCATCTTACATGTTCTGTGCGTCTTACTACAGTGGATGCAGTTTAATATAATTTCTACTATTTTCCCGAACAAGGTAAAAAAGAAAATTTACAAAGCAAATCAGAGTAAAACTTGAGAAATGGTTTTTCCTGTCTTCCAAATTTAGCATGTTAAAGGCAATAAAAGGTTTGTCTGAAGAAGCAGGTAACATGAGAAGGGGTAAGGGAGAAAATTTAAGAAAACATGAGTAAAAGTACCAGAGACCTGTTAACCCAATAAACTTACATGGTCCAGCAACAGAACATCATCCTCCTCTTCCAAGCGTGAAAAGTCAATGGCACGTTGACCTGTAACAAGCTCAAGAAGCATTATCCCATAACCAAAAACATCTGTTTTCTCAGAGGACTTCCCTGTGGACAAATACTCCGGAGCAATGTGGCCCATTGTTCCCCTAACTTGGGTGGTTACACTAGTCTTTCTCACATCGACCAACTTAGCAAGGCCAAAGTCTCCAACAACAGCCTCAAAGTCTTCATCGAGCAGGACATTTGCTGCCTTTACATCTCGATGGATAATTTTAGGGTTGCAGTGTTCGTGGAGGTATTCGAGGCCACGAGCTGCTCCAAGGGCCACCTTTTTTCTTGTGGGCCAACCTAAAACTGGCTCCCCAGGTTTGATCTCTGCAGCAACCAAAACAGATCAATGAAGTAAACAAACAAGTTGAATCTCCAAATTAAGCTCTCATAGACATATGTACCGCACTCAATACATGACTTGACTGCTTAGAAATAAACAAAAAATATCAAACAAGGAAATAATATCACTTTTAACTAATTGATCTTACCAAGATATCACACTGTTCTGATCAACAAAATCAACATAAAATGCAGAAATTTTCTATAATTGCAACAAATTATGCTGCGAGCATGATTAAGTACAAAAATATGATAGAGAGGTATATAGCAAATTAATATAAAATGCCTATGTTGATATGAAAATATTTGAAAACTTAACATGGAGCTAATCATGGTATTGTCATCATTATAGCATCAAAGGAAAAGAGTTCATTAAATCTGTTATGACATATCACATACATATTCCGCTGCAATAAACCTCAGGGTAACTCTCCAATAATGAATATACTAGGGATCATTTAAGATACTTGCAATAAAAGCATAGGTACCACGGAGACGAGAGGCAACACTTAGATTCTGCATAAAGGGATATACAAGGAGCCGTTCAGTAGGAGTCGTGCAAAACCCAATCAGCCTCAATAGATTCTTGTGAACTGCCACACTTATCATCTCAACCTCTCGCTGAAAGGCAGCGTCTCCACCAGGACTTTCAAAATCAGTCAACCGCTTCACAGCTATTTTTGTACCATCAGCAAGCACTCCCTTGTAGACCTTCCCAAAACCTCCCTGCCCCAGAACACTTCTCTCATCGAAGCTATCTGTAGCTATCTGCAGTTCCCTCCATGCAAATCTCTTCAACTGACCAAATGCAATTCTCCGATCCACTTCACCTGATAAAAAAGGCAATAACTTTGGCATTAAAGCAATTATTGTTTGCATCATGAATTTCTGCATACAAATAAATTTTCACCCAAAAGTTGCACCTTAGGTTTTGGTTCCATGATGCCTAGAAAATCAAACAGTCCAAGAACAATCATATAAAAAAAGTGAATGTAGCTCAATATATATTTTTTAGAGCATAAGAAATATTTGGATCAATTACATATCTTATACAAGTGTTGAATGAAGCATGTCCTTGGGCATTACCTTTTTGACGCAACATGAGACATTTTTCTTTTCTGAAGGTGTTTTTTGGCAAATTTTTCTTAGGGTTCAAAATCTTTATGGGACATAATGTGGAAATTTATAAACCAGGATCCGCAAATTGGCATCATTCAAGGTAAGAGAAATATAAATAAGAAACCAAAGGATGCAGAAATAGTTTCCATTAAGATAAGCATGTTTAAGGCAGGAATATAAGTGCAATATACACCTGCTACATCCACAAAAACTTCTCGTCTATAGCCCTTGTGTCTACCCTTATAGAGGAAAACAAGCATGCTACAGAGAATGAGAACAATGAGTCCACCAACAACACCAACAATAATTCCAACCTTTGGCTTATGAGAAGAACCTACAAAAGAGACAAAACGCCATCAATGGCTACAAAAGTTGGGAAAATGTAAGAATTAATTCTTGGATTAGGATGGTTGCCCACTTACTCGAATTCCCACTATTAGACGCACAAGCATGCGAGAAATTCACTCCACAGTCCAAGTTGTTTCCAGTAAAACTGAAACAATGAAAGCAACTATCTCCATTAGAAGACTGAGAAGGGGAGTCTTAAAGTGGTGCAAACAAACCGAAACAGACTAATCCTTGAATAGGTACCACCATTTCCATACTTGTATTCGGAAATTTCAAATAGGCTTTGCGGAATTTGCCCTCCAAAATTGTTAGAGGAAAGCTGTCTGGATAGAATAATATAGTCAATAAGAGTATGGCCGCAACTATGTAAATTTTTTAATAAAAACTAACGTTAATCCTTACAAATTGATCAAGTTGGTAAGGGCTGATAATGAGTCAGGAATTCTTCCACTGAGATTATTTTGACTCAGAGACCTGTCAAAAGAATATTTATTTCTTATAATTGACATTTCACAATGTCAATTCAGATTTATATTCAGGGTAAAGAATAAGGAAAATTACACCAGTGATACAAATGTTTTTTAAAATGGTACATTTGTTTCCATTTGTTGCTCAATAGTACAAATCTTTTACAAAAATGTTGTTTGGTGGTACATTTATTTTCACTTGTTACTTAATGGTACAATTCTTTTACAAAATATTTAGTGATGGTACATTACGTTTTTGTAATGATACATTGTATTTCTCAAATATATGAATAAAATAATTCATTTAAAATATGCATAGTACATACTAAAAAATGGTGATACAAAATAGAAAATAGAAATGGCCTAACATATCATTAATTAATATTTTTACATTGTAAAATGAATGAGAAATTTATCCGTTAGATGCTTAACACGCAATTTATTTTTTGTAAATTATTAATTCATATGACATATCATCAATAACAAAAATAATTAACCTAATTTACCAAAAAAAATGTAGCAAATTAAATTATTTTCTATAGTAATGTATCATTTTAAAAATATTTTGTAAAAAAATTGTATCATTAAGCAACACATCAAAAGAAATGTACCATCAATCAATATTTTGTAAAAGAATTGTATCATTAAGCAACAAATCGAAAGAAATGTATTATCTTACAACATTTTGAAAAAGTTTTGTATCATTGTTGTAATTTTCCCTTAAGAATAATAATAAAGAAGCAACTGCTTACAAGAACTGCAGTTTCTTAAGATTTCCAAGAGAAGCTGGTATTTCACCGGTCAAGTGATTATTTTCAAGGTCCAAATTAGTCAAACCTGTCAAATTTCCAAATTCTTCAGGTATCATCCCAGTAATGCTGCTCCCTCGCAAAGTACTGCTTTATCATAAAGCCAACAAAAACGTACTCATGAAAATTAATTTCACAGAATTATGGGTGACAATGAACATAATTTAGGCCGACTCAAGGAAGGAGGGGGTTTCAGGAAGAAAAGAGATATTAGATCTGTTCTGATAAAAATGACAAATGGGCAAAATGATTATGCATCAAGTTAGCTGAAGTAGTTAACCACATTGAGATTGACTTTCTGCAAAAAAGATGGCATGTGGATCTAAATGGATGAGGATAGCTGACCTATTTGGCCCAGTTCTATGAAATTGAGAGAAGTTTCTTATCAATGAAAAGAAGAAAATCTCTAATGCAAGCTAACACCTTTTGCTCATATTTTATGTTTTCAAACAAGGGGAAAAATGGACAAACAAGAATGTTCCTGATTGCTTTAGTTTCTGCATACTTACAGTGTAAATAGTGTCTTGAGAAAACCAACTTTTGGAGATAATGTTCCGGAGAAGTTCATTGATGACAGTGTTCTGCATTTTAAGAATATGCTTAATACAAATGGTTAAAAGTTTAACAAATGGTTGAAGCAAGAAAAACTCACACTGAGACAACATTCTTGTTATGATCACAAAAGACATTAGACCAAGTGCATGGATCAACTTGACTAGGGTTCCAATCCACAAGCTGATTACTCATTGCTTTCAATGAAGTCTTCAATGAATAGAGTGCATCTCCTGAAAGCAACAAACTAGGGCCTTAGAATAGTAGAGGCAATCTTTCATTTGAATGGTGCCAAGGAAACAAATGCAATGCTAAAGTGTATAATTAAGAGTGATCCAAAGCATTGTTACAATAAGAATGGAACGAAAAATTCAACCACAAATTTCTTACCGCGAGTAAGATAGCGGATCAAACCATGAGTAAGCATGTAGGGCGTAGCATGAGTAAGACGACGAGTAAGGAAAGTAAAACGCGAAACAGAGCACGGGTAAGCATGTGGGACAGACTGTGGGGCGAACCGCGATACAATGCACAATACGGAGCACATGATGCACGATACGGACAACGAGAGGGAGTGCGACACAGTACACGTGAATCGCAATACAGGACCCACGACGAAGAGTTATACAGCGCGTCATACCAAAAGATGGACAACCTTGCTTGAATGCAAGCAAGCCCGCAATAAAGCCTGATTGCTGAATTACTGACCCAACCACTCCAAGACTACATGTAGTGCAATATTAAGCCCCTCAGACACTTACCAAAGATGGATGTCAACTGGACAGCTCAGTCATGTGACCAGCCATCCCAATCAACTGTCATGAGTTTGGGATCATACCCCAAACTACGAGCCTGTGAGCCGTGACATATGCATGGCCTTATCATATCTGCCAAATGGAATGCTACCTTCTAGAAATAAGAGTAGCTGCAAGTGCAACCATATTTGCCAAATGGAATGCTACCTTCTAGAAATATAAGGCAAGGCACAATGATCAATGCCATAAAAGTGAGAAAGTCCAACAAAGAATTCCCACAAAACCACAGATTTATTTCTTTGATGTACAACATACCACTAGACATTTTAACAATACACATCCTTTAGATAATATTCTTATGTAAATATATGACAAGAATCCATGTTTTCCCTACTTTTTCAAGAGATACAAACATTAATAGACATATTAGTTTTGGCATCAATGGATGCTGCAAATGTGTCAATATAAGCATGTCGGACATTCTAAGGTATTAGTGTCAGTAATTTTACCTTGAAAATCTGATGATACAAATGACTGCAAGGAGGCAAAAGCAAGAACTACGAAATAGAATTCCATCATCATCAGTGGCAGCTAACATGTCCCATGCAATAAAGTATAGCTATAGATGCCATTCCTGTAGAAGCAGCCAGTATATAGATTAATTTGAATCTTGTGCGAAAAAAATATAGATGAATATGAACAGGCACAAACTAAAAGAATTATAAAGATAATTTTAGAATTTAGTCATTCAAAAACAGATAAACTAAAATTTAGATCTATAGAGCTCAAACGGTGGGAGCCCATGTATCTACCTCAAGCAATTTCAAAATTGTAGATTGCACAAGGTTTCTTTACTCTCAGAAATAACAGCCTCACAATTAATACTGATAGACTTGCTACTTATCCAAAATTTATCTCCAAAACATGTGCACCAAAAATAACTTGAAGAACTCACAATGCATTAAAACAGCAGGAATTAAGGATAACAGTTTCAATGTGTTTCTAATACTTGATTTATTTATCCAATTTAGATCTATAGAGTTCACTATGATCGAGGAACACAATCAATCGTTCTGGACAAAACTCAAATTAATGCTCTTCTGTTTTGTTAAAAGGGGAAAGAAAAAACTAAGATTCTGAAAGTTAAACTCAAGCTATTCTTTTTCCTTGGGAAAAATTATAAACTTATTCTTCATTTGGCACCATATTCTTTTATTTTTAACTCATCCCATAGAAAGGTCTCCTAGTGTAAACATCACAAGCCAAAACAGAAAAATACGAAGAACAGGACCCGAAATGAGTCAATCCCAAGTCAATTCTAAATAATTTCGAAACATTCACACAGAACAGAACCGAACATCAAAGAAAGGGAAGAGCCCCGCCTCCCAAATTGAGTAAACGAGAGAACCCAGAAGAAGTCCAGTAACTCGAAGAAATCATGATACCGAATAGAGAGGAGAGAGGGGTACCCACCTCCACTTATTAGGATTGACGCAGGAAGACGAACATAGAGAGATCTCGCACGGAAATATGTTAAATGCCGAAATTTCAGCTTTATACGGAGATCTCGCTCGAATCCAATCTATGGAACTAAACTCAAGGGTGGACCCGACTGAGGCTCCTTGAGCCTGTTCGGGTCGGGTAGAGACCCAAGTCTCCGGTCCCAAGTCCATTAACATGCCCATACTTTCGAAGTTTCCAATTTTTATCTCATACATTTACTCTCCATTGCTCTTTTTATTTTTTTATTATCTATTTAATTTTTATTCTCTTTTCACATATTTTATAATAATTAAAAATATCTATTATATTTAACTCCCATTTTAAAATTTGTTTGAGATGTGGTGTTTATAAGTGTTTCAATGTATGATTAAGCATTCGTATAGTAATAGTATTAGATATAATAAAATATAATATTAATCTAAATTAATAAGGTCTAATAATGAGATCAAAATTTGTGAAGACAAGTAAAAGATAAAATGCATGAATCTAATATGTAATTCTACTAGTATAATATTGTGTGAGATTATCTATTCATTAGTTTACAACCAAAATTATAATTATCTTACAATTCCAATGTATAACTGAGTGTAAGCTTCCTAGGTTCCATCAAGAAATTAACTATTACTACTCTCACCTAGCTCAATGGCACGTGAGTCATACTGGCCATGCTTGGTAAGTGAAATGACTTGTGGCTTGGGGAAGATATCGACAAAATGAAGTGAATGAGAATAATTAGTAAAAATAAAAGTGAATGCCAACTACATGAGGAATCGTTGTCATTCTAATTGTATAACCCTATTTTGACAATTTAATTTAACGATTAATATAATACTAATTAATCTCAACTTAAAAATGAGTTCGAATTAAATTAGAAAATATGATCGAAATAGGGAATAACGATTAATGAGAAATAAAGTTAAATTGTTAAAAATATTGAATTGTAAATAAATAAATAATAAATATAAATACTAAAATTGGTGAAAAAGGTCATAAAAAATTATTAGAATTATCTCAAAATATAAAGGAGGACTTGGTTTAAACTGGATTCAAGATGAGTGAATTAATAAAATTCTTAAAATTTTTAAATGATAAAAATAAATTAAAATTGAGCGATTATTAAATTTATTCAATAGAAAATTAAATATAAAAGTTTTAATTATTTTTATTTTTTCAATAACCAATTAGAAAATGGATGAATTAGGCAAAAATAGCTAAATTGGCAGAAAAATTTGTCAGAAACCGATTTGCTACATTGCAAATCAGGCGGCGTACAATGTCGGGTGCACACACATGTGGTCACACATGCACGTGTCTTCTTTCTTGCCCGACTCATAGACCTGGATCCCCTATTTTTACCCAAT
The DNA here is from genome assembly GCA_030064435.1 of Trapa incisa. Lineage (NCBI taxonomy): Eukaryota > Viridiplantae > Streptophyta > Magnoliopsida > Myrtales > Lythraceae > Trapa > Trapa incisa. Next base: position 6,915,277 of record CM057776.1, read on the forward strand.
AGATTATCACTGACCACTGACTCTACTATTTGGGAAAAATTAATTTATTGCCAAAACCAGACGTTATTTATTAATAAAAGAAGTTTATGGATAGATAGTCATCCAATTCTAGATAATAGCTATATAAATTTGGGTTGTTCTCTCAAGCCAATTCGAGCACTCCTCAGGCAAAACTAAGACCTCCCAACACTTACACAGCCCTCCCAAGTTCTAACTAGGACTGAAAAGTAAGCCAATTCGGCTCCCCTTTACAATTTTTGATCAGTTCTAGAGAGAGAACCGGTAGAATTTCGATGATGAAATTCTAACTCAATTTGTAATCAATTTATGCAATTTTTTATTCTAGGATAAACCTCAGGACAAGAGCTATCTGCCCAGATCGAAAGATCGGAGTGTAGTACCCCCGACGGTAAGTAATTGAAGCTTTCTCTCTCTATAGTATATTTTCCAGTGAAGCTCCGTTTGAGCTCGTGTTGGCGTCAAAACTTGCTATTCAAAAGTGCTATTGAATCGTATAAAGCTGTAGAATCTCAATTTTAACTTCAATTTCAACAATTAGATGTGTTTGATCGGTCAATTTGATAAAATCAAATTCGAATGTGTTAAGGAGTTGAAATTGGGGTTTGGGGGAAATTAGGGATTTTTGAAAATTGGAAGGACCAAGATACAATTTTATAAAAATGAGGGTCAATTGGGCATGATAAAAATGCTAGAGGGCCAATTGAAAAATTTTAGAACTTTTGGGGTGAAACTTACCATTTTTGTAAAGGAAGCACAAAATGGTAATTTTGAAAAAGTTGGGGGACCAAATTGGAAATTTGGGAAATTAAACCCCTTGTTATGAATTTGAATAAAATTAGGTCCTAAGATAAATTTTAAAAGTTTCAAGACTCAATATGAGGAAAAACCGGCATTAAGGACTTAAAGTTACAGTTTAGTTTTTTCATTCATCTGAAATGAATGAAGGCTATTACACCGAAGGATAATGAACCGAAGTACCGAGAATGCTAGCAAGGACGATATGAACATTATCCTTCAATATGAGGAAAAATTGGCATTAGGGACTTAATGAATCGAGATGTTCATATCGTGTAGGAACACGAAGTACTAGGAATGCCAGCAAGGATAAGCTCGCGTAAATACAAACAACTGGTCTAGTGAAATTCACTACATTAACGGGTGAGTGGGTTTACTAACGTCATACCCGGTTAGGATGATGAGTACAACTTAAAATTAAAAACCACTAACCGGTTGTGAGTGAGATTTTATATCATACCCAATTGGGGATGATAAGTCCCTCGAAATGAAAAACTCACTATTTAGTTGTATTGTAACATCACAACTTAGAGAAGTGATGTGAAAATCACGCGGAAAAACTACTTACTGGTTGTAAGTAGATCATACCCGGTTGGTATGATAAAACTTCCTCGAAGGAAGTGGAAAACCCGTTCATCGGTTATGAGCGGAGATGTCCTCATACTCGGCTGGTATAATGTACAGTTGAAAACATATTTTTTTCGGAAGTGCTCTCCCCTAACTATGTGCCAATGCGATTTGGGAGACCTTCTCGATAGGAGCTTGAATAGCACTTATAGGCTAGGGGCCTCGGTTTTGGAACTTGGGGGATATTATGCCCAATTTTGAAAATCTCGAAGAGTGGGCCATAGGCCAGTGGGCACGAGCAGGAGCTCATAAACAAACATGAGATATGTAACATAAAACTTTAATCAATAAATTGTTTGGCCATGGTTGTAAACCCCGCACTTTTGAGTTAAGGAAAACTGGGAAAGAACCGGTCAACCTGAGTAAGAAAAACAAGCCGGTTTACAAACCCGATCATATGGGAACAAGCAATTTGGAAATTTCAACTTCCGGGTGATCCAAAGGGTTCATTAAACCTTGGAAAAAAAACTTAAAACAAAATAAAGATGAAAACCAAATTGGTTCAAGTGAATGAGATTCCATAAGAACTTTGAAGTTAAGCATGCTTGCCTTAGAGTAGTGTGAGGATGGGTGACCTCTTGGAAAGTATGAATTTTTTTGTAACCCGAAATTTCGGTAAAAATTTTTTATGTACGCCTTATCATAAATAACCATAAATTAATATATATTTAATTATTGTAATTAATACCAATAATTTAATTTCGATATTAAATTATTTGATTAGAATTAAATTATTGGAATTAATATATAAATTAAATTATTGGAATTAATACCAATAATTTATGGCAATATTAATACTAGTAATAAATCTCACCCAGTTAATACACGGGTTTTATGCATATATAAAGAGGTCATCCCCATTCATTCTCCTTACACCCGAACACTTCTCTCTCTCTCTCTCTACAACTCCATTTCCCGATGAAGCTTAAACCAGAGCTTCGACTCCAACATTTTTCTTAACCTCGAAAGGAGAGGTCGGGCTCTTTAGAACCGGGGAGAAGTCAGCTATCAGATAGCAAACTCCAGTCAATCCAAGAATCACTAGAGAATCGCCGACATGATGGAACAGTGAAACAGCTCTAGTGGACCGAAGCTGCCCTATTTTGGCCAAGTTGAAATTGGCCATTTCGAGCCCTTCTCAAGCCAAACCAAGCCTTCCCAACACTTCCTCAGCCCTCCCACGGCCGAATTACGACTGAAAGGTAAGTCAATTCGGCTCCCCTCTACAATTTATGGTTGGTGTTAGAGAGAGAACCGGCAGAATTTTAATAATAAAATTTTAACTCAATTCTACATCAATTGATGTGATTCTTGATTCTAGGATGAACCTCAAGATTAGAGTTATTTGCCTAGATCGAAATCTCAGACCGTCGTGCCTTCACCGGTGAGAAATCAAAACTTTCTCTCTCTATAGTCTATTTTCTGACGAAGCTCCGTTTGAGCTTGTTTCAACGTTAAAATCTGCGATTTAAAGATTCTTAGAATTGTATGAACATGCAGAAACTCAATTTCAACTCCAATTTCAATAATTAGAAGTGCTTGATTGGTCAATTTGATAAAATCAAATTCAGTAGTGTTGAAGAGTTGAAATTGAGGGAAAATTTGGGGATTTTTGAAATTCGAAGGGCCAAATGCAATTTTATGAAATTGAGGGTCAATTGGGCATGAAAATAATGTTGGAGGACCAATTGAGGACTTTTGAAATTTTTGGGGCAAAACTTACCATTTTTGTAAAAGAATGGCAAAATGGTAATTTTGGTTAAACTGGGGGACCAAATTGGAAATTTGGGAAATTAAACCCCTTTTTGGTGAAATTGAATAAATTGAGATCCCATGATAAATTTTAAAAGTTACGGGACTCAATTTGAGGAAAAAAATTGACATTAGGGACTTAAAGTTAATGAGAAATAACTTTAGGGACCTAATTGCAAATAACAAAAAGTTTGAGTTTTCTCATTTATTGGAAATGAATGAAGGTTGTTATGCCGAGTAATAATGAACAAGGTTGTTCATATCGTGTAGTAACGTGAAATACCGAGAACGCCCGCAAGGACAAGCTCGCGTGAATACAAAGAATCCGTCTAGTGGAATTCACGGCATTAATGGGTGAGTGGGTTTACTAACATTATACCTAGTTGGGATGATTAGCACAACTTAAAATTTAAAAACTACTTACCAGTTGTGAGTGGGATTATATATCATACCCGATTGGGGATGATAAGTGCCTCGGTATAAAAACCCACAGTTTAGTGGTATTTTAATCATCACCACTTAGAGGAAGTGATGTGAAAATTTTACGGAAAAACTACTTACCGGTTGTAAGTAGATCATACCTGGTTGGTATGATGAGACTTCCTCGAAGAAAGTTGAAAACCCGTTCATCAGTTATGAACGGAGATGTCCTTATACCGATTGGTATAATAGACAGTGAAAACCTATTTTGTCGGAAGTGTTCTCCCCTGACTGTGTGCCAATGATTAAACTATTTGGGAGACCTTCTTGACTGGAGCTCGAATAGCTCTTATAGGCCAGGGGCCTTGATTTTGGAACTTGCGGGCTAGAATTCCCTGTTTTTTTTTAAAATCTCATACAGTGGGTCCAAGGCTAGTTGGCACGAGCAGGAGCTCATAAATGAACATGATATATCTGCCATAAAACTTAATAATTGAATTGTTTGGCCATGGTACCAAGATAGGACCGACATGCTCAGTCAACTAGCGGCAGTGCGACATGACAGGTCGACGGACCAATCAAGACAAACAACTGCGGGTTGAGTTGAGAGTCGGGGCTGTTGGACCAGTGGCACCATAGATTACATGGCTTGATAAGAAAATATTATTTTTGCATGCACTGTGAATACGAGATCATCAAGATGCCCATGAGGGGTAGTGATGCGTCCTAAGGACACTGGACGACCTGGTGACTATAAGGGTAGTTCGTCGTTCCAGGTGTCTGTGCGAAATCTGGAGTAGCACCAAGCACATGAGACCGGGGTGGGGACAGGATGAGGTCTCTATCCTCATACGGACACGAACAAGTGATTTTGGGATTGTGGGTCGGATGTCACGTACATCCACTCATTCCCAGGATAGAAGTGGTCGTACTTCTATCCGGGTGGCAAGAAAAGTCGCTTTGAAGCCACTAGCGGGTTCAGTAGTGATACTAACTTGCGAATGTGTGTAACCTTCATGATGAAGGATGTGTGTTGGGTGATGACACATTGTGGTAATTAAGAAATAATGGAAAAACTTGAATTTTTAAATGAAGGGATTTTTGAAAACAAAGGAGTCTGGCACACTCCATATAAATGTTTTTCTTAAAAGTCAAAAGCTTTTAAAAAACCCATTCACTGAGTAGTCATACTCACCCCCTCCCTTATATCCCTTTCAGAAAATCCCAAAAAGCCTCCCCTTAAAGACCGTAAACTAAGATGCCTGTAAGACAGGTATGTAAAGTTTTAAATTTCATGCAGTTTTGATTATGCTATTCCAGGAAAAAGGTGCAGGTTAAAGGACGCCTTACTCTTTATGGTGTACAATAAGGGGAAACCCTTTAATAAACCGGGAGAGTGGCGGGCTGATCATGGGGATTCAACCAAACCGGATTGGGGCGTGAAAACTAGAGTGGTAACTAATAGGATTTATAGTAACTAATAGGATTTATCCTAAAATTTTCAGATGGCTCCTAGGAGAGGAACCAAGAAAACTTGGAATGGCTCTACTCAACACCCTACCTCCATAGGGAGACAACCTTAGAAGCTTCCCAAATGCTTGAGACTGGGCTGAAATTCCAAAAGACCAAATGGGGAAGTATCCTGGAGAATGGTACTAGGACCTATTGGTGGCACAACTCTAAGTATGGAGGAAGACGTTTATCAAGAATTCCATAGCTCCTTAGTTATTTTGCAACCATTTCCTATGATAGGGATGAAAGCCTAATCTTTTGTATCCCCCTATTAATAAAATACTCAAATTCTCAAAACTCTCTCTCCTGATGATGCAATCATGTTGGGAATATGGCCTAAGGAAAATAAAGCAAACCCACGCTATCTTGGAAGCTAAGGAAAAGTTACATCCCGGTTATGGAAGATGAATCATGGAATTAAGAAACCTAGGAAAACTCTTACCATGACCCTTTAGCAAAGGAGATTCAATAAGAAAACTGTCAAAGTGATCAGACTCAAAGAATGGTAGAGCACCAAACCAATAGTAACCCTGGAAATGCCCTACTCGAAGGAAAGAAGGGACCACAACAATCCATGTAAAGGAATAACCTATTACAAGTATGAATGATTGAGACATTACCTGAAGAAGTGCCTAACCCTACTAAGGACAAGTACCAAGATAAACTATTATAAGTGTAAGGAAAGAAGGGGTGTTTCACACCTCATAAATTCAGGGCAATAACTCCTCAAAGGCCACGAAGGACTGGGGACTGAAACCACGAAGCTGGCTAAGTAAGTGGTTCCCCAAGATGTCAAGAAATGACGAGGTAAATGCAAAATTTAAATTTCTTCTTAAGAAGGTCAACTCGAGAAAGATACCTCAAGAGTAGGGATAAGGTACATGGGAAGTATATCTAGAACCCTCTCATAAGGGGCAAACACAGAGAAACGTCCTCTGGAAACTCTAGAGAATGGCACAATGAGAGTGAAGAAGAGAAGGAATACGCTGGGAAAGGGAACTCTGGAGGGATGCATACAACTAAGTACCTTGAAGGAATCATTGGATTGGCAGATAGACATAGTGTGAAGTACAAGGCACCGACCCACCGTTAGAAACTTCTTGATGGAAGGATGTATTGGAGGCCAATTATGACCTGCCTTGGAAGAGTAATAGAGCCAAATAACAGGATGTATTGGAATGAATCACCTTGGAAAAAGTAATGAAGCCAAATAGGGTCAAGGAGAATAAATGACACCCTAAGAAAGGATGAGATGTAGTAAAGACTACACTCTATGATGGACAATAGGATGGGCATGAATACAACTGCCTAGACGATAGGACCAGAAAAATAAAGAGAAAGAGGGTTAAAGAACTGGTCTTCAAGAGAACCATCGATTTAAGCCACAACAAAGAAGGGAGAAGTGAAAAGGCCAAAACATTGGGAAAGAAGAACGAAGGAAAATCCTTAAAGCAATTGATGGCCAAAACCGGGTTTATAGACTTAAGACGGTTAAGTGAGCCTCACGAAGGGCGAACAAGAGAATTCAAAACAAGGAGGATGTGAACCCTCCTTAAACGAAAATAATCTAACGAATTAGCACCAAAATATGTTGTGACAAGTATGAATGAGTGGACAACCCATACTAAGGTAATAAATGAAAGAATGTTTGAGAAACATTGTGAAAGTAAATCCCCTAGATAAGATGTGGCTAAGAAGGAATAACCACAATTGGTAAGACAAGTCATAGTCCACACGCGCATATGAAGCTTAAAGAGTGGACGATCGAGCATAGGGTGGAATGCATGGAATAAAACCAATAATCAGAAGTATCCCATCTAAGGAATAAGGGATAAAACAAAAGTTGTGGATATAGAAGGATTCAAAGCAAACAGATGTCCTAACATAGATAAGGGTGCAAAGAAAGAGAGAAAGAACCATACAATAAATGATAAGGAGGATGAGCATGTAACTCCTAAGATGGAAATCTCTATTGTAAGAGACATAGTAGAGAACAAAAGTGGAAGGAGTGAACCTTCCTAAGCAAAGTAATCGTCACATAGATCGAAAGAAATTATTGTAGAATGAAGAATCATGAAGTGATTTATGAGCAAGTAAAAGTGGATTAAGGAAAAAGGAAGCCATTGAATAAGGGATGTCACTAAAGAAGAGAAAGGACATAAGAAGGGAAAAAAATCCTCGTATGTCAATAATCATCAGGAAACCCAACGATTGCAATTGAAAGGACCCAATAAAAACGTTTGGAAAGGATGAGTAGGTAAGAGAAATCCATGCGGTTATGTGAGACATAACTTCAAAGGCATGATGGATGAGAGGATAACGGTAAAAAGGATAGTTGAGGAATGCTATCAAAAGAAAAGAGGGATGAAGTTATATGATCCCTAAAAGGTCAAAAAAAAATCTAAGAGAGACCCTAAAGGAGATGTTCTAGAAATCAAATGAATAGAGACAGGTCCTAGAAAATGCCATGCTGTAAGGGGTATGTAAGCCCAACAATCCCAAGGAGAATATGACTAAAAGTAAGGAAGAGTCTGCTAATAAGCATGAGAGGCCGAATATAAAAATATGGACCGAAGGTATAATAGACAACGAATGGAGAAAGGGTCAAAATAGGACGAAAAAGTGATAATAAAGAAAATCGTGAAAACAAGTACATAATGCCTGAAAGAACATTGAGCTAAAGGTTTCAACGACTAAGGGGTTAACTAGACACGAGAATGGTTAGGTATCTTGGAATTCCCAATCTTGAGTACAAAACCTCAAAGGGAAGAATGTGCTCTAAGCAAAGAAAGATATAAATCTAATAATATACCCTGAAGTAAGGGATGTCTTGTTATGATAAACTCCATGGAGGGAGTAAATAATATAAAAGAAAAGAAATTCCATAAGTGAAGGATATAAAAAGGACTAATTGAAAGAACAAGAGAAGAGTTTGCATGTTAAGCAAACAACAAATGGACATCAAAGAAAATGGTTCCTCATGCAAGTTTGCAAATTTAGTTTTGGGGACAAAACTCCTAAAAGGAGGGGAGAGTTGTAAACCCTGCACTTTTGAGTTAAGGAAAACCGGGAAAGAACCGGTCAACCTGAGTAAGAAAACCGAGCCGGTTTACAAACCCGATCATATGGGAACAAGCAATTTGAAAATTTCAACTTCTAATTGATCCAAAGGGTTCATTAAACCTTGGAAAAGAAACTTAAAACAAAATAAAGACAAAAACCAAATTGGTTTAATTGAACGAGATTCCATAAGAATTTTGAAGTTAAGCATGCTTGCCTAAGAGTAGTGTGACGATGGGTGACCTCCTGGGAAATATGAATTTTTTTGTAACCCGAAATTTCGGTCAAAAATTTTTTATGTACGCCTTATCATAAATAACCATAAATTAATATATATTTAATTATTGTAATTAATACCAATAATTTAATACCTAAATTAAATTAATGGAAATAATACCGAAATTAAATTATTGGAATTAATACCAATAATTTATGATAATATTAATAGTAGTAATAAATTTCACCCATTTAATACACTGGTTTTACGCCTATATAAAGAGGACATCCCCATTCATTCTCCTTACACCCGAACACTTCTCTCTCTCTGTCTCTCTCTACTACTCCATTTCTCGGTGAAGCTTAAACCAGAGCTTCAGCTCCAACATTTTTCTTAACCTCGAAAGGAGAGGTCGGGCTCTTTAGAACCGAGGAGAAGTCAGCTATCAGATAGCAAACTCCAGTCAATCCAAGAATCACTAGAGAAGTGCCGACATGATGGAACAGTGAAGCAGCTCCAGTGGACCGAAGCTGCCCTATTTCGGCCAAGTTGAAATTTGCCATTTCGAGCCCTCCTCAGGCCAAATCAAGCCTTCCCAACACTTCCTCAGCCCTCCCACGGCTGAATTACGACTAAAAGGTAAGTCAATTCGGCTCCCCTCTACAATTTCTGGTCAGTGTTAGAGAGAGAACCAACAAAATTTTAATAATGAAATTCTAACTCAATTTTGCATCAATTGATGTGATTCTTGATTCTAGGATAAACCTCAAGATGAGAGTTATCTGCCTAGATCGAAATCTCGGACAGCCGTGCCCTCATCGGTGAGAAATCAAAATTTTCTCTCTCTACAGTCTATTTTCCGGCGAAGCTCCGTTTGAGCTCGTTCCAGTGTTAAAATCTGTGATTCAAAGATTCTTAGAATTGTATGAACATGTAGAAACTCAATTTCATCTCCAATTTCAATAATTAGAAGTGCTTGATCGGTCAATTTGATAAAATCAAATTCGATAGTGTTGAAGAGTTGAAATTTGGGGAAAATTTGGGGATTTTTGAAATTCAAAGGCCCAAATGGAATTTTATGAAATTGAGGGTCAATTGGGCATGAAAATAATGTTGGATGACCAATTGAGGAATTTTGGAATTTTTGGGGCAAAACTTACCATTTTTGTAAAAGAATGGCAAAATGGTAATTTTGGTAAAACTAGGGGACCAAATTCGAAATTTGGGAAATTAAACCCCTTTTTGGTGAAATTGAATAAACTGAGATCCCATGATAAATTTTAAAAGTTACAGGACTCAATTTGAGGAAAAATTGACATTAGGGACTTAAAGTTAATGAGAAATAACTTTAGGGACCTAATTACAAATAACTAAAAGTTTGGGTTTTCTTATTCATTGGAAATGAATGAAGGTTGTTATGCCGAGTAATAATGAACAAGGTTGTTCATATCATGTAGTAACGTGAAATACCGGGAACGTCAGCAAGTAAAAGCTCGCGTGAATACAAAGAATCGGTCTAGTGGAATTCACGGCATTAACGGGTGAGTGGGTTTACTAACATCATACCCGGTTAGGATGATGAGCACAACTTAAAATTTAAAAACCACTTACCAGTTGTGAGTGGGATAATATATCTTACCCGATTGGGATTATATATCATACCCGATTGGGAATGATAAGTGCCTCAGTATAAAACCCCACTGTTTAGTGGTATTTTAATCATCACCACTTAGAGGAAGTGATGTGAAAATTTTACGGAAAAACTACTTACCGGTTGTAAGTAGATCATACCCGATTGGTACGATGAGACTTCCTCGAAGGAAGTTGAAAACCCGTTCATCGGTTATGAACGGAGATGTCATTATATCGGTTGGTATAATGGATAGTGAAAACCTATTTTGTCAGAAGTGTTCTCCCCTGACTGTGTGCCAATAATTAAACCATTTGGGAGATCTTCTTCACTAGAGCTCGAATAGCTCTTATAGGCAAGGGGCCTTGATTTTGGAACTTGCGGGCTAGAATGCCCAGTTTTTTTTGAAAATCTCATACAGTGGGCCCAAGGCTAGTTGGCATGAGCAGGAGCTCGTAAACGAACATGATATATGTGCCATAAAACTTAATAAGTGAATTGTTTGGCCATGGTACCAAGATAGGACCGACATGCTCAATCAACAAGCGGCAGTGCGACATGACAGGTCGACGGACCAATCAAGACAAACAAATGCGGGTTGAGTTGAGAGTAGGGGCCGTTGGACCAGTGGCACCATAGATTACATGGCTTGATAAGAAAACATTATTTGTGCATGCACTGTGAGTACGAGATCATCAAGATGCCCATGAGGGGTAGTGATGCGTCCTTAGGACACTGGACGACCTGGTGGCTATAAGGGCAGTTCGTCGTTCCATGTGTCTGTGCGAAATCTGGAGTAGCACCAAGCGCATGAGACCGAGGTGGGGACAGAATGAGGTCTCTATCCTCATACGAACACGAACAAGTGATTTCGGGATTGTGGGTTGGATGTCACGTACATCCACTCATTCCCAGGGTAGAAGTGGTCGTACTTCTATCCGGGTGGCAGGAAAAGTCGCTCCGAAGCCACTAGCGGGTTCAGTAGTGATACTAACTTGCAAATGTGTGTAACCTTCATGATGAAGGATGTGTGTTGGGAGATGACACATTGTGGTAACTAAGAAATAATGGAAAAACTTGAATTTTTAAATGAAGGGATTTTTGAAAACAAAGGAGTCTGGCATACTCCATATAAATATTTTTCTTAAAAGTCAAAAGCTTTTAAAAAACCCATTCACTGAGTAGTCGTACTCACCCCCTCCCTTATATCCCTTTCAGAAAATCCCGGAAAGCCTCCCCTTAAAGACCGTCAACTAAGATGCCTGTAAGACAAGTATGTAAAGTTTTAAATTTCATGCTGTTTTGATTATGCTATTCCAGGAAAAAGGTGCAGGTCAAAGAACTCCTTACTCTTTACAATTTACAATAAGGGGAAACCCTTTAATAAATCGGGAGAGTGGCGGGTTGATCACATGGATCCGACCAAACTGGGTCGGGGCGTAACAATGGTACCATGACAGGACTGACATACTCAGTCAACTTGTGGCAGTGCGACATGATAGGTCATCGAACCAGTCAAGACAAACAACTACATGTTGAGTTGAGGGTTGGGGCCATTGGACCAGTGTCACCATAGATTATATGGCATGATAAGAAAATATTGATTGTGCATGCACTGTTATTACGGGACCATCAAGATGCCCAAGAGGGGTAGTGTTGCTTCCTAAGGGCACTGGACGACCTAGTGAGTATAAGGGCAGTTTGTCATACCAGGTGACCATGCGAAATTTGGAGTAGCACCAAGCGCATGAGACCGGGGTGGGGATGGGTTGAGGTCTCTGTCCTCATACGGACCCGGAGAATAGATTTTGGGATTGAGGATCGGATGTCGCGATTATCATTTCATTCTCAGGGTAGAAATGGACGTGCTTCTATCTAGGTGCTCAGTAAAGTCGCTCCAACGCCACAAGTGGGTTCAATGGACGTACTGGCCTGCGAATGTGTGTATAACCTTCATGATAAAGGATGTGTGTTGGGTGATGATACACCGTGGTTAATAAGAAATGGTGGTAAAAACCGAGATTTGAAATAAAAGGATTTTTTGAAAGAAAGGAGTTTGGCACACTCCAATACAATTCTTTTTCCTAAAATTAAAAAGTTTTTGAAAACCCATTCACTAGGTCGTTGTACTCACCCCCTCCTTTATATCCCTTTCAGGAAATTCTGGAAAACCTACCCTTAAAGACCATCAACTACGACGCCTGTGAGACAGGTATGATGAAATTAAAATATTGTGCAATTTTGATTTATGTTATTCCAGGAAAAGGTGCAGGTTTAATGGACACCTTAATCTTTACGGTCTATAATAAGGGGAAACCCTTTAATAAACTGGGAGAGTGGTGGGTTGTTCATGGAGATACGACCAAACTGGGTCAAGACATGACAACTAGAGTGGTATCAGAGCCTGTTTCCTCGAATGCATAATCAAAACTAGAAAATATAGTAACTAATAGGATTTATCCTAAAATTTTCAGCTGGTTCCCAAGAGAGTAACCAAGAAAACTAGGAATGGCTCTACTCAACACCTTATCTTCATAGGAAGACAACCCTATAAGCTTCCCAAATGCCTAAGGCCTGGCAGGAATCTCAAAAGATCAAATGGGGAAGTATCTCGGAGAATGGTGCTAGGACCTATTGATGGCACAACTCTAAGTATAAAGGAAGCCAAGCATGAAGCCATAAATGCCAACAAAGAGGCATATAACCTTACATAGGAGGATGCTTATTAAGAATCTCGTAGCTCCTTAGTTATTTTGTGACCATTTTCTGTAATAGGGCCAAAACACCCAACATATTGTACTACTCTATTAATAAAGTACTCCCAATTCCTAAAAACCTTGTCTCCCAAAAGGATGTAATCTTGTTGGTATGATGACCCCAAGAAAAGTAAGCAAACAAAACTGCAATTCCCTAAACACCACAGATATCAATGATAAAGGAATAAATCAAGAAGATTATTATGCAAAGAAGGCATGACAAGAAAACTGTAATGGTAAGGAGTGTAGGAGAATTTTGGGAAACCTAAGCAAGGAACAACCCCACACTGCTAGAATAGGACACAAAATGAAGGACTGTCCCACACTGCTAGGATTTAGAACAATACTTTCCAAGAATAAACACCCCACAACTATAGGAAATCTGAAAGGATACCATCCCAAGGAACACTACTCCCGCTTGTAATTTCAACCACAGATAGGAGGGAACTTTTCGAGATCACAGCAAAGTGGCAGGAAGGAAAAAGGGCTGAAGGTAGGACCTCGATAAAACAATAAACATAACAAAAGGTAGTTGAAGAGAACTCTCCCTTAAAGAAGAAATTTCCAATAATTTAGGAGAAAAGGAGGGAGTTCATCCATAAGAGAAGACAAGTCGAGCATTTGACGATAAATGGGATATCTTGGGATTTCAAGTACAACTTCCTTTGGAAAAAGTAGAGAAGTCAAATTGGAGATTCGGAGGAACATAGCAGAAGTAAGCAAACCATGACAACGAAATAGGCAAAGAAAATAAATGACAACATAAGGAAGACCAGGAGGTAGAAATGACTACACCCTAAAAATGTCTGTGAGATAGATGTTAAGGATGAGAGTACTCGAGAAACAACTGCCCTAAGAAACTTAGACCAAAGGAATGGTGGAGGTGAGGTAGTTAACGAACTAATACATGGGAAAAACCATAATTTGAGTTCCAACAAAGAAGAGAGGGGAGGAAAGGCCAAATAATCGGGAAAAGAAGGATGAAAGAAATCTTTCAAAGGACAAAAGGCCAAATTAACGACTAAACACAAGCCAAGAAAAGAATAGGCAAGCCTCTCACATAATTGTTAAGAAATCTTGAAACAAGGAAGATTTGAATGCTCCATAAATAAATACACTATGAAAGTAAACTTTGGAGGGATGCATATGACTAACTACCCTTGAAGGAATTATTGATGGGCGGATGGACATAATGTGCAGTGCAAGGAACCAACCCTTAATTTGGAAATGTTTCAAAGCAAGGAAGTATCATGATAGCCCAATGTGACTTGTTTGGAGAGAACAGGAAAACCAAATAATAATTCCAAGGGAACCAAGTAGAAAGAAGAAACTAGTAGCAACGGGACAGCCAAAGAGAATAAATAAAACCCTAAGAAAGGTCGAGATGTAGTAAAGACTACACTCTATGAAGGACAATAGGATGGGATGAAGAACGAGTGATACAACTGCCCAGACGATTGGACCAAAAAAATAGAGAGAAAAGACAGTTAAAGAACTGGTATTCAAGAGATCCATGGATTTAAACCATGACAAAGAAGGGGGAAGTAAAAAGGCTAAAATGTTGAAAAAAATGGAGAAAGGAAATCCTTAAAGAAATCAATGACCAAGACCAGATTTACTATCAAAAGTCCATGAGATGGTTAAGTGAGTCTCTCGAAGGATGATAAAGTGATTTTGACACTAGGTGGATGTGAGCTCTCCCTAAGAAAGATATAGACATGTATTGGGGTACAAGTGATAATGAGGATGGAGTACGAAAGACGTACCAGTAGGATCTCAAGAGTAAAGGTAAACATGAAAGAATAGCATCAAGGGACGTCATTTAAAGTAAGGTATCTTCAAGATGAATGAAAAGGAAATTACGAGAGGCAAGGAGACGAATTTGCAAATAAAACGCAAGCTAAGGTGAAAGAGCAAGAAAGCATATTAAGAGAATCTAAGGAGTAGTTAAACTCAAGAAAATGGTAAGTAGGAAGTTAGCATCAAGAGATGTTGTGACAAGTAAGAATGAGTGAACTATCAATAATAAGGTAATGAAGGAAAGAATGTCCGAGAGATGTTGGGAAAGTGAACCCTACAAATAAGATGTGGTTAAGGAGGGATAACCACAATTGGTAAGACATGTTATAGTCCACACACGCATACGAAGCTTAAAGAGTAGACGGTTGAGCATAATGTGAAGTGTACGGAATAAGACCGAAAATTTGATGTATCACCAGTAAGGAATAAGGGATGAAACAGAAGTTGTGGATAAATAAGATTCCAATACGGGCAAATGCCCTAACATAGATATGGGTGCGAAGAAAGGGAGAAATAACCATACAATGAATGATAAGGAGGTTGAGCATGTAACTCCTAAGATGGAAATCTCTATTGTAAGGGGCATAGTAAAGAACAAAACCGGAAGGAGGGAACCTTCCCAAGCAAAGTAATCGACACATAGATCGAAAGCAATTATTGTAGAATGAAGAATCATGAAGTGATTACGAGTAAGTAAAAGTCGATTAAGGAAAAAGGAAAACCCTTGAATAAGGAATGCCAAAGTCTTAAGAAGGAAAGAATACTAGTTTGTTGGTAAACTATCGGGAAACCAAATAATTGGCACTAGAAAGACCAAATAAAGAAGTTGGGAAAGGACGAGTGGGTAAGGAAAATCGACACGGTTATATAAGACATGTTGTCAAGATACGAAGGATAATGGGGTAACGGTAAAGGTAGTTTAGGAATACTACCCGATGAAAGGAGGGATGAAATTATAAAGTCCCTGAAAGGCTGGAAAGTTGGAAACAACCCCAAAAGAGGTGTTGTAGGAGTCTAATGGACAGAGACAAGTTCAGAACCATGTCATGTCTTAAGGGACATATAAGCACTAATAGTCCCGAGTAAAATGTAATTCGAGTAAGAAGGAGTCAGTTGGTAAACATAACGAGGTCAAACATAAATGTGACCGAAGTTGTAATCAATGACAGATGAAGGATGGGTCAAATTGGGACGAAAGAATAATAACACAGAAACCTATGAAAACAAGTACATAATGCTCGAAAGAATGTCGAGCTAGGTGTTTCAATGATAAAGAGAATAACAAGACAAGGGAACAATTGGGCACCTTGGAACTCCTAATTTTGAAATCTTAAGTAAAAACCTCAAAAGGAAGAACCTTACCCTAAATAAAGGGAGATGCAAACCTAAGAATATACATTAGGATTAATGAGCCAGATATGCCTCGTTATTATAACTCCATGGAAGAAGTAAGCATGATAAATGAAAAGAAATTTCTTAGATGAATGATTACGGGGAGTAAGCGAAAGAGCAATCGAAGTGTTAGCATGTCAAGAAAACCCAAGTTGACATTAAAGGAAATTATTCCTGATGTGGAATATATTAGTTAAGTTTTGGGGATAAAACTCCTAAAAGAAGGGGAGAGTTGTAAACCACGATCTTTTGAGTTAAGGAAAACCCGGAAAAGAACCAGTCAAACCGAGTGAGAAATACCGGACCGGTTCACAAACCCAACCATTTGAGGGTTCATAAAACCTTGGAAAAGAACCTTAAGACAAATTAGAAGAGAGAAACTAAATTGGTTCATGTAAGCGAGATCCCATTTTAACTCTGAAGTTAAGTGTGCTTGCCCGAGAGTAGTGCGAGGATGGGTGACATCTTAGGAAGTATGTTTTTTTTTGTAACCCTAAATTTTGGTCAAAAAATTTTTATGTGAACTTACGCCTATCATAAATAGCCATAAATTAATATATATTTAATTATTGTAATTAATACCTAAATTAAATTATTGGAATTAATACAAATAATTTAATACCTAAATTAATACTAATAATTTATGGTAATATTAATAATAGTAATAAATCTCCCCCATTTAATACACAATTTTACTCATTCATTCTCCTTACACCTGAACACTTCTCTCTCTCTCTCTCTCTCTCTCTCTCTCTCTCTCTCTCTATTGCTCCATTTCCCGGTGAATCTCGAACCAGAGCTTCAACTTGAGCATTTTTCTTAACCTTAGAAGGAGAGGTCGGGCTCTTTACAATCGGGGAGAAGTCAGCTACACGCATGTAGCCTCTGTTTGCTCCGAGGGTCGTCGGAGAAACGCCGGCATGATGGAACAGTGAAGTAGCTCTAGTGGACGGAAGTTGCCCTGTTTCGGCCAAGTAGAAATCGGGCCAAACCAAGCCCTCCCAACACTTCCTCAATCCTCCCACAGCCGAACTAGGACTGAAAGGTAAGCCAATTTGGCTCCCCTCTATAATTTCCAACCGGTGCTAAAGAGAGTACCGGTAGAATTTTGATGATGAAATTCAAACTAAATTGGGAATTAATTGATGCAATTCTTGATTCTAGGATGAACCTCAGGATGAGAGCAATCTACCTAGATCAAAAGGTCAGACCGTAGTACACCTGACAGTGAATAATTGAAGTTTTCACTCTCTATAGTCAATTTTCCAGCAAAGCTCCATTTGAGCTCGTTTCGACGTCAAAACTTGCAATTCAAAGTGATATTGAATCATATGAAGCTATAGAATCTCAATTTTAACTTCAATTTTATCAATTAGATGTGTTTGATCGATCAATTTGATGAAATCAAATTCAGATGTGTTAAGGAGTTGAAATTGGGGAAAATTGGAGGAAATTGGGGATTTTTGAAAATTAGAAGGACAAAGATGCAATTTTAAAAAATTGAGGGTCAATTGGGCATGATAAAAATTCTAGAGGGCCAATTGAGGAATTTTAGAATTTTTGGGGTGAAACTTACCATTTTTGTAAAGGAAGGACAAAATGGTAATTTTGGAAAAGTTGGGGGACCAAATTAGAAATTTGGGAAATTAAACCCCTTTTTGTGAATTTAAATAAATTGAGGTCCTAAGATAAATATTTAAAGTTTCAGGACTCAATTTGAGGAAAAATCAGCATTAGGGATTTAAAGTTAAAAAGAAATAACTTTAGGGACCTAATTGAAAATAAATAAAAGTTCAGTTTTTTCATTCATTTGGAATGAATGAAGGCTATTAGGTTGAAGGATAATGAACCGAGGTGTTCATATCGTGTAGGAACACGAAGTACCAGGAATGCCAGTAAGGACAAGCTCTCATGAATATAAAGAACCGATCTAGTGGAAATCACTACATTAACGGGTGAGTGGGTTTACTAACGTCATACTCGGTTGAGATGATAAGTACAACTTAAAGTTAAAAACCACTTACCGATTGTGAGTGGGATTTTATATCATACCTAGTTGGGGATGATAAGTACCTCGAAATGAAAAACCCACTATTTAGTGGTATTTTAAACATCACAACTTAGAGAAGTGATGTGAAAATCACATGGAAAAACTATTTACCGGTTCTAAGTTGATCATACCCTCTTGGTATGATGTAACCTCCTCGAACAAAGTGGCAAACCCATTCATTAGTTATGAGCGGAGATATCCTCATACTCGGTTAGTATGATGTACAGTTGAAAACATATTTTTTTTGGAAGTGCTCTCCCCTGACTGTGTGCCAAACCCTGACGATTTGGGAGACCTTCTCGACGGGAGCTCGAATAGCTCTTATAGGTCGAGGGCCTTGGTTTTGGAACTTGGGGGCTATTATGCCCAGTTTTGAAAATCTTAAACAATGCACCATAGTTCATTGGGCACGAGGAGAAGCTCGTAAACAAACATGAGATATGTGCCATAAAACTTTAATAAATAAATTATTTGGCCATGGTACCAGGATAGGACTAACATACTCAGTCAATTAGCGGCAGTGCGACATAACAAGTCGACGGATCAGTCAAGACAAACAACTACGTGTTGAGTCGAGGGTCAGTGCCATTGGACCAGTGGCACCACATATTATATGGCATGATAAGAAAATATAGATTGTGCATGTACTATGATTACGGGACCATCATGATGCCCAAGAGGGGTAGTGATGCATCCTAAGGGCACTAGATGACCTGGTGGGTATAAAGGCAATTTGTCATACCAGTTGACCGTGCGAAATTTAGAGTAGCACCAAGCACATGAGACCGGGGTGGGGACAGGATGAGATCTCTGCCCTCATACGGACATGTAGAATAGATTTCAGGATTGAGGGTCGGATGTCACGAACATCAACTCATTCTCAGGGTAGAAGTGGACGTGCTTCTATCTAGGTGGCCGGTAACGTCGCTCCGATGCCACAAGTGGGTTCAGTGGATGTGTTGACCTACGAATGTGTGTTTGACCTTCATGAAGAAGGATGTGTGTTGGGTGATGACACACCGTGGTTAATAAGAAATTGTGGTAAAAATTGTGATTTAAAATGAAAGGATTTTTTGAAAGAAAGGAATCTGGCACACTCCAATACAATTCTTTTTCCTAAAAGTTAAAAGTTTTTGAAAACTCATTCACTGAGTCATTGTACTCACCCCCTCCGTTATGTCCCTTTTAGGAAATTCTAGAAAGCATACCCTTAAAGACCATCAACTAAGACGATTGTGAGACAGGTATGATGAAATTAAAATATCGTGCAATTTTGATTTACGTTATTTTAGGAAAAGGTGTAGGTTTAAAGGATGCCTTACTCTTTATGGTCTATAATAAGGGGAAACCCTTTAATAAACCAGGAGAGTTGCGGGTTGTTCATGAGGATCTGACCAAACTGGGTCGGGGCGTGACAGGAAAGATATGGTTTGTAAGCCATGTTACTGTGCGGCGTCAGTGTCCCACTCATTGAGCTATGAGTTGAGCCCCCTCCCCCAAACTATTGCAGGTGAAAGTCAAGGAGACTAGGGACTAAGGTATGATGACATTCCCAAGCCACTTACCATCACAAGTAGCCTCATACCCTACTCACGAAGGTTGTAATTTAGTGCTTATCAACTACTGTATTACCCGGTTATTGTTAAATCATTTTTTGGGCACCATATTTTAATGAAAAGTTTCAAATTTCCACAAAAAATATAGTTGTGTTTCTGTTCTGAGCCTTAGTCCCATCAGTTTTACTTTGGCGAAAGATCCTACCACTGTAACATCGAGGGGATTGGTGAGTTGCATGGGATCTTTGATCGAGGAATCAGGCCGGTGTGTGACACTTGGTCTCGCTAATGTTACCTTAGTGAAGGTACCTACCTTTGTAACATTGGGGTGGTTGGTGAGGGGTTCACAAGTCCTCGGTCGAGGGTTTTGGGCCAAGGTGTGACACATCACATGTAAAACCCGTTGTTTGGAGTTAAGGAAAATTGGGAAATAACTAGTCAAACTGTGTGAGAGAAACTGAACTGGTTCACGAACCCCAACCACTAGAGAACTGGCAAATAGGGAAATTTGCAACTTCTGAGTGACCCAAAGAGCCATAAAAACCTTGGAATGGGATTTTAGGACAATTTGGGAGAGAAAATCAGACTAGTTCAGGTGAACCAGATCCGAATTGGATTGAACAGGTTTAGACCAGTTTGAACCATCATTGAACCAAATGCTAAATTTATTTTTCTAGGTGGCTTAAAATATTCAAATTAGAGAATTGAAGCCACCATTGGATAAAGATTGAATTTAGAAATTTTTATTTTAAAAAACTCGGTCAAATCGGGACTAAATTGGCTAGTTTAAGCGTTGAACCCGGTTCAAAATAGTGTTGTCTTATTCCTTCAGATGACAGCACTAATAACTTGCCAGAAAAGCAAACAGCACCGACTGAAAGGAATTGTTTATGTTCATGATATTTCATGCCATCAATGAGTGTCATTAAGGTGCCAAATGGATGGTCGAAGAGTCCCCGAGCTCTGTATATAGAGAGCCCCTCTCCATTGATCCTTCACACACTTGAAAACCTTACTCTCTCTCAACTACTTAGTTTTTTGATGAATCTCGAACCAAAGCTCCGACATAGGGGTTTTTCTGAGCCAAAGAAGGTAGGGTCGGGTTCCTTAGACTCAAGGAGAAATTAGCTACATGACGGTGGTCACCATTCCAAACGAGGATCGTCGGAGAAGCACCAACGTAATCAAACAATGAAGTAGCTCTAGTGAACCGAAGCTGCCATGTTTCGAACGAGCTGAAAGAGGTCAAATTGAGCCCTCCTCAGGCCAAACCAAGCTCTCCTAACACTTCCTCAGCTCTTATACAACCGAATTAGAGTAGAAAGGTAAGCCAATTTGGCCCCCCTTTGTAATTTTTTATCAATGTTAGAGAGAGAACCGACGAAACTTCACTGACTAAATTCTCCTTCAATTTGACATGAATTGATGTGATTCTTGATCCTAGGAGGAACCTTAGGATGAGAGCTACATGCGCTAATCGAAAGCTCGAACCATCGCACCTCCAATGGTAAGCTTTTGAAACTTTCTCTCTCTAAGTTCTGTTTTCTGGCGAAGCTCTATTTGAGCTTGTTCCGGCCCCAAATCATGTGATTCAAAGCTCAATTGAATCGTATGGATGTGTAGGAACTGGATTTTACCTTCAATTTCAACAATTAAACCCAATTGAATAGTCAATTTGATAAAGTCAAATTTGGCCATTTGAGAAGGAGAAATAGGGGATTTCAAAAATTTGAGGGACCAAAGAGAAATTTCCCAAAATTGAGCCAATTGGCCATGAAAAAAATGTTGGAGGACCAATTGGTCAATTTTTAAAATTTATTGAGGTTAAATTGTCATTTCTCTAATGTAGGGGCAAATGGTAATTTTTGAAAAGTTGGGGAACAAATTGGAAATTTGAGAAACTTGAACCCTTTTTGGGATTATGGATAAATTGAGGACTAAACACAAATTTTTGAATGTTTCAAAACTCAATTTGGAAAAATTGGCATTAGGGACCTAAAGTTAAAGAAAAAGAACTTTAGGGACCTAAATGCAAATAATTAAAATTTTGGGCATTTTGTTCATACGTTAGTAATGGAGGCTATTATGCCAAATGTTAATAAACAAGAATCTCCAAATCGTGTAAGAATATGAAGGACTGGAACGCCAGCAAGTATAATCTTGTGTGGAGGCAAAAAGTCGATTTAGAGGAAATACACTGCAAATATTGGATGAGTGGGATTTTTCACATCATACCTAGTTGGGATGATGAGTACCTCATAAATAAAAAACCACTACTATGTGGAATTTTAGCATCACAGCTTGTTGGGGTGATGTGAGAACTACGCAGAAAAACTACTTACCGATTGTAAGTAGATCATATCTGGTTGGTATGATGAACTTCCTATAAGGATGTAGAAAACCTGCTTTTTGGTTGTAAGCGGAGATGCCATTACACCCGGTTGGTGTGATAGATGAGTTAAAATTAATTTTGTGAGAAGTGTTCTCCTCTGACTATGTGCCAATGCATAAAAATTTTGGGAGACCTTCTTGACGAGAGCTTAAATAGCTCATATAGGCTAGAGGCCTCGAATTTGGAACTTGGGGGCTAAAATGCCCAGTTTTGAAAATCTCATACAGTGGGTGCAAAGCCAGTTGGCACGAGCAGGAGCTCATAAACAAACATGATGATAAGCCATGAAAATTTCTAAATGAATAATTATGTGATTTGTCCATGGTACCAAGACAGAACCAACATACACAATGGACTAGCGGCAGTGCGATAGAACCTGGTCGACGGATCGGTCTAGACAAACAGTTGTAGGTCGAGTTGAGGGTCGGGGTCGTTAGACCAGTGGCACCAAAGATTAATGGATTTATGGAAAACTTTGTTTGTGCATGCACTTGAGGTTCAGGACCATCAAGACACCCAAGAGGGGTAGTGATGCGTCCTAGGGGCTACTAGATGACATGGTGGAGATAAAGGCAATTTGTCATGTTAGCAATCAAAGAAGCTCGACGTAGCTACATTCGCATGGGACCAGGGTGAGGTCGGGATGATGTCTCTGTCTTCATATGGACACAGAGTTGTTTTGGGTCGGATGTCGCGAACATCCATTCATCCCTAGGGTAGAAGTGGATGGGCTTCTATTTAGGTGGTCTGTAAAGTCGCTTCGACGCTATAAGTAGGTGCAGTGGATGGGCTGCCCTGCGAATGTGTGATCCATTCATGATGAAGGGTGTGTATTGATTATTAAACACACCGATTGTGAATAATGAGGAAATTAGTTTTTGAAAAACTGATAATTTAAGGAAGAAATGATCTTAAAGGAAATAAGGAGTCTGGCACACTCCAATTAAAATATTTTTTTAACTCATTTTCAAACACCTATTCACTGAGTTGTAGAAACTCACCCCTCCTTTTCTATCCTTTTTAAGAGTAGAGAAAAATTATTAGATATAACACCAGGATCTACCCTTAATCAAGTATGCTTAGAAGTCTTTTATTTTTAAGCTTATTTTTTTTATTAATATATGTTATTCCATGGAACAAGGTTGAAATTTCACCTGGTTCCTCTTGATTTTAGGAAGAGAGAAACCACTCTTGAACCAAGGGAGCGGCGAGTTGAACACGGGGATCCGACTAAACCTGGTTGGGGCGTGACAGAACGTGTGAGCAATCATTGTGCAACACGTGGCAAGAGCGCCCCGTCTGTAGAAAAAATAGTGACTATAAGCTCTAATCAATCAAAAACTGACTTGTGTCTGTCGTCAAAGGCCAACTTATAAAAATCCACAACAGTTGGATTGGCCAATCAAAGAGCGACATGCGTCAACCGTCAACAATCAACTAATAGAATTCCAAATCATGGGGATTGACTAATTAGAGGATAACACGTGGCAAGTATACTAGGTCAGGAACCAACACGGACGTCGAATAACTATTGACTAATTAACGAACGACACATGGCATTGTCACATTAGAAACCTCCAAACAATCTTGAGAGGACATGCATGATTGGCACATGATGTCAGAAGGGGAAT
Organism: Trapa incisa; assembly: GCA_030064435.1. Classification (NCBI taxonomy): domain Eukaryota; kingdom Viridiplantae; phylum Streptophyta; class Magnoliopsida; order Myrtales; family Lythraceae; genus Trapa; species Trapa incisa. The sequence goes on from CM057776.1 coordinate 6,938,888, forward strand.
CTAACTTATTTAAATTATCCAATCATAGGACGCCATGTTGTAGAGTCTTAACGATCGTTTGAAGGTCAGATTCAGTCAACTGCTATATTAGATTAAATGATCAATGAGAGGTCGCCACATGTTAGATTAGATGGTCAAAGGATGACATGGATATTGAGTCAGATGCCATGTCAATAATTCCAACTAATCACACCGCGCCATATGGTAGCTCGCACGTGCGAATCTCACACGTGTGCACACAATGTCATCTTCAACCTTCAGACAACTAAACTGAAGGAAGGACAAAGGCTGCCATAACTCTGACAAGTAGTAAATTGCTTCGACAACAACTTAAATTAGAGAATTAATGGTCAACATATGGTGGAATGGATAGGATTGAGAGTTCTTAAGTTTCCTATATAAAGAGTTCATCTTCTCTCATCTTCTACACACCTCGAAAGCTTAGAAACCTCTAGTTGCTCCATTTTCTGATCATCTGCAAACCATAGCTTTGACTTCAACCCTTTTCTCCACCTTAGACCATGAATTCGGGTTCCCTAGAATCCAAAGGAAGTTATCCACTCGATAATGCACTCTATTCAGCTCAAGGATCACAAGAGGAATGTCAGCAAGCCTGTATAGTATCCTTGCTCATACATATGAACGATCCCATAACAATTTGAGCCATCTCGAGATGACCCACAATCGATCCAATCCACCTCGACCATCCTCAATCAAGCCTCATCCTCCTTGGATCCTAGTGGTAAGTCTCTACCACCGCCCTTCGTCGGAATATTCGATTTATAGAGTGATTTTACTAAAACTTTTCTAATATCTCAGGCAACCAATTGAGGTACCATTTGATAATTGAAGTATCCCATTGGCGAGAACTAGCTTTCCACACCAATAACTCCGACCACCATGTCATCGCCAATAAGAAAAGGAAGTTTTTTTTCTCTTGAATGACTTTTCTGGTGAAGCTCTGTTTATGGTCATTTTTAGGCCAAATTGAATGAATCAAAACTTAGAATGATCATAGGGACATAGGAATGATGATTAGAATCATGGTAGGATATAATTAAGGAGGTTTAGCACGATTTCATGAAGTTCAAAATTTAGAGACTAAAATGTAAAATTTAGAAAGTTAGGGGCTAATGTGCAAATTTTAAAATGATGAGGTTTTAAATGTAATTAATGGTAAACCAATACCCAAAGGGAGGTAAAGAATAATTAGCAGACTAAAAAAAATATTTAGGAATTTTAAGGATCTAATTATAAATAAATGATACTTGGGAACCTATATGTAAATAAAAGAAAATATAGGGACTTAGTGCAATATCATGTCTGAAAGAATACAACTGTTAGGAATAATGTAGGAACATAATTACCTACATGTGTGTGCAAGCAAAGGCATAAGAAATTCATAAATCAATTTGGGACAAACATGTTAAGAATCACACGTGAGTGGGATGTCTCACATTAAGTACAGTTGAGCCGATGACGTAATGTTATTCATACAGGTGATAACATGAGACGCTAAAACCATTTTCCCAAAAATATCTTCACATGACTATATGAAACTCACTTGAAACCATTTTTTGGGATATATTTTTTTAAGCATAAATCATGAATTCTCTTGATACCAATATAAGCCATGTTGTTAAAGTGGGCCCAAGGCCATTATTTTCAACAATTAGTGGCCAAGGCCATTGTTTTCCACAAATAGTGGGCCCAAGGCCATTTTTTTAAAACTCGTGATAAGGACGAACTTTGTTCCGTAGACTATTTGATTTTGCCGTATGAAATAAAATTGAATTAATTATGTCAATTAATTACTATCGAGCTAGAATCAGGATTCATCTCGTATGATTATTTTAAATGGGATCATAAAACGTCTGATATGGGGTAGTGATGGTCTTGGGTACTACTAGTCATAAAGAGGTCGGTACATAAGAAGATATCGTTAGTTTAGTATATCAATGGTTATGTGAGTTCTATAATCATTGGGTATGGTGATGGTAAAAGGTCTAAGTCCCTCATTAAGCGAACAACTAAATAAATAAATCTATGGGAGAGAGTAATGTGCCTACATATATGGTTTAATCTTATCAGACTAATGGACAAGGTTATAGTTTTGTATCATGATGATCGGTAAAGACGCCCTAAATCACCGGTGGGATAGATGAGACTTCTGTTCAGCGATTGGGTGATCCCTACCATGATAGAGTGGGTGGTTGTGTTGTGTGCTATGATTTCTTAGTTATAAACCCCATAAAATAAACAAATTATAATGATTATGTGTTTACCTCTAATCATATAAAATATTATAAAAAAGATGTTAAAGTATTAATTTAAACAATTTTTACTCATTGAGTTGTTAAACTCATTCACTTCCTTAACCTTTTTAAGCGTCATGAAAAAAAAAATCTTTATAATGATATCTCTATCTAGTACGTATAAAATAATTTGTAGATTTATGTACAACATATATTTACATATTTATTCCAACATATTCTTTTATAAGTTAATTTTTTGAAAGGTAAGTGATTTATTATTTTATTACTTTAAGCCTTACTCCTCTCATGACTATAATGGTAATCACTATTATAGTACTAGGAGGTATAGCATGTTGTTCATAGGTTTTAGTCAACCAAATTGGGTTGGGTTATAAAATTAAAAGAGGGGATTTTTCTCATATTTTGAAGGAAGGGCTTTGACCATAGTTTGGACACATATTTTGTGAACCTAGAAGGGCTCCAACCTATACTTTGAAAATAAGGTTATGAGACATGAATTGAGAAAGAATGACTTAGGTTCGTGGTTGTAAAAAGGGATTTCACTCCACTTTTATGAATGCAAATGTATGCAAGTTTTTTAATGAACTCCATGACCTTATGCATCTTTGTCATACTTCATACAATCTTAGAGGGTTCGTCAAATAGCAAATCAACCTCTACCACCATTATATAATTGTTGTATTGTAAAGGATTTTTCTAAATAGCAAGCCAAACTTTGTAGTTATTACTATTTATCGGATGCATTGTTTGTGATTGTGGTAGATGTGGAACGGTACCGATAGAGACATGTATGAATGGATAGTGTCATGTACTAAGAGATATCTAGGAGTTGAGGTAATAAGGGTGAAATGTTCACAATATTCTCATTGTGTCGGTGGTTTAGACCTTAAAAGATACGATAGGATACTCTTTGTGATGTGTTTTAAAGGAGTTTAGCTAATAAAGACTAAGACTCGCCATTAGACACCCATAGAGAGTTGTGTAACTTAACTGTTAGGTTATAATCCTAACACGCTAGTATTGTAAAAATATTCACAATTCGATATTTTTTTTAAAGCAACGTATGAGTACATTAATTTGATATGATAATTGTATAGATGAAAATTTTTTTCTACTAATAAGCATCTTTCATGAAAATGTTAAATAGTAAACTTTGAAAAAAATATTTTTATATTTATGTTGTTATTTTAGTAGTGGTTGTACTTATTGAAATAATATTTTAATGCATCTCTCAGTGAGTTTTGTAATTTACTAGTCTCCCTAATCCACTTGGTGCTAATAAAAGTAACACAACAAAAGTAATAAAGTGAAGTAAACTGTTTCGAGATAAATCTACTCGATAAAAACTATATTAGTATATTGTATAATGTGATTTTAAACAACTTTTTAAATTATTATAAAAATAAAAATTTATTTATATTTTACCATCTACTATTAATATTTATAATAGTGTACCCTATTATTATAGTATTCCTTAGAATGCGTTAGTTGTGACTATTGTCTTATTATAAATAATTAGATCAAGGTATTAAAAGGGTTTAATAATGATAATTTTCTTCTCTAGACTCCTTAGTCAAATTTAAGTGTAACACTCTAAAAATATTATGGATTAATAAGTCAATAGAAGAGATAATAAGATAAGAAAATAATATAATTTAATTGTATATTGTTCACTACTTTATTTATAGTATTTATAAAATATATAGATTTAAACATCTTAATAATCAATATAATCTGAATCACAATTAACATTAATTATTTGGTTGATTATGTGGTGATAGGAGTATAGATACGTCACTATAGATTGTGCTGAATTGTTGAAGTTAATAGACAAAAAGTAAACTCTAATACAAAGTGTCTATGCCATGCCTTGGAAACAAAATAAGTAGAGTACATACTCCTTTTTTAGTAACCACTACAAAAAAAAACATATTGCTATGGTGAGCGCCTATATCATCACGACGACGTTATAATTTGATCCTAAAATAAAGTAGGTAATTAGTGAAATAGGATAGCAGTACAAAGCCTCCAATTTATTATATACCCATAAAAACCACTCTTTTAAGTTCTGGCACCATGTTATCATTAAAATGATCCAAAGAAATGACTAAATATCAAAATACTACGACTCATATATTTTAACCACTGTCATCTCCTTACCGTGCTTACCCATTTTCAGCAGTTTTCATTCATCATATTACAACATCATGTGATATTTCTTGTATTTTTGAATTACTTTGTATATTTTTGTTCTGATAACCCTATACACTCTAAACGAGATACATGCAAAGCTATCGTTTTCTGGCAGCTATTACCCCTATGGTTCATCTAGGCTCCCCTTACGTACTGACATTGGTCTTCCCTCCAAAAATAAAGATTAATTCACCAAATAATAACAAAAGTAAATTTGATAGTTGTGTATCAACTCTTCAAATTATTAATGATTCTTACATATTATAAGTGGTCATGCTATCTATCTTCTCTTTTATGAAATAGGCCCATGACATGGGAGCTAATTCCACAATAATTCTGTAGGTATACCGTAGAAATAGGAGGAAGAAAAAGGATCAAAAGGAATATGGAGAAGGCCATAAAGTAATCTGGTCAATTTATAGGCGTGGGTGGGTGGGAGGGAGCGAGGCATTCCCAACTTGTAAAAATTGATTTGTTCGAGTTGTTGCTTTCAGAGAGACTGCAATCATTATATCTCTCCTCTCTAATTGCAGTCAGTAGACAGTGCACCCCACTTTCCCTCATGCTTCATAAAAAGGTAAAATAATTTATTCATGAAAAGGGGTGCATGGATTTGCACCAATATTATGTGCCATTTGAAATATCATCAGAGATCTTATTGGTTAAATGCAAACCACAGGATGGATAGATATCCAACGATAAATTCCAACCCTAACACTCATATTTCTTTGCAATGCGTGTTATGGCTGCCAACAACCTTCATATTTGGAAAACCCTTTTGTGCCCTAAAGCCTATGTCTTTTTTGCTCAATGTTGAAGTCTAGATATTGAGTCTCCCTTTACAAAATAGAGCCAAGGTGTCCTTTTATATCCATTCTGAATTGAGTCATTTCACAGGCTTTTGCACATATTTTCCCTTTTTTTCTTGGCCCAAAGTATGTATCTATTGTTCATGGTAACCTCAAAAAGAATAGATAGATTGTAGCCGGAGAGAAGAATTAGAAATGGTTTCATGAGTGCACAAAGAGAGAGAAAGACCCATGAAGAAGTTCACTTATCATTCTTATCTCCTGCGCATTTCATTCTCTCTCTTTCTACTTTTACTTTTCATCATTCTTCCTTTCTCCCAAATTCGCACTTCTTCTCCTTCTCATTTTCGCTTAAGTCGTCAGCAACTTCTGCAGCATCACCCTTCTTCTGCTCGTCGGGTAAGCCTTTGAAACTCTCTGTTTTTTCCTGCCTTATGCATGTGTCTCAATTAATTGCTATGCCATCCTTCCACTGCAACTGCACAAGAGAGAGACTGGTAGATAAGAGAGTAACTTGTGAGAAAAAAAAAAGAAGTCTACTGAGTGTCCATTGGTTGATTTACTGTTTCTAAGAAACGCAGTTAACTAAGAAACCATGTTATTGCTGCCAGAGACTTCAATGGTGCTGGAAGCCAGGAAAAATCAACTGAAAATTTTAAAACGAATAAAAGACCTTTCACATGCTAACGAAATCTCATTGCAAAATTTTTGAACTTTGAAACAAAAACGGGGTTTCCATAGCATGAGATAAGCATGTTAGATTATATCTGGGGGGGGTTGAATGCAAGTTCCACTGTATTCTTTGAACTGTGTGAATCTTTTGGACCAATGAATTACTGCCTGACAGACATTTATGGCTTGGTAAATTGCTTGTAACAAAAATATATAGGCTTCATAAATGTCATCTACGCAGAAATTAAAAGAGATAATTGCACCCACGATTGGACTATAGCAGGTATTGTCGGCCATGGAGGAGAAGGTGAGGCTCGGATCGACCCCGCCTAGCTGCTACAACAAGTGCAACGGCTGCCATCCTTGCCTGGCCGTTCAAGTGCCTACGCTGCCCATCAGCCCCTCTCTGCAGGCTGATCCGGTGGATTTGGTTGACCCCTCCCATGGACCTAGCCGGTACTCCAACTACAAGCCGCTAGGTTGGAAATGCAGCTGCAACAACCGTTTCTTCAACCCCTAGCTAATATGGTAGCTACCTAGATATCAGGAGCCGGATCCAATGAAAACTGAATCCTGTAAAATTTTGGAAGTGGTGGGTCCATGAAACTTACGGTCATGGTCAGTGTCATGTGATCATATCTGAGTAAGAGAGTGGAGTCCTTGAGAATGCCCTTTGATCGAGTGTACAGCAAAATTTGTACCAGAGATCTTATTCTTCTCATTCGATCTTGTTTCATCTTATTTTCTATGTAATTTTCCTTTTATTGTTTGGGATTTTTACCAAATATTTTTTTTGTGAGGATTTAAGGATCTTGACATTTAGTTGGATTTAAGAATATGGTATTTTTGTAATTGGGGGATTTAGAGTTTGTTTGGATGGAGTGCATGGTTTTAGAAAAAAAAGAGCTTGTAGGAATTAATAAATATTTTATTTCAAAAAATCTTTTGGAGGAAATTGTACAAATTTAAACTGAACTATAATCCCTCCCTTTCTGGAATTTGAATTGATGGAACTATTTCTTTTATATATTTATTATTTTAATTTTAATATTATTATATATTTTAGATAAACTTATATATTAATAATATATATATATCTAATTATATAATAATAATATTATAAAGAAATAATAATTAGTGTGTATATATAATATTTTTTATCATATATATTAATTTTATTATTATTAATATATTATATATATAAATATTATTATATAATTAATATTAATTTATTTTCTAAATATAATAATGAATTATTTTGTTATACAATATAATTATAGATAAAAAATATAATAAATAAAATGTAAGAGATATATATTATAATTTATCGTATTCATGTATCTTTTATTGTTAATTTATCTATAAATGTTATTATATAATATAATTATAAAATTATACTAATAAATAATTTAAAATCTATGATAAAAATATAATATATAAAAATATATATAGTTATAAAAATATAAAACAATGTTGGTGGAAAAAATGAAAATAAAAGATTGTACGGAATACAATTAGGTCTATTAATTAACAAATAATGGGAATTCTTTTCTCTATCGTCATCTTAATTCCAAAATTAATAATTGATTATATTAATTTCTCCTAAATTTCATTAATTAATTTATCTCGATCAAGAGATAATTAAAATTAAGATGATATACTATCATAAAGGAAAATTTTGCATTTTTAAGGTTATCATATCGTCCTAATATTAGGTCGAATTAAAATAATAAGTATTACTTATTCATTTACCACATAATTGTAAAATTAACACGATATAAAATTTAAAATAATAAAATATTTACCATTTTTGCTAATAATGTAAATATTTATAAATTAAATTACAATACTTACAAAACTCAAAAACTTTGAAAACAAATAATTAATTTAAAATTTCTCATTTTTTTTTATTTTGGATTTATTTTTTTAAGAGTCTCACAACTGCTTACCCTCTCCTCAATATCTTACGGAAAAAACTTAGTGAGACTGGCGAGTTATTGCCGAAGTTAATATGACACTCTATTCAAAATGTTTAACATGGTGATTATCCGTCCTAACCTATTAGCATAGTAATCCGAAATATTTTTCGGATACTATAATAACTGTAACGTTAATATAATATAAGGTCTAAATATAAAATATTACAATTTCTTATAAAAAAATTCAACATTTCATAAATATAATTTACATATGTTTACAAAATATTTGAATAGACTAGTATAACAAATAATAATAAATTAAAAATTCTCGTCATTTCTCTTAAAAGTGCATACCTCCCTTGTAAATGTATTCCAACACTCTAGCTCAAGTTCTCTTTTTTTTTTTTTCCTTTCTCGTTTGCTCAAAATGTATTAGGAGAAGTATTACCCACAGATTTCGATTATAAATGTATTTAAACTCTAGCTCAATTTCTCTTTTTTTTTTTCCTTTCTGGCCTTGCTCAAAATATATTAGTGGAAGGAATGTGAGAATTAATTATTGAATAGTTGATACTCTCAATCCAAACTCTACTTAAAATGGATAATATGAATTTGTATCATTTTTTTTATTTTTCAAGCTTACTTTTAAAATTAATTATTTGTACAAAATTTTTAAAACCTATTATCTATTCTGATTTATCTTAGAATATATTTTATCTTAAAATAAATCAAGTGTACATTATTTCACAACTCAATGTTACTTTTATTAAAATATTGTGAGTGGGAAGTTAAAATTCCGTCCCAACTAATAGAGTGTCTATATTAATGTGCATAACAACATTTCTATTTTTTATAGATATCATATATGAATTAAACTCTCCATAAGAAGTATGGTTCTATTATTAATTCAAATCAACAAAAGAAATTTACTATCATCATGGTCAACGATTTTCATGACCGAGTACATGAAAGAAGACAGGACTTATACAATTATTTGTCAAACTCAACTTAATAAATAAATTAGAATTTAATATATTTTTAGTTTATAAGTGTCGTGATTAAATACCCAAAATGCGATATGATTCATACGAATATTTATTAAGTTTAAGCTTAATGAATTAATATCTTAATTCTAATTCCCAAAAATAGATGCGAAGAATACATTAGTGGAAATATAATGTTTAAATATTGTACAAGTGTCACCCTATTAATATCAATTAAATTCATTTATCTCCTTTTATCACTATTCATTACAAGTGTCACCCTATCAATATCTATGAAATTCATTTATCTCCTTTATCACTATTTAAGGTTGTAGCAACTATCTTTCTTTTATCACTATCCATATATTAGAAATAACTTTTTTTTCAATTATGATTATCCATAATGTAAATATCATGTAATAAAATGTTATTCAATCATTCGAAAGCCAATGATGGCCTTGCTATATGACTAGTATCTCTTACTATCATTCAATTTGATGTTATAATGGTATTATATGCCATATCATTCACAAAAAAACAATCTTAAGAAAAATCTTTAAAAAAAATCGGATTGTCACCCATCTTTTGACATTTTTTCTCACGAAGGTAGTTATTTTTTAAAATTCATGGGTCATTACTCTTCTTTCTAAAAGCATAGAGCCTAAGCTCGATTTCAATTCATGGGGCCTTAGCCCATTTTTCTAACTATCATGTCCAATTTATAATAGTCGGGCCTTATGCCCAATTTCTAAAACATAAAGTATTCACCCACTTTTCAAAATGTTGGGCCTTAAACCCATTTTCTAACCATTGAGTCATAGCCTACTTTTCAAACTTTTGGGCCTTAAACACATTTTCTAGCTATTGAGCCTTAATCAACTTTTCAAATTATTAGACATTAAGACCATTTTTTTGGACATAGGGCTCTAGCCCACTTTTAAAAATTTTAGGCCTTAAGCCCATTTTCTAAATATAGGGCGTTACATCACTTTCTTATGTTATTTTTAACGGGTTGGGTTTCCATTCATTTTTAAACCCCGGAGTTCTATATGTCTTTTTAGGCTATCAACTAAGTGCCCATCTTTTTATAATAGTTTGAGATATTTTCCATCTTTTAAATATTCTCCGTGTATTTTTTTCATATTTTCCAAACATTTTTTTTTGAAGCATACATACTAACATTTTTATAAAAATGGAAAATATTAACTTCACCAGTTCAATCAGACATGATGTAAAAAATTACACTAACCAATTATCGGAAATTTGTTCGTCCCGAAGTGATTTCAATCATTCGTGCTCTTTTTACATGATCATTTAAGATGTAGTCTTACAATCACTATATACCTCATACTATATCTTTTATAGATTATTCAAGCTCTACTTATATGGTCATAAGTTATATCACTCGTAATTTTTCAATATTATGATTTTCTCTTAAAAAATAATTCATTCGATCGACAAACTCTTTCCCAGTAGTAGTCTCCTAATTTCTTAAAACTTGTAAAATTTTCCCTACACTATATCATAATTGTTCTTTGGTACCCAAATCCATAAATATTATATTTAAAGCCCCGACTATTTCTAAAATAACACTTTAGTTGTTTGACTTTTACACAATTTCTTGTATGCCCTTATACTTTCAAACTTTTTCTATTAGAGACGGTAAACTTTTCAAGTGTACCATTTATATCCCCCAAACTTTTATTTGGTCTTATTTGAGTCACCAGGTTTCCAAAATCACATTTAGGGCCCTATTTTTTTGATTATTTACTATTTTTTCTCTTAACCTTTCCAAAATGATTTACTCAAATATTTAAGTTTTCAAATCTCTTCATTTGAGTCCCAACATTTTTTGTTCTTTTCATTGGGTACCTAAACCTTCCTTAGATCCTCCTTAGGTCCCCCAAGATCCCTCATTCACAAATGATTCCCCTAACTTTGTCAAACTTATATTTTGTTCCTCGAGCTTTGTACCCCATCATAACGTATCTACAAAATTATGTATAAATGCTACCATTTCCATAGACCCATCCCCTAGGTCACCATGGTCATTTTCCGATTAGGGTCGCCCAAAATAATACATTTTTGGCAAGATTCTATGGCTCACCAGAAAACTTATAGAAATTGGTAAATCATCTGGAGCTCACTAGAGACGAAGTCTCGATTGATCCTGGTGGGTTTGAAAGTTAATTTCTATATGAGATTGTGGGCTCTTTAATCACCTTAAACGATGGTCTAAGTCACCTCAAAATTAAGTTTTACTAATATCGACAATACTTGTAAGCTAGTTAAGACATTCAAGAATTAATTCGACCTCAATGCTTATCGTCAACTCAAGATGTTGGTGATGTTTGCTAGTTGAGGTCAAGAAGAGTGTTATAAAAATTTATTAACCATTCTTGGTCATCGGGGCATCATAAATGACTTAGGAAGTTAAGGGTCTATTTTCTATAGTTTGAGGGTATGCACTATTTGATTGTGCTAACACAGATGCCATTAACCTCAAACATATGTGGAAAATGAAATTTGACTCAAGCATGAAAAATGAAACTTGACTCAAGCCATTGACATCAAACATAAGTAGAAAATAAAATTTGACTAAAGTCATTGACATGAAACACTGTTTGATTGTGCTGACAATAGCGCAATTTTGTTGTTTACTTTCGTAATACCAATTTCAATTTATTGGCTCACTTAGGCAGTCTTTTTGTTCATCTCGCCTTCCCTTGATTCCCTTCTATGACCTCTTATTTGAGCTTGGCCCCTTGCTCACTTTCTATTAACACTTATATTCCCTATACAATTTGTATTATATATCTACTTCTACATACAATTTTTGTATGATCCACCTAGTGGTTAACCTTAATTGTCATTATGGCTGATATTTCATTTAATTAGATAATTATAAATTTTCATGTGTGAGGACAATTTTGTTGACCAAAAGTTCAACATTGGTACCAACAAAACTAAAACAACAATGATTTTAATGGTTGTATGTCTGTCATCGATTACAATGAATCGAGACTCAAGTAATATAATTTACTAAGGAATGTCTACTCGACAAGTTATCCCTACGAATCTCCTTTTGCTTCCTTTGGGAACTTATTATAGGAAAAGCATATGTACTTAGTAGGAGCTCAATAGAGGTTCCTCTCTTCTCCCTTCTTACTTTTTTATTTACATTTAGGTTTGCTTAGTAATGTCTCACTTATCTTTGGTACTATATATAAGCCATCAACCAATTAGGTATTTCCCCTTATCTTTCCATGCATTTTTCGTTATCGTCTCACTTGATCACCTATTTATGTTCATCACAATCTACCACCCCTTGGTACAAATTGTGACACGCCCAAGCTCGATTCAAGGGCTGGGGTCCAAGAACAACCTACCACATTCCCTCAATGCCATAATGATGGATATATTCAACAAATTGCCCTTATCTCCATTCTAAGATTGACTGGCGACGATGAATTGCCCTTATCTCCACCATGTCATCCAATAGCTCTTAGGAACCATCACTTCCCCAAGGGCGTCTTGATGGTCTCGTACCACAAGTGCATGCACAAACAAAAATTTCCACATATAGCCATTATCTTTTGTGCCAACGGTCTAACGACCCCGGCACTCAACCCGACCTATAGCTGTTTGTTTAGGCCAGTCTGTTGACTTGTCCCTGACACACTACCGCCAGTCCATCGAACACTATCGATCTTGACTTGGTACCTTGGCAAAATCATACAACCAATTTCATTAGAAAATTTTCATGGGTCTTTCTTAATCAAATTTTTTTACGAGCTTCTACTTGTGCCCACTAGCCTTGGGCCTACTACACATATTTTTCCAAAACTGGGAATTTAGCCTCATGAGTTCAAAAACTGAGAACCCTGGCCTATCTGGGCTATTCTAGCTTATGTCAAGAAGGTCTCCCAAATATTTTAAGCATTGACACACAGTCAGTGGAGAACACTTCTAACGAATATTCATTTTTCATCTTATCATACCAAATGGGTGTGATGATTTCTCCGCTTACAATCGGTAGGCAGGCTTCTCCTTTCCTTAAGGAAACTCATAATACCAACCGAGTATGATTATCTATACTTACAACTAGTAAGTACATTTTATCCATTAAAAATAGTGCTCATCATCTCAACCGGGTATGAAGTTAGATAATCCCACTCACCCGATGACCGTGACGTGTTTGTCCCTAGTCAGTTTCCAAGTCCATGCTAGCTTTTCCTTGTTGGCGTTCTAGTCTCTCATGTCCCTACACGATTTGGGCATCCTTATCAATTAAGTTTTGGCATGACAACCATCGTTTTCTCACGTATGAGCAACAAGGCTCAAAATTGTTAGTTTATTGCATTTAGGTCCCTAAAGTTCATTTTTCTTAACTTTAGGTCTCTAATGCTAACTTTTCCCCAAATTGAGTCTCAAGGCTTCCAAAATTCCTTTTGGGCCCTCAATTTACTAAAAAATTGTGTAAGGGGCTCAATTCCAAAAAATTTGTTTTTGCCCAAACTTTCCAAAAATGACAATTTGACTCCAAATGTTATGAAAATTGACCAATTGGTCCCTCAACATCTTTCTCATTATCAATTGGCCTTTAATTTTGAGAAATTGCATGAAGATCCCTCAATTTTTTGAAATCCCTTAAATTTCCCCCAATTTCTCTCCTTCAAACTGACCGAACTTGATTTCTTCAAATTGGCCACTCAACCAAGGTTAATTGCTCTAATTGAAGGTATGGATCAATTCCTACACTTCCATATGATTCAATTGAGCTTTGAGTCGCATCATTTGGGTTCGAATTGAGCTTAAACGGAGCTTTGCTAGAAAATTGTTCGTAGAGAGAGAAAGCTTTGAAAGCTTTCCGTCGGAGGTGCGGTGGTCCGAGCTCTTGATCTGGAGATCTAGTTCTCATCCTGAGCTTCCTTCTAGGATCAAGAATTGCTACAATTGATGTCCACTTGATGGTGAATTTTTTCAGTAAAATTTAGCACTTTCTCTTTCTAAGTTCGACTGGCAATGATAAGGAGGCCCAAATTGGCTTACCTTTAAGTTTTGTTGAGGCCATGTGAGGGCCGTAAAGGTGTTGCGAAGGCTTGGTTTGGCCGAAGAAGGGCTGAATTTAGCTGAATTCAGCTCAGCCAAAACAAGGCAGTTTCGGTCCGTCGAAGCTATTTTCACTATTTGATTCTACCGGTGCTTTTTCGACGGTCATTAGGTCGAAAGGAAGTTGCTATCAAGTAGATGACTTCCCTCGGAGTCTGTAGGACCCAACCTTGCCTTATGACGCTAAGAAAATTGCAAAAGTCAGAGTTCTGGTTTTAGTTTCACTGGAAAATGTAGCAGTTGAAAGAGAATGACAATTTGAGGTGTGTGGAGGATGAATGGAGAGGAGCTCTTTATATAGGGAGCTCAGGGACCCTCTGCCCAACCACTTTCTATTTTGGTCGAGCTTATCCTCGCCTGAAAATGGCCTGATCAGAGTGGTTACATCTTCATTGGAGAAGGAAGTTTTCTGCATTTATGAACAATGATGTCATCCTGAGGAAGAAGATGACACTGTTCCAAACCAGACTGGTCTAGTCCAACCGGGTTCACTGAAAAAAATTGGCCGGTTCTGGCCCGATTCAACCATTTTTCTAAAATTTAAAAATTTCTAAATTCATTTAAATTCATTTCCTATACAATGGTGGCTTCAATTTCCCAATTTGATCATTTTAAGCCACCACGAAAAATGAATTTTGAATATGTTTCATGTATGGTTCAAACTGGTTTAGGTCCGGTTCATCCTGAACTAGTCTGGTTTTCTCTTCCCCTTTGTTCCAAGGTTCTTTTCCATGATTTTTATGACTCTTCGATTCACTTGGGATTTTCCAATTTCCCATTTTACCCTTTCTTTAGTAGTTTGGGTTCGTTAACTGGCTTGGTTTTCTATTTTGAATTGACTGGTTCTTTTCCTAGTTTTCTTATCTTTAAAGGATGTGGTTTACAACTCTCCCCTCCTTTTAGGAGTTTTGTCACCAAAAATTAATCAGCTTCCTTTGCATCAAGAATAATTTCCCTTGATGTCAACTCGGGGTTTGCTTGACATGTTAACACTTTGGTTGTTCTTTCACTTTGCCCCTTCAAAATCTTGCAGTTAAGGAATTTCTTTTCCTTTCTATTGTTTACTCACTCCATGGAGTTTATCATAACTAGGCATGTCTTACCCACGAGCCCCAAGGTATATCCTTAGGTTCACTTCTTCCTTTGCTTAGGGCAAGATTCTTGCTCTTAAGGGTTCTTGCCCATCATTTCAGGATTGGGAGTTCCAAAATGCCGAATCGTTCCCATGTCTAGTTATTCTCTTGTTCGTTCAAACCCTTAGCTCGGTGTTCTTTCGAGCGTTACGTACTTGTTTTCATGGGTTTTAATTTTATCACCTTTTTGTCCTATTTTGACCCTTCCTCCATTCGTTGTTTATTACAACTTCAATCCAAATTTCATGTTTGACCTTGTCATGCTTAACTAGCTCACTCTTCCTTACTTGAGTTGCATTTTTCTTTGAGTGTCACGCCCCAACCCGGATTGGTCGGATCACCGTAATCAACCCACCGCTCCCTTGGTTTAAGAGGAGTTTCCCCTTCTTTTAATCAAGAGGAGCCAGGCGTAATTTCAAACCATGTTCCATAAATCAATCAAATGCATGCTTAAAAAGAAAATTTAAGCATACCTGACGGGTGATACATCTTCAGGTTTTATTTATTATATATCTTTATTCCTGAAAAGGAAAAAAAGGGAGGGGGTGAGTTCTACAACTCAGCGAGTGGGTGTTGGAAGTGAGTTTTTTCTAAGAAAAATAGCTTCATTCAAACCATGCATGGGTTATCATTTCCTTTAAAAGAAGGTTTTCTCAAAGTTCGGTTTTCAAAACTTTTTCCCATTTCCATATTAGGTGTGTTTAGCAAATAACACATGCCCTTTAATAGGAAGGGTACACACATTCGCAGGTGCAGTTCGTCCACTGCACCCACTTGTGGATTGGAGCGTCTTTATCATCCACCAAGATAGAAGCCCGTCCACTTCTACTATGGGTCTTAGTGGATGTTCTCGACATCCGACTCTCAAACCCGAAATGCCACTCCTTGTCTGTGTGAGGACAGAGACCTCATCCTGACCCCACCCCGGTCTCATTCGCAAGAAGCTATTCTGAGCTTCCCAACTGACTGGCACGAGAAACTGCCCTTATCTCCACCATGTCATCCAATAGCACTTAGGACCCATCATTGCCCCTCTTGGGCATCTTGACGGTTTTGTACCACAAGTGCATGCACAAAAAATAGTTTTCAAATATGGCCATTATCTTTGGTGCCAATGGTCCAGTGGCCCCGACTCTCAACCCGACCTACAACTGCTTGTCTAGGTCGGTCCGTCAACCTGGCCCTCATGCATAGCCACTAGTCCATCGAGTATTGTCGGTCCTAACTTGGTACAATGGCGAAATCACACAACAATTTCATTAGAAATTTTCATGGATTCCTTAACTCAAGTTTGTTTACAAGCTCGTGCTCATGCCCATTGGCCTTGGGCCCACTGCACGTGATTTTCCAAAACCAGGCATTTAGCCCCCATGAGTAAAAAAACCGAGGCCTTTGGCCTATCTGAGCTATTCTAGTTCCCGTCAAGAAGGTCTCCCAAATCTTTTAAGCATTAACACACAGTCAGGGGAGAAAACTTATGATAAAAAGTAGGTTTTTAACTTCATCACACTAACCGGGTTTTATGGCATCTCCGCTTACAATTGGTAATCGAGTTGTTACTTTCCTCAAGGAAGTTTGTCATACCAACCGGGTATGATCATCTCTACTTACGACCAGTAAGTAGGTTTTCTTTTCATAAGAGTAAGCTCATCATCCCAACTAGTATGATGTATAACATTCCCACTCAACCGATGAGTGTGATGTGTTCGTCTCTAGTCATTTTCTGAGTCCACGCTAGTTTTTCCTTGCTGGTGTTCCATCTCTCCTGTCCCTAGACATTTTGGGCATCTTTGTCAATTAATGTTTGGCATGACAACCTTTGTTTTCTCACATATGAGAGACTGGCTCAGAATTTTTAGTTAATTACACTTAGGTCACTAAAGTTCATTTTCCTTGACCCTTGGTCCCTAATGCTAACTTTTTCCCAAATTGAGTCCTGAAACTTCCAAAATTCTTATTGGGTCCTCAATTTACTCAAAATTGTATCAGGGACTAAAGTTTTCCAAATTTCCAATTTGGTCCCTAATTTTTCAAAAATTACAATTTTGCCCCTACTTTCCAAAAATGGCAATTTGACCCTAGTTGTTCTCAAAATTCACCAATTGGTCCTCCAACATCTTTCTTATGGCCAATTGGACTTCAAGTTTGTAAAATTGCAAATAGGTCCCTCAATTTTCCAAAATTCCCAATTTCCCCAAATATTTCCCCAATTTCCCCTAATCAAACTCACCGAATTTGATTTCTTCAAATTGACCATTCAATCAGGGTTAGTTGTTTCAATTGGAGGTATAATTCAGTTCCTACACTTCCATATGATTCCATTTAGCTTTGAATCACATGATTTGAGACCGAAACAATCTCAAACGAAGCTTTCCTAGAAAATTATTCGTAGAGAGAGAAATCTTCGAAAGCTTACCGTCGGAGCTACGACAGTTCAAGCTCTCTATCTAGGAAGGTAGCTCTCATCCTGAGGTTCTTTTTAGAATTAAGAATTGGGACAATTGTTGTGAGGATCTGCAAGAATTTGATTGACGAAATTTGTTACTTTCTCTCTCTAGAATTGAACTGTACTGACGGATGAGGGCCGAATTGGCTTACCTTTTAGCTTTGTTGCGGCCGTGTGATGGCTGTGGGGATGTCATCGAGACTTGGTTTGGCTGGAGGAGGGCTGAATTTGGCCAAATTCTGCTCAGCCAAAACAAGGCAGCTTCGGTCCTTTGGAGCTGCTTCACTGTTTGATTCCGTAGGCGCTTCTCCGGTGGTCCTCGGATCGAAAGGAAGTTGTTGTTAGGTAGCTGACTTCCCCCGAAGTCTATAGGACCTGACCTTGCCTTCTAAGGTTGAGAAAAGGCCTATATTGGAGCTCTAGTTAGAGCTTCACCGAAAAATGGAGCATTTGAGAGAGAGTGGATATTTGAGATGTGTGGAGGATGAATGTAGAGGAGCTCTTTATATAGGGAGCTCGAGGACCCTCTGCCCGACCACTTTCCATTTTGGTCGAGTTTTTCCTCGCCCTGAAACGACCTAAATGGAGTAATTTTGGCTTTTCCATTGTTATCCATTTTCTACATTAATGAACAATGTTGTCATCCTGAGGAAGAAGATGACACTATTCCGAACTGTACTAGACCAATCCAACCTGGTTCAATGCATAAATCAGCCGGTTTAGGCCTAATTCGATCGGTTTTCTCAAAATTTTAAATTTCTAAATTCATTTAAATTCATTCTCTATCAAATGGTGGCTCCAATTCCCTAATTTGATCATTTTAAGCCACCAAGAAAAATGAATTAAAAATTGGTTCAAGCATGGTTTAAACCGATTCATTTCGGTTCACCATGAACTGGTCTAGTTTCCTCTTCCTAATTGTCCTAAGGTTCTTTTCCTTGCTTTTTATGACACTTAGAATCACTTGGGATTTGTCAATTTCCCATTTTACCCTTTCTCTATCGGTTAAGGTTCATGATCCGACTCAGTTTTATCTTTTGAGTTGACTGGTTCTTTTCCCAATTTTCCTATCTTTAAAGGATGGGGTTTACAGCTTTCCTATCTTTCTAGGGGTTTTGTCCCCAAAACTAAGTTAACAATCATTTACACTGGGAGTGACTTTCCATGATGTCCTACTAGGGTTTGCTTGGTATGTTATCACTTTGGCTATTCCTTTCACTTAGTCCATTAGCTATGTACTTGGGAAGTCTTTCTTCCTTTATATTTTCCACTCACACCACGGAGTGTATCACAATTAGTCATGTCCAAACTATCCATTCTAAGGTACCTCCTTAGGTTTACTTCTTACTCTACTTAGGGTAAGACTTTTCTTCTTAAGGATTCTTATTCATGTCATTGGGTTGGACGTTCCATAAACATTCGATCGTCCTTGTTCCCGTCATTTCCTAGATTGTTGATGCTCTTAGTTTAGCATCCCTTAGGACTTTTTGTCCTTAACCCCTTTGATTTTGATATAATTTCTTCCTTATTTTATTACAACTCCCAGGTAGACCACGACAAGTCTTGATGTCAGTGACCATTTCCATTATCCATTTCTTAATTGTAGGGTTTACTTCTCCAAGGTTTCTCAGGTAGTCTTTCCTCTATGTCCTTATTATGGGCAATCCATCCCTTTCTTACTTGTATGACATCTTTCAATGCTATCTTCCTATCTACCCGTTCCTTGGGTTTAACTTACTCCTTGGGTTCTAGGTAAACTTCCCTTGTAACTGGTCCTTTATTCCCAACTTGCATTCCATTTGAAATTCTACCTTCTATTCCACTTTAGTTGGGTTCATTACTTCTTTGTTGGAATATGTATGCCTCTTTAGAGCTCCCTTCCTTGGTAGGCTTCCTCATCTTTTCCCGTATTTTCTCTTTCCTTTATCTTCCGGCGTATCTCTCTTTACGCTACTTCATGACATCCTTTGATGTCATCCTTTCCTGCTTTCCCTTACTTCAAGTAATCTTGTTGATACTTCCCTTGTACCTTGTATTTATTCCAACTTGTACTAACTATAATTTTATTTCTATTAGGGAAGGGTTTTCAATCTTTTTCCTTTTGAGGTTTCTTAATCTTCTTCTTATAGCTTAATTCATCCCTTCCGTGGTTTGGTTTTGGTCATCAATTCATTCTCGGCCCTTTATTCCTTCAAGGATTTCTTCATTCTTCCTTTCTAATATTTTGACCTTTACACCTTTCCCTTCCTTGCGGAAGTTTATATTTATGGTCTTCTCGAGTGTTAGTTCGTTAACTGCCTCATCCCCACTATTATTCTGGTTCACTTGTCTTGGAATAGTTGTCCTTTAAGTTTACTTGTCCTTAATGCCTATCCCGTTGTCCTTTTTAGGGTGTAATCCTTACTATTTTCTGGTCATTCATAGGGTGTCATTTATTTCCTTTATCATTTCGTTGTTTCTAGTTGTTTCCTACTTGACTACTCTCCTTTTTCCAAAGAAAGTCGCACTTGTCATTTAGAGACATCCTTAACTACTTAAGCCCTTTTTTAGGTTCCCTTATTTTGGGTTATGCCTCTTATGGTCTGCTTGTCGGTTCCTTAGCTTGGGACTTTCCATTTTTTCCTTATCCTCCCTTTGAGGAGTTCTTGCTTATGGGTTAGTTCCTTGCACTCCACGTTATGTCCATCCACCCATCAATGGTCCCTTCAAGGGGTACTTAGTCCTATACATTCCTCCAGAGTTCCCTTTTCTAGCACACTTCTTTTCTTCTTCACTCTTACCATCATATCCTAGAGTTGCCGGAGGAGATTTTCCGTGTTTGCCCCTTTTTGAGGGGGTTCTTGTACCTTGCCTCTCTTGTTTATTGTCTTTCATTCAACTAGTTCTTCTTAGAGGCAACTCTATCCCTTTGGGTTTCTTAACTCCTGTACGAGGGCTCGCTCAATCCCTTAGGGTCCTTAGGCTTTCCTTCCACTCCACCTACATCTTTTGATGTCGCCTTCCCCCTTTTCCTAAATTTATTCTATTCCTAGACTCTGTTTTCCTTATACTGGACCCCTTATGAGCAAACTCATTCCCTTTTTCCTATCCTTGGTTAGGGTATGTCTTTTCCAATGACTCCTTTTCTAGTCAGGCTCTTTGTTCCTTTTTGGAAACATCCTTCCTAGTCTTTTGTCTTGTTGCCTAGTTACTCTACATGTCCTTGTTCTTGTGGGGGACTATTTATGTTGGCTATCTTAGAACTAAAGGTGACCTGTAGTCTTTTTCCTTAGGTGACCTTCTCTCCGTTTATGACTCTAGTCATGATTGGTATATACCAATCTGTTAGTTGTACTTGTCGTTATCCGAGATACTAACTTTAAGGAAAAATGTGCTTCATTCATTAAAAGAGGTAGTTTCTTGCCATACTCAACTTATTATAGGAATTCACTACTTCCTAGTCTCATGGAGTCATAGGCCGGGAGTTAGCCTCTGAATAGTTTAAGGATTCATGGTCCGAGGGCTCTAATGAACTTCATGGGATACCTCAAGTGCGTATCTCTTTAGCACCTTAGCCTTACACTCATAGGTCCACTTCATCCATTAGGAAGGGTTAAAGTTGTATTAAGTTGGTGAGGGTTCCTAGTGGACGTTTATAAAGGTTGCATGGGCATCCCAAGCCTCCTTCTTAGTTGGAGTCCTTTTTGGCTATCGCGTGGCTCGAGGAGGTGTCGGGCTTCTTGGAGGAGGCATAGGTTCTTCCTGCTTTAAAGGAGGATACGTTATGCCTTTTGGCTCTACCAATGCTCCAACCAGTTTCCTATACTATTCCACCATATCGTTGGGTACTCTCTTTTCGACCTCTAAGAACCTTTGAACGACTGCTTCTCTAGAGATCAGTGTCTTTTTCACAATCTCGTGGGTTGGTTTGGTTCGTACGGTGAACTTCCTTGGAATTCTTCTTCCTACGGGGTAGTTAAGTTTTCATCAATGTCAGAGCATAGTATTGATAATGCTTTCAAGGGAACATGACTCTAATACCACTCAAGTTGTTATGCTCCGACCCGGTTTGGTCAGATCCCTATGATTAACCCGCTGCTCCCTTGGTTTAAGAGAGGGTTTCCCCTTCTTTTAATTAAGAGAAGCCAGACATAATTTCAAACCTTGTTCATTAAAATAGCATACATAAATCAAATTCAATCTTAAAAAGAAATTTTAAGCATACCTGGTGCGGGACACATCTTCACGTTTTCTTTATTATATCTTCTTATTCCTGAAAAGGGAAAAAAAATAGAGGGGGTGAGTTCTACAACTCAGCGAGTGGGTGTTGGGAGTGAGTTTTTTTAAGAAAAATAGCTTCATTCAAACCATGCCAGGGTTATCGTTTCCTTTAAAAGAAGGTTTCCTCAAAGTTTGGTTTTCAAAACTTTTTCCTATTTCCATATTAGGTGTGTTTAGCAAATAATACATGCCCTTCAATAGGAAGGGTACACACATTCGTAGGTGCAGCTCGTCCACTACACCCACCTGTGGATTGAAGTGTCTTTATCGTCCACCAAAATAGAAGCCCATCCACTTCTACCCTGAGTATGAGTGGATGTTCTCGACAACTAACCCTCAAACCCAAAATGCCACTCCGTGTCTATGTGAGGTCAAAGATCTCATCCTGACCCCACCTCGGTCTCATGCGCAAGAAGTTACTTTGAGCTTTCCGACCGACTAGCACAAGAAACTACCCATATCTCCACCATGTCGTCCAGTAGCCCTTAGGACCCATCACTACCCCTCTTGGGCATCTTGATGGTCCTATACCACAAGTGCATGCACAAACAATAGTTTTCAAATATGGCCATTATCTTTGGTGCCAATGGTCCCGACCCTCAACCCGACCTGCAGCTGCTTGTCTAGGCCAGTTCGTTGACCTGTCCCTTGTGCATAGCCACCAGTCCATCGTGTACTATCGGTCCTCACTTGGTACCATGGCGAAATCACACAACAAGTTCATTATAAATTTTCATGGCTTCCTTAACTCAAGTTTGTTTACGAGCTCCTGCACATGCCCACTGGCCTTGGGCCCCACTGCACGTGTTTTTCCAAAACTAGGCATTTAGCCCCCATGAGTTAAAAAATCGAGGCCTTTGTCCTATCTGAGCTGTTCTAGCTCCCGTCAAATATGTCTCCCAAATCTTTTAAGCATTAACACATAGTCAGGGGAGAAAACTTTTGATAAAAAGTAGGTTTTTAACTTCATCACATTGACCGAGTTTTATGGCATCTCCGCTTACAATTGGTAATCGGGTTTTTACTTTCCTCTAGGAAGTTTTTCATATCAACCGGGTATGATCATATCAACTTATGACCAGTAAGTAGGTTTTCTTTTCAAAAGAGTAAGCTCATCATCCCAATTGGTATGATGTATAACATTCCCACTCACCCGTTGCCCTAACGTGTTCATCCCTAGTCGATTTCCGAGTCCACGCTAGCTTTTCCTTGCTTGCGTTCCATCTCTCACGTGGACTAAAAAATTGACTAGGGACGAACACGTCACAGTCATCAGGTAAGGGGGCATATTTAACGTTATACTTGGTTGGAGTGATGAGCAAGTTTGAAAGTTAAAAACCTACTTACTGGTTGTGAGTAGGTTTATCTAACATTATACCCGGTTAGTATGATGAACTTCCTTGAGAAAAGGAGAAACTCGCTTACCAGTTGTAATCAAACATATCATCCCACCCGGTTGGTGTGATGAAATGAAAAATAATTTTTTGTTAGAAGTGTTCTCATCTGAATGTGTGCCAATACTTAAAAGATTTGAAAGACCTTCTTCACGGGAGCTAGAATAGCTTAGATAGGCTAGAGGCCTCAGTTTTTGAACTCGTGGGGGCCAAATGCCCGATTTTCTTATCTTTAAAAGATTTTTCATGTTAAGAAATGAGCCGATTAATGAATGGAAAATGGTAAAGAAGGGTTAATATGGGAAATTGGTAGTTCCCAAGTGACAAAAAATTCACAAAAATTGTGAGGAAGAATCGGGAAGTGGAATTAAGGAGAGAATCGGGCTGGTTTGGGGTGAACCAGACCCGAACTGGACTGAACCTAGATGAACCATAGTGAACTGGTTCAATGATTCATTTTTCTAGGTGGCTTAAAAGTGTCAATTTGGGAAATTGAGGCCATCCTTAGATAGATAATGAATTTAGAATTATTTAAATTTTAGAAAATCGGTCGAATCGGGTCTAAACTGACCGATTTTCGAATTTAGGATAGCGAACTTGGTCGTCGTACCGGTCAATGGTCCAACCGGTCAACAGTTCAATCAGTAAACAAACTACACCGATCAACAGTCAATGGTGCCCCATCAGCAGCCACGTAGACACGGATAGCCAATGAAAGGCTGACACGTGTCCGGTCAATGGTCAGCGGGCGACCTGACAACCTACCACGCAGGCATGAGCATCAAATGAGAAGTTGCCACGTGTCTGGTTAATCGGTCAATGGCTGACGCGATGGTTGATTTGGAACTCTGCGTCTGTAAAACTGGACAATCACAGCGTGTCACATGGCATGCCTGCCACATCACCATCTTCAACATTCGGCCACTGATAGAGAGGATAGAGAAGAGAGAGAGGCTAGAAAAGCTAAAGTATTCGGTGACTCAAAAATCTCTTCTGTTAGGTTGCCGATAGCCGAGTCAGAGGAAAAGTCTCACGCCGGCCGGTAGCCTGAACAGTTGTTGAGCTCACTATATAAAGAGCTCCCCCCCATTCGTTCTCAACATCCCACAATCGAGTGAAAAAGAAGAAGTGTGCATGTTTCCAGTGAGCAGCAAACCAAAGCACCGACGATGGGAGTTTTCTCAACCTCCGAAGCCACATTCACTGTCTTTGGAACCAAGAGTAAGTCCTCTACCTAGCCATACCCTCCGTTCAGCTTGAGAGCCACTAAGGAGGAACGAGGGAGCTCGAACAGTACTGTCGCTTCTCAGCTAGAAAACTACCCAATTGTAAACCCCGCACATTTGAGTTAAGGAAAACCGGGAAAAGAACCGGTCAAACCGAATAAGAAAACCAAACTAGTTTACATTTGGGAATAAACAATATGAAAATTTACAACTTTCGGTTGATCCAAAGGATTTATTAAACATTAGAAAATAAACTTAAGACAAACTAGAAAACAAAAGCCAAATTGGTTCAGGTGAACTAGATTCCATAAGAACTTAAAAGTTAAGCGTGCTTACCTTATAGTAGTGTGAGGATGGGTGACCTTTTGGGAAGTATGATTTTTTGTAAAAAATTTTTATAACGGATTATCATAAATAGCCATCAATTAATATATATTTAATTATTGAAATTAATACCAATAATTTAATACCTAAATTAAATTACGACTATCTAATAGCAAACTCCAGAGCTTCGACTTGAACAAAGGTCGGGCTCTTTAGAACCGGGGAGAAGACAGCTATCTGATAGCAAACTCCAGTCAATCCGAGAATCGTTGGAGAAGTGCCGACATGATGGAATAGTGAAACAACTCCGGCGGACCGAAACTGCCCTATTTCTGCCAAGCTGGAATCGGCCATTTCAAGCCCTCCTCAGGCCAAACCAAGCCCTCCCAACACTTCCTCAGCCTTTCCACGGCCGAATTAGGACCGAAAGGTAAGCCAATTCAGCTCCCCTTTATAATTTTCGATCGGTGTTAGAGAGAGAATCGACCGAATTTCAATACTTGATTCTAGGATGAACCTCAGGACGAGACCTATCTGCCCAGATCGAAAGCTCGGACTGTCATGCTTTCACCGGTGAGTAATCGAAGCTTTCTCTCTCTACAGTCTGTTTTCCAGCAAAGCTCCATATGAGCTCGTTCCGACGTTAAACTCTGCGATTCAAAGTTTCTTAGAATCGTATGAACATACAGGAACTCAATTTCAACTCCAATTTCAATAATTAGAAGTGTTTGATCGGTTAATTTGATGAAATCAAATTCGGTAGTGTTGAATAGTTGAAGTTGTGGGAAAATTTGGGGATTTTCGAAATTCAAAGGGGCCAAAATACAATTTTATGAAATTGAGGGTCAATTGGGCATGAAAATAATGTTGGAGGACCAATTGAGGAATTTTGGAAATTTTGGGGAAAAACTTACCATTTTTGTGAAGGGCAAAATGGTAATTTTGGAAAAATTGGGGAGCTAAATTGGAAATTTGGAAAATTAAACCCCTTTTTGGTGAAATTGAATAAATTGAGGTCCCGCGATAAATTTTAAAAGTTACGGGACTCAATTTGAGGAAAAACCGACATTAGGGACTTAAAGTTAAAGAGAAATAACTTTAGGGACCTAATTGCAAATAACTAAAAGTTTGGGTTTTCTCATTCATTAATGAATGAAGGCTGTTATGCCGAGTAATAATGAACAAGGTTGTTCATATCGTGTAGGAATGTTAAATACCGGGAACGCCAACAAGGACAAGCTCGCAAGAATACAAAGATCCAGTCTAGTGGAATTCACGGCATTAACGGGTGAGTGGGTTTACTAACATCATACCCGGTTGGGGATGATAAGTGCCTCGATATAAAAACCCACTGTTTAGTGGTATTTTAATCATCACTACTTAGAGAAAGTGATGTGAAAGTTATGCGGAAAAACTACTTATGGGTTGTAAGTAGATCATACCCGGTTGGTATGATGAGACTTCCTCGAAGGAAGTTGAAAACCCGTTCATCGGTTATGAACGGAGATGTCCTTATACCGGTCGGTATGATGGACAGTAAAAACCTATTTTGTCAGAAGTTCTCTCCCCTGACTGTGTGCCAATGCTTAAACAATTTGGGAGAACTTCTCGATGGGAGCTCGAATAGCTCTGATAGGCCAGGGACCTCGGTTTTGGAACTTGGGGGCTAAATGCCCTATTTTGAAAATCTCGTACAGTGGGCCCAAGGCCAGTTGGCACGAGCAAGAGCTCGTAAATGAACATGATATATGTGCCATAAAACTTAATAAGTGAATTGTTTGGCCATGGTACCAAGATAGGACCGACATGCTCAGTCAACTAGCGACAGTGCGACATGACAGGTCGACGGACTAGTCAAGACAAACAGCTGCGGGTTAAGTTGAGAGTCAGGGCCATTGGACTAGTGGCACCAGAGATTACATGGCAATATAAGAAAACATTGTTTGTGCATGCACTGTGAGTACGGGATCATCAAGACACCCATGATGGGTAGTGATGCGTCCTAAGGGCACTGGACGACCTGGTGGCTATAAGGGCAGTTCGTCGTTCCAGGTGTCTGTGCGAAATCTGGAGTAGCACAAAGCGCATGAGACTGGGGTGGGGACAGGATGAGGTCTCTGTCCTCATACGAACATGAAGAAGTGATTTCGGGATTGTGGGTAGGATGTCACGTACATCCACTCATTCCCAAGGTAGAAGTGGTCGTACTTCTATCCGGGTGGCAGGAAAAGTCACTCCGAAGGCACTAGCGGGTTTAGTAGTGATACTGACTTGCGAATGTGTGTAACCTTCATGATGAAGGATGTGTGTTGGGTGATGACACACCGTGGTAACTAAGAAATAATGGAAAAAAGCACAAATTTTTAAATGATGGGATTTTTTTTGAAAACAAAGGAGTATGGCACACTCCATATAAATGTTTTTCTTAAAAGTCAAAAGCTTTTAAAAACCCATTCACTAAGTAGTCGTACTCACCCCCTCCCTTATATCCCTTTCAGGAAATCTCGGAAAGCCTCGCCTTAAAGATCGTCAACTAAGATGCTTGTAAGACAGGTATGTAAAGTTTTAAATTTCATACATTTTTGATTATGCTATTCCAGGAAAATGGTGCAAGTTAAAGGACGCCTTACTCTTTACGGTTTACGATAAGGGGAAACCCTTTAATAAACCGGGAGAGTGGCGGGTTGATCACGGGGATCCGACCAAACCGGGTCGGGGCATGACACCAATCCCCTATAGCCACTTTGAGCTTTCCCCCAGTCAATTGTGGCCAAGCAAAACCCCCTACACCCCACATGGTGGTGTCCCAGCCTTCCCCCGAGCTAAGAAGGTAAGCTTCCTCTGTCGCCCTTCACCAAAAAATACTATTCACATCCCAATTCTACAAAAAATTTAACACAAAAATTTGCACTGCTCAGGTCATCAATTGAGGTGTGGTTTGATCTCGAGTGGATCCCCATGACGAGAACAATGCAGTGGTAGCCAAAGCTCTGGTCACTGGACACCTACCTGTAAGATATCGAGGCTTTCTCTCTCTAGACTATATTTTCTGACAAATCTCCATTTGAGCTCATTTTTTAGCCAAATGAAGCGATTTAGGGCGTAAAATGATGAGGAAAACATAAAGGAAGTGATTGAAATCTAGAATGGTTCAATTAACCACGTTTTGATGATCAATTTGACGAGATTGAGATATAGGGGCCAAAGTGCAAATTGAGAAATATGGGAAAATTGGTGATTTTTCAAAAATTCGGGGTTGAATGGCAAATTGATGAAATCGAGGGCATTTTCATGAAATGTACTCACAATTGAGGGCCAATTAGGCAATTTGGATAAAGCGGAGGACCAATTTGCAACTTTTGAAAAGTTTGGGGTTAAATTGTAATTTTGGGGAAATTGGGGACTACATGGAAATTTTGGAAAATTGAGGGGCCAATGGGCAATTTTGATAAAACTAAGGACCCAAGAAGGATAATTGGAAATCCTAGGGGCTTAATTGAAAAGAAGGGACAAATAAGGACCTAAAGGTAAAAATACAAACTTTAGGGATCAACTTACAATTAAGGCAAAATATGAGGGCCTATATGTGTCACACCCCGACCCAATTTGGTTGGATACATGTGAACAACCCATTGCTCTCTTGGTTCAAGAGGGGTTTCATCCTTCTTTAACTCAAGTGGAGCCAGGCGTAATTTCAACATTGTTCCCTAGAATAACAAATATCAAATATAGCGCAAGCTTAAGAGAAATTAAGCATACCTGATAGTGGGTAAGGCTTGGTGTTATCCCTAGTCATTTTCTCTATTTCCTGAAAATGGATAAAAGGGGTGGGTGAGTTTCTACAACTCAATGAATGGGTATTTTAGAAAATGAAGTTTCAATAGAATTGTTTTTAAATTGGAGTGTCCTAGACTCCTTATTTTCTTTAAAATTTCTCATTTACAAAATCTGGGTTTTCCATAGCCATTTCTCATCACAATGGTGTGTTTATCAACCAACACACTCCCTTCATCATGAAGGGAACACACATTCCCAGGCCAACCCGTCCACTATACCCACTTGTGGTGTCGAAGCGACTTTATCGGCCACCTAGATAGAAGCACGTCCACGTCTACCTTGAGAATGAATGGATGTATGCGACATCCTACCCTCAATCCCGTAAAAAAACTCCGTGTTCGTATGAGGACAAATACCTCATCACATCCCCACCCTAGTCTCATGTGCATGAAGCTACGTCGAGCTTCACAAGACTGTTGGTACGACTAACTTCCCTTATCTCCATCAGGTCATCTAGAGCCCTAGGACACATCACTACCCCTCTTGGGCATCTTGAAGGTCTCGTAACATAGTGCATGCACAAATCAATAATTTTTCCACATATGTCATATAATATGTGGTGCCACTGGTCCAATGGCCTCAACCCTCAAATCAACATGCAACTATTTGTCTTGACTAGTTCGTAGACCTGTCATGTCGCACTGCCGCCAGTACATCGAGTATGTTGGTCCTATCTCGGTACCATGACCAAACAACTCATTCACTTAAGTTTTCTTAGCTTAAAATCATGTTTTTTTACGAGCTCCTGCTCGTGCCAACTGGCATAGGGCCCACTATTCGAGATTTTTAAAATCGCGCATATTAGCCCTCAAGTTTCCAAAACCAAGGCCTACGACCTAACTGAGCTATTCGAACTCCCTTCAAGAAGGTACCCCAATTCGTTTAAGTAGTGGCACACAGTCAGGGGAGAGCACTTCCAACAAAAATATTTTCAACTATCCATCATACCAATCGACTATGAGGACATCTTCGCTTATAACCGATAAGCGGGTTTTCCACTTCCTTCCAGGAAGTTTCATCATACCAATCGGGTATGATTTACTTACAACCGATAAGTAGTTTTTCCGCATGATTTTCACATCACTCCTCTCAGGGGTGATGGTTAAATTACCACTTAGCAGTGGGTTTTCATTTTCGAGGTACTTATCATTCCAAATAGGTATGATATTAAATCCCACTCACTCGATCATGTAGTGTATTTTCTCTAAATCGGTTTTCATCCCTTGTGAGCTTTATCTAAGCAGGCATTCCCAATATCTCATGTTCCTATATGGTATGAACATTCTTGTTAATTATTGCTTGGCTTGATAGCCTTCATTCATTATGAATGACCAAAAATATCCAACTTTTCAAATATTTGCAATTTGGTCCCTAAAGTTCTTTTTCTTTTACTTTAGGCCCCAGATGCCAATTTTTCCCCAAATTGAGTCCCGAAACTTTTAAAATTACCCTTAGGACCACAATTTATTTAATTTCACAAAAGGGGTTCAAGTTTCCCAAATTCCTAATTTGGTCCTCAATTTTCCAAAATTACCATTTCCCCTCCTTTACAAAAATGGTAAGTTTTACCCCAAATTTCCAAAATTTGCTCAATTGGTCCGCCAATACTCTTATCATGCCCAATTGGCCCTCAATTTCATAAAATTGCATTTCAGCCCCTCAAATTTTTGAAATCTTGAATTTTCCCCCAATTTCAACTTTCTAATACAGTCGAATTTGATTTCATCAAATTGATCGATCAAACAAGTTTAATTTTGAAATTAAAGTTAAATTAGAGTTTCTACATCTTCATACGATTCAGTTGCACTTGAATCGCACGATTTGACGCTAAAACGAGTTCAAACGGAGCTTTACCAAAAAACAAAACGTAGAGAAAGAAAGCTTTGAATGCTTACCGTCGGGGATGTGGCGGTCTGAGCTTTCAATCTGGGCAGATAGCACTCGTCCTGAGGTTACCCCTAGAATTAAGAATTCAATCAATTGATGGCGAATCGAGTGAGAATTTAGTTATAAAAAATCTGATGGTTCCTTCTCTAGCACTAATTGAAAATTATAGAGGGGAGCCAAATTGGCTTACCTTTCAGTTCTAATTTGGCAGCAGGAAGGCTGATGAGATGTTGGGAGAGGTTGGTTTGGCCTAAGGAGGGCTCGAATCGACCAATTTTAGCTTGATAGAAATTGATGAACTTCGTTCCACCAGAGCTGCTTCACTGTTTGATCACGTTGGCGCTTCTCTAGTGACCCTCAGAGCAATTAGAGACTACCACTGTGTAGTTGACTTCTCCTCGATTTTAAGGAATCTCACCACACCTTATTTGGCTCATAAAAGACCCTATATCAAAGCTTTGGTTCAAGCTTTGCTGAAAAATATAGTTGAGAGAGAGTGAGGTTTTCAGGTGTAGAGATGAGGAATGAAGATGGGTTCTTTATATAGGGAGCTTGGGGACTCGTCGACCATCCGTTTGGCACCTTTATGACAGTCATTGATGGCCTGAAATGTACTGAATGGAAACGTTTCCTCTTCTCTTGAACTGGTTTGATTTTTCAGCGAGTGAATAATGATGTCATCTCAAGGAAGAAGACGACACTGTTCCGAATCGGGTTCAAAGCTTAAACCAACCGATTTAGGCCCGACTCGACCGATTTTTTCAAAATTAAAAATTACAAAATTTATCTAAATTCATTTTCTATCAAATAGTGGCCATAATTCTCCAATTTGAATTTTCTAATCCACCTAGAAAAATGAATTTAGCATCTGGTTAAATAGTGGTTTAAACCTATCACGCCCCGACCTGGTTTGGTCAGATCCCTATGATCAACTCGTCACTCTCCCAGTTTACTAAGGGTTGCCCCTTGTTTATAAACCATGAAGAGTAAGGCGTCCTTTAAACCTACACCTTTCCTGAAATAACATAAATCAAAATTGCATAAAATTTTAAACTGATCATACCTGTCTTACAGGCATATTAGCTGGGGGTCCTTAGAGTAGGCTTTTCAAGGTTACCTGAAAGAGATATAAGGGAGGGGTGAGTACAACGACTTAGTGAATGGGTTTTCAAAATTTCTCTTTTAGGAAAAATGTTTGATGCAGAGTGTGCTAGACTCCATATTTTCTTCTAAAAACCTTTCATTTCAAATTCTAGTTTTTATCACCATTTCTTATTAAACACGGTGTGTCATCACCCAACACACATTATTCATCACGAAGGTAAACACACAATCACTGGGTAGCCCATCCACTGAACCTACTTGTGGCGACCGAGTGACTTGACCAGCCACCTAGATAGAAATATGTCCACTTCTACCCTAAGAATGAGTGGATGTTCGTTAAGTAGTTTTTTCGCATAACTTTCGCATCACTTTCTCTAAGTAGTGATTATTAAAAATACAACTAAGCAGTGGGTTTTTATACCAAGGTACTTATCATCCCCAACCGGGTATGATATAAAATTCTCACTCACTCGTTAATGCTGTGAATTCCACTAGACAGGTTCTTGGTATTCACATAAGCTTGTCCTTGCTAGCGTTCGGTACTTTTTGTTCCTACATGATATGAACATCTTGGTTCATTATCCTTCGGCCTAATCGCCTTTATTCATTACAAATGAATGAGAAAGTCAAACTTTCATTTATTTGCAATTAGGTCCTTAAAGTTATTTCTCTTGAACTTTAAGTCCCAAATGCCGGTTTTTCCTCAAATTGAGTCTCAAAACTTCTAAAATTTATCATAGGACCTCAATTTATTCCATTTCACAAAAAGGGGGTTTAATTCCCCAAATTTCCAATTTGGTTGCCCAACTTTTCCAAAATTATCATTTTGCCCTTCCTTTACAAAAATGGTAAATTTTGCCCCAAAAATTTCAAAATTCCTCAATTGGTTCTCCAACATTATTTTCATGCCCAATTGACCCTCAATTTCATAAAATTTCATTTTGATGCTTTGAATTTCAAAAATCCCCAATTTTCCCCCAATTCCAACTTCTTAACACACCCGAATTTGATTTTATCAAATTGACCCATCAAACATTTCCAATTGTTGAAATTGAGTTTCTACATGTTCATAAGATTCTTTAGAAATGTGAATCGCAAGTTTTAACGCCGGGACGAGCTCAAACGGAGCTTCACCGGAAAATGAACTATAGAGAGGGAAAACTTCGATTACTCACCGGTGAAGGCATGACGGTCCGAGCTTTCGATCTGGGCAAATAGCTCTTGTCCTAAGGTTCATCCTAAAAACAAGAATCGTATCAATTGATGCAGAATTTGATTAAAATTTCATCATTGAAATTTTGTCGACCCTCTCTCTAGCACTGATTGAAAATTGTAAAGGGGAGTCGAATTGGCTTACCTTTTGGTCCTAATTCAGCCATGGAAAGGCTAAGGAAGTGTTGGTAGGGCTTGGTTTGGCATGAGGAGGGCTTGAAATGGCCGATTTTAGCTTGGTCGAAATAGGGTAGCTTCGATCCGCCGGAGCTACTTCACTATTCCATCATGCCGACGCTTCTCTAATGATTCTCGGATTGACTGGAGTTTGCTATCAGATAGCTGTCTTTTCCCTGGTTCTAAAGAGCTCAACCTCTCCTTTCGAGGTTAAGAAAAATGTTTAAGTATAAACTCTTGTTTGAGATTCACCGCGAAATGGAGCAGTAGAGAGAGAAAGAAGTGTTCAGGTGTGAGGAGAATGAATGGGGATGACCTCTTTATATATGTGTAAAATCGTGTATTAAATGGGAGAGATTTATTACTAGCATTAATATTGCCATAAATTATTGGTATTAATTCTAATAATTTAATTTCAGTATTAAATTATTGGTATTAATTACAATAATTAAATATATATTAATTTATGGCTATTTATGATAAGGCGTATGCATAAAAAGTTTTGATCGAAATTTCAAGTTACAAAAAAAAACCATACTTCAAAGTTCCCAAATGATCTGGTTTGTAAACCGGCTCGGTTTTCTTACTCGGGTTGACCAGTTCTTTCCCGATTTTCCTTAACTCAAAAGTGCGAGGTTTACAACTCTCCCCTCCTTTTAGAAGTTTTGTCCCCAAAACTTAATTTGCAACATTGCATGAGAAACCATTTTCTTTGATGTCCATTTGTTGTTTGCTGAACATGCAAACTCTTCTCTTTTTCTTTCAATTAGTCCTTTTTACATCCTTCACTTAAGGAATTTCTTTTCCTTTATATTATTTACTCCCTCCATGGAGTTTATCATAACGAGACATACCTTACTTCAGAGTATATTCTTAGATTTATATCTTTCTTTGCTTAGAGCACATTCTTCCCTTTGAGGTTATGTATTCAAGATTGGAAATTCCAAGATACCTAACCATTCTCGTGTCTAGTTAACCCCTTGGTCGTTGAAACCTTTAGCTCAATGTTCTTTTGGGTGTTACGTACTTGTTTCCATAGTTTTCTTTATTATCACTTTTTCTTCCTATTTTGACCCTTCCTTCATTCGTTGTCTATTATAACTTCGGTCCAAATTTTTATATTCGACCTCATCATGCTTATTAGCCGACTCTTCCTTACTTTGAGTCATATTCTCCTTAGGATTGTTAGGCTTACATACCCCTTACAGCATGGCATTTTCTATGACCTGTCTTTGTCCATTAGATTTCTAGAATATCTCCTTGAGGATCTCTCTTAGCTTCTTTTTTTTTTTACCTTTCAAGGATCATATAACTTCATCCCTTTTTTCTTTTGATAGCATTACTCAATTATCCTTTTTGCAGTTATCCTCTAATCCATCATGCCTTCGAAGTTATGTCTCACATAACCGCATGGATTTCTCTTACCTACTCATCCTTTCGAAACGTTTTTATTGGGTCCTTTCAATTCCAATCATTGGGTTTCCTGATGATTATTGACATACGAGAATTTTTCTCTTCTTATGTCCTTTCTCTTCTTTTGTGACATCCCTTATTCAATGACTTCCTTTTTCCTTAATCCACTTTTACTTGCTCATAAATCACTTCATGATTCTTCATTCTACAATAATTACTTTCGATCCATGTGTCGATTACTTTGCTTGGGAAGGTTCACTCCTTCTAGTTTTGTTCTCTACTATGTCTCTTACAATAGAGATTTCCATCTTAGGAGTTACATGCTCAACCTCCTCATCATTTATTGTATGGTTCTTTCTCCCTTTCTTTGTACCCTTATCTATGTTAGGACATCTGTTTGCTTTGAATCCTTCTCTATCCACAACTTTTGTTTTTATCCCTTATTCCTTATATGGGATACTTCTAATTATTGGTTTTATTCCGTGCATTCCACCCTATGCTCGGTCGTCCACTCTTTAAGCTTCATATGCGCGTGTGGACTATGACCTGTCTTACCAATTGTGGTTATTCCTTCTTAGCCACATCTGATTTGGGGGATTTACTTTCACAATGTTTCTCGAACATTCTTTCCTTTATTACCTTAGTATGGGTTGTCCACTCATTCATACTTGTCACAGCATCTTTTGGTGCTAATTTGTTAGATTATTTCCATTTAAGGAGGTTCACATCCTCCTTGTTTCAAATTCTCTTGTTCACCCTTCGTGAGGCTCACTTAACCATCTTAAGTCTATAAACCCGATTTTGGCCATCGATTGCTTTAAGGATTTTCCTTCATTCTTCTTTCCCAATGTTTTGGCCTTTTCACTTCTCCCTTCTTTGTTGTGGTTTAAATCGATGGTTCTCTTGAAGACCAATTCTTTAACTGTCTCTTTCTCTTTATTTTTTCTGGTCCTATCGTCTGGGCAGCTGTATTCATGCCCATCCTATTGTCCATCATAGAGTGTAGTCTTTACTACATCTCATCATTTCTTAGGGTTTTGTTTATTATCTTTGGCTGTCCACCGTTACTAGTTTTCCTCTTTCTACATGGTTCTCCTATTCTCTCCAAACAGGTCACACTGGACCATTACAATACTTCTTTCCTTGGAAAACATTTCCTAAATAAGGGTTGGCTCCATTTCCTTTTAATTGGGATACACATGTCTTTTCGGCGCTTCCTTCCTTGGTCGGATTCTTTGCCTTTCCCCTGACATTCTTTTCTTACATTTGCTCTAGGGGATTTCTACCCTTAAATGACATCCCTTGATGTCGTCTTCTCCTATTTACCTTTACTCCTCAAATCTTGTAGGCACATCTTTTATGCTCTATTTGCATCCTTATTTGTACCCAGTACCTGTCTATTTCTTTAGGGAGCATACAAATCTTCCTTGTTTTAGGATCATTGTGGGAGAGTCTTGCCTATTCCTTTCTTGGCTTGAGTTTAGTCGTTAATTGGCCTTTGGTCCTTTTAAGGATTTCTTGCATCCTTCTTTTCCCGAGTATTTGGCCTTTCCGCCTCTCTCTTGTTTGTCAGAACTTACATTATGGCTTTCTCGAGTATTTGTTCGTTAACTACTTTGCCTCCACCATTTGTTTGGTCTAAGTTTCTTAGGGTTGCTGTTTCTCGAGTCTTCCTATCCTTAACATCCATCTCATTGACCATTTTAGGGTGTAGTCCTTTCTACCTCCCGGTCTTTCTTAGGGTGTCATTTATTCTTCTTGACCCTATTTGGCTTCATTACTTTTTCCAAGGTGATTCATTCCAATACATCCCATTATTTTGCTCTATTACTCAACCAAGGCAGGTCATAATTGGCCTCCAATACATCCTTCCATCAAAAAGTTTCTAACGGTGGGTTGGTGCCTTGCACTTCACGTTATGTCCATCTGCCAATCAAATGATTCCTTCAAGGTACTTAGTTGTATGCATCCCTCCAGAGTTCCCTTTCCCAGCGTATTCCTTCTCTTCTTCACTCTCATTGTGCCATTCTCTAGAGTTTCCAGAGGACGTTTCTCTGTGTTTGCCCCTTTTGAGAGGCTTCTAGATATAATTCCCATGTACCTTATCCCTACTCTTGAGATATCTTTCTCGAGTTGACCTTTTTAAGAAGAAATTTAAATTTTGCATTTACCTCGTCATTTCTTAACATCTTGGGGAACCACTTACTTAGCCAGCTTCGTGGTTTCGGTCCCCAATCCTTCATGGCCTTTGAGGAGTTATTGCCCTGAATTTATGAGGTGTGAAACACCCCTTCTTTCCTTACACTTATAATAGTTTATCTTGGTACTTGTCCTTAGTAGGGTTGGGCACTTCTTCAGGTAATGTCTCAATCTTTCATACTTGTAATAGGTTATTCCTTTACATGGATTGTTGTGGTCCCTTGTTTCCTTCGAGTAGGGCATTTCCATGGTTACTATTGGTTTGGTGCTCTACTGTTCTTTGAGTCTGATCACTTTGACAGTTTTCTTACTGAATCTCCTTTGCTAAAGGGTCATGGTAAGAGTCTTCCTAGGTTTCTTAATTCCCTGATTCATCTTCCATAACCGGGATGTAACTTTTCCTTAGCTTCCATGATAGTGTGGGTTTGCTTTATTTTCCTTGGGCCATATTCCCAACAAGATTGCATCATCAGGAGAGAGAGTTTTGAGAATTTGAGTATTTTATAAACATGGGTATACAAAAGATTAGGCTTTCAGCCCTATCATAGGAAATGGTTGCAAAATAACTAAGGAGCTATGGAATTCTTGATAAACGTTTTTCTCCACACTTAGAGTTGTGCCACCAATAGGTCCTAGCAGCATTCTCCAGGATACTTCCCCATTTGGTCTTTTGACATTTCAGCCCTGTCTCAAGCATTTGGGAAGCTTCTAGGGTTGTCTCCCTATAGAGATAGGGTGTTGAGTAGAGCCATTCCAAGTTTTCTTGGTTCCTCTCCTAGGAGCCATCTAAAAATTTTAGGATAAATCCTATTAGTTACTATATTTTCTAGTCTTGATTATGTATTCGAGGAAACAGACTCTGATACCACTCTAGTTGTCATGCCCCAACCCGGTTTGGTCGGATCCCCGTGAACAACCCGCCACTCTCCCGGTTTATTAAAGGGTTTCCCATTATTATAATCCGTAAAGAGTAAGACGTCCTTTAAACTTGCACCATTTCCTGGAATAGCATAATCAAAATTGCATGAAATTTTAAACTTTACATACCTGTCTTACAGGCATCTTAGTTGATTGTCTTTTAGGGTAGGCTTTCTGGGATTTACTGAATGGTATATAAGGGAGGGGGTGAGTACGACTACTCAGTGAATGGGTTTTTAAAGGTCTACTTTTAACTTTTAAGAAAAATATTTATATGGAGTGTGCCGAACTCATTTCTTTTCAAAAATCCCTTCATTTATAAATTTGGGTTTTTCAATTATTTCTTAGTTACCGGTGTGTCATCACCTAACACACATCCTTCATCATGAAGGTTACACACATTGGTAAGTCAGTATTATTACTGAACCTGCCAGTGGCTTCGGGGCGACTTTTCCTGCCACTCGGATAAAAGCACGACCACTTCTACCCTGGGAATGAGTGGATGTACACGACATCTGACCCACAATCCCAAAGTCACTTCTTCGCGTCCGTATGAGGACAGAGACCTCATCTTGTCCCCACCCTAGTCTCATGCACATGGTGCTACTCCGATTCCGCACAAACACCTGGAACGACGAACTGCCCTAATAGCCACCAGGTCGTCTAGTGCCCTTAGGATGCATCACTACCCCTCATGGGCGTCTTGATGATCCCGTACTCACAGTGCATGCATAAACAATGTTTTCTCATATTGCCATGTAATTTGTGGTGCCACTGGTCCAACGGCCCCAACTCTCAACACAACCTGCAGTTGTTTGTCTTGACTGGTCCGTCGACCTATCATGTCACACTACCGCTAGTTGACTAAGCATGTCGGTCCTATCTTGGTACCATGGCCAAACAATTCACTTATTAAGTTTTATGGCACATATGTCATGTTTGTTTATGAACTCCTAGTCGTGCCAACTGGCCTTGGACCCACTGTACAAGATTTTCAAAATTAGGCATTTAGCCCCCAGGTTCCACAATTGAGGCCCTTGGCCTATCAGAGTTATTCGAGCTTCCTTCGAGAAGGTCTCCCAAAATGTTTAAGCATCGGCACACAGTCAGGGGATAGCACTTCCAACAAAAATAGGTTTTTACTATCCATCATACCGACCGATATAAGGACATCTCCGTTCATAACCGATGAAAGGGTTTTCAACTTCCTTCGAGGAAGTCTCATCATACCAACCGGGTATGATCTACTTACAACCTGTAAGTAGTTTTTTTGCTTAACTTTCACATGACTTTCTCAAAGTAGTGATGATTAAAAATACCACTAAGCAGTGGGTTTTTATTCCGAGGTACTTATCATCCTCAACTGGGTATGATATAAAATTCCCTCTCACCTGTTAATGCTGTGAATTCCACTAGACCGGTTCTAGGTATTCACGCGAGCTTGTCCTTGCTGGCGTTCCCGGTACTTTGTGTTCCTACATGATATGAACATCTTGGTTCATTATCCTTCAGCCTAATCGCCTTCATTCATTCCAAATGAATGAGAAAGTCAAACTTTCATTTATTTGCAATTAGGTGCCTAAAGTTATTTCTCTTTAACTTTAAGTCCCAAATGCTAGTTTTTCCTCAAATTGAGTTCCGAAACTTCTAAAATTTATCATAGGACCTAAATGTATTCCATTTCACAAAAAGGGGTTTAATTTTCCAAATTTCCAATTTGGTCCCCCAACTTTTCCAAAATTACCATTTTGCCCTTCCTTTACAAAAATGGTAAATTTTGCCCCAAAAATTTCAAAATTCCTCAATTGGTCCTCTAACATTATTTTCATGCCTAATTGATCCTCAATCTCATAAAATTTCATTTTGATCCTTTGAATTTAAAAAAATCCTCAATTTTCCCCTAATTCCAACTTCTTAACACAACCGAATTTAATTTCATCAAATTGACCCATCAAATGTTTCCAATTATTGAAATTGAAGTTGAAATTGAGTTTCTACATGTTCATATGATTCTTTAGAAATGTGATCGCAAGTTTTAACGCTGGGACAAGCTCAAACGGAGCTTCGCCGGAAAATGAACTACAGAGAGAGAAAGCTTCGATTACTCACCGGTGAAGGCACGACGGTCCGAGTTTTCGATCTGGGCAGATAGCTCTCATTCTGAGGTTCATCATAGAATCAAGAATCGCATCAATTGATGTGGAATTGGATTAGAATTTCATCATTGAAATTCTGTTGACCCTATCTCTAGCACCAATAAAAAATTATAAAGGGGAGTCGAATTGGCTTTCCTTTCGGTCCTAATTCGGCCGTGGAAAGGCTAAGGAAGTGTTGGGAGGGCTTGGTTTGGCCTAAGGAGGGATTGAAATGGCCGATTTCAGCTTGGCCGAAATAGGGCAGCTTCGGTCCGTCGGAGCTGCTTCACTATTCCATCTTGCTAGTGCTTCTCCAACGATTCTCGGATTAACTGGAGTTTGCTATCAGATAACTGTCTTCTCCTCGGTTCTAAAGAGCTCGACCTCTCCTTTCGAGGTTGAGAAAAATGTTTAAGTCAAAACTCTGGTTCTATACCGGGAAATGGAGCAGTAGAGAGAGAGAGAGAAGTGTTTAGGTGTGAGGAGAATGAATGGGGATGACCTCTTTATATAGGTGTAAAATCGTGTATTAAATGGGAGATATTTATTACTAGTATTAATATTGCCATAAGTTATTGGTATTAATTTTAATAATTTAATTTTGATATTAAATTAGTTGTATTAATTCCAATAATTTAATTTAGGTCACCCCCATCCTCACACTACTCTCGAGTAAAGACGCTTAACTTCAAAGTTCTTATGGATTCTTGTTCACCTGAACCAATTTCGTTTTTCTCTTCTAACTTGTCTTAAATTTCTTTTCCAAGGTTTAATGAACCCTTTGGATCACCTGAAAATTGTAAATTTCCAAATTGCTTGTTCCCAAATGATCTGGTTTGTAAACCGGCTCAATTTTCTTACTTGGGTTGACAGGTTCTTTCCCAGTTTTCGTTAACTCAAAAGTGCGGGGTTTACATGGGATGTATCACTATCCCTCTTGGGTGTCTTGAATGTCCCATAAACATAGTGCATGCACAATCACCATTTTTCACATGATGCTATATAATCTGTGGTGCCACTAGTCCAATAGCCCCGAACCTCAACTCAACCTACAGCTATTTGTCTTGACTAGTCTAGAGACCTATCATGTCACACTGTCGCTAGTTGACTGAGTATGTCAGTCCTATCTTGGTACGATGGCCAAACAATTCATTTACTTAAGTTTTTAGGGCATATAAATCATGTTTGTTTACGAGCTTCTACTCATGCCAACTAGCCTAGGGCCTATTGTTCGAGATTTTCAAAATTGGGCATATTAGCCCCCAAGTTCCAAAACTGAGGCCTCTGGCCTAACAGAGCTGTTTGAGCTCCTATCAAGAAGGTCTCCCAAATTGTTTAAGTAGTGGCACACAGTTAGGGGAGAGCACTTTCGACAAAATATATTTTTCAACTGTCTATCATACCAACTGAGTATGAGGACATCTACGCTCATAACTGATGAACGGGTTTTCCACTTCCCTTGAGAAAGTTACATCATACCAACCGGGTATGATCTACTTACAACTAGTAAGTTGTTTTTCTGTTTGATTTCCTCATCACTTTTATCAGGTGTGATGATTAAAATACCACTTAGCGGTGGGTTTTTATTTTTGAGGTGCTTATCATCCCAATCGGGTATGATTTAAAAATCCCACTCACTCAATAGTGCAATGAATATCCTCTTAGCCAGCTTATTGTCCTTACTTGAACTCGTCTTAGCAGGCGTTCTCGGTACTTCGTGTTTCTACATGATATGAACACTCTTGTTCATTATCCTTTGGCCTAATAGCCTTCATTCTTCCCAAATGAATTAGAAAATCAAACTTTTCCTTTATTTGCAATTAGGTCCCTAATGTTATTTTTCATTAACGTTAAGTCACTAATGTCGATTTTCCCTCAAATTGAGTCCCAAAACTTTTAAAATTTATCTTAAAACTTCAATTTATTCAAATTCACAAAAAGGGGCTTAATTTCCCAAATTTCCAATTTGGTCCCCCAACATTTCCAAAATTACCATTTTGCCCATACTTCACAAAAATGGAAAGTTTTGCCCCAAAAATTGCCCAATTGGTCATCCAACATCTTTTTTATGCCCAATTGGTCCTCAATTTTATGAAATTGCTCTTTATTCCCTCTAATTTTCAAAATTCCCATATTTCCCCAAAATTTCCTCCAATTTCAACCTTCTAACTCTGTCGAATTTGATTTCATCAAATTGATGGATCAAATGAGTTTAATTGTTAAAATTGTAGTTAAATTGAGTTCCTACATCCTCATACGATTAAATTACACTTTGAAACGCGTGATTTGGTGTCAGAATGAGCTCAAATGGAGTTTTGTCGGAAAACTAGACTTAGAGAGAGAAGTTTCAAAAGCTTACTGTTGAAGGTGTAGCGCTGCGAGCTTTCGATTTGGGTAGATAGCTCGTGTCCTGAGGTTCCTCCT
This sequence comes from Trapa incisa, assembly GCA_030064435.1. Lineage (NCBI taxonomy): Eukaryota > Viridiplantae > Streptophyta > Magnoliopsida > Myrtales > Lythraceae > Trapa > Trapa incisa. The sequence continues at coordinate 6,980,941 of CM057776.1, forward strand.
AGGATCAATAATTGCATCAATTGATGTCGAATTGAGTGAGAATTTCATCATTGAAGTTCTATCGGTTCTCTCTCTAACACCGGTTGGAAATTACAGAGGGGAGTCGAATTGGCTTAACTTTTAGCTCTAACTCAACTGTAGGAGGATTGTGGAGGTGTTGGGAGGGCTCGGTTTGGCTTGAGAAGGGCTTGAATTGGCCAATTTCAGCTCAGTTGAGACAAGGCAGCTGCGGTCAGCCGGAGCTGCTTCACGATTCTATCATGCCGACGTTTCTCCGGCGATTCTCGGAGCAAATGGAGACTACAGGCATGTAGCTGACCTCTCCCTAGTTCTAAAGAACCCGACCTCACCTTGTTTGGCTCTGAAAAATGCCAAAGGATGAATGTGGAGGGGCGTGTTCACCGTTAATTGGAGCAATTGAGAGAGAATGGAGTTTTTAGGTGTGGAAAGGATGAATGTGGAGGGGCTCTTTATATAGGAAGCTTGAGGACTTCTTGGCCATCGGATTGTCACCTTAATGGCGGTTATTCATTGCCTAAAACTCCATGGCCGAAGACTTTTCAACTTGGCTAGCGTTGCATGATTTTTCAGCGAGTGAACAATACTGTTCTAAACCAGACCAGACTGGTCTGAACTGGGTTCAAAGTTTAAACCGGCGTGTTCACCGTTAATTTTACCAAATTTTTCAAATATAAAATTTTCTAAATTTATCTAAATTAATTTTCTATCAAATGGTGACCTAAAATCTCAAATTTGAATTTTTTAAGCCACCTAGAAAAATGAATTAAGCATCTGGTTCAATAGTTGTTCTAATAGGTCCAAAACAGTTCGGATCCGGTTCACCTAAACTGGTTTGGTTTTCATCTCCAATTCATTCTTAAGTCTATTTTCATGACTTTCGGGACTCTTTGGGTCACTTGGGATCAATAAATTTCCCAGTTTTCCTTTTCTCCATCGGTTCCGGTTTATAGACTGACTCGGTTTCAAGATGAAAATGAACGGTTCTTTCCCTGATTTTCTTATTATAAAAGGACTAGATTTACAACTTTCCCCTCCTTTTAGGGTTGTTGTCCCCAAAATAGTTACATGTTAAATAATTGAGGGTAACTATCCCTTATCACACTCTCGGTTTCCCATCTCTCTTCCTGCACGGGTCTGTTCTACCACAAAACATTGACTATAGGAATCCTCTTATTCCTCAAATTCTTGTCCCTCCGGTCGATGATTCATACCACTTCTATTTGATAGGTCAGGTTCTCTTCCAACTCTAATGGAGGCCGGTCCAATACATGACTAGGACCAGGTTGATATTTCCAAAGCACCAAGATGTGAAATACATTGTGTATTCTCTATAGGTTTGAAGGTAGTTCTAATTTATAGGCCACCGGTCCTATCCTTTGGATGATGGGATATGGACTGGTATACCTTGGTTTCAACTTTCCTCTTTGTCGAAACCTAAGTATTCCCCTCTATGGGGAAACTTTGAGAAATACTTGATCTCCCACCTCAAACTCCGAATCTTTCCTCCGAATGTCTGCATAACTCTTTTGCCTATCCTATGCGGTCTTAAACCAACTTCTAATTAGTTTTATCTTTTTCGTGGCATCCTCAGTTAGCTATGCCCTTTCTAGCCTTCTTTTCCCCACTTCTTCCTAAACTAGAGGTGTACGACATGGTCGTCCATAAAGGGCTTCATAGGGAGCCATCTGAATACTAGCTTGATAACTATTATTGTAAGCAAATTCCATCAGGAATAAGTATTCTTCCCAGCTTTTGTTCATGGTAAGTACGCACGCTCTTAGCATGTCCTCTAAGGTTTGAATGGTTCGCTCAGACTGCCCATCTATCTTAGGATGGAATGTCATGCTCAAGTGGAGCTTAGTTCCCATAGCACTTTGCAAGCTTGGCCAGAACCTTGAAGTAAATCTTGGATCTCTATCTCATACTATACTCATCGGAATGCCATGGAGTCTCACTATTTAATTCATGTATGAGACGACTAGTTGTTCCACTGTGTCTGTCACCCTTATAGGAAGGAAATGAGTTGATTTGGTCAATCTATCCACAATGACCCAAATCACATCTGGTTCCTTTCTTGTCACCGATAGCCCTGTGACAAAGTCCATGGTGATGTACTCCCATTTCCACTCTGGGATTAGTAAGGGTTGTAGCAGTCCTGATGGTTTATGATGCTCCGTTTTTATCTACTAATAGTACAAGCATCAAGATACATATTCCGCAAGTCCCTTTTCATACCCTTCCACCAGTATCCTTGTTTGAGGGTGCGAAACATTTTGGTGCTGCCCGGATGCATAACATATACTGAATTGTGTACCTCTTCCAGAATTAACCTCTTTAGTTCCTTACTTTGAGGCACACATACCCTACCCTTGTAGGTCAGCACTCAATTGCTTCATAGGTTGTAGTCCAGTTTAGTTTCTCTATTAATCAGATCCAGTTAGAGTTGAAGTTCCTTATTTGCTTTTTGTTGAGCCCGGATTTGCTTAGTGAGACTGGGCCTTACTACCACATTAGCCACTAAGCACCCTTCTCGCTTTTCCATTTTCAAGTCCACCTCCATTCTTCCCAATTGTTGCAACAGGGGTATGTAATTTGTCTTTACTTGTGTAGCCTTGGTTTGGTACTTGCGACACAATGCATCTGCTACCACATTTTCCTTTATGAGGTGGTATTCTATCAAAAGGTCATAATCCTTAACCAGTTCCAACCATGTCCTCTGATGGAGATTCAACTCTTTCTGAGTTAGGAAGTACTTAAGACTCTTGTGATCTGTGTATATCTTACACTTAACCCTGTAAAGGTAGTGTCACCATATCTTTAAGGCAAACACTATTGCAGCTAATTCCAGATCGTGAGTTGGGTAGTTTCTTTTGTGTACCTTCAGTTGTCACGAGGCATAAGCGATAACCATCCCTTGTTGCATCAAGACACATTAGAGTCCTTGTTTGGATGCATCACTATAGATAGTATACTCTCCTGCATTTGAGTAAAGTAAGGAGAGTATTGGTGTGGTTGTCAGTTGAGTTTTTAACTTCTGAAAAGACTTCGCACAGCTCTCATCCCACTTATACTCAACTCCTTTCCTGGTGAGTCGAGTTAGAGGAGTTGCTAACTTAGAAAAATCTTTCACAAACCGTCTATAGTATCATCCTAGACCTAAGAAACTTGTTATTTTTGTAGGATTCCTTGGAGCCTTCTGATCCGATATGGCTTCCACCTTGGTTGGATCTACATTAACTCCATCCTTGGACACTATGTGTCCTAAGAATTCTACTTCTTGTAACAAGAACTCACACTTGGAGAATTTTGTATATAATTGATTTTCCTTTAATATTCCCAAGGTGAAAACAAGGAAAAATATATTTTATTATTACATGTCAACCACATCTAATCTAAATATATAGAATATTTTAATAATTATTTTAAAAATCTGAACTTAACTAATTAAATATATAATAATATTATTTAATATTCTAAAAGATTTATTTCCAAAAGTGTCTACTCCAATGCTGTGGAGTATGCATTTTATAGGTATAGATAATAACTGAATAGCCTAAAAATAAGAAAAAATATATTTTATTATTACATGTCAACCACATCTAATCTAAATATATAGAATATTTTAATAATTATTTTAAAAATCTGAACTTAACTAATTAAATATATAATAATATTATTTAATATTCTAAAAGATTTATTTCCAAAAGTGTCTACTCCAATGCTGTGGAGTATGCATTTTATAAGCACAGATAACAACTGAATAGCCTAAAAATAAGGAAAAATATATTTTATTATTATATGTCAACCACATCTAATCTAAATATATAGAATATTTTAATAATTATTTTAAAAATCTAAACTTAACTAACTAAATATATAATATTATTATTTAATATCCTAAAAGATTTATTATATTAATAAATCTCTCCTTATTAATTAAATTTGAATATTCTTTTGGGCTTTTCTTGGGCTATTCTATTAGGCTTCTACTTGAATTTTCTACAATCTCTTTAATCAGTCCTTAGTATTGTGATTAAGCACTGTTGTAGTCTCAAATAATCTTTTATCTCATTTGGTGACAGACTATTTAACTCCATTGCAGATTTAGTTGTTTGGACTTGTGAATTCGTATTCTCTTTAGTCGGATTCACAATAGTACCCCTCGAAGGGACCATGGATGGGCGACTAGACATAAAATGGAGTGCTAGGAACCAACCTATAATTATGAGTTCCTCAAAGGGAGGATAAGGAATAAAAAGGGAGTTGGAGGACAGGGAAGGATAAAGAGTAGACAACCATAACAATATCAAAAGGGTGTAAGAAAGGAAAGAAGGAAAAGCCTTCAAGGATTGTTAGGGAGATTGAACGTGAAACTCCTAGGACGAAACTCCCTAGGTAGAAGGATAAAGGTAGGAAGTGAGACCATAAAAGGGAAATTACAAAGCTAAGGTACTGACAAATGGATCATAAGAGGCTTAACCCAAAATAAGGAACCTCATAAAGGGCTATAGATGGTTAAGGGTGTATTGGGATGGCTAATTGTGATTGCTTTGGAAGAGCAGATGAGCCAAATAGGGATTTTAGACGAACCTACCGGAAGGAAACAACTTGTAACAATGGGATGGTCAATGAAAATAAATGATGCCCTAAGAAGGACTGGGAAGTAGTAAAGACTACACTCTAAGAAGGGCAATAGAATGAGCATCAAGGATGACTAAATTCAAGAGACAGTCGCCCCATAAAATTGGACAAGAAAATAGTAGTAATGAGGCAATTAACGAACTGACCTTCGGGAGAACCATGGATTTAAGCCCTGACAAAGGCCAAAACATTGGAAAAGAAGAATGAAGGAAATCATTAAAGATATCAATAGCCAAGACTAGATTAACAACCAAAAGCCATGATATGGTTAAGTAAGCCTCTCGTAGGATGATCAAGAGATCTTGAAACAAGAAGGATGTGATCTCTCCAAAAAAGAAATAGACATGTACGAGGGTACAAGTGAGAATGAAGTTGTGGTACAAAAGATGTGCCCATAAGGTTTCAACAGTAAAGGTAAGCAACAAAGGATGGCACTAAAGGATGTCATTTAAGGGTAGATGTTCTCAAGGGTGAATGAAAAGAGAATTCCAGGTGAAAAGAGTAAGAATCCTCCCAATGTAGGAAACCCTAGGGAGGGATACATGTCCTAACTAAGAGGTAATGGAACCAAGTGATGAGCAATGAGGAGATGAACTTGAAAATGTAGTGCATGTTGAGGTGAAAGAACCAAGGGAAGCATCCTAGGAGGACCCAAGGAGTAAGTTAAACCCAAGGGACGAGTAAGTAGAAAGATAACATCAAAAGATGTCGTAAGAGTAAGAAAGTGGTGGATTGCCCATAAAAAGGAAATAGAGGAAAGCATATCTAAGAAACCCTTGAGAAGTAAGCCCTCTAGTTAAGAAGTGATTAAAGGAAATAACCACTGACATCAAGTCTAGTTGTGGTCCATGCTCACTTAATGGAGCCTAAGAAGTCGACGGTTGGGCATAGGGTAGAGTACATGAAATAAGACCAACAGTCAGATGTTCCTCAAATTAGGAATAAGGGATGTAATGGAATTTTAGAGTAGGAAGGATTCAAAGCAATCAAATGCCCCAATATAGAAAAGGGTGTGAGGAAATGAAGGAAGAAACCTTTTAGGAATGGTAAGAAGGTTGAGCATGTAGCTCCTAAGGTTAAAGTCTTTACTTTGAGGAACATAGTAGAGAACAAAACCTTAAGAAGGGAACCCCCAAACAAAGCAATCGGCACATAGACTAAAATGGATCAATTTAGAATAAAGAATCGTGAAATGGACGCGAGCAAGTAAGAGTGGATTAAGGAAAGGAAAAGTCCTAGAATAAAGGATGCCACTAGAAATGAGGAAGGACATAGAAGGGCAGAATCCTAGTGTGTTGGTAAGTCATTGGGAAACCAAAATGAATGGAACCAAAAAAACTCAATAAGAAAGGTTGGAAAGGATGAGTAGGTAAGAAAAACTGACACACTTATGTAAGACATATCGTCAAGGGAAAGAAGGATGATTAGGTAACAGTACATGTAGTTGAGGAATACTACCAGATCGAAAGAGGGACGGAACTATATGATCTCCAAAATGTTGGAAAGTTGAGAACGACCATCAAGGAAGTATTCTAGAATCCAAATATACAAAGACAATTTCTAGAGCATTTTGTGCTATAAGGGACATGTAAATCCAATAGCCATAGGGAAAAAATATGACTAAAGTAAGGAAAGTAAGTTAGTTAAGCACGATAAGGTCAAACATAAAATTTGGACTAAAGTTGTAATAATCAACGGAAGGAGGAATGGTCAAAATAGGATAAAACAGTGATAACACCGAATCCCATGAAAACAAGTACGTAACGCTCGAAAGAACACCGAGCTAAGGATTTCAACGATCAAGAGAATAACTAGACACGAGAATGATTGGGCATTTTGGAACTCCCAATCTTGAAATCTTGGGCAAGAACCCCAAAGAGGAAGAATCTTATCCTAAGAAGAGGAAGAAGTGAACCTAAGGATGTACCTTTAGACTAGTGGGTAAGACATACCTAGTTATGATCAACTCCATGGAGTGAGTAAACAACAGAAAGGAAAAGAAATTCCTTAAGTGCATGATTTAAATGGGCTAAGTGAAAGAACAACCAAAGTGTTAGCTTGTCAAGCAAACCCCAAGTGGACATCAAGGGAAATTATTCTCGATGCAAAGGATGCTGATTAAGTTTTAGGGACAAAACTCCTAAAAGGAGGGGAGAGTTGTAAATCCCGTCCTTTAAAGATAAGAAAACAAGGAAAAGAACTGTTCAATTCAAAGAGGAAACAAGCTGTTTATTGAACCCAAACCGATATGGAAAGGGTAAATTGGGGAATTTAAATCTCTAGTGTCTAAAAGAGTCATACAAATCATTGAAAAGAACCTTTGGACAAATGGGTAGAGAAAACTAGACTAGTTCAGGGTGAACCAGACCTAAATCGAATTGAACCAATTTAAACCATATTTGGACCAATTTCTAAATTCATTTGAACCATACTTTGAACCATACTTAAAATGATCAAATTGGAGAATTAATGCCATGATTAGATTGAGAATGAATTTATAAATTTTTAATTTTGAGAAAATCGGTCGAATCAGGCTTCAACCATTCGATTTTTGCCATTGAACCCGGTCGGACCAGTCCGATCTGGTTCAGAATAGTATCATCTTCTTCCTTATGATAATAGCACTGTTCATAAATGTAGAAAACTTCCTTCTCTGGAAAAGGTGTAACCACTCCGATCATGCCATTTTTGGGCGAGGATAAGCTTGACCAAAATGGAAAGTGGTCGGGCAATGGGTTCTCGAGCTCCCTATATAAAGAGCTTCTCTCCATTCATCCTCCACACACCTCAAATTGCCATTCTCTCTCAGCTGCTCCATTTTCCACTGAAGCTCGAACCAAAGCTCCGACTTAGGTTTTTTTCTCAGCCTCAGAAGGCAAGGTCAGGTCCTATAGATTCCAGGGGAAGTTAGCTACCTAAGAGCAACCTTCTTTCAACCCAACGATTATCAGAGAAGCATCGTTCGAATCAAATAGTGAAGTAGCTCTGAACCATGAAGTTGATTGGTTGTGAAAACTAGACTAGTTTAGGGTGAACCAGACCAGAACTGGATTTAACCATGAATAACCGATTTAAAGATCCATTTTTCTAGATGGCTTAAAAATATCAAATTAGGGAATTGATGCCACTATAAGATAGAAAATAAATTTAGAAAATTTTAATTTTTGGAAAAGCGATTGAATCATACCTGAACCGGCCAATTTTCATTTTCGGGTCATAGAACCTAGTTGGACGGGATGGTTCAACGGTCCATCTGGTCAACGAATGTTGCAAGGTCAACGCTCAGTCAATAGATGCGACCAATTAGTGTGCGACACATGGGGAAGCATGCTGAGTCAGCCGCATAGTTAGCGTCTGAAAGCGCAGACCAATTAGAGTGTGACATGTGTCCTTGCTCAACGTCAATGGAGGAAAATCCATGTCAGCAATGATGAACCAATAGGAGAGCGACACATGTCATGCTCGACCCGGTTTGGTTGGATCCTCATGAGCAACTAGCCGCTCCCTTGGTTCAAGAGGGGTTTCCTCCTTTCTTTAGTCAAGAGGAGCCATGAAGAATTTTAACCTTATTCCCTAGAATAACATATATCAATAAAAATGCAAGCTTAAAAAAAATACATTTAAGCATACCTAACAAGAGGTAGGTCCTGGTGTTTTCCTTAGTCATTTTATCTACTCCTGAAAAGGGATAGAAAAGAGGGGTGAGTTTCTATAACTTAGTGAATGGATGTTGGAAATGAGTTTTCAATAAAAATAGTTTTTAATTGGAGTGTGCCATACTCCTTATTTCTTTCAAGATAATTTATTCTTTAAATTTTAGTTTTCAAACACTTTTCCTCATTATCCACTATAGGTGTATTTAACAGTCAACACATACCCTTCATCATGAAGGGATCACACATTCACAGGGTAGCTCGTCCACTGCACGCACTTGTGGCGTCGAAGCGACTTTACTGACAACCTGGATAGAAGCCCGTCCACTTCTACCCTGTGTCTGTATGAGGACAGAGACCTCATCCCGACCCCACTTGGTCTCATGAACATGAAGTTGTGTTGAGCTTTCCTGACTGCTCCCATGACAAACTGCCCTAATCTCCACCATATCGTCAAGTAACCCCTAGGACACATCATTACCCCTCTTGGGTGTCTTGATGGTTCAGAACCTCAAATGATGCCACTGATCTAACAGCCTCGACCCTCAACTCAACCTACATCTATTTACCTAGATTGGTCCGTCGACCTAGTCCTGTCGCACTATTGCTAGTCCATCGAGTATGTCGATCCTGTCTTGGTACCATGGCGAAATCACAAAATTCATTCATTAAGAATTTTCATGGCTTAATCATCATGTTTGTTTATGAGCTTTTGCTCGTGCCAACTGCCCTTGGGCCTAGTGTACGCGATTTTCCAAAACCGGGCATTTTTGCCCTCAAGTTCCAAAATCGAGGCCTCTCACCTATCTAAGCTAGTCCAGCTCTTGTTAAGAAGGTCTCCCAAAAGTTTTAAGCATTGAAACATAGGGGAGAACACTTCTGACAAAAATAAACTTCCCATCACATCTTCACTTACAACCAGTAAGTGGATTTTCTACTTCCTTCTAGGAAGTTCATCATACCAATCAAGTATGATCTACTTACTACCGGTAAGTAGTTTTTACGCTTAGTTCTTACATCACTCCAATCAGGTGTGTTGTTAAAATTCCACATACAAGTGGTTTTTCATTTCCGATGTGCTCATCATTCCAACCAAATATGATGTAAATAAACCCACTCACCCGATAAGTGCAGTGTATTCCTTCTTAGTCGGGTTTTGCCCCTCTGCTAGCTTATTCTTAGTGGCATTCCGGTCCTTCATGTTCCTACGTGATTTGAACATCCTAATCTATTAATATATAGCATGATAGCCTTCATTCCATGCATATGAATGAAAATGCCCAAAATTATTAATTAATTTCATTTAGGTCCTTAATGTTCATTTTCCTTGACTTTAGGTCCCTAATGCAAACTTTTCCCTAAATTGAGTCCCAAAACTTCTAAAAATTTTCTTTGGATCCTCAATTTACTCAAAATCGAAAAAGGGGTTCAAGTTTTCCAAATTTCCAATTTGGTCCCTAACTTTTCAAAAATTACCATTTTGCCCCTACTTAACCAAAATGGCAATTGGACCCCAATTATTCTAAAAAATTGACCAACTGGTCCTCCAACATTCTTATCCTGGCCAATTGGCCGTCAATTTTGAGAAATTGCAGTTTGGTCCCTCAATTTTACGAAATCTTTAATTCCCCCCATAAAGTTTCCCCCAATTACTACCTTTGAAACTGGCCAAATTTGATTTTATCAAATTGACCATTCAATCAAGGTTAATTGTTGAAATTGAAGGTATAATTGAGTTCCTACACATCCATATGATTCAATTGAGCTTTGAATCGCATGAATTGAGACCGTAATGAGCTTAAACGGAGCTTCGCCAGAAAACTATGCGTAGGGAGAGAAAGCTTCGAAAGTTTACCGTCGGAGGTGCAGCAGTCTAAGCTTTTGATATGGGCAGGTAACTCTTGCCCTGAGGTTTCTCCTAGGATCAAGAATTGTAACAATTCATGTCGAATTGAGTGAGAATTTGGTCAGTAAAATTTCACCGTTTCTCTCTTTAGTGTAGATAAAAAATTATAGAAGGGAGCCAAAATGGTTTACCTTTCAGCTCTAATTCAGTCGTGTGAGGGCTGTGGGAGTGTTGGGAGAGCTTTGTTTGGGCTGTGGGAGTGTTAGAAGAGCTTGGTTCAATCTGATTTGGATTCGGTTCACTTGAACCGGTTTGGTTTTCTCTTCCAATTTGTCCCAAAGTCCCTTTCCATAGTTTTTATGACTCTTTGGGTCACTTGAGATGTGTGAATATCCCAATTTACTCTTTTTCTAACAGTTGGGGTGTGTGAACCAGTTCAGTTTTCTCACTTGAGTTGACTGGTTCTTTCTCTGGTTTCCTTATCTTCAAGGGAGAAGGTTTACAACTGTCCCCTCCTTTTAGGAGTTTTGTCCACAAAACTTATTCTATATCCTTTGCATAGGAAATATCTTCCTGTGATGTCAACTTAAATTTTTGTTTGACATATTAATATTTCAGTTATTTTCACTTAGCCCCTTTGTAAAGTGCACTCTAAGAAAATTCTTTTCATTTCCATTGTTTATTTCTTCCATGGAGCTTATCCTAGCTAAGCATATCTTACTTGAGGGTTCAAGTGTAAAACTCGCCCTTTTGAGCTAAGGAAAATAGGGAAAAGAACCGATCAAACCAAGTGTGGATTTAGACCCAGTTCACAAACCCGATCATTTCTGAACGGGCAATTTGGGAATTCACAACTCTCGGGTGATCCAAAGAGTTCATTAAACCTTGGAAAAGAAACTTAAGACAAAATAAAATATAAAAACCAAATTGGTTTAGGTGAACAAGATTCCGCAAGAACTTTGAAATTAAGCGTCCTTACTCGAGAGTAGTGTGAGGATGGGTGACCTTTTGGAAAGTATGAATTTTTTTGTAACCTGAAATTTCTGTTAAAAAATTTTTATGTGAACGTACGCCTTATCATAATTAAATTATTGGAATTAATACTAATAATTTATGGCAATATTAATACTAGTAATAAATCTCTCCCATTTAATACACAGATTTTATACCTATATAAAGAGGTTATCCCTATTCATTCTTCTCACACCCGAACACTTCTCTCTCTCTCTCTACTACTCCATTTCCCAGTGAAGCTTAAACCAGAGCTTTGACTTCATCATTTTTCTTAACCTCGAAAGGAGAGGTCGGGCTCTTTAGAACTAGGGAGAAGACAACTATCTGATAGCAAACTCTAGTCAATCCGAGAATCGTTGGAGAAGCGCCGGCATGATGGAATAGTGAAGCAGCTCCGGTGGACTGAAGCTACCCTATTTCAGCCAAGCTGAAATCGGCCATTTCAAGCCCTCCTTAGGCCAAACCAAGATAAAAACCACTTACCGGTTGTGGGTGGAAATTTTATATCATACCCGATAGGGGTAGATAAGTAACTCGGTATAAAAACCCACTTAGAGAAAGTGATGTGAAAATTATGCGGAAAAACTACTTACCGGTTGTAAGTAGATCATACCCGGTTGGTGTGAAGCGACTTGCTCAAAGGAAGTTGAAGACCCTTTCATCGGTTATGAATGGAGATGTCCTTATGCCAGTTGATATAATAGACAGTAAAAACCTATTTTGTCTGATGTTTTCCTCTGTATGTGTGCCAATGCTTAAACTATTTGGGAGACCTTCTTGACGGGAGCTCGAATAGCTCTTATAGGTCGGGGGCCTCGGTTTTGGAACTTGAGGGCTAGAATGCCTAGATTTTTGAAAATCTCGTATGGTGGGCCCAAGGCTAGTTGGCACGAGCAGGAGCATGTAAATGAACATGATATATGTGCCATAAAACTTTATAAAGTGAATTGTTTGGCCATGGTACCAAGATAGGACCGACATGCTCAGTCAACTAGCTGCAGTGTGACATGACAGGTCGACGGACCAATCAAGACAAACAACTGCGGGTTGAGTTGAGAGTCGGGGCCATTGGACCATTGGCACCACATATTACATGGCTTGATAAGAAAACATTGTTTGTGCATGCACTATGAGTATAGGATCATCAAGACGCCCATGAGGAGTAGTCATGTGTCCTAATGGCCCTGGACGACCCGGTGAGTATAAGGGCAAATCGTCATTCCAAGTGTCTGTGCGAAATTTGGAGTAGCACCAAGCGCATGAGACCGAGGTGGGGATGGGATGAGGTCTCTGTCCTCATATGGACACGAAGAAGTGATTTCGGGATTGTGGGTTGGATGTCGCGTACATCCACTCATTCCTAGGGTAGAAGTGGTCGTACTTCTGTCCGGGTGGTAGGAAAACTCGCTCCCATGCCACTAGCAGGTTCAGTAGTGATACTGACTTGCAAATGTGTGTAACCTTCATGATGAAGGATGTGTGTTGGGTGATGACACACCGGTAACTAAGAAATAATGGAAAAACCCAAATTTTTAAATGAAGGGATTTTTGAAAAGAAAGGAGTCTGACACACTCCGTATAAATGTTTTTTCATAAAAGTTAAAAGTAGACCTTTAAAAACCCATTCACTGAGTAGTCGTACTCACCCCCTCCCTTATATCCCTTTCAGGAAATTCCGGAAAGCCTACCCTTAAAAACTGTCAACTAAGATGCCTATAAGACAGGTATGTAAAGTTTTAAATTTCATGCAGTTTTGATTATGCTATTCTAGGAAAAAGGTGCAGGTTAAAGGACGCCTTACTCTTTATGGTTTACAATAAGGGGCAACCCTTTAATAAACCGGGAGAGTGGGGGGTTGATCATGGGGATCCGACCAAACCGGGTCGGGGTGTGACAAGTAGAGTGGTATCAGAGCCTGTTTCCTTGAATACATAATTATGACTAGAAAATATAGTAACTAATAGGATTTACCGTAAAATTTTCAGATGGCTCCCAGGAGAGGAACCAAGAAAACTTGGAGTGGTTCTACTCAGCACCCTACCTCCATAGGTAGACAACCCTAGAAGCTTCCCAAATGCTTGAGACTGGGATGAAATGTCAAAAACCAAATGGGGAAGTATCTTGGAGAATGGTGCTAGGACCTGTTGGTGGCACAACTCATATATGGAGGAAGATGTTTATCAAGAATTCCATAGCTCCTTAGTTATTTTGTAACCATTTCCTGTGATAGGGCTGAAACCCTAATCTTTTGTATCCCCCTATTAATAAAATACTAAAATTCTCAAAACTCTCTTTCCTGATGATGCAATCGTGTTGGGAATATGGCCTAAGGAAAATAAAGCAAACCCACACTATCTTGGAAGCTAAGGAAAAGTTACATCCCAGTTATGGAAGATGAATCATGGAATTAAGAAACTTAGGAAGACTCTTACCATGACCCTTTAGCAAAGGAGATTCAGTAAGAAAACTGTCAAAGTGATCAGACTGAAAAAATGGTAGAGCACCAAACCAATAGTAACCCTAGAAATGTCCTACTCGAAGGAAAGAAGGGACCACAACAATCCATGTAAAGCAATAACCTATTACAAGTATGAACGATTGAGACATTACCTAAAGAAGTGCCCAACCCTACTAAGGACAAGTACCAAGATAAACTATTATAGGTGTAAGGAAAGAAGGGGTGTTTCATACCTCATAAATTCAGGGCAATAACTCCTCAAAGGCCACAAAGGACTGGAGACCGAAACCATGGAGCTGGCTAAGTAAGCAGTTCACCAAGAGGTCAAGAAATGACGAGGTAAATGCAAAATTTAAATTTCTTCTTAGGAAGGTCAATGCGAGAAAGATACCTCAAGAGTAGGGATAAGGTACATGGGAAGTATATCTAGAACCCTCTCATAAGGGGAAAACACAGAGAAAAGTCCTTTGGAAAATCTAGAGAAGGGCACAATGAGAGTGAAGAAGAGAAGAAATACGTTGGGAAAGGGAACTCTGGAGGGATGCATACAACTAAGTACCTTGAAGGAATCATTGGATTGGCAGATGGACATAACATGAAGTGCAAGGCACCGACCCACCGTTAGAAACTTCTTGATGGAAGGATGTATTGGAGGCCAATGATGACCTGCCTTGGAAGAGTAATAGAGCCAAATAATGGGATGTATTGGAGGCCAATTATGACCTACCTTGGAAGAGTAATAGAGCCAAATAATGGGATGTATTGGAATGAATCACCTTGGAAAAAGTAATGAAGCCAAATAGGGTCAAGGAGAATAAATGACACCCTAAGAAGGACTACACCCTAAAAAGGTCAGTGAGATGGATGTTAAGGACAGGAGGGCTCGAGAAACAGCTGTCCTAAGAAACTTAGACCAAACAAATTGTGAAGGCAAAGCAGTTAATGAACAAATACTTGGGAAAGCCATAATGTAAGTTTCGACAAAGAAGAAAGAGGCAAAAAGGTCAAATACTCGAGAAAAGAAGGACGCAAGAGATGTGCCTACAAGATTTGAGGAGTAAAGGTAAATAGGAGAAGATGACATCAAGGGATGTCATTTAAGGGTAGAAATCCCCTAGAGTAAATGTAAGAAAAGAATGTCAGGGGAAAGGCAAAAAATCCTACCAAGGAAGGAAGCCTCGGAAAGACATGCGTATCCCAATTAAAAGGAAATGGAACCAACCCTTATTTAGGAAATGTTTTCCAAGAAAAGAAGTATTGTAATGGTCCAGTGTGACCTGTTTGGAGAGAATAGAGAACCATGTAGAAAGAGGAAAACTAGTAACGGCGGACAACCAAAGATAATGAACAAAACCCTAAGAAAGGATGAGATGTAGTAAAGACTACACTCTATGATGGACAATAGGATGGGCATGAATACAGCTGCCCAGTCGATAGGACCAGAAAAATAAAGAGAAAGAGATAGTTAAAGAACTGATCTTCAAGAGAACCATCAATTTAAACCACAACAAAGAAGGGAGAAGTGAAAAGGCCAAAACATTGGGAAAGAAGAAAGAAGGAAAATCCTTAAAGTAATCGATGGCCAAAACCAAGTTTATAGACGTAAGATGGTTAAGTGAGCCTCACGAAGGGCGAACAAGAGAATTTGAAACAAGGAGGATGTGAACCCTCCTTAAACGGAAATAATCTAACGAATTAGCACCAAAAGATGCAGTGACAAGTATGAATGAGTGGACAACCAATACTAAGGTAATAAAGGAAAGAATGTTCAAGAAATGTTGTGAAAGTAAATCCCCCAAATAAGATGTGGCTAAGAAGGAATAACCACAATTAGTAAGACGGGTCATAGTCCACATGCGCATATGAAGCTTAAAGAGTGGACGACCGAGCATAGGGTGGAATGCACGGAATAAAACTAATAATCAGAAGTATCCCATTTAAGGAATAAGGGATAAGATAAAAGTTGTGGATAGAGAAGGATTCAAAGCAAACAGGTGCCTTAACATAGATAAGGGTGCAAAGAAAGAGAGAAAGAACCGTACAATAAATGATAAGGAGGTTGAGCATGTAACTCCTAAGATGGAAATCTCTATTGTAAGAGACATAGTAAAGAACATTGAGCTAAAGGTTTCAATGATCAAACAGTTAACTAGACACGAAAATGGTTAGTTATCTTGGAATTCCCAATCTTGAGTATAGGACCTCAAGGGGAAGAATGTTGCTCTAAGCAAAGAGAGAGATAAAATCTAAGAACATACCCAGAGGTAAGGTATGTCTAGTTATGAAAAACTCCATGGAGGGAGTAAATAATATTAAGAAAAAGGAATTTCTTAAGTGAAGGTTGTAAAAGGGACTAATTTCAAGGACGAGAGAAAAGTTTGTATCTTAAGCAAACACCAAAGGGGCATCAAAGGAAATGTTTGCTCACGCAAGTATGATAACTAAGTTTTGGGGACAAAACTCCTAAAAGGAGGGGAGAGTTGTAAAACTCGCCCTTTTGAGCTAAGGAAAATAGGGAAAAGAATCGATCAAACCAAGTGAGGATTCAGAACCGGTTCACAAACCCAATCATTTTTTAATGGGCAATTTGGAAATTTACAACTCTCAGGTGATACAAAGAGTTCATTAAACCTTGGAAAAGAAACTTAAGACAAAATAAAAGACAAAAACAAAATTGGTTCAATTGAACAAGATTCCATAAAAACTTTGAACTTAAGTGTGCTTACTCGAGAGTAGTGTGAGGATGGGTGACCTCCTCGGAAGTATGAATTTTTTTATAACCCGAAATTTCGGTCAAAAATTTTTATACGAACGTACACCTTATCATAAATAACCATAAATTAATATATATTAATTATTGTAATTAATACTAATAATTTAATACATAAATTAAATTATTGGAATTAATACAAATAATTTAATACCAAAATTAAATTATTGGAATTAATACCAATAATTTATGGCAATATTAATACTAGTAATAAATCTCTCCCATTTAATACATGGATTTTACACCTATATAAAGAAGTCATCCCCATTCATTCTCCTCACACCCGAACACTTCTCTCTCTCTCTACTGCTCCATTTCCCGGTGAAGCTTAAACCAGAGCTTCGACTTCAACATTTTTCTTAACCTCGAAAGGAGAGGTTGGACTCTTTAGAACCGGGGAGAAGATAGCTATCTGATAGCAAACTCTAGTCAATCCGAGAATCGTTGGAGAAGTGCCGACATGATGGAATAGTGAAGTAGCTCCGGCGGACCGAAGCTGCCCTATTTCGGCCAAGCTAAAATCGGCCATTTCAAGCCCTCCTCAGGCCAAACCAAGCCCTCCCAATACTTCCTCAGCCTTTCCACGGCTGAATTAGTACCGAAGGGTAAGCCAATTCGTCTCCCCTTTACAATTTTCGATCGGTGCTAGAGAGAGAGTCGACCGAATTTCAATCATGAAATTCTAAGATGAACCTCAAGACGACAGCTATTTGTCCAGATCGAAAGGTCAGACTGTTGTGCCCTCACCGGTGAGTAATCGAAGCTTTCTCTCTCTATAGTTCATTTTCCGGTGAAGCTCCGTTTGAGCTCGTCCTGACGTTAAAACTTGCGATTCACATTTATTAGAATCGTATGAACTCAATTTCAACTCGAATTTCAATAATTAGAAGTGTTTGATCGATCAATTTGATGAAATCAAATTCGGTAGTGTTGAAGTGTTGAAATTGGGGGAAATTTTGGGGATTTTTGAAATTCAAAGGGCCAAAATACCTTTTTATGAAATTGAGGGTCAATTGGGCATGAAAATAATGTTGGAGGACCAATTGAGGAATTTTGGAATTTTTGGGCCAAAACTTACCATTTTTGTAAAAGAAGGGCAAAATGGTAATTATGGAAAAAATGGGGGACCAAATTGGAAATTTGGGAAATTAAACCCCTTTTTGGTGAAATTGAATAAATTGATGTCACAGGATAAATTTTAAAAGTTAGGGACTCAATTTGAGGAAAAATCGACATTAGGGACTTAAAGTTAAAGAGAAATAACTTTAGGGACCTAATTGCAAATAACTAAAAGTTTGGGTTTTCTCATTCATTGGAAATGAATGAAGGCTATTATACCGAGTAATAATGAACAAGGTTGTTCATATCGTGTAGGAACACAAAATATCGGGAACTCCAGAAAAGACAAGCTCGCGTGAATACAAAGAACCAGTTTAGTGGAATTCACGGCATTAACTGGTAAGTGGGTTTACTAACATCATACCCGGTTGGGATGATGAGCACAAATTCAAGATAAAAATCACTTATCGGTTGTGGGTGGAAATTTTATATCATACCCGATAGGGGTGATAAGTAACTCGATATAAAAACCCACTATTTAGTGGTATTTTAATCATCAACACTTAGAGAAAGTGATGTGAAAATTATGCGGAAAAAGTACTTACCGTTTGTAAGTAGATCATACCTGGTTGGTATGATGAAACTTCCTCGAAGGAAGTTGAAAACCCGTTCATCGGTTATGAACGGAGATGTCATTATGCCATTCGGTATAATGGACAGTAAAAACCTATTTTGTCGAAAGTGTTCTCCCCTAACTGTGTGCCAATGCTTATACTATTTGGGAGACCTTCTTGATAGGAGCTCAAATAGCTCTTATAGGTCGGGGGCCTCGGTTTTGGAACTTGAGGGCTAAAATGCCTAGATTTTTGAAAATCTCGTATGGTGGGCCCAAGGCTAGTTGGCACGAGCAGGAGCATGTAAATGAACATGATATATATGCCATAAAACTTTATAAAGTGAATTGTTTGGCCATGGTACCAAGATAGGACCGACATGCTCAGTCAACTAGCTGCAGTGTGACATGACAGGTCAACGGACCAATCAAGACAAACAACTGCGGGTTGAGTTGAGAGTCGGGGCCATTGGACCATTGGCACCACATATTACATGGCTTGATAAGAAAACATTGTTTGTGCATGCACTATGAGTATAGGATCATCAAGACGCCCATGAGGAGTAGTCATGTGTCCTAATGGCCCTGGACGACCCGGTGAGTATAAGGGCAAATCGTCATTCCAAGTGTCTGTGCGAAATTTGGAGTAGCACCAAGCGCATGAGACCGAGGTGGGGATGGGATGAGGTCTCTGTCCTCATATGGACACGAAGAAGTGATTTCGGGATTGTGGGTTGGATGTCGCGTACATCCACTCATTCCTAGGGTAGAAGTGGTCGTACTTCTATTCAGGTGGTAGGAAAAGTCGCTCCCAAGCCACTAGCAAGTTCAGTAGTGATACTGACTTGCGAATGTGTGTAACCTTCATGATGAAGGATGTGTGTTGGGTGATGACACACCGGTAACTAAGAAATAATGGAAAAACCCAAATTTTTAAATGAAGGAATTTTTTAAAAGAAAGAAGTCTGACACACTCCATATAAATGTTTTTTCTTAAAAGTTAAAAGTAGACCTTTAAAAACCCATTCCCTGAGTAGTCGTACTCACCCCCTCCCTTATATCCCTTTCAGGAAATTCCGGAAAGCCTACCCTTAAAGACCGTCAACTGAGATGCTTGTAAGACAGGTATGTAAAGTTTTAAATTTCATGAAGTTTTGATTATGCTATTCTACGAAAAAGGTGCAGGTTAAAGGATGCCTTACTCTTTAAAGTTTACAATAAGGGGAAACCCTTTAATAAACCGGGAGAGTGGCGGGTTGATCACGGGGATCAAACCAAACCGGGTCGGGGTGTGACATCAAGGGTATATCCTTAGATTCACATCTCCCTTTGCTTAGAGCAAGATTTTCCCTTTGAGGTTCTTTACTCAGGATTTTAGGATTGAGAGTTTCAAAATACCCAATCATTCTTGTGTGTAGTCAGTTCGTTTCTCATTGAAACCCTTAGCTCGCTATCCTTTCGAGCGCTGTGTACTTGCTTTTATAGGTTTCTATGTTAGTTCATTTTGTCTAGTTTTTGTTCCTTCTTATATCCTTCCTCATTTTTAGTGTCTTCCTTTTCTCAAGGATTTTCCTTTCTCTTAATCTACCCTTACTAGCTCGTGATCATCTCACGATTCTTGTTTTTGAGTTAGTTTCCTTTGGTCTAAGTGTCAATTACTTGTTTGGGAAAGTCCCCTTATTAGGATTTCTATTCTCTACCATGTCCCTCATAGTAGGAACATTCACCTTAGGAACTATGTAAACACCGCACATTTAAGTTAAGGAAAACTGAGAGAAGAACCGGTCAAACCGAATAAGAAAACCAAACCAGTTTATATTTAAGAATAAGCAATATAAAAATTTACAACTTTCGATTGATCCAAAGGATTTATTAAATATTGGAAAAGAAACTTAAGACAAATTAGAAAATAAAAACTAAATTGGTTCAGGTGAACTAGATTCCGTAAGAACTTCAAAGTTAAGCGTGCTTACCTGAGAGTAGTGTAAGGATGGGTGACTTAATTTTATGCTACAACTTATTATAAATAGCCATCAATTAATATATATTTAGTTATTGAAATTAATACCAATAATTTAATATCTAAATTAAATTATTGGAATTAATACAAATAATTTAATATCGAAATTAAATTATTGGAATTAATACCAATAATTTATGGCAATATTAATAATAGTAATAAATCTCACCCATTTAATACACGAGTTTTACAACTATATAAAGACGTTATCCCCATTTCATTCTCCCCACACCTGAACACTTCTCTCTCTCTCTCTCTAATGCTCCATTTCCCAGTAAAGCTCGAACCAGAGCTTCGACTTGAACAAAGGTCGGGCTCTTTAGAATCGGGGAGTAGACAGCTATCTGATATAAAACTCCAGTCAATCCGAGAATCGTTGGAGAAGTGCTGACATGATGGAATAGTGAAGCAACTCCGACGGATCGAAGCTGTCCTATTTCGGCCAAGCTAAAATCGGCCATTTCAAGCCCTCCTCAGGCCAAACCAAGCCCTCCCAACACTTCCTCAACCTTTTCACGGCCGAATTAGGACCGAAAGGTAAGCCAATTCGACTCCCCTTTATAATTTTTGATCGGTGCTAGAGAGTGAGTCGACCGAATTTCAATGACAAAATTCTAATCCAATTCCGCACCAATTGATACAATACACTATTTTAGGATGAACCTTAGGACGAGACCTATCTACCCGGATCGAAAGCTCAGACTGTCGTGCCTTCACCGGTGAGTAATCGAAGCTTTCTCTCTTTACAGTCTATTTTCTGGCAAAGCTTCGTTTGAGCTCGTTCCGACGTTAAAATCTGCGATTCAAAGTTTCTTAGAATCGTATGAACATATAGGAACTCAATTTCAACTTCAATTTCAATAATTAGAAGTGTTTGATCAGTCAATTTGATGAAATCAAATTCGGTAGTGTCAAAGAGTTGAAATTGGGGGAAAATTTGGGGATTTTCGAAATTCAAAGGGGCCAAAATACAATTTTATGAAATTGAGGGTCAATTGGGCATGAAAATAATGTTGGAGGACCAATTGAGGAATTTTGGAAATTTTGGGGAAAAACTTACCATTTTTGTGAAAGAAGGGCAAAATGGTAATTTTGGAAAAATTGGGGAACCAAATTGGAAATTTGGAACATTAAACCCCTTTTTGGTGAAATTGAATAAATTGAGGTCCAATGATAAATTTTAAAATTTACGAGACTCAATTTGAGGAAAAACCGACATTAGGGACTTAAAGTTAAAGAGAAATAACTTTAGGGACCTAATTGCAAATAACTAAAAGTTTGGGTTTTCTCATTCATTAATGAATGAAGGTTGTTATGCCGAGTAATAATGAACAAGGTTGTTCATATCGTGTAGGAACGTTAAATATCGGGAATGCCAACAAGGACAAGCTCGTGTGAATACAAAGAACTAGTCTAGTGGAATTCACGGCATTAACGGGTGAGTGGGTTATTCACATCATACCCAGTTGGGATGATGAGCACAGTTTAAAGTTAAAAACCACTTACCGGTTGTGAGTGGGTTTACTAACATCATACCCGGTTGGGGATGATAAGTGCCTCGATATAAAAACCCACTGTTTAGTGGTATTTTAATCATCACTACTTAGAGAAAGTGATGTGAAAGTTATGCAAAAAAAAAAACTACTTACTAGTTGTAAGTTGATCATACCTGGTTGGTATGATGAGACTTCCTCGAAGGAAGTTGAAAACCCGTTCATCGGTTATGAACGGAGATGTCCTTATACCGGTTGGTATAATGGACAGTGAAAACCTATTTTGTCGGAAGTGTTCTCCCCTGACTGTGTGCCAATGCTTAAACTATTTGGGAGACCTTCTCGACGGGAGCTCGAATAGCTCTGGAACGATTACGAGATTCATGGTCTGATGACTCTGAAGAACTGGCTGAAGCCCACTCATATTCCCTTTGGATTTCCTTTATTGGACGAGTTTCATGTATAGCTTCAAGTCCGTATTGTCTTAACACCTCTACCTCACACTCATATGTCCATTTCATCCATTGGGAAGGATTGAAGCTGAACTGACTAGGTGGGGGTACTTGGTGGACTTTCATGAAGGTGGCATAAGCATCCTAATAGATGTCCCAATCCTCTTTCAAAGTGGAATTTCTTTCTAGTTGTTATGGGGTTGGAGGAGGTGTTGGGCACCTTGACGAAGGAATAGGTTCCTCTTGTCTTGGAGGAGGATATGTAATGCCATCTGGTTCTAGTAAGGCTCCCACAAGTTTCCGATAATCCTCCACTATATCCTTAGGTACTCTCTTCTTGCCCTTCAAAAATCATTGAACAACTAACTGCCTCCTTGGGGTAGGCGTCTATTTCAAGGTCAAGTGTGGATGATTAGATTTCACGATGAACTTTCTAGGGACTCTTTTTCCTACACGGTAATGAAATTTTCATTAGTGTCAGGGCATAGTATTGATAATTCTTCAAGGGAACTTAGCTCTTATACCACTCAAATTGTCACGCCCTGACCTAGTTTGGTCGGATCCTCGTGAGCAACCTGCTGCTCCCTTGGTTCAAGACGGGTTTCCCCCTTTCTTTAGTCAAGAGGAGCCAAGTGAAATTTTAACCTTGTTCCTTAGCTCATCCAAAATAAGGCAGCTTCGGTCCGCCGGAGCTGCTTCACTATTTGATTACGGTGGCGCTTCTCCGATGGTCCTCGGATCAAATGAAGACTGCTGTCGGTTTGCTTATTTCTCTCCGAATCTAAGGAACCTAACCTTGCCTTCTAAGGCTCAAAGAAACCTCAATGTCAGAACTCTGGTTTGAGCTTCACTGAGAAGCTGAGTAGTTGAGAGAGAGAAGAGTTTTCAGGTGTGAGGAGAATGAATGTAGAGGAGCTCTTTATATAGGGAGCTCAATGACTCTCCTACCATCCGTTCGACACCTTAATGGTGCTCATTGATGGCCTGAAATTTCCTGAATGGAAATGTTTCCTTTCCACTGGCACTGCTCATTTTTTTGGCGAGTGAACAGTGATGTCATCTAAAGGAAAAAGACGACACTGTTCTGAAACGGACCAGACTGGTCCAAACCGGGTTCAATGCTTAAACTGGCTGGTTTAGGCTCGATTCGATTGAGTTTTTTAAAATTAAAAATTTCTAAATTTATCTAAATTCATTCTTTATCCAATGGTGCTTTAATTCCCTAGTTTGAATATTTTAAGTCACCTAGAAAAATAAATTTAGCAACTGATTCAAGGATGGTTCAAACCGGTTTAATTTGGTTCGGATCCGATTCACTCGAACCTATTTGGTTTTCTTTTCCAATTTGTCCCGAAGTCCTTTCCATAGTTTTTATGACTCTTTAGGTCACTCGGGATGTGTAAATTTCCCAATTTTCCCTTTCTCTAATGGTTGGGGTTCGTGAACCGGTTTAATTTTCTCACTCGAGTTGACAAGTTCTTTCTCCAATTTCCTTATCTTCGAGGTGATGTAGAGAAACCGATTAGTAGCATGCTAGGAGGAAATTAACATGGTTTTGGATTTCAATTTGACAAAATTTGATATCAGGGCAAAAAGTGATGAATTGGGGAAGATATTGGGGAAAATTGGGGATTTTCGAAAATTGAGAGACCTAAGTGCAATTTTTGTGAAATTTGAGGGCAAATGAGCAATTTCAAATTGGAGGCCAATGGGTCATTTTGAGGAATTTGGGGGCAATTCGGTAAAATTCAAAAAAGTTGGGGAATTAATCATAATTAAGGCATAAATTAAGGAATTGGTGCAAATAAATAAGAGTATAGGATCATTTATGCCGACCACTCATGACGATGTTCAAATCTGGTGGATTCAAGTGTTCAAAGATTAGTGCGGAGATACGTAACACATAATGTGACTCGGTTAGACGGACACATCACTACACATGAGGTGAGTGGAAATTTACAGCATAGGCTCCGATTGGGACGTTGGTCATACTCTTATATTAAAAAAAACATTTTTCCCAAACTAGTCTCCCTTGATTTTGTGAATCTACTTAAACTCTTAGGGAGCTATTTTCGGGGGTGAGCTAGAACAATGCAAGTTGGACCAAGGCTGATGGGCATGTGTATAGGCTCATTAGGAATTATCGAGTAATGAGCCCAAAAACTTTTCATAATGAATAATTGTGTGTTACAACTACCGAGCCAAGGTCGAGTTGTTGGGCTTGTTGGGCCAAGCAGCTACCACACCGAAGTCGGGTCATCGAACCCGTTGGGCTGGTAGCCTAGGGGCCGAAGCCGAGCCAACAGACCCTTGGGGCTGGTAGACCAAAGATAATAGTCATAATTAAGACTGTTGATTATGCATGCATGAGATACAGAACCATCGAGACACCTGGTATGGGGTAGTGGTGGTACTAAGGGCTGTTGGATGACCCAGGGAGCATAAGGATGGTTCATTGTGTAGTATGTCAAGGAAGCTCTAGGAGCTTCATGCACACTTAGGCCGAGGTCGGAGGGGGTAAAGGTCTCATCCCATCTTGTGAACATGAAGTATGGCTCGAGTCTAGGGGTTGGAAAATTGATGTTCACTCAAACTTAGGGTAGAAGTCATGGACTTCTATTAGGGTAGTCGGTAAAGGCACTACGAACCACTAGTAGAGTAGTCGGAGGCTGCTCTACGACCGAGTGAACGCTTTTTTGGTAAAAGGGCAGTTGTTGAATTAAAATTTCATGGATCATGATTGCAAATCAATAAACAAATTTGACTAACTAGTTTCTGTAGAAATTTCCCCTCATTGAGTTGTGTACACACTCCCCTCCCTTAAACCTTTTAGGAAAGGGTCGAGCCAAGTGGAATTGAAGTCCGAAGGAAGGCTCAAACCCTCAAGGTAAGTCCTATACTATGACATTTAAATTTCCAAATTGTTATGGAAAAAATGTGTACCGGTACGCCTTTACCTTCCTTGAACCATCGAGGTAGGAATACTAGAGTGGTTCATGGAAGGTTGGCATGTTGATCACAAGACTTCGAGCGAGCTAGGTAGAGGTGTGACAATTTGAGTGGTATCAAAGACCAGTTTCCCTAACAAGCCCTCAAAACCTTAGGGCCTAACCCTAGAACCCTTTTAAAAAAGAGGGTAGCGACGTAGGAAGAGTACATCCCATGGAGGGAGCTCCGAAGGAGGACCCCCCAACGTTCGGTGGAAGGTGAGATCTCCCCACCCCGAGGCCCAAATCAAACTCAAGCCCGAGAAGAAGCCGAAAGGAGCTTTTGGGAAGCCTATGCGAATTACGTTAGAGTCTTTCACAAGCTACCCCCTATTCAAAGCGACCCATGCATCGTGAACCATATGCATTGCTGAGTACGAGGCCACTATTTTGGACAAATTCAAGATCGATATCACTCACGAAGTAAGGTTTAGGGGAGCACCAAGTGCATTATCTTCATAAGAGTACAAAGAACCCAGCATGAACTATCACACCCCGACCTGGTTTGGTCGGATCCCCATGATCAACCCACCACTCTCCTATATTATTAAAGGGTTTCCCCTTGTTATAAATAGTAAAGAGTAAGGCGTCCTTTCAACCTGCACTTTTCCTGGAATAACATAAATCAAAACTGCATAATATTTTAATTTTATCATACCTGCCTTGCAGGTGTTTGGGTTAATGGTCTTTAAGGGTAGATTTTCTAGAATTTCCTAAAAGGGATATAAGGGAGGGGGTGAGTACAACTACTCAGTAAATGGGTTTTCAAAAATTAACTTTGAAGAAAAGAATTGTACTGGAGTGTGCCAGACTCCTTTCATTAAAAAATCCTTTGATTTCAAATCTCGGTTTTTACCACCATTTCTTTATTTAATCACGATGTGTCATCACCTAACACATATCCTTCATCATGAAGGTTAAACACACATTTGCAGGTTAGTACGTCCATTGAACCCACTTGTGGCGTTGAAGCGACTTTACCGGCCACCTATATAGAAGTACGTCCACTTCTACCCTAAGAATGAGAAATCAATTCTCCATGTCTGTATGAGGACAGAGACCTTGTCCTGTCCCCACCCCGGTCTCATGCACTTGGTGCTACTCCAAATTTCGCACGGTCACCTGGTACGACGAACTGCCCTTATACCCACCAAGTTGTCCAGTGCCCTTATAATGCATCACTACTACTCTTAGGCATCTTGATCGTCCAGAAATCATAGTGTATGCACAATCAATATTTTCTTATCATACCATATAATCTGTGGAGCCACTGGTCCAACATTCTCGACCCTCAACTTAACACACAGTTGTTTATCTTGACTGGTCCGTCGACCTATCATGTCGCACTGCTGCTACTTGACTGAGTATGTCGGTCTTGTCTTGGTACCATGGCCAAAAAATTCCTTTATTTAAAGTTTTATGGCATATAACTCATGTTTGATTACGAGCCCCTACTTGTGCCAACTGGCCTTGGGACCACTGTACAATATTTTCAAAATCGGGCATATTAGCCCCCAAGTTCCAAAACCGAAGCCCTCGACCTATAAGAGCTATTCGAGCTACCATCAAGAAGGTCCTCTAAATCGTTTAAGCATTGGCACACAGTCAGGGGAGAGCACTTCTGACAAAAATATGTTTTCAACTGTCCATCATACCAATTGGGTATAAGGTCATCTCCGCTCATAACCGATGAATGGGTTATCAACTTCCTTTAAGGAAGTTTTATCATACCAACTGGGTATGATCTACTTACAACCGTCAAGTAGTTTTTCCACATGTTTTTCACATCAATCCTCTAAGTTGTGATGTTTAAAATACTACTTAGTAGTGGGTTTTCATTTCTAGGTACTTATCACCCCCAATCGGGTATTATATAAAATCCCACTCACAACTGGTAAGTGGTTTTTAACTTTAAGTTGCACTTTAATCGGGTATGATGTTAGTAAGCCCACTCACACGTTAATGTAGTGAATTCCACTAAACCGGTTCATTTTATTCATGCGAGCTTGTCCTTGCTGGCGTTCCCGGTATTTCGTGTTCCTACACGATATGAACATATTGGTTCATTATCTCTTGGCCTAATAGCCTTCATTCATTTCAAATGAATGAGAAAACCAAACTTTTATTTATTTGCAATTAGGTCTCTAAAGTTATTTTCCTTTAACTTTAAGTCCCTAATGCCGGTTTTTCCTCAAATTGAGTCCCAAAACTTTTAAAATTCCTCTTAGGACCTTAATTTATTCAATTTCACAAAAAGGGGTTTAATTTCCCAAATTTCCAATTTGGTCCCCTAACTTTTCCAAAATTACTATTTTGCCCTTACATTACAAAAATGATAAAATTTACCCCCCAAAATTCTAAAATTCCTCAATTGGCCCTCTAACATTTTTATCGAACCCAATTGACCCTCAATTTTAGGATATTGCATTTTGGTCCTTCGAATTTTCAAAAATCCCCAAATTTCCCCCAATTCCAACTTTTTCACACAGCTGAATTAGATTTTATCAAATTGACCGATCAAACATTTCCAATTGTTGAAATTGAAGTTCTACATGTTCATACAATTATTTAGCAATTTGAATAGCAAGTTTTAATGCTAGAACGAGCTCAAATGGAGCTTCGGCAGAAAATGCACTTTAGAGAGAGAAACCTTTGAAAGCTTACCGTCGGGGGCAAACGCTCCGAGCTTTCAATCTATGTAGATAGCTCTCGTCATGAGGTTCATCCTAGAATCAAGAATTGCATCAATTGATGCCAAATTGAGTTAGAATTTCATTATCAAAATTTTGTTGGTTCTCTCTCTAGCACTGGCCAGAAATTGTAGAGGGGAGCTAAATTGGCTTACCTTTCTATCCTAATTTGGCCGTGCGAGGGCTGAGGAAGTATTGGGAGGGTTGGTTTGGCCTGAGAAGGGCTCGAAATGGTCAATTTTAACTTAGCCAAAATAGGGCAGCTTCGGTCCGTCGGAGCAGCTTCACTGTTCCATCATGCCGGCACTTCTCTGGCGACCCTCAGAGCAAACGGAGACTACAAGCGTGTAGCTGACTTCTCCCCAGTTCTAAAGAACCTGACCTCACCTTCTTTGGTTCAAAAAAGACCCTATATCGAAGCTCTGGTTCGAGCTTCACTGGAAAACTAAGCAATTAAGAGAGAGTGAGTTTTTTCAGGTGTGGAGAGGATGAATGGGGAGGGGGTCTTTATATAGGAAGCTCAGGAACTACTTGGCCGTCTGATTGGTGCCTTTATGATAGGCATTGATGGCTGGAAATGTGTTGAACAGATATGTTTCTTTTTCCTCGATGCTGCTTCGATTTTCCTGCGAGTGAACAGTGCTATCATCTAAAGGAAGAAAACATTGTTCTGAACCGGACTATACCGGTCCAAACCAGGTTCGAAGTTTAAACTAGCTGGTTCACCCCTCATTTGAACGAGTTTTCAAATCTAAAAATTTCTAAATTCATTTTCTATCCAATGATGGCCTCGAATCTCAAATTTGAATTATTTAAGCCACTTAGAAAAAAAATTTATGATCCGGTTCAATAGTGGTTCAAATCGGTCTAAACCAGTTCAGATCCAGTTCGCCTGAACCAGTTTGGTTTTCATCTCCAATTCCTTCACAAGTCCATTTCCATGACTTTTGTGACTTCTTAGGTCACTTAGGGTCCATAAATTTCCTAGTTTACCATCTCTCTATTAGTTCCAGTTCTTAAATTGGCTCGGTTCTTAAACTGGTTTAATCCGGTTTAGGACCGGTTCACCCAAACCAGTCTAGTTTTTCTCTCCCACTTTGTTCTAAGGTTCCTTCCCAAGGTTTATAAATCTCTTCGGGTCACAAGGGATCCATAAATTTCCCTATTTGCCCTTTCTCTATCAATTTTGGTTCATGAACCAACTCGGTTCATAGACCAGTTCAATCCAATTGGATCTGATTCATCTAAACCGGTCAGGTTTTTCTCTTCCAATTTGTCCTAAGGTTCTTTTCCAAGTTTTTAGGAACCCTTTGGATCACCCGGGAGTTGTAAATTTCCAAATTGTCTGTTCCCAATTGATCGGGTACATGAACTGGTTCGGTTTTCTTACTCGGTTTGATTGGTCCTTCTCCCGGTCTTCCTTAACTTAAAAGGGTGAAGTTTACAACTCTCCCCTCCTTTTAGGAGTTTTGTCCCCAAAACTTAATTGGCAACCTTGCATGAGGAATCATTTCCTTTGATATCTATTTGGTGTTTGCTTAACATGCAAACTCTTCTCTTGTTCTTCCAACTAGCACTTTTTACATCCTTCACCTAAGGAATTTATTTTCCTTTATATCATTTGCTCCCTTCATGGAGTTTATCATAACTATATATACCTTGGTATATCCTTAGATTCACATCTCTCTTTACTTAGAGCAACATTTTTCCCTTTCAGGTCCTGTACTCAAAATTGGGAGTTCCAAGATACGAAACCATTCTCATGTCTAGTTAACATCTTGGTCGTTGCAACCCTTAGCTCGATGTCCTTTAGAGCGTTATCTACCTATTTTCACGGATTTCCTTGTCATCAACTTTCCGTCCTCCTTTATATGTTGCTCATTACAATTCATTCCAAATTTTAGGTTTGACATTGTCATTTACTAATTGACTCTTCCTTATTTTGAGTCATGTTTTCCTTGGGACTGTTGGGTTTACCTACCCTTTACAGCATGACGTTGTCTAGATCTTGTCTCTATGTCCCTTAAATTTCCCGAACACCTCCTTTAGGATTATTCCTAACTTCCCAACCTCTCAGGGATTGTATAACTTCATCCCTCTTTTCTTTTGGTAGTATTCCTCGACTACCTTAACTATTGTCCACATCAACTTATAAAAATATGTCGTTTCTCCTTACCCACTCATCCTTTTTCAAGTTCCTTATTGAGTCTTTCTGGTTCCAATTATTTGATTTCCAGATGTTGTAATGACATGTTGGGATTCATCCTTTCTTAGGTCTATCCTCGTTCCCAATAACATCCTTTACTCAAGGATTTCCTTTGGCTTGAATCCACTATTACTTGTTCGTAATCATTTCATAGTTCATTATTCCAGTTTGACCCTTTTCAGTTTATTGTTTTGTTCGGGAAGTTCCCTTTTTACAATTTCATTCTCTAATATGTCCCTCAAGATAGAGACTTTCGTTCTAGGAGTTACATGCTCAACCTTCTTATCGTTCCTTATAGGGTTCTTTCTCCCTTTCTTCGCATCCCTATCTATGTTAGGGCATCTATTTGCTTTGGATCCTTCTCTATCCACAACTTTTGTTTTATCCCTTATTCCTTACATGGGATACTTCTGATTATTGGTTTTATTCTGTGCATTCCACATTATGCTTAGTCGTCCACTCTTTAGGCTTCATATGCGCATGTGGACTTTGACCCATCTTACCAATTGTGGTTATTCCTTCTTAGCCACATCTTATTTGGAGGACTTACTTTCCCAATGTTTCTCGAACATTCTTTCCTTTATTACCTTAGTATGGGTTGTCCACTCATTTGTACTTGTCACAGCATCTTTTGATGCTAACCTGTTAACTTATTTCCGTTTAAGGAGGGTTCACATCATCCTTATTTCAAAATCTCTTGTTTGTCCTTCGTGAGGCTCACTTAACCGTCTCAAGACTTTAAACTATAAATTCGATTTTGACCATTGATTTCTTTAAAGATTTTCCTTCGTTCTTCATTTCCAATGTTTTGGCCTTTTCACTTCTCCCTTCTTTGTCGTGGTTTAAATCCATGGTTCTCTCAAAGACCAGTTCTTTAACTATCTCTTTCTCTCCATTTCTCTAGTCCAATCGTTTGTGCAACTGTATCACTCATCCTTCATGTCCATCCTATTGTCACTCATAGAGTGTAGTCTTTGCTACATCTCAGCCTTTCTTAGGGTTTTGTTTATTCTTTTTGGTCACCCCGTTGCTACAAGTTTCTTCTTTCTACTTGGTTCCCCTGGAATTGTTATTTGGTTCTCCTACTCTCTCCAAATAGGTCACACTAGGTCATCATAATACTTCCTTCCTTTGAAACATTTCCTAATTAAAGGTTGGTTCCTTGCACTCCACATTATGTCCATTTACCCATCAATAATTCCTTCAAGGGTAGTTAGTCATATGCATCCCTCCAAAGTTCACTTTTATAGTATATTTCTTTATGGAGCATTCAAATCTTCTTTGTTTCAAGATTTCTTAACAATTATGTGAGAGGCTGCCTATTCCTTTCTTGGCTTAAGTTTAGTCATTAATTTGGCCTTTAGTCCTTTTAAGGATTTCTTTCATCCTTCTTTTCCTGAGTATTTGTCCTTTTTGTCTCTCTCTTCTTTGTTGGAGCTCAAATTATGGCTTTCCCGTGTATTATTTCGTTAACTACCTCACCTCTACCATTCCTTGGTCTAAGTTTCTTAGGGCAGTTTTTTTTTCTCAAGTCCTCTTGTCCTAAGTCAAAATTGGAAGAAGTAAGCAAACCATAACAACATGATAGTCAAAGAGAATGAATGATACCCAAAGGAGGACCGGGAAGTAGTAAGGATTACACCCTAAAAAGGGCACTGGAAGGGTCATTAAGGACAAGAACACTCGAGAGACAATTGCCTCAAGAGAATTAGACAAGGTGAATAGTAGAGGCGAGGTAGGTAACGAACTAACCTTTGTGAGGGTTATAGATTAAACCCCAACAAAGAAGTAAGAGGTGGAAAGCCAAATATTGGGGAAAAGAAGGATGAGATAAATCCTTAAAAAGACCAATGACCAAATTAATGATAGAATTCAAGCCAAGAAAGAAGTAGGCAAGCCTTTCACATAATGGTCAAGAAATCTTGAAACAAGGAAGATTTAAATTCTCCCTAAAAGAAATAGACGTGTAATGTGGTACAAGTGGGGATGAGGATAGAGTACCATAGATATACTTACAAAATTTAAAGAACAAGGATAAACAAAAGATGGTGACATCAAAGGATGCCATTTAAAGGTAGATATTCCCTAGAACCAAGGAAAAAGAGGAGAGTCCTACTGAGGAAGGAAACCTTAGAAAGGCATATGTATCCCAACTAAGAGATAATGGAACCAAGTGAAAGGGACAAAGAGATAAACTTATAAATGAAGCACAAGTTGAGGTGAAAGAACCAAGAAAGCATACTAGGATGACCTAAGGAATAAGTTAAAAGGAACGGGGAAATAGGAAGTTAACATCAAAAGATGTTGTGACAAGTAAGAATAAGTGGGATACCCATAATAAGGAAATAAAGGAAATAACTCCCAAGAAAATGTTGGGAAAGTAATCCTTCCAATAAGATGTGACTAAGGAGAAATAACCACGATTAGTGAGACAGGTCGTAGTCCACACACGCATAATGAAGCCTAAAGGGTGGACGATTGAGCATAGTGTGAAATGCACAAAATAAGACCGATAATCGAAATTATATCAAGTAAGGAATAAGAAATGATAATAAGATTGAGCATGTAGCTCCTAAGATAGAAGTCTCTATTGTGAGGGACATAGTAGAGAATAAAATCGGAAGAAGGGAACCTTCCCAAGCAAAGGAATCAATACATAGACTAAAAGTGATTAATTTGGAATAAAGAATCATGAAATAATCATGAGTAAGTAAAAGTGGATTAAGGAAAAAGGAAAAATCATTAAATAAGGAATGCCAAGGATTTAAGAAGGAAAAATCCCAATTTGTTAGTAAACCATTAGTAAACCAAATAATTGGCACTAGAAAGACCCAATAAAGAAGTTGGGAAAGGATGAGTGGGTAAGGAAAACTGACATGGTTAAGACATATTGTCAAGATACAAAGGATAATTGGATAACAGTAAAGGTAGTCGAGGAATACTACTCTATTAAAGGAGGGATAAAATTATACAATCCCTGAAAGGCTGGAAAGTTGGAAAAAACCCTAAAGGAGGCATTGTAGAAGTCTAATGGACACATACAAGTTCATAACTATGTCATGTCGTAAGGGACATATAAGCACCAACAGTACTGAGTAAAATGTTACTTGAGTAAGAAGGAGCCAGTTAGTAAGCATAACAAGGTCAAACATACCGAAGTTGTAATCAATGACGGATGAAGGATGGGTCAAATTGGGACAAAAGAATAATAACACTGAAACCTGTGAAAACAAGTACATAATGCTTGAAAGAACATCGTGCTAAGGGTTCAACGATGAAGAGAATATCTAGATAAAGGAACAATTGGGCACCTTTGAACTCCCAATCCTGAAATCTTGAGTAAGAGCCCAAAAAGGAAGAACCTTACCCTAAATAAGGGAGATGCAAACCTAAAGATATACATTTGGATTAATAAGCCAGACATACCTCGTTATTATAACTCCATGGAAGGAGTAAGCATGATAAATGAAAGGAAATTCCTTAGATGAATGATTACGGGGACTAAGTGAAAGAGCAATCAAAGTGTTAGCATGTCAAGAAAACCCAAGTGGACATTAAAGGAAATTAATCTAGATATGAAATATGCGGATTATGTTTTGTGGACAAAACTCTTAAAAGGAGGGGAGAGCTGTAAATCCCACTCTTTTGAGTTAAAGAAAATGGGGAAAAGAACCGGTCAAACCAAGTGAGAAACACCGAACTGATGCACAAACCCAATTATTTGAGAATGGTCAATTTGGAAATTTATAACTCCTGGGTGATCCATAGGGTTCATAAAACCTTGGAAAAGAACCTTAGGACAAATTGGAAGAGAAAAACTAGACCGGTTCAGATAAACTGGATCCAACTAGATTGAACCGATTTAAGAACCAAGCTGGTTTACGAACCAAAACTGATAGAGAGAGTGCAAACTGGGAAATTTATGGACCCCGAGTGACCCAAAGAGTTCTAAAATTCATGGAAGTGGACTTGAGAATGAATTGGAGATAAAAACCAAACCGGTTCAGGTGAATCAGATCTGAACCAAATTGAATAGGTTTGAACCACTATTGAAGCATATTCTAAATTCATTTTTCTAAGTGGCTTAAAATTTTCAAATTTAAGATTTGAGGCCACCATTCGATAAAAAATGAATTTAGATGAATTTAGAAATTTTTATATCTGAAAAATTCAGTCGAATTAGGGGTGAACCTGTCGATTTAAGTTTTGAACCCGGCCCGGTCTAGTTTGGAAAAGTTATCTTCTTCCTTCAGATGACAGGTTAAGGCATTAATCGGATGGCCAAGAAGTCCTCGAGCTTCGTATATAAAGAGCCCCTTCCCATTCATCCTCTCCACACTTGAAACTCCATTATCTCTCAACCACTCCATTTTTCGGCGAAGCTCGAACCAAAGCTCCAACTTGGGCACTTTTTTGAGCTAAACAAGGTAAAGTCAGGTTCTTTAGAATCGAGGAGAAGTCAGCTACACACCTGTAGTCTTCGTTTGCTCCGAAGGTCACTAGAGAAGTACCGACGTGATGGAACAGTGAAGCAACTCTGGCGGACCGAAGCCGCCCTATTTCAGCCGAACTGAAATCAGCCAATTTGAGCCCTCCTCAAGCCAAACCAAGCCTTCCCAACACCTCTACAACCCTCTTACAGTTGAATTAGAGTTGAAAGGTAAGCCAATTCTGCAATTTTCGACCGGTGCTATAGAGAGAACCGACATAACTTTGACAATAAAATTCCCACTCAATTCTGCATCAATTGATGCAATTCTTGATTCTATGATGAACCTCGAGATGAGAGCTACCTACCTAGATTGAAATCTCAGACCGCCATGCCCCCGACTGTATGCTTTCGAAGCTTTCTCTCTCTATGTTCAATTTTTCGGCAGAGCTCCGTTTGAGCTCATTCTGGCACCAACTTGTGGGATTCAATGTGCAAATGAATCGTATGAAGGAGTAGTAACTCAAATGTAACTTCAGTTTCAATAAAGATGTTGGAGGACCAATTAGGCAATTTTTTTGGAATTTTTGGGGCAAAACATACCATTTTTGTAAAGTAGGGGCAAAATGGTAATTTTGGAAAAGTTGGTGGACCAAATTGGATATTTGGGAAATTAAACTCCTTTTTATGAAATTGAATAAATTGAGGTCCCAATGTGAAATTTAAAATTTTAGGGACTCAATTTGAGGATAAATCGACATTAGGGACTTAAAGTTAAAGAAAAATAACTTTAGTGACCTAATTGCAAATAAATAAAAAGTTCAGTTTTCTCATTCATTTGGAATGAATGAAGGCTATTAGGCCAAGAGATAATGAACAGTGATGTTCATATCATGTAGGAACACAAAGTACTGGGAATGCCAGCAAGGACAAGCTCGCGTGAATACAAAGAAACGGTCGAGAGGAATTCACTACATTAACACATGAGTGAGATTTTTATATCATACCCGGTTGGGATGATAAGCACCTCAAAATAAAAATCCACTACTTAATGGTATTTTAAACATCATAACTTAGAGAAGTGATGTGAAAATAATGCGAAAAAACTACTTACTGGTTGTAAGTATCTCATACCAAGCGCATGAGATCGGGATGGGGAGGGGATGAGGTCTCTATTCTCATACGGACATGGAGAATTGATTTTAGGATTGCGGGTCGGATGTTGCGCACATCCACTCATTCTTAGGGTAAAAGTGGACGTACCTCTATTGAGGTGGCCGATAAAGTCGCTCTGATACCACATATAGGTTTAGTGGACGTACTAGCCTACAAATGTGTGTTTGACCTTCATGATGAAGGATGTGTGTTGGGTGTTGACACACCGTAATTAATAAGAAATGGTGGTAAAAACTGAGATTTGAAGTGAAAGGATTTTTGAAAGAAAAGAGTCTGGCACACTTCAATACAATTCTTTTTCATAAAGGTTACTCACCCCCTCCCTTATATCCCTTTCAGGAAATTTTGGAAAGCCTACCCTTAAAGACCATCAACTAAGATGTCTGTTAGACAGGTATGATAAATTTAAAATATTATGCAGTTTTGATTTATGTTATTCCAGGAAAAGGTGCAGGTTTAAAGGACGCATTATTCTTTACGGTTTATAATAAGGGAAACCTTTAATAAACTGGGAGAGTGGCGGGTTGATCATGGGGATCCGACCAAACTAGGTTGGGGCGTGACAACTAATGTGGTATCAGAGCCTGTTTCCTTGAATACATAATCAAGACTAGAAAATATAGTAACTAATAGGATTTATCCTAAAATTTTTAAATGGCTTCCAAAGGAACCAAGAAAACTAGGAATGGCTCTACTCAACACCCTGTCCTCGTTGGAAGACAACCCTAGAAGCTTATCAAATGCCTAAGGCATGGCAGGAAACTCAAAAAACCAAATTGGGAAGTATCCTAAAGAATGGTGCTAGGACCTATTGAGGGCACAACTCTAAGTATAAAGGAAGCCAAGCGTGAAGTTATAAACGCCAGCAAAGGGTGTATAACCTTACCTCGGAGGATGCGTATCAAGAACCCTATAGCTCCCTATTTATTTTGTGACCACTTTCTGTAATAGGGATAAAACCCCCAACATACTGTACTCCTCGATTAATAAAGTACTCGAAATTCCTAAAATCCTATCTCTCGATGAAGTGATCTTGCTAGAAAGATGGTCCCAAGAATAGTAAACAAACAAACCCCTTCACTATTAAAATTAGGGAGAATCCCATCCCAGTTAAGTAAGCTGAATGAGGGAATCAAGGAATATAGGAGGACTCCTAGAGTGTCCTTTTGGCAAAGAATACTTAACAAGAAAACTCTCAAGGTGATCACACCCAAGGACAGCAAAGCACCAAACTATTAGTAACCCCTAGAAAGGCCCCACAATACACAAAGTAAAGGAGGAACCACAACAGTCCATGCAAGGGAATAACCTATTAAAAGTGTGAACAATAGGGACACTATGTGAAGAAGTACCCAACCCTACTAAGGACAAGTACCAAACCTGTCATAAGTGTAAAGGAATAGGACAGGTAAAGAAGGATTGTTCCACACCTCATAGATTTAGGGCAATACCTCCTCAAAGGTCATGAAAGACAGGAAGGACTGGTGACCAAAACCATGGAGTAGGTTAAGTAAGCAGTTTACAAAGAGGTCAAGAAATGACAAGGTAAAAAAACCAAATTTAAACTTCTTCTTAAGAAGGTCAAGCCCATAAGGATACCACAAGAATGGAGGTAAGAAATTATACCTAGAACCCTCTCAAAAGGGGCAAATGCAGAAAAATGTTCTCCAGAAACTCTTTGGGTATGACACAGTAAGGGTGAAGAGGAGAAGAAATATACTATGAAAGTAAACTTTGGAAGGATGCATACGACTAAGTACCCTTGAAGGAATCATTGATGGGCGGATGGACATAATGTGGACTGCAAGGAACCAACCCTTAAATAGAAAATGTTTCAAAGGATGGAGGTATCATGATGGCCCAATGTGAACTATTTGAAGAGAGTAGAAGAACCAAATAATAATTCCAAGAGAACTAAGTAGTAAGAAAAAACTAGTAGCAACGAGACGGCCAAATAGAATAAACAAAACCCTAAGAAAGGTTGAGATGTAGTAAATACTACACTCTGTGAAGGAAAATAGGATGGGCACGAAGGACGAGTGATATAGCTACCCAGATGATTGGACTAGAAAAATAGTGAGAAGGAGGCAGTTAAAGAACTGGTCTTTGAGAGAACCATGGATTTAAACCACGACAAAGAAGGAAGATGTAAAGATGTCAAAACATTGGAAAAGAAGTACGAAGGAAAATCCTTAAAGAAACCAATGGCCAAAACTGGATTTATAATTTAAAAGTCTTGAGACGGTTAAGTGAGCCTCACGAAGGATGATCAAAAAATTTTGAAACAAGGAGGATATGAACCCTCCTTAAAAGGAAATAAGTTAACGAGTAAATAGGAAGTTAGCATAAAAAGATACTATGAAAAGTAAGAATGAGTGAACTACCCATACTAAGGTAATAAAGGAAAGAATGTCTAAGAAATATTGGGAAAGTAAGCCCTCCAAATAAGATGTGGCTAAGGAGGAATAACCACAATTGGTAAGACGGGTGATAGTTCACACGCGTGTATGAAGCCTAAAGAGTGGACGACTGAGCATAGTATGGAATGCATGGAATAAAACCAATAATTGGAAGTATCCCAACTAAGGAATAAGGGATGAAATAGAAGTTGTGGATAGAGAAGGATCCAAAGCACACAATTGCCCTAACAAAGACAGGGGTGCAAAGAACCCTACAAGGAATGATAAGAAGATTGAACATCTAACTCCTAAGATGGAAATCTCTATTGTGAGGGACATAGTAGAGAACAAAATCGAAAGAAGGGAACCTTCCCAAGTAAAGGAATCGACACATAGATAAAAAATGATTATTGTAAAAATGAAGAATCATGAAATGATCATGAGTAAGTAAAAGTGGATTAAGGAAAAAGGAAAAAAATCCTTGAATAAAAAATGCCAAGGACTTAAGAAGGAAGGAATTACAGCTTGTCAGTAAATTACTGGAAAACCCAATCATTGGAACCGGAAAGACTTAATAAGGAAGTTGAGAAAGGACGAATGGGTAAGGAAAACTGACACAGTTGTGTAAGTTGATTGGATAATGGTGAAGGTAGTTGAGGAATACTACTAGAAGAAAAGAGGGATGAAGTTATACAATCCCTGAGAGGTTGGAAAATTGGGAATAAATTAAACAGAGGTGTTCTAGAAATATAATGGACAAAGAGAAAAGATATAGAAAATGTCATGCAGTAAGGGGTCATGTAAACCCAATAGTCCCAAGGAAAACATGACTCAAAATAAGGAAGAATCAGTTAGCAAGCATGACAAGGTCAAACATAAAAATTTGGACTGAAATTGCAATCAATAACAGATGAAGGAGGAGTCAAAATAAGACGAAAAAGTGATAACAAGGAAACTCGTGAAAACATATATGTAATGTTCTTAAGGACATCGAGCTAAGGGTTTCAATGATCAAGAGGTTAATTAGACACAGGAATGGTTAGATATCTTGGAATTCCCAATCCTAAGTACGGGACCTCAAAGGAAAAAAAATGTTGCTCAAAGCAAAGAAAGATGCGAATCTATGGATATACCGGTAAGTAAGATATGTCTAGGTATGATAAACTCCATGGAGGGAGCAAATAATATAAAGGAAGAGAAATTCCTTCAGTGAATGATGTAAAAAGGGTAAATTGAAAGAACAAGATAAGAGTTTGCATGTTAAGCAAATACCAAATGGACATCAAAGGAATTGGTTCCTCATGCAAGGTTGTTAATTAAGTTTTGGGGACAAAACTCCTAAAAGGAAGGGAGTGTTGTAAACCTCGCCCTTTTGAGTTAAGGATAACTGGGAAAAGAACCGGTCAAACTGAGTAAGAAAATCAAACCAGTTCACAAACCCGATCATTTGGGAATAGGCAATTTTGAAAATTTACAACTCTCGGGTGATCCAAATGGTTCATAAGCCTTAAGACAAATTGGAAGAGAAAACCTTGACCGGTTTAAATAAACTGAATCCAATTGGATTGAACCGAGTAGCTTCCTGAACTGGAAACGATAGAGAAAGGGCAAACCGAAAAATTCATAGATCCCGAGTGACCCAAAGAGTCCCCAAAAGTCATGGAAATGGACTTAAGAATGGATTGGAGAGGAAAACCAAACCAGTTCAAGTGAACCGGATTCCAAATTCATTTTTCTAGGTGGCTTAAAAAATTCAAATTTGTGATTGGAGGCCACCATTGGAAAGAAAATGATTTAGAAATTTTTAGATTTGAAAAAGTCGGTCGAATGGGGGGGGGTGTGAACTGGCCAATTTAAGCTTTGAGCTCGGTTCAAACCGGTCTGGTTCGGTTCGGAACAGTGTGGTCTTCTTCCTTCAGATGACAGCACTGTTCACTCACCGAAAAATCGCGCAGCGCCAGTGAAGCTGAAAAGTCTTTGGCCAGGGAGTTTCAGGCAATGAATGACCACCATTAATGTGCTAGTCGGACGGCCAAGAAGTCCCCAAGCTTCCTATATAAAGAGCCCCTCCCCATTCATCCTCTCCACACCTAAAAAGCTCACTCTCTCTCAGTTGCTTAGTTTTTCGATGAAGCTCAAACCAGAGCTCCAATATAGGGTCATTTTTTAGCCAAAGAAGGCGAGGTTGGGTTCTTTAGAATTAGGGAGAAATTAGCTACACGTCTGTAGTCTCCGTTTGCTTTGAGGGTCGTTGGAGAAATGCCAACGTGATGGAACAGTGAAGCGACTTTAGCGGACCAAAGCTGCCCTATTTCGGTCGAGATGAAATCGGCCAATTTGAGCCTTCCTCAGGCCAAACCAGGCCCTACCAACACTTCCTCAGCCCTCTCACAGCCGAATTAGGATTGAAAGGTAAGCCAATTCAGCTCTCCTTTGCATGTTCTGATTGGTGCTAGAGAGAGAACCAGTAGAATTTCGATGATGAAATTCTAACTTAATTTGGCATCAATTGATTTAGGATCTTAATTTCAACTATAATTTCAACAATTAGAAGTGTTTCATCGATCAATTTGATAAAATCAAATTCGGCTATGTTAAGAAGTTGAAATTGGGGAAAATTGGGGATTTTCAAAATTCGAAGGACCAAAATGCAATTTTATGAAATTGAGGGTCAATTGGGCATGATAAAAATGTTAGAGGGCCAATTGAGGAATTTTAGAATTTTTGGGGTGAAACTTACCATTTTTGTAAAGGAAGGGCAAAATGGTAATTTTGGAAAAGTTGGGGGACCAAATTGGAAATTTGGGAAATTAAACCCCTTTTGTGAATTTGAATTAATTGAGGTCCTAAGATAAATTTCAAAAGTTTCAGGACTCAATTTGAGGAAAAACCCGGCAATTAGTACTTAAAGAAAAATAACTTTAGGGACCTAATTACAAAAAGATAAAATTTTGGTTTTCTCATTCATTTGTAATGAATGAAGGCTATTACACCGAGGGATAATGAACCAGGATATTCATATCGTGTAGGAACATGAAGTACCGGGAACGCTAGCAAGGACAAGCTCGCGTGAATATAAATAACCGGTCTAGTGGTATTCATTGCATTAACGAGTGAGTGAGCTTTTATATCATACCTAGTTGGGAATGATAAGTAACTCGAAATTAAAACACACTATTTAGTGGTATTTTAAATATCACAATATAGAGAAGTGATGTGAAAATGATGTGGAAAAACTACTTACAGATTGTAAGTAGATCATACCTAGTTGGTATGATGAAACTTCCTTTGAGGAAGTGGAAAACCTGTTCAGCGGTTATGAACGGAGATATCCTCATACTCGGTTGGTATGATGGATAGTTGAAAATTTATTTTGTCAGAAGTGCTCTCCCCTGACTGTGTGCCAATTCTTAAAGGATTTGGGAGACCTTCTTGACAAGAGCTTGAATATCTCTAAAATATGTCGGGGGCCTCGGTTTTGGAACTTGGGGGCTACTGTGCCCGATTTTGAAAATCTCTAACAGTGGGCCAATAGGGCAGTGGGCATGAGCAGGTGATCATAAAGAAACATGAGATATGTGCCATTAAACTTTAATAAAGGAATTGTTTAGCCATGATACCAAGATAGGACCAACATACTCAGTCAACTAGAGGTAGTGCGACATGATAGGTCGATAGACCAGTCAAGACAAACAGCTGCAGGTTGAGTTGAAGGTTGAGGCCGTTGGACCAGTGGCACCATAGATTATATGGCATGATAAGAAAATACTGGTTGTGCATGCACTGTGATTATGGGACCATCATGACACCCAAGAGGGATAGTGATGCATCCTAAGGGCCTTGGACGACCAAGTGGGTATAAGGGAAGTTCATCGTACCAAGTGACCATGCATAATTTGGAATAGCATCAAGTGCATGAGACTAGGGCGGGAACGGGATGAGGTCTATATCCTCATACGGACATGGAGAATTGATTTCAGAATTGAGGGTCGGATGTCGTGCACATTCACTCATTCTTAGGGTAGAAGTGGACGTACTTCTATTTAGGTGGTCGGTAAAGTCGTTCCGACGCCACAAGTAGGTTCAATGGACGTACTGGCCTGCGAATGTGTGTTTGACCTTCATGATGAAGGATGTGTGTTGGGTGATGACACACTGTGATTAATAGCAAATGGTGGTAAAAATCGAAATTTGAAGTGAATGGATTTTTTAAAGAAAGGAGTCCACCACACTCCAATAAAATTTATTTTCCTAAAGCTTAAAAATTTTGAAAACCCATTCACTGAGGCATTGTACTCACCCTCTCCCTTATATACCTTTCAGGAAATTCTGGAAAGCCCACAATTAAAGACCATCAACTAAGATGCTTATGAGAAATGTATGATAAATTTAAAATATTATGATATTTTGATTTATGTTATTCCAGGAAATGGTGCAAGTTTAAAGGATTCCTTACTCTTTACGATTTATAATAAGGGAAAACCCTTCAATAAACCAGGAGAGTGGTAGGTTGATCGTGGGGATCTGACCAAATGGGGTCGGGGCATGACAACTTCATATAGGGAGCTCAGGGAATCTCTGCCCGACCGTTTGGCATCTTGATGGCCCTCATTCATGACATGAAACGCCCTGTACAGAGGCAATTCATCTTCTTTAGCGTTGTCCATTCTTCTGTTGAATGAACAGTATCGTCGTCTCAAGGAAGAAGATGACACTATTTTGAACCGGACTTGACCAGCCCAAACCCGGTTCAATGATTAAACCGGCCAATTCATGCCTAATTTGACCAAGTTTTTCAAAATTAAAAATTTCAAAATTCATGTAAATTCATTCTCTATCCAATAGTGGCTTCAATTCCTCAATTTGAATATTTTAAGCCACCTAGAAAAATAAATTTAGCAACCAGTTCAATGATGGTCCAAACCAGTTCAAATTCGGTTCACTTGAACCGGTCTGGTTTTCTTTTCCAATTTGTCCCAAAGTCCCTTTACATGATTTTTATGACTCTTTGGGTCACTCAGGATTTGTAAATTTCATAATTTGTCCAATCTCTAATTGTTGTGGTTCACGAACCAATTCAGTTTTCTCCCTTGGGTTGACCGGTTTTTCCCTGATTTTCTTATATTTAAGTGATGGGGTTTACAACTCTCCCCTCCATTTAGAAGTTTTGTCCCCAAAACTTATTTAGCATCCTTTTCTTAGGAAATAACTTCCCTTGATGTTAACTTGGAGTTTGTTTGACATGTTAACACTTCAGTTATTTTCACTTAGCGCCTATATTATAACAAGCACTTAAGAAATTTCTTTTCCTTTCCATTGCTTACTCATTCCATGGAGTTTATCCTAGCTAAGCATGTCTTACATGCGAGTTTAAGGGTATATCCTTAGGTTCACATCTTTCTTTGCTTAGGGCAATATTCTTCCCCTTGAGGTTCTTACTCAAGATTTCAGGATTGGGAGTTCCAAGATGCCCAATCTCTATTGTGTCTAGTCATTCTCTTTATCATTGAAACACTTAGCTCGATTTCCTTTCGAGTGCTCCACACTTGCTTTCATAGGTTTCGATGTTATCACATTTTTGTCCAATTTTGACCTTTCCTCCATCTGTTATTTATTGCAACTTTGGTCCAACTTTTGTTTATTCTCATCATGCTTACTAACTGACTCTTCCTTACTTGAGTCACATTTTTCCTCGAGACTATTGGAATTACATGTTCCTCATAACATGACATGTTCTCGAAACTGTCTTCGTCTATTAGATTTCTATAACACTTCCTTTAGGGTCATTCTCAACTTTCCAACCTTTTAGGGATCGTGTAACTTCATCCATCTTTTTGTTTAGTAGTATTCCTAAACTACCTTTACCATTATCCAATCAACATACATAACCGTGTCAATTTTCCTCACCCACTCATCCTTTCCCAACATCCTTATTAGGTCTTTCTGGTTCCAATTATTCAGTTTCCGATGATTTACTGACACGTTAGGATTCTTCTCTTCTTAGGTCCTTCCTCATTCCCAGTGGCATCCTTTACTCAAGGCTTTCTACTTTCCT
The DNA here is from genome assembly GCA_030064435.1 of Trapa incisa. Lineage (NCBI taxonomy): Eukaryota > Viridiplantae > Streptophyta > Magnoliopsida > Myrtales > Lythraceae > Trapa > Trapa incisa. The sequence continues at coordinate 7,024,923 of CM057776.1, forward strand.
TAAACCTTTCTTACTCTATAAACCCCACACTTTTGAGTTAAGGAAAACCAAGAAAAGAACCGATCAAACCGAGTCCGTTTACAAACCCGATCATTTGGGACCAAGCAATTTGGAAATTTACAACTTGCGGGTGATCCAAAGGGTTCATTAAACCTTGAAAAAGAAACCTAAGACAAATTAGAAGAGAAAAACCAAATTGGTGTAGGTGAACAAGAATCCATAAGAATTCTGAAGTTAAGCGTGCTTGCCCGAGAGTAGTGAGAGGATGGGAATTAATACCAATAATTTAATACCTTAATTAAATTATTGGAATTAATACCATTAACTTATGACAATATTAATACTAGTAATAAATCTCCCCCATTTAATACACGGTTTTACACCTATATAAAGAGGTCATCCTCATTCATTCTCCTCACACCCGAACACTTCTCTCTCTCTCTCTCTCTACTACTCCATTTCCTAGTGAAGCTTAAACTAGAGCTTCAACTTGAACATTTTTCTTAACCACGGAAGGAGAGGTCGGGCTCTTTAGAACCGAGGAGAAGTCAGCTATCTGATAGCAAACTCTAGTCAATTTGAGAATCACTAGAGAAGCACCGACATGATGGAACAGTGAAGCAGCTCCGGCGGACCGAAGCTGCCCTATTTCAACCGAATTGAAATTGGCCATTTCGAGCCCTCCTCAGGCCAAACCAAGCCTTCCCAACACATCCTCAGCCCTCCCACGGCCAAATTAGAACTGAAAGGTAAGCCAATTCGGCTCCACTCTACAATTTCCGGTCGGTGCTAGAGAGAGAACCGGTAGAATTTCAATGATGAAATTCTAACTTAATTCGACATCAATTGATGCAATTCTTGATTCTAGGAAGAATCAAAGGATGAGAGCTATCTGCCTAAATTGAAAGCTTGGACCACCGTGCCCTCACCAGTGAGTAATCGAAACTTTCTCTCTCTACAGTCCGTTTTCTGGCGAAGCTCCGTTTGAGCTCGTTCCGGCGACAAAACATACAATTCAAAGAGCTATTGAATTGTAAGAAGATGGAGGAACTCAATTTTAACTTCAATTTCAACAATTAGATGTGTTTGATCGGTCAATTTGATAAAATCATATTCGGTTGTGCTAAGGAGTTGAAATTGGGGGGAAAATTGGGGATTTTCAAAATTCAAAGGACCAAAATGCAATTTTATAAAATTGAGGGTCAATTGGGCATGAAAATAATATCGGAGGACCAATTGAGGAATTTTGGAATTTTTTGGGCAAAACTTACCATTTTTGTAAAGGAATGGCAAAATGGTAATTTTAGAAAAATTGGTGGTCCAAATTGGAAATTTGGGAAATTAAACACCTTTTTGGTGAAATTGAATAAATTGAGGTCCCAAGATAAATTTTAAAAGTTACGGGACTCAATTTGAGGAAAAACCGACCTAATTGCAAATAACTAAAAGTTTGGGTTTTCTCATTTATTGAAAATGAATGAAGGCTATTATGCTGAGTAATAATGAACAAAAATGTTCATATCATATAGAAATGCGAAATAATGGGAACGCCAACATGGACAAGCTCGCGTGAATACAAAGAACCGATCCAGTGGAATTCACTGTGTTAACGGGTGAGTGGGTTTACTAACATCATACCCGGTTGAGATGATGAGCACACCTTATAATTTAAAAACCACTTACCGGTTGTAAGTGGGATTACATATTATAACCGGTTGGGGATGATAAGTACCTCGGTATAAAAACCCACTGCTTAATGGTATTTTAATCATCACCACTTAGAGAGAGTGATGTAAAAATTATGCAGAAAAACTACTTACTGGTTGTAAGTAGATCATACGCGGTTGGAATGATAAGACTTCCTTGAAGGAAGTTGAAAACCCGTTCATCAGATATGAACGAAGATGTCCTTATACTAGTCAGTATAATGGATAGTGAAAACCTATTTTGTCAAAAGTGTTCTCCCCTGATTGTGTGCCAATGCTTAAACTATTTGGGAGACCTTCTCGATGGGAGCTCAAATAGCTCTTATAGGCCAGGGGCGTCGCTTTTGGAACTTGAGGGCTAGAATGCCCAATTTTTGAAAATCTCGTGCAATGGGCCCAAGGCCAGTTGGCACGAGTAGGAACTCGTAAACAAATATGATATATGTGCCATAAAACTTAATAAGTGAAATGTTTGGCCATGGTACCAAGATAGGACCAACAAGCTCAGTCCACTAGCGGCAGTGCGACATGACAGGTCGACGGACTAGTCAAGAAAAACAACTGCGAGTTAAATTGAGAGTCGGGGCCGTTGGACCAGTGGCACCACATATTACATGGCTTGATAAGAAAACATTTTTTGTGCATGCACTATGAGTATGGGATCATCAAGACGCCCATGAAGGGTAGTGATGCGTCCTAAGGGCACTTGACGATCTGGTGGCTATAAGGGCAGTTCGTCGTTCCAGCTGTCTATGTGAAATTTGGAGTACCACCAAGCGCATGAGACCGAGGTGGGGATGGGATGAGGTCTCTGTCCTCATACGGATACAAAGAAGTGATTTCAGGATTGTGGGTTGGATGTCGTGTACATCCACTCATTCTCAAGGTAGAAGTGGTCGTACTTCTATCCGGGTGGTAGGAAAAGTAGTGATAATGACTTGCGAATGTGTGTAACCTTCATGATAAAGGATGTGTGTTAATGACACACCGGTAACTATGAAATAATGGAAAAACCCGAGAGAAATTTTAAATGAAGGGATTTTTGAAAAGAAAGGAGTCTGACACACTCCATATAAATGTTTTTCTTAAATGTTAAAAATAGACCTTTGAAAACCCATTCACTGAGTAGTCATACTCACCCCCTCCCTTATATCCCTTTCAGGAAATCTCGGAAAGCCTATCCTAAAAGACCATCAACTAAAATGCCTGTAAGACAAGTATGTAAATTTTAAAATTTCATGCAGTTTTGATTATGCTATTCCAAGAAATGGTGCAGGTTTAAAGGACGCTTTACTCTTTACGGTTTATAATAAGGGGAAACCCTTTAATAAATCGGGAGAGTGGCGGGTTGTTCATGGGGATCCGACTAAACCAGGTCGGGGCGTGACATACTCGCTTGTGACCATTTCACGATTATTTATTCCAAGTTGATCCCTTTTCGTCTATGTGTCGATTGCTTGGTTCAGGGAATTCCCTTCTTACTATTTTGTTCTCTATTATGTACCTCAAAGTAGACACTTGCACCGTCGAAGCTACACCTTCAACCTTCTTAACATTCCTTGCAAGTTCCCTTTTCTTCATCTCCTTACACTGTTTATGTAAATCTCGTCCTTTGGACTTAGGGAAACCCAGGAAAAGAACCAGTCAAATCAAGTGAGAAACACCAAACTGGTCAAATCAAGTGAGAAACACCGAATCGGTTCACAAACTGATCATTAGAGAAGGGGTAATTTGGGAAATTTACAACTCCCAAGTGACCCAAAGGGTTCCTAAAACATTAGAAAAGAACCTTAGGACAAATTGGAAGAGAAAAACTAGACCAGTTTAGATGAACCGGATCCAACTGGATGGAACCGGTTTATGAATCGTGGTTGTTCATGAACCAAAACTAATAGAGAAAAGGCAAAGCAGGAAAATTATGGATCATGAGTAACTAAATAGTCACAAAAGTCAAGAAAAAAGACTTTAGGATGAATTGGAGATGAAAACCAAACCAATTTAGATGAACCACATCCGAACTAGATTGAACCGTTTTGAACCACTATTGAATTAGATGCTAAATTCATTTTTATAGGTAGCTTAGAAAATTCAAATTTGAGATTTGAGGCCACCATTGGATATAAAATGAATTTAGATGAATTTAGAAATTTTTAATTTTAAAAATTTTGGTCGAATTGGGCCTGAACTAGCCAGTTTAATCTTTGAACCCGGTTCGGAAGAGTGTCGTCATCTTCCTTCATATGACAACACTGTTCACTTGCTGGAAGATCAAACAAATGCCGATGAAGCTGAAAAGTCTCCGACTAGGGAGTTTTAGGCAATGAATGACCACCATTAAGTAGCCAATCGAACGACCATGAAGTCCCCAAGCTTCCTATATAAAGAGGCCCTCCTCATTCATCCTCTCCACACTTAAAAACTCCAATCTCCCTCAACTGCTAAAATTTCTGGTGAAGCTCAAACCAGAGCTCTGACTTGGGCACTTTTCTAAGCCAAACAAGGTAAGGTTAGAGCTACACACCTGTAGTCTACATTTGCTCCGCAAGTCATTGGAGAAGCACCAGCGTAATCGAAGAGTGAAGCAGCTCTGGCTGACCGAAGCTACCTTATTCTAGTCGAGCTGAAATCAGCCAATTCGAGCTTTTCTCAAACCAAACCAAGTTCTCCCAACACCTCCACAACCCTTCTACAAAATAATTAGAGCTGAAAGTAAGCCAATTTGGCTCCCCTCTATAAATTCTGATTGGTGCTGGAGAGAGAACCGACAAAACTTTGATAACTAAATTCTCACTCAATTTTGCATCAATTGATGCAATTCTATATCCTAGGAGAAACCTTAGAACAAGAGCTATTGGCCCGGATCAAAAGCTTTGACTGTCGCACCCCTGACGGTAACCTTTTGAAGCTTTCTCTCTCTCAGTCCAGTTTTTCGGCGAAGCTCTATTTGAGCTCATTTCGGCATCAAATCGTGTGATTCACAGTGCAATTGAATCGTATGAAGTTGTAGGGACTCCAATCTAACTTCAATTTTAACAATTAAACTCATTTGATTGGTCAATTTGATGAAATCAAATTCGGCTGAGTTAGAAGGTTCAAATTGGGGGAAATTTGGGAAATTGAACTCCTTTTTGTGGCGTCTATATGAGAACAGAGACCTCATCTTGTCCCCACCCCGATCTCATGCGCAATGAACCTATGTTGAGCTTCTCAAGACTTCTAGTATGACTAACTACCCTTATATCCACCAGGTCATCCAGAGCCCTGGGATGCATCACTACCCCCCTTGTGCGTCTTGAAGGTCCCGTAAACACAGTGTATGCACAATCAATAGTTTTTCACATAATGCCATATAATCCATGGTGCCACTGGTCCAACAGCCCTGACCCTCAATTCAACCTACAGCTGTTTGTCTTGACTAGTCTAGGGACCTATCACGTCGCATTGTCGCTTAGTTGATTGAGTATGTTGGTCCTGTCTTGGTACCATGGCCAAACAACTCATTACTTAAGTTTTCATGGCATATTAATCATGTTTGTTTACGAGCTCCTACTCATGCCAACTAGCCTAGAGCCCACTGTTCAATATTTTCAAAATTGGGAATATTAGCCCCCAAGTTCCAAAATCGAGGCCTCCGGCCTATCAGAGCTATTTAAGCTCCCATCAAGAAGGTCTTCCAAAAATTTTAAGGAGTGGCACACAATAAAGGGAGAGCACTTCCAACAAAAATACTTTTCAACTGTCCATCATACCAGCCGAGTATGAGACTTTTCCACACATAACCGATAAACGGGTTTTCCACTTTCTTCGAGCAAGTTTCATCATACCTACTAGGTATGATCTACTTACACTAGTAAATAGTTTTTCCGCGTGATTTTCACATCACTCCTCTCAAGTGTGATGTTTAAAATACCACTTAGCAGTGAGTTTTCATTTTCGAGATGCTTATCATCCCAACCGGTTATGATATAAAAATCCCACTCACCCGTCAATGCAGTGAATTTTTCTTGACCGATTCTTTGTATTCATGCAAGCTTGTCCTTGATGGTGTTCCTGGTACTTCGTGTTCCTACATGATATGAACATCCTTGTTCATTATCCCAGAGCCTAATAGCCTTCATTCAATCCAAGTGAATGAGAAAACTAAACTTTTCATTTATTTGCAATTAGGTGCCTAAAGTTATTTTTCTTTAACTTTAAGTCGCCAATGTCGATTTTTCCTCAAATTGAGTCCAGAAACTTTTAAAATTCACCTTGGGACCTCAATTTATTCAAATTCACAAAAAGGGGTTCAATTTCCCAAATTTCCAATTTGGTCCCCCAACTTTTCCAAAATTACGATTTTTCCCTAGATAACAAAAATGGTAAGTTTTGACCCAAAAATTACAAAATTGCCCAATTGGTCCTCCAACATCTTTATCATGACCAATTGGTCCTCGATTTTATGAAATTGCACTTTAGTCTCTCAAATTTTGGAAATTTCCAAATTTTCCCTAATTTCAACCTTCTAACACAACCAAATTTGATTTCATCAAATTGACCAATAAAATGAGTTTAATTGTTGAAATTGAAGTTGGATTGAAGTTTCTACACCTTCATACGATTCAATGCACTTTAAATCGCACGATTTGGTGCTGGAATGAGCTCAAATGGAGCTTTATCGAAAAATTGGACTTAGAGAGAGAAAGCTTTGAAAGCTTACCGTTGAGGGCACGACGGTCCAAGCTTTCAATCTGGGTAGATAGATCTCATACTGAGGTTACTCCTAGGAACAAGAATTGTATCAATTGATGCCAAATTGAATGAGAATTTAGTCATTGAAGTTCTGGTGGTTTTCTCTCTAGCATCGATTGAAATTTACAAAGGGGAGCCAAATTGCCTTACCTTTTCGTTCTAATTCGGCTATAGACTGTGAAGGTGTTGGGAGGGTTTGGTTTGGCCTGAGAAGGGCTCGAATTAGCCAATTTCAGCTCGGCCAAATAGGGCAGTTGCGGTCCGCCGAAGCTGCTTCACTGTTCCATCACATCGGCGCTTCTCCGTCGATCGTCAGAGCAAATGAAGACTATAGGCGTGTAGCTGACTTCTCCCCAAATCCAATGAAATCGACCTCGCCTGGTTTGGCTCAGAAAAATGCCCAAGTTGGAGCTCTGGTTCGAATTTCACCACAAATTGGAGCAGTTGAGAGAGAATGGAGTTTTCACGTGTGGAGAGGATGAACTAGGAGGGGCTCTTCATATAGGAAGCTCGAGGACTTCTTGGCATTCGAATAATGCCTTAATGTCAATCATTCATTGCCTAAACTCCCTGGCTGGAGACTTTTCAGCTTCGTCGATGCTGCGCAATTTTTCGACGAGTGAGCAGTGTTATCAGACACTATTCCGAACCGGGTTCAAAGTTTAAATCAGCCGGTTTAGGCTTGATTCGACCGAATTTTTCAAAATTAAAATTTTCCAAATTTTCTAATCCACCTAGAAAAATGAATGTAGCATCTGGTTCAATAGTGGTTCAAACCGGTCCAAACCGGTTCAATCCGGTTTGATTTTCATCCCCAATTCATCCTAAAGTCCTTTTTCATGACTTTGGTGACTCTTTGGGTCACTTAGAATCCATAATTTTCTCGGTTTGCCCTATCTCTATTGGTTCCAGTTCATAAACCAACTCGGTTCATAAATCGATTCAATCTTATTTGGATTCAGTTCACCCGAATTGGTCTGGTTTTTCTCTCCCAATTTGTCCTAAGGTTCTTTCCCAAGGTTTATGAACCCTTTTGAGTCACTCGGGAGTTGTAAATTCTATAATTTGCACATTTCCTAATAATTGGGTTTGTGAACTAATTTGGTTTTCTCATTCGGTTTGACCAGTCCTTTTCTCAGTTTTCCTTAACTCCAAAGAGCGGGGTTTACATTTCTGGATGTTCAGTCCTTCATCTTCCTTACGGCCGGCATGTTCTATCCAGCGGCATCTTGTCTATACCAGACGCTCACACTCATGGCCATGCTGATGATGGTAGCCAAATCTGTGGGGTGTCCTAGTACTCCAATTCGGTCTCGTATGTCCCTGTTGAGATCGTCCACGAATTGTTGGCAGATATATGCCGGTCCAGCTAAGTTTGGAGCAAAAGTTCTTAGCTCATTAAATCTAGTCTCATACTCTAAGATGGTGTGGGATCCTTGTCGGAGCCGGAAGAATTCTTGCTTCTTCTCGTTGATCAGATGTGGAGCTAAGTATTCCTCTTAATACTTCTCCTCAAATTGCTCCTAGGTGGGTGTGGTGGTGTGCAGGCTCCTGATGTTGTCCCACAACCTTTTCGCACTAGCTTCCAAGAAGAACTCCGCCAGGATCACCATCTCCTTTGGTGGAATTCTAATTATTACTGTAAGTTTCTTAATGCTAGCCAACCAGTCCATAGTGACTCTAACATCCTTCTCGCTTGGGAACAACTTACATCCTAATTGACGGAGGATCTTGAGGTATTTGGGGATATCACTTATAGGAGGGATGTTGCTAGAAGTTGGATAGGATTGTACTTCCTTGGGCTCGACTTGGGAGTTGATGTTTACTTCTGGAGTGAGGTTGGGCCTTCCAAAAACTCAGGTGAAGTCTTCATATAGTCTTTGATGTTTCGAGCTTAGTCTAGGTGGACCCGTTGGGGCATTTATAGGAGTTTCTACAGGGAGAGGTTGTTGAGCAGTGTAAAAAACTATGACTCTTGTTCTCTTGGTTCCTCTCTTGGGAGCCATTTGAAATTTTTAGGATTTATTTCCCTTAGTTACTATGTTATATAGTCTTGATAATGCATTCGAGGAAACAAGCTTTGATACCACTCAAGTTGTCACGCCCTGACCCGGTTTGGTCAGATCCCCGTGAGCAACCTCCCACTCCCTTTAGTCCGAAAGGATTTCACCCTTCTAAAACTGCGAGGAGTAAGGCATCCTTCCTTCCTGACTTTCCTGGAATAGCATTATACAAAACTAATTATCTTAAAAATAGACATACCTATCTTACAAGGAGGTCTTTAAGTTTTGGTTTCCCCTTGTTTACCGGAAAGGTGTAAAAAGGGAGGGGGTGAATTCTACAACTCAGTGAATGGGTGTTGGGAGTGAGTTTTAATTAACAAAACAGCTTTAATTAGAGTGTGCCAAACTTCTTATTTCCATTTAGAATGTTCTTTTCTCAAATTTTGGTTTTCAAAACCTTTACCCCACCAAGGGTGACCTCTTCTTTTAAAATGATTTTTTTCTCAATTTTTAATCTTTTTCCAAAACATTTTTCCAAGGTTTACAAATTCTTTTTCCAAGGATTTCTCAAATCCTTTCCAAGGTGTTCAAACCTTTTTCAAATTTCCATATTGGGTGTGTTTCACAAAGAACACACACCCTTCATCAGGAAGGGTATATACATTCGTGAGATGCAGTTACGCCGACTACACCCACTTGTGGATCAGAGCGTCTTTACCATCCACCCTGATAGATGTCTCTAACTTCTACCCAAAGTCTAATTGAACATTTCAGATGTTCAACCCTCAAACCCAAAAATACTTTGTGTCCATATGAGGATGGAGACCTCATACCGACCCCACCTCGGTCTCATGCGCAAGAAGCAACGTCAAGCTTTCCGACTGCAGGCATGACAAACTACCCTTATCTCCACCATGTCATCCAGTAGACCTTAGGACGCATCACTACCCCTCTTGGACATCTTCATGGACTTGTACCTCAAGTGCATGCACAAACAATAGTTTTTTCACATATCCATTTATCTTTGGTGCAACTGGTCCAATGATTCCGACCCTCAACTCGACCTGCAGCTGTTTGTCTATACCGGTCCATCGACCTGGCCCTAACGCATTGCCGCTAGTCAATCGAGTGTGTCGGTCCTGTCTTGGTGCATGGTGAAATCACATAATTAATTCATTAAGATTTTTCAGGGCTTTCATAACTTAGGTTTGTTTACGACCTCCTGCTTGTGCCAACTGGCCATGGGCCCACTACACGTGATTTTCCAAAACCGAGCATTTAACCCCACAAGTTCTAAAACCAAGGCCTCTGGCCTATCTGAGTTGTTCTATCTACTGTCAAGAAGGTCTCTCAAAAACTTTAAGCATTGGCACACAAGTTAGGGGAGAGTACTTCTGACAAAAATGATTTTCACTACATTACACCAACTGGGTAAGATGATGCCTTTGCTTACAACCGTTAAGCGAGTTTATCCTTCCTTGTAGGAAGTCCATCATACCAACTGGATATGATCTCTACTTGCAACCGGTAAGTAGGTTTTAGCTCAGTTCCCACAATACTCCAACTAGGTGTAATGTCAAAATCTCACATATTAGTGGCTTTTCGTTTCTAAAATGCTCATCATCCCAATCAGGTATGATGTGAGTAAACCCACTCACTTGTTAATCATGACGTGTTCACCCTCAGTTGGTTTTCCATGTTGACGCGAGCTTCTCTTATTGGTGTTCCAATAACACTTATCCCTATACAAATTGTGCGGCCTTTTCACTTAAAGTTTGATATTTAGGTCCCTAAAGTTTATTTTTCCTAAGCTTTAGGTCCTTAATGCAAACCTTTGCCCAATTTGACTCCCAAAGTTGCCTAAATTTCCTTTGAGTCCTCATTTTACTCAAAATTATATTAGATGATCAAGTTTCCCAAATTTCTAATTTGGTCCCCAACTTTTTAAAAATTACCATTTTTCCCCTAATTTCCAAAAATGGCAAGTTGACCCCAAATGTTCCAAAAATTGACCAATTGCTCCTCCAACATCTTTTCCATGGCCAATTAGTCCTCAATTTTACGAAATCCCCAAATTTCCCCAAAATTTTCCCCTAGTTTCCCCTTTTCAAACTGGCCGAAATTGATTTCATCAAATTGACCATTCAATCTGAGTTAAGCTTCAATTGAAGGTATGGATCAGTTCCTATACTTACATACGATTCAATTAAGCTTTGAACGTCGTCATTTGGGTTTGAATTGAGCTCAAACAGAGTATCGCCGAAAAACTAAGCGTAGAGAGAGAAAGCTTCGAAAGCTTACCGTCAAAGATGCAACGGTTCTAGCTCTCTGTCTAGATAGGTAGCTCTCTTCTTGAGGTACCTTCTAGGATCAAGAATTCCTACAATTGACCCTGAATCGATGGAGAATTTTGTAGTTTCTCTCTCTAACTATGGCCAGCATCGACTGAGAAGGGCCAAATTGGCTTACCTTTCAGCTCAGTTGACGTCATATAAGGGTTGTAGGGATGTTGGGAGAACTTGTTTTGGCTGAAGGGCGGCAAAATTTGGCCAAATTCAACTCGGCCAAAATAGGGCGGCATTAGTTTGTCGAAGCTGCTTCACTATTTGATTCCACCGATACTTCTCCAGTGGTACTCAGATCGAACGGAGGTTGCTATAAGATAATTGACTTCCCCTAGAGTCTTAAGAATCTGACCTCGCCTTCTGAGGTTAGGAAAACTACCCAAGTCAGAGCTTTGGTTCGAGCTTCACTAGAAAATGGAGCAGTTGAGAGAGAATGTAATTTTCAGGTGTGATGAGGATGAATGGAGAGGAGCTCTTTTAATATGGAGCTCGATGATTCTCTGCCCGACCGTTTGGCATCTTGATGGCACTCACACATGAGCTGAAATGCCCTAAACAAAGGCAATTCATCTTCATCGTTGCTGTCCGTTCTTCTATCGAATGAATAGTGTCGTCATATGAAGGAAGAAGACGACACTGTTCCGAACTGGACTGGACCGGTCTAAACCGGGTTCAATGCTTAAATTGGTCGGTTCAGGCCCGATTCGACCTAGTTTTTCAAAATTAAAAATTTCTAAATTTATTCTCTATCCAATGGTGGCTTCAATTCCCCAATTTTAATATTTTAAGCCATCTAGAAAAAATGAATTTAGCAATCGATTCAATGATGGTTCAAACTAGTTCAATCCAGTTCAGATCCTGTTCACTTGAACTGGTCTGATTTTCTCTTCCAATTTGTCCCAAAGTCCCTTTCCAATGTTTTTATAACTCTTTAAGTCACTCAAAATTTGTAAATTTTCTAATTTACCCTCTCTCTAATGGTTGGGGTTTGTGAATCGGTTCTATTTTTTCCCTTGGGTTGACCAGTTCTTTCTCCGGTTTTCTTATCTTTAAGGGATGGGGTTTACATATCTGGTCTGCATATGATTTGAGCCCATATCAACCTTCTATTGGCCTCTGATTTGTTCTACCAGGCTAGTCTCACTGCGACCTAAGCCAATAGGCACTATCTTTCCCAATTTGAGTTGAGTTCTATCTTCAGTTTGCACATTTAATCTAATAGAAGCATATAAGTACTCTTTATATAGGCTACTCTCGTCTGGTACATCCGACTTACAGCATCAACAACCACATTGGCTTTACTAGGGTGATATTCAATTATTAAATCATAGTCTTTAACTAATTCCATCCATGTCCTTTTCCTCAGATTAAGCTCCTTTTGTGTTTGAGATACTTTGAACTCTTATGGTCTGTAAATATCCTACAAGTTACTCCATAAAGGTAGTGGCACTAAATCTTGTGCAAATACCATAGCAACCAACTTTAAATCATGTATACGATAGTTTACCCATGTGTCTTTAATTTTCTTGATGCATAAGCTATCACTCTTCCTTTTTGCATTAAAATGTGCCCTAATACTCACCCATAGGCATCACTGTATACATTGTATTCTCCTTTTAATTGAATGGATAATGTCAGCACAAGTGTAGTTGTAAGATGTGACTTTAATTATTGAAATATATTTTCACATTTCTCATCACACTTATAAATTATCTCTTTTTTATAAGCGTGTCAGTGGGGCAACAATCTTTGAGAAGTCCTCCACATACTTTCGATAATACCTAGCTAGTTCCAAGAAACTTCTAATCTATGTCAGATTGGTGGGTGTTTTCTACGTTGATATCGCCTTTACTTTAGTAAGATCCAACTTAACTCCTTCTTTGGAAATAATATGTCATAAGAAACCCACTTGTTGCAACCAAAATTCACACTTTGAGAATTTGTAGTGTCTATTCTCCTTCAGGATATTTAATTTGATCCCTAGATGCTCTTCATGCTCTTCCTTTGTTCGTGAGTAGATGAGTATTTCATCTATAAATATTATCACAAACTCATCCAAATAGGGTTGGAATACTTGGTTCATCAATTTCGTGAAGGTCGTCGGAGTATTTGTTAATCCGAAGGGCATAACCCTAAATTCATAATGTCAATATCGTGTCCAGAATGTCGTCTCCCAAATATCTTCCTATTTATCTTGAGTTGGTGGTATCCGAATTGCATATATAATTTAGAGAAGTAGGCAGCTCCTTTCAGTTGATCAAATAGATTATCCACTCTATGAAGGGGATACTTATTCTTGATTGTTACTTGGTTCAGATTCTAGTAGTCTATACACAGTCTCATGCTCCCATAATTTTTCTTTATGAATAATACTAGAGTGCCCATGGAGATTGATTGGGTTGTATGAAGCCTTTCTCAAGTAGCTCGTCCAATTGTTCTTTTACCTCTATGTAAGCTATATGATAGGGTGCTTGAGATATTGGATGGGTTATGAGTATAACCTCGATGGAGAAATCTAGTTTATGGTATAGGGGTAGTCTGAGTAGTTCTTCTAGAAATATTTCAGGAAAATATTTTACTATTGAAATTTGGTTTGGACATTTCTTCATATGGGCTTCGCTTATTACCATGGCTAGAAAAGATTCATGTCCTTTTTGCAGCATACCTTAAGCCTTGATGTAAGACACCAGGTATAGCCCTTCTCCACTCTTGTTCCCATAAATCACCACTCCTCTGGTTTCTAGTGTATGAAAGGTAACAAGTTTGTTTTTACAATCAACCTTTGTATGGAATAGTGATACCTAGTCCATCCCTAGAATCACTTTGACTTCCTTTATTGGTAATGGAATTAGATTGGCCTTTAACTTTGTTCTCATAATCTTCACTTCATAGCCTTTCAAAACTTTTTCTGTAATTGTCTCTTCCCCCAAAGGTGTGATGATAGTGATTGTTAGTTTAAGTAGAGTTAGCTCCTTGGAAACTTTTTGGATTAGGGCATCCTTGATAAAAGATCAATCAGCTCCATGGTCAATAAGGGCAAATGTTTCTCTTCCAAATAATTGAATGTATGCTTGTTGAATGAGTTGAAAGATCATTATAAGGTAAAATATAAATATTTATTATAAAATTCTAGACATACCAAACGGCGGACTGCACTTATGCTGCCTAGGTCGTCCAATAGCCCTTGGAACCACCACTACCCCATATTGGGCATCTCGATGGTCTCGTATCTCATGCATGCACAATCAAGTAATTTTATTCATTATGGCCATTATCTTTGGCCTACTAGCCCAAGGGTTCGTTGGCTCAGCTTCGACCCCATGCACACTAGCCCAACGAGTTCAACGACTCGACTTCAACTTAGTAACTACCTGGCCCAACAAGCCCAATGACATGATCTTGGCTCAGTGGGTGAAATATGCAATTTATCCATTTTAAAAATCTTGATGGACTCGTATTAATAAATTCTCAACAAGTTTATTCTCATGACCATCAGCCTTAAGTCCACTTGTATCATCTAACCCAAGTCCCAAAATTATCTCCCAAATAGTTTAAGTTGAGTCACCTTGTCAGGGGAGGCTAATTCCACGAAAACTATTTTCAGAGAAAAACCATCGTCCCAATTGGAACTGATGTTGTAAATTTCCCACTCACCCGGTAGTCGCGACGTGTTTGCCCGACTAGGTTCCAATCCGTGGTACATTCTCCGACGCAGGTCCTTGCGGGGTCCGTCCTACAGGATCTAGGCTTCTAATTCTTCATAACTAAAACTCAAATTCTAACTTTTCTAGAACATCATAATTTTCCCCAATTTTTAGAGAATTTGTAAATCTCCCTAAAATTTTCCAAAATTACTGAAATGCCCCTATTTCTCGAAAGTTGCCAATTTGGCCCTTATAATCCTTTAAAATAACCAATTGGCCCTAAATTCCTCATTTTTGCCAATTGAACCTCAAATTTCAAAGAATTTCACAAAAGCCCCCAATTTTTGAAAAATTCCCAAATCGTTCTCAATTCTTCCCCCAATGTAAGCTTTTGGATACCGATTCTTACCTTATCCAATTGACCACCTAAACTTCGTTAATTTCTTCCTCTGATGCTTCTATTCACTTCCTCTAGCTTACCACGATCTTCCTGCACTTCGAATTTTTGAAATTAGCTTAGTTTTGAGCTCCATCGGAGCTTCGTCGAAAAATAGACTTAAAGAGAGAGCTTCTCGTTCTTACCAATGGAGGGATGGTTGTTTGAGCTTTGAGTTCATGAAGTTAGCCCTCATTGGAAGGATCCTCAAGGAATCGAAGTTCGCCCCAATTGATGTCCTAGGTTGGGGAATTTTGTCCGAATATTCCCACAACTTTCTCTCTCTATGAAAGTTAGACTCAAGCGAATTGAGGGTCAAGTGGCCTACCTGTGAACTAGAAAAGGTCGGAAAGCACCTCAGGGAAGTTGAGTGAGGTTGATCCTAGTTGTAGGAGGACAAAGATGCTATGATTTCAGCCATTAAAAAATTCAGGTTTTTCCATTATTTCTTAATTACTGTTGTGTAATCACCCAACACACATCCCTAATCATGAAGGTTACACACATTCGCAAGTCAGTGTCACTACTGAACCCGCTAGTGGCTTTAGTGCGACTTTTCCTGTCACCCGAATAGAAGTACAACCACTTCTACCTTGGGAATGAGTGGATGTACGCGACATCCAACCCACAATCCAGAAATCACTTCTTCGTGTCTGTATGAGGACAGAGAACTCATAATGTCCCCACCTCGGTCTCATGCGCTTGGTGCTACTCCAAATTTCACACAGACAACTAGAACAACGAACTGCACTTATAGCCACCAGGACGTCCAGTGCCCTTAGGACGCATCACTACCCCTCATGGGTGTCTTGATGATCTCGTACTCACAGTGCATGCACAAACAATGTTTTCTCATATTGCCATATAATATGTGGTGCCACTGGTCTAACGGCCCTGACTCTCAACTCAACCCACAATTGTTTGTCTTGACTAGTCCGTCGACCTGTCATGTCGCACTACCGCTAGTTGACTGAGCATGTCGGTCCTATCTTAGTACCACGGCCAAACAATTCACTTATTAAGTTTTATGGCACATATATCATGTTCGTTTACGAGCTCCTACTTGTGCCAACTGGCCTTGGGCCCACTGTACGAGATTTTCAAAATCGGGCATTTAGCCCTCAAGTTCCAAAACCGAGGCCCCGGCCTATCAGAGCTATTCGAGCTCCCGTCGAAAAGGTCTCCCAAATTGTTTAAGCATTGGCACACAGTCAGGGGAGAGCACTTCCGACAAAACATATGTTTTTTCTATCCATTATATCGCCTGGGTATAAGGACACCTCCATTCATAACCAATGAATGGGTTTTCAACTTCCATCGAGGAAGTCTCATCATACCAACCGGGTATGATCTACTTACAATCGGTAAGTAGTTTTTCCGCATGATTTTCACATCACTTCCTCTAAGTAGTGATGTTTAAAATACCACTTAATAGTGGGTTTTCATACCGAGGTACTTATCATTCCCAACCGGGTATGATATAAAATTTCCACTCATAACCGGTAAGTGGTTTTTAATTTCAAGTCGTGCTCATCATCCTAACCGGGTATGATGTTAGTAAACCCACTCACCCGTTAATGCCGTGAATTCAACTAGACTGGTTCTTGTTATTCATGCGAGCTTGTCCTTGATGGCGTTCCCGGTACTTCGTGTTCCTACACGATATGAACTTCTTGGTTCATTATCCTTCGGCCTAATCGCCTTCATTCATTCCAAATGAATGAGAAAGTCAAACTTTCATTTATTTGCAATTAGGTCCCTAAAGTTATTTCTCTTTAACTTTAAGTACCAAATGCCGGTTTTTTCCTCAAATTGAGTCCCGAAACTTCTAAAATTTATCATACAACCTCAATTTATTCCATTTCACAAAAAGGGGATTAATTTCTCAAATTTCCAATTTGGTACTCCAACTTTTCCAAAATTATCATTTTGCCCTTCATTTACAAAAATGGTAAGTTTTGCCACAAAAATTCTAAAATTTCTCAATTCGTCCTCCAACATTATTTTCATGTCCAATTGGCCCTCAATTTCATAAAATTTCATTTTAGTCTTTTGAATTTCAAAAATCCCCAATTTTTCCCCAATTCCAACTTCTTAACACAGCTGAATTTTATTTAATCAAATTGACCCAGCAAACATTTCCAATTGTTGAAATTAAAGTTGAAATTGAGTTTCTACATGTTCATACGATTCTTTAGAAATGTGAATCGCAAGCTTTAACGTCTGGACGAGCTCAAACGGAGCTTCGCCGAAAAATGAACTATAGAGAGAGAAAGTTTCGATTACTCACCGATGAAGGCACGGTGGTCCGAGCTTTTGATTTTGGCTGATAGCTCTCGTCCTGAGGTTCATCCTAAAATCAAGAATCGCATCAATTGATGCGGAATTGGATTAGAATTTCATCATTGAAATTCGATCGACTCTCTCTCTCTAGCACTAATAAAAAATTGTAAAGGGAAGCCGAATTGGCTTACCTTTCGGTCCTAATTCGATCGTGGAAAGGCTGAGAAAGTGTTGGAAGGGCTTGGTTTGGCCTGAGGAGGGCTTGAAATGGTCGATTTCAGCTTGTACGAAATAGGGCAGCTTCGGTCCGCCGGAGCTGATTCACTATTCCATCATGTCGGTGCTTCTCCAACAATTCTCGGATTGACTGAAGAAAAAAAATCAAACTTCCCAAGAGGTCACCCATTCTCACACTACTCTCAAGCAAGCACACTTAACTTCAAAGTTCTTATGGATTCTTGTTCACATAAACCAATTTGGATTTTCTCTTTTGATTTGTCTTAAATTTCTTTTCCAAGGTTCAATGAACCCTTTGGATCACCCGGAAGTTGTAAATTTCCAAATTGCTTGTTCCCAAATGATCGAGTTTGTAAATCGGCTCGGTTTTCTTACTCGGGTTGACCAGTTCTTTCCCGATTTTCCTTAACTCAATAGTGCGGGGTTTATAACTCTGCCCTCCTTTTAGGAGTTTTGTCCCCAAAACTTATTTCGCAACCTTGCATGAGGAACCATTTTCTTTCATGTCCATTTGTTGTTTTCTTAACATGCAAACTCTTCTCTTGTTCTTTCAATTAGTCCTTTTTACATCCTTCACTTAAGGAATTTATTTTCCTTTATATTATTTACTTCCTCCATGGAGTTTATCATAACGAGACATACCTTACTTCAGGGTATATTCTTAGATTTATATCTTTATTTGCTTAGAGCACATTCTTTCCTTCGAGGTTCTATACTCAAGATTGGTAATTCTAAGATACCTAACCATTCCCGTGTCTATTTAACCCCTTGGTCGTTGAAACCTTTATCTCAATGTTCTTTTGGGTGTTACGTACTTGTTTCCACAGTTTTTTTTATTATCACTTTTTCGTCCTATTTTGACCCTTCCTCCATTCGTTTTCTATTATAACTTCGGTCCAAATTTTTATATTTGACCTCGTCATGCTTATTAGCCGACTCTTCCTTACTTTGAGTCATATTCTCCTCGGGGTTATTGGGCTTACATACCCCTTACAGGATGGCATTTTCTAGGACCAATCTAGAACATCTCTTGAGGGTCTCTCTTAGCTTTTGTTTTTTTTACCTTTCAAGGATCATATAACTTCATCCCTATTTTCTTTTGCTAGCATTCCTCAACTATCCTTTTTACCTTTACTCCTCAAATCTTGTAGGCACATCTTTTATGCTCTATTTTCATCCTTATTCGTACCCAGTACCTGTCTATTTCTTTAGAGAGCGTACAAATCTTCCTTTTTTCAGGATCATTATGGAAGAGGCTTGCCTATTCCTTTCTTGGCTTGAGTTTAGCCGTTAATTGGCCTTTAGTTCTTTTAAGGATTTCTTGCATCCTTCTTTTCCCGAGTATTTGACCTTTTCGCCTCTCTCTTCTTTATCGAAACTTACATTATGGCTTTCCTAAGTATTTGTTTGTTAACTGCTTTGCCTCCACCATTTGTTTGGTCTAAGTTTCTTAGGGCAGCTGTTTCTTGAATCCTCCTGTCCTTAACATCCATCTCACTGACCTTTTTAGGGTGTAGTCCTTTCTACCTCCCAATCTTTCTCAGGGTGTCATTTATTCTCCTTGACCCTATTTGGCTTCATTACTTTTTCCAAGGTGATTCATTCCAATACATCTCGTTATTTGGATCTATTACTCTTCCAAGGCAGGTCATAATTGGCCTCCAATACATCCTTCCATCAAGAAGTTTCTAACGGTGGGTCGGTGCCTTGCACTTCATGTTATGTCCATCTGCCAATCCAATGATTCCTTCAAGGTACTTAGTTGTATGCATCCCTCCAGAGTTCCCTTTCCCAGTGTATTCCTTCTCTTCTTCACTCTCATTGTGCCATTCTCTAGAGTTTCCAGAGGACGTTTCTCTGTGTTTGCCCTTATGAGAGGGTTCTAGATATACTTCCCATGTAGCTTATCCCTATTCTTGAGGTATCTTTCTCGGGTTGTCCTTCTTAAGAAGAAATTTAAATTTTGCATTTTCCTCGTCATTTCTTAACCTCTTGGTGAACGCTTACTTAGCCAGCTCTATGGTTTCGGTCTCCAGTCCATCGTGGCCTTTGAGGAGTTATTGCCCTGAATTTATGAGGTGTGAAACACCCCTTCTTTCCTTACACCTATAATAGTTTATCTTGGTACTTGTCCTTAGTAGGGTTGGGCACTTCTTCAAGTAATATCTCAATCGTTCATACTTGTAATAGGTTATTCCTTTACATGGATTATTCTGGTCCCTTCTTTCCTTTGAGTAGGGCATTTCCAGGGTTACTATTAGTTTGGTGCTCTATCATTCTTTGAGTCTGATCACTTTTATAGTTTTCTTTATGAATCTCCTTTGCTAAAGGGTCATGGTAAGAGTCTTCCTAGGTTTCTTAATTCCCTGATTCATCTTCCATAACATGGATGTAACTTTTCCTTAGCTTCCAAGATAGTGTGGCTTTGCTTTATTTTCCTTAGGCCATATTTCCAACAAGTTTGCATCATTAGGAGAGAGAGTTTTGAGAATTTGAGAATTTTATTAACAAGCAGATACAAAAGATTAGGATTTCAGTTTGATCTTTTGACATTTCAGCCCGGTCTCAAGCATTTGGAAAGCTTCTAGGGTTGTCTCCCTACGGAGGTAGGGTGTTGAGTAGAGCCATTCCAAGTTTTCTTGGTTCCTCTCTAGGGAGCCATCTGAAAATTTTAGGATAAATCCTATTAGTTATTATATTTTCTAGTCTTGATTATGTATTCGAGGAAATAGGCTCTGATACCACTCTAGTTGTCACACCCCGACCTGGTTTGGTCAGATCTCCATGATCAACCCGCCACTCTCCCGATTTACTAAAGGGTTTCCCCTTATATTATAAACCGTAAAGAGTAAGGCATTATTTAGACCTACACCTTTTTCCAGGAATATCATAAATTAAAATTGCATAGTAATTTAAATTAATCGTACCTGTCTTGTAGCCGTTTAATTGCACAAGTCTTTTAGGGTACAATTTTCTGGGACTTCCTAAAAGGGGTATAAGGGAGGGGCTGAGTACAACTACTTAGTGAATGGTATTCAAATCTTTTAAATTTCAAGAAAAGTATTTATATGGAATGTACCAGAATCCTTTCTTTTCAAAAATCCCTTCATTAAAAAAAATTCAGGTTTTTCCATTATTTCTTAATTACCGGTGTGTAATCACCCAACACACATCCTTCATCATGAAGGTTACTCACATTCGCAAGTCAGTGTCACTACTAAACCTGCTAGTGGCTTCGGAGCGACTTTTCCTGCCACCTGGATAGAAGTACGACCACTTCTACCCTAAAATGAGTGGATGTAAGCAACATCCGACCCACAATCCTGAAATCACTTCTTCATGTCCGTATGAGGACAGAGACCTCATCCTATACCCATCCCAATCTCATGCGCTTGGTGCTACTCCAAATTTCGCACAGACAACTGGAACGACGAACTACCCTTATTGCCTCCAGGTCATCCAATGCCCTTAGGATGCATCACTACCCCTCATGGGTGTCTTGATGATCTCGTACTCATAATGTATGCACAAATAATGTTTTCTCATATTGCCATGTAATATGTGGTGTCACTGGTCAAACGGTCCCGACTCTCAACTCAACCTGCAGTTGTTCATCTTGACTGGTCCGTCGATCTGTCATGTCGCACTACCGCTAGTTGACTGAGCATGTCGGTCCTATCTTGGTACCATGGCCAAACAATTCACTTATTAAGTTTTATGGCACACATATCATGTTCGTTTACGAGCTCCTGCTCGTGCCAACTAGCCTTGTGCCCACTTTACGAGATTTTCAAAATCAGGCATTTAGCCCACAAGTTCCAAAACCGAGGCCCCCAGCCTATCAGAGCTATCCGAGCTCCCGTTGAGAAGGTCTCCCAAATTGTTTAAGCATTGGCACACAATCAGGGGACAACACTTCCGACGAAACATATGTTTTTTCTATCCATTATATCGCCCAGGTATAAGGACACCTCCATTCATAACCGATGAATGGGTTTTCAACTTCCATCGAGGAAGTCTCATCATACCAACCGGGTATGATCTACTTACAATCGGTAAGTAGTTTTTCCGCATGATTTTCACACCACTTCCTCTAAGTAGTGATGTTTAAAATACCACTTAATAGTGGGTTTTCATACCGAGGTACTTATCATTCCCAACCGGGTATGATATAAAATTTCCACTCACAACCGGTAAGTGGTTTTTAATTTTAAGTTGTGCTCATCATCCTAACCGGGTATGATGTTAGTAAACCCACTCACCTGTTAATGTCGTGAATTCAACTAGATTGGTTCTTGTTATTCATGCGAGCTTGTCCTTGATGGCGTTCCCAGTACTTCGTGTTCCTACACGATATGAACATTTTGGTTCATTATCCTTTGGCCTAATCTCCTTCATTCATTCCAAATGAATGAGAAAGTCAAACTTTCATTTATTTGCAATTAGGTCCCTAAAGTTATTTCTCTTTAACTTTAAGTACCAAATGCCGGTTTTTTCCTCAAATTGAGTCCCGAAACTTCTAAAATTTATCATACAACCTCAATTTATTCCATTTCACAAAAAGGGGATTAATTTCTCAAATTTCCAATTTGGTACTCCAACTTTTCCAAAATTATCATTTTGCCCTTCATTTACAAAAATGGTAAGTTTTGCCCCAAAAATTCTAAAATTTCTTAATTTGTCCTCCAACATTATTTTCATGCCCAATTGGCCCTCAATTTCATAAAATTTCCTTTTAGTCCTTTGAATTTCAAAAATCCCCAATTTTCCCCCAATTCCAAGTTCTTAACACAGCTAAATTTGATTTCATCAAATTGACACATCAAACATTTTCAATTGTTGAAATTAAAGTTGAAATTGAGTTTCTACATGTTCATACGATTCTTTAGAAATGTGAATCGCAAGTTTTAACATCGGGACGAGCTCAAACGGAGCTTCACCGGAAAATGAACTATAGAGAGAGAAAGCTTCGATTACTCATCGGTGAAGGCACGACGGTCCGAGCTTTCTATCTGGGCAAATAGCTCTCGTCCTGAGGTTCATCCTAGAATCAAGAATTGCATCAATTGATGCGGAATTAGATTAGAATTTCATCATTGAAATTCAGTCGACTCTCTCTCTAGCAACCGATTGAAAATTGTAAATAGGAGCCGAATTGGCTTACCTTTCAGTCCTAATTTGGTCGTGGAAAGGCTAAGGAAGTGTTGGGAGGGCTTGGTTTGGCCTGAGGAGGGCTTGAAATGGCCAAATTCAGCTTGGACGAAATAGGGTAGCTTCGGTCTGTCGGAGTTGCTTCACTATTCCATCATGCCAACGCTTCTCCAATGATTCTCGGATTGACTATAGTTTGCTATCAGATAGCTGTCTTCTTCCCAGTTCTAAAGAGCCCGACCTTTGTTTAAGTCGAAGCTCTAGTTCGAGCTTCACTGGGAAATGGAGCAGTAGAGAGAGAGAGAGAAGTGTTTAGGTGTGAGGAGAATGAATGGGGATGACCTCTTTATATAGGTGTAAAAATCGTGTATTAAATGGGAGAGATTTATTACTAGTATAAATATTGGCATAAATTATTGGTATTAATTCCAATAAATTTCGGTATTAAATGAAATTATTGGTATTAATTACAATAATTAAAGATATATTAATTTATGGCTATTTATGATGAGGGTATGTTCACAAAAAATGTTTTGACCGAAATTTCGGATTACAAAAAAAATCATACTTCCCAGGAGGTCACCCATCGTCTCACTACACTCGGGCAAGCATGTTTAACTTCAAAGTTCTTATGGATTCTTGTTCACCTGAACCAATTTATTTTTTCTCTTCTAATTTGTCTTAAATTTCTTTTCCAAGTTTTAATGAACCCTTTGAATCACCCGGAAGTTGTAAATTTTCAAATTGCTTGTTCCCCAATGATGGGGTTTGTAAACCGGCTCGGTTTTCTTACTCGGGTTGAACAGTTCTTTCCCGATTTTCCTTAACTCAAAAGTGTGGGGTTTACAATTTTACTCACACCCTAACACTTCTCTCTCTCTCTCTCTCTCTCTCTCTACTGCTCCATTTCCTGGTGAAGCATAAACTAGAGCTTCGACTTGAACATTTTTCTTAACCTCGAAAGGAGAGGTCGGGCTCTTTAGAACCGGGGGGAAGTTAGCTTTCTGATAGCAAATTCTAGTCAATCTGAGAATCACTGGAGAAGCACCGACATGATGGAACAATGAAGCAGCTCTGGCAGACCGAAGCTGCCCTATTTCAGCCGACTTGAAATTGACCATTTTGAGCCCTTCTCAGGCCAAACCAAGCCTTCCCAACACTTTCTCAGCCCTCCCACGACCCAATTAGGACTGAAAGGTAAGCCAATTCGACTCCCCTCTACAATTTCCAGGCGGTGCTAGAGAGAGAACTGGAAGAATTTCAATAATGAAATTCTTACTCAATTCGGCATCAATTGATGCGATTCTTGATTCTAGGATGAACCTCAAGATGAGAGACCGTCATGCCCTCACCGGTGAGAAATCGAAACTTTCTCTCTCTATAGTCTATTTTTACGGTGAAGCTCCGTTTGAGCTCGTACTGGCGTTAAAATCTGTGATTTAAAGTTTCTTAGAATCATATGAATATGAAGGAACTCAATTTCAACTCCAATTTCAACAATTAGAGGTGTTTGATCAGTCAATTTGATGAAATCAAATTCGGCAGTGTTGTAGAGTTGACATTGGGGGAAAATTGGGGATTTTCGAAATTCAAATGACCAAAATGCAATTTTATGAAATAGAACCTCTTTTCTTATCGTATCCAAATCAAATTAAAAACTTGATTAATTCATTTTTTTATGAGTTGATAAAATTAGTAGCTCATAAACAAATTAAGATTATTGTATATACAAACTATAAATGAGTAGCATTATTCTTACTAATTGGTAAAATTTATTTATTGAATTGTAAAAAGAAAAATAAAAGGATAGAAGGTTCTGTTATATGGTAAAAAAATTCATTCATTTCCGTTATTTCACGAGAAGGAAAAAAAAAAAAAAAGAAAACAGTGGGTCCGTTGAATTTCAAGTAGTTAGCTTCACCAATAAGATATGAAGACTTACTTTACATTTGGAATTACAAGTAGTTAGCTTCACCAATAAGATATGAAGACTTACTTTACATTTGGAATTACACAGAAAAGACTATTTATCTCAAAGAGGTCTACGTAAAATCCTGGGAAAACGGCAACGGCTTCTATCTTATTTGTCAAAGAAAAATAAAGTACATTATAAAGAATTAATTAGTCGGCTGGATATTCGAGAATCAAAAACTCGTTAAATTTAAAAGTCACTTGAATTATTTGATTTACTAGATCTTGAATTTTGATGAATTTCTTTTCGTTTTCAGCAATTCATGAAAGAATGAATCGAGGAATAACCTATGAATATAACAACTACATGAAAAAACCTCATGATAGTCAATATGGAACCTCACCACCCATCAATGCATGGTGTTCTTCGGCTCATCCTTACTCTAGATGGTGAAGATATTATTGATTGTGAGCCGATATTGGGTTATTTACATAGAGGGATAGAAAAAAGTGTGGAAAACAGAACAGTTATACAATATTTGCCTTATGTAACACGTTGGGATTATTTAGCGACTATGTTCACAAAAGCAATAACTGCAAATGGACCCGAACAGTTGGGGAATATTCAAGTACCTAAAAGAGCAAGTTATATCAGAGTTATTATGTTAGAGTTGAGTCGTATAGCTTCTCATCTCTTATGGCTTGGCCCTTTTATGGTAGATATTGGTGCATAGACTCCTTTTTCTATATTTTCTGAGAAAGAGGATTAATATATGATCTATTTGAAGCTGCCACTGGTATGAGAATGATGCATAATTATTTTCGTATAGGAGGAATAGCAGCCGATCTACCTCATGGATGGATAGATAAATGTTTAGATTTTTGTGATTATTTTTTAATAGCAATTTTTGAATACCAAAAACTTATTACACGGAATCCTATTTTTTTAGAACGAGTTGAGGGGTAAGCATTATTGGCAGAGAAGAAGCAATAAATTGGGGTTTATCAGGACCGATGCTACAGGCTTCTAGAATCCAATGGGATCTTCGTAAAGTTGATTGTTATGAATGTTACGCCGAATTTGATTGGGAAATCCATGGCAAAAAGAAGGAGATTCATTAGCTCATTTTTTAGTCTGAATCAGTGAAATGACAGAATCTATAAAAATTATTCAACAGGCTCTGAAAGGAATTCCTGGGCGACCCTATGAGAATTTAGAAATTCGATACTTTGATAGAGAAAAGGTTCCAAAATGGAATGATTTTGAATATTGATTCATTAGTAAAAAAAACCTCCTCCATCTTTGAATTGCCGAAGTAAGAACTATATGTAAGAGTTGAAGCCCCAAAGGGGGAATTGGGAATTTTTTTTAATATGAGATCAAAGTGATTTTCCTTGGAGATGGAAAATTCGCCCACCCGGATTTATCAATTTACAAATTCTTCCTCAGTTAGTTAAAAGAATGAAATTGGCTAATATTATGACAATATTAGGTAGCATAGATATCATTATGGGAGAAGTAGATCATTAAAATGATAATTGATACAACAGAAGTACAAGATATCAATTCTTTTTCCAGATTGGAATCCTTCAAAGAGTTCTATGGAATCATATGGATGCTTGTACCTATTTTGAGTCTTGTATTGGGAATTACAATAGGTGTACTCATAATTGTGTGGTTAGAAAGAGAAATATCTACAGGAATACAACAACGTATTAGGTCGGAATATGCTGGTCCCTTAGGAATTCTACAAGCTCTAGCCGATGGGACAAAATTAATTTTCAAAGAGAACATTCTCCCATCTCGAGAGGATACTCATTTATTCAGTATAAGACCTTCCATAGCAGTTATATCCATTTTACTAAGTTATTCAATAATTACTTTTAGTTATCACCTTGTTTTATCCGATCTCAATATTGGTGTTTTTTTATGGATTTCCATTTCAAGTATTGCTCCCATCGGACTTCTTATGTCAGGATATGGATCAAATAATAAATATTCCTTTTTAGGTGGTGTACGAGCTGCGGCTCAATCAATTAATTATGAAATTCCATTAACTCTTTGTGTATTATCAATATCTCTACGTGTCATTCGATTAAACATAAACTTTTCTTTCCTTCTTTCTTTTTAGTAAAGAAATTGAATAGATATATCTTCATTTTTTTATTCATTATTTAGGTTAGTGAACTAAATCAAATAGTTATATGAGTGAAAGAAAATAGCTTCTAAATTAGCAGTAAAAAAATTAAGTCTCATCTCCTATGTACAATAATTTAAAAAAAATAAAAATAAACAAGACCTTTATCCCCAAGATCGGTGGATTAATTAGCCAAGCTTGAAGCGGGCTCAAAAGCTCAACCAACCATATATAGTTTTTATTATCCTATGTAGTACTATAATGGACCATTGAGTAAAAATGAGTGGATAATTAGGAACACAAAAATAAATAAAAGATTAGTAATGGAGATTTTTATGTAAATTATACAAAAGGGTATTTTTCATAACATAAAAAGAATACTAATTGGGGCTTTATGTTGGTAGAAATGATCCAGCAGTACTCCTCATGACTTCGATCTAGAATGCTCCTATCCACATATTAAAAAAAAATTACTATTGGTAACGAAATAATCCTTTTTTTAAAACTCCCTTTTCAAGAAAAAAGAATAGAAACAAAAAAAATCTTTTTTTTTCATATATATTCATAGAGATATTATGTCATGATTCATAAAATACTGAATTTTATAATTTTTTTTCGTAATCGAAAAGGATTAATTGAAATATCTATTCATATTTCTACGAGGAGTATTTTATTGAAGGATTATATTATTACTCACAACAAAAAAAAATTAAAATTATTGAGGAATAAGATCAATTTAGAAGTGTTTGTTAGTTATTATTATAGCATTTAGCAACAAAATTTCATTGGTTTAATTTAGGATCTTTCAATATTCTTAGATTTTACATAAATATACATTTTTTTACTTTCTATCTAATATAGATATATTGAAAGATATATAAAAGATATATGAATATATTATTTTTACAAATACATAATTTGGACTCCACTATAACTATAAAATATATATCATCATATAGACTTAATTATTATGTATATTGATCCATATCAATTAATGCCTACAATAGATACTCATACAAATAAATAGTGTGCGAGGAACTGGTGACACGAGGATTTTCAGTCCTCTGCTCTACCAGCTGAGCTATCCCGATCATTACTTAGGCATCATCGTCATAATTTTACTAGACGACTTGGTTCTATTTCAATTAAAAGACGAAAAACGTATTCAAAGTCTTAGTTGGGCCATCGTCTTTCTTGGATTAAAAAAAAAAAGAAAAAGACTTTTAAAATTTTAGTACAAGTCAAGTAATGATATTACTGATTATAAATCATTCAAATGGAAATTTCTTGCTAAAACTAAAAGATGTTATTTTGCACGTATATCATATACAATACTAGACTAGACCTGTGTTAATAGAAAAAAGAATATCTGCTTACATACCCTTATAAAAAAATAGAATAAATAAGAAATATAACAAATTTTGAACTGATAATAAAAAAAAAAAATAAGATAATTCAGATAATATAATTATAGTTAAGAAATAAAAGGGTCCTAGATAGAGGGACTTGAATCCTCACGATTTCTAAGGTCGACGGTTCTATAAATTTCGTTGTTGTCGGTATTGAGATGTAGAATGGGACTCAATATTTATTCTCGTCCAATTAATTAGTTTTTAAAAAGATTGACCGCGGAAAAAGTGATTTAATCAATTAATATTCGATTCTTTTTTTTAGAATTGATTCACAATAATTCTTTTATTTTTTATATAAAAAATAGTGGCTCACGCCATCATTAATCTCAAATGATTAATCATGAATACCTATATATATAAGTTTATCTTTCATTCTTTCGAGAGTTTCGATATAAGAATTCTTTTAATAAGGGAACGCGATCAACCCATTTGTTAGAACAGTTTCGGTTAAATCTCTACATCTATCCTTTTTTATTCTCGCTTTCGAAACACTTGGTGTTGGTTTTCGTAAAAAAAATAGGATTTGGCTTAAAAATAGATTTCTGCGGAACAAATCAATATTCGAACCTTTTTTTGTATATTTATATATATAAATAAAAAAGATTCGGATATTGATCCAATTCATCTCCTAATTATTTGGAGTACAATACTTCCGTGGATTTCGCTTAATTTATCATTTAGTTCAGTTTTATTTTAGGTTTTATTCGGACCTAATTTATCATTTAGTTCAGTTTCACTTAATTTATCATTTATGTTGCATTACCAAGGACCTCGTTTCAAAAAAATACGCCGTCTAGGGCTTTACCCGAACTAACTAGTAAAAGGCCTAGGGTCTTAAGTGATCTAAGAAACCAATCACGCTCTGGGAAAAAATCTCAATATTGTATTCATTTAGAAGAAAAATAAAAGTTGTGTTTTCATTATGGTCTTATAGAACGAGAATTACTAAAATATGTTCGTATCGTCGAAAAAAGCCAAAGGGTCAACAGGTCAGGTTTTACTACAATTACTTGAAATGCATTTGGAGAAGATCCTTTCTCGATTGAGTATGGCTTCGTCTATTACTCAAGCCCGCCAATTAGTTAATTATAGACATATTTTAGTTAATGTTCATATAGCAAATATACTAAGTTATCACTGCAAATCGTGAGATATTATTACAGCGAGGAATGATAAAAAATCTAAAGCTATGATTCAAAATTATCTTAATTCATCCCTGAGGAAGTGCCAAAACATTTGACCTTTCAACCATTCCAATATAAAGGATTAGTCAATCAAAAAATAGATAGTAAATGGGTCGATTTGAAAATAAATGAATTGCTAGTCATAAAATACTATTCTCGTCATACTTAAACATAACTAAAATAAAGGAAGGGCTTGGATAATTTTACCGCTTTTCCATCTAAGAAAAAGGGGACACAGGGTAATAGGCCTATACGAGTATTTTTGTTCTCTCATTCATATTTCATAGATTGATATATTGTGGTCAGTAACATTGGTAAATTTAAAGGTGCGGAAAGAGAGGGATTCGAACCCTCGGTAAACAAAAACCTACATACCAATTTCAATGCTACGCCTTGAACCACTCGGCTATCTCTCTTCCATAATGATTATGTCCTAGCAACTAAGTGAATAGCGAGTCATTCATACTCAATTCTTAGTTAAATAGTTTTGGATAAAGAATTTTCATTTAATAACGACCTTTCCTTCAAGCCTAGTGGATAAGGATAATCCTTTTTTTTTTATTAATGAGTATGTTTTTATGTTATTTCGTACTGTGCAATTCCTCTCTTTGTGGTATTATTTTCACATTCTCACGATAGGTATTCAAAAAAATTATAGAATGAATTATTATCTATGCCTAGATCGAGGATAAATGGAAATTTTATTGATAAGACCTTTTCAATTGTAGCCAATATCTTATTACGAATAATTCTGACAATTTCAGTAGAAAAAGAGGCATTTACCTATTACAGAGATAGTGCGATTTGATTATTATTTTTACTTATTCTTTCTTTATATTTTTTTTTATTTTATTTATCGCCTCCGGTCTTAGAAGAAAGACACCGGATTAGGGATATAAAAAAAAAAAGTTTTTGAAATAAATATACGCTTTTTGAAGGTGAAGTTTGTAAAAAAAAAAATAATTCCTTCTATCGTGTATCCCCGATTAATGCAGCCTCAGATGCTTTAATTATTTATTCTAGTATGAAAATAATGTTAAAGGACCAATTGAGGAATTTTTGAATTTTTGGGGCAAAAATTACCATTTTTGTAAAGGAAGGGAAAATTGGTAATTTTGGAAAAGTTAGGGGACCAAATTAGAAATTAGGGAAATTAAAGCCCTTTTTATGAAATTGAATAAATTGAGGTGCCAAGATAAATTTTAAAAGTTTCAGGACTCAATTTGAGGAAAAATCGGCATTTGGGGACATAAAATTAAAGATAAATAACTTTAGCGACCTAATTGCAAATAACTAAAAAGTTTGGGTTTTCTCATTCATTGAAAATGAATGAAGGTTGTTAAGTGGAGTTATAGTGAACAAGGATGTTCATATCGTGTAGGAACACGAAGTACCGGGAACGCCAGCATGGACGAGCTTGCGTCAATACAAAGAACCGGTCTAGTGGAATTCACTACGTTAACGGATGAGTGGGTTTACTAACATCATACCCGGTTGGGATGATGAGCACAACTTAAAATTAAAAACCACTTACCGGTTGTGAGTGAAAATTTTATATCATACCCGATTGGGAATGATAAGTACCTCGGTATGAAAATCCACTATTAAGTGGTATTTTAAACATCACTACTTAGAGGAAGTGATGTGAAAATCATGCGTAAAAACTACTTAACAATTGTAAGTAGATCATACCCGGTTAGTATGATAAGACTTCCTCGAAGGAAGTTGAAAACCTGTTCATCGGTTATGAACGGAGGTGTCCTTACACCTGAGAGGTATAATGGATAGAGAAAACATATGTTTTGTCGGAAGTGCTCTCCCCTAACTATGTGCCAATGCTTAAACAATTTGGGAGACCTTCTCGATGGGAGTTCAAATAGCTCTAATAGGCCGGGGGCCTTAGTTTTGGAACTTGGGGGCTAGATGCCCGATTTTGAATATCTCGTACAGTGGGCCCAAGGCCAGTTGGCACGAGTAGGAGCTCGTAAACGAACATCATATATGTGCCATAAAACTTAATAAGTGAATTGTTTGGTCATGGTACCAAGATAGGACCGACATGCTCAGTCAACTAGCGGCAGTGCAACATGACAGATCGATGGACCAGTCAAGACAAACAACTGCAGGTTGAGTTGAGAGTCGGGGCCGTTGGACCAGTGGCACCACAAATTACATGGTAATATGAGAAAATATTGTTTGTGCATGCACTGTGAGTACGGGATCATCAAGACGCCCATGAGGGATAGTGATGCGTCCTAAGGGCACCAGATGACCTGGTGTCTATAAGGGCAGTTCATCGTTCTAGGTGTCTATGCGAAATCTTGAGTAGCACCAAGCGCATGAGACCGGGGTGGGGAAAGGATGAGGTCTCTGTCCTCATACGGACATGAAGAAGTGATTCCAGGATTATGGGTCGGATGTCACGTATCTCCACTCATTCCCAAGGTAGAAGCGGTCGTACTTCTATCCGGGTGGCAGGAAAAGTCACTCTGAAGCCACTAGCAGGTTCAGTAGTGATACTGACTTGTGAATATGTGTAACCTTCATGATGAAGAATGTGTGTTAGGTGATGACACATCGGTAACTAAGAAATGGTGGAAAAACCCAAATTTTTAAACGAAGGGATTTTTGAAAAAGAATGGAGTCTGGCACACTCCAATAATAATTATTTTCTTAAAAGTCAAAAGTTTTAAAAACTCATTCACTGAGTAGTCATACTCACCCTCTCCCTTATATCCCTTTCAAGAAATCCCAGAAAGCCTACCCTTAAAGACCGTCAACTAAGATGCCTGTAAGATAGGTATGTAAAGTTTTAAATTTCCTTCAGTTTTGATTATGCTATTCTAGGAAAATGGTGCAGGTTAAAGGACGCCTTACTCGTTACAGTTTACAATAAGGGGAAACCCATTAATAAACCGGGGGAGTGGCGGGTTGATCACGGGGATCCGACCAAACCGAGTCGGGGTGTGACAACTAGAGTGGTATCAGAGCCTGTTTCCTTGAATATATAATCAAGAGTAGAAAATATAGTAACTAATAGGATTTGTCCTAAAATTTTCAGATGGCTCCAAGGACAGTAACCAAGAAAACTTGGAAGGGCTCTACTCAAAACCCTACCTTCGTAGGGAGACAACTCTAGAAGCTTTCCAAATGCCTAAGACCTGGCAGAAATGTCGAAAGACCAAATCTAGAAGCATCCTAGAGAATGGTGCTAGGACCTATTGATGGCACAACCCTAAGTATAAAGGAGGATGCTTATCAAGAATTCCATAGCTCCCTAGTTAATTTGTGACCATTTTCTGTGATAGGGCTGAGATCCCAACCTTTTGTATCCCCATGTTAATAAAAGATTCAAATTCCCCAAAACTCTATCTTATAAGGATGTGATCTTACTAGGAATATGGCCTAAAGAAAATAAAACAAACCCACACTATCCTAGAAACTAAGGAAGAGTCGCATCCCAGTGATGGAAGATGAATCAGGAAACCTAAAAGGACTCTTACCATGACCCTTAGCAAATGTGATTCAGCTAGAAAACTGTCAAAGTGATCGAACTCAAGAACGATAAAGCACCAAACCAATAGTAACCTTGGAAAAAGCCCCGCTCGAAGGAAAGGAAGAACCACAATAATCCATGTAAGGGAATAACGATGGGACATTACCTGAAGAGATGCCCAACCCTACTAAAGGACAAGTACCAAGTTGAACTATTATAGGTGTAAGGAAAGAAGGGGTGTTCCACACCTTATAGATTCAGGGCAATACCTCCTCAAAGGTCACGAAGGACATGAAGGATTGGAGATCGATACCATGGAGCAGGTTACATAAACAATTCAAAAAGAGGTAAAGAAAAGACGAGGTAAATACAAAAACTTCATAAGAAGGTCAAACCAAGAAGGATTCCTCATGAATAGGGATAAGGTACATGAGAAGCATACTTAGAACCCTCTCATAAGGGGCAAACACAGAAAAATGTCCCCCGAAACTCTAGGGAATGACACGGTGAGAGTGAAGAAGAGAAGGAATACGCTGTGAAAAGAAATCATTGGTTGGCGGATGTGCAAGGAGCCAACCCCTCATTAGAAACTACTTGAAGGAAGGAAGTATCAGAGGCCAAGACTAACTTGCTTTGAAAAAGTGATATAATTTTAAAGTACTACCTCTTTTGGAAAAAGCAGAAAAGTCAAAAATCGAAGTCTCTGACCAACTACCTAAGGAAGACCGGGAAGTAGAAAGGACTACACCCTAAAAAGGTCAGTGAGATGACGTTAAGGACAGGAGTACTTGAGAAGACAACTGCCCTAAGAAGACCTAAACCAAGGGACTGGTGGAGGCGGGCCAGTTAACCAGCTAATACGCGGAAGAACCATGATGTAAGTTTCAACAAGGAAGAGAGGTGGAAAGGTCAAATACTCTGAAAGAGAAGGATGAAAGAAATCCTTAAAGGGACCAAAAGGCCAAATTAACAATCAAACTCAAGCCAAGAAAGAAATAGGCAAGCTTCTCACATAATGATCAAGAAATCTTGAAACAAGGAAGAATTGTACACTCCCTAAGGAAATAGACAGGTATTGGGTATGAATGAGGATGCAGATAGAGTATAAAAGATGTCCTGCTCCAGAGCAAATGTAAAAAGGAATGTCTAGAGAAAGAGAAAGAATTCTACAAAGGAAGGAAGCCCTAAAAAGACGTGTATCCTAATTGAGAGGAAATGGAACCAACCAAAATAGAAGGAACGATAAGCTCACAAATGAAATGTTGGTTGAGATGGAAAAGTCGAGTACCAAGGAAAAATGAGGTCCTAAGAAGGAAATTAAACTAAAGGAATTATTGATGGGCGGATGGACACAATGTGGAGTGAAAGGAACCAACCCTTAATTAGGAAATGTTTCCAAGGAAGGAAGTATTGTAATGGCCCAGGCTGACCTGTTTGGAGGGAACAAGAGAACCAAGTAGAAAGAGGAAAACTAATAACGATAGACAGCCAAATAGAATAAACAAAACCCTAAGAAGGAATGAGATGTAGTAAAGACTACACTCTATGATGGACAATAGGATGGGCATGAAGAACGAGTGATACAGCTGCCCAGACGATTGGACCAGAAAAATAAAGAATTGTGAAATGGTTGCAAACAAATAAGAGGGGATTAAGGTCAAAGGAAAACCATTGAGTAGAGGATATCATTGGGAATGATGATGGATCTAATAAAGGACGAAACCCATCACGTCGGTAAAACATCTGGGAATTTAATTAATTGGAACCGGAAATACTCAATAAGGAAGTCGAAAAGGAACGAGTGGGTAAGGAGAACCAACACAATTGAGTAAGTGGAGTTAATAATGGTAAAAAAAAAGATAGTTGAGGAATACTATCAAAAGAAAAGAGAAATGAAGTTATACGATCCCTGAAAGGTCTAAAAGCTAAGAGAGACACTTCAGGAGATGTTCTAGAAATCAAATGGACAGAGACGAGTCCTAGAAAATGCCATGTTGTAAGGGCATGTAAGCCCAACAACCTGAGGAGAGTATGACTCAAAGTAAGGAAGAGTCGGCTAATAAGCATGACGAGGTCAAATATAACAATTTGGACCGAAGTTATAATAGACAACAAATGGAGGAAGAGTTGAAATGGGACGAAAAGGTGGTGATAAAGAAATCCGTGCAAATAAGTACAAAATGCTCTATAGGATGACGAGCTAAGGGTTTCAATGATCAAGTGGTTAACTAGACACGAAAATGGTTAGTTATCTTGGAATTCCCAATCTTGAGTACAGGACCTCAAGGGGAAGAATGTTGCTCTAAGTAAAAAGAGATAAAATCTAAGAACATACCCTGAGGAAAGGTATGTCTAGTTATGAAAAACTCCATGGAGGGAGTAAATAATATTAAGGAAAAGGAATTTATTAAGTGAAGGTTGTAAAAGGGACTAATTTCAAGGACGAGAGAAAAGTTTGTATCTTAAGCAAACACCAAAGGGGCATCAAAGGAAATGATTGCTCATGCAAGGATGTTAACTAAGTTTTGGGGACAAAACTCCTAAAAGGAGGGGAGAGTTATAAACCCCGCCCTTTTGAGCTAAGGAAAACTGAGAAGGGAACCGATCAAACTGAGTGAGAAAATTGAACCGGTTCACAAACCCAATCAATTGTGAATGGGCAATTTAGGAAATAACAACTCCCAAGTGATCCAAAGGGTTCATTAAACCTTGGAAAAGAAACTTAAGACAAATTAAAAAATAAAAACCAAATTGGTTTAGGTGAACAAGATTCCATAAGAACTTTGAAGTTAAGTGTGCTTACTCGAGAGTAGTGTGAGGATGGGTGACCTCCTAGAAAGTATGATTTTTTTGTAACCTGAAATTTACAAATAATTTAATACCAAAATTAAATTATTGGAATTAATACCAATAATTTATGTCAATATTAATAATAGTAATAAATCTCTCCCATTTAATACACGATTTTACACCTATATAAAGAGGTCATCCCATTCATTCTCCTCACACCTGAACACTTCTCTCTCTCTCTCTCTCTACTACTCCATTTCCCGGTGAAGCTTAAACCAGAGCTTCGACTTGAACATTTTTCTTAACCTCGAAAGGAGAGGTCGGGCTATTTAGAATCGGGGGGGAAGTCAGCTATCTGATAGCAAACTCTAGTCAATCCGAGAATCACTAGAGAAGCGCCGACATGATGGAATAGTGAAGCAGCTCCGGCGGACCAAAGTTGCCCTATGAGTTTTTTTATAACCCGAAATTTATAAATAATTTAATACCGAAATTAAATTATTGGAATTAATACCAATAATTTATGTCAATATTAATATTAGTAATAAATCTCTCCCATTTAATATACGATTTTACACCTATATAAAGAGGACATCCCCATTCATTCTCCTCATACCTGAACACTTCTCTCTCTCTCTCTCTCTCTCTCTCTCTCTCTCTCTCTCTCTCTACTGCTTCATTTCCCGGTGAAGCTTAAACCAGAGCTTCGACTTGAACATTTTTCTTAACCTCGGAAGGAGAGGTCGGGCTCTTTAGAATCGGGGGGGGGGGGGGGGGGGGGAGTCAGCTATCTGATAGCAAACTCTAGTTAATTCAAGAATCACTAGAGAAGTGCCGACATGATGGAACAGTGAAGCAGCTCCAGTCTCCGGCGACCCAAGCTGCCCTATGATTTTTTTTGTAACCCAAAATTTACAAATAATTTAATACCGAAATTAAATTATTGGAATAAATACCAATAATTTATGTCAATATTAATACTAGTAATAAATCTCTCCCATTTAATACACAATTTTACACCTATATAAAGAGGTCATCCCCATTCATTCTCCTCACACCTGAACACTTCTCTCTCTCTCTCTCTCTCTCTCTCTCTACTGCTCCATTTCCCGATGAAGCTTAAACTAGAGCTTCGACTTGAACATTTTTCTTAACCTCGGAAGGAGAGGTCGAGCTCTTTAGAACCGGGGGTAAGCCAATCCGAGAACTGGCAGAATTTCAATAATAAAATTCTAACTTAATTTGGCATCAATTCATGCGATTCTTAATTCTAGGATGAACCTCAAGATGAGAGCTATCTACCCAGATTGAAAGCTCGGACCGTCGTGCCCTCACTGATGAGAAATCGAAGTTTTCTCTCTCTATAGTCTATTTTCCGGCAAAGCTACGTTTGTGCTTGTTCTGGCATTAAAATATGTGATTTCAAGTTCCTTAGAATCGTATGAACATGTAGGAACTCAATTCCAACTCCAATTTCAATAATTAGAGGTGTTTGATCAGTAAATTTGATGAAATCAAATTCAGCAGTGTTGAAGAGTTAAAATTGTCGGAAAAATTGGGGAAAATTGGGGATTTTTTAAATTCAAAGGACCAAAATGTAATTTTATGAAATTGAGGGTCAATTGGGCATGAAAATAATGTTAGAGGACCAATTGAGGAATTTTGAGATTTTTGGGGCAAAAATTACCATTTTTGTAAAGGAATGGAAAAATGGTAATTTTGGAAAAGTTGGGGGACCAAATTGGAAATTTGGAAAATTAAATCCTTTTGTGAAATTGAATAAATTGAGGTCGCGTGATGAATTTTAAAAGTTTCGGGACTTAATTTGAGGAAAAATAGGCATTTGGGGACTTAAAGTTAAAGAGAAATAACTTTAGCGACCTAATTGCAAATAACTAAAAAGTTAGGGTTTTCTCATTCATTAGAAATGAATGAAGGTTGTTAAGTGGAGTTATAGTGAACAAGGATGTTCATATCGTGTAGGAACATGAAGTACCGGGAACGCCAGCATGGACGAGCTTGCGTGAATACAAAGAACCGGTCTAGTGGAATTCACAACGTTAACGGGTGAGTGGGTTTGCTAACATCATACCCGGTTGGGATGATGAGCACAACTTAAAATTAAAAACCACTTACCGGTTGTGAGTGGAAATTTTATATCATAGCTGGTTGGGAAAGATAAGTATCTCGGTATGAAAACCCACTATTAAGTGGTATTTTAAACATCACTACTTAGAGGAAGTGATGTGAAAATCATGCGAAAAAACTACTTACCAATTGTAAGTAGATCATACCCGGTTGGTATGATGAGACTTCCTCGAAGGAAGTTGAAAACCCGTTCATTGGTTATGAACGGAGGTGTCCTTATACCCAAGCGGTATAATGGATAGAGAAAATATATGTTTTGTTGGAAGTGCTCTCCCCTAACTATGTGCCAATGTTTAAACAATTTGGAAGACCTTCTCGACGAGAGTTCGAATAGCTCTGATTGGCCGGGGGCCTCAGTTTTGGAACTTGGGGGCTAAATGCCATTATAAGCTTCATGGAGCTAGGATGGACTAATCCATCTTAAGTTTATTTTTGGACTAAGGTTTATTACTCCAGTTTCTCGCTCCTAGGGTTTCATGGCACCCCATACCACTTCTTCGCTCCTTTTTCATGGGAGATGTAATCCTTCTTAGACCTTGTGAGTACCTCTTCATACTTACTCCCTTCTATCATGCTTCTACAGTTCTAGAGTTTTTGTTGTTTAGGTGTGCCCTGTAGGTTGAGTTTGTTTCGAAGGATTTTAGCTTCTAGTCCTTTCGTCCTTCTTCGGGTACTTGACTTTCCAAGGGATTTCCCGTAGTGAGGGTTTTATTCATTTACCAGTGGTGCCCCGATTGTGACTTATTACATCAATTGAATGAAGATTTCACCTTTCATCCCTAACCTAGTCTCTCATGTTAATCGACCTAGAGTTTAACATTGGTTGGTTACGAGATTCTGCATTAGTCAGCCTAACGTGCCTAATCTTCCTCCTATGTGGGCAGTCACCTCTGTGGTACCTTCCACATCTAGGGCAAGGGTTCATGCTGGGCTCCTCATACTCTGAGGAGGACAACGTACTGATTGCCCTTCTTACCCATACCTCTTGTGCGACCTCGACCCCAAACTTATTCAGAACCATGGCTTCGTATGCGTAAGCGTGTTGCATGTGATTCACTGTACATGCGTCTCCTTGTATTGGGGGTAGTCGATGAAAGACTCTCACATAGTTGGCATAGGCCTCCCAAAAGTTTCTCTCTGCCTCTTCTCGGGCATGAGCCTGATCTGATACCCAGGGTGGTGAGTTCTCATCTTCCATCGAGTGTTGAGGGGTCCTTCTTCGGGGTACCCTCCATGGAACATACTCCACCTCATCTTCCTTCCTTTGTTTAATGGCATTTCTCCAAGGGATATACTCCCCATTTATGTCCCTATTCATGCTTCTCTGCAAGGTTTCAGGGTTAGGGTATATGGGTATATGGGTTGGAGGGACTTATTAGAAAGACAATGCTCTGATATCACTCAAGTTATCACACCCAGACCTAGTTTGGTCTAAGTTCGGTGATCAACTCACCACCCTTCCTCGAACCATCCTAACAGCCCTATCTTTATGGCCCAAAGAAGGTAAAGGCGTACAGTCGTACTTTCCCATAATATGATTGAAATTTGTTTTGTGCAGTGTATTTTGAGGGTTCAACCCTTATGCTCCCTAGGTCATCTAGCAACCCTTAGAACCACCACTACCTCATACTAGGCTTCTCGATGGTCTCACATCTCATGCATCCACAATCATGTAATTTTACTCATTATGGCCATTATCTTTGGTCCACCAGCCCAAGAGTCTGTTGGCTCGGCTTCGACCCCATGCGCACCAGCCCAACGAGTTCAATGACACGACTTCGACTTAGTAGTTGCCTAACCTAACAAACCCAACAACATGCTCTTGGCTCAGTGGTTGAAACACATAATTTATCCATTTTGAAAATCTTGATGGACTAATATTTATAGATTCTCAACGAGCCTATTCCTGTGCCAATCGGCCTTGGGCCCACTTGTATCATCTAGCCCAAGTCCCAAAATTAGCTCTCAAATAGTTTAAGCAGAGTCACTCTATCAAGAGAGGCTAATTCTGAGAAAACTATTTTGAGAGCAACACCATTGTCCCATTCGAAACTGATGTTGTAAATTTTCCACTCCCCGGTAGTCGAAGTGTGTTCACCCGAGTAGGTTCTGATTTGAGGTACATTCTTTGGCGTAGGTCCTCGTGGGTCCATCCTACACGATCTGAGCTTCCAATTCTTCATAACTGAAATTCAAATTATAACATTTCCAAAACTTCATAATTTGCCCCAATTTTTTGAGAATTTGTAAATCGCCCCAATTTTTTTTCAAAATTACCAAAATGTCCCTATTTCTTGAAAGTTGTCAATTTACCCCTTATAATCCTTTAAATTTTCCAAATGGCCCAAAATTCTTCATTTTTTTTTTCCAATTGGCACTCAAATTTTGAATAATTGCACAAAAGCCACCAATTTTTAAAAAATTCCCAAATTGTCCCCTAATGTGAGCTTTTGGATACTAATTCTTACCTCATCCAATTGACTGCCTAAAGTTCCTTAATTTCTTCCTCTAATGCTTCTATTCACTTCCTTCAAACTTCCACAATCATCCTACACTTTGAATTTTCGAAATCAGTTGAGTTTTGAGCTCCATTAGAAAACAAATGCAGATAGAGAGAGAGAGAGAGAGAGAGCTTCTTGTTCTTATCAATGGAGGGATGGTTGTCCAGACTTTGAGTTTGTGAAGTTAGCCTTCATTGGGAGAATCCTCGAGGAATCCGAGTTTTCCCCAATTGAGGTCCTAGGCTGGGGAATTTTGTCAGAAAGTTCCAACCACTTTCTCTTTCAAGGAATGTCGAACTTAGGCAAATTGAGGGTCGATTGGCTTACTTGGAAACTGGAAGAGGTCGAAAAGCACCTCAGGGAAGTTGATGGAGGTCGATCCTAGTCTTAGGAGGTCAGATATGCTCCGATTTCAGCTGGTCAAAGTTTTGCTGCTCCGAGCCGTCGGAGCAACTTCACTATGTATTTGCTCTGGTGCTTCTCAGGGAGTCCTCAGGTCCAGTTGAGGTTTCGACTAGCTCAAGGACTTCTTCCCAATTCTGTTGCCACCAATTGAAGCTCCTTTGGAGCTTTGGTTAGCCCTTCGTCGGGAAAGGGACTGTGTATCTTCAGAGGGTGCTTGAGCGATGGGGAGGCCGAGTGGGAGGGTGCTTTATTTATAGGGAGTTCAGCAATTAACAGGGCTACCGGCTAGCGGTAATTCGGCATCTATTCAACCTATTCCGTCGACAGCGACCGATTTTCTAGAGGTGGAAGATTCGGTCTTCCTCTAGCAGTCGCGAATCATCTATTAGCCAAAGGTTGAAGACAACACTATTTTACACGTGTGAGCTTCACACGTGCAGAAGTGCCATATGGCACCTTGTGATTGGTTGGCTTGGCTAATGCCGTGTCCCACTCAACAGCCTGGTTAGCCTTTGACTTGCTGACTGGACACGTGATAGCCTCCCATTGGTTGCTCTCTCTTACGTGGCTACTGATAGGATTCCACTGACCACTGACCATGACATGTGGCATCCTTTGATTGACTATTTTTAAATGCCTTAGATTTCCCTCCTGACGCACAGTGCCACTACCACATGTCGACCCCTGATTGGTTGGGGTCATTCGATGTGGTGCTGCCACCTGTTAGCCTCTAATTGGTCGGTTGTTTCTCTGACATCCTTGTTGGATGCTCACATGACATTTTTTGCCACATGTTAGCTCCTCATTGGTCGATCTTTGCTAACGAGGCCTTTCGGACATTGACCATTGACCGGGACACATGTCACTCTTCTATTGGTCGGTCGTCACTGAGGTGGATTTTCCTCCTCTGACTGTTGACAAAGGACACATGTCACGCTTTGATTGGTCAATGCTTTCAGGAGCTGACTGAGCGAATGAATGGGTGTGCTTTGCCATGTGTCGCACTTTGATTGGTCAAGCCTGCTGATCGGGCGCTGACCTAGCAATAGTCCATTGACTAGTTGGACCATTGACCGATCCGGTCTGACCGTGTCCAGTGACCTGAAATCATAAATCAACCGGTTTAGGCCCGATTCGACCAATTTTCTAAAAATTAATTTTTTTCTAAATTCATTTTCTATCTAATGGTGCTTCAATTTTCCAATTTGAAATTTTTAAGCCACCTAGAAAAATGAATATTTGAACCAGTTCTTCACGGTTCAACTCAATTCACTCTAGTCAATTTGATTCAAGTCGAGTTTTCCCTGAACCGGTCCGATTTTCACACCCAATCCACTTCATGGTTCATTTCAATGATTTTTTTTGTGATTTATAGGCTACTTGAGATTTTCCAAATCTCCGTTTTGACCCTTATTTACAAATTTCCATTCCGTATAAGCCCCCGATTTCTCTCTCTCTCTTGGAAGTCTCCGGTTCTTCTTCCTAGTTCTCTTGGTCCTAGAGGATGGGGTTTACACAAAATCTTTCCGAGCTCGCCTCAACCTCCTCGATGGCCAACCATGACCTAAATTTATTCTAGAAGCTCCACTCAATCCCCTCTTGCCAACCCAATGGTCATTCAAGCTGAAGGTAAGTCTCATGACCATGAAAAATTTGAGACGCTTTGGCAACTCTCAATTTCTGAGCCCGCTCTATAATTCTGGTGTTACATCTAATTCTGGCCACCTCAAAGGGTGGTCAAGGTGTCTAGAGACTCGTAGGGAAGTCATCTATGCAACCCCACTAGCTTCGGTCATCACTACTTCTTCTCTTGTGAGTTTCCGCCCAAAACTCAACTTTATGTCTATTTTCTGGCGAGAGTCCATTCAAGGCCCAAACGACATTGTTTTAGGCCTAGGCTAGCTGGAAAGTGATCATGGGGACATAGCAAAGATGATGAGGGACCTAAAAATATTTTTTAAAAGATTTATTGACTCATTTTAAAAGAAATAAAAGTTCGGTGACTAAATCATACTTTTGAAAAAGTATAAGGGCAAACTGTGATTTTATGAAAATGGGGACTCGAATGAGACTTTGTAAAAGTCTAAGACGTAAAAGAATGTTTGAGAAAACTTAGTGACCAGAAATAATGGTTTAAAATAGGCTAAGAACCTAAGTAAAACTTTTAGAAAAAGTTAAAGGACCAAATGATAATTTTTAGAAAGTTAGAGAACCAAAAATAAATTTATGAGAAATTAAGGATCACAAATGAACTTAGGAAATGTTAGAGGACCTGAGATAAAGTTACATTTGAATTTAGAGTTCAAAAGTGAGTATAGGAAAGTATAGAGACCAAATTATAATTTTAGAAAAGTTAGTGACTAATGTGTAATAGTAAAAAGTTAATTAACCTTAATGAAAGAGTTGAAATGACTTAAAGCCCTAATAAGAAAATGACTAAAAGAATTGGAAAAATTTGGAGACTTAAAATATATGAATGAAAGTAATATAAATGAAATGTCGATATATAATTTAAAAAAACCTAACTCAAGTAGTAAAACTAAATTTTGAGAAATTAAGGAATGGTAAAAAAATATACTTTAGAACCAAACTTGATTCCAAGTCGTATTATATGAATTGTGCTACTTGAATAGCTATATGAAATCTTTAAATGGAGATAATCAGAAAAATACTTGAATAAAACTATTATAATTAGATAATAAGTACTATTTTACCAATATTTATATGATTTATTAAGTTTGTTGAAAGTAAAAAGTAAGATAAGATTTATTTAAATAAATAATGAGATGGGATTAGAATGAAATAAATTATTAATTTCACTATAACAATGTATAAGAAACCAGAATTTTTATCTATTAAATTTTCCAAATTAGATTACCTAAGGTGAATGTAGCAGTAAAACTAATAAACCTAAATTTTTAAAAGTGAAAATGAAACTAGTGTATTGTATGATTTGATTAAGCCAAGATTTAAAAAGTGAATAACGATGGATTTAAAATTATCAACTTTTATATTAAAAAACTCAAATTATTAATAAATATTAGGAGAGTTTGTGTTTTAAATGGATTGATTTGCTGTATGAAAGTATAACTTGCCTACTAGAAAATTTTGTTATAAATATTAAGAGAATTAAATGTGAAATGTTCCCTCATCATTTTCCTTCGTGTGTGGATATGGACAGATGCAGGCGTTAATCTTACAAAACTAAAAAAGAATATACTCTTTTGGATATTGAAGGATTAGTAGAAAGATATTTTTTATTGTGTTTGGTGTTTACTCCTCTCTCTTTTC
Source organism: Trapa incisa (assembly GCA_030064435.1). Lineage (NCBI taxonomy): Eukaryota > Viridiplantae > Streptophyta > Magnoliopsida > Myrtales > Lythraceae > Trapa > Trapa incisa. The sequence goes on from CM057776.1 coordinate 7,068,735, forward strand.
CCACTCTCCTTTCCCACATTTGAAAAGCTAGTTACAAAATAGTTAGATTGATTTGTTAATGGCAATGTCTACCATTGAAGTTGGACTCCCTCATTATTGAATTTTATCTTTATTACGATTGAACTTAAAAAATAAAAAAATGTATTATTAATTTATAATATTATAAAAATTATAAATTATATATATATATATGTATATATTCAACACTTATTCAATAAACAATATTTAAATAATACTCTTAAAATAAAGATAGCCTTCCCCCACAAATTACACCATCTTTAGAAAAGTATGGATCTAATGCTCAAAGCCAAGACCAACTTATTTGATCCTCTGGAACTGACTACGAATCATCATATCCCCGTGCAGATTAATAAGTAAATTATCTTGTAAAATGAGAAGTCAACGCGGCCTGTTTACTGAACCCGGGGGAGCAATCGTTATGCCTGGTTACGTGGATCTGGACCATGTTCATCGCCCCTTGCTATCGAGTCTTATCTGGTCGTGTGAAGAGTAAACCAATCCATACGCTAGATAATCCACCAAAGTTGAAAAGTACGTATCTTGGCCGGTACTATCTCGTGTTCTTCCTTCCCTTCTGCAGGTGGCACAGTTCAGGTGGTTTGCTTGATCCTACATCTCCCACCTGAAGTTGATTTATCTTATTAAGCAACAAGACGGTGAGAGGTGAATAAAAAATGAATATTTCTTTTTCCACCGTGGCAAACAGAAGGTGGGAGACGGGGAACTATTACAGATAAAGAAGAATTTTGGGGTTGGAGGATAAGCTGGTAGCTTTACATCCAGGGCACCTTCAGATATTAATAATATCGTTCGATTCTTTGATTCCGAGATCGAAGGTGAGCGGAATGGGCAGGAAGAGATCTCTGAGGAGTAAAGCAGCTCATTTTGTGTCTGATCTCACGACCGTCTTCCTCAACCCCATCTCTGATAAACCCTCTTCCAAGCACCACTCTCCACGTCCTGTAAGGATCTTTCTCCCACTATCCTTTTAATTGTTTCTTCCTCCATGAGCTAGTCAGTCTCTGGGATTTAGCTCTGGTAAAAAGATTCGCTGCTGACGGTTTGATTGCCGGCGTTGATCATGACGAAATTGTCTAGCCGAATTACTGGTTGAGGATTTTCTTTCAAGGTTGCAGTGGATATGGGTTTTTTTTTTTCTTAGTTTTCTTGGTCATTAGATGCGAAGAATCAAGAGCTGAAAATACTGCGATCAAGAAACAGGGAAATGAAACTATTATTTGAATTTGAGGTGACGACTGATAAAAGCTTCCCTGCATTCCAAGGATTTGGAATCCTATTTAAAAACCAGGGAGCAGAATTTGATGGGTTGAGTTTGTATCATGAGATGGAATGAAGGGTATTTGGGGCCAAATTTGAAATGTTAATGGATAAATGGAAGCTTTTACTTTTTAGGGGATTTTATTGGAAATTTGAGGATCAGGAAGACCATTCAATCTCTTTCTTATTCTTGAACTGTTTGGAATTTTGATTTTAACGTTAAATGGGTTAAATTTATTTCCTTGCTGTACTCGTATGGTTTTTTAATCATTTATTGCTTTACCGGTGGTTTACACCCACAATTTGGCTATTTTCGTATTCCAGCTATATGATTGTTTATGAGTTTTAGTGCTTTTGCCATAAGATACATCTATGTAAATTAGCTGAAGCATCTTCTTTATAGATTATTTAAACTGTCATATTGAAAATAAATGATAGTATTATGTAGTTTAGGAGGTTTTTGTTGATAGAATATATATTATTGTATGACAGGAGAATGTGAGTGATTCAAAAGAAGTAAAACAAGATTCAATAGAGGAGGACCATCTTAAAAACATTCCTGATGGGCCTGATACCTCCTCTTTCACCGCATTCCTCTACTCTCTGCTATCTTCTTCTGAGCCTGTAGATGATTTGAATGATGAGGATCAAACAGATACCGATGACCGACTGGACCCAGAAGAAGTATCCTCTGACCCAACAATGAGGGGTCCTGGTGGCAAGAAGGGCTTGCTCTCTAGAGGAAGGCAGTCTCTGGGTAGAGCCTTTACAAAGATTGTTGGGTCTCGTAACCAAGAATGGAGCAATTCTGATGAAAAAATTGGTCAAGATAGTAATGAAGATACATTTTCTGGGGTTGAGATGAGTAGTTTTATGAATTCAGTGGAGCATGAAGCTATGATCACACTGCCAGGCATTTCTGAACCTTCACTGCTACTTTCCGAGAAATTGAGAAGTTCACTCTATGCTTCCCTTCCTGCACTTGTTCAGGGGAGGAAGTGGTTTTTGTTGTACAGGTCTGAACTATACAGGAATGTTTGTGGTTCAAGCATAAGATTAAATTAAACTTCTTTTTTACCAAGTTAATGATTCATATTTTTTCAGTACATGGAGACATGGGATATCTCTTTCAACTCTGTACAGAAGAAGCATGCTTTGGCCAGGCCTCAGTTTGCTAGTAAGTGTCCTTTGTCATATTCTTTTTATAGTTTGTTCTCTTTTTTAACTTTTGGCCTTTGGTATAAACTATATCTACAGGCCATTGGACCCCTTACTAATCCAACTAGAGTTAGGCTTGCCCACATTGTGTAAAGGCTGCAAGCATATATCTTTTTTATTAATAAGACTTGCAATCTATCAGTAAGAATGGAAAGAAAAACTTGCCCATAATTGTTTGATGGCATTCAATGATTTTTGTTTGAGGTAAAAAAGGTGGTGATAGAATTGGCTGGTTCCTTTCTGCTGAAATCAAGAAAGCATATCCAAGTACATTATTTATTGTGCTTCCATTTTGCAACTGCTTGAACTGATGGAGTATTATTTCTATGAATCCCTTGCGTACAAATTCATTTCCTTAAGATCCATTATTGGCACTCCTATGAGAAAATGTTTGTGATGTATCTTCATTTCCAATATATCAAGCAATTCAAGGGTGGTTGGATGATGGAGGAGGTTTGGATGGAAAATTTTGTGGAATTCACCTCACTGATTTCTTTTATGGATATCTTCTTAGGTTGTTGGAGACAAAAAAGGTGCAATATTTGGTGGCTTGGTTGAAGCACCATTACAGCCAACCAACAAGAAAAAGTATCAGGTCACTCACAATTTTCTATATTCCTCAAGTAAAAGATATATAAATTAAACCAGTCTTGCTTACCCTGGATTTGGTTCAGGGAACGAATAGTACTTTTGTTTTCACTACTGCAGATGACCATCCCGATATATTCCGTCCAACAGGTACTCTCTTCGAGATTCTGAATCATCTGAATACCAGCATGAGCTATAAAATGCTGGGATGTCCACTATGTCAATTGTGATGGTCTGGGGTTACTACTGTTCTTTGATTTCTCCTTTTTATTGACATACTGCCAGAGAAAAAAGAACAAAACAGATTTTACCAGAATAAACTATGAAGCCTTATACTTTTTCATGTTATAGTATTGTGCCTGTCATTTCTTTTGGAGATCTTTGTGGCCAAAAGAATCTAGTGGCTGAAAATCAGAGCAATCATATATCGAGAGTTACCCTACAATTTTGTCTTTTATGATTCACCCATCCAATAGTTTTATCCCTAATGTCTTTTTTATCATCAATGGTCAAATATTCCATAATTTAGGGGACGAACTGGTCCAAAAGCTTATGCGAAATCCTAGATTTTCTATTTGGCAGCTCATGGGTTAGCCACATCAGGTTTGGGTACTTTATGATTTTGTTGTACTTTTGGTAGTTACATTTTCCATCTGCTTTGTTTTGCCTATTATTGGTGTGGATTGTAGTTTTGAAATTAGGATTAAGAGAATTTCCTGCATAGGAGTTGTCATCTTGCTTCTTACAGTAGTACCCATGCTAATAACTGAACCTTTGTCAAACAGGTGCCAATCGTTATTATACTTTGTGCTCCAGGGACTTCCTGGCAATAGGTGGGGGTGGCCATTTCGCCATATATCTTGATAATGACCTGTGAGCCTTCTTTTTCCATTTTGATTTTCAGTTTCCTCTTTCCTTTATTCCATGGACCCTTTAAATTCAAGCACACTGTCCCATTTGCTTGACATGTATGTCTTTTTTCCATGAAGATTGTCCGGCTCAAGTTCCAGTTCAGAAACATATGGGAATCCTTGTCTTGCACATTCAGAGGACTTTGAAGTAAAAGAAGTCGAGGTTTTTATCTGTCTCAGATTGCGTCTATGTGCTTCATGCGAATCTTTCTCCCCTCAGTATCCCTCTGAAAATCAACTGACATTTATTTTCATCATGCAGCTATGGGGTTTTGTTTATGCTTCCAAGTACGATGAGATGCTCTCTTCAAGTAGAACAGAGGATCCTGGGATTTGTCGATGGTAGATATAAAGCAATACTAGGAGTAACCTTGTAGAATGCTAAATACATATAGTTCTTTTCTCCTCAACCTCTTTCACATGCCCCGTTTAAAATGGTTGAATTGCCGTGAAAATATGTACACATTAACATGTATATAGAAATATTTTGAGTGCCTCTGTTTTCTGCTAGTTATCACTATCTGTTTCACTTTCATTTACAATTAAATTTAGGAGAAATTATTGGTGAAATCCATATCTATCAATCTTATTCAATATTCTTATAAATCAATAATATTTATTTATTTATTTTGTAATTTGTTATCTCAATATCCTACCTCGACATGGATGATCATGATAAGATTGTCCGTTCATATATTATTTTTATAAAAAAAATCGAGTTTAATTTTTAAATAATACACATCACTTCTTTTATTATAGCAAAATATTCCCCATATTTATGTGACAATAACTACATTGTTATTTTTCTTACATATTCAGTTAGAACAATCCAACTAATAAAACTCAGGTCCACTTAAATATATTAATAAGTGATAATATTTTGTTTTCTTATAAATACATTATCCTTTTATTTTACTCTATTTATTCTCTAAATAATAATAAAACTAATAATAGATTAGTTGGTTGAAACCATCATGTAGGGCTAGGTCCGCTCCGCCACTATAAACCTAGATCAACAATAAAATTAGGTATCATTATTTATTTTCACTATAGAATGAAGATCATCCATTTTCACTTTTCTCTTTTTTAATACGGTATTAAATCATTGTTGAGTAAAAATCCTTATTAGTACGGTACGGGTGGCGTCGGACACTGGCTCCCAATATGTAAGCAACTCACCTTCCACCTTACATTTTAAAGCAATTATTATCTTCTTATTCTACTATTCTCCCAGTTACAATTAGGGATGCTTCGTTGGGTATATTTTTATGTCCTAGTATGATAAGTTACATACGTGACCATTTTACCCTTTATGTCTCACTAGTATCATTAATTTATAGTTTCATATTACATGGGTTTATAATATATAATAAATTATGTGATTTTTGTTTCCATATTATACTCTTAAATGTGACATTATTTGATATTACAACCCATTATTCTCAATGGTATATAGATTTAGTTGCACCATTTGAATAGAAATATTTTAAGTACCCAACAGGTCAATGTACAAGAGTTAGAAAGCAAGAAAAGGAGACAGAATCCTATATACATTGAGTTTTAAAATTTTGTCCCTTATGAGAAACGAGTAGATGAAGATACTAGTAAGTTTACCCCTGAGTGAGAACTTTTGGTATATAAGAATAGGAAATTAAAGAAAACAGAAAATTAGACTTGAAGTATATTGACTTGAGAATGTAAGGTAATAATAATGGGAATGCACAATTGAAGGATTGAACGATAGAAAGGATGATAAATAGTAAATGCCTAAGCTAATATGGAGAGTAGACTACTCTCCCTTAAACCATAGCAGTTTTGGGGATAAAATTTCTTAAAAGAAGGGGTGAAATTGTGATGTAGAAAATTTCGGATCTAGGTTAAACCCACTTAGACTAGAAACCACTATTAATCCGGAAAGGAAGACTCGAGAATAGAAGGTTGTAAGTAAATCTAATTGTAAACATATTCAAACCCAAAAATATTGAAGAAATGGGCAATCCTAATAGAATACCCTCAAAAGACTTCTAAGGACCATGAATGGATATGTGGAAAAAGTCTGAGTGAAAACTAACCCAAATCAAGATCTAACTGATTTAAGGGAAAAGGCCCATGATTTTTAAGAGGATCTAAAAAACTTAAAAAATGGAAAATCTTTGTAAACCCTACTTTTTGGAGTTAAAGAAAACCATGAAAGAACCGGTCAAATTGATTGAGAAAATCGAATCGATTCACAAACTCCGACCACTATAGAACGAGTAAATTAGGGAATTTACAACTGCTGAGTGACCCAAAGAGTTATAAAAACCTTGTAAAGGGACTTTAGGACAATTTGGGAAAGAAAATCTGACCGGTTCAAGTGAACCGGATCCGAACCAAATTGAACTAGTTTGGACCGGTTTGAACCATCATTGAAGCATATGCTAAATTTATTTTTCTAGGTGGCTTAAAAAAATTCAAATTAGAGTATTGAGGCCACCATTGGATAGATAATGAATTTAGATGAATTTACAAATTTTTAATTTTAAAAAACTCGGTCGAATCGGGCCTAAATTGGCCGATTAAAGCATTAAACTTGGTTCGGAATAGTGTCATCTTCTTTCTTCAGATGACAACACTGTTCACTCGCCGAAAAATCGAGCAGCACCGACGAAGATGAAAATTCTCTAGTCAGGAGTTTCAGGCAATGCATGATCGCCATAAAGGTGATGATCGAACGATCAAGAAGTCCCCGAGCTTCCTATGTAAAGAGCCCCTCCTCATTCATCCTCCTTACACCTGAAAACTCATATCTCTCCTTATTGCTCAATTTTTCGATGAAGTTCAAACCAGAGCTTCGACTTGAGCACTTTTCTAAGCCAAATAAGGTGAGGTTGAGTATTTTAGACTTGGGGAGAAGTCAACTACCCGATGATAGTCTCCATTTGCTTCGAGGATCGCAAGAGAAACGCCGGCGTGATCGAACAGTGAAGCAGCTCCGGCAGACCGAAGCTGTCCTATTTCGTCTGAGTTGAAAATGACCAATTTGAGCTCTTCTCATGCCAAACCAAGCTCACCCAACACTTCCACAGCCTTCATACAACTGAATTAGAGTTGAAAGGTAAGCCAATTTGGCTCCATTCTATAATTTCTGATCAATGCTAGAGAGAGAACCGATGAAACTTCACTGACCAAATTCTCCCTCAATTTGGCACCAATTGATATGATTCTTGATCCTAGGAATAACCTCAAGACGAGAGCTATCTGCCCAGATCGAAAGCTCGGACTGCTGCACTCCCAATAGTAAGCTTTCAAAGCTTTCTCTCTCTAAGTCTAGTTAAGGACCAATTGGTAAATTTTTTGGATCAAATTGCCATTTTTGTAAAGTAGGGGCAAAATAGTAATTTTTGAAAACTTGGGGACCAAATTGGAAATTTGGAAAACTTGAACCCCTTTTTGTAATTTTGTATAAATTGAGGTCCCAAAGTGAATTTTAGAAGTTTCGGGACTCAATTTTGGGAAAAAATAGCATTAGAGACCTAAAGTTAAATAAAAAGAACTTTAGGTACCTAAATACAAATACAAACCTTGGAAAAAGGTTTTGATAAACCAAAATTTGAATAAAAGTATTTTTAATGAAATAAGGAGTCTGTCACACTCCGATTAAAAATTGATTTTTGTGAAAACTCTCACCCAACATGCATTCACTGAGTTGTCGAACGCATCCCTCCCTTTATCGGTAGCTAAACCATAAGGTAGGTATGTAAAATTTATATTCAATTTTGATTAATGTTATTACAGTAAGGGTACAGTTAAGAAGTACGCCTTACTCCCCACAGTTTAGAAGAGGGGAAAACCCTTAAACTGGGAGAGTGGCGGGTTGTTCACGGTGATTCGACCAAACTAGGTTGTGGCATGACAATCTTAAAACTAATCAAGATAGAATGGGAAGAAGGATTTTAGAAAAATGGATTTGGCCAAGAACCGGTCGCATTGGTGGTGAACCGACAACGGGATGCCCGAAATCGATCAAATCGACTTAGAGCGGTAAACATCCCCACCTCCTCTCCCCATAATTTTTTAAGGGGCTAAACAAATTGGCATGAGGTGGTTCTTGAGTCCACGCAATAGGAAACAAGACAAGCAATTTTTAGGTATTTTTATAGTGCCAAGAAACAGCAAGAAAATGGGTAAACTGACCAAAAAACATCTAAACTAATTGAGAAATTCACCAAAAACTAGTTTGCTACTATACAAACTCGTTGGCTCGCCACGCTGGGAGCACACAAGCGCCACACGTGTGGGGTGTGTAGTGCATAGATGCGTGAGTGTGCGCATGTGTGTCATCTTCCCCGCCCGATGTTCGACTTGAATAAGGCTTAAAAACCCGATTTTGCCCAATAGAGTTACATGCTATGGAATGATGCAACAGGGGCTATGGATAGATAGCCACACAAGTCTAGATTCCATCCAAATATACCTTAGATGTCCCCTTGTCAAGTTTTGATCGAAATTCTCTTCCGAGTCTAAAGAGCTCCAGTTTTTTATAAGCTTACTTGTAGAGAGCACCATGTCTCCATCTAACCACCAAACACGGTGTTCTCGGTGTCTCTAGAAAGCTACAAGAGTCAGCTTTCCATCGCCACCCATCTCAATCATTGACATTCCATATACCATCGTAGTGAGACCAAAGAGTACCAAACTCACCTCGGCCAAAAAACAAAGAATTTGCTTAGAGAGCCAATTTGAATGCTCTCGATGGCTGAGAAAAAATTAGAAGATTCCTTGGGGCTTGAGCTTTCAGTTACCACCAGCCTTAGACGATTTGGATAAGCGTAGATGCATAATTAAATCTATGAAATTTGAATTAACCTTTATGATGATAAAGTTTAGTAAAATGGAATTTGCATGTGGCTCAAAACTACGTTGGAGGTGATCCAGGTGGCTACGTACTCATTTGGGATTTAGCTTTCGAACTACACAAGTGCTGATGACTAAGGCATCGTCTAAAGTGAGTTCCCAACCTTAACTCAATTTTAGTTTGGTAAATTGATCGTTAGGAAATAATCATGATCGTCATTATTCTGGCTAAGCCCAACTAAATAGTGATAAAGATGGCTTACGGGAAGGCTAGAGGGAGACCATACCTGAGTTTGATAATTTTTGGTGGACATTTTGTTTAGAAGAGAAGGTCGGGGAGTAAAATGCAATTACAGATAAGTTAGAGGACCCTACTTGGAATATGTTATATTGGAGGTCTTTTTATTGTCTGAATGAAGTTTGAGAACCATTTGGAAAGATTGGTTATGTTTGGAAAATGGGAAGGCATGTTTAGAACGTAAAATGACCTAAATGTAACAAAAGAGAAAGTTTAGGGACAAAAGTGCAAATAATGAGATTTGTTCTCCCAAATGGGATTTTTGGGAAATGTAAGGACCTAAACAAGGTCAAAGAAAGTCTAGGGAGCCAAATGGATCATTTAGAAAATCTAAGAACCCGAAAAGATAAGTTTTAAATAGTAGAGGCAAAATGGTAAATTTGAACCATATTCAAGCTGGTTTGTAAACCCCATTTTCCAATTACAAAGAACCAAAATTTTTTAAAAGAAAACTATGGATTAAAGTGAACCAAAAAATGTAAGAGAAAACAAAAATGGGAAATTGAAAAATTTCAAGTGATCAATGATGATCCAAAAACCAAGGAAAATAACTATGAACTAAATAGGATGTGAAAACCAGACCGGTTCAGGATAAATCGAACCTGAAATATTCTTGAACTAGGAAGAAGTGGTTCAAAGATTTATTTTTCTAGATTATTTAAAAATATTAATTTGGGAAATTGAAGTCACCATTGTGTAGAAAATAAATTTAGAAATATTCAATTTTAGAAAATTGGTCGAATCGGGCCTGAACCAACCAATTTTTTATTTTGGGTTACCAAACCCAGTTCGATTGAATTTGTCAATGGTTCATCCGATCAACAAACTGCTTACCAGGTCAGCACCTAATCATCATGCGTGACCAATCAACATGTAACATGTGGTGAAGTGTTGCGAATCAACCGACCGATCAACATCTGGAAGCGTTGACCAATTAGAGCATGACATGTGTCCTCGGTCAATAGTCATAAGAAGAGAATCCACGTAACTGAAGACTCACCAATGAGGAAGTGACACATGTCCTCAGTCAATGGAGGAGAAGCCTCATTTTTAGGATAGACCATTGAGGAGTTGATACGTGGCAAAGATGCCACGTTTGCAACTGACTAGGATATTGATGAACAATCGACCAATTAGAGGTTGACACGTGGCAAATCTACGTCGGATGGTCACAACCAACTAGAGGCTGACATGTTGCAATGGCATAATGTAACACATGACCTGGTTTAATCGGATCCCCATGATCAACCCGCCATTCTCCCGACTTACTAAGGGTTGCCCATTCTTTTAAAACTCTGAGGAGTAAGGCATCCTTTAAACCTGCACCTTTCCTGGAATAACATAAATCAAAACTACATAAAATTTTAAACTTATTATACCTGCCTCACATGTGTGTTAGCAGGTAGACTTTGGATAGGCTTTCCGGGGTTACTTGACAGCGGTATAAGGGAGGGGGTGAGTTCAACAACTTAGTGAATGGGTGTTTTAAGGTATGACTTTCAGAAAATAGTTTGAATTGTTGTGTGCCAGACTCCTTATTTTTCTTTTAAAATATTTCATTATCAAATCTCGGTTTTCATAGCCATTTCTTATTCCAATGGTGTATTTATCAACCAACACACACCCTTCATCATGAAGGGAACACACATCACAGGCTAGCCCGTCTACTATACCCACTTGTGGCATCAGAGTGACTTTACTGGTGAACTAGATAGAAGCACGTCCACTTCTACCCTGAGAATGAGTGGATGTACGCAACATCCGACCCTCAATCTCATAACAAAACTTCATGTCCATATGAGGACAGAGACCTTATCTTGTCCCCACCCCGGTCTCATGCGCATGAAGCTATGTCGAGCTTCCTAGAGTGCTGGTACGACTAACTTCCCTTATCTCCACCATGTCATCCAGAGCCCTAGGACACATCGCTATCCCTCTTGGGCGTCTAGAAGGTCCTGTAAACTCAGTGCATGCCCAATTCAATAATTTTCCACATAAGCCATATAATCTATGGTGCTACTGGTCCAACTGCCTTGACCCTCAACTTGACCTATAACTGTTTGTCTCGACTAGTCCGTAGACCTGTCATGTCACACTGCCGCTAGTCCATCGAGTAAGTCTGTCCTGTCTCAATACCATGGCCAAACAATTCATTCACTTAAATTTCCATGGTTTAAAATTATGTTTGTTTATGAGCTCCTGCTTGTGCCAATTGGCTTAGGGGCCACTGTATGAGATTTAAAAAAAATGGCATATTAGCCCTCAAGTTCCAAAACAGAGGCATCATGCCTATATGAGCTATTTGAGCTCTCGTCAAGAAGGTCTCCCAAAATATTTAAGCATTGACACACAGTGAGGGGAGAGCACTTTTGAGAAAATGAACATTTAGTCATCCATCACACTAATTGGGTATGAGGACATCTTCACTTATAACCAATAAGCGGGTTTTCTAACCTAGTATGATCTACTTACAACCGGTAAGTAGATTATACTTACCGAGTATGATCTACTTACAACCGGTAAGTAATTTTTCCGCGTAATTTCCACACCACTCCTCTCAGGGGTGAAGATTAATATACCACTTAATAGTGGGTTTTCATTTCTAAGGTGCTTATCATCCCAAACGGGTATGATATTAAATCCCACTCACCTAATTATGCAATGATCTCCACTTGACTAGTTCTTTGTTCTCATGTGAGCCTATCCTTGCTAGCATTCCTGGTACTTCATGTTCCTACACGATATGAACATCTTTGTTAATTATCTCTTGGCCTAATAGCCATCATTCATTGTGATTGAATGAAATACTAAACATTTCGATTTATTATAATTAGGTCCCTAAAGTTCCTTGCTTTAGGGTTAAAGTTTCCCAAATTTCCAATTTGGTCCCCAACTTTTTCAAAATTACCATTCGCCCCTACTTTACAAAAATGGTAAATTTCACCCCAAAAATTCAAAAAAATTGTCCAATTGGTCCTCCAACATCTTTATCATGCCCTATTGGCCCTCAATTTTATGAAATTACACTTTAGTCCCTCAAATTTTTGAAATCCCCAAATTTCCCTTAAATTTCCTCCCAATATCAACCTTCTAACTCAGCTGAATTTTATTTCATCAATTTGACCAATCAAATGAATTTAATTATTGAAATTAAAGTTAGATTGAAATTTCTACACCTTTGTACAATTCAATTGCACTTTGTATCGCACAATTTGATGCTGGAATGATCTCAAATGAAGCTTCATGGGAAAATTGGACTTAGAGAGAGAAAGCTTCAAAAGCTTAGAGTTGGGGGGGCGGCGGTCCGAGCTTTCAATTTGGGCAGATAGGTCTTGTTATGAGGTTCCTTCTAGGATCAAGAATTGCATCAATTGATGCCGAATTGAGTGAGAATTTAGTCATTGAAAATCTGCTTGTTCTCTCTCTAGCACCGATCAGAATTTATAGAAGGAAGCCAAATTGGTTACCTTTCCACTCTAATTCATCTGTAGGAGGGCTGTGGAGGTATTGGGAGGGCTTGATTTGACCTAAGAAGGGCTCGAATTGGCCAATTTTAGCTTGGTCGAAATAGGGTAGCTTCAGTCCTCTAGAGCTGCTTCATTGTTCTATCACGTCGACGTTTCTTCAGCGACCTTTAGAGCAAATGGAGACTACATGCGTGTAGCTGACTTCTCCCCGAATCCAAAGAATCCGACCATGCCTTCTTTGGCTAAGAAAAATGCCCAAGTTAGAGCTCTAGTTTGAGCTTCACTGAAAAATGGAGCAGTTGAGAGAGAATGGAGTTTTTAGGTGTGAGGAGGATGAATGAGGTGGGGCTCTTTATATAGGAAGCTTGGGGACTTCTTGTCCGTCCGATTGGTGCCTTAATGGTAGTCATTCATTACCTGAAACTCCCTGGCCGAAGTCTTTTCATCTTCACCGGCACTGCTCAATTTTTCGGCAAGTGAACAGTGCTGTCATATGAAGGAAGAAGACAACTCTGTTCCAAACTAGATCGGTCTGGACTGGATTCAAAGCTTAAACCAGCCAGTTTAGTCCCGATTCGACCGAATTTTTCAAAGTTAAAAATTTCTAAATTTATTTTCTATCCAATGGTGTCCTCAATTCTCCAATTTAAATTTTCTAAGCTATCTAGAAAAATGAATTTAGCATCCTTTTCAATAGTGGTTCAAACCGGTCCAAACTAGTTCATTTCGGTTCAGATCCGGTTTACCTAAACCAGTTTTGTTTTCATCTCCAATTCATCCTAAGGTCCTTTTCCAAGGATTTTATGAACTCTTTGGATCACTTAGGAGTTGAAATTTCACAAATTGCTCATTCTTTAATGATCGGGTTTTTTGAACCGGTTCGGTTTTCTCACTCAGTTTTCTCACTCAGTTTTCCCAGTTTCCTTATCTCCAAAGAGCGGGATTTACACATAGTGAGTTAGGTGGGAAAACTAATGATTTTAAATCAGCCAATCAAAGGATGCCACATGTCATGCTCAATGGAGAGTTATATTTGATCAACGACCACGTTGGTTCAATGAGAAGTGGCCATGTGTCCAGTCAGTGGGTGACTCGGATGCTGAGTGAGCGGTCGCGTCAGTGATGCCAACTAATCATAGTGAGACACATGGCAGCCCGCACATGCGAAGTTCGCACATGAGCACAAAGTATTGTCTTCTTCCTTTAGACTTCTGAAGTGGAAGGGAGAAAGTCCGACGCCATAACTCTGACAAGGCCTTTAATCAATGAGTTAATGGCCAACATGTGGATGGATGGCTAGAACAGTCCGTCCCCGAGCTCCCTATATAAAGAGCTCCTCTTCATTTGTCCTCTACACTCCTCCATTGATCAGAGAACCAAAATAGTTCCATATCGACCATCCTCAAGACTAGGCCGACCCTCTCACAACTCCTCACGATAGAACCTCGACCTTTCTAAACATTTGTCATAAGCCAATTTCGCTTCCCCTCACCAGAATAATAAAATTATAGAGCAAAATCGTGGAAAATATTTTTAATCTAATTCTCCTTTCCTAGGCTATCAATTGACATGAAATTTGAACCTAGGAGGATCCCCTTGATAAGCACTAGGCACCCATACCTAGAGCTCTGTCAACCGTCCATTCGTAGGAAATAAATCAAAGTTTTTTCTCTCTAGAAAGATTTTTCGATGAAGCTTTGTTCAAGCTTGATTTTGGTCAAATAAAGTAATTCAAAGATTATAATTCTTGTAGAAAGATGGAGAATATGATTAGTAGCATGTTAGGACGAAATTGACAAGGTTTAAATGTTCAATTTGATGAATCAAGGTTTTAGGGACTAAAGTGCAATTTTTGGAAATTAGGCAAATCGAGGATTTTCAAAAGTTTGGGGATTTTTGTGAAATTAGCTTGAATTGAAGGTCACTTTGTAAATAAGATGAGATTAAGGACTTAATTGCAATTAAAAATAATATTTAGGAATTTAATTGCAATTAAGGATATATTTGCAATTTTAATTAATTTTATTTTGATGAAATTACTAATGGTGAAATTGCAAATAAAGTGAAGTTTGGAAATTATGGTAATTAATTGGAAATTAATTTCCAATAAAATAATCATAGGGACTTCTATGTAATTAGGAGAAATCATAGGGAACTAAGTGAAAAAATTCAAATATTTGAGTAATTCATTAGTTATGATAATGTAGGTATAAAAAAGAGACTTTCACCTACAACCGCAAGATCATTTAGTGACAAGCGGAAATTCGTCTGGGATGAACAAGTCATAGATTTCGGATGAGTGGGATTTCTGGCATCATGTCTGTTTGGGGTGATGAATGCACTTTCGTAGTACCGAAAGCTAAAATATTTTTTTCTAGAAATAGTCTACCTTGACTATGTGAAACCGCTTAAACAAATTTGGGAGATATTTTTGCTAAGAGCATGAATAACGTACCTTATAGAGATAAAATTGCTCTAGTGGTCCCAATGCCATGATTTTTTAACTGAATTGGGCCTAAGGCCATGTTTTGGAAAATTCGTGAAGTGGGCCCAATGACAATGGAAACTGGCCTAGACTCGTAGACAAATTATGAATTGTGAGCCTTATGAAAATTTTCATATATGGATAAATTGTGTGATTTAGCTACCGAGTCAAAGCCAAGTCCTCAAACTTGTTGGGCTGGTAGCAGATTGATAAACGCCTTAACAAAAAAATTATTGATTGTGTTTGATGAGATACAAAACCAATGAATCACCCGGTAGACGGTTAGTGTTGGTACTAAGGGCTACTAGATAACCTAGGGAGTATAAGAGAAGTCTTGCTAGTCTAGTATGTTGAGAAGATTTGGGAGTTTAATGCAAATTAAGACTAAGGAAGAAGGGGAAGAGGTCTCGTCCCACAATATCAGACGAGAAGTTTCAAGTAAAGTATGGGGATTGGACAATTGTGCTCACACGAACTTATGGTAGAAGTTGCAACCTCTTACCAGGGTGGACGCTGAAGTCGCTCCGGGCCAGAAGTGAAACAGTTGGGGACTGTTCTGCAAAGGAATGAACCCTTTGATTGAAAATGGCATGTGATTGTTTTTTAAACCAAAACTATTGAAGGAGAAGGGTATTGATAAATAAACAATGCTTAAAACATTCTTGAGTAATTACCTTATTACCCATTCACTAAGTTGTAAAATTCACCCACTCCCTTAAACCCATTCATAAAAAAATCATGAAGAGGATCTCGTGTGAATATTTAGCTTCATGGTATGTTTTATGCATTAATAATTTTTTGGCATATTTTATGAAAAGATATTTGTTTGAAATTCTTTGAAATATTTTCAGGTTATGTCTTACTTCTATTGATACCACATTGGTGGTTATCCTTTTTATAATAGGAGTGGGGGGTTGTTCACAGGGTTTCAACCAAAATTGGTCAGAGTGTGACAACTAAATTGGTATTAGAGCAAATAATTTTTGAAATTGAGTTTAAGAAATAAAATATTTTCAAAAATCAAGTTGTTTGGGAAAATATTTTTGAAATAATACCAGAAATAATTTTTTCATGAAACATATCTTACGAAAGTATTTCATAAACTTATAATAATATTCCACTTTTAGGAAAATTAATAAGGGAAAGAGAACCTCCCAAGTCTCGATGGAAGATAAGAAACCTCCACCAAAGCCCCAAAAGCTAGAGCTAACCCAAGACTAGAAAGAAGCAGAAAAGAACATTGGTGAAGCCTGTGCTAACTATGTGCGAGTCTTCAATAAAATGCCACCTTTATATACAAATTCATAAGTAGTAAGTCTTATGCGACAAGCATATGAGTATGAAGCAATAGTGCTGGACAAGTACGGTGTAAACCCTGTCCCTTATAGATAAGATGTAAACCCCGCCATTTAGAGTTAAGGAAACTAGGAAAAGAATCGGTCAAACTGAGTGAGAAATACCAATCCAGTTCACAAACCCAATCATTAGAGAACGAGAAATTTGGGAAATTTACAACTCCCGAGTGACCCAAACGGTTCATAAAACCTTGGAAAAGAACCTTAGGATAAATTAGAATAGAAAAACTAGACCGATTCAGATGATCCAGATCCAACTGGATTGAACCAGTTTATGAATAGAGTCGGTTCATGAACCGGGACCGATAGAGAAAGGGCAAACTGGAAAAATTATGGATCCTGAGTGACACAAAGAGTCACCAAAGTCATGAAAAATGAGTTTATGATGAATTGGAGATGAAAACCAAATCGATTCAGGTGAACTGGATCCAAACTGGATTGAACCGGTTTGGACCGGTTTGAACCATTATTGAATTGAATGCTAAAATCATTTTTCTAGACAGCTTAGACAATTCCAATTTGAGAATTGAGGCCACCATTTGATAGATAATGAATTTAGAAATTTTTAAGTTTGAAAAACTCGGTCGAATTGGGCTTGAACCAACCGGTTTAAGCTTTAAACCTAGTTTAGACCGGTTTGGTCTGGTTCTGAAGAGTGTTCTCTTCTTCTTTTAGATGACAACACTGTTCACTTGTCGAAAAATCGAGCAGAACCGGCAAAGCTGAAAAGTCTTTGGCCAGTGAGTGATAATGAATGACCGCAATTAAGATGCCAATCGGACTGCCAAGACGTCATCGAGTTTCCTATTTAAAGAGCCCCTCCTCATTCATACTCTCCACAGCTGAAAACTCCATTCTTTCTCAACTGCTCCAATTTTCAGTGAAACTTGAACCAGAGCTCTGATAAAGGGTCTTTTTTGAACTAAAGAAGGCGTGGTCAGGTTCTTTAGATTTGGGGAGAAGTCAGCTACATGCATGTAGTCTCCATTTGCTCCGAGGATTGCCGGAGAAGCGCCGGCGTGATCGATCAGTGAAGCAGCTCCGACAGACCGAAGCTACCCTATTTTGGCCAAGCTGAAATTGGCTAATTTACCCTCCGACAGACTGAAGCTGCCCTATTTTGGCCAAGCTGAAATTGGCTAATTTACCCTCCTCAGGCCAAACCAAGCCTTCCCAACACCTCCACAACCATCATTGAACTGGTCGCTAAATTCATTTTTATACATAGCTTAATATATTAAAATTAGGGAATTGAAGCCACCATTGGTTAGAGAATAAATTTAGATGAATTTAGAAATTTTTAATTTTGAGAAAATTGGTCAAATCGGGCCTTAACCAACCAGTTAAAGCATTGAATTGGTCGGACCGGTCCGGTCTAGTTTGGAACAATGTCATCTTCTTTCTTTATATGAAGATGTTGTTCATTCAATGCGTGAACAGACAATGCTGGTGAAGAAAAATCATCTCCATTCAAGCAGTTTCAGGGTGAGAATAAGCTCGACCAAGAGGTTAAATAGTCGGGCAGAGAGTCCCCGAGCTCCATATAAAAAGGAGCTCCTCTCCATTCATTCTCCTCACACCTGAAATCTCCCTTCTCTCTCAAATACTCCATTTTCTGGTGAAGCTCGAACTAGAGCTCCGACTTGGGCAGGTTTCTTAACCTCACAAGGCGAGTTGGGTTCATTAGACTCTTGAGGAAGTCACCTATTTGATAGCAACCTCCGTTCGATCTGAGGACCACTGGAGAAGCGTCGATGAAATCAAACTGTGAAGCAGCTCTGAAGGACCGAAGTTGCTTTGTTTCGACCGAGCTAAAATCGACCAAATTCAGGCCTCTTCCAGCCAAACCAAGCCCTCTCAACATCCCTACAACCTTCATATGACCTCAACTGAGCTAAAAGATAAGCCAATTCATCCCTCCTTAGTCGTTGCATGTCAGAGTTAGAGAGAGAAACTATGAAGGGCAAATGAAGTTAAAACCTACTTACCGATTGTAAGTATAGGAAATCATACCCAGTTGGTATGATGGACTTTCTTGAAGGAATGAGAAACCCACTTGCCGGTTGTAAGCAGAGGTATCATCACATCTAATTGGTGTGATGAAGTGAAAATTATATTTTTGTCAGAAGTGTTCTCCCCTGACCATGTGCCAATTCTTAAACTCTTTGGGAGACCTTTTTGATGGCAGCTAGAATAGCTCAGATAGGCCAATGGCCTCAGTTTTGAACTTATGGGGCTAATTGCCCCATTTTGCAAAATCTCATATAATGGGCCCAAGGTCAGTGGGCACGAGTAGGAGCTCGTAAACAAACATGAATTTTGAAAGCCAAGAAAATTCTTAATGAAATGGTTGTGTGATTTCGCCATGGTACCAGGTCAAGACCGACAAAACTCGATGGAATGGCGGTAGTGCTTCAGGGCCAGGTCAACGGACTAGCCTAGACAAAGAGCTATAGGTCGGGTTGAGGGTTGAGGCCGTTGGACTAGTGGCACCAAAGATAAATGGCCAAGTGTGAAAATTATTGTTTTGTGCATGCACTTGAGGTACATAACTATCAAGATGCTCAAAAGGGGTAGTGATGCATTCTAAGGGTTATTGGACCACATGGTTGAGATTAGGGTAGTTTATTGTGGCAGCAGTCGAAAAGCTCGATGTAGCTTCTTGCACATGAGATCAAGGTGGGGTCGGGATGAGGTCTCCATCCTCATATGGAAATGAAGTATTGTTGGGTCTGAGGATTGAACGTATGGGATGTTCACTCAAACTCTATGTAGAAGTAATGGACTTCTATTAGGGTGGATGGTAAAGACACTCCGATCCACAAGTGGGTGCAGTCGACGTAACTACATCTCGTGAATGTGTGTTCCTTTCCTAATGAAAGGCGTGTATTGTTTGTGAAACACGCCTAATATGAAAATGGGAAAAAGGTTTTGAAAACCTTGGGAAGGATTTGAGAATCCTTGGAAAAAGAATTGGTAAACGTTGGAAAAAGGTTTCAAAAAAAGAGATTGAAAATTAAGGAAAAACCCATTTAAAGAAAATGTCTCCATTGGTAGGGTAAAAGTTTTGAAAACCGAACTTTAAGGAAAAACCTTCTATTTAAAGAAATGATAATCTTGGTGTGACTATTTTTAAACTTACCCCCAACACCCGCTCATTGAGTTTTAGAACTCACCCACTCCCTTTTACCCCTTTCATGTAACCAAAGGGAAACCAAAAACTTAAAGACCTCCTTGTAAGGCAGGTATGTCAGTTTTAAGATATTCAGTTTTGTATAATGCTATTCTAGGAAAGACAAGAAAGAAGGATGTCTTACTCCTCTCGGTTTAAAAAGGGTGAAACCCTTTATGGACAAAAGGGAGTGCCGGGTTGCTCACGGGGATCTGACCAAACTGGGTCAAGGCATGACATACAGGGTCTCTATAACTCAAAAAGCAAAATTTAGAAGTTCATGGAGTGAGAAGTCTTCATTGGAGTATGAAGAGCCAATTATAAATCAATGTACTAGGTGTGGGAAGTACTGTGGAGGATCATGCTCACCACTAGAAGTGAAACCTCTCAACTTGGAATCCCTAGAAGGATTCTCTCAAACTCTAGTTAAGTACTTTGAGTCAGTCAACAAGGGAGTGTAGAATAAAATTGTGTAAATCACTTCCTTGTAATAAGCTGAATTTTCAGCTAACAAGTAATAAAATACTATTACTAAGAAATTGTTGAAAATTTTAGTAAGGGTTTTTTCAAGGATCCAACACCAAGTCCCAGACTTCTAGAATAGGGATGTCATCATATCATAATGATGATATAAGAGTTTAATGAGACCACATATGTGGTTAAGAAAACTCTCAAAGGCATGCCACTCGATACCTTAGGAAATGAGGAAGACCTCATATGAAAGGATAGACTTATTCTATATGCTAAGTGTCATATGAAGGATTTTGTCTTAAAAGGAAAACAACTGAAGGAAGACTTAATATGATTGGGAAGGACTATCAACAATTCAAGAAGGGGAGAGAAAACAATATTGTCTAGGAGAGATAAAGAAATTGTTCTTGGAATTTAAAGGAAAGATAGAGGGAAGGGAGGGACCTCTAAATGTAAAGAATGCAACACACTAAGGAAATTTGGAACGGACTCAAACACCAATAACAAAAGATGTCATTGAACCAAATAAATGAATGATGAATGAAGATAATGATAAAAGAGGACATACATGAAATCCTTAAGGGGTAATGAGGAAAGGAGACTTAAGTCTCCGTGGAGAAAGATCCTTACTACGAAAGACGGAAGTAGAGTATGAGTCATGCGGGGAATGTGTCCAAGGAAATGTAGGTTCTTAGCTGAAAAAGGGAAAATTATAAATAAAGGTGGGATAAATGTGGAAAGACCACGAAAACATGTAAGTAGTTTGAGGAAATGGAAGTCCCAAGGAAGGATATACTCAACTAAATGGAGTTGTACTATGTAAATTATAAGGGGTATAGTCATGCATATGTCATCAAGACAAGTTGAGAAGTACTTGGGAAACCCACATTGCAGACACAAAGTAGTATTCGAGTTTGGGGGTTGGGTAATTGATACCCATCCAGACTTAGGGTAGAAGTCGTGGGCTTCTATCAGGGTAGATTATAAAGGTGCACCGGTCCACAAGTGGAATAGCCGGGGACTGTTCTGTGAATATCTTATCCATTTTGATGATAAAAGGGCATATGATTGTGTGTCAACCCAATTTCATGAATAACACACAAGGATAATAAAAAAAATGATGAAGCACACTATGAGCTAATTTAAATGAGAAAGTCCAAATGAACCTACCTTTAAGATTCCCCGCTCACTTAGTTGAAAGACTCACCCATCCCTTTTAAATTTTACAAGAAAGGGAAGGCCATTAAGAGTTTATCCACCAAGCAAAAAAAATTAGGTGCCTTTTACTTAAAATGTTATTAGTATCACAATTTTTCATAATGTTATTCTAGGGAATGAAAATAGAAATTATGCCCGACTCTTCGCGGTCTTGGTAGAAGTGACTCCACTAGGCCAAAGAGAGTGTTGGAATGCTTAGAGGGTTCCGACCAAACTGGGTCGGGGCGTGACAAAAGGCCTCAATTCCATTTACATGTACGACTCTTGAGGTAATACCACATATGTTTTATTATAAATTATTGGGTTACATCATTAAGTAATGTGGCCTACTAAGGCTCATGTTCAACTATGAATATGGTGCTTTTCCTAGCACCATTTTCAAAAAGATTTTAGGATAGGGAGTTTCAAGGGTTGTGAGAGGTACCCGCAACGA
This sequence comes from Trapa incisa, assembly GCA_030064435.1. Classification (NCBI taxonomy): domain Eukaryota; kingdom Viridiplantae; phylum Streptophyta; class Magnoliopsida; order Myrtales; family Lythraceae; genus Trapa; species Trapa incisa. The sequence goes on from CM057776.1 coordinate 7,090,486, forward strand.
TGCTTGGGTCGGTCCTAGCCTCTTCTTGGGTTAGGTTATAGACCTTAGTAGGAATTTAATCCTAGTTCCCGGACTCTTCTGCCCTACCTTTCCCTTGTCTGGTGCCCTGATCTTTGTCTTGTTGGACGAGCACTATGAGGTAGGGCAGAGGTTGCCTAGCGTTGTTTCCTTCTGATGTCGGTCAACTATTGGCCGCTTGACACTCCCTTTCATTGTGCCCCACTATGCCACATTGGTAGCTATGCATTTGAAAACAAAGTCCTTGGTGGGACCCTCTACACTGAATGTAGTGTGAGGCTGCATTCCTTGCACCGCGAGTGTTGCTCCCAGTGCTACTAGCTTGGGAGGGCTCAGTACTGTCCATCAGGTATCTTGCTATGGGTGGTCCCTTCCTATTTTGTTGTGAGTAGTGATTGTTGATGCTTAGAGTGAGATATATGGGGTAGGACATCGTAGTCCTTGCCGCCTTCCGTACAGGTATAGTCAGAGGGTACATCTCCTTGTGCTTCTCCCTCATGCCGTTCTAGAGATGGCATTTGTAGAAAACCCGCTCGCACGCATAGGCAGTGCTGACCACTTCGGCCAACTCAGTCGAGCGCTCCAAACTTCCCATGCAACATCGCACGTTAGGGCTAGCCTTTCTAGAAATTGCTGACATATATCTAAGTAGGGCTTGCCAAATCTGGCGTAAATGCTCTCAAGGCATTGAAACCATTTTTGTATTATACTACTATTCTTTGTCCTTGGTGGAGTCTCAGAAAGTCTCGCTTCTTCTTGTTCATTAGGTATGGAGACGTGAACTACTCATGAAACTTCCTCTCAAAGGTTTCCTAGCCAAGGGCGCTGATATCATGGCTTGTAGATTTAGCCACCACCTGTTGGCGTTCCCTCCTAGGGAGAATTCTTCCATGGTCCCTTTGGCCTCGTCTGGAACCTCGACCATGACCATGAATTTCTTTGTTGTCCTTAGCCAATCCATGGTAGTGACCACATCCTTCTCTCCCACAAAGGTTGTACACCCCATTTTCCTTAGGGCATTGAGGTGAAAGGTAAGCCAATTCAGTCCTCCATAGTCCCCACGACCATCACAAGACCTCCACAGAGGTGAAAGGTAAGCCAATTCAACCCTCCTCCATTATTGTAGATCGATTCTAGAAAGAGAAAGTGTTAAACTTCACTAACTAAATTCTCATTGATATGGACATTAGTTGTAACTATTCTTGATCTTAGGAAGACCCTAAGGATGAGAGCTACCTCCCCTAATCAAGAGCTTGGACCGCCACAACTTCGGCAGTAAGCTTTCGAAGCTTTCTCTCTCTACAAACAGTTTTCCAGCAAAGTTCCATTTGAGCTCGTTTCGAACCCAAATGTTGCAATTCGAAGCTCAATTGAATCGTAAGGAAATGTAGGAACCGATCCATACCATCAATTGGAGCAATTAACCCATTTTGACGGCCAATTTGAAGAAATCAAATTCGGTCAGTAGAGAGGGGTAGAAATTGAGGGGAAATTTGGGGATTTCAAAAAATTGAGAGACCTCCGTGAAATTTCTCAAAATTGAAGGTTAATTGGCAATGAGAAAGATGTTGGGGGACCAATTGGTTAGTTTTCAAAGGAATTGGGGTCAATTGGCTATTTTTAGAAAGTAGAGGCATTTGGAAAACTTGAGCCCGTTCATAATTTTAAGTAAATTAAGGACCCAATGAGGATAATGGAAGGCCTTGGGAGTTGAATTGGGAAAAATTTAATACTAGGGACCTAAAGTCAATAAGTATGAACTTTAGGGATGTAAGTGCAATAAACCAAAGATTTGGGCCTAGTCGCTCATACATGAGAAAAAGAAGGCTATCATGCCGAACCCTTCCTGATAATGATACCCAAACTATGTAGGGACACTTTGGACTGGAACGCAAGCAAGAGAGCTAGTGTGGACTTGAAAATCGACTAGGGATGAACACATCACAGTCATCGGGTGAGTGTGATGTTTTAAAGATCATTCCTGGTTGGGGTGATGGGCATACCTTTATTAAGTTAAAAACCTGTTTATCTGTTGTGAGTGGGACCTCTAATACATCCTACCCGATTGGGGTGATAAGCACTTTCATTAAAGGAAAACCTACTTACCAGTTGTAAGTGGGATTAATGAAACATCATACCCAATTGGTATGATGAGCTTCTTTACGGAAAGGAAAAATCCGCATACCAGTTGTAAGCGGACCTATCATCACACCCGGTTAGTGAGATGAGTTAAATGAAAGAGTTTTATCGGATGTGTTCTCCCCCGACTGAGTGCCAATGCTTAAACTATTTGGGAGACCTTCCTAACGAGAGCTAGAACATCTCTAACAATCAAGGGGCTTCGATTTTGAACTTATAGGGCTCAAGGCTAGTGGGCACGGGCTAAAGCTCGTTACAAACTTGAATAGGAAGAGCCATGAAAACTTTTATTTAAAATGTGAAATTATTGTGTGATTTGCCATGGTACCAATTCAAGACCGACAAGGCTCGATGGGCTAGCGGGAGTGCGTCACGGCAAGGTCAACGGACCGGCTCGATAAACATCTGTAGGCCGGTTGAGTGTCAGGGCCATTTGACCGTCGACACCAAAGAGAATAGCTAAATAATGAACACTTTTGTTTGTGCATGCACCTATGGATTCATGACCATCAAGATGCCCAATTGGGTAGTGATGGGTTCCAAGATCTACTGGATGATAGGGTGGATATAAGGGCAGTTCGTCGTGCCAGTTAGTCATGAAGCTCTGGGAGCTTCTTGCACATGAGACTGGGGTGGGGTCATGATGAGGTCTCCACCCTCATATGGACATGAAGTAAATTTCAGATCTGAGGGTTAGATGTCTGGGATGTCCACTCAGACTCAGGGTAGAAGACTGGAACTTCTATCAGGGTGGACAACAAAGGCGCATTGATCCTCAAGTGGGTGCAGTCTAGGACTACCCTGTGAATGTTTGTACCCTTTTATGATAAAGGGCATGTGTTGTTTGCTAAATGCCTCCCGAGGCAAGGGGATGTGCTCAAAGAGCTAAACACACCTAATATGAAATTGGTAAAGGGCCTTGAAATTTGAGAAAAACATAGAAAATGATGTTAAACCTTGGCATGATTTTGAAACTCACTCATAACACCCACTAACTAAGTTGTAGAAACTCACCCCCTCCCTTTATCCCTTTTTTAGGAAAAAGTAGACCAACCCTAGAAACCCCCTTGTAGTTAAACCTTAAGTCAGGTACGTGAGTTTTTAATATATTAAGTTTTGTATAATGTTATTACAGGAAAATCAGAGAAAAAAGATGCCTAACTCCTCACAGTTTTAGAAGGAGGTGAAATACTTCATAGACCAAAGGGATTGGCAGGTTGCTCATGGGGATCCAACCATACCAGGTTGGGGTGTGACATATAACCCAAACCTTTCCCATAAAGCACCTAGCAAAAATGTCTACTCTTAATGCTCACATCTCCCCTGTGAGCCCCGTGGTTTATTCTTGCCCCTTGAGACAGAGTCTCGGGCCTTCCTGCTCGTCTACTATTCTACGGTTGGGTTATCTTTACTCTCCCCATTTTGGGGTATTCATGTTCTTAATTCATTAAAAGCAAACATGGAAGATGGTCCTACACACACACACGACCTATGCTTAGGTAGCATTTCTAGGTTACGAATGACCCGTGCCCCAGAACGATAACTTAGGCGTCAACACAAAAGTAAGGGTCAACTAAGGTAAATAGACACATATTCACATTCTGCTAGGAATGGATCTCCACTCGTGAGATCCCAAACTGGAGATGGAGTGTGGCCACGTCAGGGCAACTTTCGGTTTACATTTGGGAATAAGCAATGTGAAAATTTACAACTTTCGATTGATACAAAGGATTTATTAAACATTGGAAAAGAAACTTAAGACAAACTAGAAAACAAAAAACCAAATTGGTTCAGGTGAACTAGATTCCATAAGAACTTCAAAGTTAAGTGTGCTTACTTGACAATATTGTGAGGATGGGTGACCTCCTAGGAATTATGATTTTTTTGTAACCCGAAATTTCGGTCAAAAATTTTTATGCGAATGTACGGCTTATCATAAATAGCCATCAATTAATATATATTTAATTATTGGAATTAATACCAATAATTTATGGCAATATTAATACTAGTAATAAATCTCGCCCATTTAATACACGGGTTTTACGACTATATAAAGAGTTCATCCCCATTTCATTCTCCTCACACCTGAACACTTCTCTCTCTCTCTACTGCTCCATTTCCCAGTAAATCTCGAACTAGAGCTTCGACTTGAACAAAGGTCGGGCTCTTTAGAATCGGAGAGAAGACAGCTATCTTATAGCAAACTCTAGTCAATCCGAGAATCGTTGGAGAAGCACCGACATGATGGAATAGTGAAGCAACTCCGGCGGACCGAAGCAGCCCTATTTCGGCCAAGCTAAAATCAGCCATTTCAAGCCCTTCTCAGGCCAAATCAAGCCCTCCCAACACTTCCTCAGCCTTTCCACGGCCAAATTAGGACCGAAAGGTAAGCCAATTCGGTTCCCCTTTATAATTTTCGATCAGTGCTAGAGAGAGAGTCGACCGAATTTCAATGACGAAATTCTAATCCAATTCCACATAAATTGATACAATACTTGATTTTAGGATGAACCTCAGTACGAGACCTATCTGCCCAGATCGAAGCTCGGACTGTCGTGCCTTCTCTCTCTACGAACCTCGTTGGAGAAGCACCGACATGATGGAATAGTGAAGCAACTCCGGCGGACCGAAGCTGCCCTATTTCGGCCAAGCTGAAATCAGCCATTTCAAGCCCTTCTCAGGCCAAATCAAGCCCTCCCAACACTTCCTCAGCCTTTCCACGGCCGAATTAGGACCAAAAGGTAAGCCAATTCGGCTCCCCTTTATAATTTTCGATCGGTGCTAGAGAGAGAGTCGACCGAATTTCAATGACGAAATTCCAATCCAATTCCACATCAATTGATACAATACTTGATTTTAGGATGAACCTTAGTACGAGACCTATCTGCCCAGATCGAAAGCTCGGACTGTCGTGCCTTCACAAGTGAGTAATCGAAGCTTTCTCTCTCTACAGTCTATTTTCCGGCAAAGCTCTGTTTGAGCTCGTTCCGACGTTAAAATCTACGATTCAAAGTTTCTTAGAATCGTATGAACATATAGGAACTCAATTTCAACTCCAATTTCAATAATTAGAAGTGTTTGATCGGTTAATTTGATGAAATCAAATTCGGTAGTGTTGAAGAGTTGAAATTGGGGGGAAATTTGGGGATTTTCAAAATTCAAAGGGGCCAAAATACAATTTTATGAAATTGAGGGTCAATTAGGCATGAAAATAATGTTGGAGGACCAATTGAGGAATTTTGGAAATTTTGGGGAAAAAACTTACCATTTTTGTGAAAGAAGGGCAAAATGGTAATTTTGGAAAAATTGGGGAACCAAATTGGAAATTTGGAAAATTAAACCCCTTTTTTGGTGAAATTGAATAAATTGAGGTCTCACGATAAATTTTAAAAGTTGCGGGACTCAATTTGAGGAAAAACTGACATTAGGGACTTAAAGTTAAAGAGAAATAACTTTAGGAACCTAATTGCGAATAACTAAAAGTTTGGGCTTTCTCATTTATTAATGAATGAAGGTTGTTATGCCAAGTAAAAATGAACAAGGTTGTTCATATCGTGTAGGAACGTTAAATACTGGGAACGCCAGCAAGGACAAGCTCGTGTGAATACAAAGAACCAGTCTAGTGGAATTCACAACATTAACGGGTGAGTGGGTTTACTAACATCATACCCGGTTAGGGATGATAAGTGCCTTGATATAAAAACCCACTGTTTAGTGGTATTTTAATCATCACTACTTAGAGAAAGTGATGTGAAAGTTATGCGAAAAAACTACTTACTGGTTGTAAGTAGATCATACCCGGTTGGTATGATGAGACTTCCTCGAAGGAAGTTGAAAACCTGTTCATCGGTTATGAACGGAGATGTCCTTATACCGGTCGGTATGATGGACAGTAAAAACCTATTTTTGTCGGAAGTGCTCTCCCCTGACTGTGTGCCAATGCTTAAACAATTTGGGAGACCTTCTCGACGGGAGCTCGAATAGCTCTGATAGGCCAAGGGCCTCGGTTTTGGAACTTGGGGGCTAAATGCCCGATTTTGAAAATCTCGTACAGTGGGCCCAAGGCCAGTTGGCACGAGCAGGAGCTCGTAAACGAACATGATATATGTGCCATAAAACTTAATAAGTGAATTGTTTGGCCACGGTACCAAGATAGGACCGACATGCTCAGTCAACTAGCGGCAGTGCGACATGACAGGTCGACAGACTAGTCAAGACAAACAGCTGCGGGTTGAGTTAAGAGTCGAAGCCGTTGGACTAGTGTCACCACAGATTACATGGCAATATAAGAAAACATTGTTTGTGCATGCACTGTGAGTACGGGATCATCAAGACGCCCTGAGGGGTAGTGATGCGTCCTAAGGGCATTGGACGACCTAGTGGCTATAAGGGTAGTTTTGTCGTTCTAGGTGTCTATGCGAAATCTGGAGTAGCACGAAGCGCATGAGACCGGGGTGGGGACAGGATGAGGTCTCTATCCTCATACAGACATGAAGAAGTGATTTTGGGATTGTGGGTAGGATGTCATGTACATCCACTCATTCCCAAGGTAGAAGTGGTCGTACTTCTATCCAGGTGGCAGGAAAAGTCGCTCCGAAGCCACTAGCAGGTTCAGTAGTGATACTGACTTGTGAATGTGTGTAACCTTCATGATGAAGGATGTGTGTTAGGTGATGACACACCGTGGTAACTAAGAAATAATGGAAAAAAACACAATTTTTAAATGATGGGATTTTTTTGAAAACAAAGGAGTCTGACACACTCCATATAAATATTTTTCTTAAAAGTCAAAAGCTTTTAAAAACCCATTCACTGAGTAGTCGTACTCACCCTCTCCCTTATATCCCTTTCAGGAAATACCGGAAAGCCTCCCCTTAAAGACCGTCAACTAAGATGCCTGTAAGACAGGTATGTAAACTTTTAAATTTCATACAGTTTTGATTATGCTATTCCAGGAAAAAGGTGCAAGTTAAAGGATGCCTTACTCTTTACGGTTTACGATAAGGGGAAACCCTTTAATAAACCGGGAGAGTGGCGGGTTGATCACGGGGATCCGACCAAACTGGGTCGGGGCGTGACACTCAGTCTCTTGCACAATAAAGCTGCGTTGAGCTTCTCAAGACTTCTAGTACGACTAACTGCCCTTATCTCCACCAGGTCGTCTAGAGCCCTAGAATAGACCACTACCCCTCTTGGGCATCTTCAAGGTCCCGTAGCACAGTGCATGCACAAATCAATAATTTTCCACATAAGCCATATAATCTAACTTTTCACATATCCTTCATTCATTATGAATGACTAAAAATATCCAACTTTTCAAATGTTTGCAATTTGGTGCCTAAAGTTTTTTTCATTTACTTTAGTTTCCAATTGCCGGGTTTTCTCCAAATTGAGTCCCGAAACTTTTTAAATTCACCTTGGGACCTCAATTTATTTAAATTCACAAAAAGGGGTTCAAGTTTCCCAAATTTCAAATTTGGTCCTCAATTTTTCCAAAATTACCATTTTGCCCCTCCTTTACAAAAATGGTAAGTTTTACCCCAAAAATTCCAAAATTTGCTCAATTGGTCCAACACCCTTATCAAGCCCAAATGGCCCTCAATTTTATGAAATTGCATTTTAGTCCCTCGAATTTCTAAATCCCCAAAAATTTCCCCAATTTCAATTTTCTAACACAGCTAAATTTGATTTCATCAAATTGATCGATTAAACTAGTTTAATTGTTGAATTTGAAGTTAAATTGGAGTTCCTACATCTTCACATGATTCAATTGCACTTTTAATCGCACGATTTGATGTTGGAACAAGCTCAAACGAAGCTTCGCTAGAAAATAGAACGTAGAGAGGGAAAGCTTTGAATGCTTATCAGTGGGGGCGCAGCGGTCCGAGCTTTCAATCAGGGCGAATAGATCTCATCCTGAGGTTTCTCCTATGATCAAGAATTGCATCAATTGATGCCAAATTGAGTGAGAATTTTGTCATTGAAATTTTGTTGGTTCTCTCTCTAGCACGGTTGGAAATTACAGAGGGGAGCCAAATTGGCTTACATTTTAGTTCTAATTCGGCCATAGGAGGGCTAAGGAGGTGTTAGGAGAGCTTGATTTGGCTTGAGGAGGGCTCGATTTGGTTAATTTTAGCCCGACAAAAACAGGGCAACTTCATTCCACCGAAACTGCTTCACTGTTCGAGCACGACGGCACTTCTCTAACTGACCCTCAGAGCAATTGAAGACTACCACCATGTAGCTGACTTCTCCCCGGTTCTAAGGAAGCCAACCAAGCCTTCTTTAGCTCAAAAAAGACCCTATATCAGAGCTCTCGTTTGAGCTTCGCAAAAAACTGTGTAGTTGAGAGAGAGTGAGGTTTTCAGGTGTGGAGAGGATGAATGGAGAGGGGCTCTTTATATAGGGAGCTCGGGGACTCGTCGACCGTATGTTTGGCACCTTTATGATAGTCATTGATGGCCTGAAACGTACTGAACAGAAACGTTTCCTCTTCACCAACGCTGGCTCAATTTTTTGGCGAATGAACAATGTTGTCATCTGAAGGAAGAAGACAACACTGTTCCAAATCGAACTGCATCGATCCAAATTGGGTTCAGAGCTTAAACCGACCGGTTCAAGCCCGATTCGACCGATTTTTTCAAAATTAAAATTTCTAAATTTATCTAAATTCATTTTCTATCAAATAGTGGCCTCAATTCTCCAATTTGAATTTTCTAAGCCACCTAAAAATGAATTTAGCATCTGGTTCAATAGTGGTTTAAACTGGTCCAAACCGGTTCAATTCGACTCAAATTTGGTTCACTTGAACCGGTTTGGTTTTCATCCCCCATTCATCCTAAAGTCCCTTTTCATGACTTTTGTGACTCGTTTGGTCACTCAGGATCCATAAATTTCCCGGTTTTCCCTCTCTCTATCGATTTCAGTTCATAAACTAGCTCGGTTCATAAACCAGTTCAATCTAGTTTGGATCCAGTTCATTTGAACTCGTCTAGTTTTTCTCTTCCAATTTATCCTAAGGTTCATTTCCAAGGTTTTATGAACCCTTTGGGTCGCCTGGGAGTTTTAAATTTCCCCAATTGCCCATTCTCTGATGATCAAGTTTATGAACTGATTCGGTTTTCTCATTTGGTTTAACCAGTTCTTTTCCGGTTTTCCTTAAATCCAAAGAGGTGGTTTACAAAAATCCTGCACAAATCGTCTATAGTATCCTACCAAGCCTGAGAAACTTCATATCTCTGAGGGACTCCTAGGTGCCTTCCAATTGGATATGGATTCCCCCTTTGCTAGGTCTTCCTTGACTACATCCTTGGAAACTATCTAGCCTAAGAACCCTATCTCCCATAACCAAAACTCACACTTGGAGAATTTTGCATATAAGCAGTTTTCTCGTAATATCTCTAATGTGATAGCAAGATGCTCTTCGTGCTCCAGTCTAGTTTGTGAGTGTATGAAAATTTCATCTATAAATACTATCATGAACTTGTCTAAGTGTGGCTGCAACAGTCAGTTCATTAAATCCATGAAGGCTGCATGGGCATTTGTCAAGCCAAAAGGTATCACATAAAACTCATAATGTCCATATCGTGACCGAAATATGGTCTTCAAAATATCTTCTTCTCGCATCCTGAGTTGGTGGTATACTGACTGAAAGTCTATCTTGGAGAAGTAGGCTGCTCCTTTCAGTTGATCGAACATGTCATCAATTCGTGGAAGTGGATACTTGTTCTTTATGGTGACATGGTTCAACTTTCGATAGTCTATACACAGCCTCATGCTCCCATCCTTTTACTTTACGAATAGTACTGGTGCACCCCATGGTGACTGACTAGGGCATATGAATATTTAGGAGACCTTCTTGATGGGAGCTCGAATAGCTCTTATAGGCTGTGGGCCTCAGTTTTGAAACTTGGGAGCTAATATGCCCGGTTTTAAAAATCTCGAACAGTGGGCCATAGACCAATTGGCACGAGCAGGAGCTCGTAAACAAACATTAGATATATGCCATAAAAATTTAAGTAAATGATTTGTTTGGCCATGGTACCAAGATAGGACTGACATATTTAGTCAACTAGTGGCAGTTCGATATGACAAGTCTCCAGACTAGTCAAGACAAGCAGCTGCAAGTTGAGTAGATAGTCAGGGTCATTGGACCAGTGTCACCATAGATTATAAGGCATGATGTGAAAATACTGATTGTGCATGCACTTTGTGTACGGGACCTTCAAGACGCCCAAGAGGGGAAGTGATGTGTCCTAGGGCCCTGAACGACATCATGGATATAAGGGCAGTTCGTCGGACCAGGTGACCTTGTGAAGCTCAACATAGATTCAAGCGCATGAGACCGGGGTGGGGTCGGGATGTGTTCTCTATCCTTATACGGACATGGAGAATTGATTTCAGGATTGAGGGTCAGATGTCACATACATCCACTCATTCTTAGGGTAGAAGTGGATGTACTTCTATCTAGGTGGCTAGTAAAGTCGCTCTGATGCCACAAGTGTGTTCAGTGGATGGGCTGGCTTGCGATTGTGTGTTTTGACCTTCATGATTAAGGATGTGTGTTGGGTGATGACACACTGTGATTAATAAGAAATGATGAAAATTTGAGATTTTTAATGTGGAGAAAATTTAAAGAAAATTAAGGAGTCTGGCACACTCCAACTTGAAAATGTCACCCTCAGTAGGGTAAAAGTTTTAAAAACTAGTATTTGAGGAAAGTATATTTTGAAAGAAAATAAGGAGTTTGGCACACTCCGATTAAAGGTATTTTGTTTATGAAAACTCACTCCCAACCCCCACTCACCCCCTCCCTTATATCTCTTTTAGGAAACCAAGGGAAAACCAATCTTGAAGGCTTCCCTGTGTAGGAACAATAAAATCAAGTGTGTCTATTTTTTTAGTTTTGTATAATGTTGTTCCAGGAAAGGTACAGGTTTAAAGGACGCCTTACTCCTCCCGGATTTAAAAGAGGGGAAAACCCTTGGTAAATCAGGAATAGTGGTGGGTTGCTCACGGGGATTTGACCAAACCAAGTTGAGTCATGACAACTAGAATGGTATCAGAGCCTAATTTCTCGAATACATTATCAAGACTATATAACATAGTAACTAGGATAAAGTTTTAAAATTTTCATATGGCTCCCAAGAGAGGAACCAAGAAAACTTGGACTCATGTTGCCAACATTACCCAACAATCTATTCCCGTAGGAAGACAACCCTAAAAGTTCTCCAATGCCTAAGGTATAGTAGAAAGTTATTGGATATGAAATCACATAAGTGCACAAAAAAACGGTAAGAAGTAGAGACTAATGTTGCATGAATTTTGGGGACAAAACTCCTAAAAAGGTGGGGAATAATTGTAACACTGTGTTTTTAGTAACCAGAAAAAAAAAATTTAGAATAGAAAAATCATATTTGTTTAAATGAACTCGATCCCATTAGAATACCGAAGTTAACCGTGCTTGTATGAGAGTGCTAGGATGGGTGACCTCCTAGGAAGTATTCATTTTGCATTCTATCAATAGTTGTCAACCCATATTATTTTAGTAACCCAAAATTAAATAACATACTAGCACTAATGTATCGAATCCTATCAAAACTCCAACGTTAAGCGTGCCTCCTAAGAAGTATTCATTTTGCATTTTCTCAATAGTTGTCAAACCATATTTTTTGTAATAAAAAATTAAATAACATACCAACACTAATGCACCAGATTCAATTAGAACTCTAAAGTTAAACGTTCTTATGTGTGAGTAGTGCTAGGATGGGTGACCTACTAGGAAGTAATAGTTGTCACATCATATTTTTTTTTAGTAAATCCAAGATTAAAACAGACCAGCACTAATGCAGGATCCCTTTAGAACTTCGAAGTTAAGCGTACTTGGTGAGAGTAGTGCTAGGATGGGTGACCTAGGGAAGTATTCATGTTGCATCCCCTCAATAGTTGTCAAACCATATTTTTCGGCCTAGCTAAATTAGCTGAATTCATCTCTCCTCTTACCAAACCAAGCTCTCCCAACATCACCACAACCCTCATACAACCTCAACGATGCTGAAAGGTCAATAGTAGGAATTCTTGATCCTATAAGGTACTTTAGGAAGAGAGCTACCTTTCCCGATAGAAAGCTCGGACTGTCGCACCTCCGATGGGACAAGTGTGATCAGAACGCCAACAAGAGAAAGCTCGCGTCAACTTGGAAAACCAACCGATGATGAACACGTTGCGGTTAACGGGTAAGTGGATTATTAACATCATACCCAGTTGGGATGATGAGCACTTTTTTAAATTGGAAGCTACTGAAAGTGGGCTTACTAACGTCATACCCGGTTGGGATGATGAGCACAAGTTAAAGTTAAAAACCACTTACCGGTTGTGAATGGTATTTTATATTATACCCGGTTAGAGATGATAAATACCTCGAAATTAAAACCCACTACTTAGTGGTATTTTAAACATCACAACATAGAGGAGTGATGTGAAAATTACGCGAAAAAACTACTTACCAGTTGTTAGTAGATCATACCCAGTTGGTATGATGAAACTTCCTCAGAGGAAGTGAAAAATCCGTTCATCGGTTATGAGCAGAGATATCCTTATACCCTGTTGGTATGATGGATAGTTGAAAATATGTTTTGTCAAAAGTGCTCTCCCCTGATTGTGTGCCACTACTTAAACAATTTGGGAGACCTTCTTGACGGGAGCTCGAATAGCTCTTATAGACCTGGGGCCTCAGTTTTGAAACTTGGGGCCTAATATGCCCGATTTTAAAAATCTCGAACAGTAAGCCATAAGCGAATTGGCATGAGTGCTTGTAAACAAATATGAGATATATGCCATAAAACTTTAAGTAAATAATTTGTTTGGCCATGGTACCAAGACAGGACCGACATATTCAATCAACTAGTGGCAGTGCGACATGATAGGTCTCTGGACTAATCAAGACAAATAGATGCACATTGAGTTGATAGTTGGGGTCGTTGGACCAGTGGCACCACAGATTATAAAGCATGATGTGTAAGTACTGATTGTGCATGCCTTGTGTATACGGGACCTTCAAGATGCCCAAGAAGGGTAGTGATGTGTCCTAGGGCCTTGGAAAACTTGGTGGATATAAGGGGCAGTTCGTCGAACTAGGTCACCTTGCAAAGCTCGACGTAACTTCAGGCGCATGAGACCGAGGTGGGGTCGAGATGAGGTCTCTATCCTCATACGGACATGGAGAATTGATTTCGGGATTGAGGGTCTAATGTCACGTACATCCACTCATTCTCAGGGTAGAAGTGTACATGCTTCTATCTAAGTGGCTGGTAAAGTCGCTCTGACGCCACAAGTGGGTTAAGGGATGGGCTAGCCTGTGATTGTGTGTTTTGACCTTCATGATAAAGTATGTGTGTTAGTTGATTACACACCGTGATTAGTAAGAAATGATGAAAACCCGAGATTTTTAATGTGGAGAAAATCTAAAGGAAATTAAGGAGTCTCGCACATTCCAACTTGAAAATGTCACACTCGGTAGGGTAAAAGTTTTAATAACTAGTATTTGAGGAAAGTATATTTTAAAAGAAAATAAGGAGTTTAGCACAATCCGATTAAATTTTTTTTGTTTATGAAATCTCACTCCCAACCCCCGCTCACTAAGTTGTAGAACTCACCCCCTCCCATATATCCCTTTCAGGAAACCAAGGGAAAACCAATCTTAAAGACTTCCCTGTATAGGAACTATAAAATCAGGTATTTCTATTTTTCAGTTTTGTATAATGTTATTTCAAGAAAGATACAGGTTTAAAGGACATCTTACTCCTCCCAGGTTTATAAGAGGGAAAAACCCTTTTAAACTAAGGAAGAGTGGCGGGTTGCTCACATGGATCCGACCAAACTGGGTCGGGGCGAGATAACTAGATTGGTATTAGAGCCTAGTTACTTGAATACATTATCAATACAATATACCATACTAACTAGGAGAAATTTTTAAAATTTTCAGAGGGCTCCCAAGAGAGGAACCAAGAAAACTAGGACTCATGTCGCCAACATTACCCAACAATCTATTCCCATAGGAAGACCACTCTAAAAGTTCTCTAATGCCTAAAGTGTTGTAGAAAGTTATTGGAAATGAAACTACATAAGTGCACAAAAAAAGGGTAAGATGTAAAGACTAATGTTGCATGAGTTTTGTGGACAAAACTCCTAAAAAGGTGGGGAGTAATTGTAACACCATGTTTTTAGTAACAAGAAAAAAATATAAAATAGAAAAATCAAATTGGTTCAGATGAACTCAATCCCATTAGAATACTAAAGTTAACCGTGCTTTTATTAGAGTAGTGCTAGGATGGGTGATCTCCTGTGAAGTATTCAATTTGCAAACATTCTCTCAATAGTTGTCAATACATATTTTTTGTAATAAAAATTAAATAACATACCAACACTAATGCACCGGATTCAATTAGAACACTAAAGTTAAGCATGCTTAGGCGAGAGCAGTGTTTGACCTACTCAGAAGTAATAGTTGTCACATCATATTTTTTTTGTAAATCCAAGATTAAAACATACCAACACTAATGGAGGATCCATTTAGAACTTTGAAGTCAAGCGTACTTGGTAAGAGTAGTTCTAGGATGGGTGACCAAAGAAAGTATTCATGTTACATCCCCTCAATAGTTGTCAAATCATATAAAAACTATGAAATTAAGTGTGACCTCCTAGGAAGTTGTTTTTTTTAGTAACCCGAAATTTTGGTAAAAAGTAGTTTATGGAATTTTATTATAAGTTTAAAAGTCAATTGACATAATTGGAATAAATAAAATGAAAAGTGTAAATTATAATATGAAAATAATGAGATAAATATATATATTTTTATTAATCTTACGTCCCTAAAGTAAATATCATAAATATCTATATTTATTCATTGAAATTAATACCAATAATTTAATGCATAGATTTAATTGTTGGAATTAATATTATTAAATGCCCATCAATTTCTCGATAATAATGACAACATTAATACTATAGTAATAAATCCTCTCCATTTAATATGCAAATCTACACCTATATAAAGAGCTCATTCCCATTCATTCTCCACATACCTGAAAACTCATTTCTCTCTCTAATACCCCATTTCCTGGTGAAGCTCGAACCTGAGCTTCAACTTGAGCATTTTCTTAACCTCAGAATGAGAGGTCAGGCTCTTTAGATTTTGGAGGAAGTCAACTATCTAATAGCAACCTCCATTCGATCCTAGGATCACCGAAGAAGTGCTGACATAATCAAACAGCGAAATAGCTCCGGTAGACTGTAGCTGCCCTATTTCGGCCTAGCTAAAATTAGCCGAATTCAGCACTCCTCTAGCCAAACCAAGCTCTCCCAATATCGCCACAACCCTCATACGACCTCAACAATACTGAAAGGTCAATTGTAGGAATTCCTGATTCTAGAAGGTACCTTTCCCGATAGAAAGCTCGAACCGTCGCACCTCCGACGAAACAAGTGTGATCAGAACACAAACAACAGAAAGTTGGCGTAAACTTGGAAAACCAATCGCGAACGAACATGTCGCGATTAATGGGTGAGTGGATTATTCACATCATATCTGGTTTGGATGATGAGCACTTTTTTTAAATTGGAAGCTACTGGGAGTGGGCTTACTAACGTCATACTCGGTTGGAATGATGAGCACAACTTAAAGTTAAAAACCTTCTTGATGGTAGCTCGAATAGCTACGATAGGCTGGAAGCCTCGATTTTGGAACTTGGGGGCTAATAATCCCAATTTTGAAAATCTCAAACAGTGGGTCCTAAGCCAATTGGCACGAGTAGGAGCTCGTAAACAAACATGATTTATATGTCATGAAAACCTAAATAAATGAATTGTTTGGCCATGGTACCAAAATAGGACTGACATACTCAATCAACTAGCGACAGTGCAACATGACATGTCTTCTAACTAGTCAAGACAAACAGTTGCAGGTTGAGTTGAGGGTTGGGGCTGTTGGACCAGTGTCACCACATATTATATGGCATCATGTGAAAAATATTGATTGTTCATGCGTTATGTTTACAAGACCTTCAAGATGCCCAAGAGGGGTAGTGATGTGTCCTAGGGCCCTAGACAACCTAGTGGATATAAGGGCAGTTAGTTGTACTAGAACCTTGTGAAGCTCGACTTAGCTTCAAGCACATGAGACTGGGTTAGGGTCAGGATGAGGTCTCTATCCTCATACAGACATAGAGAATTGTTACGGGATTGAGGGTCGGATGTCGCAAACATCCACTCATTCTCAAGGTAGAAGTGGACGTACTTCTATCTAGGTGGTCAGTAAAGTTGCTCTGACGCCACAAGTGGTTTTAGTGGACAGGCTGGCCTGCGATTGTGTGTTTAACCTTCATGATTAAGGATGTGTGTTAGGTGATGACACACCGTGGTAATAAGAAATGATGATAAAAACCGAAGTTTGAAAAGAAAGGTTTTTAAAAGAGAATAAGGAGTCTGACACACTCCAAATCAAACCCTTTCCCTAAAAAGTTAAATTTTGAAAACCCATTCACTGAGTCATTGTACTCACCCCACCCTTATATCCCTTTCAAGTAACCTTGGAATGCCTACCCTAAAGACCACCGGCTAATATGCTTGTAAGACAAGTATGCTTAGTTAAAACTTTATGCATATATCATTTATATTATTCTAGGAAAGGTGTAGGTTTAAAGGACACCTTACTCTTCACAGTTATAAACAAGGGGCAACCCTTAGTAAATCAGGAGAGTGGCGGGTTGATCACGGGCATCCGACCAAACCAGTTTGGGGCGTGACAAATTTCCTCTACTTACAATCCATAAGTTAGGGTATGATGTTAAACTCCCACATACAAGTGGTTTTTCATTTATAAAGTTCTCACATTCCCAACCGGGTATGATGTAAATATGCCCACTTACCCGATAGTCGTGACATGTTCGTCCTCGGTTAGTTTTTCAAGTCTACGTGAGCTTGCCCTTGCTTGTGTTCCGGTCACACTTGTCCTTACATGATTTGGGCAACCTTATCACTTACAGTTTGGCATAAAAGCCTAGGCTCACATTTATCAATTAATTGCACTTAGGTCCCTAAAGTTCATTTCTCTTAACTTTAGGTCCCTAATGCCAACTTTTGCCCAATTTGAGTCTCGAAACTTCCAAAAATTCTCTTTGGATCCTCAATTTACTCAAAATTGTTTAAGGTGCTCAAGTTTTCCAAATTTTCAATTTGGTCCCCAACATATCAAAAATTACCATTTTTCCCCTACATTCCAAAAATGGCAATTTTACCCCCAATGACCAATTGGTCATCCAACATCTTTTTCATAGCCAATTGGCCCTCAATTTTTGGAAATTGCAAAGACATCCCTCAATTTTACGAAAACCCCAATTTTCCCCAAAAGTTTCCCCCAATTTCTGCCCTTCAAACTAACCGAATTTGATTTCTTCAAATTGGCCGGTCAATCGGGCTTAATTGCTCTAATTGAAGGTATGGATCAGTTCCTACACTTACATATGATTCAATTGAGCTTTGAACCGTGTCATTTGGGTTTGATTTGAGCTAAAATAGAGCTTCATTGAAAAATTGTATGTAGAAAGAGAAAGCTTCAAAAGCTAACCGTCAGAGGTGCGGCGGACCGAGCTCTCTATCTGGGCAGTTAGCTCTCATCCTAAGGTTATTCCTAGGATCAAGAATTGCTACAATTGACATCTAATCAAGGGAGAATTTTATCAGTGAAATTTTGTACTTTCTCTCACTAACTCCAACCTGCAACGACTGAGTAGGGCCGAATTGGCTTACCTTTTAGCTCTGTTGAGGTGGTATGAGGGTTGTGGGGGTGTTGGGCAGCCTTGGTTTGGCCATAGGAGGGCTGAATTTGGTCGAATTTAGCTTGGCCAAAACAGGAAAGCTTCGATGGATCGAAGCTTCTTCACTGTTTGATTTTGTCAGTGCTTCTCCTCCATCAAAGCTTCTTTACTATTTGATTCTGTCAGCGCTTCTCCGGCATTCCTCGGGTCAAATGGAAGATGCTATCAGGTAGCTAACTTCCCCCAGAATCTATAAGACACGACCTTGCCTCCTGAGGCTAAGACAAATGCCTATATCAGAGCTTTGGTTCAAGCTTCACTGGAAAATGGAACAGTTGAGAGAGAATGGAGATTTCAGGTGTGTGGAGGATAAATGGAGATGAGCTCTTTATATAGGAAGCTTGAGGACCCTCTCCTCGATAACTTTCCTTTTTGGTCGAGCTTATCCTCGCCCTAAAATGGCCTGAACGGAGCCCTTTTTCCTTCATTGGCGTTATTCATTTCTGCATTGAATGAATAATGCTATCATCTAGAGAAAGAAGATAACACTATTCTAAACCGAATCATTCTGACTGGGTTCAATGCGTAAATCAGCCAGTTCAGGCTTGATTCAACCGGTTTTCTCAAAATTAAAAATTTCTAAATTCATCTAAATTAATTCTCTATCCAATGGTGACTTCAATTCCTCAATTTAAATATTTTAAGCCACCTAGAAAAATAAATTTAGCAATTGATTCATGTATGGTTCAAACTGTTTCAATCGGGTTCCATTCGGTTTAGGTCTAGTTCACCTGAACCGGTCTGGTTTACTCTTCCAATTCATCCTAAGGTTCCTTTCTATGGTTTTTATGACTCTTTGATTCACTTGGGATTTGTAAATTTCTCAATTTACCCTTTTCTTATCTATTGTGGTTCGTGAACCGGCTCGGTTTTCTCTTTTGAAATGATCGATTCTTTTCCTGATTTTCTTATCTATAAAGGGAAGGGGTTTACACTACTTCCTAACATCCATAGATGCCATCCATCCTATTTCCATTTCTTTGTAGATTTAGTGGATACGTGCTTTGGATTTTCTCCTACTTGTATCTCATCACAAGTTTATTTTTTTTGTAGGGAATGGAACTTTTATTTATTATAATGATAACGAATTACCGAGTTTTGGCTATATTTATCTAGGGGAGTTTTTGTATGTACTAGCTATGGTATTAGGATCATTTTGTGCTTCCTCCTAGGTGAGGTTGTATACTCTAGTTGATACCCTTGACGTAGTGGCTATGTCTAGTCCCCCGTCTAGTACACTTGGGTTCCCTTGAGGTAGTTGATGGGTACCTCGTTGTGTATTACCTCGAAGGGTTAGACAACTCTTTGCAAAGTGTTTGAGCTATCCACACTTGAAGCATGCTTGACATGACCCTTCAGGGCTTTTCCGGCACCTGGACAATAGGGGTTCCTCCTTTGTGGGGTTGTACTTGCCTCCCTTTGGGCATGATAACCTTCATTTCTCCTAAAGGACCCCATTCTTGTCCCCCATCTCTACCCACCAGGCTCCTTTTGACCTCTCTAGCTGTTATGTCCTCCTTCTTCCTTCTAGGCAGCCTACTCTATCTGGCGGTGTCAAGCCCCGACCCGGTTTGGTCGGATCCCCGTGATCAACTCGCCACTCTCTCGATTTACTAAAGGGTTTCCCATTATATTATAAACCGTAAAGAGTAAGGTAATCTTTAGACCTGCACCTTTTTCCAGGAATATCATAAATCAAAACTGCATAAAAATTTAATTTAATCGTACCTATCTTGCAGGCGTTTAATTGTGTAAGTCTTTTAAGGTTTGGCTTTTCGGGACTTCCTGAAAGGGGTATAACGGAGGGGGTGAGTACAACTACTCAGTGAATGGGATTCAAATCTTTTGAATTTTAAAAAAAATATTTATATGGAGTGTGCCAAACTCCTTTCTTTTCAAAAATCCCTTCATTTAAAAATTTGGGTTTTTCCATTATTCTTAGCTACTGGTGTGTCATCACCCCACACATATCCTTCGTCATGAAAGTTACACACATTCGTGGGTCAGTATGACTACTGAACCCACTAGTGGCTTCGGAGCAACTTTACCTGCCACCCGAATAGAAGCACGACCACTTCTACCCTGGGAATGAGTGGATGTATACAACATCCAACCCTTAATTCCCGAAATTGCTTCTTCATGTCCATATGAGGACAGAGACCTCATCTCGTCCCCACCCCTATCTCATGTGCTTGGTGCTACTCCAAATTTCGCACAGACACCTGGAACGATGATCTGCCCTTATACTCACCAGATCTTCCAGGGCCCTTAGGACACATCACTACCCCTCATGGGCATCTTGATGATCCCGTACACATGGTGCATGCACAAGGAAAGTTTTATTAAATTTTCCATGTAATATGTGGTGCCATTTGTCCCAACGGTCCAGACCTTCAAGCAAACATATAGTTGTTTATCTCGACTGGTCCGGAGACCCGTCATATCGCACAACTACTAGTTGACTAAGTATGTTAGACCTACCTTGGTACCATGACCATACAATTCACTTATTAAGTTTTAATAGCACATATATATATCATGTTCATTTATGAGCTTCTGCTCGTGTCCATTGGCCTATGGCCCACTATTCGAGTTTTTCAAAAACTAGTCATTTTAGCCCTCAAGTTTCAAAACCGAGGCCCCTGGCCTATAAGAGCTATTCGAGCTCCCATCAAAAAGGTCTCCCAAATAGTTTAAGCATTGGCACACAGTAAGGGGAGAACACTTCCGACAAAAAATAGGTTTTTACTATCCATTATATTGATCGGTATAAGGAGATCTTCGTTCATAACCGAAGAATGGGTTTTCAACTTCCTTTGAGGAAGTCTCATCATACCAACCAGGTATGATCTACTTACAACCCGTAAGTAGTTTTTCCACATAACTTTCACATCACTTTCTCTAAGTAGTGATGATTAAAAATACCACTAAGCAGTGGGTTTTTATATTGAGGTACTTATCATCCCCAACCAGGTATGATACATAATCCCACTCACCCAATAGTGCAATGAAATTCCACTTAGTCTGGTTCCGTCCTTAGCAAACTATACCTCGACTGGCATTCCCGATGTCTCATTCTCCTACACAAAATGAACATAATTGTTCATTATTCTTTGGCCTAATAGCCCTCATTCATTCCAAATGAATGAGAAAAGCCAACTTTACATATATTTGCAATTAGGTCCCTAAAGTTATTTTTCTTTAACTTTAAGTCCCTATTGCCGAGTTTTTCCTAAATTCGAGTCTTAAAACTTTTAAAATTTATCTTAGGACCTCAAATTATTTAATTTCACACAAAGGGGTTTAATTTCCCAAATTTCCACTTTGGTCCCTCAATTTTTCCAAAATTACCATTTAGCAAATTCTTTAGAAAAAAGGTAAATTTTGCCCCAAAAATTCTAAGATTTCTAAATTGCCCCTCTAATATTTTTATCATGACCAATTCACCCTCAATTTTAGAAAATTACATTTTGGTCCTTTGAATTTTCAAAAATCCCCAAATTTCCCCAATTTCTCCCCCAATTTTAACTATTCAACACTTCCAAATTTGATTTCATCAAATTGACTGATCAAACACCTCCAATTGTTGAAATTGGAGTTGAAATTGAGTTCCTACATGTTCATATGATTCTAAAGAAATTTGAATTGTAGATTTTAACGTCGAAAATAGCTTAAATGGAGCTTCGTCGGAAAACAGACTATAGAGAGAGAAAGCTTCGATTTCTCATCGGTGAAGGCATGGTGGTTAGAGCTTTCTATCTGGGCAGGTAGCTCTCCTCTAGAGCTTCTTTCTAGGATTAAGAATGAAATCAATTGATGTCGAATTGGATGAGAATTTCTTCATTGAAATTCGATCGACTCTCTCTCTAACAATGATCTAAAATTGTAAAGGGAAGTTGAATTGGCTTACCTTTCGGTCCTAATTCGGTCGTGGAAGGGCTAAGGAGGTGTCAGGAGATCTTGGTTTAGCCTGAGGAGGGCTCGAATTGGCCAATTTCAACTCGACCAAAATAGGGCAGCTTTGGTCCGCCGGAGCTGCTTCATTGTTTGATGACACAGGCGCTTCTCCGGCGACTCTCGGGATGAACAGATGCTACCACCATGTAGCTCACTTCTCCCCGGTTCTAATGAACCCGACCTCGCCTTCTTTGGTTCACAATTGACCCTATATTGGAGCTCTAGTTCGAGCTGAGCTGAAAAACTAAGTAACTGAGAGAGAGTGAGTTTTTCAGGTGTGGAGAGGACGAATGGAGAGGGGCTCTTTATATAGGGAGCTCGGGGAGTCGTTGGTTGTCCGTTTGGCACTGTTATGACAAGAATTGATGACCTGAAACGTACCAAATGGAGGCGTTTCTTCTTTGTCTGCGTTTCTTCAATTTTCCAGCGAGTGAATATTGTTGTCATCCTTAGGAAGAAGATGGCACTATTTCGAATCGGTCCGAATCGGGTTCAAAGGTTAAACCTATCGGTTCACCCCTCATTCGACTGAGTTTTTCAAATCTAAAAATTTCTAAATTCATCTAAATTCATTCTCTATCCAATAGTGGCCTCAAATCTCCAATTTGAATTATTTAAGCTACTTAGAAAAATAAATTTAGGATTCAGTTCAATAGTGATTCAAACAAGTCTGAACTGGTTGGATCCGGTTCATCTGAACTGATTTGGTTTTCATCCGTAATTCCTTCACAAGTCCATTTCCATGTCTTTTGTGACTCCTTGGGTCACTTAGGGTCCATAAAATTCTTGATTTACCACCTCTTAATCAATTTCGGTTCATAAATCAGCTTGGTTCTTAAACCAGTTTAATCTGGTTCGGGTCCGGTTCACCCAAACTGATATATCTGGGTTTTAACTTTCCTCTTTATTGAAACCTAAGTATTCCTCTCCATGGAGATACTTTAAGGAATACCTGATCGCCCACTTCGAACTCCAAATCCTTCCTTTGATTGTCTGCATAACTCTTATGCCTATCCTTTGTAGTCTTAAGATGACTCCTTATTAATTTTATCTTCTCTGTGGCATCCCCTATTATCTTGGTTTTCTCTAATTTTCTTTCGCTCACTTCTTCCCAAAACAAAGGGGTATGATAGGGTCATCCATAAAGGGCTTCATAGGGAGCCATCTGGATGCTTGCCTGATAACTATTATTATATGCAGATTCCATCAAGCATAAGTATTCCTCCCAGCTTTTATTCATGGTGAGTACACATGCCCTTAGCATATTTTCCAAGGTTTGGATGGTTAATTCAAACAGACCATCTATCTGAGGGTGAAATGTCGTACTCATGTGGAGTTTGGTTCCCATGGCATTTTGCAGACTCGGCCAAAACCTAGAAGTAAATCTCAGATCTCAATTTGATACTATACTCACCGGGACACTGTAGAGTCTTATTATTTCTTTCGTGTATAGGATGGCCAGCTGTTCTACTGTGTCCGTCACTCTTATAGGAAGGAAATGAGCTGATTTGGTTTCTGGTCACCGGCAGGCTCGTGACGAAATCCATGGTGATGTGTTCCCATTTCCATTCCGAAATTGGTAAGGGTTATAGTAACCCTGGCGACTTCTAATACTCTACTTTTATCTGTTCACAAGACAAGCATCGGGCTACATATTCTGTAATGTCCCTCTTCATACCCTTCCACTAGTATCCTTGATTGAGGATGCAGTACATTTTAGTACTGCCCGGATGCATAGCATACACTAAATCGTGTGCCTCTTCCAGTATTAATCTCTGTAACTCCTTATCTTAAGGTACACATACCCTACCCTTATAGGTCAGTACTCCGTCACCTCGCACATCGTAGTCCGGTTTCCTTTCTCTATTAGTTGAATCCAAGTAGGATTGAAGTTCTTTATCAATATTTTATTGGGCCTTTATATTCTCGGTTAGACTGGGCCTTATTGCTACATTCGCCACCAGGCATTTTTCCTATCGGTCAATCCTCAGACTCACTTCCATTCTTCCCAATTGTTATAACAAAGGTAAGTAGCTTGTCTTGACTTATGTTGCCTCAGTTTGATACTTGCGACTTAAGGTATCTGCTACCACATTTTCCTTTATGGGATGTATTTTATCACAAGATCATTATCTTTCACCAATTCTAGCCATCACCTCTGACGAAGATTTAACTCCTTCTAAGTTAGGAAGTATTTAAGGCTCTTGTGATCTCTTTATATCCTGCACTTAACCCCGTAAAGGTAGTGTCACCATATCTGCAAGGTAAACACTATTGCAGCTAATTCCAAGTCGTGAGTCGGGTAATTTCTCTCATGTATCTTCATTTGTCACAAGACATACGCGATAACCTTCCCATGTTGCATTAAAACACATCCTAGTCCTTGTCCCGAGGCATCATTATAGATTGTGTAGTCTCCTACATTAGGATCGGCTAAGGAGAGTATTGGTGTGGTTGTTAGTCGAGTCTTTAACTCTTGAAAAGAGTTTTCACAATCCTCATCCATTTATACTCAAGTCCCTTCCTAGTGAGTCGAATTAGAGGAGTTTCTATTTTAGAAAAGTCATGCACAAACTGCCTATAGTATCTTGTCAATCCTAAGAAACTTCTAATTTCTGTAGGATTCCTTGGAGCACTCCATTCTGATATAGCTACCACCTTGGCTAGATCCACCTTAACTCTATCCTTAGATACGATGTGCCCTAAGAATCCTACTTCTTGCAACCAAAATTCACACTTGGAAAACTTTGCATATAATTGGTTTTCTTCAAGATTTCCAATGTAATTGCCAGACGCTCTTCGTGTTCCGACCTGGTTCGTGAGTATATAAGGTTATCATCTATGAATACTATCATGAACCTGTCCAGATGAGATTGGAACACGCAGTTCATTATGTCCATGAAAGTTGCAGGGCCATTTGTCAATCCGAACGGCATCACTCAAAATTCATAGTGTCCATATCTAGATCGAAACGTCATCTTAGGGATGTCCACTTCTCTAATCCTTACTTGGTGGTAGCCTGATCGAACATCTATTTTTGAGAAGTATGCTGCTCCTTTTAACTGATCAAACAAATCATCTATCCTTGGGGTGGGTATCGATTCTTGATGGTGACCTGATTTAGTTTCCTGTAGTCAATACATAGTCTCATACTCCTGTCTTTTTTCTTCACGAACAAAACAGTAGCACCCCATGGACACTGACTTGGATGTATGAAATCCTTTTCCAATAATTTGTCCAGTTGTTCCTTTAGTTCTTTCAGTTTTGCCGAAGCCATGCGATATGGGGCTTGGGATATGGGATTGGTTCCTAGGGTTATTTCTATAGTAAACGCCACTTGGCGACTTTGAGGTAGTCCAAGTAGCTCTTCTGGAAAAACTTTCGGATAATGTCTGACTATCGGAATATCTTCCATTTTCTTTTCTTCAAAATCTTCATTTACCACCATGGCCAACACAATTGTACATTCTTTCTGGATCATCTTTTGAACCTTCAAGTAGGACACAAATTTTACTTCACTTTTTCTTTTATCTCCATGGAACTTTAGTCCCTTAGTCTTGGAGGTATCGAAAGTTACTGTCTTCCTTCTACAAACCATCCTTGCCTGATGATTACTCAGCCAGTCCATCCCCAAGATTACTTCCACTTCTCTTAGAGGTAACGAAATCAAGTCAGCTTCAAGTTTGATTCCTCCAATTTCTATATCACACCCCTTTAGTTGTTTATTTATATTCAGACCTTCTCCTAAGGGTGTAAGGACAATAAAGCTTTGTACAAGAGGAGTGAGCTCCAGGGGTATCTTAGAAATCAACTCTTCCTTGATAAATGATCGTTCTGCTCTAGAGTCAAAAAGAGTATAAACTGGTTGTCCCCACAGCTGTATATACCCTAATTTAAGAAACATATATTTTAGAAGGAATTCTCTTTATTAATTCAAAAGACGTTTAGTTTACATGACTCTTTTGGACTAGTTGGTAGGTTATTTTGTTCCATAGGTTTTGGTGTATATCACCTTTTCATCCTACATGGATCCTTTCCTCATTCTTTGGTTATTACTTCTTCGTTCTACTTTTTAATGCTTAACCTCATCATGCCTTAATCATAGACTCTTCCTTACCTAAGTCATATTTCCCTAGGATAGTTGGAATTACATGCCCCTTACCACAAGACATTCTTCGGAACTTGTCTTTGACTTCACATCTCTATAACTGTATTGGTTTCCTTACTTATTCGTTTTTTTCAAACTTATTTATTCGGTCATTCAACTTTCAAGTCCTTGAGCTTCCCAATAACTTACTGACATACTAAAGCTCTTCCTTTCTTACTTCATTCCTCATTCCCACTAGTGTCCTTCTTTTTTAAGGTCTCTTCTCTTTCTTAATCCATTCTTACTCACATCGTGATCATTTCATTATCCTTTATTCTGAGTTAGTTCCTTTCTTACTCGTATGACATCTTTAATGTTATCTTCCTACTTACCTGTTACTTGAGGTTGAGTTATCTCTTGGATCTTCACTATTACTTTCCCTTTTTACTTGATCCTTCCATCTGCAACAACTTGTTCTTGAGAAGCTTATTTTCTTTCCAATTCCATTGGTTCCATTTCCTCCTAATTGATACACCTATGTTTTTCCAAGATTCCCTTCTCTCGGTAAGTTTTACACTCTTTTTCTCCTGAAATCTCCTTCTAGTTTTACCATTGTGAATATCCAACCTTGAATGGCATTCCTTGGCATCAACTTCTCCCGCTTACCTTTACCCTTTGAAATCCTACGAGCACTTCTCATCTATTTCACCTCATTCTCACTTGCTCCCGCATTATTTATTCCTTTGAGGCGAACCTCACATCCTTCTTGTGTCAAAATCTTTTGTATCTTCATGTCCTTAGTATTCCTCCCTTTGCCTTGTTTAGGGTGTATTCCTTACTACTCCCAGTTCTTATTAGAGTTTTGTTTACTCTTCCGAAAAATTTGGTCAATAGGAGTTATTTCCTTCAATCGGATCCGTCTAAAATTACTATTTGGGTTTCCATGTCTTCTTTTAAGTAGATCATACTTAACCTCCACAAACATTCACTTAGCCCCTCGTACTTCTTATTGAGGTCCTTATTTCGGCTCCGTTTTTTGCGACATTTCCTCGGTTGATTTTCTTAACCTGGAGCTTTCACCTTCCTTGATCCAACTTCCTATTCTCATCCTTCTTCTAATGTCTCTCGTTCTGGGATTCTTACGTTTGATCTCCCTACCGTTCCTTAGAAGTTCTCCCATTTTTAGTCTTCACATAGACATAAGGATCTTGTATGGTTCATTCACTCTAGCTTTTCTTCTTTTTTTGGTTACATACCTTTGCTTTCCATAAGTCTCCTTATTTTATGGAGTTCTTAAGAAATTGTGTCTTAGTTCTTTACAAGTAAGCGTTATACCTAGTTTTCTTGTTATTAGATTTTTTTTCTCATCCTGCCTTAGTGATCTTGACATCCTTGGTGTTCCCCCACAACTTACTTCCTCTTCTTCCTGGTCAGCTTCCATTCATTTGGTTCCCAATGGAATATTCTACTCCTTGTTTTTCTTTACTCTTATTCTTTGAGCCTTTTCCTAAGTCCATACTCTTTGATGTTCACTTCCCTTTGTTCCAACTTCTTCTCCCTTTTCTTAGTTAAGATCTCCCTTGGATGAACTCTTCCTTATTGTACTTCTGAGGGAAAGTCTTAAGGGTTGAGGTTATCTATAAATAATCCATCTTTTCTTCCTTAGGTGATTTCTTACCTTTTACTTTAATCTTTATTATCACACTCTTTTTGCTTTGAATTTATCAAGGAACTCAAAAGTTTTATCAAAAATTTTACTTTCATTCATTCAAGAAATATTTTCTTGCCATACTTGGCATATTACAGGATTTTTCTACCCCGCAATCCCTTTGGGTCATAGGTTGAGAGCTAGCCTTATAACGATTGTGAGTCTCTTGAACAGAAGGCTTTGAGGAACTAGTTGGACTCCATTTGTATTCCCTAATGGGATGAATTACATAAATGACCTCCAATCCATACCGCCTTAGTACCTCAACCTCGCACTCATAGGTCCACTTCATCCATTGGGAGGAATTGAAGTCGGGTTGAGTAGGTGTAGGTACTTGGTGGACTTTCATGAAGGTGGCATATGCATCCTAGTAGTTATCCCAGGCTTCTTTCTTGGTCGGATTCCTCTTTGGTTGTTGTGGGGCTGGAGGAGGGGTTGGGCTTTTAGGAGGAGATACCGGTTCCACTTGTCTTGGATGAGGGTAGATGCCTTCCTGTTCCAATAAGGCTCCTACCAATTTTCGGTAGTCTTCCACCATGTCTTTGGGTACTCTTTTCTCACCTTTTAGGAATCATTATACAGCTTCCTCCCTTGGGTTAGATGTCTTTTTCAAGATTATGGGTGGAGGGCTGGATTTCATCGCAAACTTCCTAAGGATTCTCCTTCCTACACGACAATTAAAGTTTGATTAATGCCAAGGCATAATATTGATAAAGTTTTAAGGGAACTTAGCTCTAATACCACTCAAGTTGTCACGCCCTGGCCCGATTTGGTTAGATGCCCATGAACAACCCGCCGCTCTCTTGGTTCAAGAGGGGTTTCCCCCTTCTGTATTTCAAGAGGAGCCAGGCGTAAATCTCAACCTTATTCCCTTGAATAACATATATCAAATAAAATGCAAGCTTAAGAAAAATTAAGCATACCTAACAGAGGGTAAGGCTTGGTGTTATCCCTAGTCATCTTTCTATTTCTTGAAAATGGATAAAAAGGGTGGGTGAGTTTCTACAACTTAGTGAATGGGTATTTTCAAAAAGATGAAGTTTTAAAAAAATGGTTTTTAAATTAGAGTGTATCGGACTCCTTAATTTCTTTAAAATATCTCATTCTTGAAATCACATTTTTTATAGCCATTTCTCAATCCTCAATCAATACTGGTGTGTTTATCATCCAACACACACCCTTCATCATGAAGGGAACACACATTGTAGGCTAGCACATCTACTATACCCACTTGTGGTGTCGGAGCGACTTTATTGGCCACCTAGATAGAAGCACGTCCACTTCTACCTTGAGAATGAGTTGATGTACGTGACATCCGACCTCAATCCCATAAATAAAACTTCGTGTCCATATGAGGACAGAGACCTCATCCCGACCACACCCCGGTCTCATGCGTATGAAGCTACGTCGAGCGTCCAAGACTGTTGGCACGACTAACTGCCCTTATCTCCACCATGTCATCCAGTAGCCCTAGGACACATCATTACCCCTCTTGGGCATCTTGAACGTCTCATAACTCAGTGCAAGCACAAAACAACAGTTTTCCACATAAGCCATTTCATTTGTGGTGCCATTGGTCCAACGACCCTAACCCTCAACTCGACTTGCAGCTGTTTGTCTTGATTGGTCCGTACATCTGTCATGTCACACTGTGGCCAGTCCATCGAGTATGTCGGTCCTTTATTAGTATCATGGCCAAACAAATCATTCATTTAAAGTTTTCATGGCTTAAACTCATGTTTGTTTACGAGCTCCTGCTCGTGTCAATTGGCCTAGGGCCCATTATACGAGATTTTTGAAATCAGGCATATTAACCCCCAATGTTCGAAAACCAAGGCCTCCAGCCTATCTAAGCTATTCAAGTCCCCGTCAAGAAGGTATTCCAAAAAGTTTAAGCAGTGGCACACAACCAGGGGAGAGCACTTCTGACAAAACTAAATTTTTAGCCGTCCATCACACCAACCAGGTATGACGACATCTCTGCTTATAACCAATAAGCGAGTTTTCTACTTCCTTCTAGGAAGTTTTATCATACCAACCAAGTATGATCTACTTACAACCGGTAAATAGTTTTTCTGCATAATTTTCCCATCACTCCTCTCAGGTGTGATGGTTGAAATACCACTTAATAGTGGGTTTTCATTTTCGAGGTACTTATTATCCCAACCGGGTATGATATTAAAATCCTTCTCACCCGATCATGCAGTGTATTTCCCCTAAATCAGCTTTCATCTCCTTGCGAGCATTGCCTTAGCCAACATTCCTGATAACTTGTGTTCCTTCATGGTATGAATAGTTTGTTCATTATTCCTTGGCTTGGTAGCCTTCATTCATTATGAATGAATAAAATTTTCAACTTTTCAAATATTTACAATTTGATCCCTAGGATTCTCTTTTCTTTTACTTTAGGTCCCAAATGCCTATTTTTCCCCAAATTGAGTCCCGAAAATTCAAAATTATACTTTGAGACCTCAATTTATTCATAATCATAAAAATGGGTTTAAGTTTTCCAAATTCCCAATTTGGTCCTCAATTTTTCCAACATTACCATTTTACCACTCCTTTACAAAAATGGTAAGTTTTACTCCAAAATTTCCTAAAATTGCCCAATTGGTCCTCCATTATCTTTATCATGCTCAATTGGCCCTTAATTTTATGAAATTACTTTTAGAACCTCAAATTTTTGAAATCCCCAATTTCAACTTCCCAACACAGCCAAATTTGATTTAATCAAATTAACCGATAAAATGAGTTTAATTGTTGAAATTGAAGTTAGATTGGAGTTCTTTCATCTTCATACAATTCAATGGCATTTTGAATCGCATGATTTGACACTGGAATGAGCTCAAACAGAGCTTCGCCGGAAAATTGAACGTAGAGAGAGAAAGCTTCGAACGCTTACCGTTGGGGGCGCAGCGGTCTGGGCTTTCAATCTAGGAAGATAGCTATCGTCCTGAGGTTCCACCTAGGATCATAAATGGCATCAATTGATGCTGAATTGAGTGAGAATTTAGTCATTGAAAATATGTCGGTTCTCTCTCTAACACCGATCAAAATTTATAGAGGGGACCCAAATTGGCTTACCTTTCTGCACTAATTCGGTTGTAAGAGAGCTAAGAAGGTGTTGGGAGAGCTTGGTTTGGCTTGAGGAGGGCTCGAATTGGCTGATTTCAGTCCAACAGAATAGGGCAGCTTCGATCCGTCGGAGTTGCTTCACTGTTCAATCACGTCGGCGCTTCTCTAGTGACCCTCAGACCAATTGGAGACTAGCACCCTGTAGTTGACTTCTCCCCGAGTCTAAGGAACCCGACCACACCTTCTTTGGCTTAGAAAAGATCCTATATAGAAGCTCTGGTTCAAGCTTCATTAGAAAACTGAGTAGCTGAGAGAGAGTGAGGTTTTTAGGTGTGGAGAGGATGAATGAAGAAGTGCTCTTTATATAGAGAGCTCATGGACTCATCGCCCATGCGTTTGGCACTTTTATGACAGTCATTAATGGCTTGAAACATATTGAATGGAAACATTTCCTCTTCACTAGGGCTGATTTGATTTTCTAGCAAATGAATAGAGCTATCATCTGAAGGAAGAAGACAATACTATTCTGAACTAGGTTCAAAACTTAAACTGGCGATTCATGCCCGATTTGACCGATTTTTTCAAAATTACAAATTTCTTAATTCATCTAAATTCATCCTCTACCCAATGATGGCCTAAATTCTCTAATTTGAATTTTCTAGGCCACCTAGAAAAATGAATTTAGCATCTGGTTCAATAGTGGTTCAAATTGGTCCAAACCGATTCAATCTGGTTTGGATCCGGTTCACCTGAACTGGTTTGGTTTTCATCTCCAATTCATCCTAAAGTCCTTTTTCATGACTTTTGTGACTATTTAGGTCACTCGGGATCCATATATTTATTGGTTTGACCTTTCTCTATTGGTTCCGGTTCATAAACGGACTCGATTCATAAATCGATTCAATCCGGTTTGAATCTGGTTCACCTAAATCGGTTTGGTTTTTCTCTCCCAAATTGTCCTAAGGTCCTTCCATGGTTTTATGAACCCTTTAGACCACTCGGCAGTTGTAAATTTCCTAAAGTGCCCATTCTCTTATGATCGGGTTTGTGAACCGATTCGATTTTTCTCACTCAGTTTGACCGGTTGTTTTCTTGGTTTTCCTTAACTCTAAAGAGCTAGGTTTAAATTCAAGTTCTCTTTCATTATATCTCCTTACTCTTGAAAAGGGGTAAAAGGGAAAGGGTGAGTTCTATAACTCAGTGACTGGGTGTTGGGAGTGAGTTTTCAAAATAGGTTTAGTTTATCCAAACCATGCCAAGGTTATTATTTCCTTTAAAAAGGATTTTCCTCAAATTCGGATTCCAAAACCTTTTCCATTTCCATATTAGGTGTGTTTATCTTTCCTAGCCCATTCCCTGGCCTCAAGAGTCATTTTGCAAATGACCACACGCCCTTCATCAGGAAGAGTACACACATTTACAGGTGCAGCTTCTCCTCTGCACCCACTTGTTAATCAGAGCATCTTTACCATCCATCATGATAGAAGCCCATCCTCTTCTACATTGGGTCTGAGTGGAATGTCCCAGACGTCTGACCCTCAGACTTGAATGCCACTCCGTGTTTGTATGAGGATAGAGACCTCATCTTGACCTCACCCCGGTCTCATGCACAAGAAGCTCGCATAGCTTAATGACTGATTGGCACGACAAACTACCCTTATCGCCCCCATGTCATCCAACAGCCCTTGGGAATCATCACTACCCCCTAGGGCTTCTTGATGGTCCTATACCAAAAGTGCATTCACAAACAAGAGTTTTTCATATCATAGCCATCATTTTTGGTGCCAACGGTCCAACGGCCCTGACCCTCAATTCGACATGTACCTATTTGTCTAGGTTGATCCATCAATCTAGCCCTGACGCACTGTGTCATGCCTTGACCTGGTTTGGTCAGATCCCCGTGATCAACCCGCCACTCTCCCGGTTTATTAAAGAGTTTCCCCTTATTGTAAATCGTAAAGAGTAAGGCATCCTTTAAACCTACACCATTTCTTGGAATAACATAAATCAAAATTGTATAATATTTCAAATTTATCATGCTTGTCTCACAAGTGTCTTAGTTGATGGTCTTTAAGGGTATGCTTTCTGAAATTTCCCGAAAGGGATATAAGGAAGGGGGTGAGTACGACTACTCAGTGAATGGGTTTTCAAAACTTTTAACTTTAGGAAAAAGATTTATGTTGGAATGTGCCAAACTCCTTTATTTCAAAAGTCCTTTGATTTCAAATCTTGGTTTTTACCACCATTTCTTTATTTAATCACGATGTGTCATCATCCAACACACATCCTTCATCATGAAGGTCAAACACATATTCGCAAGTTAGTACGTCCACTGAACCCACTTGTGGCATCGAAGCGACTTTACCGGCCACCTAGATAGAACTACGTCCCCTTCTACCTTGAGAATGAATGGATGTTTGCGACATCTGACCCTCAATCCTGAAATTAATTCTCTGTGTCCGTATGAGAATAGAGACCTCATCCTGTCCCCACCCTGGTCTCAAGCACTTGGTGCTACTCCAAATTTCGCACGGTCACCTGGTATGATGAACTACCCTTATACTCACCAGGTCGTTCAGGGCCCTTAGGACGCATCATTACCCCTCATGGGTGTCTTGATGATCCTGTAATCATAGTGCATGCACAAACAGTATTTTCTTATCATGTCATATAATATGTGGTGCCACTGGTCCAATGGCCCTGACCCTCAACTCAACCTGTAGCTGTTTATCTTGATTGGTCTGGAGACCTGTCATGTCACACTACCACTAGTTGACTGAATATGTCGGTCTTGTCTTTGTACCATGGCCAAATAATTCATTTATTAAAATTTTATAGCACATATCTCATGTTTGTTTACAAGCTTCTGCACGTGCCCAATGGCCTATGGCCCACTTGTTTGAGATTTTCAAAACCGGGCATAATAGCCCACAAGTTCCAAAACCGAGGCCCCTAGCCTATAAGAGCTATTCGAGCTCTAGATAAGAAGGTCTCCCAAATCGTCTAAGCATTGGCACATAGTTAGGTGAGAGCACTTTCGACAAAAATATGTTTTCAACTGTCCATGATACCGACTGGGTATAAGGACATCTTTGCTCATAACCGATGAACGGGTTTTCAACTTCCTTCGAGGAAATTTCATCATACTAACCGGGTATGATCTACTTATAACCGGTAAATAGTTTTTCCGCATGATTTTCAAATCACTCCTTTAAGTTGTGATGTTTAAAATACCACTTAGTAGAGGATTTTCATTTCAAGGTACTTATCATCCCCAACCGGGTATGACATAAAATCCCACTCAACCAATAATGTAGTGAATTCCACAATACCGGTTCTTTGTATTCACGCGAGCTTGTCCTTGCTGGTGTTCCTGGTACTTCATGTTCCTACACGATATAAACATCTTGGTTCATTATCCTTTGGCCTAATAGCCTTCATTCATTCCAAATGGAATGAGAAAACTAAACTTTTATTTATTTGCAATTAGGTCCCTAAAGTTATTTCTCTTTAACTTTGAGTCCCTAATACCGGTTTTCCATCAAATTGAGTCTTGAAACTTTTAAAATTTATCTCAGGACCTCAATCTATTCCATTTCACAAAAAGAGGTTTAATTTCACGAATTTCTAATTTTGTCCCCAAACTTTTCCAAAATTACCATTTTGCCCTTGCATTACAAAAATGGTAAGTTTTACCCCAAAAATTCCAAAATTCCTCAATTGGTCCTCTAACATTATTATCAAGTTCAATTGACCCTCAATTTTTTAAAATTGCATTTTGGTCCTTCGAATTTTCAAAAATCCCCAATTATACCTAATTTTCCCCCAATTCCAACTTCTTAACACATTCGAATTTGATTTCATCAAATTCACCAATCAAAGACTTCCAATTGTTAAAATTGATGTTGACATTGAGTTTCTACATGTTCAAACAATTCTCTAGAAATTTGAATTGCAAGTTTTAATGCCGGAATGAGCTCAAACAAAGCTTCGCCGGAAAATGGATTATAGAGAGAGAAAGCTTACCGTCGGAGGCATGGCGGTCCGAGCTTTCAATCTAGGCCAATAGCTCTCATCTTGAGGTTCATCCTAGAATCAAGAATCACATCAATTGATACTGAATTGAGTTAGAATTTCATCATCAAAATTCTACCGATTATCTCTCTAACACTGGTCGAAAATTTTAGAGGTGAGCCAAATTGGCTTACCTTTCAGTCCTAATTCGACTGTGGGAGGGCTGAGCAAGTATTGGGAAGGCTTGGTTTGGCTTGAGGAGGGCTTGACTTGGCCAATTTCAACTTGGCCGAAACAGGGCAGCTTTGATCCGCCGGAGCTGCTTCACTGTTCCATCACGCCTACATTTCTCCGACGACCCTCTGAGCAAACGGAGACTACAGACGTGTAGTTGACTTCTCCTCGGTTATAAATAACCTGACCTCGCATTCTTTGGCTTAGAAATGATCCTATATCAGAGCTTTGGTTCAAGCTTCACTAGAAAATGGAGTTGTTGAGAGAGAGTGAGCTTTTTAGGAGTGGAGAGGATGAATGTAGAGGGGCACTTTATATAGGGAGCTCGGAGACTCATCGGTCGTTCGTTTGGCAACTCTATGATAGACATTGATGGCTAGAAACGTATTGAACGGAGACATTTCTTCTTCGCCATTGCTACTTCAATTTTCTGGTGAGTGAATAGTGTTGTCATCTGATGGAAGAAGACGACACTGTTCTGAACTAGACCGAATTGGTCTGAATCGGGTTCGAAGCTTAAACTGGCCGATTCACCCCCCATTCGACCAAATTTTTCAAATATAAAAATTTATAAATTCATCTAAATTCATTTTCTATCCAATGGTGGCCTCAAATCTCAAATTTGAATATTTTAAGCCACCTAGAAAAATGAATTTAGAATCTGGTTCAATAGTGGTTTAAACCGATCTGAATTGGTTCGAATCTAGTTCACCTGAACCGGTTTGGTTTTAATCTCTCATTCATCCTCAAGTCCATTTCCATGACTTTTGAGACTCTTTGAGTCACTCGAGATCCATAAATTTCCCGGTTTACCATCTCTCTATTCGTTCCGATTCATAAACCAGCTCGGTTCTTAAACCAGTTTAATCTGGTTCGGGTCCGGTTCACCCGAACCAGTCTAGTTTTTCTCTCCTACTTTGTTTTAAGGTTCCTTCCCAAGGTTTATAAATCTCTTTTGGTCACAAGGGTGTTAAAATTTTGTCTAATTTGCCCATTCCCCAATAAAGGGATATGTGAACTGGTTTGATGTTTCTCACTCGATTTGACCGGTTCTTTTCTGGGTTTTCCTTAACTCAATAGGGCAGGTTTTCCTTAACTCAAAAGGAGGTTGCTGTCAGTTAACTGACTTCCCTCGAAGTTTGTAGGATCCGACCTTGCCTTCTGAGGCTGAGAAAAATGCCCAAGTCAGAGCTCTAGTTCAAGTTTATCCTCGCTCAAAAATGCCTTGATCAAAGTGAATATTCCTTCACCAGAGAAGGAAGGTTTCTACATTGATGAACAATGTTGTCATCCTAAGGAAGAAGACGACACTATTCTAACTCAGACCGGACCGGTCAGACCAGGTTCAATGGCGAAAATCAGTCGATCAGACACGATTCGACTGGTTTTCTCAAATTTAAAAATTTCTAAATTAATCTAACTTTATTTTCTATCTAATGGTGGTTTCATTTCCCCAATTTGAACATTTTAAGCCACCAAGAAAAATGAATTTAGAAACATGTTCAAGTATGGCTAATACTGGTTCAAGTCCGGTTCACCTTAAACCGGTCCGGTTTCCTCTTCCAATTTGCTCCAACGTTCCTTTCCATTATTTTTATGACTCTTTGAGTCATTTGGAATTTTTCAATTTTCCACTTTGCCCTTTCTTTATCAGTTTGGGTTCGTTAACCATTTTCTCTTTGAAGTTGACCGATTCTTTTCTAGGTTTAATTATCTTTAAAGGATAGGGTTTACACATTAACTAGTTGAAGGACGCCATTCAACAAAAGGAACGGATGAAACAGAGGAAAACCCCGATGTATCTCAGTAAGGTAAGAAGTGGATGGGAAACCCAATAGTTGG
Organism: Trapa incisa; assembly: GCA_030064435.1. NCBI lineage: Eukaryota > Viridiplantae > Streptophyta > Magnoliopsida > Myrtales > Lythraceae > Trapa > Trapa incisa. Next base: position 7,127,432 of record CM057776.1, read on the forward strand.
AAACCGGAAAACCTAATAAGAAAGCGGTGTAGGACTAATAAATACAAACAACCCAAACGCTTATAAAAAGCTTGATGTCCTTATAAAAAGGACATTAGGTGTATGGAAGGGACACATGAATTGAAATTGAGTAATGAAGCAATTTCAACAATGCAAGAGAAAGAATATGGGAATACACTCTAAGGAGGGGTGTGGAAGAATTCGGTTTGCACCTTAAAGTAAGAAGGACTTCAGGTCTATAGAGGAATAACCAAATGCGAGAGTTATACTGCAAGAGACATGTAGGTCAAACAGTCCCAATAAGAGCAGGATTCATGTATGAAAGAACGGATTAAAGGACCAAGAGGGGGATGACACTAAAACCCATGAAACAAAACAAGTACGAAAAGCTCGAAGGGACAACGAGCTAAGGAGTTTTAACGACCAAGGGAATAAATAGGCCCAAGTGCAGTCGGATATTTTGGAACTACCAATTCTGGACAAAACCCTCAAGAGGAAAGGTCTAACCCTAAATGACAGGAAGCATTGGATCTAAGAAAATACATGGACATAGGGGTGGGGGTAAGACAAGACAAAGTAACTAAGTACAAGGGAGTAAATGAATGTGCGAAAGGGGTGACCAAAGTAGTAGGATATCAAATCAAAACCCAAGTTGACTGCAAGGGGATACGTTCCCGATGTAAAGTGTGAACAACTGAGTTTTAGGGAAAAAAATCCTAAAAGGAGGGGAGAGTTGTAAAACCCATCCTTTCAAACAAAGGAAATCGGGAAAAGAGCCAATTTCCATGAGAAAAATCGAGTCAATTAATGAACTGAAAATAGTAAAGAAGGGTTAAAATGGAAAATTGGAAAATCTCAAGTGACCAAAAAGTCATAAAAATCATGGGGAAGAACCATAAATTAAATTGGATGGGAAAATCGGATCAGTTTAGGGTGAATCGAACCTGAACCGGATTGAACCGAACTGAACCATGGTAAATCGATTTAATGATTCATTTTTCTAGTTGGCTTAAAATTGTCAATTTGGAAAATTGAGGCCACCATTAGATAGAAAATAAATTTACATTAATTAAGAAATTTTTAATTTTTAGAAAATTGGTCGAATCAGGCCCAAACCGATCGATTTTTTATTTTGGGTCACCAAACCCTGTCAGACCAGATCGGTCAACAGTCCAACCGGTCAATGGACCGCACCAATTAATGGTCATTAGGCACCTAGTGAGTAGCCATGCAGACACGAGCAACCAACGGGAGGCTACCGCGTGTCTGGTCAACGATCAGTGGTCGCTAGGTCAGCATGCCATGCTAACACGAGCAGCCAATAGGAGGCTGTCATGTGTCCTGTCAATTGATCAATGACTGATGTGGTGGCTGAGTGGGAATGCCATGTCAGAAAGACTGACCAATCATAGGGCACCACATGGCACGATTGCCACATCATCATCGTCTTCCTTGGTCAGGTGATAGAAAGGAGAGAGGGGAAAGGGGATTCCTCCAGCAACCCGGGAAGAGCTCCGATATGACCGTCGACAGCTGAGTCGGAGGCCGAGTCCTATGTCGGCCAAAAGCACAGTGAGTTGCCAAGCACCCTATATAAAGACCACCTCTCCATTCATCTTCCCCATCCCACAAACGAGGGAAGAAGATGAAGTGTTCTAGTTTTCGGTGAGCAGCAAACTAGAGCTTCAACAACGGGGCTTTCTTCAACATCCGAAGTTGCATTTGGTGTCCTTAGAACTGGGAGGAAGTCCTTCACCCAGTTGCACCCTCCCTTCATCCCGAGAACCACCGGAGAAGAGCTGGGAAGCTCGGACAGTACCACTGCTCCTCGATGGTCAACAACTTGAGCTACTCAAGCTCAAGTCGAGCCATCCCCAAACCAATTTCGGTCAAACCAAGCTCCCTAGACCACCCCTAGAGGTGCCCGACCTTCCCGAAGCTGTGACAGTAAGTCCCCTCCGCCACCCTTCACCGAAAAACACTATTCATAGTACCTTTATGCAAAAATTTAAATTGAGAAATCCAAACTACTTAGGACACCTATTGCAAGACAGTCCCTGACCATCCCACTTATGGACCGGAGCACTTTTATAATCCACCCCAATAGAGTTTAACAGCCTCTACCCCAAGTTTGAGTGGACCTTGCTCGTCTAACCCTCAACCCTCAATCACACTTCATGTCCACTTTGTGGGACGAGACCTCTTTCCCCTAGCCACCTCGGTCTCAGTGTATAGGAAACTCCTAGAGCTTCTTGACACACTGTATGATAGACAACTCTTATGCTCCCTAGGTCGTTCAGTAGCCTTTGGGACCACCACTAACTTGTGCCAGGTGTCCTCATGGTCCTACATCACAGTTGCATGCACAGTCAAGAGTATTTTGATTTACAGCCATCATCTTTGGCCCTCCAGCTCAATGGTTTGTTGGCTTGCCTTCGACCCATGCGTACCAGCCCAACAGATTCAATGACCTGGCTTCGGCTTAGTGGCTATTCAGCCCAACATTTGAACCTTGACTCAGTGGGTACCACACACAATTACTCGTTATTAAAAATTTTAGCAATTCATAACATGTTTATACTAAACGAGTCCATACTCGTGTCCATCGGCCTTGGACCCACTTGTATCATCGAGCCCATGCCCCAGAATTTGCTCCCAAATATTTTAAGCAGAGCCACCCAGTCAAGGGAGGCTAATTCCAAGAAAATTATTTTTAAGGCAAAGCCATCGTTCCAAACAGAACCGATGTTGTACAGTTTCTCACTCACCCGGTAAGAGTGACATGATTATCCCGATGAGACCTCACTTCGTGGTGCGCTTCCTTGTGTTGGTACTTCAGCAATCCACTCCCACATCGTATGAGTATCCATATTAGAAGGATGGACATAAGAGGTCACATACTTTCGAGTATTTTGCTCATAGGTACTCACATTATGCCTTAATTGCATTTAGGTCCCTAAGGTTTAAATTTTACATTTAGGTCCTTATTCATCCCCTAATTTCAGTTAAGCCCCTAGGATTTCCAATCATCCTTCTTGGGTCCTTAATTATTCCAAAACCACCAATTGGCCCTCCATTTTTCCAAAATTGTCATTTCGTTCTTAATTTCCCAAAAAAATGTCAATATGCCCTTAATTTCTAAAAAATTGCCAATTGGTCTTCCACTTCATCCAATTTTCCCAATTGGACATCAATTGGGAGTTAATTTAATTAAAATGTCCCAATTTCCTTAAATTACAATTCAGTCCTAATATTCCAAAAATCCCCAAATTGCCCAATTTCTCAAAAATTGCAATTTAGCCCCCAAATCTTCATTTCGTTCAATTGATCCCCAAAACATAGTTAATTGTTCTCATTCATGATTTGAATTATCTCCCCTATGTCTCACTCATCATTTTTAGCCTTGAACCACTTCATTTGGCAAAGAAATGCGCTCAAATGAGGCTTCACCGAAAAATTAAGTCCAGAGAGAGAAAGCTTTGATATGTTACCAATGAGGGTCTAACGACAGTAGCTCTTGCTTTCTCTAGGTTGCTCTTCTCTAGGCATCCTTCTTGGATCAAACCCCGCCTCAATTGTTGGCCTAAGTAGTGTGAATTTTGCAGTTTAAAATTTTGTAGAAATGTGCTATGAACAGTATTTTCGGGTGAGGGGCGGCGGAGGGGACTTACTGTCTCAACTCACGGGAGGTCGGGCATCTCTATATGGTGTCTAGGAAGCTTGGTTTGGTTAGGGTTGGCCTTGGGAGGGCTCAACTAAAGCTAGAGAAGCTCGAGTTGTTTGCAGTTGAGGAGCGGCGGCACTGTACGAGCTTCCTCGCTCTACTCCGGTGGTCCTCGATTTGAAGGGAGGATGTAGCTAGGTAGGGGACTTCCTCTTTATTCCAGGGGTACTGAATATGGCTTCAAATGTTGTGAAAAAGCCCAATCGTGGAGCTCTAATTTGCTGATCACAAGAAACTAAGACACTTCAACTTCTTCGCTCAATTTCATAATGCTAAGAACGAATAGAGGCGTGCTCTTTATATAGGGAGGTCGGCAACTGACCGGGCTACCGGCCAGCGTAGGACTCGGCCATTGGCGGTCATGCCAGAGCTCTTTCTGGGTCGCCGATGGAATCGGCCTCCCTCTCTCTCTAACCCTTTTGTTAGCCGACTGAGGAAGACGATGATGACGTGGTGGTCGTGCCATGTGGCACGCTGTGATTGGCTGGTTTTCCTAACGTGGTGTTCCAACTCAGTTGTAGCGTCAACCATTGACTGGTTGACCGGGCACGTGGCAGCCTCCCATTAGCTGCTCGTATATGCATGGCAAGCTAACTAGTTATCTCTTCACCATTGACTAGACACATGGCAGCCTCCCATTGGCTGCCCATGTATGTGTGGCTGCTGACTGGGCACAATTGACTGTTAACCGATCCGGTCTGTTGATTGGCTAGACCATTGACCAATTGGACCAATGACCGGTCTAGTCTGACTAGGTTCGGTGACCCGAATTCGTAAATCGGTCGATTTTTACCTGATTTGATTGGTCTTTTGAAATTTTAAAATTTCTAAATTTATCCTCTATATAATGGTGGCCTCAATTTTCTAATTTGACATTTTTAAGACACCTAGAAAAATAAATCATTGAACATGTTCACTATGGTTCCACCTGGTTTAGGTCTGGTTCACCCCAAACTGGTCTGGTTTTCCCATTCAATCCACTTCATGGTTCTTCCCTATGATTTTTATAAATTTGGTCACTTGTAATTTTCCGATTTCTCACATTAACCCTTCTTTACTATTTTTAGTTCATTAATTGGCTTGGTTTTCAAAAATATTGTCGGTTCTTCTCCTAGTTTCCTTGGTACGAGAGGACGGGTTTCACAATTCCCCTCTCCTTTTAGGAGTTTTCTCCCCAAAACTCAGCTTTTCATCCTTTCCATCAGAGATGGGTCCCTGTGTAGTCAACTTGGGGTCAAATTTGATACCCTACCGCTTTGGTTACCTCTTTTTGACTAAATCCCTTAGTCCCTTGGACTTAATTACTTTGACTTGTCTTACACCATTGTGTCCATGTAATATCCTAGATCCAATCTTCCCTGCTATTTTGGGGTCAAACTCTTCCTCTCGAGGGTTTTTGTCGGGAATTGGGAGTTCCCACATGTCCAGCTATACCTGGGTCCATTTATTCTTTTGGTCGTTGGAACTCCTTAGCTCGATGTCCCCTCAAGCCTTTCGCACTTGCCTTTCTAGGGTTTCAGCGTTATCTACCTTTTTGGTCCTTTGACCTGCTCTTCCATACTCGAGTCCTCCTTTCATTATTGTTGTTAGACATATGTGTCCCTTACAGCATGTCCCTACCAGTTCAAATCGAGTTCTCCCTCTCCTCTTTTAAGGGTGCACCCCCCTTATTCTTCCTCATGCATTGGCGGCATGCTTCATTATTCGATTTTGGCTTATGTGTCACTTTCATGCATCTAGTGCCCTATTTATGTTGATGTCGTGCTTTCCATAAGCGTTTGAGTTTCCGTATTTATTCGTCCTACTCCACTTCATTATTCAATTCCAGATTATGCGTCTCTTTCATGCATCTAGTGCCCTATTTATGTTGATGTCGTGCTTTACATAAGTTTTTGGGTTTTTGTATTTATTCGTTGTACTCCACTACCTTATTGGGTTTTCCCGTCCCCAACTATGGGGTTTTTCATCCCCTTCTGAACTTATCGACATCTCGGGCTTTCCTACACTCAGTCCGTCCTCAAGTCCAATGGCGTCCTTTGACTAGCGAAGGGTTCTTCCATTTCCTTCTTTCTCTCTTCCTTCCCTATTTTGGGCCATTTTCTTATTTTCCCTTGGCAATAGAACCTCTTTGGGGCTAACCTTTTCCCTTTTTCTAAATGGTGAGGTTTTGTGTTCACCCCACAATTACTTCTTCACTTAGTCCCTATTTATTATGCCCTTAAGGGACTTCTCGTCTCTTCCAACGTCTACCTACCCCATGGAACTTCCACGGATTCTTTTGGGGTTACCCATTTGTTCCAAAAATATGGTCTTGGATCCCATTCTTCTATTGCTTGGAGTAGATTCCTCCTTTTTATCCTCAATCGCTCCTTTATTCCATTTTCCCCTTATTATTTTTCAGGTTCATCCACTCCCTTACTTGACTTTGTCATGCCTAAATAGGCGACTCTTCTTTCCCTGAGTCGTAACCCTTTTTGGGGACTCAGAGCACACATGCCCCTAGTAATTTGACATGTTCAAGACCTATCCTCGTCTTCTGGAACATCTCTCACACAATCCTCAGATTTATTTGGGATCTTGGGCTCCGCCCTTCATTATCTCTTGGTAGCATTTCTTCATTACCTTGGGGGTCATCCAGTTATCTAATACATACATCCATGGATTGATCACTTCTTCCTAACCTCGTGGGTGTCCGTTTCCTTGAAATTTCTGGTTCCATTTGAGGGTATCCTCCCATGCGTTCCTCCTTACGGGGTAGGATGCCCTTCCTGCCTCATTTCTTTTAACATGTTCTCCTTGAGTATCGAACTTCACCTCATTGTATTTCATTATATAGCACCTTAACCAAACTTTATTGAAAGCTCCATGCTTGTTCACTCAATTCTCCTTGTCATTTCACTATTCCTGATTCCTATTGCCAGGGTTCTCTATCACTTCACCACTCGTCTCTCATTCTTCCGTTCGATTGAATGCCTCGTCACTATTTCATGATTATCCTAGCTGTCATTTACTAGGGTTTCTCTAGGGTGGGTAGGCCCCCTTTTGATTCATCCTCAAGAGGTCTTTGGCTTGCCCTAGTTTCTATTTGCGTATGTTAGGTTGGGACTTCCACCTTCATGACCAAGCATTTACCCTATTGTTATCCTTGGTCGGTGTCCTCCCTTCATATCTTACCACCCTCTTTTGTGGTCACCTCCTTAGTTCCCACCATGGGCTCCTCAACCTCTACTTGGGTTGTCGACCATGCCTTACCCTTACTTTGGTTGACCACATTTCTACTTAGGGTTCTCGTCCTTCGGTATATCATTGCTCTTTTGGGGTTCTCTCATGGCACTTTACTTTAGCTTATCTCGTACAATTTCCCTTATGACTTCCCAAGTTCACTAGGCGGTTTACTTTGTTGGTTCCTTTATTCTTGGGCCCGAACCTCCCTTGCCCCACCCCCCTCCCCCCCTCCCCCAGGATTTCCATCTTGCCCCTACCCTAGCCTTACTATTCTAGGGTTTCTAGTTCCGATGTCTTCCTTTAGGGTAGTTGGTACTAACTTTTGGAGGCTGGGCAGCAAATCTACTTTAAGTTTGTTTCATTACTTATCCCCGCCTCCAAAGGTTTCTTGACACCCCATGCTTTCTTTGCATGGGAATGTATTCCCCCTTCTTTTTTTTTTCTATTACCGGTGTTCCTATGGTTCTAGGGTTTCCTAGTTCATGAGGGCTCAATAAGCTAAGAATTTTTTGTCCCCATCGTCCTTTCTGGGGTACTCTTAACTTTTCGAGGGTTTCTTGGCTAGGGGGTTACCTCCATCCTTTACATTTGGCATTGTGTGAGAGTGAAATAAATTGGAACCTTTTATTCATTAACTGGTGAAGCCCCGTTTATGGCTTATTACAGCAATCGATTTCAAGCAATTTATTACTACGTCCCTAACCTCTCTAATTAACCGACCTAGAGTTAAATACATGTGAGTTATGAGACTTAGTGTCAGTCGCCCTGGCGCATCTCCTCCTCTCAGGTGGGCAATCGCCTCTGTGGTATATCCCACATCAGGGGCACGAGCTCATGATGGGCTCTTCAAACTCTGAGGATGTCGACGTGCTAGGAGCCTTCCAGACTCGTACCTCTAGTGCGATCTCCACTCCATACTGGTTCAAGACAGTGGCCTCATATGTGTAGGTGTGCTGCATAGGATTTTCCATACACACACTACCGTGTATCAGAGGAAGTCAACAAAAGACCCTCACATAGTTAGTGTATGCTTCCCATAAATTTCTCTCAGCTTCTTCTCGAATCTGGGCCTGATCTGGTACTCAGGGTGAAGAGGTTTCATCTTCCACCGAGTAGGGAGGGGTCCTCTCTCGAGGTGCTCTCCATGGGATGGGCTCCTCTAGTTCCTCTATCCTCCACTCCATGGCGTGTATCTAGGGAATATACTCTTCGTTTGTATTCCCATTCATGTTCTTATGAAAGGTTTTTGGGGGTTAGGAACTAGGGTTCATGGGAACTCATTAGAAAAGTTATGCTCTGATACAACTCAAGTTGTTACGCCCTGACCCGATTTGGTTGGAGTCTTGTGATCAACCTGCCACCCTTCCGTGCATCATCCTAGTATTACTACCTTGATGATACAAGGAAGGTAAAGGCATACCTATGTTCATTGCCTTACTATAAGTTTGGGATGGGGAACGTACCTTAAGGGCCCGAGCTTTTCCATGGAGTTTGATGTACCCTTAGTCCTGGTCCTTTTCGAGGTTCCTCAAAGGGTGAGAGAAGGGGAATGAGTATATATATATACTCGGTGAGGGTAAATTTCTACAACGATTGATTCCTTTTAATTTGTTACTTAATTCGTTAGTCCTCATTCGTATAGCATTCATACATCAACCACCCATCTATTATAGAAGGGATCATACGTTCGCAGGACAGTCTCGACCGTCCCACTTGTGGATCACAGTGCCTTTACCATCCACCCTGATAGAGGTTAGCAGCCTCTACCCCAGGTTTGAGTGGACCTTGCTTGTCTGACCCTCAACCCTCAATCACACTTCATGTCTACTTTGTGGGATGAGACCTCTTTCCCTTGGTGCCTCAGTCTCAGTGTGTAGGAAGCTCCCATAGCTTCTCGACATATTGGACGACAAACCACCCTTATGCTTCCTCGGTCGTCCAACAGTCCTTGGGACCACCACTACCTCGTACCATGTGTCTTGATGGTCCCGCATCAAAGTTACATGCACAATCAAGAGTATTTTCATTTATAGCCATCATCTTTAGCCCTTCAGCTCAAGGGTCTGTTGGCTTGGCTTCGGCCCATGCGTACCAGTCCAACAGGTTCAATGACTTGGCTTCGGCTTAGTGACTATTCGGCCCAACAAGCTCAACATCCCACTCTTGGCTCATGGGTATCACACACAATTACCCATTATTAGGACTTTTAGCAGTTCATAACATGCTTATTCTGAACAGGTCCATACCTGTGTCCATTAGTCTTGGGCCCACTTATATCATCGAGCCTATGCCCCAAAATTAGCTCTCAAATATTTTAAGAAAAGTCACCCAGTCACGAAAGGCTAATTTAGAGAAAATTATTTTTAAGGCAAAGCCATCGTTCCAATCGGAAACGATGATGTGAAGTTTCTCACTCACCCAATAATAGCGATGTGATTATCCAGGTGAGATCTCACTTCATGGTGCGCTTTCTTGTGTCGGTAATTGGGCTATCTACTTCTACACAGTATGAGTATCCATACCAGAAGGATGGGCATAAGAGGTCGCATACTTTCGAGTATTTGGCGCATAGGTCCTCACATTATGCCTTCATTGCATTTAGTTCCCTAGGGTTTAAAATTTTATATTTAGATCCCTATTCATCCCTTAATTTCAATTAAGCCCCTAGAATTTCCAATTATCCTTCTTGGATCCATAATTATTCCAAAACCACCAATTGGCCCTCAATTTTTCCAAAATTTTCATTTGGTCCTTAATTTCCCAAAAATTGTCAATTGTTCCTTAATTTCTCAAAACTTGCCAATTGGTCTTTCACTTCATCCAATTTGCCCAATTTGACCTTAATTAGGAGTTAATTTCATGAAAATGCCCCTAATTTCCTTAAATTATAATTTGGTCCCCAATTTCTCAAAAATCCCTAAATTACCGAATTTTTCAAAAATTGTAATTTGGCCCCCGAATTTTCATTTCATTCAATTGATCCCAAAACATAGTTAATTGTTCTCATTTATGGCCTGAATTGTCTCCCCTATATCTCCCTCGTCATTTTAAGCCTTTAACCACTTCATTTGGCTCAGAAATGAGCTCAAATAAGGCTTCACTAAAAAATTAAGTGTAGAGAGAGAAAACTTCGATATCTTACCAATGAGGGTCCAACGGCCAAAGCTCTTACTTTTTCTGGGTTGCTCTCCTCTCGAGAATTCTTCTTGGATCAAACCCTGCCTCAATTGTTAGCCTGAGCAATGCAAATTTCGCAGTTTAAAATTTTGTAGAAATGTACTATGAATAGTATTTTCTGGCGAGGGGTGGTGGAGGAGACTTACATCTCAAGTCAAGCACCTCTATGTGGGGTCTAAGAAGCTTAGTTTGGTCAAGATTGGCCTTGAGAAGGCTCGACTAGAGCTCGACCAGCTTGGGTTGTTGGCAGCTGAGGAGCGCCAGCACTATGCGAGCTCCCCCACTCTTCTTCGGTGGTCCTCGGGTTGAATGGATGGTGTAGCTAGGTAGAGGACTTCCTCCTGGTTCCAAGGATACCAAATGTGGCTTCAGATGTTGAGAAAAAGCCCGCTAACAGAGCTCTGTTTTGCTACTCACTAGAAACTGGGACACTTCACCTTCTTCGCTCGATTTCAAGATACTGAGAACGAATGGATGGGTGCTCTTTATATAGGGAGCTCGGCAACTGACCAGGATACCGGCTAGTGTAGGACTCGGCCTCCGACTCGGCTGTCAGCGGTCATGCAGAAGTTCTTTCTGTGTCGTTGGAGGAATCGACCTCCCTCTCTCTAACTATAAACCTTGTCCCTTTAAAACAAGGAAACTGGAGAAAGAACTAGTCGACCCGAATGAGGAAAACTGAACCAGTTCACAAACCTGATCAGTAGGGAATGAGCAATTTGGGGAACTTACAACTCCTGAGTGACCCAAAGGGTTCATAAAACCTTGGAAAAGGATCTTAGGATGAATTGGAGATGAAAACCAAACAAGTTCAGGTGAACTAGATCCAAACCGGATTGAACTAGTTTGGACCGGTTTGAACGACTATTGAATCGAATGCTAAATTAATTTTTCTAGGTGCCTTAAAATTTTCAAATTTGAGATTTGAGGCAACCATTGGATAGAAAATTAATTTAGATGAAATTAGAAATTTTTAGGTTTGAAAATTTCGGTCGAATTGGGGGTGAACCAGCAGGTTTAAGCTTTGAACCCGGTTCAAAATAGTGTCGTCTTCTTCCTTCATATAACAACACTGTTCTCTCATCGAAAAATTGCACAGCATCGGTGAAGCAGAAAATTCTCCAACCAGGGAGTTTCAAGCAATGAATTCCTGCCATTAAGGCACCAATCAGATGGCCAAGAAGTCCCTGAGCTTCCTATATAAAGAGCCCCTCCTCATTCATCCTCTCCACACCGGAAAACTCCATTCTCTCTAAACTACTCCATTTATCGGTGAAGCTCGAACCAGAGCTCCAACTTGGGCACTTTTCTGAGCCAAAAAAGGTGTGGTCGGGTACCTTAGAATCAGGGAGGAGTCAGCTACATGCATGTAATCTCTATTTGCTCTGAGGGTCGTCGGAGAAGTGCCAGCGTGATCAAACAGTAAAGTAGCTATGGCAGACCGAAGCTGCCCTATTTCAGCCGAGCTGAAATCGGCCAATTCGAGCCCTTCTCAGGTCAAACCAAGCCCTTCCAACACCTCTACAGTTCTCCTACAGTTGAATTAGAGCTGAAAGATAAGTCAATTTGACTCCCCTCTACAATTTTCGACCAGTGCTAGAGAGAGAACTGGAAGAACTTTGATGATAAAATTCTCACTCAATTCAGCATCAATTTATACAATTCTTGATCCTATGAGAAATCTCAAAATAAGAGCTATCTGCCCAGATCGAAAGCTTGGACCGTCGCGCCCCCAACGATAAGCTTTCGAATCTTTCTCTCTCTAAGTCTAGTTTTACGGCGAAGTTCCGTTTGAGCTCATTCCAGCACAAATCGTGCAATTCAAAGTGCAATTGAATTGGATGAAGTGTAGGAACTCTAATTTAGCTTCAATTTCAACAATTAAACTCATTTGATCGGTCAATTTGATGAAATCAAATTCGGCAGAGTTAGAAGGTTGAAATTGGGGGGGAATTGGGGAATTTCCAAAATTCGAGGGACTAAAGTGCCATTTCATAAAATTGAGGACCAATTGGGCATAATAAAGATGTTGGAGGACCAATTGGGCAATTTTGGAATTTTTGGCATAAAGCATACCATTTTTTGTAAAGTAGGGGCAAAATGGTAATTTTGGAAAGGTTGGGGGACCAAATTGGAAATTTGGGATTTTGAACCCCTTTTTGTGAAATTAAATAAATTGAGGTCCCAATGTGAATTTTAAAAGTTTCAGGACTCAATTTAAGGAAAAACTGGCATTAGGGACTTAAAGTTAAAGAGAAATAACTTAAGTGACCTAATTGCAAATAAATTAAAAGTTTGGTTTTCTTATTCATTTGGAATGAATTAAGGCTATTAGCCCAAGGGATAATGAACAAGGATGTTCATATCATGTAGGAACATGAAGTACTAGGAACGCCAGCAAGGACAAGCTCGCATGAATACAAAGAACCAATCGAGAGGAATTCACTACATTAACGGGTGAGTTGGATTTTTATTTCATATATGGTTGGGATGATAAGTACCTCAAAAATAAAAATTCACTGCTAAGTGGTATTTTAATCATCACACCTAAGAGGAGTGGTGTGGAAATCAAGCGAAAAAACTACTTACCGGTTATAAATAGATCATACCTGGTTGGTATGATGAAACTTTCTCGAAGGAAGTGGAAAACTCGTTCATCGGTTATTAGCGGAGATGTCCTCATACTCGGTTGGTATGATGGATTGCTGAAAAGTTTATTTTGTCAGAAGTGATCTCCCCTGACTGTGTGTGCCACTGCTTAAACATTTTGGGAGACCTTCTTGATGGGAGCTCGAATAGCTCTGTTAGGCCGAAGGCCTCGGTTTTGGAACTTGGGGGTTAATATGCCCGATTTTGAAAATCTTGAACAGTGGGCCCTAGGCCAGTTGGCACGATTAGGAGCTCATAAACAAACATGATTTTAAGTCATGAAAACTTAATTAAATGATTTGTTTGGCCATGGTACCAAGATAAGACTAACATACTCGATAGACTAGCAACAGTGCAACATGACAAGTCGATGGACCAGTCGAGACAAACAGTTGCAGGTCAAGTTGAGGGTCAAAGCCGTTGGATTAGTGGCACCAAAGATTAAATGGCTTTTGAGGAAAACTTTGTTTGTGAATGCACTTGAGGTTTAAAACCATTAAGACACTCAAGAGGGATAGTGATGCGTCCTAAGGGCTGCTAGATGACATGGTGACAATAAGGAAAAAGAGAAGCTACTGGGTTTGTGTTTTTCTTCATACCAGTTAGTCATGGAGTTTTGTGTTTGTACTACATAGAGTTTTGTGTTTGTACTCCACGTAGTTCTATGTTTGTACTCCATTGAGTTTCTATGTTTGGACTCTGTGAAGTTGCTGTGTTTGAGACTTCTTGAAACTTCTGTATTTGAGTTTCATGTTCATGAGATAGAGATATGGTCTTTGTCCTCATATGGACACAGAGTTTTAATCGTGTGTGTTCCCTTCATGATGAAGGGCATGTGTTAGTGGATAAACACATAGGTTACGGTTGAGGAGTGAGTAATGGCAATGAAACTGAGGTTTTAGAAATGAGAAATTTTAAAATAAGGAGTCTGGCACACTCCAACTTAAATGTTTCCCCTAAAAGGCAAACTTTAAACACTCATTCACTAAGTCTTTGAACTCATCCCCTCCCTTATATCCTTTTTCAGGTAACCAATGGGAAACCTACCCAAAGACCTCATGTTAATCACACCTGCAAGACAGGTATGTAAGTTAAAATTTTTATGTAGTTTTGATTTATGTATTTCAGTAAAGGTACAGGTTTAAAGGACGCCTTACTCCTCTCGGGTTTAAAAGAGGGGAAAACCCTTAGTAAATCGGGAAGAGTGGCGGATTGCTCATGGGGATCCGACCAAACCGGGTCGAGGCATTACACTAACCCTTCTGTCAGCTAACTGAGGAAGATGACGATGATCTGGTGGACGTGCCATGTGGTGCACTATGATTGGCTAATTTTTCTGACGTGGCATTCCAACTCAACCGCGTGTCAGCCATTGATTGGTTGATCAGACATGTGGCAGCCTCCCATTGGTTGCTCGAGTCTGCATGGCAAGTTGACCACTCATCCACTAACCGTTGACCGAACACGTGGCAGCCTCCCATTGGCTGCATGTGTCTGTTGACTAGGTTTGGTTGACTGTTGACTGGTCCGGTCCAACCGGGTTCAGTGACCCGAATTCATAAAACGGCCGATTTAGGCCCGATTCAACTGGTTTTCTAAAATTTAAAATTTTTTAAATTTATCTCAATTCATTCTCTATCTAATTATGGCCTCAATTTTCTAAATTGGCATTTTTAAATCATCTAGAAAAATGAATCATTGATCATGTTCACTATGGTTCCACCCGGCTCAATCCGGTTCATGTCTAGTTCACCCCGAACCGGTATGGTTTTCCCATCCAATCCACTTCATGGTTCTTCCCCATGATTTTTATGAATTTTTGGTCATTTGGAATTTTTCGATTTCATATATTAAACCTTCTTTACTATTTTTGATTCATTAATTGGCATGATTTTCAAAAATATTACCGATTCTTCTCCCGATTTCCTTGGTCCGAGAGGACGGGTTTCACAAAATTGCAATTTTTGAAAAATTGGGTAATTTGGGGATTTTTGGAAAATTGGGGGCCAAATTGTAAATTAAGGAAAATTGGGGCATTTTTATGAAATTAAATCCTAATTGGATGAAATGGAAGGACCAATTGGTAATTTTTGGAAATTTAAGGACCAATTGACAATGTTTAGAAAGTTAAGGACCAATTGGCAATTTTGGAAAAACTAAGGACCCATGAGGGATAATTGGAAGTTATAGGGACTTAATTGAAATTAAATGAAGATTAGAGACCTAATTGTAAATAAGGCATAATGTGAGTACCTATGCGCAAATACACTAAAGTATGATGTCTTTTATGCAAATTCTTCTGATGTTGATATTCAAACTATGTAGGAGTTGATTGCCCAAGCACCTATGCAAGGAGCACGCCAAAAGTCAAGATCTCACCAGTACGGCCACATCACGGTTACCGGGTGAGTGGAAAATCTAACACATCGGTCCCGATTGGGACGACGGCTTTGCCTCAAAAATGGTTTTCTCAGAATTTGTCTCCCCCAACTAGGTGACTCTACTTAAAATGTTTAGAAGCAAATTCCGAGACTTAGGCTCAATAATATAAGTGGGCCCAAGGCTGATGGGCACGGGTATGGACCCGTTAAGAATGAGCATGCGATGAACTATTAAAAGTCCTAATAATGGATAATTATGTGTGATACCCACCGAGCCAAGGTTGGGATGTTAAGCTTGTTGGGGCAAACAGCTGCTAAGTCGAAGCTGGGTCGTCGAACCCGTTGGGCTGGTGTGCATGGGCCGAAGCCAAGCCAATAGACCATTGGGCTGGAGGGCCAAAGATAATGGCTATAAATGAATAAGATTCTTGATTGTGCATGCAATATGATGCAGGACCATCAAGATGCCTGGCAAGGGATAGTGATGGTCCCAAGGGCTGTTGATGACCTAGGGAGCATTAGGGTGGTCTGTCGTCTAGTATGTTAAGAAGTTTTGGGAGTTTTCTGCGCATTGAGACTGAGGTAATAGGGAGAAAGAGGTCTTGTCCCACAAAGCATACATGAAGAATGAATGGGGTTTGAGGGTCGGACACATGAGGTTTACTCAAACTTGAGGTAGAGGTTATTAACCTCTATCAGGGTGGACAGTAAAGGCATTGCGGTCCACAAGTGGAACGGTTGGGGACTATTTTGAGAACGTGTGATCCCTTCTATGATAGAAGGGCGATTGATAAGTGGATGCTATACGAACGATGGCTAATGAATTAAGCAACTAAATTAAAAGAAGCAATCATTGTAGAATTTTCCCTCACTAAGTAAATATACTCACCCCCTCCTCTTACCCTTTTAGGAATATTTGAAAGAATCTAGACAAGAGATGTAAATCTCCAAGTAACGGAAATGAATGTAAGTACACCTTTACATTCCTAGGATCATCGAGGTAGAAATACTAGGATGATTTAGGGAAGGGTGGCGGGTTGATCACAATACTCCGACTGAACTAGGTCGGGGTGTGACACCTATACATACGACTTATTTCCACCATCTACTTATCGCAAATGTTATTCACTCCCCGATCTCATTTTCATTTTCCTTGTGAGCGACGACACAACCACTAATGCATCAATCTGTCGCCATTTTTTCCATACCGATATTTAAAATACAAACATATAAATTCATGTAATAATCGTGACGCTCATGATTATTTTACTCAATCATTGAGGTCAACTATATTCAAGTTCAACTAATAATAATTAATTTTTAATTTGAGTTTATTTTTAATCCGATTTAATTTATTATCGTAGTCATGCTCAAATTTACTAACTTAACTCATATTTTCTATTTAACTAGATTTAATTTTATTTTTGAAAATTTTTTATGTTACATTAAAAAAATAAATTTTGATTTTACTTCACTCATGAAAGCAAATGAATTTACTAATTGGTGATGTCATGCTCACATTTATAACATGTTGGTTAGATCCTTATTTTGAAGTGGCACCATTGGTCAATCACGCTAAATTTGTTTATTGCTCATCATTGTACATTTCCATTATGATTCACATCCACAATGTACTCCATTTTTTTTCTCTTATCCACTTAATCTTCATAGGGTTTAATTAGGAAATTCTACCATAAATAAATGTATGGTAAACTAAGGATAACGTGAAAAGCAATTATATCAACATATACGGTATAGTTACTGGATATTAATTTTTAATAATTTAATAAATAAATTTATAATTTTTTATTTAGTTCATTTATTAATCTAAATTAAAATATTAAACACACAAGTATATTCCTTAGCTCTCCTATATTATGTCTTAAGATCTATTTATGAGATATCTCTTTTCCATTTCTATATATTAATATAATGTGTGAATTTGAAATTTGAGCTAAATACATACAAATTGTTCGGTATGAGTGATTAATAAATATAATGATGCATATTTTATATTGAATTGTATTAATCTAAAATTCTGTTATTAAATAAATTATGAATTAGAATATTAAATTATTAAAAAAATATTATTTAAAAGGTTAGTCCACCTGGACGCATGATTGGATCTCTCATATATGTTACCCACACATATACCCCACACATTTGTATTTTTAAATGGGACTATTATGGCCTTTAGAACCTGCCTTTAAAAAGTAGAGTTTTTTTTTTTTGTGCAAAAAAATAGTGTTAGTGTTTTGATTTCACTGTTTGATTTCCTTTAGAGCAAAAAAAAAAAAAACTGTTTGATTTCCTCCTATTATTTCTAGTATGGACTTTTAGCGCTTTTTTCTCTTGCCTAATGGTTCCCCCTCGATCCACACCGATTGATAAGGGTCAAAGAGGAATGCCAGTAAATTTATAATGCCATAAAAGCAGCTTGTGGGAAAAGATTAGTTTTTACTGTGAAGGGTAGGAGGCTGCCTAGAATGGCCGCGGCCGTTGCCAAATCGAAGCATCCGTTGAAGAATCAAGGCACTGTTAACAGCAAGGTGTTGCTTTACTCGCTTCTCCTGACTCTGCAGTATGGCGCACAGCCTCTTGTCTCCAAGCGATGCGTCAGGTGAGAACCCGTGCCTTAATTGATCACCCCGAATTGATCGATTAGTCTCTTGTACGATGGGGATAACCGTTTCAAGGAATTGTTCCGGTGGAAAAGTTTCTATCTCCGAATCCTCTTATACTATATTTATCTTTAGCTGTTTCAGTTTCTGGAAATTCATTGCTGAAATTTCTCCAAATTTGGTGGATTTGTTTTATATGTCAAATTTGGCGGTGACAATTTGATATTTGACGGCCTGCCTTGGAATTCACTCATCGATTGCTAGTTATATGACATTGACGATGCTTCTTGCTTCTGTTTTCGAAGAGCTTCAGAATCTCAAATTTACTCCATTGTGCAGATTCTCATCTGTTGTTTATTGGTTCTAACCATCAAGTCAAGAGCTAGATTTTAGTTTATTTACTCATGAAATAATGATTATCTTGTCATGTTATGTTTTTGTTTTCAATTTGAAAAGATTCGGAAACAATTGAAGTGTTCATCTTCCTGTGCAGACGAGAAGTAATAGTAACAACATTGGTCTTGACTTGTGAATTAGCAAAGGTAAACGTTCCTGGTGAATTTTCCTTGAGAAATTCGATCGAGAATTTATTTCTGCCATTTTGTTACCTTGGATGTGCATTTGACCAAGAAAAGTTGATTCTTCCTTAGGTTGTTTTTGCCTTCTTTTTTATTGTGAAAGAAGGCAGCCTAAAGGAACTTTTTCAAGAGTGGACCTTTGTTGGTTCAGTGGTTGCATCTGGACTCCCTGCAGCTATTTATACTCTTCAGAATAGCTTGTTGCAGATTTCGTATAAGAATCTTGATTCTCTCACTTTCTCAATATTGAACCAGACAAAGATTATCTTCACAGCTTTGTTCATGTATATTATCTTGAGGTACGAATCTGAGCCCTATTTTTGTTATGTCACCAGGCTCAACCTTCCCAAACCCCTTAGATCACCATCAATAAGTTATATTGTAGTCATGTTCATCAAATCTAACGTCAACTTCCAAAAAATGTAATTGCACTTGTAGACACTGTATGGAGAAAATTAGACTTTTTTATTTGAACAAATGAACTTGTGGTTGCTGATGTGGGAAATACCTAACCTTATTCACGGCACCAGAGTTATAACTTAAATGTTAGATCCACAAACATCCCCAGGTCTTCTAGTGTTAATTGAAAGTTGTGGAAGTTAAGATGTTTTAATTCTTCAAAAATAGGATGTGTCGTAGTCTACTTGAATAATGAGTACAATCTGGTACGCTGTTTCACTATATCTCTATAAGAGAGGAAATTAGCTCTAGCCTCGTGAGGAGGAGGTGCACAAGGGTTAAATTGGGGGGCGGGGTAGTGTTGTCAAATATCACTGTTTGATGCCTATAGTAAGGAAGTATTAAATACAGCATCTTTTCATAGACATACTAAATCAAGGGGTATCACCAATTGATGCATTTAGCAAGGAAGTCTTAAATACAGCATCTTGTCATAGACATACTAAATCAAGGGTATCACCTTTTTTTTAATCTCTATTTGTTGGATTCTGTTAGGCATAAGCAATCTATTCAGCAAATAGGAGCCCTCTTCTTGTTGATTGATGCGGCAGTTCTTCTTACCATCGGCGAAGGTTCTAGTAAAGGTTCTAGCAGTGGTGACCCTGAACAGATATTATGGTATGGTATCATTCCTGTCCTGGTGGCTTCTTTGCTTTCAGGTCTTGCTTCCTGTCTGTGTCAGTGGGCTTCTCAGGTATAGCAAAATGAAAATCATATCCCTTTGAATAATTAGATACACTGTATATCATTTGCAAAGTGTTTTGCATCTCTCTTTCCCGATAATTTTTACTAATTACAGGTCAAGAAACACTCTTCATATTTGATGACCATAGAGATGTCTTTTGTTGGAAGCTTGTGTTTGTTGGCTAGTACATTGAAGTCTCCTGATGGAGAAACCATTAGACAATATGGTTTTTTCTATGGTTGGACTCCTCTGACTGCAGTGAGAATCCAAGCATTTTGGTTTCCATACCTGAGCACGCTTGAAATATTTTGAAATTTACTTCAAATCCTATTTAGACATCTCTAATGTTCAAATGTTATAATTCTCTTATTCAGATCCCTGTTATGTCTAACGCACTTGGCGGCATACTTGTGGGCCTTATTACAAGTTATGCTGGCGGAGTCCGGAAGGTAAAGACTCTTGTCTACTCAAAAGATTATATCTGATTGAAAAATAAAATTTTAGGGATCAAATTATTAGATAAAAGTGAAATTGCAGATTAAATTATTGAAAATGAAATTTGAACGCTAAAATTATTAATGAATAAAAAAATTGACGAGTAAAAATTAATAAGCTACTCATTTTGTATTATTACCCTCATCTTTGTATCTAAACACGGTATCCTGCATTTTCTGCTATGATTTTAAATATGTGGCGGGGTTTGGAAAGCTTATAACTTTCTCTTTCAGTTCATTTGCCAATGTTGATTTTCCCAAATTTTCACAGGGTTTTGTTATTGTGTCAGCATTGATCGTCACGGCTCTGCTGCAATTCGTTTTTGAAGGGAAGCCACCATCCCTCTATAGTCTCGTGGCTCTTCCGCTTGTCATCAGCAGCATCTTCATATACCAAAAGTATCCTTACCAAGTTCAAAAGAAGGAAGCTTAGGTTGCAAACAGATACAACAGAGGAACTCTTCTTGTCATCTCCCACATGATATTCATTTTTAGATGTAGATAAGAATATTGATACATTTTTTTAGAGATTTAATATACCCTTAGGATTAGAAGTAAAGGAATAGAAAAGTGTTTAGTTTAAAATAGTAGATATATAGGAGGGAAAATGTTTATAGATAAGTAAATGTATGTATTTATAAGTTTAGAATAATATAATTTTTAAAATAAATAATATTATATTATAATATTAATTAATAAAATTATATTATATTTTTTAAAATATTATTCAAATAATGTATTATAATATATTTATAATTTTTTAATCAAATAAATTTATATAAAACGTTCATTTTGAAAAATTATAATCTTCTTATTAATTAAGATTATTTGAATTTGCTCTAAAATAATATTTAATTTAAAATATAAGATTTATAAATAGTGAATATGTTGAGATAGAAATAAAAATATGAGAATAACTATTTGTTAATAAGTAAATTAAAGAGTTATATAAGAAAAATGTTTATTTATAATAATAGAATAAAATATAAAATAAATAATATTTATAATATAATATTAATAAACAATATTATAATATAACTAATTAAATATAATAATATAATATTTTAACCAAAAAATAGCACTCTTCCTATTTACAAATGCATACACTTTTGTCAGTCCATGAAAAAATGGATCCACACTGGATAGATCTTGTCCTGATTCTGATTGTTAGTATGTCGGACCCCGTATTATCTGAAGATGCAAAGTTAAATTGTGAATCACGAAAAAAATTCGATATACTAGCTATGGAGTAGCTCGTGCCACAGAAATCGTATGTACAGGAAAGCCGGAGGGAAATATTGTCATGGCGAAGGAGAAGTACAAGGACTTCCCTAATCAACCAAGGATAGTACATCGAACAAGATGCCCAAGTTGAAGCAATTTGCTGATGAGGACGGTGGGGATCGGGATCACCAGCTGAGCATGGATGCATCACCACTCTGCCTAACATTCAGCGTTAGATAAATAAGCATCAAAGTTCCCATGCTTGACCTGTTAAGGTACAGAAGATGCCATATTGACAGATTGGAAAGCAATTTAGACTTATTAGATTAATGCAGGTCCATATTAGGCTAGGTCTTTGATAATTTTGGAGTAGCAAAAATTAGATGTGATCTCTCAGTGTGCACCTTTAGATGTGAACTTCAGGAGCATAGTGCTGTTGTCGATCAGAAGCCGCATCAACTTTTGGCCTGTTTTCAAGCTAACATGTCCCCTCAAAACCCGCTTCATATTCTGCAAAATGTTCGAGTTCTAGCATAAGAAATATATAAAACCATACCTCTAGCCATGCAAGGTACTTGCAGGGTTAAAACAATTGATACATGATGAGAGCACGCCAGGATCATCTAGGTGCCCACACTACATTATGCAGATGATGGAGGATATAAGACAAATTTCACTTACAGAGAGCAAACCCTCATTGCCCTCCATGCTTTTCGCAGTTACAGATTACCATCTCGTAGTTTTCTTTCTCAATGTCTACATCCACAATGCATGGTGTGTACACGTCCAAACTTTCAACTTCAAAGTCAAGGAAGTCTTCGCAATCCAATCGAGTATTTGAGGACATCTGATCTTTAATAGGATCTTCAACATCTAATAAGCTAAGATCCTCCAATGGAGACACACGTCCCACATCCATGCCGTCTTCCTCGGGCCACGGTGAAATACTATACCCATCTTTGCCCTGGACGAAAAAGGAAAGTTCACAGGGTTAATAAAAACAAAATGGAGAATAGACGGGCTTCAGCACAAAAAGCAGATCCAATTGGGATTTGGGATGAGCTAAACGTTTTAAAAAAAAGTTAAAATTCTGAACTTACATGTGAATTGTTGAAAGGAATGTTCAGACTCAGTGGAGGTGACTAGTCGTTGAGAAATTTCTGCAAGACATCTAGTATTCCAGTCGAAGAGAGTTCAGACAAGATCATAAACCAAGGACAGTTCAGAAGTTCAAATGATGAGTGACTCACGAAAAAAAATGAAAAAGTTCATTACCAACAGAATATTGCTGTTGGACTTGGTCAAAACACGGATTTAGAATCTGGAAGCATGGACAGTTGATCTGTGGGTTGGCATTTGGATATTCCTCAATGACATCCACCAACAATGTCACGTCCTGTCATTTAAAACAATAAAAAATAGTATTGTTATAGGATGCTTGAAGTTCAGTGAGAAATAGCAATTTGCATCATCAATTGTACTTACAAAAACAATGCAGGTAATAATTTCCATATATGATATGGAAAAATCCAACGTCTTGTCCAGTTACCAATGAGATGGATAATTTTCCCATAATAAACACGATGAGGAGGAGGATAGTTAGATAGTGACATCCTAAACACGTTTCTCAAATCTTAGACTACTTCAGTTGAAAACTTTCAGTCAATAGTTCATTTGCATTTAGACCGAAGGCGATCAGTGGAGAACCAAACTCCATGTCAGCTCCATACAAGAAATTCGATTTAGAGACAGCCTTCGTCAGAGATAAGGACTTGAACGGCATTGCATGCAAACTAACACTTCGACAACCTACTTGGAGATACGAGAAGCTGAAAGTGAAACCTCACCTTCTCGGAGGAATCCACCGTCATTGCAGCATGACGGAGAGCCGTAGAGCGATTGCAAGTGAATCTGGAGTAGCAGATACAGTCCTCGAAAGCCACAGAATTGGCGCAATTTGACCGAAAGGCTCTGAGATTTATGCTGAGGCTGACCTCTCTACATGTGTAGGCTGGCTACTATTAAAAATTTGAGTACATTTATAATTATGATAGGATGACATTTTAAATTATGATAGGATGAGATTTTATTGTCTGGAAGAATTAATGTCACGCATTTCCTTCCTATAAGATTTATAGAGCATTTGACACTAAACAATGGTTTAGTTTATCAACATAATAGTTTTTGTTTAACGTTTTATAACATGAACAATTGGTTAGTAAAATAATAAATTTTATATAATCTATTTTTATTTGAACTAATATTGAGAAAATTAATAATTTATTTTTGCACTCACAAATCTATCTCAACATTCCCAATACATTTAAGGATATATTCTCACGTATTGATCCGATTTTATAGACCGGTTTCCCGTAAACCGCCCATCAATACATTTCCATTTCACTATGATAATTAACTTTCAGTAAAATCGGATAAACTATTTATTCCGATAAAACTTCTCTTTATTTTAAAGTAAATTTTTGAAATTTTTTTAAATACTCACGTTCAACCTCAAAATATATAAATAAAAATATTGGAAAAAATAGAAATATAATAAATAATATAATTAAAATTTTATAGGCAGTTGAAAATGAATACCTTATATAGATAATTGTGGATCTCCTACTTTTCTCTCTATCATTCTTTTTTATCTGTAATTTTTTATTAGTATTCTTTTTTATCTGTAATTTTTTATATTAGTGGTTAAGATTACAATTCAGTGAATAATGTATTAACTTCAGATAACTGAATAAATTACAATTTAAACATCCCATTTTAAACCACCTAACACAATTTCCCCTTTTTCCCTTTTTCAGTTTATCAGTACAATTGTGATTCCTGTATATTATTTTACCACTTGATACTTCTGTCTCGTACCACCTATTACCGTAATCTACTATTTAGTTAAATTACTCTCAGTATTTCCAATTGTTTCCATATTAAACAAAATATATCAAAATAATATAATAAACACCAGAAATTAGACATATCAACAGCACTTGAGAACTGAGTTCCAACTCGACCCGAGCGAACTCGAGATTTATCGATTTTGCTCAGGTTTGCCCTCGGGTTTGGGTCCATAAATTAGACCCAAGCCTACTAAAAATGTGGGCTCGGGTCCCGCTTGCTAGACTCAACGTCGGTCCAAGAAGGTGGACCCGAAGGGTGGGCCCTTAAATATTTTTATTCAATTTTTAAATTAAACCGTCGCACTTTCTGAAAGAATACAAATCTACGTTTTTCTTCATGAATGTCAGCCCTCTCTCGCGGAAGAAGTTTTGAAAGCCCTACAGTCCTGATCATCCCTTTAGGGCTTTCTTCATCTCGACGTCACCTTGAGCCCCGAGAGGTTGATCTCAGTCACATCAGAATTGAATAGGCTACTATTTTCGTATTTGTAATCGTTGGCACTATTTGTGAGGGAAGATAGCCTCATCACAATCTCTGCAAAGAAACTATTGCTCCGGTTCATGATGAACTTCCCGATAGCCGGCACGTCCATAATTAAGCTATCAATGAAGGACTTCGATAGTTTTATCGCCACAAAATCTTCCGTCTGCGGAGCGGTGAAGAATCCCAGTGGAGCCTCCGACTTTGGAAGTAGCGAATGGGACTGAGCTCGCGACGATGAGTTATTGGAGGTATTGGCGTTGAGAAGCAAGAAGGTGAAGAAATGGGTGGGGTTATGACTACAATCGATTGACCGGAGGGAGAAAGGGAAATTGTTTCCGCCGTTGATGTACCAAATGTTATCATCAAGTAGAAGAAAATCATCGTGATTTAGCCCTATTAGGCATCTTGAATCTTTGGTTTCTAGGTATCCAGCTAAACTCCCACGTCCCTCTCTTTGTTTTAGTTGTGACTTTGTTTAATCTGATTTTGCTGAGTAGTATAGGCCTAATTTTATATGTTCACTTGTATACTTGCCTTGAAAAGATTTATATTATAGAATTTTCTCTAGAAATTTGTTATATGATTTTTATATTTCTCTACGAATAGTTTGTTGCAAATTGGTTTTGAGTGTTTGATGTTATGGGCTACATGTAGATGCCTGATGAGTTTATGTTTTATATTCTATAGTACTTGGACCTTGTGGCGTGGAGGGAAAAGCTTACGATGCATCCTGCATTGGGACGATGATTAAGTGCAGTGTGAGATTGCCCACTCATGTATTTTCATAACTAAAAGCAGATAAAAATAGTAACAAAGCGAATGCAATAAGGTTAAATCATTCAGTCAGGGAGTAGGGCTGTTTGATATTGTTGTTGAGCCGGCTGTTGAAATTTGACATTTGTTATGGGGAATTTTGAAACTCTTAGTATAAAAAGGACTTTCACCTATACTGAACTGAAAATGTCCAGTATGGAAATGAAGTGATTCAGGGAGACTATTTCTTTGGTCTCCTAATTGTTACTATCCATATTACAACTGACAATTGAGAAAATTTAGAATTTTAATTTCCTTTGGACCTTTTTATTTCACTATAATGCTGAAAAAATCTTGAGGGTATAAATCAGCATGTAATCTATAAAAAAACTATTTAATATTCAGAAGTTGGTACATACTTTTGTATAGATGCCTAATGAGGCTTTTGCAACCGTGGAAACTGTTTTCTTTCTTCCTCCGGTGGATGGACTATAGTTAGAACCCTACCTATTTCTTCCCCTTCCTGCTTCTCAATGCCAATACCTCCAATAACTCATCATCACATAGGCATCTGTTTCTTAATGCCAATACCTCTAATAACTCATTGTCATAGGCGCCATGATCAGAAACATTCCCGATGGATTTATTGCAGCTCTTCTCTTCAACTTATGGTAACTCTTCTTCTTTAGTTAGCTTTACAACCACATTCTGATGATTTCTGTTTGTAGTTAGCTCTATTAATACCTTAAGAAACAATCAAGTCGTAAGAATTTCTTACTTTCCCAATTTGAAGAATGGGTTTGGGGAACTAGGAAGCAATGCAAAATGGAGAAGAAGCATTGATTACATGAATAAGAGGTTTAATGGCTATATATATATAATATGTACACAAGGGAGCTGGAGGATAGATGGTTTATGTCATGCCCGACCCGGTTTAGTCGGATCCCCCGTGATCAACCCGCCACTCTCCCGATTTATTAAAGGGTTTCCCCTTATTATAAACCGTAAAAAGTAAGGTATCTTTTAAACATGCACATTTTCCTGGAATAACATAAATTAAAACTGCATAATATCTTAAATTTATCATATCTGTCTCATAGGTGTCTTAGTTGATGGTCTTTAAGGATAGACTTTTTGGAATTTTCTGAAAGGGATATAAGGGAGGGGGTGAGTAAAATGACTCAATGAATAGATTTTCAAAACTTTTAACTTTTAGGAAAAATATTTGTATTGTAGTGTGCCAGAATTCTTTCTTTCAAAAGTTCTTTCATTACAAATCTTGATTTTTACCACCATTTCTTATTAATCATGGTGTGTCACCATCCAACACACATCCTTCATCATGAAGGTCATACACACATTCGCAGGCTAGTACGTCCACTAAACCCACTTATGGTGTCGGATTGACTTTATCGGCCACCTAGATAGAAGCACGTCCACCTCTACCTTGAGAATGAGTAGATGCACACGACATCCAACCCTCAATCCTAAAATCCATTTTCCATGTCTGTATGAGGATAGAGGCATCATCCCATCCCCACCCCGATCTCATGCGCTTGGTGCTACTCTAAATTTTGCACGGTCACCTTATACAAAGAACTGCCCTTATACCCATCACGTCGTCCAGTGCCCTTAGGACACATCAAATGAGTTCAGTCAATATCTTGATCAAAACTTGTTTTATTAAATTTATCATTTAGTCGAAAATTTAATAAGTTAAAATATAATATAACTCAACACATCTTATATGTGAGAATCTAATAAAGATTAATCAAATCTTTAAATAAGATCCTAGAGACAAATAAAACTAAAATGAGATCATGTCATACTCATAATTATGGATATAATAAACCTTCACATAAGTTATTTTGGAAAACCACAACAACCACTTTCAATTGACAACACTAATCCTTACCTCAACAAGGAAATGATCTTGTAAAAAAAAAAGAGTGAAGTGTCAGAAAGTTAATAGAAGGAAGAGCTCTAAGATACATATATTAGACTAATAGGAAACACATGGGAAATTTGGATCTATTCACACCTCAGAGTGTATCTCATGATACCAAACTGGGCAAGTTGGGAGTGTGGGAGTCTCATGTGCTCTGCCTCAACCGATGCCCCAACTAGTGTCGTCTCTTAGTTGGATGTCCTTGCATATGGGGTCATAGCCACAAAACAACCTCCACTCATCAGCACATGACCCTTACATATGGGACTTAATTCCATCATTTCTCGTTGCAGTGGTGTACTAGGATGATACTCGTACATCACCCATGTCACGCCCCTACCCGATTTGGTTGAAAACTTGTGATCAATCCGCCAATCCTTCTGGTATAAAGTAACAACCACTTGAGTCAAGGGTTAAAGGTGTGTGTGTGTGTGTGTGGGGGGGGGGGGGGGGGGGGGGCTAAAATGAAAAGATTTGAATGTTAGGGCACCAAAATGGAATTGAGCTCTTTATGGGGTCTTCCTAATAGTCCAAATAAATTTTGGGACTTGTTGGGAAGTTTAGTGAAGTTTGGGAAAGATGGAACCACTAGGAGGTAAACTTAAGAAAGATGGGCACTCCATTAAGTGTGAGACCAAGACAAATCCTGACTTCATAATTGCAAACTTAAGGGTAACTGAGGAGTAGATTAAACCTGAATGAGGAAAGAGATTGATGGAGAGGCCAAGATGGATGAATAAGTGTAAGAAGAAACCCATAGGATGGTCGTGAGACTCGGAATCATGGATTGGGAGAAAATTGGGAGTGAACCAATTTGAACTAGTTTTGAGCTGGGTGGAGTCACAAAATCCACCAAAATTTAAAGGGGTCAAAAAAAATTCAAATTAAGTAGTTTTTGAGTTCATTCAATAAGAAATTAAATGTATAATTTTTAGATATTTTTATTTTCTCAACAACTCGTCAGAAAGAGGGTGAACCGAGCCAAAAATCGTAGAACTAACCAAGAAATTCACTAGAAACCAATTTGCTACCATGCCAAATTGGTTAGTTGAGAAGCCTGGCTCATGCACGCATTGCATACATGGAGTGTAGGGTGCACACACATGCAGCCACACACATGGACTGCTAGGTGCATGCACGCGCAACCACATGCGCACGTGTCGTCTTATTCGCTCGACTGTTGACATTAATTGCCATGTTTTACCCGAAAACTCACCCTTGACCTACCGACTCCACCACTAGGAAAAATTAATTCATTGTCAACACCATAAGCTATGAATTAATTAAAAGAAGCTATGGATAGATTGCCATGGAGGTCTAGATCACAACCATATAAATTGGGGCTGCTCCCTTAGTAGAATTTGCTCAAAACTCTCTCTCAACCACTGACTGCTCCCAACTCCAGTGTCCTTGCTACCAGAAAACATAATTTTGCTATTTGACCACCTCCGATAACGTTCTTAGTATCCTAGGAAAGCTGGGGACCCCAGCGTTCCATCGCCACCCCTCTAGACTCGTAACTCTTCCTCTATCAGCTTGGAATCATTTCCCATAACTATTGGGAACTAAATGGGACCCAAGAAAACTCTAGGGACCAAATTGAAAGACTTGAGAAAGTCTAAGGTCCGAAAAGAGGGTAACTTAAAAGTGTAGGGATCGTAGGGAGAATGTAGTTGAGAAGAGTATAAATGGTTAATAGAAAGACTAACCATGGTTTTGCCATACCTTGAAGAGAATGCAAGGGTCACTTACATGGAATCAGATCAGGATTCTAGGCACCCTACAAAATGAACAAGTTCCATTCAAATAGGTGAGTGTATGTGTTTTGACGGTGTGTTCTATTGAACCAACCGAGTTTCGATCATTTTTACTTGTGTAACCTTCGGTGATAAGGTAGTAAGATTAATTTTGAAAGCTCATATAAGAAGCGTGAATCAGTAATAGCATGCCCACTAAGTCTAATACCATTTTAAAAGTATGAGTAAGAATCGAGAATAAGGACCGCGACATGAAATGAATACTAGTTTGAAGAACCAGGGAAAAACTATTTTGGCTTAGAGCCATTGTGTGAATTGATGAGAGGGCTGATGAAGGCTGTTTGCCTTGTTATTATAGGGACCTAGTCAAGAATCGTGCTGTGAGACTTGAGTCTGGGGTTATTGGGCTAGTTGTTTGAAAAAGGGAAGTCAACTCTTATAGAGTCGAACTCCCGGTGTTTGTGCATACGTCATTGAGGGTAGACGACTAGTGAGGGGCTGAACTCCTGATGATTATCCATGTTTTAGAATGTTGATTGTTGTGTGAATTCATCTGTGCATATTGATGGGGAGTCGATCATGTTTTGTGCCAAGCTCCTGGTAATGCATTACTTGTAGCACTATTACAAGAAATGGCCATGAGCGCCACGACTATGACCTGAAGTCATATGATTGTTATTTTGAATAACAGTATGGCCGTATATGGGTAATAGATGAATATCTTTGTGGTTGTGCCGTCGCTCATGGAAAAAATGGAAAGGAGATCGGGGAGTGCATAATGTGATCTTCCATGTTTCCCGAGACACCCGGAATATGTATGGGTACCGTCCTAGTACACCTCTGCGATGGGGAGTTAATGGGATAAATAGTATGTGTAGGGGCTATAGACCGGTGAGAGGCAGTTATGCGGCTATGACCTGGATGCTGAGACACCAGTTCTGAAATGACATGTAAAGATGTCGGTTGCGGTGAGGGTTCACAATCCCCGCACTCCAGTTCCCTGTCTAGTGTTATCCTGAAAGGATGATGCATTATGGAAAGTGTTTTATGTTATATATGGGGCTCGTGTAGTGCAAGACAGAGTGCTACGTTGTGCGTGAGAGTGGCCGTAAGGTTTCCAGGACTCCGGGGTGCCGAGGCACCAAGTTACAAGGCGACAGATGTGAGATGCCGATTGTGGGAAGAGAAACCTAGGGCCTTCTAAACTCCAACTCACGGTATGGGAATGCACTAGTGGTGATCCATTCTAGGCAAAATGTGATTGCTTGTTTAGGGCCATGAGTTGCCCATATTTGTATTCAACTAGTTAAAGGCATGAATATCCAAAAATGGGGAGACCGTGGATGTCACACCCCGACTAGTTTGGATGGATCCCCATGAGCAACCCACCACTCTTCTTGGTTTACTAAGGGTTTTTCCCTCTTTTAAACCAGGGAGGAGTAAGGCGTCCTTTAAACCCATACCTTTCCTGGAATACATAAATAAAAACTGCATAAAAATTTTAACTTATATACCTTTCTTGCATGTGTGACTAATAGTAGGTCTTTGGGTAGGCTTTCCTTGGTTACCTGAAATGGGATATAAGGGAGGGGTGAGTTCAACGACTCAGTGAATGGATGTTTAAAGTTTGATTTTTAGGGGAAAATATTTAAATTGGAGTATCAGCTAGAGTATACAACCTCACTCAGGAGGAGGCTAGAGGAGGCCCTAGCACTGTAGCGGATACATCCTAGAACCCTACAAATTAGTCCAAAGAAGTCATGTACATTAAACATCTTCTGATTTAATAAAAGAGAATTCCTTCTAAGCCATATGTTTCTTAAATCAGTGTATATACAGCTATGGGAACAACAAGTCTACACCCTCTTTGACTTCGAAGCAGAGAGATCATTTATCAAGGAAGAGTTGGTTTCGAAAGTACCCCTAGAGCTCACTCCACTAGTATAAAGCCTTAACATCCTTACCCCTTTAGGAGAAGGTTTATATAGGAATAAATAATTAAAGGGATGTGAGATAATAATTGGAGGAATCAAACTTGAAGTTGACTTGATCCTATTACCCCTAAGGGAGGTTGAAGTAATTCTGGGAATGGACTGGCTGAGTAATCATCAAGCAAGGATGGAATGTATAAGGAAGACAGTAACTTTCCATACTTCCAAAACGAAAGGACTAAAGTTCCAAGGAGATAGAAGGAAATGTGAAGTACAATTGGTGTCCCACCTAAAAGCTCAAAGGATGATATAGAAAGGATGTAAAACCTTTTTGTCCATGGTTATAGGTGAGAAGTCTAAAGAAAAAGAATTGGAAGACATTCTGGTAGTCAGACATTACCCAGAGGTTTTTCCAGAAGAGCTACCCGGACTACCTCCAAGTCAACAAGTGGAGTTCACTATAGAAATAACCATAGGAACAAACCTCATATCCCAGGCCCCATATCGCATGACTCCAGCAGAGTTGAAGGAATTAAAGGAATAGTTGGACGAATTATTAGAAAAGAATTTCATACGTCCAAGTCAGTCTCCATGGGGTGCTCCTGTTCTATTTATAAAGAAAAAGGATGGAAGTATGAGACTGTGCATCAACTATAGAAAGCTGAACTAGGTCACCATCAAGAATCGATACCCACTCCTAAGGATAGACGATTTGTTTGACCAATTAAAGGGAGCAACTTACTTCTCTAAAATATACCTTCGGTTAGGCTATCACCAACTCAGGATTAGAGAAGAGGACATCCCTAAGACATCATTTAGATCCATATATGGACACTATGAGTTCAGAGTGACGCCGTTTGGGTTGACAATTGCCCCTACAGCCTTCCTGGACTTAATGAACTGCATGTTCCAACCTCATTTGGATAGGTTCATGATAGTATTCATAGATGACATCCTTATATACTCACGAACCAGGTTAGAACATGAAGAGCATTTGGCAACTACATTGGAAATATTGAAGGAAAATCAATTATACTCAAGTGGATCCAACTAAGGTGGAAGCCATATCAGATTGGAAAGCTCCAAGGAATCCTATAGAAATAAGATGTTTCTTAGGATTGGCAGGATACTATAGGTAGTTTATGCAAGACTTTTCTAAAATAGCAGCTCCGCTAACTCGACTCACTAGGAAGGGAGTTGAGTATAAATGGGATGAGTGTTGTGAGAAGTCTTTTCAAAAGTTAAAGACTTGACTAACAATCGCACCCGTACTCTCCTTACCTGATCCTAATGCAGGAGAGTACACAGTCTATAGTGATGCCTCTGGACAAGGGCTTGGTTGTGTCCTAATGCAATAGGGGAAGGTTATCGCATATGCCTCGTGACAACTGAAGGTACATGATAGAAATTACCCAACTCAAGACTTGGAATTAGCTACAATAGTATTTTCCCTAAAGATATGACAACACTACCTTTACCGGGTTAAGTGCAAGATATACATAGATCACAAGAGCCTTAAGTACTTTCTAACTCAGAAGAAGTTAAATCTCCATCAGAGGTGATGGATGGAATTGGTGAAGGATTATGATCTTGCAATAGAATATCACCCCAGAAAGGCTAATGTGGTAGCAGATGCCTTAAGTTGCAAGTATCAAACTGAGGCGGCACATGTGAAGACAAGTTACCTACCCTTGTTACAACAATTGGAAAGGATGGAGGTGGATCTGAGGATAGACAAGCAGGAAAAATTCTTGGTGGCGAATGTGGTGGTAAGGCCTAGTCTAACCGAGCATATTAAGACACAACAAAGGACCGATAAAGAATTCTAGTCTTATTTGATTTGGTAAATAGAGAAAGGAAACCAGACTATGACGTACGAGATGACATAGTACTAACCTATAAGGGTAGGGTATGTGTGCCTCAAGATAAGGAGTTGAAAAGATTAATTCTAGAAGAGGCACACGATTCAATGTATGCTATGCTTCAGGGTAGTACTAAGATGTATCAGGGCACCTATCAGATAGAGTCGGTACGAATCATCGACCAGAGAGACAAGAATTTGAGGAACAAGAAAATTCCTATGGTCAAGGTGTTGTGGCAGAACGGACCCGTGCAGGAAGAGACATGGGAAACCGAGTCTATGATGAGGGATAGTTACCCTTAATTATTTAACATGTAACTATTTTGGGGACAAAACCCTTAAAAGTAGGGGGAGAGTCGTAAACCCCGTCCTATGATAAAGAGAAAACTGGGGAAAGAACTGATCAGTTTTGAATTTTAAACAGAATCGGTCTACAAGCTCGATTATTAGGAAATGGGTAAATTGAAAATTTACAACTTCCATGTGACTCAAAATGGTTCCTAAATCTTGGAAAAGAACCTTAGGATGAATTGGGGAAGAAAAACTGGACCGGTTCATGTGAACTGGGTCGAAACCGGATAGAACCGGTTTATGAACCGGAATCCATAGAGAGAGGGTAGACCGGGTAATTTCTGGATCCCAAGTGACCCAAAGAGTCCTAAAAGTCATGGAAATGGGCTTGAGAAAGAATTGGAGATGAAAACCAAAGGTGAACCGGATCTGAACCGGTTTGGACTGGTTTAACTACTATTGAACCGAATTTTAAATTTATTTTTCTAGGTGGCTTAAAAATTTAAATTCAAGATTTGAAGCCACCATTGGATAGAAAATGAATGTAGATAAATTTAGAAAATTTTAGATTTGAAAATTTTGGTCAAATGAGGGGTGAACCAGCTGGTTTAAGCTTTGAACCCGGTTCGGATCAGTCCGGTCCGGTTCGGAATAGTGTCATCTTCTTCCTTTAGATGCCAACACTGTTCACTCGCTAAAAAATTGAAGCAGTACCGACGAAGAAGAAATGTCTCCATTCAATTTGTTTCAGACCATTAATGCCTGTCATAAAGGTGCCAAATGGACGGCTGACGAATCCCCGAGCTCCTTATATAAAGAGCCATCTCCATTCATCTTCTCCACACCTGAAAAAGCTCATTCTTTCTCAGTTGCTTAGTTTTCTAGCGAATCTCGAACCAGAGCTTAGATATAGGGTCATTTCTAAGCGAAAGAAGGCAAGGTCAGGTTCATTAGAACCATGAAGAAGTCAGCTACACGGTGGTGACATCCATTCGTTCCGAGAGTCAGCGGAGAAGCGCCGACATGAACAAACAATGAAGCAGCTCCGGTGGACCGAAGCTGCTCTATTTTGGCTGAGTTGAAATCAGCCAATTTGAGCCCTCCTCTAGCCAAACCAAGCCCTCCCAACACTTCTGAGCCCTCCTACGGCTGAATTAGGACGGAAAGGTAAGACAATTTGGCTCCCCTCTGCAATTTCCGATCGGTGTTAGAGAGAGAGTCGACTGAATTTTAATGACAAAATTCTAATCTAATTTGAAATCAATTGATGTCATTCTTGATCCTAGGAAGAACCTTAAGAGGTGAACTACCTGCCCAGATAGAAAGCTCAGACCGCTACGCCCTCACCGGTAAGTAATCGAAGCTTTCTCTCTCTATAGTCCATTTTCCGGTGAAACTCCATTTGAACTCGTTCCAGCATTAAAAATTACGATTCAAATTGCTATAGAATCGTATGAACATGTAAAAACTCAATTTCAACAATTAGAAGTGTTTGATTGGTCAATTTGATGACAAATGAAGTTTAGGGACCTAAGTGCAATTAGTCGTTAAATTGTGAGCCTAGGCTGTTATGCCAAATCGTAATTGAAAAGGCTGCCCAAATCATGTAGGGATATGTGTGACCGAAATGCAAGCAAGAGAAAGCTCATGTAGACTTGGCAAATCGACTAGGGACGAACACATCACATTCATCGGGTGAGTGGGCATACTTATACCATAACCTATTGGGATGTTGAGCGCTCTAGAAACTAAAAACTACTTGTAAGTGGGTTTTTTCACATCATACCCAGTTGGGGTGATAAGCGATTTAAGCTAAAAACCTACTTACCAGTCATAGGTAGAGGTAATCATACCCGATTGGTATGATGAACTTCCTTGAGAAAAGGAGAAACCCGCTTATCGCATGTAAGTGGAGATATCATCACACCCGGTTGGTGTGATGAAGTTGAAAACATACTTTTGTCAGAAGTGTTCTCTCCTGACTGTGTGCCAATCCTTAAAAGATTTGGTAGACCTTATTGACAGGAGCTAGAACAGCTCAGATAGGCTAGAGGCCTTGATTTTTGAAGTTATGGGGCTAAATGCCCAGTTTTGGAAAACACCTGCAGTGGGCCTAAGGCTGGCATGAGCAGAAGCTCGTAAACAAAATTGAGTAAAGGAAAGCCATGAAATTTCTAATGAAATTTTTATGTGATTTTGCCATGGTACCGAGTAAGGACTGACAATACTCGTTGGAATGGCGATAGTGCATTAGAGCCAGGTTGATGAACTGGCCTTGACAAACAGTTGTAGGTCGAGTTGAGGGTTGAGGTCGTTGGACCATTGGCCCCAAAGATAATGGCTATATGTGAATACTATTGTTTTGGATGCACTTGTGGTATATGACCATCAAGACGCCCAAGATGGGTATTGATGGGTCTTAAGTGCTACTGGACGACATGGTGGAGATAAAGGCAGTTCGTCATGCTAGTCAGTCAGGAAACTTGGAGTAGCTTCTTGCACATGAGACTGGGTGGGGTCGGGATGAGGTATCCATCCTCAAATGAACATGGAGTGGCATTCGGGTCGGATGCTGAGAACATTCACTCAGACCTAGGGGAGAAGTCGATGAGCTTCTATGTTAGTGGCCAGTAGAGACATTACGAGCGAATGTATGCACCTGCGAATGTATGCTACCCTTCCTAATGACGGATGTGTGTTGGTTGCTAAACACACTTAATATGGAAATGAGAAAATGGTTTTGAAAACTAGAACTTGAGAAAATATCCTTCTTAAAGAAATGATAATCTTGGCACACTTTGAACAAAGCTATTTCTTGAAAACTCACTCCCAACTCCCGCTCACAGAGTTGTAGAACTCACCCTTCCCTTTTTACCACTTTTAGGTAACCGAGGAAAGACCCTTCCTAAAGACCCTACTAATTTTTAACAAGATAGGTATGTCTATTTTAAAATACTCAATTTTTATAATGCTATTCCAGGAAAAACAAGTAGAAGGACGCCTTACTACTCATGGTTTAGAAAGGGGGAAACCCTTGATAGACCACGAGAGTGGCAGGTTGTTCACAGGGATCCAACCAAACCAGATCGGTGCGTGACAACTTGAGTGATACCAGAACCTATTTTCTCGAATACATTATCAAGGCTATATAACATAAGAATTAAATGAAAATTACCTACCTTGTAGGAAGATGTCCCCAAGAAAAGTAGCCAACTAGTGGCAGTGCGACATGACAGGTTGACGGACCAGTCAAGACAAACAACTGCGAGTTGAGTTGAGAGTCGGGGCCGTTAGACCAGTGGCACGACAGATTACATGGCAATATGAGAAAATATTGTTTGTGCATGCACTGTGAGTACGAGATCATCAAGACGCCCATGAGGGGTAGTGATGCATCCTAAGGGCATTGGATGACCTGCTGGCTATAAGGGTAGTTCGTCATTCCAGGTATCTGTGCGAAATCTGGAGTAGCAACAAGCGCATGAGACCGAGGTGGGGACAGGATTAGGTCGCTATCCTCATACAGACACGAAGAAGTGATTTTAGGATTGTGGGTTGGATGTCGCTTACGTCCACTCATTCCCAAGGTAGAAGCAATCGTACTTCTATCCAGGTGGCAGGAAAAGTCGCTCTAAAGCCACTAGCGGGTTCAGTAGTGATACTGACTTGCGAATATATGTAACCTTCATGATTAAGGATGTGTGTTGGGTGATTACACATCGGTAACTAAGAAATGGTGGAAAATCCAAATTTTTAAACAAAGGGATTTTTGAAAAAGAAAGGAGTCTGGTACACTACAATAATAATTATTTTCTTAAAAGTCAAAAGTTTTTAAAAACCCATTCACTGAGTAGTCGTACTCACCCCCTCCCTTATATCTCTTTCAGGAAATCCCGGAAAGCCTACCCTTAAAGACCGTCAACTAAGATACCTATAAGACAGTTATGTAAAGTTTTAAATTTCATGCAGTTTTGATTATGCTATTCTAGGAAAAAGGTGTAGGTTAAAGGATGCCTTACTCTTTACGGTTTACAATAAGGGGAAACCCTTTAATAAACCGGGAGAGTGGCTGGTTGATCATGGGGATTTGACCAAACCGGGTCAGGGCGTGACTAAGAAGGATAAAGAGCAGACAACTATACAGATATAAGGGTGTAAGAAAGGAAAGAAAGGAAAGAAGGAAAAGCCTTCAAGGAGCGTTAGGGAGGTTGAATGTGAAACTCCCAGGATGGAAGTCCCTAGGTAGAAAGATAAAGATAGGAAGTGAGACCATAAAAGGGAAATTCCCAAGCTAAGGTACCGACAAAGGGATCATAAGAGGTTGAACCCAAAATAAGGAACCTCATAAAGGGGCATAAATGGTTAAGGGTGTATTGGGATGGCCAAGTGTGACCTCCTTTGGAAGAGATGATGAGCCAAATAGGGAATTCAAACAAACCTAGCGGAAGGAAACAACTAGTAATAACAAAATGGTCAAGGAGAATAAACGATGCACTAAGAAGGACCGGGAAGTAGTAAATACTACATTCTAAGAAGGGCAATAGGATGGGCATCAAGGACGCGTAAATTCTAGAGACAGCTGCCCTAGACAGTTGGATAAGAAAATAGTAGAGACGAGGGAGTTAACGAACTGACCTTCAGGAGAACCATGGATTTAAGCCCCGACAAAGAAGGGAGAAGTAAAATGGCCAAAACATTAGAAAAGAAGGATGAAAAAAATCCTTAAAGAGATCAATGGCCATGATTGGATTAACGACCAAAAGCCATGAGATGGTCAAGTAAGCCTCTTGTAGGATGATCAAAAGATCTTGAAACAAGAAGGATGTGAGCTCTCCCAAAAAGAAAAAGACAGGTACTGGTGTACAAGTGAGAATGAGGATGGGGTACAAAAGATGTGCCCACAAGGTTTCAAGAGTAAAGGTAAGCTAGAAAGGATGACACCAAAGGATATCATTTAAGGTTAGATGTCCTCAATGGCGAAAGAAAAGAGAATTACATGAGAAAAGAGTAAGAATCCTCCCAATGTAGGAAACCCTAGGGAGGGATACATGTCCTAACAAAGAGATAATAGAACCAAGTGATGATGGATGAAGAGATGAACTTGCAAATGAAGTACATGCTAAGGTGAAAGAACAAAGGGAAGTATACTAGGAGAACCCAAGGAGTAAGTTAAACCCAAGGGATGGGTAAGTAGGAAGATAACATCAAAAGATGTTGTACGAGTAAGAAAGGGGTGGACTGCCCATAAAAAGGAAATGGGGGAAAGCACATCTAAGAAAACTTGGAGAAGTAAGCCCTCCAATTAAGAAGTGATTAAAGGAAATGACCACTGACATCAAGACTGGTTGTTGTCCACACTCACTTGATTGAGCAGAAGGAGTGGACAACTAGGCATAGGGTGGAGTACATGAAACAAGACTAATAATTGGAAGTTCCTCAGATTACGAATAAGTGATGTAATGGAAGTTTAGACGAGGAAGGATTCAAAGCAGCAAAATGCCCTAATATAGAAAAGGATGTGAGAAAATGAAGGAAGAAACCTTCCAGGAATGGTAAGAACGTTGAGTATGTAGCTCCTAAGGGGAAAGTCTTTACTTTGAGGGACATAGTAGAGAACAAAATTGTAAGAAGGGAACTCCACAAACAAAGCAATCATCACATAGACCGAATGGGATCAATTCGAAATAAAGAATTGTGAAATGGTCATGAGCAAGTAAGAGTGGATTATGGAAAGGGAAAGTCCTAGAATAATGGATGCCACTAGAAATGAGGAAGGACATAGAAGGGAAGAATCCTAGTGTGTTGGTAAGTCATCGGGAAACCCAAATGATTGGAACCAAAAAAACTCAATAAGGAAGTTGGGAAATGACGAGTAGGTAAGCAAAACCGACACGGTTATATAAGACATGGCTTTAAGGGAAAGAAGGATGATTGGATAACGGTACGGGTAGTTGAGGAATACTACGAGATAGATAGATGGATGAAACTATACGATCTCCAAAAGGTTGGAAAGTTGAGAACATCCATCAAGGAAGTATTCTATTCTAGAATCCAAATAGACAAAGACAAGTTCTAGAGCATGTCATGCTATAAGGGACAAGTAAGCCCAATAGCCATAGAGAAAAAATATGACTAAAGTAAGGAAGAGTCAGTTAAGCACGATAAGGTCAAACATAAAATTTGGACTAAAGTTGTAATAATCAACGAAAGGAGGAATGGTCAAAATAGGATAAAATGGTGATAACACCGAAACCCGTGAAGACAAGTACATAACACTCGAAAAAACACTGAATTAAGGATTTCAATGATCAAGAGAATAACTAGACACAGGAACAATTGGGCATTTTGATCTCCCAATCCTATAATCTTGGGCAAGAACTGCCAAGAGGAAGAACCTTGCCCTAAGTAGAGGAAGAAGTGAACCTAAGGATGTACCTTTGGACTATTGGGTAAGACATGCCTAGTTATGATAAACTCCATGGAGTGAGTAAACAACGAAAAGGAAATGAAATTCCTTAGGTGCGTGATTTAAATGGGCTAAGTGAAAGAACAATCGATGTGTTAGCATGTCAAGCAAAGCCCAAGTTGACATCAAGGGAAATTATTCCCAATGCAACTGATGTTATTTAAGTAGAGGAAGAAGTCAACCTAATGATGTACCTTTGGACTATTGGGTAAGACATGTCTGGTTATGATAAACTCCATGGAGTGAGTAAACAACGGAAAGGAAATGAAATTCCTTAGGTGCGTGATTTAAATGGGCTAAGTGAAAGAACAACCAATGTGTTAGCATGTCA
Source organism: Trapa incisa (assembly GCA_030064435.1). NCBI lineage: Eukaryota > Viridiplantae > Streptophyta > Magnoliopsida > Myrtales > Lythraceae > Trapa > Trapa incisa. Next base: position 7,167,380 of record CM057776.1, read on the forward strand.
AGCAAAGCCCAAGTTGACATCAAGGGAAATTATTCCCAATGCAACTGATGTTGTTTAAGTTTTGGGGACAAAACTTCTAAAAGGAGGGGAGAGTTGTAAACCCCGTCCTTTAAAGATAATAAAATCTGGAAAAGAACCGGTCAATTCAAAGCATAAATCAAGCCAGTTAACGAACCCAAACTAGTAAGGAAAGGGTAAATTGGTGAATTAACAAATGCCGAGTGTCTCAAAGAGTCATACAAGTCATGGAAAAGAACCTTGGCACAAATGGGAAGAGAAAACTAGACCGGTTCTAGGTGAACCGAACTTGAACCATACTTGAACCGACTTCTAAATTTATTTTTCTTGGTGGATTAAAAGGTTCCAATTGGGAAATTGAAGCCACCATTAAATAGATAATGAATTTAGATAAATTTAGAAATTTTTAATTTTGAAAAAACTTGTTGAATCGAGCCTAAACCGACCCATTTATGCATTAAACCCGGTCAGACCGGTCCAGTCAGTTTCAGAAAAGTGTCACCTTCTTCCTTAGGATGACAACACTGTTCATTCCATGTAGAGAACGGATAACATCGGTGAAGGAAAAATGACTTCAATCAGGCCATTTCAGGGCGAGGATAACCTCTTCCAAAAAGGAAAGTTTTCAGGCAGAGGGTCCCCGAGCTCCCTATATAAAGAGCTCATCTCCTTTCATCCTCCACACACCTAAAATCTCCATTCTCTCTCAACTGCTCCATTTTTTGGTGAAGCTCGAATCAGAGCTCTGATATAGGGATTTTTCTCAGCCTTAGTAGGCAAGGTCAGGTCCTAAAGACTTCGAGGGAAGTTAGCTACTTGATAGCACCTTCCTTTCGACCCGAGGACCGCCGGAGAAGTCGCTCAAATTTAGACTTCACTATCTGTTTCATTTCACTCTTCATTGCTTTCCACTGTAGGTTTTGAATGGGTGGTATGAAACCTTCTTCTTTCATAGTGTTTCCTCTTCATTGGGCCTTATGATCCTGCCAATCAATAGAAATAAAAGAACCTTGCAACTATCCCTCACATATTTCACTCATGCACTCGAGTTTCACACTAAAATGAATTTTTTTAATAGATTCAAAACACTCTTGCCTTTTTCCACTAATTTGTCTTCTTTCCATCTTAAGTGAACTTAAAAATAAATAATTTTTATGAAGCAGTTCAACTTGAACAAATCAAGACAAATCAATAAGATTTTTAAAAAGTAAATCCAAAAGAATTAAAGTGTGAGCTACGAATATACTTAGATAAGATTGAAACTTAAATAAACCATAATGAATAAGAAACTCAGACATAATGATGAATGAAACACAAAGGATAAGAAAGAATAATAAAACTCAGATAGAGTATAGTAAATCTCAAGATATAATTTTGTGCCATTTTGCCTTTCTTTTTTGCATGAATGATTTTTGCTCTTTTTTTCTCTTTTTTTGGCACAAACTTGTTTTGGCTTTTTCTTTCCTTTTTTTGCACTTACCAAAAAGAAGATAGATAGAAGAAGAAGATGAGACTTTTTTTTTGTTTTATATAGAGGATAGAAATAGAAAGAAAAATAAATAACTTTAAATAAAAGATAGGATGAAACTTGCCATGTAACCCCGTGTGCTCTGATACCAACTGATACAAATCTCGCAAATATGGTGACGACACCCTATACCAAATATGGCAAGATCCCAAGACTTTCATGAAACAAGTACAAAAAGATGGAATATACCTTTTTTCTCATATAAACAAGGTATGAGATATTTAGACGCCACACCCAAATCCTCTAAGAAGAACTCTTAGAAAACACTGGTAAAAAGTCTTGATTGCTTGAACACTATAGGTAAAAACCCAATAAGTTCAAAAGTTCTCTCAAGAGATAAAGAAGACAAAACCTCACAAAATTGAATTCCAAAAGTGTCTACTCCAATGTTGTGGAGTATGCCTTTTATAGGCATAAATAACAACTAAATAGCCTAAAAACAAGGAAAAATATATCATATTGTTACATGCCAACCACATCTAATCTAAATATATAGAATATTTTAATAATTACTTTAAAAATCTGAAATTAACTAATTAAATATATAATATTATTATTTAATATCCTAAAAGATTTATTATATTAATAAATCACTCCTTATTAATTAAATTTGAACCTTCTCTTGGGCTTTTCTTAGGTTCTTCTATTGGGCTTCTAATTGAATTTTCTACAATCTCTTTAATCAATCCTTAATATTGTGATTGAACACTGTTGTAGTCTCAAATGATCATTTATCTCATTTGGTGACAGACTATTCAGCTCCATTGTAGGTTTAGTTAATTGGACTTGTGAATTTGTATTCTCTTTAGTCGGATTCACAATAGTACCCCTCGAAGGGACGATGGATGGGCAATTGGACAAAAAATGGAGTGCTAGGAACTAACTTATAATTAGGAGTTCCTTGAAGGGAGGATATGGAACAAAAAGGGAGTTGGAGGACATGGAAGGATAAAGAGTGGACAACCATATCGATATCAGAAGGGTGTAAGAAAGGAAAGAAGGAAAAGCCTTCAAGGAGCGTTAGGGAGGTTGAACGTGAAACTCCTAAGATAGAAGTCCCTAGGTAGAAGGATAAAGGTAGGAAGTGAGACCATAAAAGGGAAATTACAAAGCTAAGGAACCGACAAATGTATTATAAGAGACTTAACCCAAAATAAGGAACCTCATAAAGGGGCAAAGATGGTTAAGGATGTACTAGGATGGCTGATTGTGATTAGTTTAGAAGAGCAGATGAGCCAAATAGGGATTTCAAATGAACCTATAGGAAGAAAACAACTAGTAACAACAAGATGATTAAGGAGAATAAACGATGCCCTAAGAAGGACCGGGAAGTAGTAAAGACTACACTCTAAGAAGGGCAATAGGATGAGCATCTAGGACGAGTAAAATCAAGAGACAACCGCCTCATACAATTGGACAAGAAAATAGTTGTGATGAGGCAATTAATGAACTGACCTTCGGGAGAACCATGGATTTAAGCCCTGACAAAGAAGGCAGAAGTAAAAAGGCCAAAACATTGGAAGAGAAGGATGAAGGAAATCCTTAAAGAGATCAATGGCCAAGACCAGATTAACAACCAAAAGCCATGAGATGGTTAAGTAAGCCTCTCGTAGGATGATCAAGAGATCTTGAAAGAAGAAGGATGTGAGCTCTCCAAAAAAGAAAAAGACATGTACTAGGGTACAAGTGATAATGAGGATGTGGTACAAAAGATGTGCCCACAAGGTTTCAAGAGTACATGTAAGCAAGAAAGGATGGCATTAAAGGATGCCATTTAAGGGTAGATGTTCTTAAGGGCTAATGAAAAGAGAATTCCGGGAGAAAAAAGTAAGAATCCTCCCATTGTAGTAAACCCTAAGGAGGGATACATGTCCTAACTAAGAGGTAATGGAACCAAGTGATGAGGGATGACGAGATGAACTTGAAAATGTAGTGCATGCTGAGGTGAAAGAACTAAGGGAATCATCCTAGGAGGACCCAAGGAGTAAGTTAAACTCAAGGGACGAGTAAGTAGGAAGATAGCATCAAAAGATGTCGTACAAGTAAGAAAGTGGTGGATTGCCCATAAAAAGGAAATAGAAGAAAGTATATCTAAGAAACCCTTGAGAAGTAAGCCCTCCAGTTAAGAAGTGGTTAGAGGAAATGACCACTAACATCAAGACTAGTTGTGGTCCACGCTCACTTGATGGAGTATATGAAATAAGACCAACAATTGGATGTTCCTCAAATTAGGAATAGTGATGTAATGGAATTTTAGACGAGGAAGGATTTAAAGAGGTCAAATGCTCCAATATAGAAAAGGGTGTGAGGAAATGAAGGAAGAAACCTTCTAGGAAGGGTAAGAAGGTTGAGCATGTAGCTCCTAAAGGTGAAAGCCTTTACTTTGAGGGACATAGTAGAGAACAAAACCATAAGAAGGGAACTCCCAAACAAAGCAATCGACACATAGACTGAAAGGGATCAATTCAGAATAAAGAATTATGAAATGGTCACGAGCAAGTAAGAGTGGATTAAGGAAAGGGAAAGTCCTAGAATAAAGAACGCCACTGGAAATGATGAAGGATATAGTAGGGAATAATCCCAGTGTGTTGGTAAGTCATTGAGAAACCCAAATGATTGGAACTAGAAAAACTCAATAAGGAAGTTGGGAAAGGACGAGTAGGTAAGGAAAATCGACACGGTTATATAAGACATGGCTTCAAGGGAAAGAAGGATGATTGGATAACGGTACGTGTAGTTGAGGAATACTACGAGATAGATAGAGGGATGAAACTATACGATCTCCAAAAGTTTGGAAAGTTGAGAACATCCATTAATGAAGTATTCTAGAATCCAAATATACAAAGACAAGTTCTAGAGCATGTCATGCTATAAGGAACATGTAAGCCCAATAGCCATAGGAAAAAAATATGACTAAAGTAAGGAAGAGTAAGTTAGTTAAGCACGATAAGGTCAAACATAAAATTTGGACTAAAGTTGTAATAATCAACGGAAGGAGGAATGGTCAAAATCGGATAAAATGGTGATAACACCAAATCCCGTGAAAACAAGTATGTAATGCTCGAAAGAACACCAAGCTAAGGATTGCAACGATCAAGAGAATAACTAGACGCAAGAATGATTGGGCATTTTGGAACTCTCAATCTTGAAATCTTGGTCAAGAACTCCAAAGAGGAAGAATCTTATCCTAAGAAGAGGAAGAAGTGAACCGAAGGATGTACCTTTAGAGTAGTGGGTAAGACATGCCTAGTTATGATAAAATCCATGGAGTGAGTAAACAACGAAAAGGAAAAGAAATTTGTTAAGTGTGTGATTTAAATGGGCTAAGTGAAAGAACAACTGAAGTGAGCATGTTAAGCAAACCACAAGTGGACATCAAGGGAAATTATTCCCGATGCCAAGGGTACTAATTAAGTTTTGGGAACAAAACTCCTAAAAGTAGGGAAGAGTTGTAAACCCTGTCCTCTAAAGATAAGAAAACCAGGAAAAGAACCGGTCAATTTAAAGAGGAAATGAGCTGTTTAATGAACCCAAATCGATAACGAAAGGGTAAATTGGGGAATTGAAAAATCTTGAGTGTCTCAAAGAGTCATACAAATCATGGAAAAGAACCTTGGGACAAATGGGTAGAGAAAACCAGACCAGTTCAGGGTGAACCGGACCTGAACCAAATTGAACCGATTGGAATCAGTTTCTAAATTCATTTTTCTTGTTGGTTTAAAATGATCAAATTGGGGAATTAATGCCATGATTAGATTGAGAATGAATTTAGAAAATTTTAATTTTGTGAAAATCGGTCGAATCAGGCTTGAACCGCCCCATTTACGCATTGAACATGATTGGACTAGTCCGGTCTGGTTCGGAACAGTGTCATCTTCTTCCTTATGATGACAAGACTATTCATTCAATGTAGAAAACGGATAGTGCCGACAAAGGAAAAATGTCTCCAATCAGGCCATTTCAGGGCAAGGATAAGCTTGACCAATAAGGAAAGTTGCTGGGTAGAGGGTCCCCGAGCTCCCTATATGAAGAGCTCATCTCCATTCATACTCCACACACGTGAAATCTCCATTCTCTCTCAACTACTCCATTTTTCGGTGAAACTCGAACTTGAGCTCCGATATAGGCATTTTTTCTAGCTTTAGAAGGGAAGGTCGGGTCCTAGAGACTAGGGGGGAAGTTAACTACCTGATAGCACATTCGTTTCGACCCGAATACTGCCAGAGAAGTGCCGGTGTTATCAAACAGTTAAGTAGCTCCAACGGATTGAAGCTTCCCTATTTTGGCCAAGCTTTTCCAACACCCCCACAACCATTGCAGATCATTGCAGATCATTGCAGATCAGAGTTAGAGAGAAAAGTGCTAAACTTTACTAACAAAATTCTTCCTTGATTCGATATCAATTGTAGCAATTCTTGATCCTATAAGTAACATGAGACAAGAGCTACCTTTCCCGATTAAGAGCTCGAACCACCACACCTCCAATTGTAAGCTTTCTGTCCCTACGAGCAGTTTTTCGACAAAGCTCCGTTTGAGCTCAATTCAGACCCAAATGTTGCGGTTCAAAGCTCAATTGACTCATATGGAAGTGTAGGAACTATTCCATACCTTCAATTGGAGCAATTAACCTCGATTGAATGCCCAATTTGAAAAAAATCAAATTCGGTCAATTTGAAGGATAGAAATTGGGGAAAATATTGGAAAAATTTGGGGATTTCAAAAAATTGAGGGACCTCTTTGTAATTTCCCAAAATGCCTTGAGAAAGATGTTGGGGGACCAATTGGTCGATGTATGGAATATTTGGGGTAAAATTGCCATTTTTGGAAAGTAGGGGCAAAATTGTAAATTTGGAAAATTTGTGGACCAAATTGGAAATTTGGAAAACTTGAGCCCTTTTTACAAATTTGATTAAATTGAGGACTCAAATCGAATTTTGGAAACATTGGGACTCAATATGGGGAAAAGGTTGGCATTAGGGACCAAAAGTTAAGGAAAACTAAACTTTAGGGACCTAAGTGCAATTAATCGATAAATTATGAGCCTAGGCTGTTATGCAAAATCGTAATTGATAAGGCTGCCCAGATCATGTAGGAACACATGTCACCAGAATGCAAGCAAGAGAAAGCTCGCGTAGACTTGGCAAACCAATTGAGGACGAACACGTCACAATCATCGGGTGAGTGGGCATACTTACACCATACCCGATCCAGATGGTGAGCACTTTTGAAACTAAAAATCACTTGTAAGTGGGATTTTTCATATCATACCCGGTTGGGGTGATGAGCAATTTAAGCTAAAAACCTAATTATTGATCGTAAGTAGAGGTAATCATACCTGATTGATATGATAAACTTTTTTGAGGAAAGGAGAAACACGCTTACCGATTGTAAGTGAAGATATCATCACACCTGATTGGTGTGATGAAGTTGAAAACATACTTTTGTCAGAAGTGTTCTTCCCTGTTTATGTGCCAATGCTTAAAATATTTGGGAGACCTTCTTGTCGGGAGCTAAAATAGGTCAGATAGGCCAAAGGCCTCAGTTTTTAAACTTTTAGGGCTAAATGCCCGGTTTTGGAGAACATGTGCAGTGGGCTCAAGGCAAGTGGGCACGAGTAGGAGCTCATAAACAAATTTAAGTAAATGAAAGCCATGAAATTTCTAATGAAATTGTTATGTGATTTTGCCATGGTACCGAGTCAGGATTGACAATACTCGATGGGCTCACAGCAGTGCGTTAGGGCCAGGTCAACGGACCGGTCTAGACAAACAGCTCCAGGTCAGGTTGAAGGTCGGGGCCATTTGACCATTGGCACCAAAGTTAATGGCTATATGTGAAAACTATTGTTTGTGCATGCATTTGTGGTACAGGACCATCAAGACGCCCATGATGGGTAGTGATGGGTCCTAAGGGCTACTAGACGACATGGTGGAGATAAGGGCAGTTCGTCGTGCCAGTCAGTCAGGAAGCTCGGAGTAGCTTCTTGAGCATGAGATTGGGGTGGGGTCAAGATGAGGTCTCCGTCCTCATATGGACATGGAGTGGCATTTGTGTTTAATGATCGAATATCGAGAACATTCACTCAGACTTAGGCTAGAAGTGGACAAGTTTCTATCTTGGTGGCCGGTAAAGATGCTCTAAGCCATAACTGGGTGCAGTGGATGAGCTGCACCTGCGAATGTCTGTTTCCCTTTGTGATGAATGGCGTGTGTTTGTTTCTAAACAAATTAAATATGGAAATGGGAAAAAGATTTTTAAAATTGGAACTAGAGGAAAAATCCTTCTTAAAGAAATGATAATCTTGGCACACTTTGAACAAAGCTATTTCTTGAAAACTCACTCCCAACACCCACTCATAGAGTTGTAGAACTCACCCCCTCCCTTTTTACCACTTTTAGGTAACCAAGGAAAGACCCTTCCTAAATACCATACTAATTTGGAACCAGACAAGTATGCCTATTTTAAAATACTCAGTTTTGTATAATGCTATTCTAGGAAAGACATGTAGAAGGAAGCCTTACTCCTCACGGTTTTGAAAGGGGGAAACCCTTGATAGACCACGAGAGTGGCAGGTTATTCCTAGGGATCTGACCAAACTAGGTTGGGGCGTGACAGTTATGCCCACATTGTGATATGAGGAGATGACCGATAAGCCTACTAGTCTCCCTAAATTGACTTAATTGTTTGTGCATTGTTATGCTATTTAAGTATGGGAGTAGGGTCAGTGATGCACCGAGTTCCCAGGTAATGAGATCCCTTAAGCACCATTACGTGACTTAGGCATGAGTGCTAGGGGCATGACCTAAAGTCATGACATTGCTTGTTTTAAATACAAGTATAGGAGAGTGGGGTTGATGGATGGATGCTTGTGAGATTGTGCTGTTGCTGAGAGAAAAATTGGAAGGAAATTAAGGAGTACTTGCGAAATCTCCCATATTTTCTCAAGACATTCGAGGGATGTACGGGTACCGTCCCAGTACGCCATTGTGAAGAGACGAAGACATAATTAAGTTGCATGTGTATAGGGCATAGTCTATTGAGTGGCGGTAATGCAGCTATGACCATGGGTTCTAGAGACACCCAGCTAAGATGTAAACCCTATCCTTTAAAGATAAGAAAACCGGGAAAAAAATCGGTCAATTCAAAAGAGAAAAACCACATTGGTTCACGAACCATAATTGGTAAAGAAATTATAAATTGGGAAATTGGCAAATCCCAAGTAACTCAAATAGTTATAAAAATAATAGAAATGAACCTTGGAACAAATGGGAAGAGAAAACTAGACCGGTACAGAGTTAACCGGATTGAACAGGATTGAACTAGTTTGAACGATACTTGAATCAATTTCTAAATTCATTTTTCTTAGTGGCTTAAAATATTCAAATTAGGAGATTAAAGCTATTATTTAATAGAGAATGAATTTAGATTAATTTAGAAATTTCTAATTTTGAGAAAACCAATCGAATTAGGCCTGAACCGTCCGATTTTCGCCATTAAATCCGGTCGGACCGGTCCAGAACAGTATCATCTTCTTCCTTAGGATGATAGCACTATTCATAAATGCCCAAAACTTTCTTCTCCGATCATGCCATTTTCAGGAGTGGATAAGCTCGACCAAAATGGAATGTGGTCAAGCACAGGGTTCCCGAGCTCCCCATATAAAGAGCTTGTCACGTCCCGACCCAGTTTGGTCGGATCCCATGATCAACTCGCCATTCTCTCGATTTATTAAAGGGTTTCCCCTTATTGTAAACCGTAAAGAGTAAGGCATCCTTTAACCTGCACCTTTTCCTAGAATAGTATAATCAAAACTACATAAAATTTAAAACTTTACATACCTGTCTTACAGGCATCTTAGTTGACGGTCTTTAAGGGTAGGCTTTCTAGGATTTCCTAAAAGGGATATAAGGGAGGGGGTGAGTACGACTACTAGTGAATGGGATTCAAATCTTTTGACTAAAAAAAACATTTATATGTAGTGTGCCAGACTCCTTTCTTTTCAAAAATCCTTTCATTTCAAAATTTGGCATTTTCCATTATTTCTTAGTTACCACAGTGTGTCATCACCCAGCACACATCCTTCATCATGAAGGTTACACACATTCACAAGTCAGTATCACTACTGAACCTGCTAGTAGCTTCGGAGCGACTTCCTTCCACCCGGATAGAAGAACGACCACATCTACCCGAGGAATGAGTGGATGTACGCGACATCTGACCCACAATCTCGAAATCACTTCTTCGTGTCCGTATGAGGACAGAGACCTCATCTTGTCCCCACCCCGGTTTCATGCGGTTGGTGCTACTCCAGATTTCACACAGACACCTGGAACGACAAACTAACCTTATAGCCACTAGGTCGTCCGGTGCCCTTAGGACGCATCACTACCCCTCATGGGCGTCTTGATAATCTCGTACTCACAGTGCATGCACAAACAATATTTTCTTATCAAGCCATGTAATATGTGGTGCCACTCGTCCAACGGCCCCAACTCTCAACTCTACCTGTAGTTGTTTGTATTCACTAGTCCGTCGAGCTGTCATGTCACACTGCCACTAGTTGACTGAGCATGTCGATCCTATATTGGTACCATGGCCAAACAATTCACTTATTAAGTTTTATGGCACATATATCATGTTTATTTACAAGCTCCTGCTCGTGCCAACTGGCCTTGGGCCCACTGTACGAGATTTTCAAAATTGGGCATTTAGCCCCCAAGTTCTAAAATCGAGGCCCCCGACCTATCACTGCTATTCGAGCTCTCGTAAAAAAGGTCTCCCAAATAGTTTAAGCATTGGCACATAGTCAGGGGAGAACACTTCTGACAAAATAGGTTCTTACTGTCCATTATAATGACCAGTATAAGGACATCTCCATTCATAACTGATGAATGGGTTTTCAACTTCCTTCAAGGAAGTCTAATCATACCAACCGGGTATGATCTACTTACAACTGGTAAGTAGTTTTTTTTCGCATAATTTTCACATCACTTTCTCTAAGTGGTGATGATTAAAATACCACTAAATAGTGAGCTTTTATACCGAGGTACTTATCATCCCTTACCGGGTATGATATAAAATTTCCACTCACAACCGGTAAGTGGTTTTTATCTTTAAGTTCTACTCATCATCCCAACTGGGTATGATGTTAGTAAACCCACTCACTCGTTAATGTCGTGAATTCCACTAGACTGGTTATTTGTATTCATGCGAGCTTGTCCTTGCTGGTATTCCTGGTACATTGTGTTCCTACACGATATAAACATCTCGGTTCATTATCCTTCGACCTAATCGCCTTCTTTCATTCCAAATGAACGAGAAAGTCAAACTTTCATTTATTTGCAGTTAGGTCCCTAAAGTTATTTCTCTTTAACTTTAAGTCCCTAATGCTGGTTTTTTCTCAAATTGAGTCTTGAAACTTCTAAAATTTATCATAGGACCACAATTTATTCCATTTCACTAAAAGGGAATGAATTTCTCAAATTTCCAATTTGGTCCTCCAACTTTTCCAAAATTACCATTTTGCCCTTCCTTTACAAAAATGGTAAGTTTTGCCCCAAAAATTCTAAATTTTCTCAATTGGTCTGCCAACATTATTTTCATGCCCAATTGGCCCTCAATTTCATAAAATTTCATTTTGGCCCTTCAAATTTAAAAAATCGCAAATTTCTACACAATTTCAACTCTTCAACATTGTTGAATTTGATTTCATCAAATTGACCGATCAAACACCTCTAATTATTGAAATTGAAGTTGAAATTGAGTTCCTACATGTTCATAGGATTCTAAGGAACTTTGAATCGCTGATTTTAACGCCGGAATGAGCTCAAACGAAGCTTCACAGGAAAACATATTGTAGAGAGAGAAAGCTTCGATTTCTCACTAGTGTGGGCTCGGCAGTCCGAGCTTTCGATTTGGGCAGATAGCTCTCATCTTGAGGATTATCCTAGAATCAAGAATTAATTATATAGTAATTTATGTCTATTTATGATAATTCCCAGGAGGTCACCCATCCTCACACTACTCTCGGGCAAGCACACTTAATTTTAAAGTTTTTATAGAATCTAGTTCACCTGAACCAATTTGGTTTTTGTTTTCTAATTTGTCTTAAATTTCTTTTCTAAGGTTTAATGAACCCTTTGGATCACCCGAAAGTTGTAAATTTCCATATTGCTTATTCCCAAATGTAAACTGACTCGGTTTTCTTATTCGGTTTGACTGGTTCTTTTACCGGTTTTCCTTAACTCAAAAGTGCAAGGTTTATAGAGCTCCTCTCCACTTATCCTCCACACACCTCAAATTACCATTCTCTCTCAATTGCTCCATTTTCTAGTGAAGCTCGAACTAGAGCTCCGGCTTAGGATTTTTTCTCAGCCTTAGAAGTCAAGGTCGGTTCCTATAGACTTCGGGGGAAGTCAGCTACCTAAGAGCAACCTCCTTTCGACCCAAGGATCATCAGAGAAGTGTTACGAAATCAAATAGTGAAGCAGCTTCGAAGGACCGAAGCTACCCTATTTTGGCTGAGCTTAATTCGGCCAAATTCAGTCCTCCTCTGGGCAAACCAAGCCTCCTCGACACCCCCAAGACCCTCACATAGCCTCAACAAAGCTGAAAGGTAAGCCAATTCTGCACTCCTCTGTCGTTACAGATCAGTGTTAGAGAGAGAAAGTGTCGAATTTAACTACCTAAATTCACACTCATTCGAACTTCAATTTTAGGAATTCTTGATAAGGAACCTTATGGTGAGAGTTACCTCCCCAGATCGAGAGCTCGGGCCGCTGCACCTCCCTCGGTAAGCTTTCGAAGCTTTCTCCCTCTACCAATAGTTTTCTAACTCCCTCGGTAAGCTTTCGAAGCTTTCTCCCTCTACCAATAGTTTTCTAACGAAGCTTCGATTAACTTCCCAGGAGGTCACCCATCCTCAAACTACCCTCAAGCAAGCACAATTAACTTCAAAGTTCTTATAGAATCTTGTTCACCTAAACCAATTTATTTTTTCACTTCTAATTTGTCTTAAGTTTATTTTCCACGGTTTAATGTACCCTTTGGATGATCAAATTTCCAAATTGCTTGTTCTCAAATGATCAGGTTTGTAAACAGGCTAAGTTTTGTTACTCGGTTTGACCGGTTCTTTCCCTATTTTCCTTAACTCAAAAGTGCGGTGTTTACACCCTTCGATAATTCTAGGGTATGACACGACAATAGAGAAGAGGAGAAGAAACATGATAGGAAAGGGAACTCTGTAAGGATGTATACGATTAAGGACCCCTCAAAGGGACCATCGATGGGCGGATGGACATAACGTGGAGTGCAAGGAACCAACCTATAAGCAAGAACCCCTCGAATGGAGGATAACGAACAAAAAGGGAAATTTCCAAGCTAAGGGACCGACAAGTGGATCATAAGTGGCATAACTTGAAATAAGGGAACTTCAAAAAGGGGCATAAGTGGTTAAGGATATTTTGGAATGGCAAGTGTGATTTGCTTTGGTAAAAAAGGAAGAGTGGCCAAGTAGGAAGCAACTAGCAACAACAGAATAATAAAGGGAAATAAAAGGTGCCCTACGAAGGATAGAGAAATAGTATCGACTATAAAGGGTGACAGGATGGACATCAAGGACGAGTGAATCCTAGAGATAGCTACTGTCAAGAAGGCCTCCCAAAAGTTTTAAGCATTGAAACACAGTTAAGGGAGAACACTTCTAACAAAAATAAACTTTCCATCCATCAAACCAATTAGGTAAACCCCGTCCTTTAGTAATGAGAAAAACCGGGGAAAGATCTGTAAGTTTGAATCTTTAAAACGAATTAGTCTACAAGCCCAATTATTAGGGGATGAGAAAAATTGAAAAATTCTAACTCCCATGTGACTTAAAAAGGTTCATAAACTTAGGAAAAGGACCCTACGACAAAATAAAGAGGAAAGACTAAAGCAGTTCAAGAGAACCGAGTCTGAACCGAATAGAACTGGTTTATGAACCAAGTTGATTCATGAACCGGAACTGATAGAGAATGAGTTAACCAAGAAGTTTATGGATTCCTTGTGATTTATAATCCTTGGAAAGGAACCTTAGAACAACGTGGGAGAGAAAAACCAGACGGTTCGGGTGAACCGAACCAAAATTGGATTAAACCAGTTTAAGAACCGAGCCGTTTTATGAACTGAAATCGATTAAGAGGTGGTAAAGCGGGAATTTTGTGGACCCTAAGTGACCTAGTCACAAAAGACGTGAAAATGGACTTGTGAAGGAATTGGGGGTGAAAACCAAACCGGTTCAGGTGAACTAGATCTGAACCGGTTCGGACCGGTTTGAATCACTATTGAACCGAATCCTAAATTCATTTTTCTAGGTGGCTTAATAATTCAAATTGGATATTTGAGGTCATCATGGGATATAAAATAAATTTAGATGAATTTAGAATTTTTAGATTTGAAAAACTCGGTCGAATGAAGGGTGAAGACATGTTATTCTGGTCGAGTGAGGGGTGAACCCAGTTCAGACCGTTCCGGTTCGATTCGAGATAGTGTCATCTACTTCCTGAGGATGACAACACTGTTCACTAGCAAGAAAATCGAAGCAACGCAGAAGAAAAAGAAACGTTTCCATTTGGTACGTTTCAGGTCTTCAATGCCTATCATAAAGATGCGAAACGAACGGCCTATGGGTCCCCGATCTCCCTATATAAAGAGCCCCTCTCCATTTGTCATTCCCACACCTGAAAAGCTCACTCTCTCTTAGTTGCTTAGTTTTCCGGTGAAGCTTGAACCAGAGCTCCAATATAGGGTCAATTCTAAGCCAAAGAAGGTGAGGTCAGGATCATTAGAACTAGCGAGAAGTCAGCTACACAGTGGTGACATTCGTTCATTTCGAGAGTCGCCGAAGAAGCACCGAAGTGATCGAATAGTGAAGCAGCTCCAGCGGACCGAAGCTACCCTGTTTTGGCCGAGTTGAAATCGGCCAATTCAAGCCCTCCATAGGCCAAACCAAGCTCTCCCAACACCTACTCAGCCCTTCCATGGCCGAATTAAGACCAAATGTAAGCCAATTCGGCTCCCCTTTACAATTTTCGATCAATGTTAAAGAGAGAGTCAGCCGAATTTCAATGACAAAATTATAATCCAATTTGACATCAACTGATGTCATTCTTGATCCTAAGAAGAACCTTTGACGGAGAGCTAGCTGCCTAGATAGAAAGCTCAGACCGCCGCGCCCTCACCGGTGAGAAATCAAAGCTTTCTCTCTCTACAATTTGTTTTCCGGCGAAGCTCCATTTAAGCTCATTCCGGTGTTAAAACTAGCAATTCAAGTTCCTTAGAATAATATAAACATGTAGAATCTCAATTTCAACTTCAATTTCAACGAATAGAAGTGTTTGATCGGTCAATTTGATAAAATGAAATTCGGCTGTGTTAAAAGTTGAAATTAGGGGAAAAATTGGGGATTTTTGAAAATTTGTAGGACCAAAATGTAATTTTCTAAAATTGAGGTCAATTAGTCATGATAAGAATATTAGAGGGCCAATTGAGAAATTTTAGAATTTTTTGGGCAAAATTCACCATTTTTGTAAAGAAAGGGAAAAATGGTAATTTTGGGAAAATTAAGGGACTAAATTGAAAATTTCAGAATTTAAACCCCTTTTGCGGAATTTAATAAATTGAGATCCTAAGATAAACTTTAAACGCCTATGAGACAGGTATGATTATTTTAAAGTTCTATACAGTTTTGATTTATGCTATTCCTGGAAAAAGGTGTAAAGAACGCCTTACTCTTTACCATTTAGAAAAGGGGAAACCCTTTAATAAACTAGAACAGTGGCAGGTTGTTCACAGGGATCCGACCAAACCCGGTCGGGGCGTGACAGATGACATCTCCGCTTACAACCAGTAAGTGTGTTTTCTACTTCCTTCTAGGAAGTCCTTCATACCAACCGGGTATGATCTATTTACAACTATTAAGTAGTTTTTCTGCTTAGTTCTTACATCACTACAATCAGGTGTGATTTCAAAATTCCACAATGAAGTGGTTTTTCAATTCTGACGTGCTCAGCATCTCAACCAGATATGATGTAAATAAACCCACTCACCCGATAAGTGTAGTGTATTCCTTCTTAGTCGGGTTTTGCCCCTACGTTAGCTTAACCTTACTAGCATTCCAGTCCTTTATGTTTCTACATGATTTGAACATCCTTATCTATTAATATCTAGCATGATAGCCTTCATTCCTCGCATATGAATGAAAATGCCAAAAATTTTCAATTAATTTCATTTAGGTCCCTAAAGTTCATTTTCCTTGACTTTAGGTCCCTAATGCAAACTTTTACCCAAATTGAGTCCCAAAACTACTAAAAATTCCCTTTGGATCCTCAATTTACTCAAAATTGAAAAAGGGGTTCAAGTTTTCCAAATTTCCAATTTGGTCCTTAACTTTTCAAAAATTACCATTTTGCCCCTACTTTACCAAAATAGTAATTTGACCCCAATTATTATAAAAAATTGACCACTTGGTCCTCCAACATTTTTTTCATGGCCAATTTGCCCTCAATTTTGAGAAATTGTAGTTTGGTCCCACAATTTTACGAAATCCCCAATTCCCCCCATAAAGTTTCCCCCAATTTCCCTGTTTCAAACTTGTTGAATTTGATTTTATTGAATTGACCATTCAATCAACGTTAATTGTTGAAATTGAAGGTATAATTGAATTGCTACACATCCATATGATTCAATTGAGCTTTGAATCGCATGAATTGAGACCGAAATTAGCTCAAAAGGAGCTTCACCGGAAAACTATGCATAGAGAGAGAAAGCTTCGTAAGCTTACCATTGGAGGTGTAGCAATCCGAGCTTTTGATCAGGGTAGGTAGTTCTCGTCCTGAGGTTTCTCCTAGTATTAAGAATTGTAACAATTCATGTCAAATTGAGTGAGAATTTGGTTAGTAAAGTTTCACCATTTCTCTCTTTAGAGCTGATCGAAAATTATAGAAGGGAGTCAAATTGGCTTACTTTTCAGCTCTAATTCAGTCGTGTGAGGGCTATGGGAGTGTTGGGAGAGCTTTGTTTGGGTTGTGGAAGTGTTCGTAGAACTTGGTTCAATCAGGTTTGGATCTGGTTCACTTGAACCAGTTTGGTTTTCTCTTTCAATTTGTCCCAAAGTCCCTTTCCATAGTTTTTATGACTCTTTGGGTCACTCGGGCTGTGTAAATTTCCCATTTTATTATTTTTCTAATGGTCAGGGGTGTGTGAACCGGTTTGGTTTTCTCACTCAAGTTGACTTGTTCTTTCTCTAGTTTCCTTATCTTCACAGGACGGGGTATACAATTGTCCCCTCCTTTTAGAAGTTTTGTCCCCAAAACTTATTCTACATCCTTTGCTTGGGAAATATGTTCCTGTGATGTCAACTTAAATTTTTGTTTGACATATTGATATTTCAGTTATTTTCACTTAGCCCCTTTGTAATGCGCACTTTAAGAAAATTCTTTTCCTTTCCATTGTTTATTTGTTCCATGGAGCTTATCCTAGCTAAGCATATCTTACTTGAGAGTTAAAGGGTATATCCTTAGATTCACATCTCCCTTTGCTTAGAGCAAGATTTTCCCTTTGAGGTTCTTTACTCAGAATTTTAGGATTAAGAGATTCAAAATACTCAATCATTCCTGTGTGTAGTCACTTCCTTTCTCGTTGAAACCCTTAGCTCGGTGTCCTTTCGAGCGCTATGTACTTGCTTTCATAGGTTTCTATGTTAGCTCATTTTATCCAGCTTTTGAACCTTCTCATGTCCTTCCACATTTTTAGTGTCTTCCTTTTCTCAAGGACTTTCCTTTCACTTAATCTACCCTTACTAGCTCGTGATCATCTCACGATTCTTGTTTTCGAGTTAGTTTCCTTTGGTCTAAGTTGCAATTACTTGTTTGGGAAAGTCCCCTTATTACGGTTTCTATTCTCTACTATGTCCTTCACAGTAGGGACGTTCACCTTAGGAACTACATGCTCAACCTTCTTATCATTTCTTTGAAGGTTTCATTCCTTCCTTTCTTCATACCCCTTTCTATATTAGGGTATTTGTCCTTTTGAATCCTTCTCTAATTGAAATTTCAGTCTCATCCCATATTTTGCATTTGAGACACTTTCAATTCTCAATCTTATTATGTGTACTCCACCTTATGTCTAGTCGTCCTCTCTTTAAGCTCCATCAATTGAGTGTTGACCACCACCAATCTTGATATTAGTGATCATTTACATTTAATCACTTCTTAACTGGAGGGTTTACTTTTCCAAAGGTTCTTAAATATGCTTTCTTCTGTTTCCTCTTTTATGGGCATTCCATCCCTTTCTCACTCGTACAACAACTTTTGATGTTGTTTTCCTATTTACACATTTCTTGGACTTAGCCTACTCCTTGGATCCTCTTGAGTACCTTTCCTTTATACATGATCTTTCCATCTCAACCAACATATCCTTGATGAGTTTATCTCTTCTCCACTTCTGTTGATCCCATCATCTCTTAATTGGGACACTCATGTCCCTTTCATGATCTCTTTGTCCTGGATATTTTTGTACTCTTTTCTCCCGTGGTTTCTTTTTAGTTTCGCAATTGAGGGCATCTAGTCTTAAATGACATTTTCTGATGTCATCCTCTCAAGTTTACATTACTCTTGAAAACTTACATTTACTTCTTTTATACCTCGTCTTTATTCCCTTAATTTCTGGTATCCATCTATTTCTTTTAGGTGGGATTCACATCTTCCTTATTTCAAAATCTCATGATTATCCTGCGAGAGGCTTACTTAACATTATCATGGCTTGAGTTAGGTCGTTAATTCGGTCTTGGCCATTGATCTATTTAAAGATTTCCTTCATCCTTATTTACCAAATGTTTGGCCATTTCCATCTCTCCATTCTTTGCTGGAGTTTAAATTCATGACATTCCTGAGGCCCAGTTCGTTAATTGCCTCGATCCTATTATTCCATCTGTCAAGTGATGTTGAGATTGTTGTCTCTAGAGTCTTTTTGTCCTTAATGTCCACCTCATTTTCTTTTTTTAGGGTGTAGTCCTCACTACTTCCCATTCAATCTTGGGGCGTTGTTTATTCTTCCTGACTATTCTATTGTTATTATTTATTTCCTTCAACTAGATCTGTCTGAAATCCTTTTTTAGTTCCTCTGTTCTTTGAGAGCGGGTCACACGTGGCCATCTAGGTACACCCTTAACTACCTATGTCTTCTAATAAAGTCCTTATTTTAGTCCTCATTTATGATGGTTCATTTGTCAGTCACTTTAGCTTGGAACTTTCTCCTTCCATGGTTCCAGTTCCTATCCTTGTCCTTCTTTTAGGGGCTTCCTTCTTAGGAGTATCATGTTTCAACCTCCTTAATGCTTCTTGAAAGTTTTTCCTCTATTCTTTTCTAATGCCTTTTTGACATGTGTATGGTTATTCACCTTGAATTCTTCCTTATCCTTCTATCCCTTCTTATTCCTTATCCTTCTTTCAACAAGTCTCCTAGTTATTGTTGAGTTCTTCATAATTTGTGTCCTACATATCACCAATCTTTCAAGGTACTTGTATTATACCTTTGGTTTTCTTCCTACCATACTTCTTTCCTCTTTCCTTTCTCCTTGTCTTATCCAGAAGTGACTTAGTATCTGCTGTTCTCCTATATCTTTCTTACTTTCCTATTGGTCAGCTTTCCATTCCACTAGTTTCCTTTGGAACCCTTTGGAATAGTCCAATTCTTTTTGGTTTCCATACTTTTATCTATAAGGCCTTTCCCTAACTCATTAGAGTATTTAAACTTTCACTATTCCTACACCTTTTGATGCTTGCTTCCTTTGCACCGGACTTCACGCTCCTCTTCTACCTTCCCTTGGTTAGGGCATGTCTTCCTTGGGGAACTCTAGGTAAACTCTTCTAAAATTTCATTCCAAGTTTTATTGTCTTGTTTCCCATTCTCTAGATAGGGAAAACTTACTTGACTATTTTTGGGTTAATTGGTAGTTATCCGTAAATTTTCTTCCTTATGTGATCTTTTATCTACTCAATACTTCGATCCTTATTAGCATACTCCCATTTCTATTATTTGTATTTATCAAAGAGACTAAATTTTTAATTAAGGAAAAACCAGATTTTCATTCATTGAGGAAATAGTTTCTCACGATACTTGACTTATTACAAAGATTTTCTACTTCCTAGTCCCTTGGAGTCATAGGCTAGGAGTTAGCCGTGGAACGATTGTGGGATTCATGGTCTGATGACTTTGAGGAATTTGTTGAAGCCCATGCATATTCCCTTTGGATTTCCTTTATAGGACGAATTTCATGTATAGCTTCAAGTCTGTACCATCTTAACACCTCTACTTCGCACTCATATGTCCATTTCATCCATTGAGAATGATTGAAGTTGGACTGAGTAGGTGAGGGTACTTGGTGGACTTTCATGAAGGTGGCATAAGCATCCCAATAGTTGTCCCAATCCTCTTTCAAAGTGGGATTCTCTCTAGTTGTTGTGAGGCTGGAGGAGGTGTTGGGCTCCTTGACGAAGGAACATGTTCCTCTTGTCTTGGAGGAGGTGTTGGGCTCCTTGACGAAGGAACATGTTCCTCTTGTCTTAAAGGAAGATATGTAATGTCCTCTAGTTTTAGTAAGGCTCCCACAAGTTTATGACAATCCTCCACCATATCCTTAGGCACTCTCTTCTTGCCCTTCAAAAATCATTGAACAACTGCCTCCCTGGGATAGGAATCTTTTTCAAGGTCAAGTGTGGATGATTGGATTTCACAGTGAACTTTCTAGGGACTCATCTTCCTACATGGTAATGAAATATTCATTAGTGTCAAGGCATAGTATTGATAATGCTTCAAGGGAACTTAGCTCTGATACCACTCAAGTTGTCATGCCTCGACCTAGTTTGGTCGGATCCCCATGAGTAACCCGCCACTCCCTTGGTTCAAGAGGGGTTTCCCCCTTTCTTTAGTCAAAAGGAGCCAAGCGAAATTTTAACATTATTCCATGTAATAACATATATCAATAAAAATGCATGCTTAAAAAATACTTTTAAGCATACCTGACAAGAGGTAGGTCCTGGTGTTTTCCTTAGTCATTTTATCTACTACTGAAAAGGGATAGAAAAGAGGGGTGAGTTTCTACAACTCAGTGAATGGGTGTTGGAAATGAGTTTTCAATAAAAATAGTTTTTAAATGCAGTGTGTTAGACTCCTTATTTCCTTCAAAATCATTTCTTCTTTAAATTTTAGTTTTCAAACACTTTTCCTCATTATCCACCATAGGTGTGTTTAACAATCATCACACACCCTTTATCATTAAGGGATCACACATTCGCAGGGCAACCCGTCCACTACAACCACTTGTGGCGTCGGAGTGACTTTACCGGCCACCTAGATAAAAGCCTGTCCACTTCTACCCTGGGAATGAGTGGATCTTCATGACATCTGACCCTCAAAATTGAAATCAACTCCATGTCCATATGAGGACAAAGACCTCGTCCCGAACCTACCTCGGTCTCATGCGCCTGAAGCTACGTCGAGCTTTCCTGACTGCTGGCACAACAAACTGCCCTTATCTCCACCATATCGTCTAGTAGCCCCTAAGACGCATCACTACCCCTTTTTGGTGTCTTGATGGTCCTGAACCTCAAGTGCATGCAAAAACAAAATTTTTCCACAAAGCCATTTATCTTTGGTGCCATTGGTCCAACGACTCTGACCCTCAACTCGACCAGCAGCTGTTTGTCTAGGCCAGTCCATTGACCTAGTCCTATCGCACTGTCGCCAATCCACCGAGTATGTTGATCCTGTCTTAGTACCATGGAGAAATCACAAAGTTCATTCATTAATAATTTGCATGGCTTTATCATCATGTTTGTTTACAAGCTCCTACTCATGCCAACTAGATTTGGGCCCACTGTACGTGATTTTCCAAAATTGGCTATTTTAGACCTCAAGGTAAAAAATGGAGTCCTCTAGACTATCTGAGCTAGTCAAGCTCTCGTCAATAAGGTCTTCCAAAAGTTTTAAGCATTGACACACAGTTAGGGGAGAACACTTCTAACAAAAATAAACTTTCCATCCATCACACTAATTGGGTGAGATGCCATCTCTGCTTACAACCGATAAGCGGATTTTCTACTTCCTTCTAGGAAGTCCATCATACCAATTGGGTATGATCTATATACAACCGGTAAGTTGTTTTTTCACTTAGTTCTCACATCACTCCAATGAGGTGTGATGTCAAAATTCCACATAAAAGTGGTTTTTCATTTCTAATGTGCTCATCATCCCAACCGGGTATGATGAGAATAAACCCACTCACCCGATAAGTGTAGTATATTCCTTCTTAGTCGGGTTTTGCCCCAACACTAGCTTATCCTTGCTGGCGTTCTAGTCCTTCATGTTCCTACTTGATTTGAATATCCTTATCTATTAATATCTACCATGATAGCCTTCATTCCTCACGTATGAATGAAAATGCCCAAAATTTTCAATTAATTACATTTAGGTCCCTAAAGTTCATTTTCCTTGGCTTTAGGTCCCTAATGCAAAATTTTTCCCAAATTGAGTCCCAAAACTTCTAAAAATTCCCTTTGGGTCCTCATTTTACACAATATAAAAAAAGGGGATCAAGTATTCCAAATTTCCAATTTGGTCCTTAACTTTGCAAAAACTACCATTTTGCCCCTACTTTACAAAAAATGGCAATTTGACCCCAATCATTCTAAAAAATTGACCAATTGGCCCTCAATTTGGAGAAATTGCAGTTTGGTCCCTCAATTTTACGAAATCCGCAATTTCCCCCAAAATCCCCCCCCCCCCAATTTCCCCTTTCAAACTGACTGAATTTAATTTCATCAAATTGACCATTCAATCGTGGTTAATTATTGAAATTGAAGGTATAATTGAGTTCCTACACATCCATTGATTCAATTGAGCTTTGAATCGCATGAATTGAGGTCAGAATGAGCTCAAACGAAACTTCGCTCGAAAATTATGCTTAGAGAGAGAAATCTTTAATAGCTTACTATCGGAGGTGCGGTAGTCCAAGATTTCGATCGGGACAGGTAGCTCTCTTTCTGAGGTTCCTTCTGGAATCAAGAATTGCAACAATTCATATCAAATTGAGTGAGAATATGGTCAATAAATTTTCACCATTTCTCCCTCTAGCGCCGATTGGAAATTATAGAAGGGAGCCGAATTGGCTTACCTTTCCGCTCTAATTCAGTCGTGTGAGGGCTATGAGAGTGTTGGGAGAGCTTGGTTTGGTTTGAAGAGGACTGAACTCAGCTGATTCTTGCTCAGTCGAAACAAGGCAGCTTTGGTCTACCGGAGCTGCTTCATTAATTGATTACAACGGTGCTTCTTTGATGGTCCTCAGATCAAATGAAGACTACAGTCGGGTTGCTGACTTCTCCTCGAATCTAAGGAACCTGACCTTACCTTCAAAGGCAAAAAAAACCTCAATGTTGGAGCTCTGGTTTGAGCTTCGTCAAGAAGCTGGGTAGATTAGAGAGAGTGGAGTTTTTAGGTGTGAGGAGAATGAATGGAGAGGAGCTCTTTATATAGGAAGCTCGGTGACTCTCCTACTGTCCGTTTGGTACCTTAAGGATGATCGTTGATGGCCTGAAATTTTCTGAATGGAAATGTTTCCTTTCCACCGGCGCTGCTCATTTTTCCGAGGAGTGAACAGTGTTATCATCTTAAGGAAGAAGACACTATTCTGAACCGTAGCGGACTGGTCCAAACTGGGTTCAATGCTTAAACCAGCCAGTTTAGGCCCGATTCGACCGAGTTTTTCAAAATTAAAATATTTTAAATTTATCTAAATTAATTCTCTATCCAATGGTGGCCTCAATTCCCCAATTTTAATATTTTAAGTCACCTAGAAAAATGAATTTAGCAACCGGTTCAAAGATGGTTCAAACCGGACCAAACTAGTTCAATTCGGTTCAGATCTAGTTCACCAAAACTGGTTTGGTTTTCTTTTCCAATTTGTCCGAAAGTCCTTTCCATAGTTTTTATAACTCTTTGGGTCACTCGGGATGTGTAAATTTCCCAATTTTCCCTTTCTCTAATGGTTGGGATTTGTGAATCGGTTCAGTTTTCTCACTCGAGTTGACCAGTTTTTTCTCCGATTTCCTTATCTTCAAGGGACGGGGTTTACAACACATGTCCTGGTCAACAGTCAATGTCAAAAAGGCCTAATCAGCGAAGACCGAACAATGAGGAGCTAACACGTGGCAAGGGTGCCACATCGGCATATGACATGTATGTCGGAGAAACGACTGACCAATCAATTCCATGGTTTTGGTCTTCAGACCAACTCATTAATTATTGAATAATTCTTGGCTTAATCAAGCACACAGAGTCTAGTGCCATTACATGTTTAGATATCCTAGTCTCTTCTTATTTTGTTATTATGGGTTCTTAATACAATTCATGTTGCATCATACTCATCATTTTTCATGTTCCATTTGTGAAGCCTAACATTCTCTTCTACTCTCATTAATTCAGTATATCTTAATAAATAACTATGATTATTACAATAGAATTCGTCATCTATAAACTCACTCACCAAAATATCTGGATACGTATTTATTTCGGTCGATTTTCGATTATCTATAATTGATTATTCCATTCAACTATACGCAACAGTACAAGCTACATCATTCATATAAATATAGTATAATTAGGTTTGGTTCTAAAAGGTACACCATTGTACCATCCCGTGATTCATAAAAATTATTATTTTACCCATCAGGTTGGGTTTGCTTGAAACTCATATTTGGAACCCATTTATGTGACTCTCATTTGTGGGCAATAAGTCCACAATATTTTCCAACATCTCTCTTAGTAATTTTCTCACTAGGGCCTTAAGTCATTTCTACTTTTTCATTAAGGTCCTTAAACTTTCTACATATTGTACATTAGAGATTAACTTTTTCAAAATTATATTTTAGTTCTTCTACTTCCTCTATACTCCTTTTGGACCTTGATTTCGGATATAACTTCCACCTCAAGTTCTCTAAATTTTCTTGGTCTTAGTAGCATTGCGGTTGGCTGTCAAGGAAGTCGAGGCAATGTTAAAAAGCTCCAGCCCTATTTTCAATTGAGAGAGTACTGGTACTATTATGTCAAACTGACACTAGTAGAAGATACATCAAAGTAAGGGATAGGGGCAGTAGAAAAGCTAACCTTGACATAATTCTAATGCCACCGATATCAGCAAGTTTGGTAGTCAAATGAGAAAATGGGAAGCCTTAGTAGGGAGATCAATGAAAAGATGAGGAGGCTAACTTCTAGAGAGAATTTCGATCATCCTCCAACAAGAGGAGGACTGAAAATCATATAGCCAACTAGGAAGATCAATTCTCTATCAGAACATTTCAATAGTAGACCAGATGGGACTCTCTAGCCTCTATTGTTCATTTAATTTTCTTGGGGATGTAAATGTAGAAATTCCTGCTGAAAACATGGTTATTTCCAGGTCTTGGTCAGATCTCTTGATCCTATGTCGGTGAAGAAGATGACACGTGTGCGGATGCGCATGAGTGGGTCTACCTGTGCCCTGCGCATGAGATGTGTGATCCCGATATGATGCGTTGACCAATTCTCATTGTAGTAAACATATTTCTAGTGAATTAATTAGTCATATTGATAAATTTCAGTATTTTCTTAGCTTGTTCACCTCCAATTTGGTTAGTTCTTTGCCCAATTTATTTGTCTACTAATTCTGCATCCAATTCTCTATAGTTTGGGCAAAATAACATCCATTTTCTAATTTGTATAACCCCTAATAAAAATCAAGGGGTTTTTTGCCACTTTGAGCTGTTTGATCAATTTTGGTCTTTTTTCCAATTCACCTTTGATTTGACCGGTTCTTGGCCCAATTCTCTTTCTAAAAATTCTCCATCATATTCCATGTAGACTGGACTTAAGAATTTCCATTTTTCTAATTAATCTAAAAATCGGGGGATTTTTGCCATAAGTCGGCTCAATCACAATCTGTGATTCCCATCAGGGGACGTTCATGGAGGGTAATTTCGTGAATTTACACATTGATCGAGTTTTAGATCTGAACTGCTTCCCAATCCGGTTCAATTGGGCTTAAATTTTGATTTTGGAAATTATAGTGTTACAACTTCCCCACTCATTTTTAGGAGTTTTATCCTCAAAACTATCATTCATGAGCCATATCAAAATGTCAAAATTAAACTTCTCTACTACAAGAAGGGGTATTTTTCTCTCATGACCACCTCGAGTTCTTAGGTTTCTTCTTCTACCCGGTTACTGTAACATAATTCCTTAAGCATATGGATCTTCTAATTTTAGAGTTGTTTCTCCTGGTAATCCATAGAACCTATTGATTCCATCGTGTAAGATATGGTCTCTTCCTGCTCCTGTGGGAGTTGATCTAATATGTGTCTTGGGTCTCGTTCGTACTTGCTTAGTACAGACATGTAAAACACATTATGAATCCTCTCCATCTCAGGTGGTAGCTACAACTTGTAAGCTATCGCATCAACCCTTTGCACTACCGTGTAGGGACCAATATAACATAGGTTAATTTTTCCCTTATGTTGGAATCATAGTACGCCATTCCATGGGGGTACTTTCAAGATTACCTTATCTCCTAATTTGACTTTTATCTCTCAGCATTAGTTATTAGCATAGCATTTCTACCTATCCCAAGTTGTCTTGAGTCAAACCCATATGATTTTAATATTCTCAATCGTGTCTTCGATCATTTCCATTCTTTCCAATTTTTGCTCCCCTTTCAAAAGAGGGTTAATTTACCCATAAGTAATTTAATGCATACCCTTGTGATTGTTCTATGTTTTCTAGTCTTTTACGTAGGGTTCCCAATTACCTCACCCTCCCTTAAATTCTCATGCTCATATATACATTCTTCATGATTTCTAACCTTGTGTCGAGTGTGTCCCACCAACCTCGGTCATTGGCATCTAAGAAGAGCACTACCATTTGGGGACTCACCCATTTTAAGTGTTGCACTCCAATATCATCAACTCACTTAACGTTAATTTTCATAAAAAGTTATCAAGATATGTGCCATGTCACACCCCAACCCAGTTTGATCAGAGTTCATGATCAACCCGCCACCATTTCCTGCATCATTCAGGTATACCTACCCGAATGAGACAGGGAAGGTAAAGGCATGTTTACGTTCAAACCCTTACTTTAAGTTAGTTGTAGGAAGCATACCTTGAGAGCTCGAGCACGTCCGAGGACTTTCCATCTGGGTGTTATCCTGAAACAGGGGTGAGAGAGGGGGCGAGTAAAAATACTCAGTGAGTGAAACTACTATAATATTTTACTTGAGTTCATCTATTTTATCTTTTAAATTATTCCTTCATTATTTCACACATTCCACATGATCAACAACCACCCTCCTATCATAGGTGGGATCACACATTCACAGAACAGTCATTGACCGTGCCACTTGTGAACCGGAGCGCCTTTACCGTCCACCCTCATAAAGGTGTACTGCCTCTACCCAGAGTTTGAGTTGACATCAATAGTCTAACACATCAAACTCCAATTACTTCACTGTGTCTGCTTAGTGGTACGAGACCTCATTTCCCCTAATGCCTCAGTCTCCATGCACAGGAAGCTACTCGGCTTTATGACCTACTGAATGATGAAACCACCCTTATGCACCCTAGGTCGTATAGCAGTCCTTGGGCTCCATCACTACCTCGTGCCAAGTGTCCTAATGGCCTGAATATCATAGTGCATGCACAATCAATAATCATTTTGAATTATAGATTTCATCTTTGGCCCTCTAGCACAACGGTCTATCGACTTATCTTCGGCCCATGCCTACTAGCCTAACATCTTTGATGACCTGGCTTCAACAGAGTAGCGATTCGGCCCAACCAGCTCAACAACTTAGCTTGGCTCGACGGGTATCACGCAAAGTTCTCATTATTCAGGACTTTTAGCATCATATATCATATATTTGTTCTGGATGGGTCCATGCCCAAATCCATCAGCCTTGGCCCACTAGCATCTCAAGCCTAAGCTCGGAATTAGCTCCAAAATGTTTTAAGTTGTCACTCAGTTAGGGGAGGCTAATTTCGAGAAAATAGTTTTCAAAGTTGAACCATCATTCCAACCAGAATTGACGTCACAACGGTTCCCACTCACTCGGTAATCTTGGCGGGGTCGCGTCGGCGGAATCTCTCTCCTCGGTGGCTTCTAGGGCTGACGCTTGAGAAATTTCTTCCAACACGGTACGAGTGTTCATATTGGGACGTGATGATGAGTAGGTTACATACTTTCTCATATTTTCACCTAGGGCCCCGTACTTTGCTTAAATTGCACTTGGGTCCCTGATTTCTATTTAATCACCATTAAGCACCTTGGATTTCCAATTATCCTTGTGGGGTCCTTAACTCTTTGGATTTCACCATTTGGCTCTTAATTTACCAAAATTATCCTTTAGTCCTCAAGTTTTCAAAAATTGCAATTTAGTCCCCAACTTTTACAATTTTCCAATTTGCCCCCAAATTGCCCAATTAACCCTCAATTGGGGTAAATTTCATGAAAACACACTCAATTTTGTGAAATTGTCATTCAATCCTCCAATTTTCAAAAATTACATAAAAGTCCCCTAAAATCCCAAAATGCACTTCATCTTCTTCCCCAATTCAAGCTTATGAATGTTCAAATCTTACCTTGTCTAATGGACGGCCTATAAGTCCTTAATTTCTTCAATTCTTGATTTTATTCGTCTCCTCTACCTCGCCTCGATCGTCCTACACTTTGAATTTATGAAATTGGTTGAGTTTTTTGCCTTGTCGGAGCCTCGTCGAGAAGTTCACAATAGAGAGAGAAAGCTTGCTTAACATACCGACGGAGGAGCAGCAGCCAAAGCTTGAGGTGGGGCAGCTAGAGCTAGTCAAGGGAGATCTAGCAGGATGGAATCCTGCCTCAATTTGTTGCTACCCTGTGGGAATTTCAAGAGAGAAGTTTTGGGTGGTGTAGCTCTAAAATTTAGAAATTTCGATAAAGGGAGGCAGAATTGAGCTTACGGGGCCTGTAGGGGTGTTGCGGTCAAAGATGGCCAATTTGGGTGGTGGAAGGGTATAGAGGATCGAGGTTGTGTCAGGCAAGAACTCACTGCTTCGAGCTTTAGAGCAACTTCACTCTGCGATCCCTTGTGCACTTCTCTAGGTGTCCTCTGGTTGTTCTGAGAAGGCCTAGAGCTAAAGCACTCTTCTCTAATTCCAATGCCACCCTTTAATGCTCCTTTGGTGGTGATTTTGCTTGTCATCAATGCTCTGGTTTGCAACTCACCGGAAAGCGCACTCTTCTTCTTCATCGCTATATTATGGCATGTTGAGAATGAATGAGGGATGCTCTTTATATAGGGAGCTCGGCAACTGTCCAGGCTACCCGCCAACGTAAGACTCAGCCTCCGACTCGACCGTCGACAACTTGACCGGAGAGTTTTTTAAGTCGTCGGATACTCCAGCTTTTCTGGTGACTCTCTCTCTCTCTCCTCCCTTCTCTTTGACAGCGTCTAAAGGTTGAAGACGATGATGGGTGTCGTGCAACGTGGGGCACTGTGATTCGTCACTTTTTCTGATGGAGAGTGCCAGCTCGGCCGTCGCATCACCCTTTAACCCATTGATCGGACATGTGGTAGCCTCTCATTGGCTGGTCTTGTCTTCGTGGTGGGCTGACGAGGCGCCAGTTGACAATTGACCAGACACGTGGCAGCCTCTCATTGGTTGCCCGTACCAATGTGGCAGCTTACGGAGTGCTAGTTAGCCTTTAACCATTGACCATAGTCTGTTGTCCCCTGACCGGTCCGACCATTGACCGGTTTGGCCAGTCTGTTGACCAGTCCGGTCCGACCAAGTTCGTTGTCCAAAATTTCACATTTGGCTGGTTCGGACCCAGTTTGACTATTTTTCTAAATTTTAAAAATTTTTAAATTCATCAAAAATCATTTTCTATCTAATGGTGGTCTCAATTTCCAAATTGACAATTTTAAGCCACCTAAAAAAATGAATTTGCGAACCAGTTCACTTTAGTTCATGTCGGTTCGGTCTGGTTCACCCCGAACCAGTTCGGTTCTCTCCTCAATTCCACTTCCTAGTTCTTCCTTTTAATTTTTGTGAATTTTTGGTTATTTGGGATTTTCCAATATTCCACGCTAACTATTTTTCGCTCATTAAACGGCTTGTTTCTTCATGTATAAACCTATACCGGTTCTTTTCCTAGTTTTCTTTGATTCCTAGGGATGAGTTTTACAACTCTCCTCTCATTTTAGGAGTTTTGTACTCAAAATTCTATCACCTAAATTTTCTCTCTGAAGAGATCCTTACACAGCTTCCTTGGGGTGTAAGTTGATACCCTACCGACTTGAGTCGCTCTCTTTGTCTCACTTCCTTCACTCTCTAGGATTCGGTCAGTTTGACTCGTCCCCTTTTCCTCGGTGTTCACGGAGCCTCACCAACCCAATACTTCTGGTAGCTTGGGATCAGACTTTAGTTTCGGGGGTGTTGTCTGGGTCTGAGATTTCGATACCTCCCATCACACTTGGGTTCGTTTACCCCTTGATCGGTTTGGCACCTTGTCTAGCCAGCTATTGTGTTTGCCTTTGTCGGTGTTACTTCCCTTTTCTTAGTCGTCTAGTCCCTCCTTTGTTACTCGAGTTCTTTCCTTGTTGGCAATTGACTTAGTCGTCCCTAGTGGCATGACTCTTATGCATGTGGTTCCACCCTAGGCCTTAGGTCCGGCTTGCCTTGCGATTGGAATCGTGTCCTTTCGCTCTGGTCCTTAGAGTGTGTTCTCCCTTATTCTTGTCCTTCACATTTCCTAGGTCACTTCGTTGCTTGACTCTCTTACTCCTTGGTTCCTAATTCCATATGTCTCGCCCATGTTCCGAGGTCCCCTAGAATATAGATGTCTGGCTCCTCATGTGATTTTAGGGTTTTTCATGGGTTTATTCGTTCTATTCTGTCTTCCTTTATTGCATCTGCCCGTCCTCAACTATCAGGTTTCCAGGCCTGAGTGTATCCCATCGACTCACCAGTCTTCCTGCTTCCGTCCATTCGTGTTTTGGATGGCGTTCTCTAGCTAGTGAGATGTCCTTTCTTTTTCTGGTCCCTCTCTTCTCTCTTGACCTATGGGTCATTACACTTGTCGATGTGCAATAGTTGTACTCCTTCAGATTTATCTCCTTCTCATCGAAGTCATCCTCGAGGGACTTCTCCCACTTGCAAAATCTGTTGCCCATGTTGGATTGGTTTCTGGAGGATTCCCTGACTTGTTCTGAGGGGTGACCTTAGGTTCTACCCTCAAGGACCTAGGAGTCTTCCCCTGTTGGTCCTCGGTTGCTTTGTCTGGATAGTCATTTTATTCTGACTCATCCCACTACATACTCCTCCCTTGCGGTTGGCGAGTCAATGTGTCAATCCTTCCTTCTTGGGTTTGTGTTCCTCTTCGTGTATTGAGGTCCGTGCCTCTCCTTTTCAGCTTCATGAAAACACACTCAATTTTGTGAAACTGTCGTTCAGTCCTCCAATTTTCAAAAATTGCATAAAAGTCCCCCAAAATCTCCAAATTGCACTTCATATTTTCCCCAATTCAAGCTTATGAATGTTCAAATCTTACCTCGTCCAATTGACGGCCTATAATTCCCTAATTTCTTCAATTCTTGCTTTTATCCATCTCCTCCAACTCTCCTTGATCATCCTACACTTTGAATTTATGAATTTGGTTGAGTTTTTTGCCTAGTCGGAGCTTTGTCGGAAAGTTCACAATAGAGAGAGAAAGCTTCCATATCTTACCGACAGAGGGGCAGCGGCCGGAGCTTGAGGTGGGGCAACTAGATCTAGTCGAGGGAGATCTAGCAAGATTGAATCATGTTGCAATTTGTTGCTGCCCTGTGGGAATTTGAAGAGAAAAATTTCGGGTGGTGTAGCTCTAAAATTTAGAAATTCCGATGAGGGGAGGCAAAATTGAGCTTATCGGGGCCTCTAGGGGTGTTGTGGAGGGTCTTAGGAGGTCAGAGATAGCTAATGTGGGTGGGAAGGGCCAAGATGGTCAAGGTTGTGTTGGGAAAGAGCTCGCTGCTTCGAGCTCCGGAGCAACTTCATTGTGCGATCCCTTGTGCACTTCTCTAGGCATCATCTTGTCGTTCTAAGAAGGTCTAGCTAGAGCACTCTTCCCCGGTTCCAATGCCACCCTTGAAAGCTCCTTTGGTGGAGATTCCGCCCGTCGTCGGAACTCTGGTTTGTAGGTCGCCAGAAAATGCACTCTTCTTCTTCATCGCTAGATTGTGAGATTCTGAGAATGAATGAGAGGATGCTCTTTATATAGGGAGGTCGACAATTGTCCAGGCTACCCTCTGGCATAAGACTTAGCCTCCGACTCAGCTGCCAGTGACTGGACTGAAGAGTTTTTCGAGTCACCGGAGACTTTAGCTTATCCGGCGACTCTCTCTCTCTCCTCCCTTCTCTTTGTCAATGATTGAAGGTTGAAGATGATGAGGTGGTGGTCATGCCATATCACGCGCTATGATTGGTTAGTTTTACTGACGTGGAGTGTTAGTTCGGCATCCACGTCACCCGTTGACCCAACACGTGGCAGCCTCTCATTTGCTGCTCGTGTCTGCATGGTGGGCTAACGGGTGATAGTTGACAGTTTACCAGACACGTGGAATCCTCCAATTAGTTGTCCATGTCTACGTGGCAATTGACGGGGCACTAGCTGGCCATTGACCATTGTTTATTGTCCGCTAACCGATCTATTGACCAGTCCGACTGTTGACCAGTTCGGTCGAATCGTTGACCTAATTCGTTGTCAAAATTTTAAAAATCGGCCGGTTCAAACCCAGTTTGATCATTTTTTTTCTAAAATTTAAAAATATCTAAATTCATGTAAAATCATTTTCTATCTAATGGTGGTCACAATTTCCCAAATTGACATTTTTAAGCCACCTAGAAAAATGAATTTGTAAATCGGTTCACTATGGTTCATGTCGGTTCGGTTCAGATTCACCCTGAACCGATTATGTTCTCTCCTCAATTCCACTTATCAGTTCTTCCCTGTAATTTTTGTGAATTTTTGGTTATTTGTGATTTTCCAATTTCCCACGATAATTATTTTTCGCTCATTAAATGGCTCGTTTCTTCATATATAAACCTATACCGATTCTTTTCCCGATTTTCTTTGATTCCAAGGGACGGGTTTTACATGCCACCTCATGGCCCTTTTATGCACCTATGTCTATACGGGGAATCTTTAAAACCTATTTATTTTCCATTATTACACCAAACCACATGGTCATACATGGACTCTCCTTGTATTACCCTAACTGGAGTCACTACTTTATTTTCTCCTTTTCATCCTCATTTCGTTTATTCTTCATTTGCTCTATTTTTTCTAGGTTATGCCCGTTGATATTAGACAATTGTGTTATTCCTAATATTAAAAGGGTGTCCTATACTAAGGGTTCTTAAGGTCCTTTCCATCACAAGAGGTATTTATAAGGACAATTTCTCATTATATAAAACTTCGAGTTATGTAGGATAGCATCCTATGAATTTTAGTTCGCATCCCATTTTTTTTATTTGTTAGTTCATTGCTTTCTACTCTCTCTCAAGTCTTAGGGTGTCATTGGCACTTCTAGTCAACTAGTTTTTGTGATTCGTAAAAAATTTTCTAATTGTTGGAAGGTTCTCCCACACTAGGGTAAGACTATGTTTAGATTGAGTGGTTTGGAGAGGAGGGGTTTTGAGGGGCGAGGAATCATTAGTTTGGTAATATAAAATTGAGAGGTTTGGAGGGGTGGAGAATCAACTCCAAACCCTCTATTTACACTATAAGGAATACCCCACTTTTGTAGTAGTATGAGAGATTGTGTCATTTATTGCTTAAATTACTTTACTACCATCATTTATTGTTTATATTATTAATTCTTTATTTTCTTATTTATTTTTATTTATTTTAAATAAATTTATATATCTATTATATAAATTATATGATATAAATATATAATAAAAAATAATAAATTATTTAATTTAATTAAAAGGGTAAATTTGTATTTCTAATTATGTCATTAATAATTATTCACCTCACTTCACCTCCATCCAAACAATAAATTTTTAAGATCTTCAAATTCATCACTTCACTTTCCCTCCAAACACTTCATCTCTAAATCCCTCAATCCAAACATAGTCTTAATGGTGGAACATCAACTATGATTAGTTCTTTTTCTCATGATCTTCTTGTCTCATTTTAGTAGAGTTCACTTGTTAACTTTCAGCTCAAAGATGGCTCCATCTCGCTATTTTCTTACTACGCTGAGATTTTCTACCTAAAATTTCTCACATTAACCCTATGCATCATCTCTGAAGTCAGGTATTTGTTACAGTTTTACACATCTACACATGATAATTTCAGAGGAAATATGTATTTTTTGTATTAATTTAGTGTCACTTTCTACCATTCTTCACTCGGATGCCATCTCGTGTTAGGGGCAAGGTACTTTCATTCTACATGACATCATCTTTTAAAGACTTTATTTTAGGAATTTTGCAATTTGGAGAGGTGTCTAGTTCTATTTGTTACAGTATTTTAATCTTTCCGAAGGGTCACCCCTTGAACTAGAAAATTCAAATTGGAGAATTGAAGCCACCATTGGATAGATCATTAATTTAGATGAATTTACAAATTTTTTATTTTGAAGAACTCAGTCGAATCGCACCTGAACTGGCTAGTTTAAGCATTAAACCTAGTTCGGACCGGTCCAATCGAGTTTGGAATTGTGTCGTCTTCTTCCTTTATATGATAGCATTGTTCACTCATCGGAAAATTAAGCGGCGCCAACGAAGATGAAGAGTCTCCGGCCATGGAGTTTCAAGCAATGAATGACCAGCATAATGGTGTCAATCGAACAGCCAAGAAGTCCCTGAGCTTCCTATATAAAGAGCCCCTCCTCATTCATCTGTCAAACACCTAAAAACTCCTCTCTCTCCCTACTGCTCCATTTTCTAGTAAAGCTCAAACCAGAGCTCCAATAAGTAAGCTACTCGACGGTAGTCTCCATTTGCTCTGAGGATCGTCGAAGAAGCGCCGACGTAATAGAATAGTGAACCAGCTCCGACGGACCGAAGCTGACCTATTTTGGCCAACCTAAAAATAGCCAATTCTAGCCCTTCTCATGCCAAACCAAGAACACCCAACACTTCCACAACCCTCATACGACAGAAATAGAGCTTAAAGGTAAGCCAATTTGGCTCCCTTTTATAATTTTCGATCAGTGCTAGAGAGAGAACCGGTGAAACTTCACTGACCAAATTCTCCCCCAATACGGTATGAATTGATGCGATTCTTGATACTAGGAGGAACCTCAGGATGAGAGCTATCTACCCAGATTGAAAGCTCATACCGCCGCACCTCTGATGGTAAGCTTTCGAAAGATTGGCATTAGGGACATAAATTTAAAGAAAAAGAACTTTAGGGAGCTAATTGAAAATTTTTAGTATTTTATTCATTTGTGATGAATGAAGGCTAATAAGCCAAGGGATAATGAACAAGGATGTTCATATCATGTAGAAATATGAAGTATCGGGAACGCTAGCCAAGACAAGCTTGCGAGGAGGCAAAAACCCATTTAAGAGGAATTCATTGCATTAAACGATGAGTGAGATTTTTATATCATACTTGGTTGGGATGATAAAAACCTCGGAAATGAAAACCCACTACTATTTGGAATTTTAAACATCACACCAAATGGAGTGATGTGAAAATTACGCAGAAAAACTACTTAATAGTTGTAAGTAGAACATACCCGGTTGGTATGATGAACTTCCTATAATAAAGTAGAAAACCCGCTTATCGGTTATAAGCGGAGATGTCCTCACACCCGGTTGGTGTGATGGACAGATAAAAAGAATATTTTGTCGGAAGTGCTCTCCCCTGATTATGTGCCATTGCTTAAACATTTTGGGAGACCTTGAATGGAGCTCGAATAGCTCAGATAGGTCGGAGGCCTCGGTTTTGGAACTTGGGAGCTAATATGGCCGATTTTGAAAATCTCGTACAATGGGCCCAAGGCCAGTAGGCATGAGCAAGAGCTCATAAACAAACATAAGTTTAAGACATAAAAATTTTAAATGAATGATGTCTTTGGCCATGGTACCAAGATAGGACCGACATACTCGATCGACTGGCAGTAGTGCGACAAGACAGGTCGACGAACTAGTCGAGACAAACAGTTGCAGGTTGTGTTGAGGGTCGGGGCCGTTAGACTAGTGGCACCAAAGATTAAATGGCTTATGAGCAAAACTGTTGTTTTGTTGTTGCACTGAGGTACGAGACCTTCAAGATGGCCAAGAGGGGCAGTGATGCATCCTAGGGGCTACTGGACGACATGGTGGAGATAAGGGCTGATTGTCATGCTAGCAGTCAAGGAAGCTCGACGTAGCTTCATGCGCATGAGACTAGGGTGGGGTCGAGATAAGTCTTTGTCCTCATATGGATACAAAGTTTCTTTATGGGAGTGAGGATTGGATGTCGCCTACATCCACTCATTATCAAGGTAGAAGTGGACGGACATCTATCTAGGTGGCCAATAAAGTCGCTCTGACGCCACAAGTGAGTGCAGCAGACATGTTGCCCTGCGAATGTGTGGTCATTTCATGATGAAGGACATGTGTTGATTGTTAAACACACTAACTGTGGTTAATGAGGAATAATAGTTTTGAAAACTGAGATTTTGATAAGGAAATGTCTTAAAAAAATAAGGAGTCTAGCACACTCCAATTCAAACTATTTTTCTGAAAATAAAAATCAAGTTTTAAACACCCATTCACTGAGTTGTCCAACTCACCCCCTCCTTTATACCCCTTTTTAGGTAACCATGGGAAAACCTACCTAAAGACCTCCAGTTAGCTACACCTGCAAGACAGGTATGTAAGTTTAAATTTCATACAGTTTTGATTAATGTTATTCCAGGAAAGGTACATGTTTAAAGGACACCTTACTCCTCATAGTTTAAAGAAGGGGAAAGCCCTTAATAAACCAGGAGAGTGGTGAGTTGCTAATGGGGATCCAACCAAATCAGGTCGGGGCATGACATGATGCATCCTATGGGCTACTAAACAACATGGTGGAGATAAGGGCAAATTGTCGTGCCAATAGTCAGGGAAGCTCAACATAGCTTCAAGCGCATGAGATCGATGTGGTGTCGGGATGAGGTCTATGTCCTTGTATGAACACGGAGTTTCTTTATAGGAATGAGGGTCTGATGTCGCATACATCCACTCATTCTTAGGCTAGAAGTGGATGGGCTTCTATCTAGGTGGTCGGTAAAGTCGCTCCGACGCCACAAGTGGGTGCAGTGGACGTACTGCCCTACGAATGTGTGATCCCTTCATGATGAAGGGCATGTGTTGGTTGATAAACACACCATTTGTTGTAATAATGAGAAATTGCTATGAAAACTGAGATTTTGATGATGAAAAATTCTTAAAGGAAATAAGGAGTCTAGCACACTCCAATTCAAAAACTATTTTATTGAAACTTTATTTAATTTTTTAAATTTCTCATTCACTGAGTTGTAGAAACTCACCCACCCTTTTTATCACTTTTGAGGAAATACAGAAATGACTAGGGATAGCATCAGACCTTACCCTTTGTTAGGTATGCTTAATTATCTTG
The DNA here is from genome assembly GCA_030064435.1 of Trapa incisa. NCBI lineage: Eukaryota > Viridiplantae > Streptophyta > Magnoliopsida > Myrtales > Lythraceae > Trapa > Trapa incisa. Next base: position 7,204,629 of record CM057776.1, read on the forward strand.
AGCTTGCATTTTTATTAATATATGTTATTCCAGGGAAAAAGGTTGAGATTTTGCCTGGCCCCTCTTGAATTAAAGAAGGGGGAAACCCCTCTTGAACCAAGAGAGCGGTGGGTTAATCTTAGGTATCCAACCAAACCGGGTCGGGGTGTGACAACTTGAGTGGTATCAAAGCTAAGTTCCCTTGAAACATTATCAATATTATGCCCTGACATTAATCAAACATTAACTCTCGTGTAGGGAGGAGAATCCCTAGGAAATTCATTGTGAAATCCAATCCTCCACCCATAATCCTAAAAAAGACACCTACCCCAAGGGAGGCAGCAGTTCAAAGATTCTTAAAAGGTAAGAAAAGAGTACCCAAGGACATGGTGGAAGATTACCATAAACTGGTAGGAGCCTTATTGGAACCAAAAGGGCATCACGTACCCTCCTCCAAGACAAGAGGAAGTTGTACCTCCTCCTAGGAGCCCAACCCCTCCTCTAGCCCCACAACAACAAGAGAGTAATCCAACTAAGAAGGAGGCCTAGGACAACTACTAGGATGTGTATGCCACATTCATGAAAGTCCACCAAGTATCTCCACCTACTCAGTCCAACATTAATCCCTCCCAATGGATAAAGTGGACATATGAGTGTGAGGTAGAGGTATTAAGGTGGTATGGATTGGAGGTCATACATGAAATTCATCCCATAAGGGAATGCAAATGGACCCCAACTAGTTCCTAAGAGTCATCTGATCAAGAGTCCCACAACCATTCTAAAGCTAGCTCTAGGCCTATGACCCCAAGTGATTATGGGGTAGAAAACTTCTGTAATAAGCCAAGTATTGCAAGAAAATGTTTCTTGAATGAATGAAAGTTATTTTTTCTTGATAAAACTTTTGAGTCTCCTTGATAAATTCAAGCAAAAAGAGCATGCTAATAAAGTAAAAATGTAGAAAATCACCTAAGGAAGAAAAATGAGTTATTTCTAGTTAACCTCAGCCTTTAAGATTTTCCCTCAAATGAACAATAAAATTTCGCAAAAAAAAAGACTCTTAGAGTTCACCCAAGGGACACAAATCCTAACTAAGGAAAGCAATGAGAAGTTTGGGACAAGGGAAGAGAGCATCAAAGAGCATGGGACTAATGAGAATCTAAGGGTTAAGGAAAGACTTAAAGAAAGGAAACAAGAGGGATTAGACTATCCCAAGGAAAACCAAAAGAATGAAAGTTGACCGAAAGGAAGTAAGAATGAAATGAGAACACTAAAGAGGTTAAGTCGAATGAGATAAAATAAGGAGAACAGGGAAAGGAAAGAAGTACGATAGGAAGGGAATCCCAAGAATAATACCTTCTTCGAAAGAGTTAGGATACAAGTTCGTAGGGAACTCCATGAAAATAAGGGGACTTACTAAAAGCAAGGATATGGAACAAGAAGGGAGGAATCCAGAGTGAATAACCATACAAAGATCTGTAAGTATAACAAAAGAATAAAAGAAGAACCTTCAAGGAGCAGCAGGGAGATTGATTGTAAAAATCTCAGAACGGAAGACCCTGGAAGAAGGATGAGAATAGGAAGTGGGATCATGGAAGGAGAAAGTTCCAAGCTAAAAGAAATCAAGAGAGGAAATATCACAAACTGGAACTGAAATAAGGCCATCATTAAAAGGTATAAGTGACTAAGTAAGTGTCTTGAGGGGTTAAGTATGATTTACTTGCAAGAAAGCAAGGAAATCAAATGAGGATTTTAGGCGGACCTAATTGAAGGAAAGAAACCAAGACAACCAGATCATCCATAAAAATAAACTACACTCCAAGAAAGAATAGGAAGGAGTAAGGATCATACCTTAATAGGGCAAAGGGATGGATCCCAAAGACAAGCAAACTAGAGAGACAATCCTCTTAAAATAAGTAAACTAAGAGGATAAAATGAGCGAGAAAGTTAACGAATTGACCCTTGTGAAGGTCACGATCCCAATAAAGAAGGGAAAGATGGAAAGGCCAAAACCTTTGAGAAAATAAGGATAGAGAAAAACCATAGAGAGATCAATGGCTAAGACAGGAGTAACGACCTAAAAGTTATAAGTATGTTAAATAAGCTTTTTGTAGGATGACCAAGGGGTTACAAAATGAATGAGTATGTGAACTTCACTTTTAAGAAATAGATGAATACTAGGAGCAAATAAGAATGAAGATGAGGTATCCAAGAAGTAACAGTAGGGTCTCAAGGGTAAAGTTGAGTAGATTAGGATGGCATTAAGAAACATCATTTAAGGTGGGACATTCAACATGGTAAAACTGGAAAAGAATTTTGAGAGAAAAGGAGTATAAGAATTTCCAAGGAAGTAAAAACTTGGGAAAAACATATATGGTACAATTATGAGGTAAGGGAATTAACAAAAATTGGAAAGAAGATAAGCTCCTCAAAGACAAGCTAATGGAGATGAAAGGATCAAGCACATAGGAAAAGTGATCGTGAGAGTCCAAGAGGGAAGTTGAACCTAAATAATGGGTAAGTAGGAAGACAACAGCAAAAAGATGTTGTACGAGTAAGAAAGGAGCTAACTCAGAATAAAGGATCGTGAAATGATCACGAGTGAGTAAGAGTGGTTTACATTAAAAGAAAAAGAGTCCTTAAGGGAAAGTACGCCACTGGGAATGAGGAATGACGTAAGAAAGGAAGAGCTTCAGCATGTCAGTAAGTATCGGGAAACTCAAAGACTTGAAATTTGAAAAACCCAATAAAGAAGTTGAGAAAAGACTAGTAAGTGAGGAAACCAACATGGTTATAAAGGATATGATGTCAAAGGCAAAATGGACGGTTGGATAACAACGATGATAGTCAAGAAATACCATCAAACAAAAAGAGGGACAACATTATACCATCCCTGAAAGATAGAAAGATTGAGAATAGTCATTCTAGAAGTGCTTTAAAAATGTTATATGGTCAAAGACAAGTTTCAGAGAATGTCGTGCTGTGAGGGATATGTAAACTCAACTGTCCTAGGAAATATGATTTAGGTAAGGAAGAGTCCTTGACTTGAGCATGACAAGTCATGCATTTAAGGAATGAAGTTGTAATAACCAATGAATGAGGGAAGGATCAATGTAGGATGAAAAGGTGATAACACCAACACCTATGGAAGTAAATAGGTGGTGCTTGAATGGACACTGAGCTAAGGAGGTCATCAAATAAAGAGAATAACTAGATACGAGAAAGATTGGGTATTTTGGAACTCCCAATCCTAAAATCTTGAGTAAAGAATCTAGGAATGGAGAAATAGTGCTTTAAGGAACGAATGATGTGAATTTAAGGATATGACCTTAAACCTTCCAATGAGATAAGTTTAATGAAAGTAAGCTCCATGCAATGAGAAAATGATGGAAACGAAAAGGAAATCTTAAGTGTATGTTATATAAGGGAGAGATGGAAATAACCAAAGGGATTGTATGTCAAGAAACTACAAGTTGACATCAAGGGATGATCATTTTAGTACGAAAAGTGTGAAAAAAGTTATGGGGACAAAACTCCAAAAAGGAGGGGAGAGTTGTAAACCCCGCCCTTTTGAGTTAAGGAAAAATCGGTGAAAGAACCAGTCAAACCGAGTGAGCAAAACTGAACCAGTTCACAAACCTGATCATCCTAAGAATGGGTAACTCCGGAAATTTACAACTCCCAAATGACGCATAGAGTCATAAAAACCTTGGAAAGGGACCTTAGAAATATTTGGGGAGAGAAAACTAGACCGGTTCAGGTGAACTAGATCCGAACCTGAAAACTCCACTCTCTCCCTACTGCTCCAATTTTTGGTGAAGCTCGAACCAGAGCTCTAACTTGGGCATTTTTTGCCAAAGAAGATGTGGTCGGGTTTTTTAGATTCGGGGAGAAGTCAGCTACATGACGGTAGCCTCCATTTGCTTCGAGTATCAAGGAGAAATGCTGGCGTGACAGAACAGTGAAGCAACTCCGGCGGACCGAAGCTTCCTTGTTTCGACCGAGTAGAAAACGGCCAATTCGAGCCCTTCTCAGGCCAAACCAATCCCTTCCAACACTTTCACAGCCCTCATATAGCTGAATTAGAGCAGAAAGGTAAGTCAATTTGGCTCCCCTTTGTAAATTTCTTATCGATGTTAGAAAGAGAACCAATAGATCTTTACTGGCCAAATTGTCCCTTAATTCGACATGAATTGAGGTGATTCTTGATTCTAGGGGGAACCTCAGGACAAGAGATATCTACCTATATTAAAAACTCGGATGTCACGCCCCCAACAATAAGCTTTTGAAGTTTTTTGGTAAAACTCCATTTAAGCTCGTTTCGGCGTCAATTCATGCAATTCAAAGTGTAATTGAATTGTATGGATGTGTAGTAACTTAAATCTACCTTCAATTTCAACAATTAACCTTGTTTGATCGGTTAATTTGATAAAATCAAATTCGACCAAGTTGAAAGGAGGAAATTGGGGGGGAGGGGGGGAATTGGGGGAATTTTGGGGATTTTGAAAATTCAAGGGACTAAAGTACAATTTCCTAAAATTGAAGGCTAATTGGGCATGGAAAAGATATTGGAGGACCAATTGGGAAAATTTTGGAATTTTTGGGGTGAAATTTACCATTTTTGTAAAGTAAGGGCAAAATGGTAATTTTTGAAAAATTGGGGACCAAATTGGGAATTTGGGAAACTTGAACCTCTTTTTGTAATTTTGAATAAATTGAGGTCCCAAAGTAAAATTTTGAAGTTCGAGACTCAATTTGGGGAAAATCAGCATTAGGGACGTAAAGTTAAAGAAAAAAAGAACTTTAAGGACCTAATTACAATTAATTGAAAAGTTGGGTATTTTATTCATTCATGGTGAATGAAGGCTATCAAGCCAAAGTATAATGAACATGAATGTTTATACCATGTAGGAACACGATGTTCCAGGAACGCCAGCTAAGACAAGCTCGCGATGAGACAAAAAGCCGGTTAAGAAGGATTCATGGCATTCACGGGAGAGTGGGATTTTTATATTATACCTGATTGGGATGATAAGCACCTCAAAAATGAAAACTTGCTAAAATGTGGGATTTTAACATCACACATGAATGGGGTGATGTGAGAAAACACGCGAAAAAACTACTTACCGGTTGTAAGTGGATCATACTCGGTTGGTATGATAAACTTACAGGAAGGAAGTAGAAAACTCGTTCATCGATTATGAGCGGAGATATCCACATACCCGGTTGGTGTGATGGATAGAGGAAAGATTATTTTTGTCGAAAGTGCTCTTCCCTAACTGTGTGCCACTGCTTAAACTATGTTTGAGACCTTCTTGACGGGAGCTCGAATAGCTCAGATATGCTAGATGTAAACCAAGCACTTTTGAGTTAAGGAAAATTAGGAAAAGAACCAGTCAAACCGAGTAAGAAAACTGAGACGGTTTACAAACCCGATCATTTGGGAACAAGCAATTTGGAAATTTACAACTTCCAAGTGATCCAAAGGTTTTATTAAACCTTGGAAAAGAAACTTAACACAAATTAGAACAGAAAAACCAAATTGGTTCAGGTGAACGAGAGTACATAAGAACTATAAAGTTAAGCGTGCTTGCCTGAGAGTAGTGTGAGGATGGGTGACCTCCATTAAATTATTGGAATTAATACAAATAATTTAATACCCAAATTAAATTATTGGAATTAATACCAATAATTTATGTCAATATTAATACTAGTAATAAATCTCTCCCACTTAATACACGGTTTAGGTCATCCCCATTCATTCTTCTCACACCTGAACACTTCTCTCTCTCTCTCTCTCTACTGCTCCATTTCCCGGTGAAGCTCAAACTAGAGCTTCGACTTGAACAAAGGTCGGGCTCTTTAGAACCGGGGAGAAGATAGTTATCTGATAGCAAACTCTAGTCAATCCGAGAATCGTTGGAGAAGCGCCAGCATGATAGAATAGTGAAGCAGCTCTGGCAAACCGAAGCTGCCCTATTTCGGCCAAGCTGAAATCGGCCATTTCAAGCCCTCCTCAGGCCAAACCAAGCCCTCCCAACACTTTCTCAGCCTTTCCACAGCCGAATTCGGACTGAAAGGTAAGCCAATTTGGCTCCCCTTTACAATTTTTGATCGGTGCTAGAGAGTGAGTCGACCGAATTTCAATGACAAAATTCTAATCCAATTCTGCATCAATTAATGTGATTCTTGATTCTAGGATGAACCTCAGGATGAAAGCTATCTATCCAGATCGAAAGCTCGAACCATCATGCCTTCACCAGTGAGTAATCGAAGCTTTTTCCCTCTACAGTCTATTTTCCGGTGAAGCTCTGTTTAAGCTCGTTCCAGCGTTAAAATCTACGATTCAAAGTTTTTTAGAATCATATGAACATGCAGAAACTCAATTTCAACTCCAATTTCAACAATTAGAAGTGTTTGATCGGTCAATTTGATGAAATCAAATTCGGTAGTGTTGAAGAGTTGAAATTGGGGAAAATTTTGGGGATTTTCGAAATTAAAATGGCCAAAATGCAATTTTATGAAATTGAGGTTCAATTGGGCATGAAAATAATGTTGGAGGATCAATTGAGGAATTTTGGAATTTTTGGGGCAAAACTTACCATTTTTGTAAAGGAAGGGCAAAATGGTAATTTTGGAAAAATTGGGGGACCAAATTGGAAATTTGGAAAATTAAACCCCTTTTTGGTGAAATTGAATAAATTAAAGGTTCAAGATAAATTTTAAAAGTTATGGGTCTCAATTTGAGGAAAAACTAAGATTTGGAACTTAAAGTTAAAGAGAAATAACTTTAGGGACCTAATTGCAAATAACTAAAAGTTTGGATTTTCTCATTCATTGGAAATGAATGAAGGCTGTTATGCCGAGTAATAATGAACAAGGATGTTCATATCGTGTAGGAACACGAAATACCGGGAACGCCATCATGGACGAGATCAGAATACAAAGAACTGGTCAAGTGGAATTCATTGCGTTAACGGGTGAGTGGGTTTACTAACATCATACCCGGATGGGATGATGAGCATAACTTAAAATTTAAAAACTACTTACCCGTTGTGAGTGGGATTATAAATCATACCCGGTTGGGGATGATAAGTGCCTTGGTATAAAAACCCATTGTTTAGTGGTATTTACATCACTACTTAGAGAAAGTGATGTGAAAGTTATGCGGAAAAACTACTTACGGGTTGTAAGTAGATCATACCCGGTTGGTATGATGAGACTTCCTCAAAGGAAGTTGAAAACCCGTTCATCGGTTATGAACGGAGATGTCCTTATACCGATCGGTATGATGGACAGTAAAAACCTATTTTTGTCGGAAGTGCTCTCCCCTGACTATGTGCCAATGCTTAAACAATTTGGGAGACCTTCTCGACGAGAGCTCGAATAGCTCTAATAGGCCGAGGGCCTCGGTTTTGGAACTTGGGGGCTAAATGCCCGATTTTGAAAATCTCGTACAGTGGGCCCAAGGCCAGTTGGCACGAGCAGGAGCTCGTAAATGAACATGATATATGTGCCATAAAACTTAATAAGTGAATTGTTTTGCCATGGTACCAAGATAGAACCAAGATGCTTAGTCAACTAGCAGTAGTGCGACATGATAGGTCGACGGACTAGTCAAGACAAACAGCTACGGGTTGAGTTGAGAGTCGGAGCTGTTGGACTAGTAGTACCACAGATTACATGGCAATATAAGAAAACATTGTTTTGTGCATGCACCGTGAGTACGAGATCATCAAGACGCCCATGAGGGGTAGTGATGCGTCCTAAGGGCACTAGACGACCTGGTGGCTATAAGGGCAGTTCATCGTTCCAAGTGTCTGTGTGAAATCTGGAGTAGCACCAAGCGCATGAGACCGGGGTGGGGACAGGATGAGGTCTCTGTTCTCATACAGACACGAAGAAGTGATTTCGGGATTGTGGGTCAGATGTCACGTACATCCACTCATTCCCAGGGTAGAAGTGGTTGTACTTCTATCCGGGTGGCAGGAAAAGTCACTATGAAGCCACTAGCAGGTTCAGTAGTGATACTGACTTGCGAATGTATGTAACCTTCATGATGAAGGATGTGTGTTGGGTGATGACACTCCGTGATAAATAAGAAATGGTGGAAAAACCTGAATTTTTAAATGAATGAATTTTTTAAAATAAAGGAGTCTGGCACACTCCGTATAAATATTTTTTTTAAAAGTCAAAAGCTTTTAAAACTCATTCACTGAGTAGTCGTACTCACCCCCTCTCTTATATCCCTTTCAGGAAATCCCAGAAAGCCTACCCTTAAAGACCGTCAACTAAGATGCCTGTAAGACAGGTATGTAAAGTTTTAAATTTCATGTCGTTTTGATTATGTTATTCCAAGAAAAGGTGTAGGTTAAAGGACGCCTTACTCTTTACGGTTAACAATAAGGGGAAACCCTTTAATAAACCGGGAGAGTGGCGGGTTGATCACGAGGATCCGACCAAACCAGGTCGGGGTGTGACACCGAGGCCTCGATTTTGGAACTTGAGGGCTAATATGCCTGATTTTGAAAATCTCGTACAATGGGCCCAAGCCAATTGTCATGAGTAGGAGCTTGTAAACAAACATGAGTTTAAGCCATGAAAATTTTAAATGAATGATGTGTTTAGCCATGGTACCAAGTCAGGACCGACATACTCGATGGACTGGATGCAGTGCCACAAGATAGGTCGATGGACCAATCGAGACAAACAGCTGCAAGTCGAGTTGAAAGTCGAGGTCATTGGACCAGTGGCACCAAAGATTAAATGGCTTATAAGGAAAATTGTTGTTTTGTGCATACACTGTGGTACGGGACCTTCAAGATGCCAAAGAGCAGTAGTGATGCGTTCTAGGGGCTACTGGACGACATGGTGGAGATAAGGGCAGATTGTTATGCCAACAGTTAGGGAAGCTCGACGTAGCTTCATGCACATGAGACCGGGGTGGGGTCGGAATGAGATATTTGTCCTCATACGGACACGGAGTTTTCTTTACAAGATTGAGGGTCGAATATTGCGTACATCCACTCATTCTCTAGGTAGAAGTGGACGGGCTTCTATCTAAGTGGCCAGTATAGTCGCTTTGACGCCACAAGTGGGTGCAGTGGATGTGATGCCCAACGAATGTGTGTTCCCTTCATGATGAATGGCGTGTGTTAGTTGATAAATACACTGATGATGGATAATGATGAGAAATGGCTATGAAAACCGAGATTTTGAAGATGAAAAATTCTTAATGGAAATAAGGAGTTTGGCACACTATAATTCAAAAACTATTTTATTGAAACTTTATTTTTTTTTTAATTTCCCATTCACTGAGATGTAGAAAGTCATTCACCATTTTTATCATTTTTCAGGAAATAGAGAAATGACTAGGGATAGCACCAGGTCTTACCCTTTGTCAAGTATGCTTAATTATCTTGAGTTTAAATTTTTATTGATATATGTTATTCCAGGGAATAAGGTTGAGATTTCGACTAGCTACTCTTGAATTAAAGAAGTGGGAAACCACTCTTAAACCAAGAGAGTGACAAGTTGATTACGACAATCCGACCAAACCAGGTTAGGGCGTGACATCCTTAAACTTTCTACTTATTGCACATTAGTCTCTAACTTTTCCAAAATGGCATTTTGGTCCTTCTACTTTCTCTTTACTCCTTGTGGACTTACATTTACAATATAACTTCCACCTCAGGTCCTCTAATCATTCATGGTCTTATTAGGGGTCCATAATTCTTATAAATTTTATTTTGGTCCTATAACTTTAAAAATCACCATTTGGTCCCCTAAACTTTTCCAAAAGTTACTCTTGTGTCCCTAGACTATTTTAAGCTACCATTTTAGGTTCATGAACTTTTTCAACTTTCGTTTAGGTCACTATACTTCTATTGAACAACATTTGTGTCCCCATTTTTTAAATAATAGTTCAGTCCCTAAACTTTCCAAAATATAAATATAATTTGATCTCTAAACATTTAATTATTTTTAAAATGACTCTAATAACATTTCAAAAAATTTATATAGATCCATCATCATCTTCCTTAGATTCCACAGTCACATTTTGTTTGCTCCGATCACTCTCTATTTCAAACACAGAGTGAGATTTTTTCTTAAATCTCAAAGCTAATTATATGAGTATATAAAAAACTCATTTCATATATTATTTCTCTATTGAAATTTTTTTAATATATTAATTTTTTAATTTAAACAATCAAATTTATCATTAATATTTTTTAAAATTTTTCTTATATAATTCGAGTATTTTGTCGTCTATTATATTTTTTAAAAGTTTTTAGGGTTTATTATGTTTTTTTGAAAGTAAAATATATTATATTACACTACTTTTACTTGCAATGCAAAAGTATTTGGATTGTTTTAGTCTCCAAATTATCATCAATTTGCCAAAAATGAAATTTTAATTTGAGAAAATTAATCTAAATTATCACCGTATTATCTATATTATTACTAAGAAATAAGGGATAATGTAAAAACTAAGATAAATGATCAAATGGATGTTCAGATCATCTTATCATCAATTCATACACTCCACCGAATGTGCCTATGAGGGGCTTAGGTGTATAATAATATAAAAAATAAATAAAAAGGAAAAAAATCATGCATTGCGAGTTTATATTTTATTTTTCTTCTCCATTCTCCTTATTTTTTTTAATTTAATTCTTCCTTTTATTTTTTGTATTTTACAAAATAATAATAAAATAATTATTTTATTGATATCAAAATTAGTATAAAATATTAAATTCATATTTTTTGAAAAATAAGAAAATTTCAGATGAAAATTAATATATATAACTGTTATTATATTTAATAGGAAGGCATGAAAATAATGGTGAATTAAAATGAGAATTTTGTAGTAATTTTATCAATTACATTGTAAAAGTTAGAATAGTTAATTATATCTTAATAAAATTTTAGTCTTACTACCTTGAAATGAATATTTTCTATAAGGAATGATTATTCCATATTATTAAGACGGGTCATTAATTAAAGTGAAATTAGAGTTTCCACTATTCTAATATAAGTCAAAATGTGTTGAATTTCCACTTCATTTATTTCTAACAAATAAGATACTAAAGTTTAAACATTTTCAACGATCAAGATGTACACTATATTTTAATGGAAAGTTTGGAGTGTGGGTAATTTGCAAATATAAAATAAAATAAATAGGCTTAGAGTGCATTAATACTTTAAATTAATTCATTTACATTAAAACACAATTAATGCATTTTTTGGGCAGAAAATTTTGGAGTGAATGCCCTTTTATTTAAAATTACTTAAATGCTCTTTTATATATTTTAATATTTTCTATTTAATTTTAATTTTATTATTAGATATTTAAAATAAATTTATGTATTAATAATACTTAATATATATTTATAAGATATAATTATATAATAAAAATATTATATATAAAATAAATAATAAATACATTCTATATATAATATAATTTATCATATTCATATGTATTTTTTATTTAATTTTATAATATTTATATTTAAATATTACTATACAATTAACATCAATTTATTTTCTGATAATAAAAATAACTTATTGTACAATTAGAATTTAATAAAAATATGATAAATATAATTTATCATAATTATAATATAATTATATATGTTATTTAATATTATATTTTATTATGAATATTATTTTATTTTACTTTATATAATTATTACTAATATATAATTAATTATGTATAAATATAATATAAATTTATAAATAATTAAATTAATACATTTGTTTTTTTAATTCTTCATTACATCCTATACCCTCCATCAAAATTATAACACCTCCTAACCAAAAAAAAATATTGGGCTTTGTAACCGGTTGACAAGGAAGATTCAGGCTCTCTTGTTTTTTGAGTGAGAAAGGAAACTGCCTACTTTTCTATTAGTTGGGTTAAAAAAATCTAATAAAAGTGAACATGACAAAGTGAGGTTTGCCCGGGATCATCTTCAACCATCTCCATTTCATTTGTGATTGTGCGCACAGCACAGGCGACGAAATTCCCAACGGCACGATCAGATTTGCCCGGCAAGTCTGCAATGATATTTGAGTGACGGCCACGGTACAACCAGTCAATACCAGAATTTAGATATGACAATTGACTTAAATTAGGCATAATTTGTAATGCCAATCTGGTTCATTTAATAATTCCAATCCCATTAGGATTTAATTTAAAAATTAAATTAAAAATCGAAATTAGATAAATCTGCAGTAAATGAATCAAATCTAACTAGTAATGTCAAACGACCACCAGGTCCGAGAACACGAGAATGATGGGTTCGAGTATGTCCGTCGGACCCGGATCCCTTATAGCATGCAGGTATGGGTCGAGATCTAAACTACAATGGGTGCAGATAAAATAGAGTGTATACAAAGGTGGTTGCAATAATAAATTTGCCGTTTTTTTACCCATTTTAAATAAAATAACTCGGAGTTCCGTTTTATTTAAAATGGACAAAAAAATATACGACGACGTTTCAGGGGTAGTACGGCTTTTTTTCTTCCTTCTATTTAAAACTCTTAACATTTGATAGGGTTTTCAAACCTGGATGAAGACGTCTGTCGCCGTCCTGAAGCCCCTCTCGCAACAATAGTCTCGAGCAGATCGTTTCTGTCATACAGAAAATTGTGCATCCGTTTACTTTCGTTCTTCCTTTGAACTTTAGAATAACAGTTTCGTAATTGAACTGAATCACCATAGTATAGAACAGCAGCACAGGTGAGGAACAAGGGAGACATACCGTGTCAAATTGGAGCCGCATATTTCAATTTTTTTTTACAAATAAATCTTCAATATATGTATTTCGTTCAAAATATTACAACAATCAAGAATGGGACAACATCAAGAAACGGGGAAAAGAATATCATTATGTAGAGGGTGTTGTTAATTAATGGATGAGAAAGAAAAAATGATCTACAAAATTCCATGAATTCCTTCTAGAGTGCCTCCTCCAGCAGGCCTTTTGACTCCTCCATCAGCTGGGCCTCAGTTTGAACATGATAACACAACTCTATCCGAGTCGCTGTCGAAGTCAGCCTACCCTTATCATCGATCTCAGATCCTAGTCCCTGAGCTCATTCAGCCCAACAGAGCCGAATTCCTCTTCAAGCTCTAGGGCGTGATGACCCCACGCATAAGCTCGAACTAAGGGAATCAGCTTTTGATGAGATGTAGAGTCAAGTTTTATGGGGACTCAGAGTTTCGAGTTTGTGTGAATTTAGATCGAGTCTGGACTGGCTCAAGTGTACCCGAATTTTGAATCCCCTGGAGTGGGACTCCATTGGACCAATCTTCGGTCCTCTGCGAATTAAGTTTTAAACAAACCAACCCCAATCCCCTCGCTCCCGTTTAAATATCTAAACTAACTGCTAAATTATCTAATTAAATTTTAGTTGTTTTTACTATCAACTTCACTTCTTTTAATTCACTCCATTTCTTATGTAATAATTAAATGTAATGATGTCCGAAGTTTTTTTTTTTGTGTAAAAAAATTAAATATATATTTTTAATAAGTCAAATTAAAATAATAATTAACAGAACATATAGGAAGATACAAAGAAAAAAAAGGTAGTATAAGACTAAAAACTAAATGATTAAAGATTATATTATAGATGGTCAATGTCAAACTATAATATATTTAAATTAGTTCAATATTTGTATATCTAAAATCGAATACATCCTAACTATCTTCTCCCTAATTCCTAATATTGGATACCAACTCGTGCAAATCCCTATAAGTGATCTTTAGAACAAGAAGTTTAAAGGGATTGGAAAGGAAATATCAAGATAAATGAATCACTCTACTTGTTAAAATATATTAGAAGGTTTAGAGTGATAGATAAATCGGCCCATTTAAATTAATAATTTATCTACACTTTGGATATTGAAAAAAATATTAATTTGATATTAAAATAATATAAAAAATAATAATATCACATTTCTTTATTTTTAAAGTTTTAGAAATCCTACTTTTTCAATATTTCATCTTCCAGAGTCTCAAATCTGGTAAGGTGCCAATTTTATTCTTATACATTTTTGGAGTATTTTTTCCGGTGGAGGGAATGTGATAGATTTGAAGGATAATTCAACCTTCCCAATTTATGATTTGTACGAGTACTGTGAAATGTTAATAAGAATATATTAATTATAATATAAATAATTTATTGAATACTTATATATATAACTGGCTTAAATTATATTATTAAAATTATTATCGTGTATACCATAATAAAGTTTTAGCACAAGGTAAAATATTATGTCATTATATATACTTTTGTTGCACATGACAAACTATAATCTATATATAATATGTAATAAAAATAAGTTATTATTACAATTAGAATATGAGCATTCATTTCACGAGAAAAATATTTAGTATATAAAAAAGATCTATTATTAATAATTTTATTATATATAATAAATTATATTATATATTATAAAATTACATAATTAGAAATTTTGTTGTAATATATAGATGAAAAATAGCACAACTAATTTTATTGATAAAAAATATAAGTCTACTTTATATATTTTGTTATATATAATAAAATTATGAAATCTATTATACCATCATATAAAATATATAGTAGAATGATATACAATTTGTCATTGCATAAAATTCATAATTCATATAATTTTTATCATATTTTTATATATCATATAAGATAATACATTATATTCAACCACTTTTATTTTTATTATAAACTTTCATATATGTAAAATTATTAGTTTTTTTTTGCTCAAACAAAATTATTAGTTCACTCTATATAATTTGTTATATATCTTAAATATTATATAATTATAGTCAAATAATCTTTTTTTTTCTAGTATCTCAGATTATATATATCAAATTAACAAAAAACGCTTTATCGTATCCATATGTTTTTAAAGGATAATTTGTAAATCCACATATAGCCTCTAGCTAAGATATCATAATCCAAGTCCCCTATCAAGATGCATCGTGAGCTTTATCATCCTGTTCCATATTATTGCACCAAGTATAGAAAAACCCTTAAAAACCATATTCATATGCTATAATTCATTAATTAGATCCTGAAAATTTCTCATACATCTATCCAATCTTTAAATTCCTAAAACTTTTATGTCCAAGTGAGATGGAATTCTATCTGATATCCATTTAAATGATTCACATTCACAATAAGTGTAAATGCAAATGATTATAGCTATTACCTATTTAAATGATGATTAGGTTAATATCCATTTATTAATAATATAGTGATTTATTAATATAAGGCTAGACAATAAATGAAAAAAATCTTATTATTGATTGAATAATGTAATAACGGATAATATTAAATTTATTATTAAAAATTAGAAAATTATTTTATTTTAATATTCTTATTTTATAAATATTATATCAAATTTAATAGATTAAAGAAATAGTATTTTATTAAGTTAAAAAAGTTAATATACATAAACTTTTTATAAATATTTATTTTGTAATTTAAAGTGGTTAAGTGATCTAATTATTTACTTATATGGAATAATTTGATACTATATACTTATTATTTATATATATTATTTACATTTTATATGATTAATAATTTTTATAGTCTACTTAATATTTTAATTTTTTTTATTAAACTTAAAAAAAAGATTCTTCATTTCTCCGAAGATGGTAAAAGAATTGGATGTGCCGATTGATCAAATTGTCCAAAGGAATGCTCATTTTATCTTGAAAAGAACCAACTTATGGTCAAGAGGCATTTCGTGCAAAAAAACAGTCAAGACTCATCAATCAAGAGGTTCTTTCACCTTTTCTCGTGTGGTGTCACTTGTCACACAGGGTTCCATAAAAGAAAGGAAAGGTAAAAGGGTTATGGGTAAAGTATGTCAATGTGCTTCATTGAAAGGGTAATAAGGGCCCTCCTATTAACAGAGAGAGGGAGTTTTCATTAGTCAAGTCTATAGCCGACAACTCTCCGTTTTAATAGCGTCTGCCTCTGCTATGCCCTCTCGTCTTCCCTGTCTTCACTGTTCAAACCCTAAACTGCCACTCACAGTCTGCTGCTCTCTCTCACCGACCGATGCCTACTTAGCTCACAGTCATGGAGCGGTACACGAAAAATAGACTCCCTAGGGTTTTCAGAGTTTTCATTGGGGATGGCTACTTTGCCAGCTCTCCTGCGCTGGATTTCCCTGCGGTTCGTCGTATTCATTGATGGTGTTGCTTAGTTGACTTAATAAATCATGCCATCGGATCCATTCGTAGCACCAGGAGATAAGTAGACTATTACTGGGCCAGATTTTCAGCCGTCCCTTTCTTTTAGGTATATAACAAATAGGAGCAGAAGTCATTTATTGGTGCCCCACTGATCTCAAATAATATATGTTGGCTTAAAATTAACTGATAATTAATAAAATAAAAAAAATCAGCAAAAATAATAGCGCAACAATCTTTTTAAAATATTTTTTATCAACAATATTTAAATATGATGCATATAAAGAGATTTATTTGTTAATATATATTTCTTACTCGAATATTAAATTAGTTAGGACTCGACCATTGTTTAAATAACATAGGATTTGACCAAAAAGAATGGCATAAGCATCAGTTCTATTATCATTGAAAAATGGGTTTAAATCATAAATAAATATTTTACTAATAATTTAAACTATATATACAATATTTATTAATAGTTCAAATAGCGGATAATTGTTTTATAAATAACTCATTTTATAAGTATTTTTTAATTTAATCATTACTAAATATTTATATATAATTTAAACTAAATAAAATTTGAGTTCACATAGAATTTTGTACCTTATTTATTATTTTAGCCCAAGAAATATTGGACAAAAGCTATTAATGCATCCAAAGTTCGTCCTTCTTCCTTGAATAACTCTTGGAAGAGCAACACAAGAGAGTATTATTGCGCCGTACTTCCACCTTCCTATGCCAGTTTTCTGAACCGAGTGATGTAGAGGTCCCAGAAGGAGACGAAGAGCAGAACGGGTTGTAATCCTTTCATGGAGGAAAAGAGAGCAAAAGCCAACGCACAGCGCTTCTATAGATTTTGTCAATCTTAGGATCTACATACATACCATGAAAGAGAAACTAAATGGCTTTCTTATAAATTAGCTGGTTTTTCATTATAATGTAAGCAACATAGAAAATGGGTAATCACCCCCCAAAATGAATTATAAAGAACTTTCAATTTTGTTATTAACATTAATTATTAATAAAAATACTATCAATATAATATTATTTTTATTTTTAACTCAAAGTTTAGTTATTAAATAAAAAGTTTAAAGTTCAAATTTTTTATTATATTTAACAGGGTAACAATTTAAGTTAATTTCGTTCATATGAATTTGATGAGGTGATCTTAAGGAATTTTTTTTATAATAAATATATTATACAACAATATTTCAAATAATTTATATATTTACTTCCCTTCCACTCCTTCAAGCCGTCCTCCATATTATCGGGAGTGGACAGCCCCTTCTATTTCCTTTGAATTTAAAGTTTTTATTTATTTATTATAATAATATTATAACATAAATTTTATGGATCCCAATATTGTTATATGATTTTTAATGGGATATCAATATAAATTTTACTATTTTATAGAATGTAATAACGGGTGACAGTAATCCGACCGTTACCTTAAGTACCGATACATTCAATTGTGAGGTAACACCTACACTTGTTGGCTGTGAATAGTATCAACGTCACTACTACACTTAAATACAACATACGAGAATTGATGGTTGTAATACGAGCACACTTGTAACTTTCACACTCTAGTTTATCAATCTAGTATCGTTCAAGCAATAGTATATTTAGGACGTGTTTTTATTGTGTATAGGGCTATGAGTAGCATGTATTTTATTTAGAGTTTGAGTTAGCCCATTGTTGTGTGAGCAAATGACGACAAGACTACCATTACCCCGAGTGCTAAGACACCTAGATGTGAGACAATATTTGAGAGGTGCTGATTGTTGTATGAGGACACTTGCGACTCTCACATTCCAGTTTATTATTCTGGTATTGCCCAAGCGACGTTACATTCCAAGTGTGTCATTGTATGTATAGGGTTGTAAGTAGCACATGTTTTTTGGGGCCTAAGTTAGCTCATTTTCCTAAGAGGGCGTGGCGGTAAAATTGCCATAATCCTGGGTGCCGAGACACCCAACTACAAGACAATATATCAGAAGTGTCGGTTGTGGTAAGAGTGCCCTTGTGACTCTTACACTCTAATTTCTCAGTATGTTCCCATATAGGAGAGAGTACATTCTGAGAATTTTATTGTGTGCTTAGGGTTGAGAGTAGCCCATATTTTGTTTGAGGCCAGGACTGTGAGGAGCACGGAGGTGCCGCCCAAGGGTAGGCCCTATTTGTGCACGGGATGAGAGTTACTAGTGTTTGCATATATGTGTGTGACTAATTGGATAAAAACTAAAACGGGAGACTGAGGATTACCTGACTGTAGTAGAGACTATGAGTCGTACGACCCCAAATTTAGGTCTCCAAGGGTAGAATAAACTATGGGACTCGTACGGTTTAGTACGAGTAATAAGTTAGAAATTATGCTAGGTGGTTTACGAGAAATATCTTGGTTGTATGCCATGTAGTGGCTCGATGTCAGTGTCCCATTCACTGATCCGTAAGCTCACCATTCCGCTAAAACTATTGCAGGTGAAAGCTAAGTTAGAAACGAAAGTTTGAGGATCTTCCCATATCATCATCGTTTAAGATAGTCATCTTCCATGTTACGAATGTTGTAATTTACTCAACTGCTATATTACTGAGTTGTTATTAAAATATTTTAGGGCACCATAATTTAAAGAAAAGTTCCAAATTTTCATTGAAAAATAGAGAAGTATTTTCTATTCCAAGTCTTAGTCCTATCGATTGTAATATCAAGTGGATTGGTGAGTTGCACGAGATTGCCTGTCAACCCGCCACTCCTCCCGGTAATATAAGAACAACTATCACCATAATCTTGGTAGTAGTTAGACGTAAATAAGAAATATTTCAATGTTGTTTTAAAGAAATATTTTCCCATAAAATTATATCGGAATAATATTAGAGCATAAAACGTACCAAGGGAAAATATCTTAAAAAATGTTCCTTTTCATAGTTTCCTGAAAGATTTAAGCGAGTGAGTAAGTTTGACAACTCAATAAGTATAAATCAAGGTAACTATGTAAGGTTAAGAGTAGATGGTTTATACATCGTTAGGTTCACATCATATTGTTTTGTGAGTTTGTATTAGACAAACAATTAAACACCATTTTTTCTCATAAAAAAAGATCAATCATTTGAAAAGAAAACACCCTTATAGTACAATTAGGAGCTAACCATTGACGAGTAGGGCTGGAACACGTGGCAAAGCCACGTCGGATGACCACAACCAACTAGTGGCTAATACATGGCAATGGTACAGTGCGTCAGGAGGGAAACCTGACAAATTTAAATTAGTCAATAAGAGGATGCCATGTGTCATGGTCAATGGATGATCAAATTTGGTCAGGGGCACATTGGAATGAGCGACAAATGGCTGGTCGCCATATGGCTAGTCAACAAGTCAACGGATGACTCGGACACTGAGTGGGAAGCTGCGTCAGCAAAACCAAAATTGACAAAGCTCAATCCGAGCCACCCTTAGGCCAACCATGACTAAACCAAGCCCTCTAGACCTTCCCTATACTATCATGGTTAGTCTCCTCCACCACCCTTCCCCGTTTTTACTATTCACAGCGCGTTTTCCCCAAATACTAAGTTAAGCAATTCACACTACTCAGACTACCAATTGAGGTGTGATTTAATTCGGGAAAGATCCCTAAGAAGAGATAAACCTATTGGAATCAAAAGCTTCTATCGTCGGACCCTCACTAGTGAGTAATCAAAGCTCTCTCTCTCTCTAAGATAAATTTTATTATTTAAAGCTTAAAATGATTCTAGGGACATATGGAAGATGATTAGAAGCATGTTAGGACTCAATTGGGAAGGATTAAGCATGAATTGATGATATTCAATTGAAGGACTAAATTGCAATTTTTGAAAGTTTGGAGACTTAATTATAATTTTCAAAAAAATTTCTGCAATTAGTGAGAAATATTGTATCCAATTGAAAATTTGAGAAATTAGGGATCCAAATGGAATATTTGACAATCTTAGAGACCTAATTGGAATTAAGGTTTATCTTAAGGGCCAAATCATAATTATTAGAAAGTTACTGGTCTTAAGTGTATTTACCTTATTACTGGGACTTAATTGCCCAATCTATTGTAAAAGCGAATTACTTACAAGTTTGTTCCTAGGATATTGAAGAGGAGTAAATTGATATTCCCTCCCCTTCCCGAGAAAGGTCTCAAAATACAGGTGAGTGAGATTTCTCACATCTGGACCGATTGGACCCATTATAAGCATACTTATGATCATGCTTTATTTTGAAATCAAACTTCCAAAAATATAATCCTCTTACAATACGAAACTGCTTAAACTTTTTGGGATTATATTTTTTGAAAAAAGCATGAAGTATGTTATTAGGACAACCCATTAATAGTGTATGGATACAACTCAAGTGATATGGTCTAGTCTAACCGTTGATGACGGATATGGGTGAGGCCCATAGTCAACAAGGGTGGGCAAGATCTAGTTCAATGAAAGTGGGTCCAAGGCCAAGGTTTTTGGAAAGTGAAGTGGGCCCAAGGCCATGTTTTGAAAATTCGTACAAGTGGGCCAAAGGCCAATGAAAATGAATCCAATCCCGTAAATAAGTTTGATTTAAGAGCTTGCCAAAATTTATCATAATATGATAATGCTTGCCGAAGCAACGTCGCAACCTGTTGGGATAGTAGCGCAAAAATAAAGGTTTTAAATAAAAAAATAATTGTATTTGATTGTAATCATGCGGAACCAAAAAGACGTCCGATACGGGGTTGTGTTGGTTCTAAGGGCTGCTGGACAACAAGGTTGGCACAAGTGTAGAAATGCTGTTCTAGTATGTCTTGAAGCACTGAAAGCTTCATGAACATTGAGATCGAGGGGATAGAAGACTAAGGTCTCATCCCAACATTTGGGAATTGAAGTATTGATAAGCTTGGTAGTTGGGCCAAGGTTCTCACACAAATGATGTGGTGGAGGTTGTGGCCTCTCACTAGGGTGGACGGTAAAGACGCTTCGGACCACTGGTGGAACAAATCGAGGTCGTAACCTCTAAGGGTCTGTTCTACGTTTGTTTGATCCCTTTATGGATAAAGGGTGTTTGTGTGTTTGTAGTTTGTGCGAAACCAACCATGGTAGGTTTATTCAATTAAATTCCTCCAACTAGAAACGTACCTACAAGCTTGATGAAAAGACCTTAGAGATTTATGAGAAACCTTTTTATGAAATATAAGACAATTAGTGGCTTGTTTATCACATTATTTTCAAGAAAGGAAAATTTTGCTTAAATGCATACTGAATCATGGAAAGAAAGTCATAATGTCTTGTAAACACTGCTCACTGAGTTATCAAACTCACCCGATCTCCCTACCTATTTCAGGTCTTATCTAAAATGGTGTAAAAAATGTTAGAGAACCAATTATCTAACCTCGTATGTAATTAATTATTTTAAAAATATTTATGTACTACAATATATATTCTGACATATTTTTGGAAAACTTATAATATTTAGTTTTCTTCTCGGTCTTGAGCCTTGCTTCTGCCAATACTATGAAAATGGAATTATTCCTATTATAGTATTGGGAGAAGTGGTGGGTTGTTCATAGGGTTCTGACTAAATTGGGTTAGGGTGAGACAACTTAAGTGGTATTTAGAGCAAAGGTTTTCAAATGTGATTTTTTTGAGAAAATAAATTAAGTTTAGATAACTTGGCATCTTGGGAAATATTTTTGAAAATGCCGGAAGTATTTGCTACATAAATATTTAAATAAAAAACTATTGTATAGGAGTATTAACAAAAGGAGAAGGACCATGTCTGTAGTAGATGAAACCATTCCACCTCCTATGAATCAACCAGACTTGGGGAGGGGAAATACATACCCAACTCCTACTCGATAAGAGATCGAAGATAACTTTTGGGAGGCTTATGTGAACTATGTGAGGGTGTTAAAGAAGCTACCAACCATTCCAACCCACCAAGAGTCTGGATGTAAACCTCGCCCTAGCTAAGGAAAATCGGGAAAAGAACCGGTAAAAAAAACTAAACTGGTTCACAAACCCGATCATTTGTGAAAGGGCAATTTGAGAATTTACAACTCCTGGGTGATCCAAAGGGTTCATAATACCATAGAAAAGAACCTTAGGATGAATTGGAAGAGAAAAACTAGACTGGTTTGGATGAACCGGATCCAACTGGATTGAACCGGTTTATGAACCGAGTCGGTTCATGAACTGGAACCGATAGAGAATGGGCAAATCAGTGAAATTCAACTCACTTGTGCTACAAAGAAATATATAAAACTTGGAAAGGAACTTAGAACAAAGTGGGAGAGAAAAACTAGACTGGTTCGGGTGAACCGGACCTGAATCGGATTAAACCGGTTTAAGAATTGAGTTGATTTATGAACCGAAATTGATAAAGAGATGGTAAACTGGGAATTTTATGGACCCTAAGTGACCCAAGGAGTTACAAAAGACATGGAAATGGACTTGTGAAGGAATTGGGGATGAAAACCAAACCAGTTCAAATGAACCGGATCCAAACCGGTTTGGACCAATTTGAACCACTATTGAACCAGATTCTAAATTTATTTTTCTAGGTGGCTTAAAAAAATTCAAATTTGAGATTTGAGACCACCATTGGATAGAAAATGAATTTAGAAATTTTTAGATTTGAAAAACTTGATCGAATGGGGGGTGAACTGACCGGTTTAAGCTTTGAACCCGATTCGGACCGGTCCAGTCCAGTTGGGAACAGTGTCATCTTCTTCCTCAGGATGATAGTATTGTTCACTCGCTGGAAAATTGAAGTAGCACCGATGAAGAAGAAACATTTCCATTTAGTACATTTCATGCTATCAATGTATGTCATAAAGGTGCCAAACGAATGGCCAACGGGTCCCCGAACTCCCTATATAAAGAGCCCCTCCCCATTCATCCTCTCCACACCTGAAAACTCCATTCTCTCTCAACTGCTCCATTTTTCGGTGAAGCTTGAACTAGAGCTCTGACATGGGCACTTTTTTGACCCAAACAAGGTGAGGTCAGGTTCATTAGAACCCAGGAGAAGTTAGCTACACACCTGTAGTCTCTGTTTGCTCTGAGGGTCGCTGGAGAAACGCCGGTGTGATGGAACAGTGAAGCAGCTTCGATGGACCGAAGCTACTCTATTTTGGCCGAGTTGAAATCAGCCATTTAGAGCCCTCCTCAGGCCAAACTAAGCTCTCCCAATACTTCCTCAGCCCTCACATGGCCAAATTAAGACCGAAAGGTAAGCCAATTCGGCTCTCCTTTACAATTTCCGATCGGTGTTAGAGAGAGTCGGCCGAATTTCAATGATGAAATTCTAATCCAATTCGGCATCAATTGATGCGATTCTTAATTCTAGGATGAACCTCAAGATGAGATCTATTTGCCCATATTGAAAGCTCGGACCGTCGTGCCATCACCGGTGAGTAATCGAAGCTTTCTCTCTCTATAGTCTATTTTCCGGCGAAGCTCCGTTTGAGCTCGTTCCAACGTTAAAACTCGCAATTCAAAGTCCTATGGAATTGTATGAACATGGAGAAACTCAATTTCAACTTCAATTTCAAGAATTTGAGGTGTTTGATCGGTCAATTTGATGAAATCAAATTTGGCTATGTTAAATAGTTGGAATTTAGGGAAAAATTGGGGATTTTCAAAAATTTGAGGGACCGAAATGTAATTTCCTAAAATTGAAGGTCAATTGGGCATGATAAAAATGTTAGAGGGCCAATTGAGGAATTTTAGAATTTTTGGAGTAAAATTTACCATTTTTGTAAAGGAAGGGCATAATGGTAATTTTGGAAAAGTTGGGGACCAAATTGGAAATTTGGGAAATTAAACCCCTTTTTGTGAAATGGAATAAATTGAGGTACTATGATAAATTTTAAAAGTTTTATGACTCAATTTGAGGAAAAATCGGCATATGGTACTTACAATTAAAGAGAAATAACTTTAGGTACCTAATTGCAAATAAATGAAAGTTTAATTTTCTCATTCATTTGAAATGAATGAAGGTTATTAGGCTGAAGGATAATGAACCGAGATGTTTATATCGTGTAGGAATACAAAGAACCAATCTAGTGGAATTCACTGCATTAACGGGTAAGTGGGTTTACTAACGTCATACCCGGTTGGGATGATGAGTACAACTTAAAGTTAAAAACCACTTACCGGTTATGAGTGGGATTTTATATCATACCCGGTTGGGGATGATAAGTACCTCAAAATGGAAACCCACTAACTAGTGGTATTTTAGATATCACAACTTAGATGAGTGATGTGAAAATCATGCGGAATAACTACTTACCGTTGTAAGTAGATCATACTCGGTTGGTATGATGAAACTTCCTCAAGGGAAGTTGAAAACCCATTCATCGGTTATGAGTGGTGATGTTCTTATACCCGTCAATATAATGGATAGTTGAAAATATAATTTTGTTGGAAGTGCTCTCCCCTGACTATGTGCCAATGCTTAAACTATTTAGGAAACCTTCTTAACACGAGCTTGAATAGCTCTTATAGGCCTGGGGCCACGGTTTTGGAAAAATGGGGGGCTATTATGCCCGGTTTTGAAAATCTCGAACAAGTGGGCCATAGACAATGGGCACGAGCAGGAGCTCGTAAACAAACATGAGATATGTGCCATAAAACTTTAATAAATGAATTGTTTGGCCTTGGTACCAAGATATGATCGGCATATTCAGTCAACTAACGGCAGTGCGACATGACAGGTCTCCGGACCAGTCAAGACAAACAACTGCGGGTTGAGTTGAGAGTCGGGGCCATTGGACTAGTGGCACCATAGATTATATGGCATAATGAGAAAATATTGATTGTGCATGCACTATGAGTACAAGACCATCAAGATGCCTAAGAGGGGTAATGATGTGTCCTAAGGGCACTGGACGACCTGGTGAGTATAAGGGCAGTTCGTCGTACCAGGTGAACGTGTGAAATTTAGAGTAGCACTAAGCGCATGAGACCGGGGTGGGGACGAGATGGGGTCTCTATCCTCATACAGACACGAAGAATGGATTTCGGGATTGAGGGTTGGATGTCGCGTACATCCACTCATTTTTAGGGTAGAAGTGGGCGTACTTCTATCTGGGTGGCCTGTAAAGTCGCTCCGATGCCACAAGTGGGTTCAATGGATGGGCTGGCCTGCGAATATGTGTTTAATGTTCATGATGAAGGATGTGTGTTGTGTGATGACACACCATGATTAAATAAGGAAATAGTGATAAAATCCGAGATTTCAAATGAAATGGTTTTGAAAGAAAGGAGTCTGAGTCACTCCAAAATTTATCTTTTTCCTAAAGTTAAAAATTTTAAAAAATTTATTCATTAAGGTGTTGTACTCACCCCCTTCCTTATATCCCTTTCAAGAAATTTTGGAAAGCCTACCCTTCAAGACCATCAACTAAGACACCTTTGAGATAGGTATGATAAAATTTAAGTTATTATGTAGTTTTGATTTATGTTATTCCAGGAAAAGGTGCAAGTTTAAAGAACGCTTTACTCTTTATAGTTTATAATAAGGGGAAACCCTTTAATAAACCAGGAGAGTGGCGGGTTGATCATGGGAATCCATCCAAATCAGGTCGGGGTGTGACACTAGATGTCATGCCCCGTGTCACGCCCTGACTCAGTTTGGTCAGATCCCTATGATCAACCCGCCAATCTTCCGGTTCACTAAGAGTTGCCCCATGTTTATAAACCGTGAAAAGTAAGGCATCCTTTAAACCTCCATGTTTCCTGTAATAACATAAATCAAAACTGCATAAAATTTTAAACTAATCATACTTGGCTTACAGGCGTATTAGCTGGTGGTCTTTAGGGTAGGCTTTCTAAGTTTACCTGAAAGGGATATAAGGGAGGGGGTGAGTACAATGACTCAGTGAATGGATTTTCAAAATTTGTTTTTTAGGAAAAATGTTTGATTCAGAGTGTATCATACTCCTTATTCTCTTTTAAAAACCTTTCATTTCAAATTTCAATTTTTATCACCATTTCTTATTAACCACGGTGTGTCATCACCCAACACACATCCTTCATTATGAAGGTAAAACACACAATCACATACCAACTCGTCCACAAAACTCACTTGTGGCGTCGAAGCGACTTTACCGGCCACCTAGATAGAAGTATGTCCACATCTACACTGATAATAAGTGGATGTTTGCGACATCTGACCCTCAATCTCGTAACAAATCTCCGTGTCCGTATCAGGGTAGAGACCTCATCCTAACCCCACCCTAGTCTAATGCATTGAACCTACGTCGAGATTTGCTAGACTTCTGGTACGACAATTTGCCCTTATATCCACCAGATCGTCCAAAGCCCTGGGATGCATCACTACCCGTCTTGGGCGTCTTGAAGGTCCCATAAACATAGTGCATGCACAATCAACATTTTTCACATGATGCCATATAATCTGTGGTTTCACGGGTCCAATGGCCCCGACCCTTAACTCGACCTGCAACTGTTTATCTTGACTAGTCCGGAGACTTGTTATGTTGCACTGTCGCTAGTTGACTAAGTATGTCAGTTCTGTTTTGGTACCATGGCCAAACAATTCATTTACTTAAGTTTTCATGGCATATAAATCATGATTTTTTATGAGCTTCTGCTCGTGCCAACTGACCTAGGGCCCACTGTTTGAGATTTTCAAAATTGGGCATATTAGCTCCCAAGTTCCAAAACCGAGGCCTCTGGCCCAACAGAGCTATTCGAGCTCCTGTCAAAATGGTCTCCCAAAATATTTAAGTACTGGCACATAGTCACGGGAGAGCACTTCCGACAAAATTTTATTTTCAACTGTCCATCATACCAATCGAGTGTGAGGACATCTCCGATCATAACCAACTCGGTATGATCTACTTACAACTGGTAAGTAGTTTTTCCATGTGATTTTCACATCAGTCCTCTCAGGTGTGATGTTTAAAATACCACTTAGTAGTGGGTTTTCATTTTTGAGGTACTTATCATCCCAACCGAGTATGATATACAAATCCTACTCACTTATTAATGTAGTAAAATTCCTCTTAGCCAGCTTGTTGTCCTTACTCGAACTCGTCTTAGATGGCGTTCTTAGTACTTCGTGTTCCTACACTATATGAATGATCCTGTTCATTATTCTTTGGCCTAATAGCCCTCATTCATCCCAAATAATTGAGAAAACCAAACTTTTCCTTTATTTGCAATTAGGTCCCTAAAGTTATTTTTCTTTAACTTTAAGTCACTAATGCCGATTTTTCCTCAAATTGAGTCTCAAAACTTTTAAAATTTATCTTAGGAACTCAATTTATTCAAATTCACAAAAGGGATTTAATTTCCCAAATTTCCAATTTGGTCCCCAACATTTCCAAAATTACCATTTGCCCCTACTTTACAAAAATGGTGAGTTTTGCTATAAAAATTCCAAAAAATTGCCTAATTGGTCCTCCAACATATTTATCATGCCCAATGGGTCCCTAATTTTATGAAATTGCACTTTAGTCCCTCAAATTTTCAAAATTCTCAAATTTCCCCCAGTTTTAACCTTCTAACTCAACCAAATTTGATTTTATCAAATTGACCGGTCAAATGAGTTTAATTGTTGAAATTAAAGTTAGATTGGAGTTTCTACACCTTCATATGATTGAATTGCACTTTGAATCACATGATTTGGTGCCAAAATGAGCTCAAACAGAGCTTTGTTGGAAAATTGGACTTAGAGAGATAATGCTTCGAAAGCTTTTCGTCAGGGGCAAGACGGTTCGAGCTTTCGATCTGGGCAAATAGCTCGTCTTAAGGTTCCTACTAGAATCAAGAATTGAATCAATTGATGTCGAATTGAGTGGGAATTTCATCTTCGAAGTTCTATCAGTTCTCTCTCTAGCGCTAGTAAAAAATTATAGAGGGGAGTCGAATTGGCTTACCTGTTAGCTCTAATTCAGCTGTAGAAGGGTTGTGGAAGTGTTGGGAGGGCTTAGTTTGGCTTGAGAAGAGCTTGGATTGGCCAATTTTAGCTCGGCCAAAATAGGGCAGCTTCGGTCCGCCGAAGCTGCTTCATTGTTCGAACACGCCGGCATTCCTCCAATGACCCTCGAAGAAAATGGAGACTACATGCATGTAGCTAACTTCTCCCTAGTTCTAAAGAACCCAACCACACCTTCTTTGGCTAAAAAAAGACCCTATTTCAGAGCTCTAGTTCGAGCTTCGTCAAAAATTGGAGCTGCTAAGAGAGAATGTAGTTTTCAGTTATAAAGTTGATGAATGAGGAGGGGCTCTTTATATAGGAAGCTCAGGGACTTCTTTGCCGGCTGATTGGCACCTTAATGGTGGTCATTCATTGCCTAAATCTCCCTGGCCGATGACTTTTTAGCTTCGCTGGTGCTGCACGATTTTCCGGCGAGTGAACAGTGCTGTCATTTAAAGGAAGAAGACGACACTGCTCCGAACTAGACCAAGTACAAAGATTAAACTGATTGGTTCACCCCCGGTTTGACCGAATTTTTTAAATATAAAAATTACTAAATTCATCAAAATTCATTTTCTATCTAATGATTACCTCAAATCTCAAATTTGAATTTTCTAAGCTACCTAGGAAAATGAATTGAGCATTTGGTTTAATGGTGTTTCAAACCGGTCCAAACCAGTTCAATTTAGTTCGGATTCGGTTCACTTGAACCGGTTTGGTTTTTATCTCCAACTCATCTTATAGTCCTTTTTTCATGGCTTTTGTGACTCCTTATGTCACTCAGGATCCATAAATTTCCCGGTATATATGAGGACAAAGAACTCATCCCATCCCCACCCCAGTGTCATGCGCTTGGTGCTACTCCAAATTTCGCACAGACACCTGGAACGACGATCTGCCCTTATACTCACCGGGTCGTCTAGGGCCCTTAGTACACATCACTACCCTCATGGGCATCCTGCATGCACAAGTAATGTTTTCTTAAATTTGCCATGTAATATGTGGTGCCATTTGTCCCAATGGTCCCGACCTTCAAGTTAACATGTAGCTGTTTGTCTCGACTGGTTGAGAGACCCGTCATGTCTCACTGCTACTAGTTGACTGAGTATGTCAGACTTGCCTTGGTTCCATGAGCAAACGATTCACTTATTAAGTTTTAATGGCTCATATATATGTATATACATATCATGCTCTTTTACGAGCTCTGGCTCGTGTCCATTGGCCTATGGCCCACTATTCGAGTTTTTCAAAAATTGGGCATTTTAGCCCTCAAGTTCCAAAACCTAGGCCCCCGACCTATAAGAGCCATTTGAGCTCCCGTCAAGAAGGTCTCCCAAATAGTTTAAGCATTGGCACATAGTCAAGGGAGAAGACTTTTGACAAAAATAGGTTTTTTTTGTCCATTATACTGACCGGTATCAGGATATCTCCGTTCATAACCGATGAATGGGTTTTCAACTTCCTTCGAGGAAGTCTCATCATACTAATTGGGTATGATTTACTTACAACCCATAAGTAGTTTTTCCACATAACTTTTACATCACTTTCTCTAAGTAGTGATGATTAAAAATACCACTAAGCAATGAGTTTTTATACCAAGGTACTTATCATCCCCAACTACTTCGGTCGAATTGGCCGATTTCAACTCGGCCGAAATAGGGTAGCTTCGGTCCGCCGGAGCTGCTTCACTGTTTGATCACGTCGGCGCTTCTTCGGCGACTCTCGGGACGAATGAATTCCACCACTGTGTAGCTTACTTCTCCCCGGTTCTAATGAACCCGACCTCACCTTCTTTGGCTTAGAATTGACCCTATATCAAAGCTCTGGTTCGAGATTCAATGTAAAACTATGCAACTGAGAGAGAGTGAGCTTTTCAGGTGTGGAGAGGATGAATGGAGAGGGGATCTTTATATAGGGAGCTCGGGGACCTGTTGGCTGTCCGTTTGGTACCATTATAACAGGAATTGATGACCTGAAATGTACCAAATGGAGGTGTTTCTTCTTCGTCAGCGTTTCTTCAGTTTACTATCTCTTTATCAATTCTGGTTCATAATCCAGCTTGATCCTTAAACCGGCTCAATCCAGTTCGGGTTTGATTCACCCAAATCGATCTGGTTTTTCTCTTCCACTTTGTTCTAAGGTTGCTTCCCAAGGTTTATAAATTTCTTTGGGGCACAAGGGAGTTGAATTTCTCTGATTTTCCCATTCTCTATCGGTTTCGGTTCATGAAACGGTTCAATCCAGTTGGATTCGGTTCATCTAAATCGGTCTAGTATTTCTCTTCCAATTCATCCTAAGGTTCTTTTCCATGGTCTTATGAACTCTTTGGATCACCTGAGAGTTGTAAATTCCCAAATTACCCATTCACAAATGATCGGGTTTGTGAACTAGTTTTGTATCCTCACTTGGTTTGACCGATTCTTTTCCTGGTTTTCCTCAGCTCAAAAGGGCGGGTTTTACAACTCTCCCATCTTTTTAGGAGTTTTGTCCCCAAAACTTAATTAGTAACTTTGTATCAGGAGTCATTTCCTTTGTTACCCCTTTGGTGTCTGCTTAATCTGCAAACTCTTCTCTCGTTCTTTCAATTAGCCCTTTTTACAAGCTTCACTTAAGGAATTCCTTTTTCCTTTGTATTATTTACTCCTTCCATGGAGTTTGTTATAACTAGACATACCTTACTTCAGGTGATGTTCTTAGATTTTTATCTCTTTCTTTGCTTTAGAGCAACATACTTCCCCTTGAGGTTCTGTACTCAAAATTGGGAATTCCAAGATACCTAACCATTCTTGTGTCTAGTTATCCCCTTGGTCATTGAAACCTTTAGCTCAATGTTGTTTTGAGCGTTAAGTACTTACTTCCATGGTTTTCTTAATTATCACTTTTTGTGCTATTTTAATCCTCGCTCCATTCGTTGTCTATTATAACTTTGGTCCAAATTGTTATATTTGACCTCATCATGCTTATTAGCTGACTCTTCCTTACTTTGAGTCATATTCTCCTCGAGTTGTTGGGCTTACATGCCCTTGCAACATGGCATTTTCTAGGATCTCTCTCTGTCTATTTGATTTCTAGAACATCTCCTGGAGTGTCTCTCTTAGCTTTTAGACCTTTCAGGGATCATATAACTTCATTCCTCTTTTCTTTTGATTGCATTTCTCAACTATTCTTTTTACCATTATCATCTCCTCCATCATGCCTTTGAAGTTATGTGTCACATAACCGCGTGGATTCCTCTTACCTACACATCTTTCCCCAACTTCTTTATTAGGTCCTTTCGGTTTTCATTGATTGGGTTTTCCAATACTATACTGAAATAGCTTTTTCATATCCATATTAGAAGAGAGACCTCATCCTGTCCCCACCCTAGTCTCATGCGCTTGGTGCTACTCCAAATTTCGCACAGACACTTGGAACGACGATCTGCTCTTATACTCACCGGGTCATCCAAGGCCCTTAGGACACATCACTACCCCTCATGGGTGTCTTGATGATCTCATACACATGGTGCATGCACATGCAAAGTTTTCTTAAGTTTGCCATGTAATATGTGGTGCCACTTGTCCCAATGGTCGTAACCTTCAAGTCAACATGTAGCTATTTGTCTCGACTATTCCGGAGACCCATCATGTTGCACTGCTACTAATTGACTGATTATGTTGGACTTGCTTTGGTACCATGACCAAACAATTCACTTATTAAGTTTTAATGGCATATATATATATATATATATATATATATCATGTTCTTTTACGAGCTCTTGCTTGGGTCCACTGGCCTATGGCCCACTGTTCGAGTTTTTCAAAAACTGGGCATTTTGTCATCAAGTTCCAAAACCGAGGCCCTCGACCTATAAGAGCTATTCGAGCTCCCATAAAAAAGGTCTCCCAAATAGTTTAAGTATTGGCACACAGTTAGAGGAGAAGCCTTCCAACAAAAATAGTTTTTTGTCCATTATACCGATTGATATAAGGACATCTCCGTTCATAACTGATGAACGGGTTTTCAACTTCCTTCGAGAAAGTCTTATCATACCAACCGAGTATGATCTACTTACAACCCGTAAGTAGTTTTTCCGCATAACTTTCACATCACTTTCTCTAGGTAGTGATGATTAAAAATAGCACTAAGCAGTGGGTTTTTATACCGATGTACTTATCATCCCCAACCGGGTATGATACATAATCCCACTCACCCGATAGTACAGTGAAATTCTACTTAGTCGGGTTCCATCCTTAGCAAGTTGGACCTTGATTGGCGTTCCTGGTATCTCGTTCTCCTACATGAAATGAACGTAATTGTTCATTATTCTTTGGCCTAATAGCCCTCATTTGTTCCAAATGAATGAGAACAACAAACTTTACATATATTTGCAATTAGGTCCCTAAAGTTATTTTTCTTCAACCTTAAGTCCCTATTACTGGGTTTTTCCTAAATTTGAGTCCTAAAACTTTTACAATTTTATCTTAGGACCTCAAATTATTTAGTTTCACACAAAGGGGTTCAATTTTCCCAAAATTACCATTTTGCCCCTTCTTTAGAAAAATGGTAAATTTTGCCCCCAAAATTCTAAAATTTCTCAATTGGTCCTATAATATTCTTATCATGACCAATTAACCCTCAATTTTAGAAAATTACATTTTGGTCCTTCAAAATTTTGAAAATCCCCAAATATCCCCAAAATTTCCCCCAATTTCAACTTTTCAACACTGCTGAATTTGATTTCATCAAATTTACTGATCAAACACCTCTAATTGTTGAAATTGGAGTTGAAATTGAGTTGCTATATGTTCACACAATTCTAAGGAACTTTGAATTGCAGGTTTTAACACCGGAACGAGCTCAAATGGAGCTTCGTCGGAAAATAGACTATAGAGAGAGAAAGCTTTGATTTTTCACTGCTGAGGGCGTGACGGTTAGAGCTTTTTATCTAGGCAGGTAGCTCTACTCCAAAGGTTTTTCCTAGGATTAAGAATGACATCAATTGATGTCAAATTGGACTAGAATTTCTTCATTGAAATTCGACCGACTCTCTCTCTAACAACGATCCTAATTCGGCCATGGAAGGATTGAGGAGGTGTCGAGAGAGCTTGGTTGGCCTGAGAAGGGCTCAAATTGGCCGATTTCAACTCAGCCGAAATAGGGCAGCTTTGGTCCGTTGGAGCCGCTTCACTCTTTGATCACGCTGGTGCTTCTCCGACGACTCTCGAGATGAATGGATACTACCACCGTGTAACTGATTTCTCCCCAATTCTAATGAACCTGACCTCACCTTCTTTGGCTCAAAATTTACCCTATATTGGAGCTCTGGTCTGAGCTTCGCCGAAAAACTAAGGAACTGAGCGAGAGTGAGCTTTTCAGTTGTGGAGAGGACGAATGGAGAGGGGCTATTTATATAGGGAGCTTGGGGACCTATTGGCCATCCATTTGGCACCGTTATAACAGGAATTGATGACCTAAGACATACTAAATGGAGGCGTTTCCTCTTCGCTGGCGTTTTTTCAGTTTTTCGGCGAGTGAACAGTGCTGTCATTCTGAGAAAGTAGATGACACTATTCCGAACTGGATTCAAAGCTTAAACTGGCCGGTTCACCCCTCATTTGACACAGTTTTTCAAATCTAAAAGTTTCTAAATTTATCTAAATTCATTCCCTATCCAATGGTGGCCTCAAATCTCCAGTTTGAATTATTTAAGCCAAGTAGAATCATGAATTTAGGATTCGGTTCATCAGTAGTTCAAACTAGTGCGAACCAGTTCAGATCCGGTTCACCTGAACCGGTTTGGTTTTCATCCCCAATTCCTTCACAAGTCTATTTCCATGTATTTTGTGACTCCTTGGGTCACTTAGGGTCCATAAGATTCCCAATTTACCATCTCTTTATTGATTCTAGTTCATGAACTAGCTTGGTCCTTAAACCGATTCGATATAGTTCGGGTCCGATTCACCCAAACTTATCTGGTTTTTCTCTCCCACTTTGTTCTAAGGTTCCTTTCTAATGTTTATATATTTCTTTGGAGCATAAGTGAGTTGAATTTCTCTGATTTTCCCATTCTTTATTGGTTCTGGTTCGTGAACCGACTCGGTTCATAAACCGGTTCAATCCAGTTGGATTAAGTTCATCTAAACCGGTCTGGTATTTCTCTTCCAATTCATCCTAAGGTTCTTTTCCAAGGTATTATGAACGCTTTGGATCACCCGAGAGTTGTAAATTCCCAAATTGCCCGTTCACAAATGATCTGGTTTGTGAACGGGTTTTGTATCCTCACTTGGTTTGACTGGTTCTTTTCCCGGTTTTTCTCAACTCAAAAGGGCGGGTTTTACAATGTGGGATTTTAACATCACACCTAGTTGGAGTAATGCGGAAACTACACGGAAATACTACTTATCTGTTGTAAGTAGGTTACACCCGGTTGGTATGATTAACTTCCCAGAAGGAAGTGGAAAACACGTTTACCAGTTGTAAGCGGAGATGTCATCACACTCGGTTTGTCACGCGCCGACCTGATTTGGTCGGATCCTCGTGATCAACCCGCCACTCTCCCGGTTTATTAAAGAATTTCCCCTTATTGTAATCTGTAAAGAGTAACGCGTCCTTTAACTTGGACCTTTTCCTAGAATAGTATAATGAAAACTACATGAAATTTAAAACTTTACATACCTGTGTTATAGGCATCTTAGTTGACGGTCTTTAAGGGGAGGCTTTTCGGGATTTCCTAAAAGGGATATAATTGAGGGGGTGAGTACGACTACTCAGTGAATGGGTTTTTAAAAGGTTTTGACTTTTAAGAAAAATATTTATAGGGAGTGTGCCATACTCCTTTGTTTTAAAAAATCCCTTCATTTAAAAATTCAGGTTTTTCCACCATTTCTTATTTACCACGGTGTGTTATCACCCAACACACATCCTTCATCATGAAGGTTACACACATTCGCAAGTCAGTATCACTACTGAACCTGCTAATGGCTTCGAAGCAACTTTTCCTACCACCCGAATAGAAGTATGACCACTTCTACCCTGGGAATAAGTGGATGTACGCAACATCCGACCCACAATCCTGAAATCACTTCTTCGAGTCCGTATGAGGACAGAGACCTCATCCCATCCCCACCCCGGTCTCATGTGCTTGGTGCTACTCTAAATTTCGCACAAACACCTAGAACGACGATCTGCCCTTACACTCTCCAGGTTGTCCAGGGCCCTTAGGATACATCACTACCCCTCATGGGCATCTTGAAGATCCCGTACTCATAGTGCATGCACAAATAATGTTTTCTTATTAAGCCATGTAATATGTGGTGCCACTAGTCCAACGGCCCCGACTCTGAACTCAACTTGCAGTTGTTTGTATTGACTCGTCCATCGACCTGTCATGTCGCACTGTTGCTAGTTGACTGAGCATGTCAGTCCTATCTTGGTACCATGGCCAAACAATTCATTTATTAAGTTTTATGGCACATATATCATGTTCTTTTATAAGCTCCTGCTCGTGCCAACTGGCCTTGGGCCCACTATACGAGATTTTCAAAAATCTGGGCATTCTAGCTCTCAAGTTCTAAAATCGAGGCCCTCGGCCTATAAGAGCTATTCGAGCTCCCGTCAAAAAGGTCTCCCAAATAGTTTAAGCATTGGCACACAGTCAGGGGAGAACACTTATGACAAAATAGGTTTTTACTGTTCATTATACCGATCGGTATATGGACATCTCCGTTCATAACCAATGAACGGGTTTTCAACTTCCTTCGAGGAATTCTCATCATACCAACCCGGTATGATGTACTTACAACCGCTTAGTAGTTTTTTTCACATAATGTTTACATCACTTTCTTTAAGTGGTGTTGATTAAAATACCACTAAATAGTGAGTTTTTATACCGAGGTACTTAACATTCCCTAGCGGGTATGATATAAAATTTCCACTCACAACTGGTAAGTAATTTTTAAATTATAAGGTGTGCTCATCATCCCAACTGTGTATGTTGTTAGTAAACCCACTCACAACTGGTAAGTAGTTTTTAAATTATAAGGTGTGCTCATCATCCCAACCAGGTATGATGTTAGTAAACCCACTCACCCGTTAATGCCGTGAATTCCACTAGACCGGTTCTTGGTATTCACACGAGCTTTTCCTTGCTGGTGTTCCTGGTACTTCGTGTTCCTATACGATATGAACATCTTGGTTCATTATCCTTCGGCCTAATCGCCTTCATTCATTCCAAATGAATGAGAAAGTAAAACTTTCATTTATTTGCAATTAGGTCCCTAAAGTTATTTCTCTTTAACTTTAAGTCCCAAATGCCAGTTTTTCCTCAAATTGTTTCCCAAAACTTCTAAAATTTATCATATGACCTCAATTTATTCCATTTCACAAAAAGGGGTTTAATTTCCCAAATTTCCAATTTGGTCCTCCAACTTTTCCAAAATTATTATTTACCCTCAACTTTTCCAAAATTTCCATGTAGGGCTTGAAATGGCTGATTTTAGCTTGGCTAAAATAGGGCAGCTTCGGTCTGTTGGAGGTACTTCACTATTCCATCACGTCGACGCTTCTTCAACAATTCTTGGATTAACTAGAGTTTGCTATCAGATAGTTGTCTTCTCTCCGGTTCTAAAGAGCCTGACCTTTGTTCAAGTCGAAGCTCTAGTTCAAGCTTTACCGGGAAATGGAGCAATAGAGAGAGAGAGAGAGAGAGAGAGAGAAGTATTTAGGTATGAGGAGAATGAAATGGGGATGGCCTCTTTATATAGGCGTAAAACCTGTGTATTAAATAAGCGATATTTATTACTAGTATCAATATTGCAATAAATTATTGGTATTAATTCTAATAATTTAATTTTGGTATTAATTCTAATAATTTAATTTAGGTATTAAATTATTTGTATTAATTCCAATAATTTAATTTAGGTATTAAATTATTGGTATTAATTATAATAATTAAATATATATTAATTTATGGTTATTTATGATAAGGCGTACATAAAAATTTTTGACCAAAATTTCGGGTTACAAAAAAAAAATTTAATACTTTCCAGGAGGTCACCCATCCGCACATTACTATTGGGCAAGCCCACTTAACTTCAAAGTTCTTATGGAATCTTGTTCACCTAAACCAATTTGGTTTTTGTCTCCTAAATTTTCTTAAATTTCTTTTCCAAGGTTTAATGAACCCTTTAGATCACCCGGAAGTTGTAAATTTCCATATTGCAAGTTCTCAAATGTAAATGGGCTCAGTTTTCTTACTCGATTTGACCGGTTCTTTTCCCGATTTTCCTTAACTCAAAAGTGCGGGGTTTACACGGTTGATGTGATCGACAAGTGAAAAGATATTTTTTTAGAAGTGTTCTCCCATGATTGTGTGCCACTACTTAAAAATTTTGGGAGACCTTGATGGGAGCTCAAATAACTCAGTTATGCTAGAGGCCTCGGTTTTGGAACTTGGGCGCTAGAATGCCCAATTTTGAAAATCTCATATAGTGGGCCTAAGGCTAGTTGGAACGAGGAGGAGCTTGTGAACAAATGTGATGTTAATCCATGAAAATTTTAATGAATGATGTGATTTGGCCATGTTTCTAAGATAGGACCGACATACTCAATGGACTGGCGGCAATGTGACAAGACCTTGTCGACGGACTGGTTTAGACAAATAGTTGCTGGTCGAGTTGAGGGTCGGGACCGTTGGACCAGTGGCACCAAAGATTAATGGCTTATAAGGAAAACTTTGTTTGTGCATGCACTGTGGTTCAGGACCATCATGATGCCCAAGAGGGGTAGTGATACGTCCTAGTGGCTACTGGACAACATGATGGATATAAGGTAGTTTGTCGTGCTAGCAGTCACGGAAGCTCGATGTAGCTTCATGCGCATGAGACCGGGGTGGGGTAGGGATGAGATCTCTATCCTCATACGGACAAGAAGTTTCTTTTTAGGTTTGAGGGTTGGATTTCCCGAACATCCACTCATTCCTAGGGTAGAAGTGGAGAGGTTTCTATCTAGGTGGCTTGTAAAGTCGCTCCGATGCCACAAGTGGGTGCAGTGGATGCGCTACCCTGTGAATGTGTGATCCCTTCATGATGAAGGGCGTGTGTCGATTGTTAAACACACCAATTGTGGAAAACGAGAAATTTTGGTTTTGAAAATTGAGATTCTGAGGATAATATAATCTTATTGGAAATAAATTTATTTTATCGAAACTTTATTTTTAAATACCCATTCACTAAGTTGTAGAAACTCACCCACCTTTTTTTATCCCTTTTCAGAAATAGTAAAATGACTAGGGATAACATTAGGATTTACCCTCCGTTAGGTATGCTTAATTTTCTATTAAGCTTGCATTATTATTGATATATGTTATTATAGGGAACAAGGTTGAGATTTTGCCTGGCTCCTCTTGTTTAAAAGATGGGGGAAACCCCTCTTGGACCAAGGGAGCGATGGGCTGCTCACGGGTATCTGACCAAACCGGGTCGAGGCATGACAACTTGAGTGGTATCAGTGCTAAGTTCCCTTGAAATATTATCAATACTATGCCTTAACATTAATAAAGCTTTAACTACCGTGTAGGAAGGAGAATGCATAGAAAGTTTGACGTGATATCCAATCCTCCACACATGACCCTAAAAATGACACCTACCCCAAGGGTGGAAGCTGTTCCACGATTCTTAAAGGGTGAGAAGAGAGTGCCCAAAGATATGGTGGAAGATTATCAAAAACTTTTGGGAGCCTCACTGGAACAAGAAGGCATTACATACCCTCCTCCAAGGCAAGAGGAACCTGTTCCTTCTCCCAAAACTCCAACCCCTCCTCTAGCTCTACAACAACCGGAGAGGAATCCTACTAAGAAGGAGGCTTGGGACAACTATTGGGATGCGTATGCCACCTTCATGAAAGTCCACCAAGTACCCCCACCTATTCAATTCAGCTTCAATCCCTCTCAATGGATGAAGTGCACATATAAGTGTGAGGCTGAGGTATTGAGGTGGTACAAACTGGAGGCCATACATGAAGTTCATCCCATAAGGGAATACAAATGGACCCCATCTAGTTCCTGAGAGCCATCTGATCATGAATCCCACAACCGTTCCAAGGCTAACTCTCAGCCTATGTCCCCAAGGGACTAGGAGGTAGAAAATCTCCATAATAAGCCAAATATGGAAAGAAAGTATTTCTTGAATAAATGAAAGTCTAAAATTTCTTGATAAAATTTTAGGTCTCCTTAATGAATTCAAGCAATAAAAGTATGCTAATAAGGATCATAGTAGAAATCACCTAAAGAAGGAAAAACAAAAAGGGCCATTTCTAGTTAACTCAAACCTTGAAAGTAAAATTTACCATCCAAAGAAAGGGAAAAACAAAACATAAAGGAGAGACTATTATAGCTAAACCAAGGGAGACAAATCCTAACTAAAGAAAGGAAGAGGAAGTTTGGAACAAGGGCAGTGAGCGTTAAAGAGTATGGGACTAGTGAAAGTCTAAAGAGTTAAGGAAAGACTCTATATATAAAAGTAAGGAAATAGGAGGGATTAGACTATCCCAAGGAAAACCAAATGAATGAAAGTTGACCAAGAAGAAAGTAAGATTGAAATGGTCGCACTGAAGAGGTTAAGTTGAATGAGATAAGACAAGGAGAAAGGAGAAAGGAGAAAGGAGAAAGGAGAAAGGAGAAAGGAGAAAGGAGAAAGGAGAAATGAGAAAGGAAACAAGTGCGATAGGAAGAAAACCCTAGGAATAATACCTACTTGGAAAGAGTTAGGATACAAGTTCTTAGGAACTCCATGAAAATAAAGGGACTTGTTGAAAGCAAGGATATGGAACAAAAATGGAGAAATCCAGAGTGAATAACCATACAAAGGTCAGTAAGTATAAGAAAGGCATAAAAGAAGAACTTTCAAGGAGCAGTAGGGAGAATGAACGTGAAAAATCGAAGAACGGAAGTCCCTAGAAGAAGGATAAGGATAAGAAGTGGAACTAGGGAAGTAGAAAGTCCCAAGCTCAGGTAACCAACAAACGAACCGTCATAAAAAACTAAAGCCAAAATAAGGACCTTATTAAAAAGACATAGGTGACTAAGGATATACCTGGATGGCCAAGTGTGATCTACTTGCAATAGAGTAGGGAAACCAAATAGGGATTTTAGATAGATCCAATTGAGGGTAATTACTCATAATAACCAGATCATCCGGGAGAATAGACGAAGCTCTAGGATGGACTAGAAAGTAGTGAGGACTACACCCTAAAAAGGAAAGAGATGGGTATTAAGGATTATACTACTCAAAAGATGATGGTCTCATGATTATATGACAAGGAGATTGATAAGATCGAGGTAATTAATGAACTGACCCTCGAGAGGATTATAAATTTAAATTCCAATAAAGAAGGGAGAGATAGTAAGGTTAAACATTTGGGAATTTAAGATGAAGGTAAAATATTTAAAGAGATCAACTACCAAGACCAGGATTGAAGACTAGACTTAAGTCAGGAGAAGATTAAGTAAGCCTCTCACATGATGACCGTGAGATCTAAAAATAAGGAAGACATAAATTCCATCTAAAAGAAAAGGGAGGATATAGGAAAGAAAGGATAATGAAGACATAGTACATATAAGTTCTCAAGATTAGAATAAGCATGAAAGGATGGCATCAAGGAATACATTTTTAAGTTAATATTCTAAATAGCAACATGGGAAGAGAACCCAAGAGAAAAAGAACATAAACTGCCTAGGAAGGAAACCTAGGAAAGACAAAAGTGTCCTTATAAACCCCGCCCTTTTGAGTTAAGAAAAATCGGGAAAAGAACTGGTGAAACCGAGTAAGAAAACCAAAGCGGTTCACAAACCCATTATTGGGCAATGGGAAATTAGAGAAATTTAAACTCCCTTGTGACCCAAAGAGATTTATAAACCTTGGGAAGGAACCTAAGAACAAAGTGGAAGAGAAAAACCAGACCGGTTCTGGTGAACCGGAGCCAAGCCAAATTAAACCGGTTTAAGAACCGAGTCAGTTTATTAACCGGAACCGATGGAGAGATAGTAATCTAGGAATTTTATGGACCCTAACTGATCTAAGGGGTCATAAAAGTCATGAAAAAGAACTTTATGGTAAATTGGAGATGAAAACCAAACCGGTTCAGGTGAATCGGATCCGAATCAGATTGATCCTGTTTGGACCGGTTTGAACCACTATTGAACCAGGTGCTAAATTCATTTTTTCTAGGTGGCTTAAATAATTCAAATTTGAGATTTGAGCCCACCATTGGATAGCAAATGAATATAGAAATTTTTAGATTTGAAAAAGTTGGTAGAATGGGGGGTGAACTTGCCGGCTTAAGCTTCGAACCTAGTTCGGACCAGCCCGGTCCGGATCAGATTAGTGTCGTCTTCTTCCTTCAGATGACAACATTATTCACTCGCTGAAAAATTGAAGCAGCACCGATGAAGAAGAAACTTATCCATTTAATACGTTTCCCACCATCAATGCCTGACATAAAGATGCCAAATGGACGATCGACGAGTCCCCGAGCTACCTCTATAAAGAGCCCCTCTCCATTCATCCTCTCTATAGTGGAAAAGTTCACTCTCTCTCAGTTGCTTAGTTTTTCAGCGAAACTCAACCCAGAGCTCCGATATAGGTTCATTTCTGAGCCTAAGAAGGCGAGGTCGGATTCATTAGAACCGTGGAGCCAGACACCTATAGTCTCCGTTTGCACCGAGCGTCACCGGAGAAGTGCCGGCGTGATGGAACAATGAAGCAGCTTCGGTAGACCGAAGCTGCCCGGTTTTGGCCAAGATGAAATCAGCCATTTTGATCCCTCCTTAGGCCAAACCAAGTCGTCCCAACACATCCTCAGCCCTCCCACGGCCGAATTAGGGTGGAAACGTAAGCCAATTCTGCTCACATCTGTAATTTTTGAACGGTGCTAGAGAGAGAACCGAAAAAACTTCAATGATGAAATTCTAACTCAATTCAACATCAATTGATGCAATTCTTGAGTTTAGGATGAACCTTAGGATGAGAACTACCTGCCTTGATAGAAAGCTCAGACCGCCACGCTTTCACCATTGAATAATCGAAGCTTTCTCTCTCTACAGTCCATTTTCCGGTGAAGCTCCGTTTGAGCTCGTTCCAGCGTTAAAACTTGCGATTCAAATTGCTAGAGAATTGTAGATGTAGAAACTCAATTTCAACAATTGAAAGTGTTTGATCGGTCAATTTGATGAAATCAAAATTGGCTGTGTTAATAAGTTGGAAGTGGGGGAAAATTGGGGATTTTTGAAAATTCGAAGGACTGAAATGCAATTTCCTAAAATTGAGGGTAAATTGGGCACGATAAAAATGTTAGAAGGCCAATTGAGAAATTTTAGAATTTTTGGGGTAAAATTTACCCTTTTTGTAATGGAAGGGCAAAATGGTAATTTTGGCAAAGTTGGGTGACTAAATTGGAAATTTGGGAAATTAAACTCCCTTTTGTGAAATTGAATAAATTGAGGTCCAAAGGGGAATTTTAAAAGTTTTGGGACTCAATTTGAGGAATAACCGGCATTAGGGACTTAAAGTTAAAGAAAAATAACTTTAGGGAGCTAATTGCAAATAAATACAAGTTTGGTTTTCAAATTCATTTGCAATGAATGAAGGCTATTAGGCCGAGAGATAATGAACCGAGATGTTCATTTCGTGTAGGAACACGAGGTTCCGAGAACACCAGCAAGAACAGCTTCGCGTGAATACAAAGAACCGATCTAGTGGAATTCACTGCATTAACAAGTGAGTGAGATTTTATATCATACCCGGTTGGGGATGATAAGTACCTTGGAATGAAAACCCACTACTAAGTGGTATTTTAAACATCACAACTTAGAGGAGTGATGTGAAAAACATGCGGAAAAACTACTTAGCGGTTGTAAGTAGATCATACCCGGTTAGTATGATGTAACTTCCTCGAAGGAAGTTGAAAACCTATTAATGGGTTATGAGTGTAGATGTCCTTATACCCGGTCGGTATGATGGATCGTTGAAAATATCTTTTTGTTGGAAGTGCTCTCTCCTGACTGTGTGCCAATGCTTAAATGATTTGAGAGACCTTCTTGACGGGAGCACGAATAGCTCTTATAGGCCCGAGGCCTTGGTTTTGGAACTTGAGGGCTAATATGCCCGATTTTGAAAATCTCGTACAGTGGGCCCAAGGCCAGTTGGCACGAACAGGAGCTTGTAAACAAATATGAGTTATATGCCATAAAACTTTAAATAAAGGAAATTTTTTGGCCATGGTACCAAGATAGGACCGACATACTCAGTCATATAGCTGTAGTGTCACATGACAGGTCGACGGACCAGTCAAGACAAACAACTGTAGGCTGAGGCCGTTGGACTAGTGGCACCATAGATTATATGGCATGATAAGAAAATACTGATTGTGCATGCACTGTGATTACGAGACCATCAAGACACCCAAGTGGGGTAGTGATGTGTCCTAAGGGCACTAGACGACCTAGTGGGTATAATGGCAGTTCGTCGTACCAGGTGACCGTGCAAAATTTGGAGTAGCACCAAGCGCATGAGACTGGGGTGGGGATGGGATGAGGTCTCTGTCCTCATATGAACATGGAGAATTGATTTCGGGATTGAGGGTCATATGTCACGAACATCCACTCATTTTCAGGGTAGAAGTGGATGTGCTTCTATCAAGGTGGTCGGTAATGTCACTCCGACGCCACAAGCGGGCTTAGTGGACGGACTGGCTTGTGAATGTGTGTTTGACCTTCATGATGAAGGATGTGTGTTGGGTGATGAAAAACCGTGATTAATAAGGAAATAGTGGTAAAAACCGAGATTTGATGTGAAAGAATTTTTGAAAGATAGGAGTCTGGCACACTCCAATACAAGTCTTTTCCCTAAAAGTTAAAAGTTTTGAAAACCCATTCACTTAGTCGTTGTACTCACCCCGTCCCTTATATCCCTTTCAAAAAATTTCGGAAAGCCTACCCTTAAAGACCATCAATTAAGATGCATGTGAGACAGGTATGATAAATTTAAAATATTATGCGGTTTTGATTTATGTTATACTAGGTAAAGGTGCAGGTTTAAAGGATACCTTACTCTTTTCGGTCTATAATAAGGGGAAACCCTTTTATAAACTGAGAGAGTGGCAGGTTGATCATGGGAATTTTTACAAAATAGGGTTGGGGCATGACAACTAGAGTAGTATTAGAGCCTATTTCCTCAAATACATAATTAAGACTAGAAAATATAGTAACTAATAGGATTTATCCTAAAATTTTCAGATGGCTCCTAGGAGAGGAACCAAGAAAACTAGGAATGGCTCTACTCAACACCCTATCTTCATAGAAAGACAACCTTAGAAGCTTCCCAAATGCCTGAGGCATGGCAGGAATCTCAAAAGTCCAAATGGGGAAGTATCCCAGAGAATGGTGCCAGGACCTATTGAGGTCATAGCTCAAAGTATGAAGGAAGCCAAGTATGAAACCATAAACGCCAGCAAATTGCATATAACCTTACATAGGAGGATGTTTATCAAGAATCCCATAGCTCCCTTATTATTTTGTGATCATTTTCTGTAATAGGGACAAAATACCCAGCAAAGGTCACACACATTCGCAGGTTAGCCCGTCCACTCAACCCACTTGTTGCTTCGGAGCAACTTTACCGGCCATCTGGATAGAAGTACATCCACATCTACCCTGAGAATGAGTGGATGTTCACGTCATCCGACCCTCAATCCTGAAATCAATTCTTTGTGTTTGCATGAGGATAGAG
The DNA here is from genome assembly GCA_030064435.1 of Trapa incisa. Taxonomy (NCBI): domain Eukaryota; kingdom Viridiplantae; phylum Streptophyta; class Magnoliopsida; order Myrtales; family Lythraceae; genus Trapa; species Trapa incisa. Next base: position 7,249,517 of record CM057776.1, read on the forward strand.
ACCTCATCCCCTCCCCACCTCGGTCTCATGCGCTTGGTGCTACTCCAAATTTCGCACAGTCACCTAGTACAATGAACTGCTCTGATACCCACCAGTCATCCAGGGCCCCCAGGACGCATCACTACCCCTCTTGGCATCTTGATGGTCTCGTAATCACAGTGCATGCACAATTAGTATTTTCTTATCATGCCGTATGATCTATGGTGCCATTGGTCCAACGGCTCCGACCCTCAACTCAACCTACAGTTGTTTGTCTTGACTGGTCCATCCACCTGTCATGTCGCATTGCCGCTAGTTGATGGAGTATGTCGGCCCTGTCTTGGTACCATGGCCCAACAATTCATTTATTTAAAGTTTATGGCATATAACTCATATTTTGTTTATGAGCTCTTGCTCGTGCCAACTGCCATTGGGCCCACTGTATGAGATTTTCAAAATTGGGCATATTAGCCCCCATTTTCCAAAACTGAGGCTCCCGGCCTATAAGAGCTTATTCGAGCTCCCGTCAAGAAGGTCTCCTGAATTGTTTAAGCATTGGCACACAGTTAGGGTAGAGCACTTCCGACAAAATATGTTTTCATCTATCCGCCATACCGAACAGGTATAAGGACAGCTTCGCTCATAACTGATGAATGGGTTTTCAACTTGCTTCGAGGAAATTTCATCATGCCAACCAGATATCATCTACTTACAATCGATAAGTAGCTTTCCGCATGTTTTCACATCACTCCTCTACGTTATGATGTTTAAAATACCACTTAGTAGTGGATTTTCATTTCGAGATACTTATCATCCCCAACCGGGTATGATTTAAAATCCCACTCATAATCGGTAAGTGGTTTTTAACTTTAAGTTGTGCTCATCATCCCAACCGGGTATGACATCAATAAACCCACTCACCCATTATTGCAATGAATTCCACTAGATTGGTTCTTTTTATTCACGTGAGCTTGTCCTTGCTGGCGTTCCCAATACCTCGTGTTCATACACGATATGAACATCTCAGTTCATTATCACTCGGCCTAATAGCATTCATTCATTCCAAATGAATAAGAAAACCAAACCTTTATTTATTTGTAATCAGGCCCCTAAAGTTATTTCTCTTTAACTTTTGGTCCCTAATGCCGGTTTTTCCTCAAATTGAGTCCTTGAACTTTAAAAATTTATCATAGTACCTCAATTTATTCCATTTCACAAAAAAGGGGTTTAATTTCAAAAATTTCCAATTTGGTTCCCCAACTTTTCCAAAATTACAATTTTGCCCTTCCTTTACAAAAATGGTAAGTTTCACCCCAAAATTCTAAAATTCCTCAATTGGCCCTCTAACATTTTTATCATGTTCAATGGATCCTCAATTTTAGAAAATTGCATTTCGGTCATTCGAATTTTCGAAAATCCCCAATTTTCCCAAAATTCCCCACAATTCTAACTTATTAACTTAGCCGAATTTGATTTCATCAAATTAAATGATCAAACATTTCCAATTGTTGAAATTGAAGTTGAAATTGAGTTTCTACATGTTCATACAATTATTTAGCTATTTGAATCGTAAGTTTTAATGCCGGAACAAGCTCAAACGGATCTTCGCTGAAATATGAATTGTAGAGAGAGAAAGCTTCGATTACTCACCAATGAGGGCACGATGGTTTGAGCTTTCTATCTGGGCTGGTAGTTCTCCTTCCGAGGTTCTACCTAGGATCAAGAATGACATCAATTGATGTCGAATTGGATTAGAATTTTTTCATTGAAATTCAGTCGACTCTCTCTAACACCGATCGAAAATTGTAGAGGGGAGCCGAATTGGCTTACCTTTCTGTCCTAATTCGGCCGTGGGAGGACTGAAGAAGTGTTGGGAGGGCTTGGTTTGGCCTGAGGGGGGCTGAAAATGGCCGATTTCAACTCGGCCAAAATAGTGCAGCTTCGATCCGCTACAGCTGCTTCACTGTTCCATCACACCAGCGCTTCTGCTATGACCCTTTGTTAAAATGGAGACTACAGGCATGTAGCTGACTTCTTCCTCATTCTAAAGAACCCGACCTCACTTTCTTTTGCTCAGAAAAGACCCTATATCTGAGCTCTAGTTCGAGCTACACTGGAAAACTAAGCAACTGAGAGAGAGTGAGATTTTCAGGTGTGGAGAGGATGCTTGGGGACTCCTTGGCCGTCCAATTGGTGCCTTTATGACAGGCATTGATGGCCAGAAATGTATTGAACAAAGATGTTTCTTCTTCGTTGGCACTACTTCAATTTTTTGGCGAGTGAACAATACTATCATATGGAGGAAGAAGATGACACTGTTCCGAACCAGACTGGACCGGTCTAAATCGAGTTCGAAGCTCAAACTGGTCGGTTCACTCCTTATTCGATCGAGTTTTTCAAATCTAAAAATTTCTAAATTTATCTAAATTCATTTTCTATCCAATGGTAACCTCAAATCTCAAATTTGAATTATTTAAGCTACCTAGAAAAATGAATTTAGGATCCAGTTCAATAGTGGTTCAAACTAGTCCAAACTGGTTCAGATTGGGTTCACATGAACCGATTTGGTTTTCATCTCCAATTCCCTCACAAGTCCATTTTTATGACTTTCGTGACTCCTTCGATCACTTAGAGTCCATAAATTTCCCTGTTTACCATCTCTGTATCGGTTCTGGTTCATAAACTGGCTCGGTTCCTAAATTGATTTAATCCGGTTCAGGTTCGGTTCACCCAAACCAGTCTAGTTTTTCTCTCCCACTTTCTTCTATGGTTCCTTCCCAAGGTTTATAAATCTCTTCGAGTCACAAGGGGTCCATAAATTTTCCTGTTTGCCCTTTCTCTATTAGTTCTAGTTTATGAACCAACTCGGTTCATTAACCGGTTCAATCCAGTTGGATCTAGTTCATCTAAACCAGCCTTGTTTTTCTCTTCCAATTTGTCCTAAGGTTATTTTCCAAGGTTTTATGAACCCTTTGGATCACCCAGGAGTTTTAAATTTCCAAATTGCCCTTTCCCAATTGATCGGGTACGTGTACCAATTCGTCTATCTTACTCGGTTTGACCAGTTCTTTTCCCGGTTTTCCTTAACTCAAAAGGGCGGGGTTTACACGATTAGTGTTAGAGAGAGAATTGAGAAATTTTCACTGACCGAATTCTCCCTCAATTTGACCTGAATTGAGGTGATTCTTGATCCTAGGAGGAACCTCAAGATAAGAGCTACTTGCTCCGATCAAAAGCTCGGACCATTGCACCCCCGATGGTAAGCTTTCAAAGATTTTTCTCTCTAAGTCTAGTTTTTTGTCGAAGCTCTATTTGAGCTCGTTCCGACATCAATTTATGCGATTCAAAGCTCAATTAAACCGTATAGATGTGTGGAAACTTAATTTTACCTTCAATTTAAACAATTAACCTCGATTGATTGGTCAATTTGATGAAATCAAGTTCGACCAGTTTAAATGTGGGAAGTTGGGGGACGATTTTGGGGGAAATTGGGGATTTCAAAATATTGAGGACCCAAGTGCATTTTCCCAAAATTGAGGTCCAATTGGCCATGGAAAAGATGTTGGAGGACCAATTGGTCGAATTTTTGGCTTCAAAATGGCATTTTTGTAAAGTAGGGGCAAAATGGTAATTTTTGAAAAATTGAGGACAAAATTGGAAATTTTGGAAACTTGAACCCTTTGTGGGATTTTGGATAAATTGAGACCCACAATGAAGTTTTGAAAGTTTCGGGACTCAATTTGGAGAAATATGGGCATTAGAGACCTAATGATAAAGGAAAAGAACTTTAGGGACCTAAATGCAAATAAGTAAAAGATTGGGCATTTTGTTCATTCGTGAGGAATGAAGGCTATTAGGCGAAATGACAAGGAAAAAGGATGTTCAAATCATGTAGGTACACAAGGTACCAGGAATGCTAGCAAAGACATGCTTGCATAGAGGCAAAGAGCAAAATAAGAGGAATTACATTGCACTATGGGGTGAGTGAGAATTTTTATATCATTCTCGGTTGGGATGATGAGTGCCTCGGAATGAAAAACCGCTAAAATATGGTATTTTAACATCACACCTGGTTGGAGTGATGTGGACACTATGCAGAAAAACTACTCACATGTTGTAAGTAGATCATACCCGGTTGGTGTGATGTACTTCTTTGAAGGAAGTGGAAAACCCGTTTACTGGTTGTAAGCAGATATGAAAAACCACTACCATATGGGATTTTAACATAATGCCTGGTTGGAGTGATGTGGAAACTATGCGGAAAACTTCTTACCTGTTGTAAGTAGATCATACCCGGTTGGTGTGATGAACTTCTTGGAAGGAAGTGGAAAACCTGTTTACCGGTTGTAAGCGGATGTGTCATCACACTCGTTTAGTGTGATTGACGAGTGAAATGATATTTTATCAGAAGTGTTCTCCCCTATCTATGTGCCACTACTTAAAAATTTGGGCAGATCTTGATGGGAGCTCGTATAGCTCAGTTAGGCCAGAGGCCTCAATTTTGGAACTTGTGGGGTAGAATGCCCGATTTTTGAAAATCTCGTATAGTGGGCCCAAGGCCAGGTGGCACAAGTAGGAACCCGTAAGCCAACAATATGCTAAGCTATAAAAATTTTAATGAATGATGTGATTTGGCCATGGTACCAAGATAGGACCGACATACTTGATGGACTGGCTGAAGTGTGACAAGACAGGTTGACGGACCAGTCTAGATAAACAGTTGCAAGTCGAGTTGAGGTTGGGGCCATTGTACCTGTGGCACCAAAGATTAATGGCTTATATGGAAAACAATTTGTTTGTGCATGCATTGAGGTTTAGGAGCATCAAGATGCCCAAGAGGGCTAGTGATGCATCCTAGGGGCTATTAGATGACATGGTGGAGATAAGGGTAGTTTGTCGTGCCAACATTCAAGGAAGCTTGATGTAGCTTCATGCGCATGAGACTGGGGTGGGGTCGGGATGAGGTCTTTGTCCTCATATGGACATGGAGTTATTTTTGTGTTTGAGGGTTGGATGTCACGTGCATCCACTAATTTCGAGGGTAGAAGTGGACGGGTTTCTATCTAGGTGGCCGATAAAGTCGCTTCGACACCACAAGTGGGGTGTAGTGGACAGGCTGCCTTGCAAATGTGTGACCCCTTCATAATGAAGGGCGTGTGTCGATTGTTAAAAATACTTAATATGGATAATGAGGAAAAAAATTTTGAATACTGAAATTTGTTGAAGGAATGTTCTTAAAATAAATAAGGATTTTTGCACACTCCAATTAAAATTTTTTTTTTATGAAAACTCATTCCGAACATCCATTTATTGAGTTTTTGAAACTCAACCCTCTTTTATATCCCTTTACAAGAGTAGAAAAAAATGACTAAAGAAATCACCCGTTTCTACCCTTTGTCAGGTATGCTTAAAAGTTATTTTAAGCTCGTATTTTTATTGATTTATGTTAGTATAAGGAACAAGTTATTTTATGATCCCCGTGATCAACCCACGCTAGGCTTTATTTAAACTTGTTCCCTAGAATAATATAAATAAATAAAAATGCGAGGTTAAAATAACTTTTAGGCATATCTGACAGAAGGTAGAACCAGGTGTTTTTCTTAGTTATTTTATTTTCAAATCTTGAAAAGTGATATAAAAGAGGGGTGAGTTTCTACAAATGAGTGACTGTGTGTTGGGAACGATTTTTCATAAAAATAGTTTTTAATTTAAGTGTGCCAGACTACTTACTTCTTTTAAGAACAATCCTTCCTCAAATTCTAGTTTCCAAATTTCTTTCCTCATTATCAACATTAAGTGCGTTTAACAGTCAATACATGCCCTGTCAAGTACCTAGCGGTTCTTAGATCAAACAGAGATTACTGTCAAGTACCTGACTTCTCTTAGAATCTAAAGAACCTGACCTCACCTTCTAAGGCTTAGAAAAACCTCAATGTCAAAGCTCTAGTTCAAGCTTCAACGGAAAACTAAGTCGTTGATAGATAGTGGAGTTTTCAGTTGTGAGGAGATCACGCCCCGACCTAGTTTGGTCGGATCCTCGTGAGCAACCTGTCGCTCCCTTGGATCAAGAGGGGTTTGCCCCTTCTTTAATTCAAGAGGAGCTAGGTGAAATCTCAACGTTGTTTGCTCAAATAACATATATCAACAAAAAATACAAGTTTAAAAGAAAATTAAGAATACCTGACAAAGGGTAAATACTAGTGTTATCCCTAGTCATTCTTTATTCTTGAAAATAGATAAAAAGGGTGGGTGAGTTTGTACAACTAAGTAAATGGGAAATTTAAAAAGAGTTTTAATAAAATAATTTGGAGTGTGCCAGACTCCTTAATTTCCTTTCAAAGTTATTTCTTCCTCATATTCTCGGTTATCAAAAACTTTTCACATTATCCACATTCAGTGTGTTTAGCATTCAACACACACCCTTCATCATGAAGGGATCACACATTCGTAGGGTAGCCCGTCCACTACACCCACTTGTGGCATCAGAGAGACTTTACCGGCCACCTAGATAGAAGCTCGTCCACTTCTACCCTAGTAATGAGTGGATGTACGTGACATCTGACTCTCAAACTAGGATAGAAACTCCGTGTCCATATGAGGATAGAGAACTCAACCCGACCCCAACCCGGTCTCATATGAATGAAGCTTCGTCAAGCTTCCCTAACTATGTCGTCCAGTAGCTTCCCTAACTATGAGAAACTACCCTTATCTCCACCATGTCGTCTAGTAGCCCTTAGGACACATCACTACCCCTCTTTAGCGTCTTGATGTTCCCAAACTTCAATGCATGCACAAACAAATTTTTTTCCATATAAGCAATTAATCTTTGGTGCCACTGGTCCAACGGCCCCGACCCTTAACTCGACATGCAGCTGTTTGTCTACACTGGTCTGTCGACCTATCTTGTCGCATTGCCGCTAGTCCATCGAGTATGTTAGTCCTGTCTTGGTACCATGTCCAAATCACATCAGTCATTAAAATTTTTATGGATTAACATAATGTTTGTTTACGAGCTCCGGCTTGTGGCAACTGGCCTTGGGCCCACTGTATGAAATTTTCAAAAATCGGGCATTCTAGCCCCCAAGTTCCCAAATTGAGGCCTTTGGCCTAACTGAGCTATTCGAGCTACGGTCAAGTAGGTTTCTCAAAATCTTTAAGCAGTGGCACATAGTGAGGGGAGAAAACTTCTGAAAAAATATGTTTTTATTCGTTAATCACACCAACCGGGTGTGATAACATCTCCACTTACAACCAGTTAATGGGTTTTCCACTTCCTTCCAAGAAGTTCATCATACTAACTAGGTATGATCTACTTACAACCGCTAAGTAGTTTTTCCACATTGTTTCCACTTCACCCCATCCAGGTGTGATATTAAAATTCAACTTAGTAGTGGTTTTTCATTCCGAGGTACTCATCATCCCAATAGTGAAAATTCAACTTAGTAGTGGTTTTTCATTCCGAGGTACACATCATCCCAATAGTGAAAATTCCCACTCACCCGATAGTGAGGTGTATTCCTTTTATTTGGCTCTTTGCCTCCACACGAGCTTGTCTTTACTGGCATTCTCTGTCCCCTGTGTTCCTACACGATTTGAATATCCTTGTTCATTATTATTTGGCCTAATAGCCTTCATTCCTACTGAGTGAACAAAAAATCCAAACTTCTTAATTATTTGCATTTAGGTCCCTAAAGTTCTTTTCCTTTAACTTTAGGTCCCTAATGCCAATTTTTCCCCAAATTGAGTCCTGAAACTTTCAAAAATTCATTGTGGGTCCTTAGTTTACCAAAAATCCAAAAAAGGGTTCAAGTTTCCCAAATTTCAAAATTTGGTCACTAACTTTTCAAAAATGGAAATTTGATCGCCAAAAATTCCAAAATTCAACCCATTGGTCCTCGAACATCGTTTTCATGGCCAATTGGCCCTCAATTTTGGGAAATTGCACTTTGGTCCCTCAAATTTTAGAAATTCCCAAATTTCCCCCTTTAAATTGGTTGAATTTGATTTAATCAAATTGATTGATCAATCAAGGTTCATTGTTGAAATTGAAGGTAAAATTGAGTTCTTACATATCCATACGATTCAATTGTACTTTAAATTGCATGACTTGACGCTAGAACGAGCACAAATGGAGCTTCACCGGAAAACTGGACTTATAGGGAGAAAGCTTCAAAAGCTTACCGTCAGGCTGCAACAGTGTCCGAGCTTTCGATATGGGCAGATAGCTTTCATCCTAAGGTTCCTCCTAGGATCTAGAATTACGTCAATTCTTGTCAAATTGATGGACAATTTGTTCAATGAAAATTCATCGGTTCTCTCTCTAACACTGATCGGAAATCACAGAGGGGAGCCAAATTGGCTTTCCTTTTCGCTCTAATTGGGTCGTATGAAGGCCGAGGTCATGTTGGGAGAGCTTGGTTTAGCCTAATGAGGGCTGGAATCAACTAATTTCAGCTCGACAAAAATAGGGCAGCTTCGGTCCGCTGGAGCTGCTTCACTGTTCGATGACGCCGGTGCTTCTCTAGCGATCCTCATAGAAATTGGAGACTACCGTCGGGTAGCTGACTTCTCGCCGAGTCTAAGGAACTTGACCACGCCTTCTTTGGCTCAAAAAAATCCTTATGTCGAAGCTCTGGTTCGAGCTTCATTGGAAAACTAAGTAGCTGAGGGAGATTGAACTTTTCAAGTATGTGGAGAACGAATGGAGAGAGGCTCTTTATATAGGGAGCTTAGGGACTCTCCGACCATCCGTTTGACACCTTAATGACAGTCATTGATGGATTGAAATGTCCTGAACAAAAAAATTTCCTTCTCGTCGGCGCCATTCAATTTTACAGCGAGTGAACAATGCTATCATATAAAGGAAGAAGATAACATTGTTCTTAACCGGACCGGACCAGTCTAATCCGGGTTCGACACTTAAACCGGTTGGTTTAGGCTCGATTCGACCGAGTTTTTTAAAATTAAAAATTTCTAAATTCATCTAAGTTCATTCTCTATCCAATGGTGGCCTCAATTCTCCAATTTGAATTTTCTAAGCCACCTAGAAAAATGAATTTATCATCTGGTTCAATGATGGTTCAAATTGGTTCAATCTAGTTCGGATCCAGTTCACCTAAATCAGTTTGGTTTTCTTTCCCAAATTGTTCTAAAGTCCCTTTCCTAGGTTTTTATGACTCTTTTGGTCACTCGTGAGTTACAAATTTCTCAATTTTCCCGTTCTCAAATGGTCGGGGTTCGTGAACCAATTCGGTTTTCTCACTCGGGTTGACCAGTTCTTTCCCTGGTCTTCCTTAACTCTAAAGGGTAGGGTTTATAGAGGAGAACAAATGGAGAGGAGCTCTTTATATTTAAAGCTCAGGGACTCTCTAAACGACCATTTGGTACCTTAATGGTGCTCATTCATGACCCGAAACATCTTGAACGGAAACATTTCATCTTCACCGGTGCTGTCCTTTCTTTCGTTGAGTGAACAGTGTCATCATTTGAAGGAAGAAGACGACACTTTTCGGAACTAGACCGGACCGGTCTGAACAGGGTTCCATGCTTAAATCGGCCGATTCAGGTCCAATTTGATAGAGTTTTTCAAAATTAAAAATTTCTAAATTCATTTTCTATCCAATGGTGGCTTCAATTCTTCAATTTGAATATTTTAAGCCACCTAAAAAAATGAATTTTGCAATTGGTTTAATGATGGTTCAAACTAGTCCAAACTGGTTCAATTCGGTTAACTTGAACCGGTTTGGTTTTCTCTTCCAATTTGTCCCCAATTCCATTTCCATGGTTTTTATAACTATTTAGGTCACTAAGGATTTGTTAATTTCCTAATTTGCCCTTTCTCTAACGGTTGGGGTTCGTGAACTGGTTCAGTTTTCTCACTTGGGTTGACCGGTTCTTTCTTCGGTTTCCTTATCTTTAAGGCTATATTTGGATTGAGGGGTTTGGAGAGATTTGGAGGTGAAGTGTTTGGAGGTGTTCGAAGGGGAAGTGATGTGATGGATTTGGAGGTGTTAAAAAATTTTAACAATGCATCGTTTGGATGGAGGTGAAATGAGGGGAAGGATTATTAATGAAAAAATTAGAAAGACAAATTTATCCTTTTAATTAAATTAAATAATTTATTAGCTATTATATTATATATAATTAAATTATATTAAAAATATTTTTTACAATAATTTTTTATTTATAATATTTATATTGTATAATTTTATATAAAATGTTATTAATATATAAATCGATTTAAAGTATATGAGAATAAAAATAAATAAATAAATAATAAATGAGGGTATTAAAGTAATTTAAGCAATAAATTACACAATCACTCCAAATACCTCTACTTTTGGAGGGATTGTGTTGTAGTGTAAATGGAGGGGTTAGAGAGGTTTGGAGGTGATTCTTTGCCCCTCCAAACCCCTCCATTTTTTTTTACCAAATAAGGGATTTCTCCACCCCTCCCCCTCCAAATCCCTCCAAACCCCTCAATACAAACATAGCCTAAGGGACGGGTTTACAACTCTCCCCTTCTTTTAGGAGTTTTGTCCCCAAAACTTATTCAACATTGTTTGCATAGAAAATAATTTCCCTTGATGTCAACTTAGAATTTGTTTGACATGCTAACTCTTCAGTTATTTTCACTTAGCCATTTTATAACACGCATTTAAGGAATGTCTTTTCCTTTCCATTGCTTACTCATTCCATAGAGCTTATCCTAGCTAAGCTTGTCTTACCTGCGAGTTCAAGGGTATATCCTTAGGTTCACATATTCTTTTCTTAGGGAAAGATTCTTCCCCTTGAGGTTCTTACAAAGGATTTTAGGATTGGGAGTTCCAAGATGCCCAATCATTCCTGTGTCTAGTTATTCTCTTTGTCGTTGAAACCCTTAGCTCGGTGTTCTTTCAAGCGCAATGTACTTACTTTTATAGGTTTTGATGTTAGCACATTTTTGTCCTATTTCAACCCTTCTTATGTCCTTCCTCATTTTTAGTGGCGTCCTTTCCTCAAGGACTTTCCCTTTTCTTAATCCACTCTTACTCACTCGTGATCATTTCATGATTCCTTATTCTAAGTTAATCTAATTCGATCTATGTGTCGATTACTTTGTTTGGGAAAGTTCCCTTCTTACAGTTTTTATTCTATACTATGTCCCTCACAATAGAGACTTTCACATTAGGAGCTACATGCTCAACCTTCTTATCATTCCTTGAAGGTTTCTTTCCTTCCTCTCTTCATACCCCTTTCTATATTAGGGCGTTTGCCCACTTTGAACCCTTCTCTAACTGAAACTTCAGTTTCCTCCCTTATTCTTTACTTGAGACTCTTCTAATTCTTGGTCTTATTCTATGTACTCCACATTATGTCAAGTCGTCCTCTCTTTAGACTTCATTATTTGAGTGTAGACCACCACCAATATTGATGTCTGTGTTCATTTATTTTTATCACTTCTTAACTGGAGGGTTTAATTTTCCTAGGATTCTTAGATGTGCTTTCCTCTATTCCTTTTTATGGTAGTCCACCCCTTTCTTACTTGTACAACATTCTTTTGATGTTATTTTCCAACTTACCTGTTACGTGGATTTAACTTATTCCTTGGGTCCTACCGAGTACTTTTCCATTGTACTTGATCTTTCCATCTCAACCAACATATCTTTTGATGAGCTTATCTCCTTTCCACTTCTATTGGTCCCATTACTTCTTAATTGGGACACTTATGTCCTTCCAAGGTTTCCTTCCTTGGACATTTATACTCTTTTCTCCCGGGATTCTCTTCTAGTTTCGCCAAGAAGGACATACAGCCTTAAATGGCATTCTCTAGTGCCATCTTCTCCTGCTTACCTTTACTCTTGAAAACTTACATGTATTTCTTTTATACCTCATCTTCATTCTCACTTGTTCCCAGTACTCATCCATTTCTTTTAGGTGAAATTCATATCTTCTTTGTTTCAAGATCTCTTGATCATTCTGTAAGAGGCTTGCTTAAGCTTCTCATGGCTTTTTGGTCATTATTCCAGTCTTAACCATTGATCTCTTTAAGTCTTTCCTTCATCCTTGTTTCCCAAATGTTCTTAGCCTTTCCACCTCTCTCTTCTTTACTGGAAGTTGAATTTCACAAGGGTCAGTTCATTAACTGCCTCGATCCTATTATTCCTCCTCGTTTAATTATTTTGAGACAGTTGTCTCTCGAGTTTTCTTTGCCCTTAATGTCCATTCTCTTGTCATATTTAGGGTGTAGTCCTTACTACTTCCTGATTCTTCTTAGGGCATAGTTTATTCTCTTTGACTATCATACTATTATTAGTTATTTCCTTTAATTAGATCCATATGAAATCCTTATTTTGTTGCTCTGCTCTTCCTAAGTAGGTCATACTTGGTCGTTCTGGTAAGTCTTTAACCCCATATCCGTTTTTAATGAGGTTCCTTATTTCGGTCCAAGCCTCTTATGGTTCATCTATTGGTTACTTAGCTTGGAAATTTCTCTTCCCATGGTCTTACTTCCTATCTTTATCCTTCTTCCTAGGGACTTCTGCCCTCAGAGTTTTCACGTTCAACCTCCCTAACGCTTCTTGAAAGCTTTTCCTTCATTCTTTTCTTACACCCTTCTGACATTAGTATGGTTATTCACCCTTGATTCATCCTTGTCCTCTAATTCCTTTTTATTCCTTATCCTTCCTTTGAGGAGCTCCTAATTTTTGGTGAGTTCCTAATAATTTGTGTCTTACCTATCACTAACTCATTCAAGGGTACTTGTATTATTCCTCCATGTTTTCTTCCTATCATACCTCTTTCCTCTTTCCTCTCTCCTTGTCTTATCCTAAAGCGGCTTAGTATCTTCCACTCCTACTTCTTCCTTACTTTCATCCTGGTCAGCTTCCATTTTATTGGTTTTCCTTGGGTAGCCCAAATCTTTTGGTTTTCCTAACTTTTATAGAGCTCTTTCTTAACTTCTTATGACCCTTTTGCTTTTGCTACTTCTACACATTTTGATGCTTACTTCCTTTACATTGGACTTCATACTCTTCTTCTTGCTTCTCTTAGTTAGGGTATGTCCCTCTTGGTGAATTCTAGGCAGACTCCTCTAGAATTTCTTTCAAGTCTTGTTTCTCCATTCTTTGGGTAGGGGAAACTTAATTGGCTAGCTTTAAGGTTTGGGTTAACTAGAGGTGACTCTAGGTCTTCTTCTTTCGTTAATTTTTTCTCTATCTACTCCCCCGATCATGATTGTTATTCTTTTATTTCTGTTAGTTGTACTTGTCATTATCAAGGAAACTAAATTTTAAATCAAGGAAAATTGAACTTTCATTCATTCAGGAGATAGTTTCTTGCTGTACATGGCTTATTACAAAAATTTTCTACTTTCTATTCCCTTGGGGTCATAGGCTAGGAGTTAGCCTTTGAACACTTGCGGGATTCACAGTCTAAAGTTTCTGAGGAACTGGTTGAAGTCCATCCATATTCCCTCTGGATTTCCCTTATGGGATGAACTTTATGTATGGCCTTAAATTCGTACCTTCTTAACACCTCTGCCTCGCACTCATAGGTCCACTTCATCCATTGACAAGGATTGAAGATGGATTGTGCCGGTGGGGATACTTGGTGGACTTTCATGATTGTGGCATAGGCATTCCAATAGTTGTCCCAAGCCTCTTTCCCAGTGGGATTCCTCTCTGTTTGTTGTGGGGCTGGAGTATGTGTTGGGCTTATTGGAGGAGGGACATGTTCTTCCTATCTTGGAGGAGGATATGTAATACACTCTAGTTCTAGTAGGGCTCCAACGAGTTTCCTATAATGCTCAACCATATCCTTGGGCATTCTCTTCTCACCCTCCAAAACCGTTGAACAACCGCCTCTCTGGGGTAGGCAACTTTTTCATGATCAAGTGTGGAGGATTAGATTTTATGGCAAATTTTCTAGGGACTCTCCTTCCTACACGGTAATTAAGTTTTCATTAGTGTTAAGGCATAGTATTGATAATGCTTCAAGGGAACTAGGCTCTAATACCACTCAATTTGTCATGCCCCGACCTAGTTTTGTAAGATCCTTGTGATCAACCCATCGCTCCTTTGGTTTAAGAGATGTTTCCCCCTTTCAAACTCGAGAGGAGCTAGGCGTAATTTAAACTTGTTTCTTAGAATAACACAAATCAATAAAAATACGAGTAATTTATAAAGATGGTAGAACCAGGTGTTTTCTTTAGTAATTTTTTTCTACCCCTAAAAAGGGATATAAAAGAGGGGTAAGTTTCAACAAATCGGTGAATGGGTGTTACAAATCGGCTAGGAGTGTACCAAACTCCTTATTTCTTTTAAGAACTTTCCTTCCTCAAATTCTAATTTTCAAAATTTTTTTCCTCATTATCCACATTAAGTGTGTTTAATAGTCAACATACACTCTTCATCGGGAAGGGATCACACATTCGTAGGGCAGCCCATCCACTGCACCCACTTGTGGTGTTAGAGCAACTTTACTAGCCACCTATATAGAAGCCCACCCACTTCTACCCTGGATTTGAGTGGATGTTTGTGACATCTGACCCTCAAATGTGAAATCAACTTTGTGTTCGTATGAGGATAGAAACCTCATCCTCACACCACCTCGGCCTCATGCGCATGAAGCTACGCCAAGCTTCCCTAACTACCCTTATCCCTACCATGTCGTCCAGTAGCCCTTAGGACACATCACTACCCCTCTTGGGCGTCTTGATGGTCCTGAATCTTAAGTGCATGCACAAACAATAGTTTTCTACAAAACCATTTATCTTTGGTGCCACTGATCCAATAACCCCGACCCTCAACTCGACCGGCAGATGTTTGTCTAGGCCAGTCCGTTGACCTAGCCCGGATGCACGACCGGTAGTCCATCGAGTATGTCAGTCCTGTCTTGGTACCATGGCAAAATCATATAATTAATTCATTAAGAATTTTGATGGCTTTAAAATATCATTTTATTTACGAGTTCCTGCTTATGCCAACTAGCCTTGGGCCCACTCCACGTGGTTTTCCAAAATCGGGCATTTGAGCTCACAAGTTCCAAAACCGAGGCCTTTGGTCTATCTGAGCTATTCTAGCTCTCATCAATTAGTTCTCCCAAAACTTTTAAGCATTGGCACACAGTCAAGGGAGAACACTTCTAAAAAAATAACCTTTTAACTCATCACATCAACCAGGTGTGATGACATCTCCGCTTACAACCAGCAAGCAGGTTTTCTCCTTCCTTCCAAGAAGTCTATCATACCAACCTGGTATGATCTGTCTACTTACCACTGGTAAGTAGTTTTTTCCACTTAGTCTCACATCACTCCAATTGGGTGTGATGTTAAAATCTCACATAAAAGTGGTTTTTCATTTACAAAGTGCTCATCATCCCAACCGAGTATGATTTTAATAAACCCACTCACCCGATAATTGAAGTGTACTCTTCTTTAGTTGGTTTCCTCCTCCACGCTAGCTTGTCCTTGTTGGCGTTTCAGTCCCTCATATTCCTACACGATTTGAACATCCTTATATATTACTATTTGGCATAACATCCATCGTTTTCTCACGTATGAATGACTAGGCTCAAAATTTCCAATTAATTGAACTTAGGTCACTAAAGTTCATTTTCCTTAATTTTATGTCCCTAATTCAAACATTTCTACAAATTGAGTAACGAAACTTCCAAAAATTAACTTTGGGTCCTAAATTTACTTAAAATTGTTTTAGGGGCTCAAGTTTTCCAAATTTCCAATTTGGTCCCAAGCTTTTCAAAAATTACCATTTTGACCCTACTTTACAAAAATGGCAATTTGACATCAATTATTTAAAAAAATTGACCAATTGGTCCTCCAACATCCTTTTCTTGGCCAATTGCCCCTCAATTTTGTGAAATTGCAATTTGGTCCTTCATTTTAACAAAATCCCCAAATTTCCCCAAAAATTTCCCCTAATTTCCCCTTTCAAACTGGCCGAATTTAATTTCATTATATTGAACATTCAATTGGGGTTAACTGTTGAAATTAGAGGTATAATTCAGTTCCTACACTTCCATATAATTCAACTAAGCTTTGAATCGCAAGAATTGAGGCCGAAACAAGCTCAAATGGAGCTTTGCTGGAAAAGTAGCTCCGAGCTTTCTATCTGGACAAGTAGCTCTCATCCTGAGATTTCTCCTAGGATCAAGAATCACAACAATTCATATTGAATTGAGGGAGAATTTGGTCAATGAAGTTTTCACAGTTTCTCTCTCTAACGCTAATCGAAAATGACCAAGGGGGTCGAATTGGCTTACCTTTCAACTCTATTACGATCATGTGAGGTTGTGTTAGTGTTGGGAGGGATCGGTTTGGCCTGAGGAGTGCTTAATTTGGCTAGTTTCAGCTCGGCCGAATATGGCAGCTTCAGTCTGTCGGACCTGCTTCACAATTTGATTCTATCGGCGCTTCTCCGGTGGTCCTCAGATCAAACGGAGATCACCATTAGGTAGTTGACTTCTATCAGAATCTAAAGAACCCAACCTCGCATTCTAAGGCTAAAAATACTCAATGTTAGAGCTCTAGTTTGAGCTTCACCGAAAAATTGAGTAGTTGAGAGAGAGTAGAGGTTTTAGGTGTGAGGAGGATGAATGGAGAGGAGCTCTTTATATAAGGAGCTTGGGGACTCTCTGGATGACCGTTTAATCTTTGCTGGCATTGTCCATTCTTCTTGCGAGTGAACAGTGTCATCATTTCAAGGAAGAAGACAACACTATTCCAAACCGTACCGAACCGGTCCTAACCGGGTTCAATGCCTAAGCCTGCTGGTTTAGGCTAAATTTGATCAAGTTTTTCAAAATTAAAAATTTCTAAATTCATCTAAATTAATTCTCTATCCAATGGTGGCTTAAATTTCCCAATTATGAATATTTTAAGTAACTTAGAAAAATGAATTTCGCAACTAGTTTAACGATGGTTCAAACCGTTTCAATCCAGTTTTGATCCGGCTCACCTGAACCGGTCTGGTTTTCTCTTCCAATTTGTCCCAAAGTCCCTTTCCATGATTTTTATAACTCTTTAGGTCACTCAGGATTTGTTAATTTCCAAATTTGTCCTTTCTCTAACGGTTGGGATTCGTGAACTGATTTGGTTTTCTCATTTGTGTTGACTGGTTACTTCCCAAGTTTCCTTATCTTTAAGGGATGAGGATTACATTGGACCCACAACCCTCCTCAAACAAGAATATTAATGTGAAGTAATAGGGATGGGGAGGTATGAAGTGTCTATCTCCAAGAGAGCGGAAATGCTAAACTCTCGAGAGAAATCCTTGTCCTTAGAATATGAGAAACCAAGCATGAATGCTTGTGAAAGGTGTGGGAGGTACCATGGAGGCTCATGTCCACCTAAGAAAATAGTATCAACTTCCAAATCTTCGGAGGAAGAATCTCGCAACCCACCGGTGATGAACTCTGAGTCAGTAAACATGTGGGGCTAGATAAATAATTAAAGGGGAATTTGGTGTATTATTTTTATGTAATAAGCCATATTTATGGCTAATGAAATTAATGAATAAATGTTTTTTTGCCAAAAGTTTTATAATTTCATATTATAACCGAAAAACTCAAAATTTTGATTAAAGAAAAGAAAAACCCTTTAAGAAAAAGGGTTAAGAAAGCCAAAGTATGAGGAAGAGAAGGATAAAGGAGATTATTTGTCATAATAGAGCCATAAGAAGGGATTGCAAAGGAAAAAAATCAATTACCATATGGAATAATACCAAGTTTTGAGAAAATTGGGAACTCACTAGTACAAAGGTAACAATTAGCTTACGAGTTGTGATTCAATATGAATCAATAAACCCTTCTTGATAAGGAAGTCAAGAAATATTGGTGTCTCGCCCCGACCTGGTTTGGTTGGATCCCCGTGAGCAATCCGCCACTCCATTTGGTCTTTGAAGGATTTTACTTCCTTCTCAACCGCGAGGAATCAAGCGTCCTTTCTACCTTATTTTCCTAGAATAACATTATACATAACTTAATATGTTAAAAACTTTACATAACTATCTTAAGGGTTTAACTTCAATGTATTCCTTAAGGTTTCATCTTCCTTCCTAAAAAGGGGTTAATGGGAGGGGGTGAGTTTCTACAACTCAATGAGTGGGTATTGGGAAATGAGTTTTAAAAAATATACATAGTTTCTAAAAAATCTTTAACACACTTGTTCTTTAAAAACCTTTTATCTTTTTTAAGCGTTTGTGTGTTTACCTCTTTTAGCACATCCCCTTACCTTGGGTGGCATTTAGCAAACAAACACACACCCTTTGTTATCAAGGTACACATGTTTGCCGGTGCCGAACGCCCACTGTACCCACTTGTGAATCGGAGCGACTTTATAGTCCACCATGATATAAGTCCCTAACTTCTACCTTGAATCTAAGTGATGCCACAAGCACGAGGCCCTTGGAATCCAAATTATTTCATGTCCGTATGAGGATGAAGACTTCATCCTGCCTCCGCCCCAATCTCAATGCGCAAGAAGCTCCTGAAGCTTCATGACTAACTAGCCCGACAAACTACCCTTATCGCCACTAGGTCATCCAACGGTCCTTGGAACCCACCACTACCCCTCTTGGGTATCTTGATGGTCCTGAATTCAAAGTGCGTGCACAAATAATAATTTTCATATACATAGCCATTCATATACTGGCCGATCCGTTGACATGGCCCTAATGCACTTCCGCTAGCCCATCTAGCCTTGTCGATCCTAACTTGATGTGGTGAATTACATAATTATTTCCATTTTTAATGAGAGTTTTCATGGATCTTCCTATTCATGTTTGTTTATGCACTTCAGCCCATGCCCGCTTCACACATTTTTCAAAAACTGGGCCTTGAGCTCTATGAGTTCAAATTCGAGGCCTCTGGCTTGTTAGAGTTGTTCTAGCTCTCATAAAAAAAGTCTACCAAATAGTTTAAGCAATGTCACATAGTGAGGGGAGAACACTTCTGACAAATAAAATCTCTTTTCACTCATTGTACTCATCACACCAACCGAGTGAGATGAAAGAGGTAGGTCTACTTAAAAGGTGCTCATTATCCCAACTAGGCATGAAGTATCAAAAGTCCCACTTACAACTAGTAAGTAGGTTTTTAGTTTAATAAAGTTGTGCTCATCACCCCAACTAGGAATGAAGTGTAAATAAGCCCACTCACAACCGATAAGTGGTTTTTAGCTTTAAAATTTCTCATAATCCCAGCCGGGTATGATGTGTAAATATCCCACTCATAACCGGTAAGTGGTTCTTAATTTTCAAAAGATTGCTCATTATCCCAACCGGGTATGATGTTTGAAAAGTCTCACTCACCCGATGTCTGTGATGCATTCATCACCAGCCAGTTTTGCAAGTGTGAGTCTCAATCTCTTGTTTGCATTTTGGTCTCATGAATCCCTACACGGTTTGACCACTCTTATAAGTTAGGGTTTGGCGTGAAAGCTTCCTAGCATTTCAAGTACTTGCTACTAGGCCCAAATTTGTGGTATATTGCACTTAGGTCCTTAAATTCCATACTTATTGGCTATAGGTCCCTAGCGTTCAAATTTTCCCCAATGAAGTCCTAAGGGCTCCCAATGTCCTCCTTAGGTTCTTAATTTACTTAAAATTGTAAATGAGGCATAAAATTTCCCAATTTCCAATTCGATCCCTAATTTTTCTTAAATTACCATTTTGCCCCTACTTTCCAAAAATGGCCAATTTACCCAAATTCATTCGAAAACTGACCAATTGGTCTTCCAACATCTTTTTCATTGCCAATTGACTTCAATTTTGAGAAATTGCATGGAGGTCCCTCAATTTTCCAAAATTCCCAATTTTTCCCAATTTATTCCCCCAATTTCACCCCTTTATACTGACCGAATTTGATTTTTTCAAATTGACAATTTAAATGGGGTTAATTGCTCCAATTGATGCCATGTATCAGCTTCTACACTTCCATATAATCTAATGGAGCCTTGAATTGTAGAGTTTGGGTCAAAAATGCGCTGAAATAGAGCTTCTTCGGAAAATTGTACGTAGAGAGAGAAAGCTTACCGTCGAAGGCACGCTAGTCTATGCTCTCAATCGAGGAAGGTAGCTTTCCTCCTTATGGTCCTTCTAGAACCACGAATCACTCCAATTGAGGTCAAGATCAGTGGGAATTTTCTTAGTGAATTTTAACATTTTCTCTCTCTATAATCGATCTGCAACGATAGAGCAAGGCCAAATTGGCTTACCTTTCGCCTTTGTAGAGGACATGTGATGGTCGTGGGCACTGTGGGAAGTCTTGGTTTGGCCGTAAGTGGTCTAAATTGGCTAAATTCAGATCGGCTGAAACAGGGCAGCTTAGAACCGACAGAGTTGCTTTACTGTTCGATCTCGCAGATGCTTCTCGGACAATCCTTGAGTTGAGGGGAGGTTGCTGTCAGGTAACTGACTTTGCCCTGAGTCTATAGTACCCGAGTTTGCCTTCTAAGGCTGAGAAAAGTGCCCATGTTGGAGCTCTGGTTTGAGACTCGCCGGAAAACTAAGCACTTTGGAGAGTAGGACGATTTAAGGTGTGTGAAGGATAAATGGAGGGGAGCTCTTTATATAGTGAGCTCAGGGACCCTCTCCTCTACCAGTTTCCATACTAGTCAAGCTTATCCTCACCTCAAAATAGGAGGGAATATACCTTCACTAGGAAAGGAAGGTTTTTGCAATGATGAACAGTGCTGTCATCCCAAGGTGAAAGATGACACTATTCTGGACTGGACTAATTCGGTTCGTCCGGGTTCAATGATGAAAATTAGCTAGTTCAATCCACATTCGACTAGATTTCTCAAAATTAAAAAAAAATTTAATTTGTGTAAATTCATTTTCCATCTGATGGTAGTTTCAATTCTTCAATTTGAGATTTCCAAGCTACCTAGAAAAATGAATTACCTAATCCAGTTCATTATGGTTCAATCTGGTTCAAGTCTAGCTCACCTTGAACCGGTCCGATTTTCCCTTTCAAATTACTTCATGGTTCTTCCCCATGATTTTCATGACTCCTTCGATCACATGGGATTTTCCAATTTCCCATTTTACCCTTATTTACCATTTTTGGTTAATTAAAATGTTCGGTTTTTGGCTTAGAACTAATTGGTTCTTTTCCGATTTTCTAATTCTGGAAAGAATGGGGTTTACAACTCTCCCCTCCTTTTAGGGGTTTTGTCCCCAAAACGCTTACAACTCAAAAAGTTGGGGGTGCCCATCTCTCATAACAGTTTCAGTTTCCCTGGTCTCCTCATGTGCGGGTCCGTTCCGCCAAAGAACCTTGACCATGGGAATGTTCTTATTTGTCAGGTTCTTATCTCTTCGATTGAGGATTTGCACCGGTTCCACTTGATAGGTTAGGTTTTCCTCCAACTCGGGTGGGGGTAGGTCAAACACATGGTTGGGGTCGGGCTAGTACTATCGGAGTACTAAGATATGGAATACATCATGTATCCTTTGTAGGTCTGGAGGTTGTTCAAGTTTATATGCCACTGGCCCTACCCTTTGGATTATGGTGTAGGGGCCAATATACCTAGGTTTCAACTTTCCCCATTATTGGAACCTAAGTATTTCCCTGCATAGGGATACCTTGAGAAATACTTGGTCTCCCACTTCAAATTCCAAGTCTCTTCTCCGATGTTCCGCATAACTCTTTTGTTTATCCTAGGTTACCTTAAGTCGACTCCTTATGAATTGAATTTTCTCGGTGTCGTCTTCTATCAACTCAACTCTTTCAAGCTTCCTTTCTCTCAACTCTTCCCAAAATAAGGGGGTACGAGATGTTCGTTGATAAAGAGCCTCATAAGGAGCCATTTGGATACTCGTTTGGTAACTGTTATTGTAAGCAAACTCCATCAGGCACAAATATTCCTTCTAGCCCTTGTTCATTGTGAGTACGCATCCCGGGGCATATCCTCCAAGGTTTGGATTGTCTGCTCAGACTATCCATCGATTTGAGGATGGAATGCTGTACTCATATGAAGTTTTCTTCCTAAGGTGATTTGTAGACTAGGACAAAACCTTGAGGTAAATCTCGGATCCTGATCGAACACTATGCTTACCGGGACACCATGTAGTCTTACAATTTCTCCCATGTATAAGGTGACCAATTGTTCCCTGGAATCAGTTACTTTTATGGGTAAGAAGTGGACGGACTTGGTCAACCTATCCACAATGACCCCAAATCACGTCTCGCTCTTTCCTAGTGACTGGTAGTCCCGTGACGAAGTCCATGGTAATGTATTCCCATTTCCATTCACAAATTGGTAGGGGTTGTAGCAGTCCTGAGGGTCTCTGGTGTTTCGCTTTGATTTGTTGACAGAACAAACATCGTGCTACATACTTTGCAATGTTGCTCTTCATCCCTTTCCACCAATAACCCTATTTGAGGGTATGGTATATCTTGGTACTACTCGGATGCATTGCATGCACAGAGTCATGTGCTTCCTCCAATATTAGCCTCCTCAATTCCTTGTCCTGAGGCACACATACCCTACCTTTGTAGGTCAACAATCCATCACCTTGAAGTGTGTAGTTCGGGGTTGTTCCCTCGTTGGTCGGGTTTTAGTAGGGTAGAAGTTCCTTGTCCCATTTTTGGTGAACTCTGATTAACTCTACTAGGCTGGGTCTTACAGCTATGTCAGGCATCAAACACCTCTTTTCTCTATCCACCTTGAGGTCTACCTTGATTTCTCTCAACTATTATAGCAAGGGTAGGTAGTTCATCTTTATCTGGGCCGCCTCCATTTGATCTTGCGACTCAGAGCATTTGCCACCACATCAATCTTCTCGGGTGGTATTTGATCAAGAGGTCATAGTACTTCACTAACTCTAGCCATCTTCTATGTTGGAGGTTGAACTCTTTTTGAGTTAGAAAATACTTGAGACTCTTGTGATTTGTATATATCTTGCACTTAACCCCGTACAGGTAGTGTAGCCAAATCTTGAGGGTGAACACTATTGCGGCTAACTCCAAGTTGTGAGTAGGGTAGTTATTCCCATCCGTCTTTAGTTGTCGTGAGGTCTAATTAGTACACATCTGAGTCCTTGTCTGGATGCGTCACTATAAATGGTATTCTCCCCCGCACTTGGATTAGGCAAAGTGAGTATGGTGCCATTGTTAGACGAGTCTTTAATTCTAGAAAGGACCTCTCACATGTTTCATCCCATTTGTACTCCACTCACCTCCTTGTACGGTAGGTTAACGGGGTTGCTAGTCCCAAGAAGTTGCGTATCTCCGAGGGATTCGTGGGTGCCTTCCAGTTAGATATGGCTTCTACCTTAGTCGGATCCACCTTGACTCCGTCCTTGGACACTATGTGCCCTAAGAAACCCACTTCTTGTGGCCAAAACTAACACTTGGAAAACTTTGCATATAAATGATTCCCCCATAGTATTTCTAAAGTGATGGCCAGATGTTCCTCGTGTTCTGTCCTAGTTCATGAGTATATAAGTATGTCGTCAATGAATACTATCACAAATTTGTCTAAATAAGGCTGGAACACTCGGTTCATTAAGTTCATAAAGGTTGCAGGGGAATTTGTCAATCCAAAAGACATCACTCTGAAATCATAATGCCTGTATCAGGACCGAAATGAAGTCTTAGGTATGTCACCCTCTCAAATCCTTAGTTGTTGGAACCCTAACTAGAGATCTATCTCGGAGAAATAGGCTGCACCTTTTAATTGGTCGAACCGGTCATCAATTCTTGGAAGAGGGTACTTGTTCTTTATGGTGACCTAATTCAATTTCTGATAGTCTATGCATAGCTTCATGCTCCCATCTTTCTTCTTTACAAATAGTACTAATACACCCCATGGAGACTGGCTAGGGCATATGAAACCCTTCTCCAGTAATCCGTCCAATTGCTCCTTCAATTCCTTTAATTCTGCTATAGCCATGCGATATGGGGCTTGGGATATGGGATGTGTCCTATGGATTACCTATATGGTGAATTCTAATTTACGTCTTGGGGGTAGTCCTAGTAGTTCCTCAGGAAATACATCTGGGTAATTTTCAACCAATGGAATGCCCTCTAGTCCCTTATTCTCCGAATTTTTGTTGATGATCATTGCAAGGAAAGCCTTGCAACCCTTCTGTAACATCTTTTAGGCTTTCACATGGGACACCAAGTGCATTTCTTCTTTACTTCTGTCTCCTTGGAAACGTAGTTTGAGCATCCCGAGAGTGTAGAAGGTTAGCACTTTCTTTCCATAGTCTACCTTGGTTTTGTGTGTACTCAACCAATCCAACACTAGTATTATCTCTACATATCTCAGAGGTAGTGGGATTACGTCTGCCTCCAATTTTACTCCACCAATATTAACTTCACATCCCTTCAACTGTTTGACTCTTTTTAGTCCTTCTCCTAATGGGGTGAGAATATTAAGACTTTGTTTCAGGGATGTAAGTTCCAGTGGAAGATTTGGGACTAAATCATCCTTGATGAAGGACCTCTCTGCTCCTAAGCCAAAGTGAGCGTAGACATTTCTTCTCCATAGTTGTACGTATCCTAATGGAGTAAATGACAAGTTTCTTTTAGTAAATCAAATTATTTTATTAGATAGGGTAGAATTACAAGACTTTTCCTAACTTTGGTTAGGGAGGGTTTGGGAAGTACCCGCTATAATACTAGGATCTTTTCGGGCCTCTTCTTGTGTGAGGTTATAAACCCTGATTGGCACTCTTGATGTGACAGTTGTGTGTCATCCTCTATTTAATGTCCTTGGGTTCCCTTGAGGTGGTTCAAGAGTGTTCCTTTGCTTATTTTCTTGAAGAGTGGGGCACTCCCTTGCAAAGTGTCTCATTTGCCCACATCCGAAACTACCTTGACATGACCCCTCGTGGTTCCTTTAGCACCTTGGACAGCGGGGGGGCCTTTGTAGTATAGCAATGTTTACCTCCCTTTTTGTAGGGTACACTTCCTTTGTCCTTGGGAACCCCATTTTGTTTCCCCACCTAGGACCACCTTGCTCCTTACATCCTCTACGACGATTTTGGCCTTTGTCCTTCTTCCAATTTGCCTACACCATCTATTAGTGTCAAGTTTTCACTAGACTCTCACATTCAAGAGCCATACTAATTATGGTTGTCAGATATGTGAGGTGTCTCAAGTACTCCCATCTGGCCTCATATATCTATATTGAGATTGTCCACGAATCATTGGCAAAAATCTGTGAGTCTGGCCAGATCCGGGGTAAACAGTCTTAACTCATTGAACTTAGTTTCATATTCTGAGATAGAGTTAAGCCCTTGGCGGAGTCGGAAGAAGTCTTGTTTCTTCTCATTGATTAGGTGTGGAGCCAAGTATTCCTCTGAATACCTCTCCTCAAATTTCTCCCAGGTGGAGGTGGTGGTATGTAGGCTTTTGAAGTTGTCCCACCACCTCTTTGCGATAGCTTCCAGGAAGAACTCCGCCAGGATCACCATCTTTTCTGGTGGGATTCTAATTAACCCCATAAGTTTCTTAATGTTGGCCAGCCAATCCATAGCAGCTCTAGCATCCTTCTCCCCTTGGAAAGGCTTACAACCTAATTGATGGAGAATCTTGAGGTATTTGGGGATGTCAATCACAGGAGGAATATTAACAGAAGTGGGATGGTACTGTATTTACTCGGGCTCAGCTTGGGTGTTGGTTTCCACCTCGGGAGCATCGTTGGGCCTCCCAAACGTATGAGTGAACTCTTCGTACAACCTTTGATGTTTCGAGCTTAGTCCAAGTGGACCCGTCTTGACTTCTCTGGGAGTTTCTACAGGGATGGGGTTTTGGGCAGTGTCAGTGACCACGACTCTAGTTCTCTTGGTTCCTCTCTTGGGAGCCATCTGAAAATTTTTAACAATTTTCTCTTAGTTATTATGTTATATAGTGTTGATAATGTATTTGAGAAAACAGGCTCTAATACTACACTTATTCTTTAAAAACCTTTTATCCTTTTTAAGCCTTTGCATGTTTAACTCTTTTAGCACATCCCCTTGCCTAGGGTGGCATTTAGCAAACAAATATACGCCCTTTATCATAATGGGTACACATGTTCACTGGTGTCGCACACCCACTGCACCCACTACACCCACTACACCCACTTGTGGATCAGAGCATTTTTATCGTCCACCATGATAGAAGTCCGAAACTTTTACCTTGAGTCTGAGTGATGCCCGAGGCATCAGGCCCTCAGAATCCACATAACTTCGTGTCTGTATGAGGACGGAGACTTCATCCTGCCTTCACCATGGTCTCAATGCTCAAGAAGCTCCTGGATCTTCATGACTAACTGTCTTGACGAACTGCCCTTATCGCCACCAGGTCGTCCAACAGTCCTTATAACCCATCACTACCCTTCTTAGGTGTATTGATGGTCCCAAATTCAAAGTGCATGCACAAACAATAATTTTCATATACTTAGACATTCTCTTTGGTGCCGACGGTCCAAGGGCCCCGACAATCAACTCGACTGTAGTTGTTTGTCTAGTCAATATGTCGACCTAGCCCTGACTCACTACCGCTAGCGCATTGAGCCTTGTTGATCCTAATAACTTGGTACTATGGTGAATCACCCAAATATTTCCATTTTTAATGAGAGTTTTCATGGCTCTTCCTATTCATGTTTATTTACGGGCTTCATCCCGTCTCCTCTGGCCTTGGGCCAACTTCACGCGTTTTTTAAAAATTGGGCTTTAAGCCCTGTAAGTTCAAATTCGAGGTCTCTGGCCTGTTAGAGCTATACTAGCTCTCATCAAGAAGTTCTTCCAAATAGTTTATGTAATGTCACATAGTTAGGGTAGAACACTTCTGACAAAAAAAAAAAAATCTCTTTTCACTCATTGTACTCATCACACCAACCGAGTGTGAAGATAGAGGTAGGTCTACTTACAACCAGTAAGCGGGTTTTTCATTTTTTAAAAGGGTGCCCATTATCATAATTGGGCATGATATATCAAAAGCCCCACTTATAACCGATAAGTAGGTTTTTAGTTGAATAGAAGTGTGCTGATCACCCCAACAGGGAATGAAGTGTAAATAAGCCCACTCACAACCGATAAGTGGTTTTTTGCTTTAAAATTGCTCATTACCCCAACTAGGCATGACGTGTAAATATCCGACTCACAACCAATAAGTGTTTCTTAAGTTTCAAAAGAGTGCTCGTCATCCCAACCGGGTATGAAGTTTGAAAAACCCACTCACCCAATGATTGTGACACGTTCGCCCCTAGCTGGTTTTCCAAGTGTGAGTTTGATTCTCTTATTCGTGTTCCAGTTTCAAGAGTACCTACATGGTTTGACCACTCTTATAATTTAGGGTTTGGCGTGAAAGCTTCCTAGCTTTTCAAGTATTGGCTACTAGGCCTAAATTTTTTGTTTATTGCACTTAGATCTCTAAAGTTCATACTTCTTGACTTTAGCTACCTAGTGTTCAATTTTTCCCCAATCAAGTCCTAAGGGTTTACAATGTCCTCCTTGGGTCCTTACTTAAAATTGTAAACGGGGCTCAAATTTTTCCAATTTCCAATTTAGTCCCCAATTTTTCTAAAATTATAGTTGTGCCCATACTTTCCAAAAATGGCCAATAGACTCCAATTCTTTCGAAAACTAACCAATTGGTTCTCCAACATCTTTATCATTACGAATTGGCCTTCAATTTTGAGAAATTGCATGGAGGTCCTTCAATTTTCTGAAATTCCCAATTTTCCACAATTTCTCCCCTCAATTTCATCCCTTTAATTTGATCGAATTTGATTTCTTCAAATTGGCCATTCAAATGGAGTTAATTACTCCAATTGATGGCATGGATCGGTATCTAGACATCCATACAATCCAATGGAGCTTTGAATTGTAGAGTTTGGGTCTGAAAAGAGCTCAAACGGAGCTTCACTAGAAAATTATATGTAGAGAGAGAAAGATTCGAAAGCTTATCATGGGAGGTGCAACAGTCTGAGCTCTCGGTCAGGAAAGGTAGCTCTCGTCCTTAGGGTCTTTATAGGATCAATAATAACTACAATTGAGGTCAAGATCAATTTAAATTTGGTTAGCAAAGTTCAACATTTTCTCTCTTTAGAACCAATTTGCAACAATAGAGTAGGGCCAAATTGGATTACCTTTCACCTCTGTGGAGGTCGTGCGAACTATGGGAAAGCTTGGTTTGGCCCTAAAGGTCTGAATTGGCAGAATTCAGGTCAGCCAAAATAGGGCATCTTCGAACCGATGAAGTTGCTTTATTGTTCAATCTCGCGGGGACTTCTCCGACGATCCTTTGGTCGATGGGAGATTACTGTCAGGTAGCTGGCATTCTTCAGAGTCTATAGGACCCGAGTTTGACTTCTAAGGCTCAAAATGGTGCCTAAGTCATAGCTCTGGTTTGATCCTCACAGGAAAAGTGAGCACTTTGGATAGGAGAACAATTTGAGGTGTGTGGAAGATGAATGAAGAGTAGCAGTTTCCAAATTGGTAGAGCTTATCCTCACCCCAAAATACCCAACTTGGAGGGAATATACCTTCATCCGGAAAGGAAGGTTTTTGCATTGATGAATAGTGTTGCCATCCCAAGGAGGAAGACGACACTGTTCTAGACCAGACCATTCTTGTTTGACCGAGTTCAATGATGAAAATTGGCTGGTTTAGGCCCGATTCGACCGGTTTTCTCAAAATTAAAAATTTCTAAATTCTTCTAAATTCATTTTCTTTTTGATGATGGCTTCAATTCTCCAATTTGAGATTTTCAAGCCACCTAAAAAATGAATTACCTAATCCGGTTCATTATGGTTCAATCCGATATAATTCGGTTTAGGTCTAATTTACCTTGAACTGGTCCACTTTCCCATTCAAATTATTTCATGGTTCTTCCCCATAATTTTCATGACTCATTCGGTCATTTGAGATTTTCCAATTTCTGATTTTACCCTTCTTTACCATTTTTTGTTCATTAAATGGTTCAATTTTCTCCTTAGAACTGATCGGTTCTTTCCCGGTTTTCTCATTTTTTAAAGGACAAGGTTTACAGTGGGCATACCTAAAACCTCTATCTTAAGGAACAGACTTGTAAATGGAATACAAGTGAAAATTAAATCGTTGATATTGCAAATTTCCAAGAGAGGGACCAACATTTAAGAATTGGTGAACAAGATGGAGACATCAAAAGATGTTACATTTTTGATGGGGTAAGTAACTTTTGGGACGGCTCAATGGAAGAGACTCTTGAAAATGTGAAAGGTGATGTACCAAGGAATGGAGTCCAAAGGAAGGTTCAGTCCATATCCATTAATGGAGCAAAATATTTGACAGTAGGGCTTAGTGTGAAGTACATGAAATAAGACTCCGTTAACAAGAATTCCTTGCATAGGAAATAAATTTCAAATGGAGTCACTCGATTATGACAAAATATTGGATATGGAAAAATGCAACAATACAAATCGGTAAAGATATGAAGGAAAAAAAACCTTCAAGGAGTGATAAGAAGGTTGGATGAATAAGTCCCTACTTCGAAGTGTGATAGTAGAGAATGGATGAAACAAAGGGAACACCTATAAGATGAGCCCAAGGAGGTAAATATGTACTGTAAGGGATCTATTATGAGTATGGAGAGAATAATCTTGAAATTGTGATGAACAAGTATGGATAGACTAAGGAATATCTTCAACCATGTGGAAATGCATGACGAAGGATAACCATGAGTATGTCGATAGGCAAGATGTGTAGTGATCGGTAAACCCGATAGATGAAATCAAGAATGAATAATGTTAAGGAGAGTTAATTAAGCACACAAGGACCGACACAAGAATAGAGAGGCAAAGTCAATAACGCTGAGACAAAGGCAAGAACGAAAAGTTCGAAAGGCTGTCTTGCCAAGGACTATAACGATTAGGAGAACAACCAAATAGTGGGTCAATTAAGCATTTCAAGGATCACAATACTATAACTTGAATTAGATTTTGGATGGAGACCTTAAGAGGTATAGTTTTGATATTAAATGGTATAATGAATTTCATGAAGTGAGTGGATGCTAGAAGATAAGGTGGAGCCCCTATAGGTTATCATAAAAAGGGCGAAGGAGAAAAGCTTGGAAGAAATAAGCATGTAGCCTCAAATGAAACCTCATAAAAGTACCATTTAATGGATTAAATGGTGAGAGTTGGTACGGAGAAAGTTTGAATGAAAAGAATTAAGATTTACACTGAAGTCGAAAAGGAATAAGCTATGATAGAGTAATTAATGAACATTTCGATGATATTCATAATGATTAAGGATTTTACCCAAATGCTAAAGCCGGATAAGAATTTCCATGACTTAAAGAATTAGAAGCTAATGATGGAAGGAAACATCTTTGGAAGAAATCTTGCTAAAGCACCCCACTATATAGAGGACTCATAAGACCAAGTGACTAAAATGATATGACTCATGGAAAGAAGAGTCATTAATTAAGTCATGATTATGTTGAACGGAAGGGAAAGAATCTGGAATAATTATTATAAAACACATCATCATGACAAAAGTACGAGTTAATGGGATGCAACACAGATGAGATTACCACATATGAAATACCAACTAAATCGGAGGATAGGATTTCAAAACAATCAAGCGATAAGGGAAGGTATGACCAGATCTTAGGAAGGATCACACAAGCTACAAAATATTAAAAAAATTTCCAAGGAAAAAGGGGATAGGGAAACTCCCCAAGATAATGGTGAAGAGATTGATGAAGAAGTTTTGACATATGAGATGCAATTAGGACAAAAATCTGAAGTAAAGGAATCTTAGTCTGAAATGATTTCAAATGGCAAGCGTATGCTGGCATGGTAGCCAAGATGGAGGAAGAAACAAGGAAACAAAAACAAGGTGAAAGAGAAAAAAATTATTCCCCATTTAAGCGAAGTATAATAAGTTTTGGACACAAAACTCATTAAAAAGAGGCAAGTAGTGGTAAACCCTATCATCACAAAATAAGACTCTATAAAATTTTGAGAGAAAACCAGGGATCAAAATGAACCAAAATTGGTAAATGAAAGCCAAAACAGGAAATTGGAAAACACCAATTATTCAATTAA
Organism: Trapa incisa; assembly: GCA_030064435.1. Taxonomy (NCBI): domain Eukaryota; kingdom Viridiplantae; phylum Streptophyta; class Magnoliopsida; order Myrtales; family Lythraceae; genus Trapa; species Trapa incisa. The sequence continues at coordinate 7,280,523 of CM057776.1, forward strand.
GATCCAAAGATAATGGAAATGGATCATGAACCAAATTTAATGTGAGAACCAGACCGATTCAGGATGAACTGAACCTAGGTGACTTAAAAACATCAATTTGAGAAATTGAAGACACCAAAGTGTAGAAAATGGTTTTAGATAAATTTGGAAAATTTTAATTTTTAGAAAATCGGTCGAATTGTGCGTGAACTGACCAAATTTGGATTTTGGGTTACCGAACTCAATCCGATCGAACCGGTCAACGATCTAGACAGTCAACGGACCACCTGCCAGGTCAATGTGCATGACCGATCAATGTGTGTGATGAATCAATGTGTGCCATGTGGCGAAGCGCACCTAGTTAGCCACTCGGTTAATGCCTAGTTGTGCTGACCAATAAGAGCATGACATGTGTCCCTAGTTAATGGTCAAAAGAAGAAAATCCATATAATTGACAACTAACCAATGGGAGAGCGACATGTGTCCTAAGTCATCAATCAACGAAGTAGAAACCACATTTTAAGGGTTAACCAATGAGGAGTTGACACATGGCTAAGGTGCCACGTCAGCGGCTGACTAGGATGTTAAAAAATGGTCGACCAATCAGAGATCGACATGCGACAAAGCCACATAGGATGAGCACAACCAACTAGAGGCTGACACGTAGCAATGGTACAGTGCATTAAGAGGGAAAGCTAACAAATTTAAATCAGCTAATTAGAGGATGCCACATATCATGGTCAATAGATGGTCAAAATTGGTCAACGACCACGTTGGGATAAGCGGCCAATGGCTGGTGACCACGTGGCCAATCAACGAGTTAACGAATGACTCATACACTTAGTGGGAAGTCGCATTAGTGAATCCACCCAATCACGGTGCACCAAGTCCCTGCTTGCACGTGTGAAGCTCATACATGTGCACACAATGTCATATTCTTCCTTCTGAATTCTAAATAGCAAAGAAGGAGGAAGGTTTCCATTACTCCGATGGCCAATAGATCTCTCTAACAAGGGAGTAAATTTGAGAGTTAATGGTTGGCCGATGGATGACCAGATAAGAACATAAATTCCTGAGCTCCCTATATAGAGAGCTTCCTTCCATTCATCCTCTCCAAGCCCCGAAAGTTAAGAGAATATAGACTACTCCATATTTCAATGAATCACGGAACTGAGCTCCAACTTGGGCACTTTTCTCCACCTTCGATGATGAATTCAGTTTCCCTAGAATCCTATGGAAGTCCTCTACACAACTGCATACTTCGTTCGCCTCAAGGATCGATGGAGAAGTGTTGGGTGAGCTTGCATAGTATCATCGCTCCCACGGTAGTTTGTGACTAGACTTGATAGAGGTCAATTCGAGCCACCCTTGGGCCAACCACGGCCAAATGAAGCCCTCTAAACATTCCCTAGAGGAGTCCACATCTTCCTTGAACTGTCGTGGTAAGTCCCCTCCACCACCCTTCATCGAAATTTACTGTTCATAGTGTGTTTTTCCCAAATACAAAGTTAAGCAATTCGCACTGCTCAGGCCACCAATTGAAGTGCAGTTTGATCCAGGAAGGATCCCTAAGAAGAGAGCAACCCATTGGAATCAAAAGCTTCGATCGTTGGACCCTCACCAGTGAGTAATCGTAGCTATTTGTCTTGACTGGTCCCTCCTGTCATGTCGCATTGCCGCTAGTTTACTGAGTATGTCGGTCCTATCTTGATACCATGGCGAAACAATTCATTTATTTAAGGTTTTATAGCATATAAATCATGTTTTTTTACGAGCTCATTCTCGTGACAATTGGCCTTGGGCCCACTGTACGAGATTTTCAAAATTGGGTATATTAGCCCCCAAGTTCCAAAAATCAAGGCCACCGGTGTAAACCCCGCACTTTTGAGTTAAGGAAAACCAGGAAAAGAACCGGTCAAACCGAATAAGAAAACCGAGCTTGTTTACATTTGGGAACAAGCAATATGAAAATTTATAACTTTTGGGTGATCCAAAGGGTTTATTAAACCTTGAAAAAAGAAACTTAAGAAAAATTAAAAGACAAAACCAAATTGGTTCAGGTGAATTAGATTTCATAAGAACTTTAAAATTAAGCGTGCTTGCTCAAGAGTAGTGTGAGGACGGTGACCTCCTGGGAAGTATGATATTTTTGTAACTCGAAATTTCGGTCAAAAATTTTTATGCGAACGTACGGCTTATCATAAATAGCCATAAATTAATATATATTTAATTATTATAATTAATTAGAATAATTAATACCCAAATTAAATTATTGGAATTAATACAAATAATTTAATACTGAAATTAAATTATTGGAATTAATGCCAATAATTTATGGCAAAATTAATACTAGTAATAAATCTCTCCCATTTAATACATGGTTTTACCTTATATAAAGAGGTCATCCCCATTCATTCTCCTCACACCTAAACACATCTCTCTCTCTATACTGCTCCATTTCCCGGTAAAGCTCGAACTAGAGCTTCGACTTGAATAAAGGTCAAGCTCTTTAGAACCGGAGAGAAGACAGTTATCTGATTGCAAACTCTAGTCAATTAATAATCGTTGGAGAAGCGCCGGCATGATAAAATAGTGAATCAGTTCCAGCGGACCGAAGCGGCCCTATTTCGACCAAGCTGAAATTGGCCATTTCAAGCCATTCTCAGGCCAAAACAAGCCCTCCCAATACTTCCTCAGCCTTTCCACGGCCGAATTAGGACCGAAAGGTAAGCCAATTCGTCTCCCCTCTACAATTTTCGATCGGTGCTAGAGAGAGAGTCTACCGAATTCCAATGACGAAATTCTAATCCAATTCCGCATAAATTGATGTGATTCTTGATTCTAGGATAAACCTTAGGACGAGAGCTATTTGCCCAGATCAAAAGCTCGAACCGCCGTACCATCACCGGTGAGTAATCAAATCTTTCTCTCTCTATAGTTCATTTTCCGGCGAAGCTCCGTTTGAGCTCGTCCCACATTAAAACTTGTGATTCACATTTCTGAAGAATCGTATGAACATGTAGAAACTCAATTTCAACAATTGGAAATGTTTGATGAGTCAAATTTGATTAAATCAAATTCGGCTGTGTTAAGAATTGGAATTGTGGGAAAATTGGGGCTTTTTTAAATTCAAAGGACCAATATAAAATTTTATGAAATTAAGGGTCAATTGGGCATGAAAATAATGTTGGAGGACCAATTGAGGAATTTTGAAAATTTTGGGGCAAAATTTACCATTTTTGTAAAGGAAGGGCAAAATGGTAATTTTGGAAAAGTTGTGGGACCAAATTGGAAATTTGGGAAATTAAACCCCTTTTTGTGAAATGGAATAAACTGAGGTCCTATGATAAATTTTAAAAGTTTCAGGACTCAATTTGAGGAAAAACAGGCATTTGGGACTTATATTTAAAGAGAAATAACTTTAGGGACCTAATTGCAAATAAATGAATGTTTGACCTTCTTATTCCTTTGGAATGAATGAAGGAGATTAGGCCGAACAATAATGAACCAAGATGTTCATATCTTGTAGGAACACAAAGTACCAGGAACGCCAGTAAGAACAAGCTCGCGTGAATACCAAGAACTGGTATAGTGGAATTCACAGCATTAACGGGTGAGTGGGTTTACTAACATCATACCTGGTTGGGATGATGAGCACAACTTAAAATTTAAAACCACTTACCGATTGTGAGTGGAAATTTTATATCATACTCGGTTGGGGATGATAAGTACCTTGGTATAAAAACCCACTGCTTAGTGGTATTTTTAATCATCACTACTTAGAGAAAGTGATGTGAAAGTTATGCGGAAAAACTACTTACGGGTTGTAAGTAGATCATACCCGGTTGGTATGATGAGACTTCCTCGAAGGAAGTTGAAAACTCGTTCATCGGTTATGAATGGCGATGTTCTTATACCGGTCGGTATGATGGACAGTAAAAACCTATTTTTGTCGGAAGTGCTCTCCCCTGACTGTGTTCCAATGCTTAAACAATTTGGGAGACCTTCTCGACAGGAGCTTGAATAGCTCTGATAGGCTGGCGGCCTCGGTTTTGGAACTTGGGGGCTAAATACCAAATTTTTAAAAATCTCGTACAGTGGGCCCAAGGCCAGTTGGCACGAGCAGGTGCTCGTAAACAAATATGATATATGTGCCATAAAACTTAATAAGTGAATTGTTTGGCCATGGTACCAAGATAGGACCGACATACTCTGTCAACTAGTGGTAGTGGGACATGACAAGTAGATGGACCAGTCAAGATAAACAATTGCGGGTTGAGTTGAGAGTCGGGGTCGTTAGACCAGTGGCACCACAGATTACATGGCCATATGAGAAAACATTGTTTCTGTATGCACTGTGAGTACGGGATCATCAAGATACCCATGAGGGGTAGTGATGTGTCCTAAGGGCACTGGACGACCTGGTGTCTATAATGGAAGTTTGTCGTTCTAGGTGTCTGTGCGAAATCTGGAGTAGCACCAAGCGCATGAGACCGAGGTGGGGACAGGATGAGGTCTTTGTCCTCACACGGACACGAAGAAGTGATTTTGGGATTGTGGGTCGGATGTCATGTACATCCACTCATTCCCAGGGTAGAAGTGGTCGTGATTTTGCTCCGAAGCCACTAGCGGGTTCAGTAGTGAGACTGACTTGCGAATGTGTGTAAACTTCATGATGAAGGATGTGTGTTGGGTGATGACACACTGTGCTAAATAAGATATGGTGGAAAAACCTAAATTTTTAAATGATGGGATTTTTTAAAACAAAGGAGTCTGGTATACTCCATATAAATGTTTTTCTTAAAAGTCAAAAGCTTTTAAAAACCCATTCACTGAGTAGTCGTACTCACCCCTCCCTTATATCCCTTTCAGGAAATCCCGGAAAGCCTCCCTTTAAAGACCCGTCAACTAAGATGCCTGTAAGACAGGTATGTAAAGTTTTAAATTTCATACAGTTTTGATTATGCTATTACAGTAAAAGGTGTAGGTTAAATGACGCCTTACTATTTACGGTTTACAATAAGGGGAAATCCTTTCATAAATCGGGAGAGTAGCGGGTTGATCATGGGGATCCAACCAAACTGGGTCGGGGCGTGACATCCGGTCTATAAGAGCTATTCGAGCTCTCGTTAAGAAGGTCTCCCAAATCGTTTAAGTAGTGCCACACAGTTAGGGGAGAGAACTTCCGACAAAATAATCTTTTGATCTACCATCATACCGATCGGGTATAAGGACATATCCCCTTATAACCAATGAACGGGTTTTCCACTTCCTTCGAGGAAGTTTCATCATACCAACTAAGTATGATCTACTTAAAACCATTAAGTATTTTTTATGCATGATTTTTACATCACTCTTCTAAGTTGTGATGTTTAAAATACAACTAAGTAGTGGGTTTTCATTTCGAGGTACTTATCATCCCCAACCAGGTATGATGTAAAATCCCACTCACCCATTAATGTAGTGAATTCCACTCGACCGGATCTTTGTATTCACGCAAGCTTGTCTTTGCTAGTGTTCTCGGTACTTCGTATTCCTACATGATATGAATATTATTATTCATTATTCCTCGGCTTAATAGACTTCATTCATTCCAAATAAATTTCTACATTAATTTCCTAATGTCGGTTTTTCCTCAAATTGAGTCCCGAAACATTTAAAATTTATCTTAGGACCCCGAAACATTTCCCAAATTTTGAATTTGGTCCCCCCAACATTTCCAAAATTACCACTTTTCCCTTCCTTTACAAAAATGGTAAGTTTCACCCTAAAAATTCTAAAATTCCACAATTGGCCCTTTAACATTCTTATCATGCCCAATTGACCCTCAATTTTATAAAATTGCATTTTGGTCCTTTGAATTTTCGAAAATCCCTAATTTTTACCCCAATTTATACTTCCTAACATAGTCGAATTTGATTTCATCAATTTGACCAATTAAACACTTCTAATTGTTGAAATTAAATTTAAAATTGAGTTCCTACATCTTCATACGATTCAATAGCTCTTTGAATTGCAAGTTTTGACACCAGAACGATCCCAAACGTAGCTTCGCTGGAAAACAAATTGTAGAGAGAGAAAGCTTCAATTACTCACCGTCGAGGGATTGGCGGTCCGAGCTTTCGATCTTGGTAGATAGCTCTCATCCTAAGGTTCATCCTAGAATCAAGAATTGTATCAATTGATGCTGAATTGAGTTAGAATTTCATCATCATAAATTTGTCGGTTCTCTCTCAAGCACTGGTTGGAAATTGCATAGGGGAGCCTAATTGGCTTACCTTTTAGTCCTAATTCGGCCGTGGGAGGGCTGTGGAGGTGTTGGGAGAGATTGGTTTTTCTTGAGAAGGGCTTGAAATGGCCGATTTCAGCTTGGCCAAAATAGGGCAGCTTCGATTCGCCGGAGTTGCTTCACTGTTCCATCACGCCGACGCTTCTCCGGTGACCCTCGGAGCAAACTGAGACTATGCATGTAGATGACTCTCTCCGGTTCTAAAGAATCTGACCTTGCCTTCTTTGGCTCAGAAATGATCCTATATCGGAGCTCTGGTTTGAGCTTCACTGGAAAACTAAGCAATTGAGAAAGTGAGCTTTTAAGGTGTGGAGAGGATGAATGGAGAGGGGGTCTTTATATAGGAAGCTTGAGGACTTCTTGGCCATCCAATTGGTGCTTTTTTGGTGACCATTCACCCCCCATTCGACCGAATTTTTCAAATCTAAAAATTTTGAATTTATCTAAATTCATTTTCTATTTAATGGTGGCCTCAAATCTCAAATTTGAATTTTTTAAGCCACCTAGAAAAATTAATATAGAATCTAGTTCAATAGTGGTTCAAACCGGTTCAATCCGGTTCACCTGAACCGGTTTGGTTTTCATCTCCAATTCATTCTCAAGTCCATTTCCATGAATTTTGGGACACTTTGGGTCACTCGAGATCCATAAATTTCCCGGTTTGTCCTTTCTCTATCGATTACGATACGTGAACCTTCTTAGTTCATAAACCATTTAAATCTAGTTGGATCTGGTTCATCTAAACCGATATTATTTTTCTCTTCTAATTTGTCCTAAGGTTCCAAGGTTTTATGAACCCTTTGGATCACTCGGGAGTTGTAAATTTTCAAATTGCCTGTTCCTAAATGATCGAGTTTGTGAACCGGTTCGGTTTTTTTACTCGGTTTGACCAGTCTTTTCTCAGTTTTCCTTAACTCAAAAGGGCGGGGTTTACAAGTTGTAAATTTCCAAATTGCCCATTTCTTGATAATTGGGTTTGTGAGCTGTTTCGATTTTCTCACTTGGTTTGGCCGATTCTTTTTCCTGGTTTTCCTTAACTTAGAAGGGCAGGGTTTACATTAGTCTCCAAGTTCCACAACTAAGGCCTCTTGCCTATATGAGCTATTCGAGCTCCCATCAAGAACGTCTCCCAAAAAGTTTAAGTAGTAGCACAGAGTCAGGGGAGAGCACTTCCAACAAAAATAAACTTTTAATCATCCATCACACCAACCAGGCATGAGGACATCTCCGCTTGTAACCAATAAGTGGGTTTTCTACTTCCTTCCAGTAAGTTTTATCATACCAACTTGGTATAATCTACTTACAACCGGTAAGTAGTTTGTTCGCATAATTTCCACATCACTCCTCTCAGGTGTGATGGTTAAAATCACACTTAGTAGTGGGTTTTCATTTTCGAGGTACTTATCATCCCAAATGAGTATGATATAAAATCCCACTCACCTGATAGTGTAGTGAATTTCCAATTTAGTCCAAAATTTTTCCAAAATTACCATTTTGCCCCTATTGTACAAAAATGATATGTTTTGCCCAGAAAATTCCAAAAATTCCCTAATTGGCCCTTAAACATCTTTATCATGCCCAATTGGCCCTCAATTTTATGAAATTACACTTTAGTCCCACAAATGTTCGAAATTCCCAATTTTTCCCTAATTTCAACCATGTAACTCAACTGAATTTATTTTCATCAAATTGATTGATCAAATGATTTTCGTTATTGAAATTGAAGTTAGATTGGAGTTTCTACACATTCATATGATTCAATTGCACTTTGAATCGCACGATTTGACATCGGAATGAGCTCAAACGGAGCTTCGCTAGAAAACTGAACATAGAGAGAGAAAGCTTCGAATGCTTACCATTGGGGGCGCGACGGTCTAAGCTTCTAATATGGGCAGATCGCTCCTATTCTGAGGTTCTTCCTAGGATCAAGAATTGAATCAATTGATTTCAAATTGAGTGAGAATTTAGTCATTGAATATCTGTCGGTTCTCTCTCTAGCACCAAGCGGAATTTACAGAGCGGGGCCAAATTGGCTTACCTTTCCATTCTAATTCAGTTGTAGGAGAATGAGGAGGTGTTGGGAGGGCTTGGTTTGGCTTCGGTCCGCCGGAGCTACTTCATTATTCAATCACACTGGTGCTTCTCCAATGACCATCGGAGCAATTGGAGACAACCACCATGTTGTTGACTTCTCCCTGAGTCAAAGGAACTTGATCACGCCTTCTTTGGCTCCGAAAAGACCCTATATTGGAGCTTTGGTTCGAGCTTTGCTGGAAAAATGAGTAGCTGAGAGAGAGTGAGGTTTTCACCTGAACCGGTTTGGTTTTCATCACCCATTCCTCTTAAAGTCCTTTTTTTTATGACTTTTGTAACTCTTTAGGTTACTTGAAATCTATAAATTTCCCAGTTTGCCCTTTCTCTATTGGTTCCAGTTCATAAACCGACTCGATTCATAAATTGGTTCGATCCGGCTTGGATCTGGTTCACCTAAAACGGTCTGGTTTTTCTATCTCAATTTGTCCTAAGGTTCTTGTCCAATTTTTTATGAACCCTTAGGTCACTCAGGAGTTGTAAATTTCCCAAATTGCTCATTCTCTGATGATCGAGATTGTGAATCGGTTCAGTTTAATCACTCGGTTTGACCGGTTCTTTTTTCGATTTTCCTTAACTCCAAAGAGCGGGGTTTGCAGCCAAGCTAAGGGTTTCAACGATAAAGAGAATAACTAGAAAAATAAATGATTGGGCACCTTGGATCTCCTAATCTTGATATCTTGAGTAAGAACCCCAAAGGGAAGAATGTTGCCCCAAGTAAAGGGAGATGCAAACCTAGGGATATACCTTTGGACTCATGGACAAGACATACTAGTTATGGTAAAACTCCATGGAAGGAGTAAACAATATAAACGAAAAGATATTCCTGAAGTGCGTGATTTAAGGAGGACTAAGTGAAAGAACGACCAAAGTATTAACATGTCAAAGTTGACATTAAGGGAAGTTTATCCTAGAGTGAAAAATGCTGATTTTGTTTTGGGGACAAAACACCTAAAAAGGAGGGGAGAGTTGTAAACCCCACCCTTTGGAGTTAAGGAACACCGAGAAAAGAACCGATCAAATCGAGTGAGAAGCACCGAATGGGTTCACAAACCCGATCATTAGAGAACATGTAATTTTTGAAATTTACAACTCATGAGTGACCCAAAGGGTTCATAAAACCTTGAAAAAAGGACCTTAGGACAATTTGGGAGAGAAAACTAGACCGGTTCAGGAGAACCGGATCCGAGCTAGATTGAACCGGTTCATGAACCGAGTCGGTTCATGAACTGGAACCTATAGAGAAAGGGCAAACCAGGAAATTTATAGATCTCGGGTGAACTAAAGTGTCATAGAAGTCATGAAAAAGAACTTTAGGATGAATTGGAGATGAAAACCAATCCGGTTCAAGTGAACAGGATCCAATCTGAATTGAATCTGTTTGGACCGATTTGAACCACTATTGGCAGGATGCTAAATTCATTATTCTAGGTGGCTTAGAAAATTCAAAATGGAGAATTGGGGCCACCATATGATAGATAATGAATTTAGATGAATTTAAAATTTTTTAATTTTGAAAAACTCAGTCGAATCATGCTTGAACCGGCTAGTTTAATCTTTTAACCCGGTTCGGACTGGTACGGTCCGGTTCGGAACAGTGTCGTCTTCTTCCTTAAGATGACATCACTGTTCACTTACAAGAAAATCGAGCAGCGCCAGTGAAGATGAAAAGTCTCCGCCCAGGGAGTTTTAGACAATGGATGACTACCATTAAGGTGCCAATCGGATGAACAAGAAGTCCTTGAGCTTCTTTTATAAAGAGCCACTCCTCATTCATCCTCCTCACACCTAAAAACTCCACTCTCTCCCCGCTACTCCATTTTTCGGCGAAGCTCGAACCAAAGCTCCGATTTGGTCATTTTTCTAAACCAAAGAAGGTGTGGTTGGGTTCTTTGGAATCAAGGAGAAGTCAGCTACACGCTTGTAGTCTCTATTTGCTCTGTTGGTCGTCGGAGAAACACTGGTGTTATAGAATAGTGAAACACCTCCGGCGGACTGAAGCTGCCCTATTTTGGCTGAGCTAAAATTGGCCAATTTGAGCCCTTCTTAGGCCAAACCAAGCCATACCAACAACCCTCCTATAGTTGAATTAGAGCAAAAAGGTAAGCCAATTTGGCTCCACTCTATAATTTTCGATCAGTGTTAGAGAGAGAACCGACAGAACTTCACTGACCAAATTCTCCCTCTATTTGGCATCAATTGATGCAATTCTTGATTCTAGGAGGAACAAGAGCTACCTGCTCAGATTGAAAGCTCCGACTGCTGCGCCCCCAAGGGTAAACTTTCAAAGCTTTCTCTCTCTATGTTCAATTTTCTGGTGAAGCTCCGTTTGTCTCGTTCCAACATCAAATCGTGTGATTCAAAATGCAATTGAATTGTATAAAGATACAGGAACTCCAATCTAACTTTAATTTGAATAATTAAACTCATTTGATCGGCTAATTTAATAAAATCAAATTTAGCTTAGTTGGAAGGTTGAAATTGGGGGAAAAATTGGGAAAGTTTTGGGGATTTTAAAAATTCGAGGGTCTAAAGTGCAATTTCATAAAATGAAGGGCCAATTGGGCATGATAAAGATGTTGGAGGACCAATTAGACAATTTTAAGAATTTTTGGGGCAAAACATACCATTCTTGTAAAGTAGGGGCAAAATGGTAATTTTGGAAACGTTGTGGATCAAATTGGAAATTTGGGAAACTTGATCCCCTTTTTGTGATTTTGAAAAATTGAGGTCCTAAGGTGAAATTTTGAAGTTTTAGGACTTAATTTAGGGTAAAATCAACATTAGGGATCTAAAGATAAAGAAAAAGAACTTTACGGACCTAATCGCAATAAATCAAAATGTTTGAGAATTTTATTCATTCGTGGTGAATGAAGGCTAATAGGCCAAATGAACATGAACAAGGATGTTCATATCGTGTTGGAACACAAAGTACCGAGAACTTCAGGAAGTACAAGTTAGCGTGGAAGCAAAGAGCCTAATCAAAGGAATTCACTGCATGATCGGGTGAGTGAGATTTTGATCTCATACTCGATTGGGATGATAAGCACCTCGGAAATAAAAAAAAAACCCACTACTAAGGGGTATTTTAACCATCACACCTAAGAGGAGTGATGTGGAAATTACGTGGAAAAACTTCTTACCGATTGTAAGTACAAAATACCCCTTTGTATGATGAACTTCCTAGAAGGAAGTAGAAAACCCGCTTATTAGTTATAAGCGGAGATGTCCTCATACCCGATTTGTGTGATGGATGGCTAAAAGTTTATTTTTGTCGAAAGTGCTCTCCCCAGACTGTGTGCCATTGCTTAAACATTTTGGGAGATCTTCTTGATAGGAGCTCGAATAACTCAGATAGGCTGGAGGCCTTGGTTTTGGAACATGGTTGCTAAAATGCCCGATTTTGAAAAATCTCGTACAGTGGGGCCTAGGCTAGTTGGCTCAAGTGAGAGCTTGTAAACAAATATGAGTTAAGCCATGAAAACATTAAAAGAATGATTTATTTGGCCATGGTACCAAGATAAGACTGACATACTCGATGGACTGGCGACAGTGCAACATGACAGGTCGATGGACCAGTCGAGATAAATAGATGTAGGTCTAGTTGATGGTCGAAGCCATTCGACCAGTGGCAACACATATTAAATGGCTTATGTGGAAAGCTGTTGTTTTGCGCATGCAATAAGTTTATGAGACCTTCAAGATACCCAAGAGGGGTAGTGATGCATCCTAGGGCTACTGGAAAACATGATGGAGATAAGGGCAGTTAGTCATGCCAGCAGTCTTGGAAAGCTCGACGTAACTTCATGCGCATGAGATCGGAGTGGGGTCAGGATGAGGTCTCCATCCTCATACTGACATGGAGTTTTATTTATGGGATTGAGGATCGGATGTCGTGTACATCCACTCATTCTTAGGGCAGAAGTAGACATGTTTCTATATAGGTGGCCAGTAAAGTCGCTCCGACGCCACAAGTGGGTGCAGTGGACATGCTACCCTTCATGATGAAGGGTGTGTGTTGGTTGATAAACACACCGATTTTGATTGAGGATTGATTAATGGCTATGAAAACAAGATTTTAAGGATGAATTATTTTAAAATAAAATAAGCAGTCTGGCACACTCCGATTCAAACACTTTTCCTAAAAGTCAAACTTTAAAAACCCATTCATTGAGTTGTTGAACTCACCCCGTCCCTTATACCCTTTTTCAAGTAACCAAGGGAAAGCCTACCCAAAGACCTCAAGCAAACCACACCTGTAAGACAGGTATGTTAAGTTTAAAATTTCTTGTTGTTTTGATTGATGTTATTCCAGGAAAAGTATAGATTTAAAAGATGCCTTACTCCTCATGATTTTAAAAGAACGGGAAAACCCTTAATAAACTTGCAGAGTGGCGGGTTGCTCACTGGGATCCGACCAAATTGGGTCAAGGCGTGACATTCCCTATGTCGATGGACCTAAATTTGGCCAATTTAGATCTCATACGGCCAAACCAAGCCTTTCCATAGTCTCCACGTCCATCACACGACCTCTATAAAGGTGAAAGGTAGGTTAATTCGGCCTTACTCCATCATTGAATATCAGTTCTAGAGAGAGAAAGTGATGAACTTCACTAACTAAATTCACACTGATCTTGACATCAATTGTAGTGATTCTTGATACTAGAAGGACCCTAAGGATGAGAGCTACTGTCCCATATTGATAGCTCAGACCACTGTGCCCCTAACGGTAAGTTTTCAAAGCTTTCTCTCTCTATGTAGAGTTTTTTGCAAAGCTCCGTTTGTGCTTATTTCGAGCCCAAATACTGCAATTCAAAGCTCCATTGAATTGTATAGAAGTATAGCAACTGATCCATGCCATCAATTGGAGCAATTAACCCCGTTTGAAAGACAAATTTGAAGAAATTAAATTTAGTCGGTAGAGATGGGGGAAATTTTGGGGAAAATTGGGAATTTCGTAAAATTATGGAACCTAAATGTAACTTCTCAAAATTGAATGTCAATTGGTAATGAGAAAAATGTTGAAGGGCCAATTGGTCAAATTTTGAAAGAATTGGCACCAATTAGCCATTTTGGGAACATAGGGGCAAAATGGTAATTTTATAAAAGTTTGGGGACCAAATTGGAAATTTGGGAAATTTGAGCCCCATATACCATTTTGAGAAAATTAAGGACCCAAGAGGGATATTGGAAGCCCTAAGGACTTAATTAAAAATAATTGAGCATTTAGAACCTAATGTTTAAGATTTTAGACTTTTGGGACCTAATTGCAATAAGGCAAAAATAAGGGCCTAAATGTAAATACATGAAAATAGAAGAGCTATTAATACCAAGCTATTCCTAACAAGGATACTCAAACCATGTTGAAATGAATTTGGATAAGGATGTGAGCAAAGGAGCTCGAATAAAACTTGAAAGGTTGATTGAGGACGAACACGTCATAGTCACTGTTTAGTGGGACAGTTTAAACGTCATACCCGGTTGGGGTGATGAGCACCTTTTTTAACTGAAAACCTACTTATCAATTGTAAGTAGAACTTTTTATACATCATGACCGATGGGGATGATGGGTACTTTTAAGAAAGGAAAAACCTACTTACCGGTGATAAGTAGACCTACCTCTATCATCATACTCGATTGGTGTGATGAGTACATTTAGCTAAAAAGAGATTTTTTTTAGAAGTGTTCTGCCCTGATTATGTGCCATTGCTTAAACTATTTGGGAGATCTTCTTGATGAGAGCTAGAACAGCTCTAATAGACCCGAGGCTTTGAATTTAAACTCATAGGGCTCAACGCCCAATTTTTTTAAAAAACATGTGAAGTGTGCCCAAGGCCAATGGGCACGGGCTGAAGCCCGTAAACAAATATGAATAGGAAGAGCCATGAAAACTCTCATTAAAAATGGAAATAATTGTGTGATTCGCCACGATACCAAGTCGGGACCGACAAGGCTCACTCAATGGGATAGTGGTTGTGTGTCAGGGTCAGGTCGACGGACCGACCGAATAAACAGCTGTAGGTCGGGTCGAGTGTTGGAGCCGTTGGGTGTTGGCACCAAAGAGAATGGCTAAATTTATGAAAACTATTGTTTGTGCATGCACTTTTGATTCGGGGCCATCAAGATTCCCAAGAGGGTAGTGATGGGTTTCAAGGGCTGCTGGACGACATAGTAGTGATAAGGGAAGTGAAGAGCTAGTGTGTTGGGGCTTTTCATCATGCCAGTTAGTCATGAATCTACTGTGTTGGAGCTTCTTGCGCACTGAGACTGGGGTGTAGTTAGCATGAAGTCTCCCTCCTCATACGGACATAAAGTTATGTGGATTCTGAGGGCTTGATGCCTAGTGCGTCGCCCAGACTCAAGGTAGAAGTTAAGGACTTCTATCATGGTGGAGGGTAAAGACACTCTGATCCACAAGTTGGTGCAGTGGGCATGCTGCTTCGGTGAACGTGTGTACCCTTTATGATAAATGTAAACCCCACCCTTTTGAGCTAAGGAAAACTAGGAAGGGAAACGATCAAACCAAGTGAGAAAACTGAATCGGTTCACAAACCCAATCAATTGTGAATGGGGAATTTAGGAATTTAAAACTTCCAGGTGATCCAAAGGGTTCAAAATATTATGAAAAAGAACCTTAGGATGAATTGGAAGAGGAAAATTAGATTGGTCTGGATGACCCGAGTCCAACAGGATTGAACAGGTTTATGAACCGAATTAGTTCATGAACCGGAACTGATAGAGATTAGGAAAAACAAATGAATTCAACTCTATTGTACTCCAAGGAAATTCATAAACCTTGGAAAGGAACCTTAGAACAAAGTGGGAGAGAAAAATCAGACCGGTTCGGGTGAACCGGATCCGAACCAGATTGAACCGGTTTAAGGACCGAGTTGGTTTATGAACTGGAATCGATAAAGAGATGGTAAACCAGGAAATTTATGGACTTTAAGTGACCCAATGAGTCACAAAAGACATGGAAATGGACTTGTGAAGGAATTGGGAATGAAAATCAAACGGTTCAGTTGAACCGGTTTACACCGGTTTGAACCACTATTGAACTGAATCCTAAATTCATTTTTCTAGGTGGCTTAAATAATTCAAATTGGAGATTTGAGACCATCATTGGATAGAGAATGAATTTAGATGAATCTAGAAATTTTTAGATTTGAAAAACTCGATTGAATGTGGGGGGTGAACCGGCCGGATTAAACTTTGAACCCGGTTTGATTCGGAACAGTGTCATCTTCTTCCTCAGGATGATAGCACTGTTCACTCATTGGGAAATTGAAGAAACACCGATGAAGAAGGAACGCTTCTGTTTGGGGCGTTTCTGGTCATCAATGTCAGTAATAACGGTGCCAAACGGATGGCCAACGGGTCTCCAACCTCCCTATATAAAGAGCCCTTCCCCATTCATCCTCTCCACACCTGAAAACTTCATTCTCTCTCAACTGCTCCATTTTCCGGCGAAGCTCGAACTAGAGCTATGACATGGGGTCTTTTCTAAGCTAAACAAGATGAGGTCGGGTTCTTTAGAAGCGGGCAGAAGTCAGCTACAAGTCTGTAGTTTCCATTTGCTCCGAGGGTCACCGGAGAAACGTCGGCGTGATAAAATAGTGAAGCAGCTCCGGCGGACCGAAGCTGCCCTGTTTCGGCCGAGTTGAAATCGGCCAATTCAAGCCCTTCTCGAGCCAAATCAAGCCTTCTCATCACTTCCTCAGCCCTCCCACAGCCGAATTAGGACTGAAAGGTAAGCCAATTCGCCTCCCCTCGGCAATTTCTGGCCGATGCTAGAGAGAGAACTGACAGAATTTCAATGATAAAATTCTAATTCAATTCGCCATCAATTGATGCGATTCTTGATTCTAGTATGAACCTTAGGATAAGAGCTATCTGCCCAGATCAAAAGGTCGGACTGTCGTGCCCTCATTAATGAATAATAGAATCTTTCTCTCTCTAAAAACCATTTTCTGGCGAAGCTCCGTTTGAGCTCATTCCGGTGTCAAAACTCATTATTCAAAGTTTTATGGAATTTTATGAACATGGAGAAACTCAATTTCAACTTCAATTTTAACAATTAGAGGTGTTTGATTAGTCAATTTGATAAAATCAAATTCGACATAGTTAAAGAGTTGGAATTGGGGGAAATTGGGGATTTTCGAAATTCAAAGGACCAAAATGTAATTTTTTGAAATTGAGGGTCAATTGGGCATGAAAATAATGTTGGAGGACCAATTGAGGAATTTTGGAATTTTTGGGGCAAAACTCACCATTTTTGTAAAGGGCAAAATGGTAATTTTGGAAAAATTGGAGGACCCAAATTGAAAATTTCGAAAATTAATCCCCTTTTTGTGAAATGGGATAAATTGAGGTCCTATGATAAATTTTACAAGTTTTGGGGCTCAATTTGAGGAAAAATTGACATTAGGGACTTAAAGTTAAAGAGAAATAACTTTAGGGACCTCATTGCAAATGAATGAAAATTTGACTTTCTCATTCATTTGGAATGAATGAAGGTGATTAGGTCAAAGGATAATGAACCAAGATGTTGATATCGTGTAGGAACATGAAGTACCAGGAACGCTAGCAAGGACAAGCTCGCGTGAATACAAACAACCGGTCTAGTGGAATTCACGACATTAACGGATGAGTGGGTTTACTAACATCATACCCAGTTAGGATGATGAGCACAACTTAAAATTTAAAACCACTTACCGGTTGTGAGTGGAAATTTCATATCATACCCAGTTGGGAATGATAATTACCTCGGTATGAAAACCCACTATTTAGTGATATTTTAAACATCACTACTTAGAGGAAGTGATGTGAAAATCATGCGGAAAAACTACTTACCGGTTGTAAGTAGATCATACCCGGTTGGTATGATAAGACTTCCTCAAAGAAAGTTGAAAACCCATTCATCGGTTATGAACGGAGGTGTCCTTATTCCCGGGCAGTATAATGGATAGAGAAAACATATGTTTTGTCAGAAGTGCTCTCCCTTGACTGTGTGCCAATCCTTAAACAATTTGGGAGACGTTCTCAACGGGTGCTCGAATGGCTCTGATAGGCCGAGGGCCTCGGTTTTGGAACTTGGTGGCTAAATGCCCGATTTTGAAAATCTTGTACAGTGGGCCCAAGGCTAGTTGACACGAGCTGGAGCTTGTAAACGAACATGATATATGTGCCATAAAACTTAATAAGTGAATTTTTTGGCCATGGTACCAAGATAGGACCTACATGCTCAATCAACTAGTGGCAGTGCGACATGACTGGTCGATGGACCAGTCAAGACAAACAACTACGGGTTGAGTTGAGAGTCGGGGCGTATGGACCAAAGGCACCACAGATTATATGGCAATATGAGAAAATATTGTGGGTGCATGCACTGTGAGTACGGGATCATCAAGACACCCATGAGCGGTACGGGATCATCAAGACGACCCGGTGAGTATAAGGGTAGATCGTCATTACAGGTGTCTGTGCGAAATTTGGAGTAGCACCAAGCGCATGAGACCAAGGTGGAGACAGGATGAGGTCTCTATCTTCATATGGACACGAAGAAGCGATTTCGGGATTGAGAGTTGGATGTCGCGTACATCCACTCATTCCCATGGTAGAAGTGGTCGTGCTTCTATCCGGGTGGTAGGAAAAGTCGCTCCGAAGCCACTAGTAGGTTCAGTAGTGATACTGACTTGTGAATGTGTGTAACCTTCATGATGAAGGATGTGTGTTGGTTGATGACACACCATGGTAACTATGAAATAATGGAAAACCCAAGAGAAATTTTAAATGTAGAGATTTTTGAAAAGAAAGGAGTCTGGAACACTCCATATAAATGTTTTTCTTAAAAATTAAAAGTAGACCTTTGAAAAGCCATTCATTGAGTAGTCGTACTCACCCCCTCCCTTACATCCCTTTTAGGAAAGCCTACCCTTAAAGACCATCAACTAAGATGCCTGTAAGACAGGTATGTAAAGTTTTAAATTTCATGTAATTTTGACTATGCTATTCCAGGAAATGGTGCAGGTTTAAAGGACGCCTTACTCTTTACGGTTTATAATAAGGGGAAACCCTTTAATAAACCGGGAGAGTGGTGGGTTGATCATGGGGATCCAACCAAACTAGGTCGGGACGTAAAAATAAAGGGCATGTGTTTGTTTGCTAAATGCTTGCTGAGGAAGGGGGTGCGCTAAAAGAGCTAAACACACAAAGGCATAAAAGGGATAAAAAAATTTTAATGAACAAATGTGAAAACTATGTATATTTTTTAAACTCATTTCCCCAACACCCTCTCACTGAGTTATAGAAACTCACCCCCTCCCTTTAACCCATTTTCATGAAGGAAAGCAACCCCTTAAGGAATACCTTGAAGCTAAACCCTTAAAAAAGGTATGTAAAGTTTTTAATATATTAAGTTTTGTATAATGTTATTATAGGAAAAATTAGGTAAAAAGGATGCCTAACTACTCATAGTTTAGAAGGAACTGAAATACTTCATAGACAAAAGGGAGTGGCAGGTTGCTCACAGGGATCCGACCAAACTGGGTTGGGGCATGATAGACTAACCTTAGAAAAGGTTAGGGTATGGGTTGGTTTACCGATTAGTGAGTCAGGTAGCTGGGCCTATGATGGCAAAACCGTTAATTCATAAGTGAATTACATAGGTAGTGATTTATGAACTACCTAGAGGAAACTGGCCCCTTTGTAAGCTAAATATTGTAGAAAGAGCAAGGGATCACCCGAGCAGGACTGGGAGTGGAATCTCCAGCTTGGAACAGACAAGTTTTAGGACTCAAGGTGAGTAGCTGTATTTACGACATATCTGATGTGACCGACCAAAGAAAATTGTTTTACGTTTGAATAAGTGTATGCTTTAGTGCCTCATTGAGAATTCAAAATAAAAAGAAATTTGATCCTTAAAGCTCATATAATAAGTGGAAAATGATTAATGCATGCCCACTAAAGCAAATATAGTTTCAAAGGCTAAAGGGAGGAATGGTCATGAGATTGATGCATGCTAGGTAGCTACTGTCCATTGGGAGCAGATTTGCCTTGCCCACATGCCACCTTGTTGATTGGGGAGATGATTGAGTTATTGACTGAGCCATGAGTAGCCCAAGTGTTGCCCGGGCCATGAGTAGCCCGAGGTGCGGGCCGTGAGATGGTCATGTATGTGGATATGAATTCTTGATGCTTGATCTACTACTTTGATATTAATATGTTTCATGTGAAAATAATGTGTGAGACTGAGAGTAACCAAATTGTGTGATAGATAACAGTTATGGACGACCCAAGACCAGAGTCTTGAGGGGTCAAATAAAACTGAGGTGAAAAGAAGGTTTTGATAACAAATTAATAAATGGCCCAAGACAAGTGTCTCCTAGGGCTGATTAAAACATTGTGAGCTAACAAATTATGTAAACCAAAGGATGAACGATCGAGGAGAACCATTGAAAATGAGGATTTTGTTAACCCACTAATAAGTATCCATGTTAAGAAATTTCATGAGATGTATGAGGTCATATGCGTTGAAGTGAACCAATGTAAGTATCTAATTCACTAAGCTATGAGCTCACCCACTCTCCCAAAAAATTGCAACTGAAACTAGAAGAGACTAGGGATGAAGGCGGGAAGACATTCCCAAGCCACTCATTGTTTGAGGTTACCCTCCTACCCTGCACACAAATTTTATAGTTTGTTTCTTATCAACTCATATATTCTCGGTTTATTGTTTAACTATTTTGGGGTCACCGTGCCTTTAAGAAAAGTTTCAAATTTTCACTGAAAAATAGAGTAAGAAATTTTGTTCTTAGCCTTGATCCCGTCAGTTTTACTATGATGAATGATCTCGTTAGTGTAACATTGAGTGAATTGGCGAGTTGCACGAGACAACCTACCGATGAATTGGGTTGGGGCGTGACACCTTGCATTCTTCACTATTTATGCAATAGAAACATTATACCTTACATTACCTACATTCCATGCAATCGGTACACTTGGACCTCTATTAAACGATAAATCATAGGTATATATCGAGGATGAACCTATAGAAAACACATCACACATTGTTTTCTTTAAATCACAATCCTCTTTCAACTGTCTCCATTACTCAACCATGCATATGTTTATTCAACCTTTTCTTTTCTTGAGGGTCGACCCTCTATTGGCGACGTCCCTAGATCAATGCCACCTTGAATATTATGTATTTCAATCTTCGTGGATTTTTAGTATCCCCTCTTGAAATCATAACATTTCTCCATCTTCTATTATAAGCTTCGTTTCTCATACCACCACACTTCTAACCAATACACATGTTTAATTCAAAATCTCTCAAGGTTCGATCCTATACCAACCGACCCCATTACTTGCGTCATTTTAGGTCGTCATGCCCACTAGTTCAAATAGTCCTATCTCGTGGCCATCATTTTCATGACTATTATTCTCATGGGTTCTTCACCCTCATTTTCAATAGGTAGTGTGGTATATCTCTTATCTTAAGTGAACATGCATTTATTTAGTTTTTTTCTCCTACTTTCCATAACATTTTTAAAAACACTAAATACACACATGAATTTAAAAGAAAATTATAAAGTGTAATAGATAGTCTAATAATACTCGCCAATAGTAAATAATAGTCAACATTATATCTGAGACTTATTCGTCCCATAGGATTTTCAACATCTCGGGAAGTGTGATCCTTATATATTTGCATGATATTGTACACTAAATAAAGTAAATCACATCACTTGGATGAGATTTGATACCACTCAATGTTTCTTGTACGGTCCCGTAATTTCCCAAAACTGTGATTTTCCCATTCGGACGAGTTCGCTCGCTTCGCGTATCAACAGACCCATTTATACAACCCTTCCCACATTATTTGAAATTTCTTTACTTTTTCGTCACTATTTGGCCATATTTATTCTCATGCCCCAAAGTATTTCAATTCTTTCACTAGACCCTTAACTTTTTAAACTTTGACATTTGAGTACTTAAACTTTTCAAAAATTACATTATTGCCCATATGCTTTCCAATTATCCATTTGAAAACCATAAGTTATTCTATCTGTTTATTTCAAGTCCCTTAACTTCCTTTTGAATCATTTGGGTACTTAAATTCTTAGAAATTTTCTTTTGACACAAACTTTATATTATTTACGATTTTGCCCCTAATATTTTCAAAAAGTTTCCTTTAGGTTCCAAATTTTTCTCAAGCTTCATTTTAGGTCCCTAAACTTCCATTGATTCTCATTTGGAATACCATTTTTCAAAAAAATTGTTTTGACCACCATATTTTCAAAAATTATATTTTAGTGCCCTAACTTTTGGTTCCCTTAAAACACCTCCCAGGTCCCCACAATCACTTTCTAGCTAGCCTCAATTGAAACAATGTCATTTCAATCGTGTTTAGACCTTTGCTACAAAATTGACATGGTTTAGAAAAATAATACGAATTCCCTGGAGACGACAAGTTGGGGTGGGGTTTGAAAGTTGATCCCCTCACGTGTTTATGGCCTCTTGAACCAACCCAAAGTGTGGTTTGAGTCTCCTAAATAATGCGATTTATAGAGAACCTTTAATTCATGGGTATCACAAGAACTTCTAGGAATTTTCATGCCCACAAGACCTACCTTTAGCTCAAATAGGTGTTGGTGATGACTAGAGGGGACCGAAAGGAGTTTTCACGCCCTGACCCGATACACGGGACAGATTGTTATACAACTGCCATGTTTTCTCAGCGCTAGAATAGTGGGTACCTCATCACAGTAGATTTCATGGGCCAAAATGCTCATATTAGTACATCCTTACAAAATCCACTCATAATTTAAACTTTTATAAACAACTTTTCAAAGTGTATAAAGGACCACAAAAATACAAGGGATTGAGTAACTGCATTGAAACAACTATTATTAAACCTAAGTACCTTATGTATGGTTCCTTGTACTATAGAGGTCCTTTGTCCGCACGTCTCCTTTGTATGTCTCAGAAATATGTTAGGGGGAGGGTGAGCAATGGTAAGTGAGTGCGAAAGCCTCTCATCGGGTTGTTCATATCCATGATGTTGCCGCAACTCAAAATAGCATATATAGAGGTCTTTTTTTCATTTTCTACGATGGTTCATCATTGAACCCACTGTTCATGCATTAGTACAAGTTATTAGCTTTTACTAAGCTCAAATGTTGGATAGGAACTATAATTTAAACTAACTAATCGAGGGATATCTTTAGATGCACACTCGATATTATGTAAGGGTATTTCCTTAGCACAACCATCCATATTTATATGGGAACTAATTTAAAAACATTAGATGAGAACTATTGTAAAGCATGTTTTTACTAAACAAGAAAATCATATAGGAGAAATAGAAAATTTCAAAGCAAAACTGAGGTTCAAATTGAACCTATCATAAAGAGAGATCAAGCATCCTAAAGGAACCTTCCCATAGAACATATACAGTCATCTCGTGGAAAGGTGAACCACTAGTGCAAATACGACAAGATAGAGAAGCCAATATCCACATAAGTAATGCACCGACTAAAAAAAGAATGAGTGGCGAAACACTCAAGCAAGGTGATTAAAAGAGCTTAGGGAAATAAGAAAGGAGGTTACATGATGAACACTATTAAAAGAAAAAGTGGTGGAGGACTGATGCTAAAGAATACCAAGGGACAAAAAAAAGATATAGGTGAAAAACTAAGAAACGATTTCATAATAAATTAAAGCCACCATTAATGCAACTCCAAAATAAATGGGATGAAAGAATTCCTCAAAGTACATCTAAAGGTTGTATTAAGGGACCAAACCTAAGAGACAAAATGGAACATGATCAATATTGAAGAAGATGGTGTAATAACCTATAAAGGGACTAACGAAGTATGCCCACGGGGAAAGATAACCCCCAAACAGAGGAGACCTTTGGATATGAACTAATAAGAATTTATGGAGAACAAGAAAAAAATAGCCGAATTAAATTTAACAAGTAATTGCAACAACTGTTGTTGTTAGGAGTACAAAACTTCTAAAAATGAGGGGAGTCATTGTAAACCCTATTTTTCCTAAATAAGTAAACTAGATAGGAGAAATAGAAAATTTCGAAACAAAACCAATGTTCAAATTGAACACATGACATAAAGAGAGAACAAATATATCTAAAGTAATACAAGTGGAACTTAAATTACCAAAATTTGAACTAAAATTGATCCAATTAAAAATTGGAAGAGTGAACCAAACTAGTTAAAGGTAAACTAGGATTGAACTGGATCAAACCAGTTTGAACCAAGAGGAACCACTTCAAAAATTCATTTTTTAGGATAATATAAAAAGGGAAAATTGGTAAATTTGTAAATTAAAGTCTCCACCATGTAGAAAGTAAATTTAGAAATTTTAAATTTTTAGAAAATCGGTCAAATCAAGCCTAAATAGCTCCATTTTTTATTTTGGGTCACAAAACTTGGGTCAATTGAACTGGCCAACGGTCCAACCTAGTCAACAGACCAACAGCCAAGTAGGTGCCCAATTAGCATGCACTGCTAATTAGCGCATAACGTGTGGTGAGCATGCTTAGTCAGCTAATAGATTATCATTTGAAAGTGCTGACCAATAAGAGAACAATACATATATGTAGTCAACAACCAACAGATGAAAATCTACATCGAATGGACTTACCAATAAGAGACAGACACATGTCCATAGTCAATGATCAATTGATAGAATTTCACATTAGAGGGATTGACCTATTAGAGGATGACACATGGAAAGTAGGCCAGGTGAGCAGCCAACTCGGACATTGGAGAACTATTAACCAATCTACAAACAACACGCGGAATTGCCACATTAGAAACACCAACAAATCCTGAGAGGACATGTAACACCCCTACCTGGCTTGGTCAGAGCCATGTGATCAAACCGCCACCCTACCTTGAGTCACGATGATATTTCTACCCTGATAGTTCAAGAAAGGAAAAGGTGTACCAATACACATATTTTTCATAACAATTTAATCTAGATATCATTGTATAGGGCTTACCTTGAGGGTTCGATCCTTCCTTTAGACTTCATTTCCACTTGGATCAACCATTCCTAAAAGGTGTTTAAGGGAGCGGAGTGAGTGCACGACTCAATGAGAGGAAATTTCTACAAAAGCTTTTAGTCAAGCATTTTTATTTGCTTGCAATTGTGACCCATGTTATTTTTCATTTAACATCTGCCCTTTTTTCATAAAAGGGTTCACTCGGTTGAAGAGTAGTCTCCAACTACTCCACTTTTTGTCTGAAGCATCTTTATCGACCATCTTAGCAGAAGTTCGAGACTCCTACCTTGAGTTTGAGTGGACATCAGTTGTTTGACCCTCAAACCCGAGACATACTCTGTGTCTGCAATGTGGGACGAGACCTCTTCCCTTTCCGACCTCGGTCTCTATGCTCATAAAGCTCATTGAGCTTCTTGACTCCTTGGATGGCAAACTTCCCTTATTCTCTCTAGGTCATCAAGTAGCCCTTGGAACTATCACTACCTCATATCGGGTGCCTCGGTGGTTCCATATGTCTGCATGCACAACCATAAGCCTTTTAATTAAAACCATTATCTTTAGACTACCGACCTTACATTTTGTTGGCTTGGCTTTGACCTCAAGTCCACCAGCCCAACAGGATCGATGAACCGGCTTCAGCATGGTAGCTGCTAACCCAACAAACTTAACAACTCGGCCTTGGCTCGTTATCTATTGCACACAACTTATCCATTATGAGAATTTTTATGGGCTCATTACTCGACAAATTTTCAATGGGCCTAAACCCTTGCCCATTGGCCTTGGGCCCATTGGAGTAGCTCAATCTCACCCCGAAAATAGATCCCAAATCGTTTAAGCAGGTTCATATAGTTAGGGGATACTAGTTCTGGAAAAATGGTTTTTAATGTAATAGCATGACCATTGTCCCAATCGAGACTAAAGCTGGAAGACCCACTCACCCGATGTGAAGTGTCTTGTCCTTTCTCGTGCTGACTTCTCCATGTCCCTAAGGCGTTCCAGGGTCGTAGGTCAACAGATCCCCTTGCACCTACATCATTATGAAAGAGGAACATTAAATCCCTAATTTTTTACCGAAATTACCAAATTGCCCTTACTTCAAAAAAATTACCCATTGGTTCCCAAATTTCCTTAAAACCACCAATTGGTCCTCATTTTTCAAAAAATTGCATAAAAGACCTCCCATTTTTAATATCCCCAAATTGCCCCAAATTTCCCAAAATTTCCACTTTGATACCCAAATTCTTACTTGCTCAAATTGACCATCTAAGCTCTGTTAATTCTCCCTGTCAAGCTGCTACTTGATTTCCCTTCCTCCCTACGATCACCCTAAGCTTTAAATTTCCAATTTTGACTCAATTTTGAGCTCCAACAGAGCTTCTCCAGAAAATGGGTTCTAGAGAGAAAGCTTTGGAATCTTACCAGCTAAGCCTCGATTGCCTAAGTTTGATCAGTGTCCTGAGCATAGAGAATTTGGTTAGAGTAGCTTCGACTACTTTCTCTCTCTCTTGTAATCTACTCTCCCTATGGAAAGAGGTAGATGGAACACTTTTGAGCCTTGGAGAGGTTGCTTGGTCATCAAGAAGAGCTGGGGAAGGGTTGGTTTAGCTAGAGGAGGTCTAGGGTGATCGGAATTCAGCTCGATGTACTTCGACTATTTTGCAATTGTAGGAACAGTGGTCGGCACTCGCGGTCTACCGTCATCTCGAGGTTGAAGACAATGATGTTCATCGCACGTGTGAATTGCCACGTGGCACTTCGTGATTGCCTAGTCTTGCTAACATGGCATCCGACTCAGCATTCGAGTCACCCTTTGACTTATTGACCAGCCACGTGGCGACCTCCCATTGGTTACCCGTTCTAGCAACTTAGTTGACCTTTGGTCGTGACATGTGGGATCTTCTAATTGGCTAATTTAAATAAACTAGATTTCCCTCCTGCACACTGCACGACCACGACGTGTCATCCACTCATTGGTTGATGTCATTTGATGTGGCACGACCACATGTTGACTTCTGATTGATCGACAGTTTCTCTAACATCGTAGTTGGAGGCTGATATGGTGCCTTTTCCATATGTCAGCTTCCCATTGGCCTATTCGGATGACTAAGCTCTTTGGATGCTGACTGTTGATCGGGAACACATGTTATGCTCCTATTGGTCAGTCGTCGCTGAGGTGGATTTTTCTCTTTTGATCATTGATGGAGGATATGTGTCACATTCTTATTGGCCAACACTTACATGCGATGACTGAGCAATTGATAGGGCGTGCTTTGCCACCTGTCACGCACTAATTGGTCGCGCTTGCTGACAAAGAGCTAACCTAGCAATGGTTTGTTGACTAGTACAGTCCGATCGGGTTCAGTGACCTGAAATTGAAAATCGTCCGGTTCATGCCTGATTCGACCAATTTTCCAAATTTTTCTAAATTCATTTTTTATCTAATTGTGGCTTTTATTTTCTATTTTAATATTTTTAAGCCACGTGGAAAAATGAATATTTGAATGGTTTTTCACGGTACGATCTTATTCATGTCTAATTTGCCCTGAACTAGTTCGATTTTCACAACCAATCCACTTAATGGTTGTTCTCCATGATTTTGTTATTTATTGACTACTCAAGATTTTCCAAATTACCCTTCGGACCCATCTTCACCAAATTCTGGTACACTTAGACCCTCATTTTTTTTCTTCAAAACTTTTCTGTTCCCTTTTCCTGTTCCTTAGTCCGTGAGGGTGGGATTTACATTACTTCCAATATTTTAGGAGTTTTTTTTCCCAAAACTATTTATGCATCCCTTACCTTATGAATGATTTCCTCAAATATCAATTTGTTATTTTCTTCGATATGATACCATGGGGGTACATCCTCATCCGAGTTGTGTCTCTTCTAGGCATCCTTCCTGCATATACACCCTTTGGGCATCCTTCCTTTCCCCATCTTGGGTTGTCTATTGTTTTAGAAATTATTTTTCCATCATTATTAATGGCATAATTTGGTATTCACACTTTAGGAGAAGTTTTTGTTGTGATACATCCTCCCACTTCCTTATCTTTGAGTGTTTCCTTGCTCACATGCTTTTTCCCTGGGCAAAATATCCCTGTGGTTACTCTTTCACTTTGTCTTTTAGATGATGCACTTAAGGGAGTTCTTTTTCCCTCATATATCCATTTACTCCATGGAACTTATTATGATCAATTTGTCTTACCCACTTTCCCAAAGGTATTTTCTTAGGTCCAATTGTGAAACCCATCATCTCAGATCAAGGAAAACCAAGAAAGAACTAGTCAATTTAATGAGAAAATTGAACCACTTAGGGAACTAAGAATGATAAAGAGGGGTTAAAATGAGAAATTGGAAAATACCAAGTGACCAAAAAGTTAAGAAAAACACGGGGAAGAACCATGAAGTAAATTGGATAGGAAAACTGGACAGGTTTAGGGTGAACCGGACCTGAACAGGATTGAACCATAATGAACCAGATTGAATCATAATGAACCATATTGGAAAATTCATTTTCTAGATGGCTTGAAAATCTCAATTTGGAAAATTGAAGCCACCATCAGATAGAAAATGAATTTAGACAAATTTAGAAATTTTTAATTTGATAAAACTCATTGCATCAGGCTTGAACCGAATGATCTTTGCCATTGAACCCAGTCCAGAACATTGTTGTCTTCTTCCTTGGGACGACAACATTGTTCATCCATTCAAAAACTTTATTTTTCCAGCGAAAGGAATATTCCTCCGATCACGGTATTTTCAGGCGAGGATAAGCTTGACTAGAATGGAAATTGGTCAGGCAGAGGGTCCTTGAGATCCCTATATAAAGAGCTCCCCTCCATTTATCCTCCACACGAGCATGACAGTCTAAGCTTTCAATCTGGGTAAATAGCTCTCGTCTTGAGGTTTCTCCTAGGATCAAGAATTGCATCAATTCATGTAGATAGTCATTGAAGTTCTACAAGTTCTCTCTGTAGCACCGATCAATATTTATAGAGTGGAGCCAAATTGGCTTACCTTTCAGCTCTAATTCGGCTATAGGAGGGTTGTGGAGGTGTTGGGAGGACTCATTTTAGCCTGAGAAGGGCTCGAATTGGCCGATTTCAGCTTGGTTGAGATAGGGCAGCTTCAGTCCACTGGAGCTGCTTCACTGTTCAATTATGTCGACACTTCTCCGGCGACCCTCGGAGCAAATGGAGACTACTAGCGTGTAGCTGACTTCTCCCCGGTTCTAAAGAACCCGACCTTGCCTTGTTTAGCTCAGAAAAATGCCCAAGTTGGAGCTATGGTTCAAGCTTCACCAAAAATTGGAGCAGTTGAGAGAGAATGGAGATTTCAGGTGTGGAAAGGATGAATGAGGAGGGGTTCTTTATATAGGAAGCTCGGAGATTTCCTGATCGTCTGATTGGCACCTTAATGGTGGTCATTCATTACCTGAAACTCCCTAGGTAGAGACTTTTCAGCTTCACCGGCGCTGCGCAATTTTTCAGCGAGTTAACAGTGTTGTCATCTGAAGGAAGAAGACGACACTGTTCTGAATCGGGTTCAAAGCTTAAACCGGTCCGTTCACCCACAATTTGACCGAATTTTTCAAATCTAAACATTTCTAAATTCATCTAAATTCCTTTTCTATCCAATGGAGGCCTCAAATCTCATATTTGAATTTTTTTAAGCCACCTAGGAAAATAAATTTAGCATATGGTTCAATTATGGTTGAAACCGGTCCAAATTGGTTCAATCCGGTTTGGATCTAGTTCACCTGAACCGGTTTTGTCTTCATCTCCAATTCACCTTAAAGTATTTTTTCTTGACTTTTGAAACTCTTTAGGTCACTCGGGATTCATAAATTTTCCAGTTTGCCCTTTCTCTATTTGTTTAGGTTCATGAACCGACTCGATTAATAAATCAGTTCAATCCAATTGGATCCGGCTCATCTAAACCAGTCTATTTTTCTCTTCAAATTTGTCCTAAGGTTCTTTTCCAAGATTTTATGAACCCTTTGGATCACCCAGGAGTTGTAAATTTTCAAATTGCTCATTCTCAAATGATCGGGTTTGTGAACCGGTTCGATGTTTCTCACTCGATTTGATCAGTTCTTTTCCCGGTTTTCCTTAACTCAAAAGTGCAAGGTTTACAACTCTCCCCTCCTTTTAGGAGTTTTGTCCCCAAAACTAAATCATCATTTTTCATTCCGAAATAACCTTCCTTAATGTTAACTTGAACATGTTAATGCTTCGGTCATTCTTCTACTTAGATCACTTTAAATTATGTGCTTTAGGAAGTTCCTTTCCTTTACATTGTTTACTCCTTCCATGGAGTTTAGTATGTCTTGCCCGTGAGTTTAAAGGTATTTTCCTTAGGTTAACATCTTCCTTTGCTTAGGGCAAGATTCTTCCCCATAAGGTTCTTACTCAAAATTTCCAAATTGGGAGTTCCAAGATGCCTAATCGTTATTGTGTCTAGTTATTCTTTGCATAGTTGAAACTCTTAGCTCAGTGTTCTTCTGGGCATCGCATACTTGTTCTTCACAGAGTTCGGAGTTATTACCCCTTCATCCTATTTTGACCCTTCATCCGTCATTTATTTCAAATGGCTCTTCCTTACTTGAGTCACATTTTTCCTTGAAACGGTTGTGCTTACATGTCCCCTACAACATGACATATTCTATAATCTATCTCTATCCATTAGATTTCTATAACAGTTCTTTGAGGGTTTTTTTTTTGCAACTTATAACCTTTTAGGGATCGTATGCCTAGTTTTGAAAATCTTGTACAGTGGGCCCAAAGCCAGTTGGCATGAGTAGGAGCTCATGAACAAACATAATGTTAAGCCATGAAAAGTTGAATTAATGATGTGATTTGGCCATGGTACCAAGATAGAACCGACATACTCGATGGATTGGCAGCAGTGCGACAAGACCAGGTAGATAGACTGGTTTAGACAAATAGCTGCATGTCGAGTTGAGAGTTGGGGTCATTGGACCAATGGCACCATGGCTTATATGGAAAACTTTGTTTGTATATGCACTGAGGTTCGGGACCATCAAGATGCCCAAGAGGGGTAGTGATGCATACTAAGGGCTACTAAATGACATGATGGAGATAAGGGTAGATTGTCATGTCAGCAGTTAGGGAAGCTCGACATAGCTTCATGTGCATGAGACCGGGGTGGGGTTGGGATGAGATCTCTATCCTCATATGGACACGAAGTTTCTTTTCGGGTTTGAGGGTCGGATGTCTTGAACATCCACTCATTCCTAGTGTAAAAGTGGATGGGCTTCGATCTAGGTGGTCGGTAAAGTTGCTTCGACACCACAAGTGCGTGTAGTGGACGAGATGCCCTACGAATGTGTGATCCCTTCATAATGAAGGGCGTGTGTTGATTGTTAAACACACTGACTGTGGCTAATGATGAGTAATGGTTTTGAAAATTGAGAAATTGAGAAATAAGGAGTCTGGCACACTCCAATTCAAAACTATTTTATTGAAACTCTTTTTCAAATAACCATTCACTGAGTTGTAGAAACTCACCCACCCTTTTTATCCCTTTTTTAGGAATAGAGAAATGACTAGGGATAACACTAGGATTTACCCTCTGTCAGGTATGCTTAATTTCTATTAAACTTGCATTTTATTTGATATATGTATTCCAGGGAACACAGTTAAAATTCCGCCTAGCTCCTCTTGACTAAAGAAAGGGGAGAGGATGGGAAAAAGTACACGTAAGGTCTCAAGAGTAAAGGTAAGTAGGAGGGGATGGCATCAAAGAATGTCATTTAAGGTTAGACATTCGCAATGGCAAAACTAGAAGAGAATTCCGAGATAAAAGGGTAAGTTAAACCCAAGTAATGGGTAAGTAGGAAGACAACATCAAAAAGATGTCATACGAGTAAGAAATGAACTATCTCGGAATAAATAATCGTGAAATGATCATGAGTGAGTAAGAGTGGATTAAGAAAAAGGAATGTTCTTGAGGGAAGGACACCACTGAAAATGAGGAATGACATAAGAAGGGAAGAATTTTAGCATGTCAGTAAGTTATCGGGAAACACAAAGATTTGAAACTGGAGAGACCCAATAAAAAAGTTAGGAAAAGACGAGTGAGAAGGGAAAACCAATATGGTTATATAGGATATGATGTCAAGGGCGTGTGTTGATTATTAAACACACTGACTGTGGCTAATGATGAGTAATGGCTTTGAAAATTGAGAAATAAGGAGTCTAGCACACTCTAATTCAAAACAATTTTATTGAAACTCTTTTTCAAATACCAATTCAGTGAGTAGTAGAAACTCACCCACTATTTTTATCCCTTTTTAGGAATAGAGAATAACTAGGGATGACACTAGGATTTACCCTCTGACAGGTATTCTTAATTTATGCTAAACTTGTATTTTTATTTGATATATGTATTCCAAGGAACATAATTGAAATTTTGCCTGTCTCCTTTTGACTAAAGAAAGGGGGAAACCCTTCGAGCTCAATTTTTCGGTGAAGCTCCATTTGAGCTCATTTCTAAGCCAAATCGAGCAGTTCAAAGCTCAAAATGAGGAGGGAGACATAGAGAGGATGATTCAGATCATCAATTGAGACAATTAATCACATTTTGGGGATCAAATGAATGAAATTGGGATTCATGGACCAAATTGCAATTTTTGAGAAAATTGAGCAATTTGGGGATTTTGGGAAATTGGGGATTGAATTGCAATTTAAGGAAAATTGGGACATTTTCATGAAATTAACTTCCAATTGGGGGCGCAATTGAGTAGTTAAATGAAATGGGGGACCAATTAGAAATTTTTGAAAGTCCAAGGCCAGTTGCTAATTTTTGGGAAATTAGGGACCAATAATTTTGGAAAAGTTAAGGACCTATGAGGAAAAATTGGTAGTCCTAGGGACTTAACTGAAATTAATAAAGATCAGGGACTTAACTGCAATTAAGAAATAGTGTAAGGACCTATGCATAAATATTGGATAGTATAAGGTCCCTTATGTCAATTCTCCTTACATGGATGCTCGAACCATGTAGGCACGTGTCATATGAGAACAGGTGCCAAGGAGAACATTAAAGATTAGAAATCCAACTGGGACGAATCTGCCACAATACTGGGTGAGTGGGATTTTCAGCATCATACCCGGTTAGGGGTGACGAGAAAAGTTTTAAAGTATGCGAAATCATTTTTCCAGGAATGGTCTTCCCTGATTGTGTGAAACTGCTTAAATATTTTGGGAGACGTTCCTAATGGGAGTGGGAATCGCTCTAATAAGCTCAAAGCCTCGGATTTGAAAATGATTGGGCCAAAGGCCTAGTTTTGGAAAACTTGTGAAGTGGACCCAAGGCTAGTGTGCATGGGTTGGGCCCGTAGACAAATGTGAATTATAAAAACCATGAGAACTCTCAGAAATATTGGAATTGTTGTGTGATTGGCCAAGGGGCCAAAATAGGACTGACAAGGCTCGATGGGCTAGTGGTAGTGCGCCTAGGCTAGGTTGACGGGCTAGTCAAGGCAAATAGTTGCAGGATAGGTCGAGTGTCAAGACCATTGGACCATTGACACCAAAGAGCATGGTTAATGAATCAAAACTATTGTATGCATGCATGAGGAATTCGGGAGCATCTAGACGCCTAAGAGGGGTAGTCAATGGGTCACAAGAGCTGTTGGACGACATGGATGTCATAAGGGCGGGTTTGTTGACCCAGTCAGTCATGAAGCTCTGGTAGTTTCCTGCGCAATAAGACCGAGGCCGAAGGGGAAATGAGGTCTCGTCCCACTAAGCAGACATGATTAGGGTTTGAGGGTCAGACTACTAATGTCCACTCAAACTTAGAGTAGAGGCAGTGCACCTCTATTCAGGTGGACGGTAAAGACGCACCAAACCACAAGTGGAACAGTCAGGGACTATTCTACAAATGTGTGATCCCTTTTTATGATAGAAAGGGCGTGTGATTGTTTGCTATGGCACCTCCCGAGCAAGGGGAAATGTTAAGAAAAGATGAACTCATGTTAAAATAAACTGAAAGCCTAAAATGTTTTCATAAGACTAATTGTTTTGAAAACTCACTTCCCAACCCCCACTGACTGAGTTGTAGAAACTCACCCCCTCCCATTAAACTTTTTCAGGAGAAGCACCTCGCTACAATGAGCCGAAATTAGGAGAGCAAGCCAAGGGCACTGCCATCAGGTAACTTTTATATTTTGTAAATTTTGTTATGGAAAACAAGTACTCAAACGCCTTTACCTTCCTCAGACCAATTGGTAGAAATACTAGATTAGTACGAGGAAGGGTGGTGGGTTGATCACAGGACTCCGACCAAACCAGGTCAGGGCATTACATTCACAGTCCACGAGTCGCTTCGAATAGGGAGTAATTTATGGAAGACTCTTATGTAGTAAGCATAGGCTTCCCAAAAGTTAATTTCGTCCTCTTCATGGGCCTGTGTTTGACATGGGTCTCGAGGTGCAAAGGTCTCACCTTCCACCAAATGTTAGGGGGGTTCTCCTTTGTGGATCCCTCCATAGGATGTACTCCTCCTCTACATCTCTCCTCTATTCGATTGCGTCCCTCTAGGGAATGTATTCCCCACTCATGTGTTTGTTCATGTTTTTTTAAAAGGGTTATGGTTGTTAGGGCCTAAAGTTTTTAAGGATTAGTTAGGAAAACTATGCTTTGAAACCACTCAAGTTGTCACACCCCGACCTGGCTTGGTCGGAGCCCTGTGATCAAACCGCCACCCTTCCTTGAGCTACAATGGTATTTCTACCCCGATGGTATAAGAAAGGTAAAGGCGTACTGGTACACATGTTTTCCATAATAATTTAATCAAGATGTCATAGCATAGGGCTTACCTTGAAGGTTCAATCCTTCCTTCAAACTTCAATTCCAATTGGCTTGACCCTTTCTGAAAGGGGTTTAAGGGAGGGGAGTGAGTGAACGACTTAGTGAGAGGAAATTTCTAAAACAACTTTTAGTCAAGCATTTTTATTTGTTTGCAATCATGACCCATGTTATTTTTCATTTAACATGCACCCTTTTTTCATTAAAGGTTTCACTCGATCATAGAGTAGTCTATGACTAATCCACTTGTCATCCGAGAGCCTTTACCGACCAACTTAATAGAAGTTCGTGACTCCTACCCTGAGTCTGAGTGAACATCAATTGTCCGACCCTCAAACCCAAGCCATACTCCATGTCCCCAATGTGGGACAAGACTTCTTTCCTCTCTGACCTCGGTCTCCATGCAACTGAAGCTCTATGGGCTTCTTGAGTCCTTGGACGACAAAATTCTCTTATGATCCCTAGGTCATCTAGTAGCCCTTAGAACCACAACTACTCCATAATGGGCACCTTGATGGTTCTGTATATCAGCATGCACAACCATACTTCTTTTAATTAATACCTTTACCTTTGGGCTACTAGTCTCACGGTCTGTTGGCCTAACGTCAGCCCCAAGTCCACAAGCCCAATAGGTTCGACGACCTAGCTCTAGCGTGATAGCTGCTAGCCCAACAAGATCAACAACTGGGCCTTGGCTCGGTAGCTATAGCACACAAATTATCCATTATGAGAATTTTTGTGGGCTCATTACTCAACAAATTTTCAACGGGCCTAAACCTATGCCCATTGGCATTGGGCCCACTAGAGTAGCTCAAGCTAACCCTAAAAATAGCTCAGACATGATTTAGACAAGTTCACGTGGTCAAGGGATACTAATTTCGGGAAAATGGATTTTAATGTAAAAGCATGACCATCGTCCTAATTGGGACTCATGCAGGAAGTTCCCACTAACCCGATGTGCAATGCCTTGTCCTTTCCGGGGCTGACTTATCCTTGTCCCCGAGGTGTTTCGGGGTCTTAGGTCGATGGACCCCCCTCGCACCTACATGATTATAGATAAGGAACATTAAGTCCCTCATTATTTTATCAAAATTACTAAATTGCCCTTACATCACAAAAAATTGCCCATTGGTTCCCAAATTTATTCAAAACCACCAATTGGTCCTCATTTTTCAAAAAATTGCACAAAAGTCCTCCCATTTTGTAAAATCCCCAAATTTTCCAAAATTCCCACTTTGATCCTAGAATTCTTACTTCCTCAAATTAACCATCTAAACTCTGTTAATTCCCCCTCTGTCATGCTGCAAATCGATTTCCCTTCCTCCCTACTATCATCCGAAAAATAGGTTCTAGCATGAGAGAGCTCTGGTATCTTACCAACTAAGCTTTGATTGCCTAAGTTCTTGATCTGGGAAGCTTGTGCCCACCAAGAGGTAAATAATTTGGTCAAATGAATCCCGAAGAGTTCCTAACAAAAGGGGTAAATGGTAATTTTGCCAAAACTTAGGGGTTTGTCAGGGATTCATGGAAAATATAGCTTGGAATTGTTTCAATGTATATTTTGGACCATAATGGGACTCAAGGAAACTGGAGGGATCCAATTGAAGATTTGGGAAAGTCTAGGGTCCAAAAAAGAGGAATTTGTAAAGTATAGGGATAAAATGGTAATTTTGCGCAATGTAAAGACCAAATGGTAATTTAGGGAAAATGGAACCACAAGGCAGTGAGTAAAGGAAATGTGGGCACTTCAATAAGTGGTAAGTAAAATGATAATTAACTTAGGCTCGATTGGTTAACCATAGACAAGGTTACATAGACGGCCAGTTTACCGGCATGTGCATTGGGTGACCAAGGCTAGAAGGGATAAATCGTAAAGCTGTAGGAAGAGTACGATTGGTGAAATAGTGAAATTATTAGAAGTGGAACTAACCCTATTATTACAAATCCATGCAAAGAATATAAGAAGCACTCTCGTGGAGTCAAGAGTGAATCTCGAAAACCTCACAAAACTAGAGAGTTTTGTGTTGCGAGGTGAGTGGGCGTTGACGATGAGTCCAATTTCATCAATCGAAGCATTAAATATATGCTTGATAGATTTAGTGCATATGAGTAGAAAGCTAGCATTAGAACTCATATAAGAAGTGTAAAATGACTAAGATTATGCCCAATAAAACAAATGTGATTTTAAGGGTAAATGAAGGAGCTCGTCATGAGATCAAGATAAATGGCTTGAATACAGTTCAAAGGAACCGACAAAATGTTTTATGCTTTGAGCCATGTTGTGACTTGGGGAGATGGTCAAGTGATCGGTCGGGCTCCCAAACAAGTGTTATTGCTATGTCATGTACTAACTTAGCGATCAAGGCATAGACTATACCGTGTGATCTCGGGTGTGAGGCATGATGATATGATGAGAAAACTGAGAGATCGGTCAGACTCCCGAGATTATTAGATTTTGTGGGAGTTGGTCCAATAAAGGACTAGACTCCCAAGTATATCCATGTTAAAATCATGCAGATTGTTGCAAGATTATGCCCTATGAATTGGGGAGTTGGGTGAGTGATGCACCAAACTCCCATGTAATGAGATGCATTAAGCACCATTATGTATCTCGACCATGAGGGCTAAGGTACGTCCTAGGTCATGACATATTTTGTTGTGGATACTAGTATTGGAGAGGGGGTGATAGATGGATGTCTGAGTAGTTGTGTCATCGCTTAAGAGAAAATGGAAAGTAAATCAGGGAGATTTTATGTGATATTCCATGTTTCTCGGGACACTCAGGTGATGTACGGGCACCATCCTAGTATATTTCTATGACGAAACAATGGCAAAATTGAGTTGCTTGTGTACGGAGCATAGACCTATGAGTGACGGTAAAGCAGCCATGACCCCGAGTGTTGGGGCATCCAGCTATAAGATGACACTCAAGGAGTGTCAGTTGTGGTAGAGTTATCACATGGTTGATTAAACCTTGGAAAAAAAAACTTAAGACAAATTAAAAAGAGAAAAACCAAATTGGTTTAGGTGAACAAGAATTCATAAGAACTCTAAAGTTAAGTGTGCTTGCCAGTGGTGTGAGGATGGGTGACCTTTTGGGAAGTATGATTTTTTTTGTAACCCGAAATTTAATACCTAAATTAAATTATTGGAATTAATATAAATAATTCATTATTGGAATTAATACCAATAATTTATGGTAAAATTAATACTATTAATAAATCTCTCCCACTTAATACACGATTTATACACCTATATAAAGAGATCATCCCCATACATTCTCCTCACACTTGAACACTTCTCTCTCTATACTGCTCCATTTCCCGGTGAAACTCGAACCAGAGCTTTGACTTGAACATTTTTCTTAACCTCGGAAGGAGAGGTTGGGCTCTTTAGAACTAGGGAATCCGAGAATCGCTGAAGAAGCGCTCGCATAAAGGAACAGTGAAGAAACTCCGGTAGACCGAAGCTGCCCTATTTCGGCCAAGATGAAATCAGCCATTTCGAGCCCTCCTCAGACCAACCGAAGCCCTTCCAACACTTCCTCAGCCCTCCCACGACCGAGTTAGGACTGAAAGGTAAGCCAATTCGGCTCCTCTCTGCAATTTCCATCCGATACTAGAGAGAGAACTGACAGAATTTCAATGCTGAAATTCTAACTCAATTCAGCATCAATTGATGTGATTCTTGATTCTAAGATGAACCTTAGGATGAGAGCTATCTGCCTAGATCGAAAGCTCAGACCACCGTGCCCTCACCAATGAGTAATCGAAGCTCAGACCACAGTCCATTTTTCGGTGAAGCTCCGTTTGAGCTCGTTCTAGCATCAAAACTTGCGATTCAAAGTGCTATTGAATAGTAAGAAGACGGAGGAACTCAATTTTAACTTCAATTTCAACAATTAGAGGTGTTTGATTGGTCAATTTGATAAAATCAAATTTGACTGTGCTAAGGAGTTGAAATTGGGGAAAATTGGGGGTTTTCGAAATTTAAAGGACCACGATGCAATTTTATGAAATTGAGGGTTAATTGGGCATGAAAATAATGTTGGAGGACCAATTGAGGAATTTTGGAATTTTTGGGCAAAACTTACCATTTTTGTAAAGGAAGGGCAAATTGGTAATTTTGGAAAAGTTGGGGGGACAATTGGAAATTTGGGAAAATAAACCCTTTTTTGGTGAAATGGGAGGTTCCAAGATAAATTTTAAAAGTTTCGGGACTCTATTTAAGAAAAAACCGACATTATGGACTTAAAGTTAAAGAGAAATAACTTTACGGACCTAATTGCAAATAACTAAAAAGTTTGGGTTTTATCATTCATTTGAAATGAATGAAGGTTGTTATGCCGAGTAATAATGAACAAGTATGTTCATATCGTATAGGAATGCAAAGTACCAGGAATGCCAGCATGGACTAGCTCGCGTGAATACAAAGTACCGGTCTAGGGGAATTCACGACATTAACGGGTGAGTGGGTTTACTAACATCATACCTAGTTGGGATGATGAGCAAAACTTAAAATTAAAAACCACTTACCAGTTGTGAGTGGGATTATATATATCATACCCGGTTGGGGATGATAAGTACCTCGGTATAAAAACCTACTATTTAGGGTTATTTTAATCAATACCACTTAGAGAAAGTGATGTGAAATATTTCGAAAAAACTACTTACCGGTTGTAATTAGATCATACCCGGTTGGTATGATGAAACTTTCTCGAAGGAAGTTGAAAACCCGTTCATTGGTTATGAACGGAGATGTCCTTGTACTCGAGCGGTATAAGGGACAGTGAAAACATATTTTTGTTGGAAGTGCTCTCCCCTTACTGTGTGCTAATGCTTAAACTATTTAGAAGACTTTCTTGATAGGAGCTCGAATAGCTCTGATAGGCCAGGGGCCTCGATTTTGGAATTTGGGGTCTAAATGTCCGATTTTGAAAATCTTGTACAGTGGGCCCAAGGCTAGTTGGCACGAGAAGGAGCTCGTCAACGAACATGAAAAATGTGTCATAAAATTTAATAAGTGAATTGTTTGGCCATGGTACTAAGATAGGACCAACATGCTCAGTGAACTAGCGGCAATGCGACATGACAGGTTGACGGACCAGTCTAGACAAACAACTGAAGGTTGATTTGAGAGTCAGAGCCATTGGACTAGTGGCACCACAGATTACATGGCAATATGAGAAAACATTGTTTGTGCATGCACTATGAGTACGGGATCATCAAGACGCCTATGATGGGTAGTGATTTGTCCTAAGGGCACTGGGCGACCTGGTGGCCATAAGGGCAGTTCGTTGTTCTAGGTGTCTGTGCGAAATTTGGAGTAGCACCAAGCGCATGAGACCGAGGTGGGGACAGGATGAGGTCTCTATCCTCATATGGACACGAAGAAGAAATTTCAGGATTGAGGGTCGGATGTCGTGTACATCCACTCATTCCAGGGCAGAAGTGGTCGTGCTTCTATCCGGGTGGCCGGTAAAGTTGCTCCAAAGCTACAACTGGGTTCAGTAGTCATACTGACCTGTGAATGTGTATAACCTTCATGATGAAGGATGTGTGGTGGGTGATGATACACCGTGGTAAATAAGAAATGTTGGAAAAACCCCGATATTTTGAATGAAGTGATTTTTGAAAAAGAAAGTAGTCTTGGCACACTCCAATAATAATAGTTTTCTTAACAGTAGACCTTTGAAAACCCATTCACCGAGTAGTCGTACTCACCCCTCCCTTATATCCTTTTCAGTAAATCTCGGAAAGCCTACCCTTAAAGATCATCAACTAAGATGCCTGTAAGACAGGTATGTAAAGTTTAAAATTTCATATAGTTTTGATTATGCTATTGCAGGAAATGGTGCAGGTTTAAAGGACGCCTTACTCTTTACGATTTATAATAAAGGGAAACCCTTTAATAAATCAGGAGAGTGGCGGGTTGATCATGGCGATCCGACCAAACCGAGTCGGGGCGTGACATTTAGAGTGGTATCAGAGCATGTTTCCTCGAATACATAATTAAGATTAGAAAATATAGTAACTGATAGGTTTTATCTTAAAATTTTCAAATGGCTCCAAGAAAGAAACCAAGAAAACTAGGGATGACTCTGCTTAGTACCATGTCCTCGTAGGATGACAACCCTAGAAGCTTCCCAAATGCCTAAGGCATGGTAGAAATCTCCAAAGACCAAATGGAGAAGTATCATGGAGAATATGCTAGTACCTATTGAGGGCATAACTCTAAGTATAAAGGAAGCCAAGCATGAAGCTACAAACGTCAGTAAAGGGTGTATAACCTTACCTAAGTGTTTATTAGGAACCCTGTAGCCCTTATTTTGTGACCACTTTCTGTAATAGGGCTAATTGTACTCCTCGATTAATAAATTACTCCAAATTCCTAAAAAAATTTGTCTATCAAATGATATAATCTTGTTAGGAAGATAGCCCCAAAAAAATACCTAAACAAAAGACACCATGGATATCAAGGAGATTATTATGCAAGGAAGGCATGACAAAAGAATCGTCATGGTAAGGAGTCTAGGAGAAACTTGGGGTAACTAAACAAGGGGCAACCTATTATAAGGTACAAAGGAAATAGGGCATGAAAAGAAGTACCATCCCACACCACTAGGATTTAGAATAATCCTTCCCAAGGAAGACGCCCTCACAACTATAGGAAATCTGAAAGGATACCATCCCAAGAAACGTGACTTCAGTTGCAACCATAAATAAGAGGAAACTCTTCAAAATCTAAGCAAAGTGGTAAGAAGGAAAAAGGGGTAAAGGTAGGACCTCAATAAAACCACAAACGGAACAAATGATAGCTGAAGAGAATTCCCTCTTTAAGAAGAAAATCCAAACAATTTAGGAGCAAAGAAAGGAGTGCATCCACAAGAGAAGACAAGACGAACATTTGATGACAAATGGGACGTATTGGGATTACAAGAATAAATCACCTTGGAAAAAGCAACTATGCCAAATAGGAAGTTCGGACCAATAGGACAAGAGAAAGCAAGTCATTACAACAAGATAGTTAGAGGGAACAAATGACACCCTAAGGAAGACTGGGAAGTAGAAGGGGCTACACCCTAAAAAGGTTAGTGAGATGGACGTTAAGGACAAGAGTACTCGAGAAACAACTGCCCTAAGAAACTTAGACCAAAGGAATGGTGGAGGCGAGGTAGTTAACGAACTAATACACGGGAAAACCATAATTTGAGCTCCAACAAAGAAGAGAGGGGCAGAAAGGCCAAATACTTGGGAAAAGAAGGATGAAAGAATTCATTAATAGGACCAAAGGCCAAATTAACGACTAAACTCAAGCCAAGAAAAGAATTGGCAAGCCTCTCACATAATTATCAAGAAATCTTGAAATAAGGAAGATTTGAATGCTCCATAAAGAAATACACTATCAAAGTAAACTTTAGAGGGATTCATACAACTAACTACCCTTGAAGGAATTTTGATGGGCGGATGGACATAATGTGGAGTGCAAGGAACCAAACCTTAATTGGGAAATGTTTCAAAGGAAGGAAGTATCGTGATGGCCTAGTGTAACCTACATGGAGAGAGCATGAGAACCAAACAATAATTTTAGGAGAACCAAGTAGAATGAAGAAATGAGTAACAATGGAATGGTCAAAGAGAATAAACAAAATCCTAAGAAAGGCTGAGATGTAATAAAGACTACACTCTATGAAGGAAAAATGATGGACATGAAGGACGAGTGATACAAGTGCCCAGATGATTAGATCATAAAAAAAATGGAGAGAACGAGACAGTTGAAGATCTGGTCTTCGAGAGAACCCTGGATTTAAACCATGACAAAGAAGGGAGAAGTGAAAAGGCCAAAACATCGGAAAGAGAAGAATGAAGGAAAATCTTTAAAGAATTTAATGGCCAAAACCGGGCTTCTAGTTTAAAGTCTTGAGACAGTTAAGTGAGCTTCATGAAGGGCAAATAAGAGATTTTGAAACAAGGAGGATGTGAACCTTTCTTAAATAGAAATAAGTTAACGGGTTAGCATCAAAAAGATGTTGTGACAAGTATGAATGAGTGGACAACCCATACTAAGGTAATAAAGTATAGATTGTTCGAGAAACATTGGGAAAGTAAGTCCTCCAAATAAGATGTGGCCAAGGAGGAATAACCACAATTGGTAAGACGGGTCATAGTCCACATGCGCATATGAAGCTTAAAGAGTGGACAATCAAGCATAGGGTGGAATGCACAAAATAAAACCAATAATCGGAAGTATCCCATCTAAGCAATAAGGGATAAAAAAAAAGTTGTGGATACAGAAGGATCCAAAGCAAACAGATGCCCTAACATAGATAAGGGTACGAAGAAAGGGAGAAAGAACCATACAATAAATGATAAGGAGGTTGAGCATGTAACTCCTAAAATGGAAATCTCTATTGTAAGGGACATAGTAGAGAACAAAACTGGAAGGAGGGAACCTTACCAAGCAAAGTAATCGATACATAGATTGAAAGCAATTATTGTAGAATGAAGAATCATGAAGTGATTATGAGTAAGTAAAAGTAGATTAAGAAAAAAGGAAAAAAACCCTTGAATAAGGAATGCTAAGGACTTAAGAAGTAAAGAATCCCAGTTTATTGGTAAACTATTGGGAAACCAAATAATTTGCACCAAAAAGACCCAATAAAGAAGTTGGGAAAGGACGAGTGGGTAAGGAAAACTAACACGGTTATGTAAGACATGTTGTCAAGATACGAATGATAATTAGGTAACAATAAAGGTAGTTGAGGAATACTACCCGATTAAAGAAGGGATGAAATTATATAGTCCCTAGAAGGCTAGAAAGTTGGAAACAACCCTAAAAGAGGTGTTGTAGGAGACTGATGGACTAAGACAGCTTCAGAACTATGTCATGTCGTAAGAGACATATATGCACTAACAATCCCGAGTAAAATGTAACTTAAGTAAGAAGGGGTCAGTTGGTAAATATAACAAGGTCAAACATAAATTTGACCGAAGTTGTAATCAATGACGGATGAAGGATGGATCAAATTGGGATGAAAGAATAATAACACAAAAACCTGTGAAAACAAGTATGTAATGCTCGAAAAAATGTTGGGCTAGGGGTTTCAACGATGAAGAGAATTACTAGACAAAGGAACAATTGGGCACCTTGGAACTCGCAATCCTGAAATCTTGAGTAAATCCCCAAAAGGAAGAACCTTATCCTAAATAAAGGGAGATATGAACCTAAGAATATACATTAGGATTAATGAGCCATACATGCCTCATGAATGAAAAGAAAAGAAATTCCTTAGATGAATGATTACGGGGACTAAGCGAAAGAGCAATCGAAGTGTTAGCATGTCAAGAAAACACAAGTTGACATTAAGGGAAATTATTTCCGATGTGGAATATATTGGTTAAGTTTTGGGGACAAAACTCCTAAAAGGAGGGGAGGAGTTGTAAACTCTGCACTTTTGAGTTAAGGAAAATCGGGAAAAGAACCGGCCAAACCGAGTAAGAAAACCGAGCTGGTTTACAAACCCGATCATTTGGGAACAAGCAATTTAGAAATTTACAACTTCT
The DNA here is from genome assembly GCA_030064435.1 of Trapa incisa. Lineage (NCBI taxonomy): Eukaryota > Viridiplantae > Streptophyta > Magnoliopsida > Myrtales > Lythraceae > Trapa > Trapa incisa. Next base: position 7,324,314 of record CM057776.1, read on the forward strand.
GGGTGATCCAAAGGGTTCATTAAACCTTGGAAAATAAACTTAAGACAAATTAAAAAGAGAAAATCAAATCAGTTCAGGTGAATGAGAATCCATAAGAACTATAAAGTTAAGCGTGCTTACCCGAGAGTAGTGTGAGGATGGGTGACCTCATACCTGAACACTTCTCTCTTGCTCTAATGCTCCATTTCTCGGTGAAGCTCGAACCAGAGCTTCGACTTGAACATTTTTCTTAACCTCGAAAGGAGAGGTTGAGCTCTTTAGAACCATGGAGGAGACAGCTATCTGATAGCAAACTCTAGTAAATTTAAGAATCGCTAGAGAAGCACCGGCATGATAGAACAGTGAAGCAGCTCCAATGGACCAAAGCTGCCCTATTTTGGCCAAGCTAAAATCAGCCATTTTGAGCCCTCCTCACACCAAACCAAGCCCTCCCAACACTTTCTCAGCCCTCCCATGACCGAATTAGGACTGAAAGGTAAGCCAATTCGGCTTTTTTCTGCAATTTCCAGCCAGTGCTAGAGAGAGAACCGACAGAATTTCATTGCTGAAATTCTAACTCAATTTAGCATCAATTGATGCAATTCATGATTCTAGGATGAACCTCAGGATGAGAGCTATCTGCCCAGATTGAAAGCTCAGACTGTCGTGCCCACATCGGTGAGTAATCGAAGCTTTCTCTCCCTACAGTCCGTTTTTTGGCGAAGCTCCGTTTGAGCTCGTTATGGCGTCAAAACTTGTGATTTAAAGTACTATTAAATCGTAAGAAGATGGAGAAACTCAATTTTAACTTTAATTTCAACAATTAGAGGTGTTTGATCTCTCAATTTGATGAAATCAAATTCGGTTGTGCTAAGGAGTTGAAATTGGGGGGGGGGGGGGGGGGGGATTTGGGTTTTCAAAATTTAAAGGACCAAAATACAATTTTATGAAATTGAGGGTCAATTGGGCATGAAAATAATGTTGGAGGACCAATTGAGGAATTTTGGAATTTTTGAGATAAAACTTGCCATTTTTGTAATGGAAGGGCAAAATGGTAATTTTGGAAAAGTTGGGGGACCAAATTGGAAATTTGGGAAATTAAACCCCTTTTTGGTGTAATGGAATAAATTGAGGTACCAAGATAAATTTTAAAAGTTTTGGTACTCGATTTGAGGAAAAACCGACATTAAGGACTTAAAGTTAAAGAGATATAAATTTAGGGACCTAATTGCAAATAAGTAAAAAGTTTGGGTTTCTCATTCATTTGAAATGATTGAAGGCTGTTATGCCGAGTAATAATGAACAAGAATGTTCATATCGTATAGGAATGCGAAGTCCCGGGAATGCCAGCATGGAGGAGCTCGTATGAATAGAAAGTACCGGTCTAGTGGAATTCACGGCATTAACGGAAGAGTGGGTTTACTAACATCATACCCGGTTGGTATGATGAGCACCACTTAAAATTAAAAACCACTTATCGGTTGTGAGTGGGATTATATATATCATACCCGGTTAAGGATGATAAGTACCTCGGTATAAAAACCCACTACTTAGGTGTATTTTAATCAACAACACTTTGAGAAAGTGATGTGAAAATATTGCAGAAAAACTACTTACCGGTTGTAATTAGATCATACCCGGACGGTATGATGAGACTTTCTCAAAGGAAGTTGAAAACTCGTTCATCAGTTATGAACGGAGATGTCTTTATACTGGTCGGTATAATGGACAATGAAAACCTATTTTGTTAGAAGTGTTCTCCCCAGACTATGTGCCAATGCTTAAACTATTTGGGAGACCTTCTCGACGGGAGCTCCAAATAGCTCTAATAGGTCGGGGACCTCGGTTTTGGAACTTAGGGGCTAAATGCCTGATTTTGAAAATCTCGTACAGTGGGCCCAAGGCTAGTTGGCATTAGCAGGAGCTCGTAAAAGAACATGATATATGTGCCATAAAATTTAATAAGTGAATTGTTTGGCCATGGTACCAAGATAGGACCGACATGCTCAGTCAACTAGCGACAGTGCGGCATGACAAGTCGACAAACCAGTCAAGACAAACAACTACGGATTGAGTTGAGAGTCGGGGCCGTTGGACCAGTGGCACCACAAATTATATGGCAATATGAGAAAATATTGTTTGTGCATGCACTGTGAGTACGGGATCATCAAGATGCGCATGAGGGGTAGTGATGCGTCCTAAGGGCACTGGACGACCTGGTGGCTATAAGGGCAATTCGTCGTTCCAGGTGTTTATGCGAAATTTGGAGTAGCACCAAGTGCATGAGACCGGGGTGGGGACAGGATGAGGTTTCTATTCTCATACGGACACGAAGAAGTGATTTCGGGATTGTAGGTGGGATGTCGTGTACATCCACTCATTCTAGGGTAGAAGTGGTCGTACTTCTATTCGGGTGGCAGGAAAAGTCGCTCTAAAGCCACTAGCGGGTTCAGTAGTGATACTGACCTGTAAATGTGTGTAACCTTCATGATGAAGGATGTGTGTTGGGTGATGGACACACCGTGGTAAATAAGAAATGATGGAAAAACCTGATATTTTGAATGAAGGGATTTTTGAAAAAGAAAGGAGTCTGGCACACTCCAATAATAATAGTTTTCTTAAAAGTAGACCTTTGAAAACCCATTCACTAGTAGTTGTACTCACCCCCTCCCTTATATCCCTTTCAGGAAATCTCGGAAAGTCTACCCTTAAATACCATCAACTAAGATGCCTATAAGATAGGTATGTAAAGTTTAAAATTTCATACAATTTTGATTATGCTATTCTAGGAAATGGTACAGGTTTAAAGGGCACCTTACTCTTTACGGTTTATAATAAAGGGAAACGCTTTAATAAACTAGGAGAGTGGCGGGTTGATCACGGGGGTCCGACCAAACCGGGTCGGGGCATGACAGCCTCAGTTGGGGATTCGTGCAATTCCTAGCAATTCCCCTAATAGTACAAAGGTGAGATCCTTCGCTAAGGTAAAACCGACAGAATCCATACTCATAATAGTATACATCTTTTGCAAAAAGTAGTGGAAATTTGAAACTTTTTCATAGAAGAAAAATGCATGAGAGCCCTCACTGGATGTAATCTAAAACCTTGGGAATAATATTAACATGATAAGATCTTAACTTTATATACATGATACGAGGTTACCTAGGGCAGCTTTGTGTATCAAGAATGTACTTCTCTTGTTCTCCTCATGCCTACTCGGCTACCTGTAGAAATGTTTAGGGGAAGGGGTGAACTCACAGTTCAGTGAATGGGACACTAACGTTGTGCCACTACATGGTTCATGACCCAGATTTTTCTCATAAATCACCTATCATTAATTTCAATATTCTTTACTTGTAATACTCCTACGAGTCCCATGGTTTACTATTGCCCTTTGAAACCCAAGTCTCGTGCGATCCAACCCATAGTCCATGCTATGGTTGGGTTATCCTCAATCTTCCCTATCACTATCCTATGCCTCTCGCTTGTTTGTGCAAACATTGGGACTTAGTCCCTCACACAATAATGGCTTACGCTTGGGCAGCATGTTTGCACGATTCACAACCCAGGCCTAGAGTAGACAACTTAAGCCTAAATCAAAGCAAGAGGCAACTCATGTCTCTAAAGCAAACAGTCGTTAGAGCTGTTAGGGAGTTGATTCAATTATGGCCTTATGAGTGGTGGCTAGTTAGGCAAGAGACATTATGAGTGGTGGCTAGTTAGGGAGTCGTTAGAGCTGATTCAATTATGGCCTCAAACAGTCACAACCATAAGTTGCATAACAAACCCGAAGTTAGAAATTGGATTTGGGAAACAAAAAGTCTCATTGCCAAATCAAGAGCAAGGCTTGTGGGAGGGAGAGGAATGAGAATCTTTTGGCACCAATGCCCAAAACAGGGGTGGTCGGATGTATTAAAATTTAGCCTCAAATGACCAGTGACAAGGTGCAATTTTTCTATCACAAAAATAGAGTCGAAGAAATGACCATTGTGTGACATTTTCTGAAAACTTTCAAGTTGGACAAATAACTCAAGAGTTGTCCATTAGTGGCTTTTTGAGACAAGAATCACCTCATTTCATGGTGGCTTAGGGAGCATTTGTAAGTGGAAGCTCTGGTTGTCAGGGGTGTCTCCTGGAATTATTTTATCAACTTTAGGAGAGAAATTCTATCTAATGAGGGGGGATCTTTAAATTAATCTTAGAGGGAGACTAATATGAGAGTTGTCCATTCAATCATATGCCATCTGGTTGTCAGATGGCATGTTGTAGTTCGGGAGTGGATGGAGGGGCACAAGTGATTTTGGGCAGGGACGATTAGTAGTTGGATCAAGTTCAGCGATCCAACTTGGTGACGATTATAATTTTACATTTCCCCCAAAATTTCCTTTATCCCTTTCCAAGTTCTCTCGATAATTTAAATGATGTTCCCCTCCATTCTCGACTGGCCTAAACAAGCTTTTAAAAAAAATAGGTTTCTTATTTGGGAAATTGATTTCAAATTCGATCCGATCACAATTCCCAATCGGGTTCCCATTCCTAGTTCAGGTTCCAATTCTCGGTACAACCTCGATTTCCAATCTAATTAAGTTTAAATTTACTTTTGGAAATTAGCTTGGTGCTACACCAAATTTTGCACAGACACCTGGAACGATGAACTGCCCTTATAGCCACCAGGTTGTCCAGTGCCCTTAGGACGCATCACTACCCTTCATGGGCATCTTGATGATCTCGTACTCACAGTGCAAGCACAAACAATGTTTTCTCATATTGCCATGTAATTTTTAGTACCACTAGTCCAACGACCACTACTCTCAATTCAACCCGCAGTTGTTTGTCTTGATTGGTCCGTCGATCTGTAATGTCGCACTACCGCTAGTTGACTGAGCATGTCAGTCCTATCTTGTTACCATGGCCAAAAAATTTACTTATTATGTTTTATGGCACATATATCATATTCATTTACAAGCTCCTGCTCGTGCCAACTAGCCTTGGGCCCACTATACGAGATTTTTAAAATAAAGCATTTAGCCCCCAAGTTCCAAAACCGAGGCCCCTGGCCTATCAGAGCAATTCGAGCTCCCGTCGAGAAGGTCTCCCAAATTGTTTAAGCAATGGCACATAGTTAGGAGAGAGCACTTCCGACAAAACATATGTTTTCTCTATCCATTACACTGCTCGGGTATAAGGACACCTCCGTTCATAACCGATGAACAGGTTTTCAACTTCCTTCGAGGAAGTCTTATCATATCAACGAGGTATGATCTACTTACAACTAGTAAGTAGTTTTTCCACATGATTTTCACATCACTTCCTCTAAATAGTGATGTTTAATATACCATTTATTATTGGATTTCATACCGAGTTACTTATCATTCCCAACATGGTATGATATAAAATTTTCACTCACAACCGGTAAGTGGTTTTTAAATTTTAAGTGGTGCTCATCATCCCAACCGGGTATGATCTTAGTAAACCCACTCACCCGTTAATGCCGTGAATTCCACTAGACCGATTCTTTATATTCACGCGAGCTTGTCCTTGCTGGTGTTCCCGATACTTCATGTTCCTACACGATATGAACATCTCAGTTCATTATCCTTCGACCTAAACGCCTTCATTCATGCCAAATGAATGAGAAAGTCAAACTTTCATTTATTTGCAACTAGGTCCCTAAAGTTATTTCTCTTAAACTTTAAGTCCCTAATGCCAATTTTCCTCAAATTGAGTCCTGAAACTTCTAAAATTTATCATAGGAGTTCAATTTATTCCATTTCACAAAAAGGGGATTAATTTCCCAAATTTCCAATTTGGTCCTCCAATTTTTCCAAAATTACCATTTTTCCCTTCCTTTACAAAAATGGTAAGTTTTGCCCCAAAATTTTCAAAATTCCTCAATTGGTCCTCCAACATTATTTTTATGTCCAATTGACCCTCAATTTCAAAAAAATTACATTTTGGTCCTTTGAATTTGGAAAATCCCCAATTTCCCCCAATTTTCCCCCAATTCCAACTCTTTAACACAACCGAATTTGATTTCATCAAATTGACCAATAAAACACCTCTAATTGTTGAAATTGAAGTTAAAATTGAGTTCCTCCATGTTCATACGATTTCATAGAACTTTGAATCGTAGATTTTAATGCCAGAATGAGCTCAAATGAAGCTTCACCGGAAAACGGACTGTAGAGAATGAAAGCTTTGATTACTCACCGGTGATGGCATAGCGGTCCGAGCTTTCGATCTGGGCAGATAGCTCTCATCTTGAGGTTCATCCTAGAATCAAGAATCACATCAATTGATGTGGAATTGAGTTAGAACTTTATCATTGAAATTCTATCAGTTCTCTCTCTAGCACCGGCCGGAAATTGCAGAGGGGAGCCAAATTAGTTTACCTTTCAGTCCTAATTTGGCCATGGGAGGGCTGAGGGAGTGTTGGGAAGGCTTGGTTTGGCCTGAGGAGGGCTCGAAATGGCCAATTTCAACTTGGAGTTGCTTCACTGTTTTATCACGCCGATGACCCTCAGAGTGAATGGAGACTACAAACGTGTGGTTGAATTCTCCCCTGTTCTAAAGAACCCGACCTCACCTTGTTTGGCTTAGAAAAAATCCCATGTCGGAGCTCTAGTTCGAGCTTCGCCAGAAAATGGAGTAGTTGAGAGAGAATGGAATTTTCAAGTGTGGAGAGGATGAATGGGGAGGGGCTCTTTTTATAGGAAGCTTGGAGTCCCGTTGGCAGTTCGTTTGGCACCATTATTGCTGACATAAAAGACCTGAAACACCCCGAATAGAAGCATTTCTTCTTCGCTGGCGTATCTTCAGTTTCCCAATGAGTAAACAGTGTTGTCATCCTGAGGAAGAAGATGACACTGTTCCGAACCGGATAGTACCGGTCTGAATCGGGTTTAAAGCTTAAACCGGCCAGTTCACCCCCATTCGATCGAGTTTTTCAAATCTAAAAATTTCTAAATTCATCTAAATTTATTTTCTATCCAATGGTGGCCTCAAATCTCCAATTTGAATTATTTAAGCCACCACCAGTGAGTAATCAATAATTAATTCAGCATAGTAAATTCTGATTTGTTCAAGTCTCGACTTGCTAACTGGCTAATCCCACTACTCGTGTTTTCTCATAAATAGTTGGGGCCTTAGCCCATTTTCTTAATAATCAACTGGGACATAGCCTCGTTTGTATAAATAGTTAGGTCTTGCCCCATTTGTTATAAATAGTTTGGTCTTAGCCTTTTTCTTAATAAGCAATTAGGCCTTAGCCCCTTACATATAAACAAGCCTTAACCCTTTTGCTATAAACAATTGGGCCTTAACCCATCTCTTATAAATAGTTGGGGCACATCCACTTTCTTATAAACAGTTTCTCCATGTAGTTTTATAGATTTTTGCATGGAATTTTCAAACACAAACCTATATTGCATTTTATGAAGTTGTCAAATGAAATGGTCAGCTTAATTGGACTCGTCGTCACTAAACCCACAAACAATTATCTTTAGGACTTGTTCATCCAATGGTTTCCTAATCTTCTATAAATTTTCTCTTAATCAAGTGTAGAAGGTAATACTACATACACATATGTATTAATTTAGATTTAGTGTTCAACTCCTAGTTAGGTTGATTTACATTGTCTCAAAATGTTCCAATTTATCATTTTGCCTATTTTTAGTAAGAATAAGTAGTTTACACCACTTTAAGCAAAAAAATATTATTTGCCCTCCTTATAGAAAAAGAACTATTTTCCCCTCATTTATTACCAGTGACTTATTTTTCCCATCGTTTATTAAAATAAATATTTTACCTCATTTTTAATAAATAATCATTTTGCACCTAAATTTTTAAAAATTATAATTAGCCCCTAAATTATCAAAAATGATCATTTTGTTACTAATTTGTAAGAAATTACTGTTATGTCCCTTATGTATAAAAAAATGACCATTATACCCCTTATTTATCAAAAATGATCATTTTAGCTCTAAATTGTGCAAAATGACAATTTCGCCCCAAACTTGTAAAAAAATTATCATGTTTCACTCATTTATAAAAAAATATAAATTATGCCCCATATTTATAAAACAATAGTCATTTTACCCCTTATTTATCCAAAATGACAATTTTCCCCTAACTTGTAAAAATATGATCAATTTTCCCATATACTTTAGAAAATCACATATAGCATATCCATTTTTTTTCTAAATATCACCACCTAGCCCCTTGGACTACCCTTGGAGACGATCTCCACAATGTTTCCCATTTTTACACACTATCTCCAACTTTTAAAAATTTATGTTTTAATCCCTAAATTTTGAAAATCTCCACCATAAACTACAAAATTTTCAAATCTCTTATAATCACTTCCATTTATCTCCTAAAGGCATGAAAGAGGAGTTAGGGAACTCAATCAAACCAAATTTTTGCCCAATTTTTCCCTTTTCCAATTGTTGTAAAATTGTGTTACCAAAGGTGTCACACTATGTTTTTAGTAACCCAAAATTTCAGTTTTCTGGAAGTGTATTATAAGTTTAAAATTTAATTGATAAAAATGGAATAAATTTGATTTAAAATAAAATGAAAAGTGTTGTTTTAACCACAATAAATAACTTGATGGAATGGATAGGGAAAATATCTAGTAAATTCTTTTAGGTGAAAATAATGAGATAATTATCTGAATTTGGTTTAGTACAAAAATATTAGCACTTTGTAGTATTAGTTCTATGCCCCTACCATAAATACCCATAAATTAATACCTACATTCAATTATTGAAATTAATACCAAAAAAATAATACCTATATTCAATTATTGAAATTAATACCCATAAATTAATAACTACATTCAATTATTGAAATTAATAACCATAAATACCCACAAATTAATACTTACATTCAATTATTAGAATTAAAGGGTTTCCCCTTATTATAAACCGTAAAGAGTAAGGCGTAATTTTAACATGCACCTTTTCCTAGAATAACATAAATCAAAACTGAATAATAATTTAGATTTATCATACTTGTCTCACAGGTGTCTTAGTTGGTGGTCTTTAAGGGTAGACTTTCTGAAATCTCCTAAAAGGGATATAGGGGGGGTGAGTATGACTACTCAGTGAATGCGTTTTCAAAACTTTTATATTTTAGGAAAAAGAATATTATTGGAGTGTGCCAGACTCATTTTATTTTCAAAAATAATTTTATTCAAAATCTCGGGTTTTATCACCATTTCCTTATTTAATCATAGTGTGTCATCACCCAACACACATCCTTCATCATTAAGGTTAAACACACATTCACAGGTTAGTATGTCCACTGAACCCACTTATGGCTTCGAAGCAATGTTTCCGGCCACCTAGATAGAAGTACGTCCACTTCTACCCTGAGAATGAGTGGATGTTTGCGACATCCGACCCTCAATCCCAAAATCAATTCTACGTGTCTATATGAGGACAGAGACCTCATCCCGTCCCCAACCCGGTCTAATGCGCTTATTGCTACTCCAAATTTCGCACAGTCACCTAGTACGAGGAACTGCCCTTATACTCACTAGGTCGTCCAGTGCCCTTAGGACGCATCACTACCCCTCTTGGGCGTCTTGATGGTCTCATACTCACAATGCATGCACAATAAATATTTTCTCATTATGCCATGTAATCTATGGTGCCACTAGTCCAACGGCCTTGTCTCTCGACTCAACCAGCAGTTGTTTGTCTTGATTGGTCGGTCGATCTGTAATGTCGCACTACCGCTAGTTGACTGAGTATGTCGGTCCTATCTTGGTACCATGGACAAACAATTCCTTTATTTAAAGTTTTATGGCATATAATTTATATTTGTTTACAAGCTCTTGCTCGTGCCAACTATCCTTAGGCCCACTGTACAAGAATTTGAAAATCGGGCATATTAGCCCCAAAGTTCCAAAACTGAGGCCCCCTGCCTATAAGAGTTATTTGAGCTACCATCAAGAAGGTCTCACAAATAGTTTAAGTATTAGCACACAGTCAGGGAAGAGCACTTCAAGCAAAATATATTTTTATCTGTCCATTATACCGAACGGGTATAAGGACATCTCCGCTCATAACCAATGAACAGGTTTTCAACTTCCTTTGAGGAAGTTTCATCATACCAACCAGATATGATCTACTTGCAATCAGTAAGAAGTTTTTCCACATGATTTTAACATCACTCCTCTAAGTTGTGATGTTTAAAATACCACTTAATAGTGGGTTTTCATTTTTTAGGTACATATCATCCCCAACAGGGTATGACATAAAATCCCACTCACAACCAGTAAGTGGTTTTTAACATTAAGTTGTGCTCATCATCCCAACCGGGTATGATGTTAGTAAACCCACTCACCCATTAATGCTTGGAATTCCACTAGACCGGTTCTTTGTATTCACGCGAGCTTGTCCTTGCTGGCGTTCCCGACACTTCATGTTACTACACGATATGAACATCTCAGTTCATTATCCTTTGGCCTAATAGCCTTCATTCATTCCAAATGAATGAGAAACTCAAACTTTCATTTATTTGCAATTAGCTCCCTAAAGTTATTTCTTTTTAACTTTAAGTCCCTAATGCCGATTTTTCTTCCAATTGAATCTCGAAACTTTTAAAATTTATCATAGAACCTCAATTTATTCCATTTCACAAAAAGAGGATTAATTTTCCAAATTTCCAATTTGGTCCCCCAACTTTTCCAAAATTACCATTTTGCCCTTCCTTTACAAAAATGGTAAGTTTCACCCCAAAAATTCTAAAATTACTCAATAGGCCCTCTAACATTTATATCATGCCCAATTGACCCTTAATTTCAGGAAATTGCATTTCGGTCCCTCAAATTTTTGAAAATCCCCAATTTTCCCCCAATTCTAATTCTTTAACACAGCTGAATTTAATTTCATCAAATTGACCGATCAAACACCTCTAATTGTTGAAATTGAAGTTGAAATTGAGTTTCACCATGTTCATACGATTTCATAGAACTTTGAATCACGAGTTTTAATGCTGGAACGAGCTCAAACGGAGCTTCACTGGAAAACAGACTGTAGAGAGAGAAAGCTTCGATTACTCACCGGTGAGGGCACGACAATTCGAGCTTTCAATCTAGGAAGATAGCTCTCATCCTGAGGTTCATCCTAGAATCAAGAATCATATCAATTGATTCCAAATTAGATTAGAATTTAATCATTGAAATTCGGCCGACTCTCTCTCTAACACCGATCGTAAATTGTAAAGAATAACCGAATTGGCTTACCTTTATGTCCTAATTCGGTCGTGAAAGGGCTGAGGAAGTGTTGGGAGGGCTTGGTTATGCCTAAGGAGGGCTTGAAATGGCTGATTTCAACTTGCCCAAAATAGGGTAGCTTCGGTCCGCCAGAGTTGCTTCATTGTTTCATCACGTTAGCATTTCTCCAGCGACCATCGGAGCAAATGGAGACTACAAGCGTGTAGCTGACTTCTCCCGATTCTAAAGAACATGACCTCACCTTGTTTGGCTTAGAAAAGACACTATATCGAAGCTCTAGTTCGAGCTTTGCTGAAAAACTAAGAAACTGAGAGAGAGTGAGCTTTTCAGGTGTGGAGAGGACGAATGGAGAGGGGCTCTTTATTAGGGAGCTCGGAGACCCGTCGGCCATCCATTTGGCACCGTTATGACAAGCATTAAAGACCTGAAACGTACCGAATGGAAGCGTTTCTTCTTCATCGGCACTGCTTTAATTTTTCGGCGATAAATAGAGCTGTCATCCTGAGGAAGAAGATGACACTGTTCCGAACCGGACTGGACTAGTCCGAACAGGGTTCAAAGCTTATACCTGCCGGTTCACCCCCCATTCGAATGAGTTTTTCAAATCTAAAAATTTCTAAATTCATTTTCTACCCAATGGTGGCCTGAAATCTCAAATTTGAATTATTTAAGCCACCTAGAAAAATGAATTTAGGATCCGGTTCAATAGTGGTTCAAATTGGTCCAAACCGGTTTGGATCTAGTTCACCCGAACCGGATTAGTTTTCATCCCCAATTCTTTCACAAGTCCATTTCCATGTCTTTTGTGACTCCTTGGGTCACTTAGGGTCCATAAAATTCCTAGTTTACCATCTCTTTATTAATTTTGGTTAATAAACCGACTTGATCCTTAAACCGGTTCAAGTCTGGTTCACCCGAACCGATCTGGTTTTTCTCTCCCACTTTGTTCTAAGGTTACTTCCCAAGGTTTATAAATCTCTTCGGGTCACAAGGGATCCATAAATTTCCCTATTTGCCCTTTCTCTATTGGTTCCAGTTCATGAACCGACTCGGTTCATAAACTGGTCTGATTTTTCTCTTCCAATTCATTCTAAGGTTTTTTTCCATAGTATTATAAATCCTTTGGATCACTCAGAAGTTGTAAATTCCCAAATTGCCCATTCACAAATGATCGGGTTTGTGAATCAGTTCGGTTTTCTCACTTGGTTTGACCAGTTCTTTTCTCGGTTTTTCCCTAGCTCAAAAGGGCGGGGTTTACAACTCTCCCCTCCTTTTAGGAGTTTTGTCCCCTAAATTTAATTATCAGCTTTGTATGAGGAATCATTTCCTTTGATTCCCCTTTGGTGCTTGCTTAACATGCAAACTCTTCTCTTATTATTGTCTTAAAATATCCATTCCATCCCTTATTCCTTATTTGAGTAGCTTCTGATTATTGGTCTTATTTCAGAATCCTTATTCATCTTAAAATTTCCTTTCATTCCTTATCTAAGGAATATCTAATTGTTGGTCTTATTTCATATACTCTACACTATGCTCATCAGTCCATTCTTTAGGCTCCATTAAGTGAGAATGGACCACAACCCGTCCTGATGTCAATGATCATTTTCCCTAATTGATTTCTTAATTGAGGGCTTACTTCTCCAAGATTTCTCATATATTCTTTCTTTCACTCTCTTATTATTGTAGTCCACCCACTTCTATTTGTTACGGCATTCTTTGATGCTACCATGATATTTATCCATTCATTTGGTTTAACTTACTTCTTAAGACCTTATGAGTACTTTTCCTTACTACTCGATCTTTCCATCTTAACCAACATTTCATTTGTGAGCTTATCATTCTTTCCATTTCGGTTGGTTCCATTTCCTCTTAATTAGGATACGCATGTCTTTCTGGGGCTTCCTTCCTTGGTAGAATTTTTTGCCTTTCCCTTGACATTCTTTTCTTACATTTGCTCTAGGGGATTTCTACCCTTAAATGACATCCCTTGATGTGGTCTTCTCCTATTTACCTTTACTCCTCAAATCTTGCAGGCACATATTTTATACTCTATCTGCATCCTCATTCATACCCAGTACCTGTCTATATCTTTAGGGCGTGTACAAATCTTCCTTGTTTCAAGATTTCTTGACCATTGTGTGAGAGGCTTGCCTATTCCTTTCTTGGCTTGAGTTTAGTCGTTAATTGGCATTTGGCTCTTTTAAGGATTTCTTTCATCCTTCTTTTCCCGAGTATTTGGCCTTTTCGCCTCTCTCTTCTTTGTTGGAACTCAAATTATGGCTTTCCTGAGTATTAGTTCGTTAACTGCTTCGCCTCCACCATTCGTTTGGTATATGTTTCTTAGGGCAATTGTTTCTCGAGTCCTCCTGTCATTAACATCCATCTCACTGACTTTATAGGGTGTAGTCCTTTCTACCTCCCGATCTTTCTTAGGGTGTCATTTATTCTCTTTGACCCTATTTGGCTTCATTACTTTTTCCAAGTTGATTCATTCCTGAAATTCTGATACATCCTGTTATTTGGCTCAATTACTCTTCCAAGGCAAGTCATAATTGGCCTCCAATATATCCTTCCATCAAGAAGTTTCTAACAGTGGGCTGGTGCCTTGTACTCCACGTTATGTCCATCTGCCAATCCAATAATTCCTTCAAGATACTAAGTTGTATGCATTCCTCCAGAGTTCCCATTCCTAGCCTATTCCTTCTCTTCTTCACTCTCATTGTGCCATTACCTAGAGTTTTTGGAGGGCGTTTTTCTGTGTTTGCTCCCTTATAAGAGGGTTCTAGGTATACTTCCCATGTACCTTATCTCTATTCTTGTGGTATCCTTCTCAGTTTGACCTTCTTAAGAAGAAGTTTAAATTTGGCATTCACCTCATCATTTCTTGACCTCTTTGTGAACCGCATACTTAACCTACTCCATAGTTTCTGTCTCCAGTCCTTCATGTCTTTAGTGACCTTTGTGGAGGTATTGCCCTAAATCTATGAGGTATGGGACACTTCTTCTTTCCATACACCTATAATAGTTTATCCCGGTACTTGTCCTTAAATAGAGTTAGACACTTCTTCATGTAATGTCCCCATTGTTCATACTTGTAATAGGCTATTCATTTGCATGGATTGTGGTGGTTCGTTCTTTCCTTCGAGTGGGGCTTTTCCAAGGTTATTAGTGGTTTGGTGCTTCTCCATTTTTGAGTTTTCTTGCTGAATCTCCTTTTCTAAAGGGTCATAGTAAGAGTCTTCCTAGGTTTCTTAATTCCCTGATTCATCTTCCATAACTGAAATGTAACTTTTCCTTAGTTTCTAAGATAGTGTGGGTTTGTTTGATTTATTTGCCTTTGGCCATCTTCCCAGCAAGATCACATCATTGTGAGCTAGATATTTAAGAATTTGAGTATTTCATTAACAAGGGGATACAAAAGGTTGGGATTTTAGCCCTATCACATAAAGTAGTCATAGAATAGATAGGAAGCTATGGTTTTCTCAGCAAGTATCCTCCTTGGTAAGATTATACGTCAATACTAGTATTCCTGGCTTTAGGCTACACAGGACTGTGACCTTAACATGCCCTGGCAACGTACTCCTTGGCAGTACTAAATGTTTCCCCATTTTGTCTTTTGAGGCTTCTACTATATCTCGGGCATTGGAAAGCTTCTAGAGTTGTCTTCCAACAAGGACAAGGTGTTGAGTAGAGTCATTCCTAGTTTTCTTGGTTCCTCTCCTGGGAGCCATCTATAAATTTTAAGATAAATCCTGTTACTTACTATGTTTTCTAGTCTTGATTATGTATTCGAGGAAACAAGCTCTGATACCACTCTAATTGTCACGCCCCGACTCGGTTTGATTGGATTCCTGTGAACAACCTGCCACTCTCCTAGTTTATTAAAGTGTTTCCCCTTATTTTAAACAGTAAAAAGTAAGGCGACTTTTTAACCTGCACCTTTTCCTAGAATAATATAAATCAAAACTGCATAATAATTTAGATTTATTATACCTATCTCACAAGCGTCTTAGTTGATGGTCTTTAAGGGTAGGCTTTCCGAAATATCCTAAAAGGGATATAAGGGAGGGGGTGAGTACGACTACTCAGTGAATGGGTTTTCAAAACATTTATATTTTAGGAAAAAGAATTGTATTTCAGTGTGCTAGACTCCTTTTATTTTCAAATATCATTTCATTCATCATGGTGTGTTATCACCAAACACACATCTTTCATCATGAAGGTTAAACACACATTCACAGGTCAGTACATCCACTGAACCCACTTGTGCCTTCGAAGCGACTTTACCGGCCACCAAGATAGAAGTACGACCATTTCTACCCTGGGAATGAGTGGATGTTTGCGACATCTGATCCTCAACCCTGAAATCAATTCTTCGTGTCCGTATGAGGATAGAGACCTCATCCCATCCCCACCTCACTCTCATGTGCTTAGTGCTACTCCAAATTTCACACGGTCACCTAGTATGACAAACTGCCCTTATACTCACCAGGTCGTCATGTGCTCTTAGGACCCATCACTACCCCTCTTGGGCGTCTTGATGGTTCCATACTCACAATGCATGCACAATCAATATTTTCTCATTATGTCATGTAATCTATGGTGCCACTGGTCGAACGGCCCCGACTCTCAACTCAAACCGTAGTTGTTTGTCTTGACTGGTCCGTTGACCTGTAATGTCGCACTACCGCTAGTTGATTGAGTATGTCAGTCTTATCTTGGTACCGT
Source organism: Trapa incisa (assembly GCA_030064435.1). Taxonomy (NCBI): domain Eukaryota; kingdom Viridiplantae; phylum Streptophyta; class Magnoliopsida; order Myrtales; family Lythraceae; genus Trapa; species Trapa incisa. The sequence goes on from CM057776.1 coordinate 7,340,266, forward strand.
GGCCAAATAATTCCTTTATTTAAACTTTTATGGCATATAATTCATCTTTGTTTACGAGCTCCTACTCGTGCCAACTGGCCTTTGGCCCACTGTATGAGATTTTCAAAATCGAGCATATTAGCCCTAAAGTTCCAAAACAGAGGCCACCGGCCTATAAGAGCTATTCGAGCTCCCGTCAAGAAGGTCTCCCAAATAGTTTAATCATTGGCACACAGTTAGACGAGAGCACTTCCAATAAAATATATTTTTGTCAGTAAATTATACCAATCGGTTATAAGGACATCTCCGCTCATAACTGTTTAACGAGTTTTCAACTTCCTTCGAGGAAGTTTCATCATACCAACCGGGTATGATCTACTTACAACCGGTAAGTAGTTTTTTCACATGATTTTCACATCACTCCTCTAAGTTCTGATGTTTAAAATACCACTTTAAATTGGGTTTTCATTTTTGAGGCACTTGTCATTCCCAACTAGGCATGATATATAATCTCACTCACAACCGGTTAGTGGTTTTTAACTTTAAGTTGTGCTCATCATCCCAACCAGATATGATAAACATCTCGGTTCATATTGGCCTAATAGCCTTCATTCAATCCAAATGAATGAAAAGGTCAAACTTTTATTTATTTGCAATTAGGTCCCTAAAGTTATTTCACTTTAACTTTAAGTCCCTAATTTCGGTTTTTCCTCAAATTGAGTCCCAAAACTTTTAAAATTTATCATAGGACCTCAATTCATTCCATTTCACTAAAAGGGAATTAATTTCCCAAATTTCCAATTTGGTCCCCAACTTTTCCAAAATTACCATTTTGCCCTTTCTTTACAAAAATGGTAAGTTTCACCCTGAAAATTCTAAAATTCATCAATTGGCCTCTAACATTTTTATCATTCCCAATTGACCCTCAATTTTAGGAAATTGCATTTCGGTCCCTCGAATTTTCGAAAATGCCAAATTTCCCACAATTTTTCCCCAATGCCATCTTTTTTACACAACCGAATTTGATTTCATCAAAATGACTGAACAAACACCTATAATTGTTGAAATTGAAGTTGAAATTGAGTTTCTCCATGTTAATAAAATTCCATAGAACTTTCAATCGCAAGTTTTAACCTTGGAACAAGCTCAAACGGAGTTTCACCAGAAAACAGACTGTAGAGAGAGAATGCTTCAATTACTCACCGGTGAGGTCATGGAAGTCTGAGCTTTTGATCTGGGTAAATAGCTCTCGTCCTGAGGTTCATCCTAGAATCAAGAATCGCATCAATTGATGTCGAACTGGATTAGAATTTTATAATTGAAATTCGACCGATTCTCTCTCTACCACCGATTGGAAATTGTAAAGGGGAGCTGAATTGGCTTACCTTTTGATCCTAATTCAGCTGTGGAAGGGCTGAGGAAGTGTTGGAAGGGCTTGGTTTGGCCTGAGAAGGGCTCAAAATGGTTGATTTCAACTCAGCCAAAATAGGGCAGCTTCAGTCCACCGGAGCTTCTTCAATGTTTCATCACGCTGGCGTTTCTCTGGCGACCCTCGAAGCAAACAGAGATTACAGGCGTGTAGCTGACTTCTCCCCGATTCTAAAGAACCTGACCTCTCCTTATTTGGCTCAAAAAAGAACCTATATCAGACCTCTAGTTCAAGCTTCACCAGGAAAACTAAGCAACTGAGAGAGAGTGAATTTTTCAGGTGTGAAGAGGACGAATGGAGAGGGGCTCTCTATATAGGGAGCTCGGGGACCCGTTGGTCGTTCGTTTGGCACCATTATAATAGACATTGAAGACCTGAAATGTAACGAACGGAAGCATTTCTTTTCGCCGGCACTACTTTGATTTTCCGGCGAGAGAACAGTGTTGTCATCCTGAGGAAGGAGATGACACTGTTTCGAACCGGACCGGACCAGTCTGAACCGGGTTCAATGCTTAAACCGACTGGTTCACCCCCCATTCGACCGAGTTTTTCAAATATAAAAATTTCTAAATTCATCTAAATTCATTTTTTATTCAATGGTGGCCTCAAATCTCAAATTTGAATTATTTAAGCTACTTAGAAAAATAAATTTAGGATTTGGTTCAATAGTGCTTCAAACTGGTCCAATCCGATTCGAATCCGGTTCACCTGAACCGGTTTGGTTTTCATCCCCAATTCCTTCACAAGTCCATTTCCATGTCTTTTGTGACTCCTTGGGACACTTAGGGTCCATAAAATTTATGGTTTACCATCTCTTTATTGATTCTGGTTCATAAACCGACTCGATCCTTTAACCAGTTCAATCTGGTTCGAGTTCGGTTCACCCAAACCAATCTAGTTTTTCTCTCCCACTTTGTTCTAAGGTTCCTTCCTAAGGTTTATAAATCTCTTCGGGTCACAAGGGATCCATAAATTTTCCTATTTGCCCTTTCTCTATCAATTCTGGTTCATGAACTAACTCGGTTCATAAAACGGTTAAATCTAGTTGGATCCGGTTCATCCAAACCGGTCTTATTTTTCTCTTCCAATTCATCTTAAGGTTCTTTTCCATAGTATTATAAACCTTTGGATCACCCGGGAGTTGTAAATTCCCAAATTTCCCGTTCACAAATGATCAGGTTTGTGAACCGGTTCAGTTTTCTCACTCGGATTGACCAGTTCTTTTCCCGGTTTTTCCTTAGCTCAAAAGGGCAGGGTTTACATCAAACATCATCTTTGTAATGATAACATTAGATCTACCAAATTAATACTCCCTACCTATGAAATTCTTAATCTCAACATCCACCATGAAACAACCAAATTTAATTAAAATGGGGAAGTATCGAAGTAGAGAAACACCAATAAGACCAATCAAGGATTGGTACTTAGGAATCCCTTAAGGATGAACATATCCCTAGATAAAAGGTGAGTGGGCTAATTTACACTTCATACCTGGTTGGGATGATGAGCACCTTTTCTAAATTGGAAGCCATCGTGAGTGCTTTTATTCACATCATACCCGATTGGGATGATGAGCACTTACGAAATGCAAAACCACTTCTATGTGGAATTTTAACATCACACCTCGTTGGAGTGATGTGAGAACTAAGTGGAAAAAGTATTTACTGGTTGTAAATAGAGATATCATAGTCGATTGGTATGATGGACTTCCTATAAGGAAGGAGAAAACCTGCTTACCAGTTGTAAGTGGAGAGGTCATTACACCCAATTGGTGTGATGAATTAAAAGATTATTTTTGTCAGAAGTGTTCTCCTCTGACTATTTGCCAACACTTAAAATTTTTGGGAGACCTTCTTGACGAGAGCTAAAATAGCTCAGATAGGCTAGAGGCCTCACTTTTGGAACTTGTGAAGCTAAATGCCTAATTTTGGAAAATCATGTACAGTGGGCCTAAGGCCAATTAGCATGAGAGGAGCTCGTAAACAAACATGTGATATGAAAGCCATAGAAACTATTAATGAAATGGATATGTGTTTTTGCCATGGTACCAAGATAAGACAAGCATACTGGATGGACTAGCGGCAGTGCGTTAAGGTCAAGTCGACAGACCAGCCTAGACAAACAACTACAGATCGGGTTGAGAGGTGGGGTTGTTGGACTAGTGGCACCAAAGATAAATGGGTATGTGAAAATTGTTGTTTGTGCATGCACTTGAGGTTTGGGACCATCAAGATGCCCAAGAGGGGTAGTGATGCGTCCTAGGGGCTACTGGATGACATGGTGGAGATAAGGATAGTTTGTCATGCCAGCAGTCAGGGAAGCTCGACGTAGTTTCATGTGCATGAGACCGGGGTGGGGTCAGGATGAGGTCTCCATCATCATATGAACACGAAGTATTTTAGGTCTGAGGATTGAATGTCTAGGGCATTCTCTCAGACTCCGAGTAGAAGTCAAGGACTTCTATCATGGTGGATGGTAAAGACGCTTTAATCCACAAGTGGGTGTAGTCGTCGTAACTGCATCTCGCGAATGTGTGTACCCTTCCTGATGAAGGGTGTGTGTTTGTTTGTTAAATGCCTCCCGAGGCAAGGGGGTGGGCTAAGAAAGTTAAACACACCTAATATGGAAATGGGAAAAGGTTTCAAGATTTGAGAATCCCTGTAAAAGGAATGGTTAACCTTGGAAAAAGTTTTTGGAAAGGAAATTAAATTTAAGAAAAATCTTTTAAAAGAAAATTTTACCCTTGACAAGATAAAGGTTTTGAAAACCAAAATTTAGTAATAAATCCTTTTAAAAGGAAATGATAACCTTGGCATGGTTTGGATAAACTAAGGCTATTTTGAAAACTCACTCCCAGCACCCGCTCACTGAGTTGTAGAACTCACCCGCCTCCCTTTTACCCCTTTTAGGTAATCAAGGGAAAAACCAAACTCAAAGACCTCCCTGTATGGGAATTGTAAAGACAAATATGTCTGTTTAAAAGATTTTCAGTTTTGTATAATGTTATTCCAGGAAAGACAGGAAAAAGGACGTCTTACTCCTCGCGGTTTAGAAAAGGGCAAAACCCTTCATGAACCAAAGGTAATGGCGGGTTTCTCATAGGGATCCGACCAAACTAGGTCGGGGTGTGACAACTTGAGTGGAATCAGATGATATTTCCTTGAATATATTATCAAGACTATATAACATAGTAACTAAGAGAAAGTTTTAAAATTTTCAGATGGCTCCCAAGAGAGGAACCAAGAAAACTAGGGCTGATGTCGCCAACATTACCTAACAAACTTTCCTCGTAGGAAGACCACCCTAAAAGCTCTCTAATACCTGAGGTGTAGTAGAAGTCACAAAGGACGAAAAGGCATTATGGAGAAGTGCCCAATGCTACCAAGGAATGTGATGTCAGCACCTGTTGAGGTCATATCCATGAGTAAGAGGAGAGCTAACCTAAAACCAAGGACAACGTAAGGGACTTATAACCAAGAAGGACGATTAGTAAGAACCTAATATAATAGCTCCACAAGCTAAAACTACTTCTTGTGATAGGGATAATGCCCAAAACATATTGTACCCCTTATTATCTAATTTTTCCAAAACTATGTCCCTCAAACAAAGTCGCATTCTCATACCTCAGCTATATGAGGAGAGGTCACGGAAGATAAGAATAACTAGAGGAAATACAAAAAAGCAGAATATAGATAAAAGGAAAGGAGAAGTAGGAGGAATGTCTTGGGTGAGAAATACATGGATCAAGGAAGGACTGGTGACCAAAACCATGGAGCGGGTTAAGTTGTTCACAAGGAGGTCAAGAAATAGTAGGATAAAGAAAAAAATTCAAACATCTTTTTAAGAAGGTAAAACAAGAGGGGAATATCATAAGAATTGAGGTAAGGTACATGGCAAGTACACCTAGAACCTCCTCAGAGAGGGCAAACGCTAAAAAAAACGTTTGTCGGAAACTTTAGGGTAGGACACAGAAAGAGTAAAAAGAGAAGAAATTTGCTAGGAAAGGGAACTCTGGGGGTGTATATGACTAAGTACCCCGTAAATGGACCATTGATGGGCAGTTGGACATAACGTGGAATGCAAGGAACCAACCCACAATTAGGAACTCCTCGAAGGAAGGATAAGGAACAAAAAGGGAATTGGAGGAGAGTGAATATTTAAGGGCGGATGACCGATGGGTATAAGAAAGGAAAGAAGAAAAAGCCTTCAAGGAGTGTTAGGGAGGTTGAACGTGAAACTCACAGGACGAAAGTCCCTAGATAGAAGGATAAAGGTAGGAAGTGAGACCATAAAAAAAGGGGGAAATTCCCAAGCTAAGGAATCAACAGATGGATCATAAGAGGCTTAACCCAAAATAAGGAATCTCATAAAGGGGCATAAGTGATTAAGGATGTATCGAGATGGCCAAGTGTAACTGACTTTGGAAAAGTTGAGGAGTCTAAAAGAGACTTCAGATGAACCTAGTGAAAGGAAGCAACTAGTAACAACCGGATGGTCAAGGGAAATAAATGATGCACTAAGAAGGACCGGAAAGTAATAAGGACTACACCCTAAAGGGCAACAAGATGGACATTAAGAACAAGTAGACTCGAGAGACAACTATCTCAAGATAATTAGACAAGGGAGGAGAATAGTAGGGACGAGGCAATTAATGAACTGACCCTCAGGAAGAACATAAATTTAAACTCCAGCAAAGAAGGGAGAGATGGAAAGGCCAAACATTTGGTAAATAAGGATGAAGGAAATTCTTAAAGAGATCAATGGCCAAGACCAGATTAACGACCAAACTCAAGCCATGAGAAGGTTAAGTAAGCCTATTGCAGGATGATTAAGAGATCCTGAAACAACAAGAATTTGAGCACTCCTTAAAAGAAATAGACATGTAAACCCTGCACTTTTGAGTTAACAAAAACTGGGAAAAGAACCGGTCAAACCGAGTAATAAAACCGAGCCAGTTTACATTTGACAACACACAATATGGAAATTTCCAACTTCCGGGTGATCTAAAGGGTACATTAAACCTTGGAAAAAAATTTAAGAAACTTTAGAAAAAAAAACCGAATTGGTTCAGGTGAACTAGATTTCATAAAAACTTCAAAGTTAAGCATGCTTGCTCGAGAGTAGTGTGGGGATGGGTGACCTCGTGGGAAGTATGAATTTTTTTTTTGTAACCTGAAATTTCGGTCAAAAATTTTTATTTACGCCGTATCATAAATAACCATAAATTAATATATATTTAATTATTGTAATTAATATCAATAATTTAATACCTAAATTAAATTATTGGAATTAATACAAATAATTTAATACCGAAATTAAATTATACCTAAATTAAATTATTGGAATTAATACAAATAATTTAATACCGAAATTAAATTATTGGAATTAATACCGAAATTAAATTATTGGAATTAATACCAATAATTTATGACAATATTAATACTAGTTATAAATCTCACCCATTTAATACACGGGTTGTACGTCGTCCCCATTTCATTCTCCTCACACCTGAACACTTCTCTCTCTCTCTCTTTCTCTACTGCTCCATTTCCCGGTAAAGCTCAAACCAGAGCTTCGACTTGAACAAAGGTCGAGCTCTTTAGAACCGGGGAGAAGACAGCTATCTAATAGCAAACTCCAGTCAATCCGAAAATCGTTGGAGAAGCGCCGACATGATGGAATAGTGAAGCAACTCCGGCGGATCGAAGCTGCCCTATTTCGGCCAAGCTGAAATCGGCCATTTCAAGCCCTCCTCAGGCCAAATGAAGCCCTCCCAACACTTCCTCAGCCTTTCCATGGCCGAATTAAGATCGAAACGTAAGCCAATTTGGCTCCCCTTTACGATTTTCAATCGATGCTAGAGAGAGAGTCGACCGAATTTCAATGATAAAATTCTAATCCAATTCGGGATCAATTAATGCAATTCTTGATTCTACGATAAACCTCAAGACAAGACCTATCTGCCCAAATCAAAAGCTCGGACCGTTGTGCCTTCACCAGTGAGTAATCGAAGCTTTCTCTCTCTACAGTCTGTTTTCCAGCGAAACTTCGTTAGAGCTCATTCCGGCATTAAAATCTGCGATTCAAAGTTTCTTAGAATCGTATGAACATGTAGGAACTCAATTTCAACTCCAATTTCAATAATTAGAATTGTTTGATCGGTCAATTTGATGAAATCAAATTCAGTAGTGTTGAAGAGTTGAAATTGGGGGAAATTTTGGGGATTTTCGAAATTCAAAGGGCCAAAATATAATTTTATGAAATTGAGGGTCAATTGGGCATGAAAATAATGTTGGAGGAGCAATTGAGGAATTTTGGAATTTTTGGGGCAAAACATACCATTTTTGTAAAAGAATGGCAAATAGTAATTTTAGAAAAATTGGGGAACCAAATTGGAAATTTGGGAAATTAAACTCCTTTTTGGTGAAATTGAATAAATTGAGGTCCCACGATAAATTTTAAAAGTTACGGGACTCAATTTGAGGAAAAACCAACATTAGGGACTTAAAGTTAAAGAGAAATAACTTTAGGGACCTAATTGCAAATAACTAAAAGTTTGGGTTTTCTCAATTATTGGAAATGAATGAAGGTTGTTATGATGAGTAATAATGAACAAGGTTGTTCACATCGTGTAGGAACGTGAAATACCAGGAACGCCAGCGAGGACAAGCTCGCGTGAATACAAAGAACTAGTCTAGTGGAATTCACGACACTAACGGGTGAGTGGGTTTACTAACATCATACCTGGTTGGGATGATGAGCACAACTTAAAGTTAAAAACCACTTACCGGTTGTGAGTGGGTTTACTAACATTATACCCGGTTGGGGTGATGAGCACAACTTAAAATTAAAAACCACTTATCGGTTGTGAGTGGGTTTACTAACATTATACCCGATTGGGAAGATGAGCATAGCTTAAAGTTAAAAACCACTTACCGGTTGTGAGTGGGTTTACTAACATCATACCCAGTTGGGATGATAAGCACAACTTAAAGTTAAAAACCAATTACTTGTTGTGAGTGGGTTTACTAACATCATACCTAGTTGGGATGATGAGCACAACTTAAAATTAAAAACCACTTACCAGTTGTGAGTGGGTTTACTAACATCATACCTAGTTGGGATGATGAGCACAACTTAAAATTAAAAACCACTTACCGGTTGTGAGTGGGTTTACTAACATCATACCCGGTTGGGATGATGAGCACAACTTAAAGTTAAAAACCACTTACCGATTGTGAGTGGGTTTACTTACATCATACCCAGTTGGGATGATGAGCATAACTTAAAATTAAAAACAACTTACCGGTTGTGAGTGGAAATTTTATATCATACCCGGTTGGGCAATGATAAGTACCTCGGTATGAAAACCCAGTATTAAGTGGTATTTTAAACATCACTACTTAGAGAAAGTGATGTGAAAATCATGCGGAAAATCTACTTACCGGTTGTAAGTAGATCATACACGGTTGGTATGATGAGACTTTCTCGAAGGAAGTTGAAAACTCGTTCATCGGTTATGAACGGAGGTGTCCTTATACCCGAGCGGTATAAAGGATAGAGAAAACATATGTTTTGTCAGAAGTGCTCTCCTCTGACTGTGTGCCAATGCTTAAACAATTTGGGAGACCTTCTCAATGGGAGCTCGAATAGCTCTGATAGGCTGGGGGCCTCGGTTTTGGAACTTGGGGGCTAAATGCTCGATTTTGAAAATCGTGTACAGTGGGCCCAAGGCCAGTTGGCATGAGCAGGAGCTTGAATACGAACATGATATATGTACCATAAAACTTAATAAGTGAATTGTTTGGCCATGGTACCAAGATAGGACCGACATGCTCAGTCAACTAGCGACAGTGCGGCATGACAAGTCGACAAACCAGTCAAGACAAACAACTACGGATTGAGTTGAGAGTCGGGGCCGTTGGACCAGTGGCACCACAAATTATATGGCAATATGAGAAAACATTGTTTGTGCATGCACTGTGAGTACGGGATCATCAAGATGTGCATGAGGGGTAGTGATGCGTCCTAAGGGCACTGGACGACCTGGTGGCTATAAGGGCAATTCGTCAAGACAAATAGCTACAGGTTGAGTTGAGAGTCGGGGCCATTGGACTAGTGGCACCACAAATTACATGGCAATATAAGAAAACATTGTTTGTGCATGCACTATGAGTACGGGGTCATCAAGATGCCCATGAGGGGTAATGATGTGTCCTAAGGGCCCTGGACGACCCAGTGAGTGTAAGGGTAGAATGTGATATTTGGATTTCAGGGAGAAAGCAGATAATATCCTTATAAAGGATTCATCAAAAGTTTATGAATGATACTCGGCAAAGGAGCCAAAGGAAATAGAAAGGAATATGTAATTTTCTTACCTTAAACCTTTACATATGGAACGTCATAAATATAAGTACTTTCATTTGAAATACCAAAATTTTGTACTAAATGAAACCCATGAAGGGAAATTTTATTGCAAGTAAAAAGAATCTTGCTTGGCTACCAATGATAACTGTAGGAATGTTGTGGAAAACTTATAAGAGCTTAACCTAGTTGATGAGATGTAACGGATCTGGAGCATGAATCTAAAATAAGAGATTTTAGGAAATGTGTGACAAATGTTTAATAAACCAAACACACATGCAATACTCATAGAGTACCTTGATTTGGATTAATGGATGCAACCAATGACAAATTCGAATAAGAGTGAAATCCTCAAATACCAATGAAATTAGTTCCTAAAGTGGGAAATTCCTGGGGGGCATTAAAGGAAAGGCGGTCACATATGACTGAGATAAAATTTTCTAAAGCAATAGACTCAAATGTAAAAAAGAAGTCCAATGAGATGAAAGTATTAAAGAAAGAACGACCTATAAAGTAATAAGTCGTAATAGAGAATAATGAAATGGTTATAAACAAATACATCAATACCAAAGTATGTGAATAATGGAAAATCTTGGAGAATGATATACTAACATGTCTTGCCATGAGGAAGGGCGTGATGATGAATGATGGAGTAAATCAAAAAGTACATGGTATCGTAGACCCAATAAGTTGGTACAATCTTTATGGAAAAAAAGACTCTAAAATGGAAGGATATAGTCCAATGATGGATGCATGAACGGGTGGAGGTAAAAATTGTTAAAGATTTTTAGCACCTTCGTTGGATTAAAAGGTATTAGACGAACCTCCTAAATCAAATGAAACAACTAGTAAATATAAAGAACATGTGATCATAGAACATCAATTCTCTAATGAAAGATATAGGTATTTGAAAATAACTGAAAGTGATATTTCCTTGTAAATGGTATAAACAGTACTCTCTAAAGAGGGCAAAAGTTTTATGTAAACATTAAGTGATCGATTAAGATCCGAAGATACCATTAACTTGATGTGCCTTTCAACCTTATAAGGAAGCCCCAATCAGAAATTTTAACCGATTAGAATGTATGGCTGAATACACAATTTTCTTTGGATGAATTAGATAAGAGAACCTAAGTAAAATTGTCCACTCATAAAATAAATAGCCTTGAGAAAAGATTACATTATCTTGAGAAGTTATTATGGTAAAGTAAACAAATGTATAAGTAGAAATTTATTGAAAATAAAACCACATGAGTGTACAAAAAAAGGTAAGAAGTAGAGGCTAATGTTGCATGACTTTTGGGGATAAAAATCCTAAAAAGGTGGGAAGTAGTTGTCATACCATGTATTGAGTAAACCGAAATTTCGTTCGTAAATTTTTTCTGGAATTGTATTATAAGTTTAAAATTCAATTGATATAATTTGAATAAATTTAATTTCAAATAAAATGAAAAGTGTTGTTTTGACTGAAATAAATAACTCAATGGAATGGATAGGGCAAACACCTACTAAATTCCTTTAGGTGAAAATAATAAGATAATTATCTAAATTTAGTTTAGTAAGAAACTACTAGCATTTTGTAGTATTAGTTCTACGCCCCTACCATAAATAACTATAAATTAATAGATACATTCAATTATTGGAATAAATACCCATAAATTAATATTTACATTCAATTATTAGATTTAATACCCATAAATTAATACCTATATTCAATTATTGGAATTAATATCAATAAATACCAACCAATTTCCCAATTTAATGAGAATAACTAACAACATTAATACCCACAAATACCCATAATGTAGTAATAAATATTTCCCATTTAACAAAAAATTTTATAGCTATATAAGGAGCTTAGAACAATTTATCAGAGTGACACCAAATGATCTAAGAGAGCAATTCGATGTAGAAGAGAGCTACTTGGTCCACTAGTCCTTCTTCACACCTCAAACATCATCTTTGCCATGATTACATTAGATCTACAAAATTAATACTCCCTACCTATGAAATTCTCAATCTCGACATCCACCATGCAACAACCAAATTTAAGGAAAATGGAGAAGTATCAGAGTAGAGACACACCAATAAGACCAATCAGGGATGGGTACCTGAGAATCCATCCAGGATGAACATATCTCTAGATAAAAGGTGAGTGGGCAAATTTACACTTCATACCCGGTTGGGATGATGAGCACCTTTTCAAAGGGTAGTTTTTTGTATCAGTAGTTAGGGAAGCTCGACGTAACTTCACGCACATGAGACCGGGGTGGGGTTGGAATGAGGTCTTCGTACTCATACGAACATAAAGTATTTTGGGTCTAAGGGTTGAACGTCTGGGACGTTCACTCAGACTCTAGGTAGAAGTCAAGGACTTCTATCAGGGTGGGTGGTAAATATGCTCCGATCCATAAGTTGGTGTAGTCATCGTAACTACATCTTGTGAATGTGTGTATCCTTCCTGATGAAGGGCATGCATTTGTTTATTAAATACCTCCCGATGCAAGGGGCTGGGCTAAGAAAGCTAAACACACGTAATATGGAAATGGGAAAAAAGATTTTGAGACTTGACAATCCTTAGAAAAGAATGGTAAACCTTCGAAAACGGTTTTGGAAAGTAAATTAAATTTTGAGGAAACCCTTTTAAAAGAAATGTTACCCTTGGCAAGATAAAGGTTTTGAAAATTAAAATTTAGGAATAAATCTTTTTTAAAGGAAATGATAACTTTGACGTGGTTTGGATAAACTAAGGCTATTTTGAAAACTCACTCCCAACACCTGCTCACTGAATTGTAGAACTCACCCCCTCCCTTTTACCCCTTTTAGGTAACCAAGGGAAAAACTATACTTAAAGACCTCCCTGTATGGGAATTGTAAAGACGGGTATGTTTGTTTAAAATATTTTCAGTTTTGAATAATTTTATTCTAGGAAAGAAAGGAAAAATATAAAACCCACCCTTTTGAGCTAAGGAAAACAGGGAAAAGAACTAGTCAAACCAAGTGAGGATTTAGAACTGGTTCACAAACCCAATCATTTCTGAACGGGCAATTTGGGAATTTACAAATCTCTGGTAATCCAAAGAGTTCATTAAGCCTTGGAAAATAAACTTAAGACAAAAACCAAATTAGTTCAGGTGAACGAGATTCCATAAGAATTTTGAAGTTAAGCGTACTTACTCGAGAGTAATGTGAGGATGGGTGACCTCCTATGAAGTATGATTTTTTTTAACCCGAAATTTGGGTCAAAAATTTTTATGTGAATGCCTTATCATAAATGGCCATAATATATATTTAATTATTGTAATTAATAACAATAATTTAATACCTAAATTAAATTATTGTAATTAATACAAATAATTTAATACCAAAATTAAATTATTGAAATTAATACCAATAATTTATATCAATATTAATACTATTAATAAATCTCTCCCATTTAATACACGATTTTACATCTATATAAATAGGTCGTCCCCATTCATTCTCCTCACACCTGAACACTCCTCACCCTCTCTCTCTACTACTCCATTTCCCGGTGAAGCTCGAACCAGAGTTTTGACTTAAACATTTTTCTTAGTCTCGGAATGAGAGGTCAAGCTCTTTAGAACTGAGGAGAAGACAACTATTTGATAGCAAACTCCAGTCAATCCGAGAATCGTTGGAGAAGCGCCCGCATGATGGAATAGTGAAGCAGCTCCTGCGGACCAAAGCTGCCCTATTTCGGCCAAGCTGAAATCAACCATTTCAAGCTCTCCCCTGACTGTGTACCAATACTTAAACAATTTGAGAGACCTTCTCGACGGGAGCTCGAATAGCTCTGATAGGCCAGGGGCCTCGGTTTTGGAACTTGGGGGCTAAATGCTCAATTTTGAACATCTCGTATAGTGGGCCCAAGGCCAGTTGGCACGAGCAGGAGCTCGTAAACGAACATTATATTTGTGCCATAAAACTTAATAAGTGAATTGTTTGGCCATGGTACCAAGATAGGACCGACATGCTCAGTCAACTAGTAGTAGTGTGACATGATAGGTCGACGGACCAGTCAAGACAAACAACTGCGAGTTGAGTTGATAGTCGGGGCCATTGGACCAGTGGCACCATAGATTACATGGCAATATAAGAAAAAATTGTTTGTGCATGCACGATGAGTACAAGATCATCAAGACGCCCATGAGGAGTAGTGATGTATCCTAAGGGCACTGGACGACCTGGTGGCTATAAGGGCAGTTTGTCGTTCCAGGTGTCTATACAAAATCTGGAGTAGCACCAAGCGCATGAGACCGGGGTGGGGACAGGATGAGGTTTCTGTCCTCATACAGACACAAAGAAGAGATTTCAGGATTGTGGGTCGGATGTCACGTACATCCACTCATTCCCAAGGTAGAAGTGGTCGTACTTCTATCCGGGTGGCAGGAAAAATCACTCCGAAGCCACTAGCGGGTTTAGTAGTGATACTGACTTGAGAGTATGTGTTACCTTCATGATGAAGGATGTGTGATGGATGATGACACATCGGTAACTAAGAAATGGCAGAAAAACCCGAATTTTTTTACACAAAGGTATTTTTGAAAAACAGGAGTCAGGCATACTCCATAGAAATATTTTTCTTAAAAGTCAAAAGCTTTTAAAAACCCATTCACTGAATAGTCGTACTTACCCCCTCCCTTATATCCCTTTCAGGAAATCCCGGAAAGTCTACCCTTAAAGACTGTCAACTAAGATGCATGTAAGACAGGAATGTAAAGTTTTAAATTTCATGTAGGTTTGATTATTCTATTCCAAGAAAAAGTGCAGGTTAAAGGACGCCTTACTCTTTACGGTTTACAATAAAGGGAAATCCTTTAATAAACCAGGAGAGTGGCGGGTTGATCACGGGATCCGACCAAACCGAGTCTGGGCGTGACAACTAGAGTGGTATCAGAGCCTATTTCCTCGAATACATAATTAAGACAAGAAAATATAGTAACTAATAGGAATTATCAAAAAATTTTCAGATGGCTCCCATGAGAGGAACCAAGAAAACTTGGAATGGCTCTACTCAACACCCTACCTCCATAGGGAGACAACCCTAGAAGCTTCCCAAATGCTTAAGACAGGGCTGAAATGTCAAAAGACCAAATGGGGAAGTATCCTGGAGAATGGTGCTAGGACCTATTGATGGCACAACCCTAACTATAAAGGTGGATGCTTATCAAGAATTCCATAGCTCCCTAGTTAATTTGTGACCATTTTTTGTGATAGGGCTAAGAGCCCAACCTTTTGTATCTCCATGTTAATAAAAGATTCAAATTCCCCAAAACTCTATCTTCTGAAGATGTGATCTTACTAGGAATATGGCCTAAGGAAAATAAAACAAACCCACACTATCCTAGAAACTAAGGAAGAGTCGCATCCCAGTGATGGAAGATGAATCGGGAAATCTAAGAGGACTCTTACCATGACCCTAGCAAAGGTGATTAAGCTAGAAAACTATCAAAGTGATCAAACTCAAGAATGGTAAAGCACCAAACCAATAGTAACCCTGGAAAAAGCCCCACTCAAAGGAAAGGAAGAACCACAACAATCCATGTAAGGGAATGACGATGGGACATTACCTGAAGAGATGCCCAACCCTACTAAAGGCCAAGTACCAAGTTGAACTATTATAGGTGTAAGGAAAGAAGGGGTGTTCCACCCCTCATAGATTCAGGGCAATACCTCCTCAAAGGTCATGAAGGACATGAAGGATTGGAGATCGATACCATGGAGCGGGTTACATAAACAATTCAAAAAGAGGTCAAGAAAAGACAAGGTGAATACAAAAAGTTCTTAAGAAGGTCAAACCGAGAAGGATATCTCATGAATAGGGATAAGGTACATGAGAAGCATACATAGAACCCTCTCATAAGGGGCAAACACAGAAAAATGTCCCCCGAAACTCTAGGGAATGACACAGTGAGAGCGAAGAAGAGAAGGAATACGTTGTGAAAAGGAATCATTGGTTGGCAGATGTGCAAGGAGCCACCCCTCATTAGAAACTACTTGAAGGAAGGAAGTATCAGAGGCCAAGACTAACCTACTTTGGAAAAGTGATATAATTTTAAAGTACTACCTCTTTTGGAAAAAGCAGAAAAGTCAAAAATCAAAGTCTCTGACCAACATATCTAAGGAAGACCGGGAAGTAGAAAGGACTACACCCTAAAAAGGTTAGTGAGATGATGTTAAAGACAGGAGTACTCGAGACAGGTATTGGGTATGAATGAGGCTGCGGATAGAGTATAAAAGATGTCCTGCAAGCCCTGAGGTGTAAAGGTAAACAAGAGAAGACAACATCAAGAGTAGAATTCCCCCAGAGCAAATGTAAAAAGGAATGTCCGGAGAAAGGGAAATAATTCTACAAAGGAAGGAAGCCACGAAAAGACATGTGTATCCCAATTGAGAGGAAATGGAACCAACCAAAATAGAAGGAACGATAAGCTCACAAATGAAATGTTGGTTGAGATGGAAAAGTCGAGTACCAAGGAAAAATGAGGTCCTAAGAAGGAAATTAAACTAAAGGAATTATTGATGGGCGGATGGACACAATGTGGAGTGAAAGGAACCAACCCTTAATTAGGAAATGTTTCCAAGGAAGGAAGTATCGTAATGGCCCAAGCTGACCTGTTTGGAGGGAATAGGAGATCCAAGTAGAAAGAGGAAAACTAATAACGACAGACAGCCAAATCGAATAAATAAAACCCTAAGAAGCAATAAGATGTAGTAAAGACTACACTCTATGATGGACAATAGGATGGGCATGAAGAACGAGTGATACAGCTGCCCAGACGATTGGACCAGAAAAATAAAGAATTGTGAAATGGTTGCAAAAAAATCAGAGGGGATTTAGGCCAAAGGAAAACCCTTGAGTAAAGGATATCATTGGGAATGATGATGGATCTAAGAAAGTATGAAACCCAGCATGTCGGTAAAACATCTGGGAATTTAATTAATTGGAACCAGAAATACTCAATAAGGAAGTCAAAAAGGAACGAGTGGGCGAGGAGAACCAACACAATTGAGTAAGTGGAGTTAATAATGGTAAAAAAAAAGGATAGTTGAGGAATACTATCAAAAGAAAAGAGTAATGAAGTTATACAATTCTTGAAAGGTCTAAAAGCTAAGAGAGACACTTCAGGAGATGTTCTAGAAATCAAATGGACAGAGACGGGTCCTAGAAAATGCCATGTTGTAAGGGCATGTAAGCCCAACAACCCGAGGAGAATATGACTCAAAGTAAGGAAGAGTCAGTTAATAAGCATGACGAGGTCAAATATAACAATTTAGACGGAAGTTATAATAGACAACTAATGGAGGAAGAGTCGAAATGGGATGAAAAGGTGGTGATAAAGAAATCCATATAAATAAGTACGAAATGCTCTATAGGATGACGAGCTAAGGGTTTAATTGATCAAGCGGTTAACTAGACATGGAAATGGTTAGTTATCTTGGAATTCCCAATCTTGAGTACAAGACCTCAAGGGGAAGAATGTTGCTCTAAGCAAAGAGAGAGATAAAATCTAAGAACATACCTTGAGGTAAGGTATGTCTAGTTATGAAAAACTCCATGGAGGGAGTAAATAATATTAAGGAAAAGGAATTTCTTAAGTGATGGTTGTAAAAGGGACTAATTTCAAGGACGAGAGAAAAGTTTGTATCTTAAGCAAACACCAAAGGGGCATCAAAAGAAATGATTGCTCATACAAGGATGTTAACTAAGTTTTGGGGACAAAACTACTAAAAGGAGGGGAGAGTTGTAAAACCCGCCCTTTTGAGCTAAGGAAAATAGGGAAAAGAACCGGTCAAACCAAGTGAGGATTTAGAACCGGTTCACAAACCCGATCATTTCTAAACGGGCAATTTGAGAATTTACAACTCTCGGGTGAACTAAAGAGTTCATTAAACCTTGGAAAAAAACATAAGACAAAAACCAAATTGGTTCAGGTGAACGAGATTCCATAAAAACATTGAAGTTGAGCATGTTTATTCGAGAGTAGTGTGAGGATGGGTGACCTCCAGGGAAGTATGATTTTTTTGTAACACGAAATTTGGTTCAAAATTTTTTATGCGAATGCCTTATCATAAATGGCCATAATATATATTAAATTATTAAAATTAATACCAATAATTTATGTTAACATTAATACTAGTAATAAATCTCTCCCATTTAATACACGATTTTACACCTATATAAAGAGGTCATCCCCATTCATTCTCCTCACACTTGAACACTTCTCTCCCTCTCTCTACTGCTCCATTTCTCGGTTAAGCTCGAACCAGAGTTTTGACTTAAACATTTTTCTTAGCCTTAGAAGGAGAGGTCGAGCTCTTTAGAACCGGGGAGAAGACAGCTATCTGATAGCAAACTCCAGTCAATTCGAGAATCGTTGGAGAAGCGCCAACATGATGGAATAGTGAAGCAGCTCCGCCGGACCGAAGCTGCCCTATTTCGGCAAAGCTGAAATCAACCATTTCAAGCCCTTCTTAGGCCAAACCAAGCCCCCCCCCCAACACTTTCTCAGCCTTTCCAGGGCCGAATTAGGGCTGAAAGGTAAGCCAATTAGGCTTCCCTTTACAATTTTCGATCGGTGCTAGAGAGAGAGTCGACCGAATATCAATGATGAAATTCTAATCCAATTCTACATCAATTGATGCAATTCTTGATTCTAGGATGAACCTCAGGACAAGAGCTATCTACCTAGATCAAAAGCTCAGACCGTCGTGCCTTCACCGGTGAGTAATCGAAGCTTTCTCTCTCTATAGTTTATTTTCCGACAAAGCTCCGTTTGAACTCGTCCCGACGTTAAAACTTGTGATTCACATTTCTAAAGAATCGTATGAACATGTAGAAACTCAATTTCAACTTCAATATCAACAATTGGAAATGTTTGATGGGTCAATTCGATGAAATCAAATTCGGCTGTGTTAAGAAGTTGGAATTGTCGGAAAATTGGGGATTTTTGAAATTCAAAGGACCAAAATGAAATTTTCTGAAATTGAGGGTCAATTGGGCATGAAAATAATGTTGGAGGACCAATTGAGAAATTTTGAAATTTTTGGGGCAAAATTTACCATTTTTGTAAAGGAAGGGCAAAACGGTAATTTTGGAAAAGTTTGGGGATCAAATTGGAAATTTGGGAAATTAGACCCCTTTTGTGAAATGGAATAAATTGAGGTCCTATGATAAATTTTAGAAGTTTCAGGACTCAATTTGAGCAAAAATCGGCATTTGGGACTTAAAGTTAAAGAGATCACTTTAGGGACCTAATTGCAAACAAATGAAAGTTTGACTTTCTCATTCATTTGGAATGAATGAAGGCGATTAGGCCAAAGGATAATGAACCAAGATGTTCATATCATGTAGGAACACAATGTACTGGGAATGCCAGCAAGGACAAGCTCGCGTGAATACCAACATCCGGTCTAGTGGAATTCACGGCATTAATGGGGGAGTGGATGATGAGCACAACTTAAAATTTAAAACCACTTACCGGTTGTGAGTGAAAATTTTATATCATACCCGGTTGGGAATGACAAGTACCTCGATATGAAAACCCACTATTTAGTAGTATTTTAAACATTACTACTTAGAAGAAGTGATGTGAAAATCATGCGGAAAAACTACTTACCGGTTGTAAGTAGATCATACCCGGTTGGTATGATGAGACTTCCTCGAATGAAGTTGAAAACCCGTTCATCGGTTATGAACGGAGGTGTCCTTATACCCGGGCGGCATAATGGATAGAGAAAACATATGTTTTGTCAAAAGTGCACTCCTCTGACTGTGTGCCAATGCTTAAACAATTTGGGAGACCTTCTCAACGGGAGCTCGAATAGCTCTGATAGGCTGGGGGCCTCGGTTTTGGAACTTGGGGGCTAAATGCTCGATTTTGAAAATCTTGTACATTGGGCCCAAGGCCAGTTGGCATGAGCAGGAGCTTGAATACGAACATGATATATGTACCATAAAACTTAATAAGTGAATTGTTTGGTCATGGTACCAAGATAGGACCGACATGATCAATCAACTAGCTGCAGTGCGACATAGCAGGTCGATGGACTAGTCAAGACAAATAGCTACAGGTTGAGTTAAGAGTCGGGGCCATTGGACTAGTGGCACCATAGATTACATGGCAATATGAGAAAACATTGTTTGTGCATGAATTGTGAGTACGAGGTCATTAAGACGCCCATGAGGGGTAGTGATGCGTCCTAAGGGCACTAGACGACGTGGTGGATATAAGGGCAGTTCATCGTTCCAGGTGTCTGTGCGAAATCTGGAGTAGCACCAAGCGCATGAGACCGGGGTGGGGACAGGATGAGGTCTCTGTCCTCACACGGACAGGAAGAAGAGATTTTGGGATTGTGGGTCAGATCTCACGTACATCCACTCATTCCCAGGGTAGAAAAAGGTCGTACTTCTATCTAGGTGGCAGGAAAAGTCGCTCTGAAGCCACTAGCGGGTTCAGTAGTGATACTGACTTGCGAATATGTGTAACCTTCATGATGAAGAATGTGTGTTGGGTGATGACACATCGGTAACTAAGAAATGGCGGAAAAACCCGATTTTTTTTAAACAAAGAGATTTTTGAAAGAAAAGAGTTAGGCATACTCCATAGAAATATTTTTCTTAAAAGTCAAAAGCTTTTAAAAACCCATTCACAGAGTAGTCGTACTCACCCCCTCCCTTATATCCCTTTCAGAAAATCCTGGAAAGCCTACCCTTAAAGACCGTCAACTAAGATGCCTGTAAGGCAGGTATGTAAAGTTTTAAATTTCATGCAGTTTTGATTATTCTATTCCAGGAAAAAGTGTAGGTTAAAGGACGCCTTACTCTTTACATTTTACAATAAGGGGAAATCCTTTAATAAATCGGGAGAGTGGCGGGTTGATCACGGGGATCCGACCAAACCGGGTCGGGGCATGACAAAAAATGACATTTTACTCCTCGCGGTGTAGAAAAGGGCAAAACCCTTCATGAACTAAAGGGAGTGGCGGGTTGCTCATGGTGATCCGACCAAACTGGGTCGGGGCGTGACAAAAGGTGTTGTTGGAAATACTAACCGAAGACAATCCAATAGATGTCCAAAGTGGAGGGGAAATGAAAATAAGGTTCAGGAGGTCCTTGTGGTGGCTGCGGGTTGGGGATCGTTAGAGTAACACAAATGTTGTATTTGATTAGATGTGGTTGTGAATAACCAAAATGAGTAGTCAATGAAAAATGTCTCAAGGCATAGTAAATGTGGCTAATTAGAGCTTGTGGTTCTTTGGGCACTACTACCGATTGAAATGGTGGATTGAGTCGCTGTGTAAACCCCGCCCTTTGAAGCTAAGGAAAAACTGGGAAAAGAACTGGTCAAACCGAGTGAGAAAACCGAACCAGTTCACAAACCCAATCATTTGTGAATGGGCAATTTTGGAATTTACAACTCCCGAGTGATCTAAAGGGTTTATAATACTATGGAAAAGAACATTAGGATGAATTGGAAGAGAAGAACTAGACAGGTTTGGTTGAACCGAATCCAACTAGATTGAACCAATTTATGAACCCTGTCAGTTCATGAACCGGAACCGATAAAGAAAGGGAAAACATGGAAATTTATGGATCCCTTGTGACTCGAAGAGATTTATAAACCTTGGGAAGGAACCTTAGAACAAAGTGGGAGAGAAAAACTAGATTGGTTTGAGTGAACCGAACCCGAACCGGTTTGGACCAGTTTGAACCACTATTTAACTGGATCCTAAATTCATTTTTCTAAGTAGCTTAAATAATTCAAATTTGAGATTTAAGGCCACGATTGGATAGAAAATGAATTTAGATGAATTTAGAAATTTTTAGGTTTGAAAAACTCGATCGAATGAGGTGTGAACCGACCGGTTTAAGCTTCAAACCCGGTTTGGAACATTGTCATCTTCTTCCTCAGGATGACAGCACTATTCACTCATCAGAAAATCGAAGCAGTGCCGACGAAGAAGAAACGTTTCCGTTCGGTACATTTAAAGCCATCAATGTTTGTCATAAAGCTGCCAAATGGACAGCCAACGGGTCCCCGAGCTCCTTATATAAAGAGCCCCTCTTCATTCATCCTCTCCGCACCTGAAAACTCCATTCTCTCTCAATTACACCATTTTTTGGTGAAGCTCGAACCAGAGCTCCTATATGGGGTCTTTTCTAAGCTAAACAAGGTGAGGTCAAGTTCTTTAGAACTGGGAAGAAGTCAGCTACACACCTGTAGTCTCCGTTTGCTCCGAGGATCACTGGAGAAACACCGACGTGATGAAACAATGAAGCAGCTCCAGCAAACCGAAGCTGCCCTGTTTCAGCCAAGTTGAAATTGGCCATTTCGAACCCTCCTCAGGCCAAACCAAGCCCTCCCAACACTTCCTTAGCACTTCCATGGTTGAATTAGGACCGAAAGGTAAGCTAATTCAGCTCCCCTTTACAATTTCTAATCAGTGTAAGAGAGAGAGTGTCATCCAAATTTCAATGATGAAATTCTATTTCAATTCGACATCAATTTATGCGATTCTTGATTCTAGGATGAACCTTAGGACGAGAACTATCTACTCAGATCGATAGCTCGGACCGTCGTGCCCTCACCGGTGAGTAATCGAAGCTTTCTCTCTCTATAGTATGTTTTCCAATAAAGCTCTGTTTGAGCTCGTTTCAACAATAAAACTCGTGATTCAAAGTTTTGTGGAATCGTATGAACATGGAGAAACTCAATTTCAACAATTAGTGGTGTTTGATCGGTCAATTTGATGAAATCAAATTCAGCTGTGTTAAATAGTTGGAATTATGGAAAAATTGGGGGAAATTGGGGATTTTCAAAAATTTGAGGGACTAAAATGCAATTTCCTAAAATTGAGGGTCAGTTGGGTATGATAAAAATGTTAGAGGGCCAATTGAGGAATTTTAGAATTTTTGGGGTGAAATTTACCATTTTTGTTAATGAAGGGTAAAATGGTAATTTTGGAAAAGTTGGTGGACCAAATTGGAAATTTGGAAAATTAATTCCCTTTTTGTGAAATGGAATAAATTGAGGTTCTATGATAAATTTTAAAAGATTCGGGACTCAATTTGAGGAAAAACCAATATTTGGGACTTCAAGTTAAAGAGAAATAACTTTAGGGGCCTAATTGCAAATAAATGAAAGTTTGACTGTCTCATTCATTTGAAATGAATGAAGGCTATTAGGCCAAAGAATAATGAATCAAGATGTTCACATCATGTAGGAACACGAAGTACCAGGAACTCTAGCAAGGACAAGCTCGTGTGAATACAAAGAACCGATCTAGTGGAATTTACTGCATTAACGAGTGAGTGAGTTTACTAACATCATACCCGATTGGGATGATGAGCTTAACTAAAAGTTTAAAACCACTTACTAGTTGTGAGTGGGATTTTATATCATACTCGGTTGGGGATGATAAGCACATCGAAATGAAAACCCACTACTATGTGGTATTTTAAACATCACGACTTATAGTAGTGAAATGAAAACCATGCGGAAAAACTACTTACCGGTAGTAAGTAAATCATACTCGGTTGGTATGATGAAACTTACTCGAAGGAAGTTGAAAACCCGCTCATCGGTTATGAACGGAGATGTCCTTATATTGGGTCAATATAATGGACAGTGAAAACATATTTTTGTTAGAAGTGTTCTCCCCTGACTGTGTGCCAATGCTTAAACAATTTGGGAGACCTTCTCAACGGGAGCTCGAATAGCTCTTATAGGTCGAGTGCCTCGGTTTTGGAACTTGGGGGCTAATATGCCCTATTTCAAAAATCTCGTACAGTGGGCCCAAGGGAAGTTGGCACGAGCAGGAGCTCATAAACAAACATGAATTATATGCCATAAAACTTTAAATAAAGGAACTGTTTGGCCATGGTACCAAGATAGGACCGACATACTCAGTCAACTAGCAGTAGTGCAACATGACAGGTCGACAGACCAGTCAAGACAAACAACTGTGGGTTGAGTTGAGAGTCGAGGCCGTTGGACCAGTGGCACCACAGATTACATGGCTTGATAAGAAAACATTGTTTGTGCATGCACTATGAGTACGGGACCATCAAGACGCCCAAGAGGGATGTGATGTGTCCTAAGGGCACTGGACGACCTGGTGAGTGTAAGGGTAGTTTGTCGTACCAGGTGACCGTGCGAAATTTAGAGTAGCACTAAGCGCATGAGACCGGGGTGGGGATGGGATGAGGTCTCTGTCCTCATAACGAAAACAAAGAATTTATTCCGAGAATGAGGGTTAGATGTTGTAAACATCCACTCATTCTTAGGGTAGAAGTGGACGTACTTCTATCCAGGTGGTCGGTAAAGTCGTTCCAAAGCCACAAGTGGGTTCAGTGGACGTATTAACCTGCAAATGTGTGTTGAACCTTAATGATGAAGGATGTGTGTTGTGTGATGACACACCGTGATTAAATAAGGAAATGGTGATAAAACCCGAGATTTTGAATGAAATGATTTTTGAAAGAAAGGAGTTTGGCACACTCCAATACAAATCTTTTTCATAAAAGTGAAAGTATTAAAAACTCATTCATTGAGTAGTCGTACTCATCCCCTTTCTTATATCCCTTTCATGAGATTTTGGAAAGCCTACCTTTAAAGACCATCAACTAAGATGCCTGTGATACAGGTATAATAAATCTAAATTATTATGCAATTTTATTTATATTATTCCTGGAAAAGGTGCGGGTTTAAAGGGCAACTTACTTTTTACGGTCTATAATAAGGGGAAACCGGGTCGATCACAGGAATCCGACCAAACCGGGTCGGGGCGTGACACGCTGAAATTTGGCATCGAAAGCTCACAGCATCAGTCGGTGTTTCGCTTATGAGAAAATACTAAAAAAATGGCCCTCATGTGATCATTTCCAGTCACTTTCAAGCTCAATCACTACCATCGAACTCAAGAAGAATTCAATAGCATTCTTTTGAGAGATAAATTAAGTCATTTGGTAGTCGAGTGGTGGAGAATTTGAAGGTTATCATCTGGGTCTAAGGTGTATTTTGGAATATATTTTCTAAGTTTTGGAGATAAATTCAATATGATGAGAAGAAGATAATTTAATAATTTGAAGGGGATATCAATAATAGAATTTTCAAATCAATCACGATATTTGTTACATGAAATTTGATCAATAATTAAGTTAATTTGGCGTGTGAATCAACAGATGGTGTGTGGTAGGGAGATTGGGTGGAGGGGAAATGCAAAGGGTGGCACAATCATTATTAATCTAACTCGTTCAAGTGATTATTTTAATATTTTTTATTTATCCAAAAATTATAATTTTTTATCATTTTTAGGTGTTTCGCTAGTTTAACTGGTATTTCCTTTGATTTAAATGGGTCTTAATGCAATTTCCTTTTTGGCAAAAAAATTAACTTTCCCAAAAAAAATAAAAATCCTAGTTTCTTTATGGGAAATAAAATTTTAATACGATTTAATTTTAAATTTCCAATTTGAGTTTTTATTACCGTTCAAAATCAATTTCTGGTCTATTTATGTGTAATTTCACCTTGGGAAAATTTAGTATTACATTATAGCACAGTGAATGGATGTAGGCATATCATATCCCTTCCCCTTTTCTCGACACTGGATTACCAAGAAGCAATTTTAAGAAGCAATTCTTATTTCAAGACAAGTGTTTACCATATCGTGGTTGGGAGGACATAGTGGAAACTAGCTGGAATATTAGAAATGTGAGCCATCTTGGGGATGTGCATTCCGCTCTCGAAAAATGGAGCTCAATATTCGTTCAGTAAGCTGATAGACAAATCACCAAAGTGCAACAATAATTGCGGGGACGGTACATCAACCTTATGTAGTATGGGGATAAAAAAAAACGAGTAATTTCAAAACATTTAAATCAAGCATGGGGCTCAAGAGCAGATCTAGGATGCTTGTTAACATGCTGAAGTTGATCATGCCAAATATCATCTGATATCAACAAAGTGTGTTTGTCCCGAACAGGAGCATCACCACAACATATGGGTAATTTATAAATGCATTAACTATCTACAAGAGAAGATGTTGTGGGTAATTTATACGTGTATTAACTATATACAAGGGGAGAAGAGATGGGAGAGAACACTGTGGTATAAAAATATATATGAACAAGGAATACGATAGGGTTGAGTGGGTACTTAGCTAGGTTCTTGGACAAAATTGGATTTTCTAAGAATTTTATTGATTGGATTATCTCATATATTTCTTATATGTCTTACAAGATTATCATGAATCCATAGAAGTAAGAGGAAATCAATCCATAAAAGGACATACGATTGGAGATCCCTCTCTCCTATATTTTTATTCTTCTAGCTAATAATTTGTCATCGCTAATTAATGAAGCTTGTTATAAAAAGGAACTTACAAACTAAAAATTGGAAAAGAATGTCCAACTTAACACTTATTTTTCACCAATGATAACATTTGTTTTGTATAAGCTATTGCTTAAAATGTGTTATCACTGAAAAAAAGATAAATATATTATAAAGTGTCTCACAAAAGAATTAGCCTGAATAAATGTCTTATATTCTAGCTCTAATGCAGGTGAGTAGACAAAATTGGTGATCCGAAATTAACTCCAGATGGGGTTGGGTAACCAAGTGACAGTACCTCAGCATGCCCATGTGTCGGGTAGGGTAAGAAGAAATCATTATAAGGACTATTAGTGTCATTCCTAACTATTTTATAATTTATTTTTTGGTATCATATGGATCGTGTCATGAAGTAAACTAGTTGGTGGCTGGTGGAATGGGATAGGGAACTACAGGAAAGTGCACTGGGTGAGGTAGAGTAAGTTCGTGACCCCAAAGCCAGTTGAGACATGAACTTTCGAGATATTATAGATTCAACCTGATAATCCTCATGAAAGGAGTGAAGTGGATGATACGTAATCATTATGAACTCAGATTTTAAAAGGTAAATATTTTAGAAATAATGACTTGCTAAATCCGGAAAGATGAAGATATGGGGGTGATAAATGGCTTAAGCCCAACATGAAGTTGTCCTAACCACCATTAGATAAGAATATGAGGTATTTTGGCATATGTTCACCTATTAACAAACATACATGTATGTTTCAATTGAAGAGAATTCTATCCTTTATATCATCATAGGAATATGAGGCTATACTTATTGTCCCATTATTGTCTTTTATAAATGATAGCATGGTATGAATTTTGGAGAAGTTGGGAGTGTTCTTTGTGCGCTCTCCATATGCGATATTAGTGAATAGAAATAAGGTTGAACTGAGTAATATTAAATTAGCAAAAAAGTGTTGACATCTATTTGATTCTGAAAGCACAATCTAATATTTGTAAGTTTTAGTAGAGGGGTTGTCTAAATACTTTAGCTGTTAATTCCAATATGTTTGTAAGGAAGATGTGATGGGCAGATACATTTATTTTTTTGTAATGATGTTGAAACCATAAAACATTTATTATTACATTTCTTACGGACTAGTAATGTATGGTTTAAATTTTGTAAGTTGCCTATGGACAAACATGCTATTAGTAATTTTGTAATTGATGGTATGGAAATGCTAAAAAGTGTAATGTACCAAAACAGAATGTGGATGCTATGTTGGCAGAGATTATCGTCCAAAACAGATAGATCATGTTCGTGCAGCCTCCAAGGCCATAGAGGCAGCCACCGAATTCTAGCAAGTGTAGAAATTTAAGTTGCGGCGTCGTCCTCCATATGATAAGGAGCCACCCATACCCAAGATATGGAAGCGACCCCATCTTAATAAATACGATTCCTATAAGCCCGTAAGGGGTAAAGTAAGGGTAGAAATTGTGGCAAGAGATGGCATTGGTGAATTGATGGTCTTACTGCTGGCATGTAAAGAGATGGTGGTCAAGTGTAACTTCCTTATTGAAGCTAAAGGGCTCGATGTACTATAACGTCTCAGGCTAGCATTGAAACAACCAAAGCAGGACATAATATTAGAAATTTATTCAAAAATATTAGTGGAATCAACAAATTGTATATATATTACTGTACACAATCTAGTTACTATTTCATTAGAACATGATTTTATTTTAAATTGTTCATACAATCATGTTAATCCTCGGATCCTCGGGTTCCCGCACTCATTTGCATTACAATAAAGCTTACAGTCCTTGGCAAAAAAAGTCACAACTTCAATATAAATTAGTCGTATTGCAATATTACAATGCGTTTCTACTTATATATGATTCAAGATATAAAGAAACGATTTTCCAATTTAAATATAAAACTACGCATAGGAGCTAGGAAAACATCGTGAGCTGAAAGCTAGTTTCAACACGGGAGTAAAAGCGAGAAGGAAAAGGAGCAAGGAACCGCAGCTAACCGACAAAGACTTGGAGAGGGGCCGAGCAGTCTATGATGGAAGACATGAAAATGACGGACGGCTGCTCCCACAGCACTCAAATTCGCCATGAGCACGACCATCGCCAGAGTAGATCTGGATCAGTAGGAGACGGCTGCGCCCCGGACAGAGGAAGTGCCACGAGGAGACCTCCGCCCATGGCGATGGCGATGGCCACTCAGAAGATGAAGAGGGCCATGGTCGTCTACTACCTAACCCGAAATGGTCAGCTTGAACATCCTCACTTCATGGAAGTCCCTCATCTCCCCAATTTCCCTCTTCGCTTGAAGGGTATAAATATATATATATATATGCGCTATTGTATAATTCGTATATATGGTAAACTTTTTTTATGTTCTTAATTTATCGCAAGTACGTGTTTTTCGTTGGGTATCTGTAGATGTGATGAGCAGGTTGACGGACTTAAGGGGGAAGGGCATTCCTTCCATGTACTCCTGGTCTTGCAAGAGGTCATCTCCTCTCTTCCAGTAATTGAACTCTTATTATCATCAACCAAAATGAATTATAATTATGCATGTTTGTGGACCAACCTCAGGAATGATGTTGTGTGTAGGAGTTACAAGAATGGGTATGTCTGGAACGACCTGTCGGATAATGACGTCATACTTCCTGTCGACGGAACTGAGTACGTTCTCAAAGGGTCAGAGATTATCGTCCACAATTACTCTGGTGAGTGATCATGAACTAGAAATTACATATTCAACCTGGTGCAAAAAAAAAAAAAACTGAACCCCTTGGTCGGAAAAAAAACTCCGAACCCCCTTTGTAGCCAAACCAGGCATAGATTTTAATAGCTGAATTTAAAGAAATGGTAGAATATAATATATCTTTTTACTGATAATTTAATCTTGCATGTATATTTTGCAATTGTTGGATAAATAGTAATATGCATCAGTTATGCGCAGAGAGATTTCAGCAGCCTATTATAAGGAATAGGCAAATCAATAGTCATGAAGCCGGTCAAGTTTCAAAGAGGTCAGCGAGAACCACCCGTAGTGAGCACATCGAAGAAGACTACACCTGTCGGTAGGTGTATATATGATGCTTGTTTTTTTAATGTACCAAGATATAATCGTTTTGCTATATACAAGTCGATAACTGGCTTTGACACAGGGAATTAGAGCACGAGTCTGATGGACAAGAGGAGTACGAATTAGATGAAGAAAAGACTAGCTACACGAGCTCCACCACGCCTCACTCCCGGTGCTCTAGAGGCGTAACTACCGATGAACTGGAAGAGCCTCATGATGTACCCGAAGATGAGTCAGAGACCCAGACCGAAACCCAGCAGAAGAAGAAGGAGAATCCATGTCTTGAGCCCCCATCATCATCTCATCTATCTAGCACAACCTCTCCAATACTGGATCAAAAGTCAGTGACACACAGCACCGACTCATCAAGAGATTCGAGACGCTTCTCCAACAAAGACATGGTTGACAACCATGTTATTCCTAGGTGTGCCTTTTACTAGATCTCTACATCATTAATCAAAGTCGTATTGTAGTTACAATTTACTTTCAAAATTATCATTTCATCCTACTCATATATATTCCTTAATCCAATTAATAATAGCATGCTCTTCCTCTATATATTAAATATTTAATGATTATAATTTTTTTTATTTGCTCCAAGGTTTACTCTTGGAACGAATTCGGTCCTGCGACAATTGATCTCTTGTGGGAGCATGGCCAGAGCGGTGCCGAAGAGTGACTGCAACAGTAGTGATCACAGATGTGATTTGCTCAAGGGGGCCGTGTACAAGAATGCTGCCAAGACAACGCTGGTGCAGGATGAGGCGACGATGATCCTTTACATGTCCGAGAATCCGAGGTTTGGGAACCTGCAGTCACAGGAGAAGGAATACTTCAGCGGGAGCATCATCGACTCGATCAGAGATGATCATGACGGAACCATAACCGGGCCGGTGCTTAAGAAATCTAATTCTTACAACGAGGAAAGGGAAAGGTCAGTGCGAATCAACTATAGATGTTGGTGTACCAAATCTGGGCTTTCGGATAGGAGACAGATGGCATGGACCATATGGAATTAATGGCATCCTCAGTTATGGCGAGTATTTAAGTTGATTGCGAAAGATCACAGTAATGTTCACACATTGGGGAAAGATATATTTACCTTTAAGGGCATTGTTCTCTTTTCGATGTTCTCTCTCTCTCCGAGATAAGAACAAAAAAAGATGCGCTTCCTTTTCAATATTTATTACCACTATGTTTGACTCTTATCTGATTTATCCTTCTACTGGTCAGGAGCTCACTGGTCGAGACAGGAGAGGCAGTGGTTGAAGGAAGGAAGGAGAAAACTGCAAAAAGCAAGTGCATCCCGAGAATGATTTCTTCCTCCAAAATTATCAAGAAGATATGAAAATTAAAAGGATGAAAGGCTTTCCACCCTTCAGCAAAAAAAAAAAAGGCTTTCCATCCACTGTACCGTATTTACTTGGTTAACTTTTACTAAGCTTGAGCTTTTATGTTGACTCCCACAGTACTACTCTATGCAGCCTGTACTGTGACATATACCATGATCCTTAATTATGTATGAGCTCCCCAACTTTGAAACGAATTAGATGGAATGCTTCATCTTTTTCTTATCCTACAAGAAAGGTGATGTTTTACGCAATCCTTGGATACATTAAAAGAAGGTAAGTTAAAACTAAGAAATGGATTAAACACAAGTATGCGGACAGTGGATGCCACGGGGAAAAAACCTATAGCAGAAAACCTATAGCAGATGTTGATGTGACCTGTAGACTGAATATAAATGACTTTATGCGAAGATGGAACCCTAGGTAAAAAAAGCCATCCTCTCTCTATGGGAGCATCCAATTTAATCATATTATCTTCTGGATCAATCTATTAAGTTTATCATAGGAAATTAAAATTTATGAAATTACTTTACAACTAAACAATCCATAAATTTTTTTAAATTTTATTTATGGATTTAAGTCAAGTGATAGTTTCCTATGGTTAGGTGAAAGGGGGTGATGTGAGACACTCTATCAAACCGATTCCAATGAATTTAAATATGTTCACTCCAGCGGTGTTGAGTGAATCACAATGAGTAATTTGGCACCTACGATCGACTTCTCTCCCAAAATACCGCTATCTCTACTTTAATTCATTCTAAAAGCCTTTTAGTACAAATACAAACAAAAAAAAAATAAGTTTTTCAGTATATAAAGTTGTAATATGCTAGAATCGGTAGGCCTATAGGAGTTGTAATATGGCATTTTTCATGTCTTTGAAACTTTTCTATAACATATAATTTTTTTAAATTCATTTTACAAATTTGGTATACATACTATTTTATAGGAGTTTGGAAACTTAGATACTATTTTATAAATTAAAAAATATGAATATTTAAATTTGAAATGCGGAAAATTTTGTGTAAGAAAACAAATATGAATATTTGGGAGCTTGAATATAAAAAGTTATGAAAATCTTATTTCTTTAAAAAAAAATAAGAAAAATTTAGTGAGTAAATTATAAATTTGAAAAAAAAATAGTTAATTATTATTTTACAAATATGAGCGATAGGTAAAAAAAATATAGATATTTGATAAACTAAATAATGAAATTATAAATTGCGCGAAAAAAAATAATGAAATTATAAGTTTTTCCTTAAAATGTAATTATGATAAATTTGACCAGCCAATTCTATTTTTTAAAAAGCTAAACTATAAATTTTAGAAAATTTGGATTGGATTGGAAAAGTTTAGGAAAAATAAGTCAAATTAAGAGTGTAGAAATAATGATTAATTTGTAAAATATTAGATTTTAGAAAAATAAAATGTAAATAAAATAAATTTAGAATATTTATTTGTAAAGTTTTAAAATTTTAAGAAATAATTTATAATTTTTTATAATTTAGGTTGATATTTATAAATATAGATTTTCAGAAATAAAAAAGAGAATAATAAGTTTTGTGGAAGTTAATTAGAATTTTAACTACTACATGATTAAAATGTAAAAATGAATATACCCCAACCCGTTCATATTCAACTTTTTGAATCCTCTACTAAACTGCTTCGACTACTCATTAACTCAATAATTTTAGAAAATTTAAAATAGACAAAAATAATTTCAATTGTTACACTTAATACTGACATTTTGAAAACATCCATATAAAATAATTTATGGATGATGCATTATATATATACAAATAAAATTATTTTTTTATTATATTCTCAAGTTATATTTATATTTAAAAATATTGTAATTCTTAAATTATAGTGTGAATTATTCAGTACCACTTTGATATGAAATTAAATAATGAGAAATGTTCAATTTATAATGTAATTTAAATCGAGATTAAATTGATTTAAACTGAAAACTTCACAAAAGTTTCAAATAGTTTAGTATATTAAAATATGAAGATTTTTGACACATTTGATATGGAATTGAACAAGAAATAAAAAAAATAAAATAGATGAATAACTATTCAAATTAGAGGTAAATTAACCATAAAAATAATTAAAATTGTTCAAATCAACTTATAAATTCGATGGAAATCAGTATGGAACAGTATTGAACCGACTGATCAACCAAAACACATGCCACATATGTGGGTGCACAACAAAGCCATGTACCACACACACTAGCACTCGTGTTGTCCCCTTGGGTAGGCTTACAACCCGAAATCTAGAATTCACACCTTATTTTACACACCACATTTCCAAAACACACTGTGAAAAAAATATTATTTTTGCATGAATAAGTGGGTCATTATTTGATGTAATGAGTCTATGGCTATATAGTTAATTAAGTTAAGAACATGCCTATATAAAACTCAACCCGCTCTCACAGGAGTCTCACTAGAATTCTCTTTGGAATTGATATATATTTATTTTCATGCAACTTAGCTTATAGAAGTCATAACTTTCTTTACTAACCACCAAATTGTGCGATTTAAGTGTTACTAAAATTTTCCTTGAATCACCTTTCCAATGCAACATGTTTTCACCCTGTACTAGCACTCTTGTGATCAAATATTACACACACGCCAAAGGCCAAAAACAAAACATCTCTTTCTTGGGTTATTTTTTGTTCCCTCGTAAGAAAAAAATGGCTAAGAAAAATGTCACAAACACTTATTGGTCCAAGATTTTGATCCCTACCGACCTCATAAGATTTGAGTAAGTATTGGGCTCATATAAATTCAAGAAATTCCATACTAGCCATCAATCATGACTAAGTGTAGTAAAATGGCATTTGTAGGCTACTCTTACCTTTATTTGAGTTGATTAAGTGTCCATTGACTCTTATAAGAGTTAGCTTTCTAGCTGCATTTGTTCCACTAGCTGTGTAATTGTCTCCGGTAAAATCCTAACATTGACTTGATTTCTTCACTATTCCAGTAGTATTTAGAAAACAAACTTGGAAGTTACTATTCTAGCTAGATTCGACCGCAAAAGGACAATGGTGACCTAGAAGAAGCCAATGAGAATTTTATTTTTGAGTTTCATATTTTTTAAATAATATTTTGTTAATGAACCAATGTCTGGTGTAATTATCAAAATCTTTCAATAATTGTTATTTAGAAAGTAATATATAGAAATTGGTCGTGACTAGATATGGAACCTACCTTAATAAAGTAATTTAGTTGAACCAAAATCTTGGAAATGAGCAAGAATTGAGAAGATAAAAATTAAGAAGTAATCCTTGATAGGGAATTAATGATACATCACTTAGATTTTTATATGTGGATGATTGAAAGAAATATTGGTTTAAAATTGGTATGAATCGAACCAATCATAGACCATTATGAAAATTTTGGGGGAATAAAAAAGAGGTAAAAATATAATTTTTGGCTCTAAAAGTAAGGAAAAGAGATAAAAATTTTTGAAAAATAAATTAGGTCAACTGGTTGAATTTTGAGTGAACCGAGCCATTGAAGGCAAAAGTTATCTAAATCGGCTAGAAAATTTATCAGAAACTAGCCAAAACAAAGTTGAACAATGGACGAGGACTAGTCCGCAATGCTGGTAGCTGCAACCAATCGTGGCATACCACGTGGCCAAACAACCAATCGTCATACGTCGCATGGTAAGATATCTTAGTCAGGAACTAATAGTCCACATCAATAGGGGCGACCAACCACAATGCGCCATGTTGCGAATTGACATGATGGGCAATAGTTAAACTAAATCAGATGAGAAAAACCACTCCTTGAACACCAGATGGTAGTAGTTACGCAATCAAAATGAAACGCCCCAACCCGATATTTTTCGATTGGGGATCGGTGCACCCCGCCAATACCCTCGATGTTACAAACTCTGGATCCTTCGCCAAGGTAAAACCAACAAAATTTAGACTCAACTCAGAGAACCCCTTTAGAGAAAATATTAGAAATTTTAAACTTTTTTAATATAAAAAATACAACATGAGCCCATTCCGTCTTTTACCATTAAAAAACCCCAAGAATATTAGCAATATAATAAGAATTGTACTTCTATGCATATTGCAAGGTTACTTGGGCAATAGGGTGCCTTGGAGTATGCTCATTCATCCTTGCCTTAGGCTGCTTAGACTTATCTACAACATGGTCTGGGGGGGGGGGGGGGGTACCAAAATAGGACCGACAAACTCAATCTACTAGCGGCAGTGCGACATGACCGGTCTACGGACTAGTCAAGACAAACAACTACATGTTGAGTTGAGGGTCAGAGCTGTTCGACCAGTGGTACCACATATTATATGGCATGATGTGAAAATACTAAATTGTGCATGCACTTTGTTACAGGTCCTTCAAGATGCCCAAGATAGGTAGTGATGTATCCTAGGGCCCTAGACGACCTAGTGGGTATAAGGGAAATTCGTTGAACTAGGAGACATTGCTAAGCTCGGAGTTGCTTCAAGCGCATGAGATCGATGTGGGGATGGGATGGGTCTCTGTCCTCATACGAACACGAAGAATTGTTATGGGATTGAGGGTTGGGTGTAGCGAACACCCACTCATTTTCAGGGTAGAAGTAGACGTAATTCTATCTAGGTAGCCGGTAAAGTCGCTCCAACGCCACAAGTGGGGTTCAATGGATGTACTAGCCTGCGAATGTGTGTTTTGACCTTCATGATGAAGGATATGTGTTGGGTGATCACACACCGTGATTAATAAGAAATGGTGATAAAAATTGAAAATTTGAAAAGAAAGGATTTTTGAAAGAAAAAAAAAATCTGGCACACTCCAATATAAATTTTTTTTCCTAATAGTTAAATTTTAAAAAATAAAACCCAATTCATTGAGTTGTATAAACCCACCCCTTTTTTCTATCCCTTTTTCAAGAAAAGAGAAAATGTCTAGGAATAACACTAAGCCTTACCCTCTGTCAAGTATGCTTAATTTTCTTAAGCTTGCATTTTATTTGATATATGTCTTTCTAGGGAACAAGGTTGAAAATACGTTTGGCTCCTCTCGAGTTAAAGAAGGAGGAAACTCATCTTGAATGAGAGAGCGGCAGGTTGTTCACAGGGATCCAACCAAACCGAGTTGGGGTGTGACAACTAGAGTGGTATTAGAGCCTAGTTCTCTTGAAACATTATCAATATTATGCCCTAACATTAACCCCACTCTAAATTATCATGTAGGAAAGAGAGTCCCTAGGAAATTCGCGGTAAGATCTAGTCCTCCACCTATAATCGTGAGAAAGACATCCAACCCAAGGGAGGAGGCCATCCAAAGGTTTCTAAGGGGTGAGAAAAGGGTGCCCAAGGACATGGTAGAAGACTACCGAAAGCTAGTCGAAGCCTTACTAGAACCATAAGGCATCATATACCCTCATCCCAGACAAGAGGAACCAGCATCACCTCCTAGAAGTCCAACCCCTCCTCCTCCAATGCCACAACAACCAAAAGGGAATCCCACTAAGAAGGAGGCTAGGGATAACTATTGGGATGCATATGCCACCTTCATGAAGGCCCATCAAGTACCTCCACCCACTCAAGTTGGCTTCAATCCATCTCAATGGTGAAGTGGACTTATGAGTGTGAGGTGGAAGCACTAAGGCGGTATGAATTGGAGGCCATATATGAAATTCTTCTTATAAAGGAGCACAAATGGTGTCACGCCCCGACCCAGTTTGGTCGGATTCCCGTGGTTAACCCGCCACTATCCCGGTTTATTTAAGGGTTTCCCTTTGTTACAAATCGTAAAGAGTAAGGCGTCCTTTAAACATTTAACTTTCCTGGAATTAAATAAATTAAAACTTTCTTAAAATTTTAACTTTTCATACCTGTAATGCAGGTGTAACTAACAGGAAGTCTTGGGTAGGTTTTCTTTTGTAAAACCCGCCCTTTTGAGCTAAGGAAAACCAGGAAAAAAACCGATCAAACCAAGTGATGATTCAGAACTGGTTCACAAACCCGATTATTTCTGAATGGGCAAGTTGGGAATTTACAACTGTCGGGTGATCGAAAGGGTTTATTAAACCTTGGAAAAGAAATTTAAGACAAATTAGAAAATAAAAACTAAATTAGTCTAGGTGAACTAGATTTTATAATAACTTTAAAGTTAAGCGTGTTTGCCTGATAATAGTGTGAGGATGGGTGACCTCTTGGGAAGTATTATAATTTTTTTTTGTAACCCGAAATTTTGGTATAAAATTTGTATGTACGCCTTACCATAAATTAATATATATTAATTATTGGAATTAATACCTAAATTTAATTATTGGAATTAATACAAATAATTTAATACCGAAATTAAATTATTGGAATTAATACCGAAATTTAATTTATTAGAATTAATACTGAAATTAAATTATTGGAATTAATACCAATAATTTATGGCAATATTAATAATAGTAATAAATCTCGCCCATTTAATACACGGGTTTTACGCCTATATAAAGAGGTCATCCTCACTTTATTCTCCTCACACCTGAACATTTCTCTCTCTCTCTCTACTGCTCCATTTCCCGGTGAAACTTAAACCAGAGCTTCGACTTTAACATTTTTCTTAACCTCGTAAGGAGAGGTCGGGCTCTTTAGAATCAGGAAGAAGACAACTATCTGATAGCAAACTGCAGTCAATCCGAGAATCGTTGGAAAAGCGCCGGCATGATGGAATAGTGAAGCAGCTCCGGCAGACCAAAGCTGCCCTATTTCAGCCAAGCTGAAATCGGCCATTTCAAGCCCTCCTCAGGCCAAACCAAGCCCTCCCAACACTTACTCAGCCTTTCCATGGCCGAATTAGGACCGAAAGGTAAGCCAACTCGGCTCCCTTTTGCAATTTTCGATCGGTGCTAGAGGGAGGGTCGACCGAATTTCAATGAAGAAATTCTAATCCAATTCTTTATCAATTGATGTGATTCTTGATTCTAGGATGAACCTCAGGATGAGAGCTATCTGCCTAGATCGAAAGCTCGGACCGTCGTGCCTTCACCGGTGAGTAATCGAAGCTTTCTCTATCTATAGTTCATTTTTCGGCGAAGCTCTTTTTGAGCTCGTCCCGACATTGAAACTTGCGATTCACATTTCTGAAGAATCGTATGAACATGTAGAAACTAATTTCAACTTCAACTTCAATTTTAACAATTGGAAACGTTTGATGGGTTAATTTGATGAAATCAAATTCGACTATGTTAAAAAGTTGGAATTGGGGGAAAATTGGGGATTTTCGAAATTCAAAGGACCTAAATGAAATTTTATGAAATTGAGGGTCAATTGGGCATGAAAATAATGTTGGAGGACCAATTGAGGAATTTTGAAATTTTTGGGGCAAAATTTACCATTTTTGTAAAGGAAGGGCAAAATGGTAATTTTGGAAAAGTTGGGGGACCAAATTGGAAAATTGGGAAATTAAACCCCTTTTTGTGAAATGGAATAAATTGAGGTTCTATGAGAAATTTTAGAAGTTTCGAGACTCAATTTGAGGAAAAACCGGCATTTGGGACTTAAAGAGAAATAATTTTAGGGACCTAATTGCAGATAAATGAAAGTTTGACTTTCTTATTCATTTGGAATGAATGAAGGTGATTATGCCAAAGGATAATGAAAAAAAAATGTTCATATCGTGTAGGAACGCAAAATACCGGGAACGCCAGCAAGGACAAGCTCGCGTGAATACAAAGAACCAGTGTAGTGGAATTCACGGCATTAACGGGTGAGTGGGTTTACTAACATCATACTCGGTTGGGATGATGAACACAACTTAAAGATAAAAATCACTTACCTGTTGTGAGTGAAAATTTTATATCATACCTGGTAGGGGATGATAAGTACCTCGGTATAAAAACCCACTATTTAGTGGTATTTTAATCATCACCACTTAGAGAAATTGTGTAAAAATTATGCGAATAAAACTACTTACCAGTTGTAAGTAGATCATACCCAATTGGTATGATGAGACTTCCTTGAAGGAAGTTGAAAACCCATTCATCGGTTATGAACGGAGATGTCCTTATACCGGTTGGTATAATGGACAGTGAAAACCTATTTTGTTGGAAGTGTTCTCCCTTGACTGTGTGCCAATGCTTAAACTATTTGGGAGACCTTTTCGACGGGAGCTCGAATAGCTCTGATACGCCAGGGGCCTCGGTTTTGGAACTTGGGGGCTAAATGCCCGATTTTGAAAATCTCGTACAGTGGGCCCAAGGCCAGTTGACACGAGCAGGAGCTCGTAAATGAACATGGTATATGTGCCATAAAACTTAATAAGTGAATTGTTTGGCCATGGTACCAAGATAGGATCGACATGCTCAGTCAACTAGCGGCAGTGCGACATGACAGGTCGACGGACTATTCAAGACAAACAGCTGTGGGTTGAGTTGAGAGTCGGGGCCGTTGGACTAGTGGCACCACAGATTACATGACAATATAAGAAAACATTGTTTGTGCATGCACTATGATTACGAGATCATCAAGACGCCCATGAGGGGTAATGATGTGTCCTAAGGGCCCTGGACGACCCGGTGAGTATAAGGGCAGATCATCGTTCCAGGTGTCTGTGCGAAATCTGGAGTAGCACCAAGTGCATGAAACCGGGGTGGGGACAGGATGAGGTCTCTGTCCTCATACGGACACGAAGAAGTGATTTTAGGATTGTGGGTTGGATGTCACATACATTGACTCATTCCTAGGGTAGAAGTGGTTGTACTTCTATCCGGGTGGCATGAAAAGTCGCTTCGAAGCCACTAGCGGGTTCAGTAGTGATACTGACTTGCGAATGTGTGTAACCTTCATGATGAAGGATGTGTGTTGGATGTTGAGACACCGGTAACTAAGAAATAATGGAAAAATCCAAATTTTTAAATAAAGGGATTTTTTTTGAAAAGAAAGGAGTCTGGCACACTCCATATAAATATTTTTCTTAAAATTTAAAAGTAGACCTTTGAAAACCCATTCACCGAGTAGTCGTACTCACCCCCTCCCTTATATCCCTTTTAGGAAATCCCGGAATGCCTACCTTGAAAGACCATCAACTAAGATGCCTGTAAGATAGGTATGTAAAGTATAAAATTTCATGCAATTTTGATTATGTTATTCCAGGAAATGGTGCAGGTTTAAAGGACGCCTTACTCTTTACGGGTTATAATATGGGGAAACCCTTTAATAAATCGTGAGAGTGGCGGGTTGTTCACGGGGATCCGACCAAACCGAGTCGGGGCGTGACAACTAGAGTGGTATTAGAGCCTATTTCCTTGAATACATAATCAAGACTAGAAAATATAGTAACTGATAGGATTTATTTTAAAATTTTCAGATGGCTCCCAGGAGAGGAACCAAGAAAACTAGGCATGACTCTGCTCAATGGAGGACAACACTAGAAACTTCCCAAAATGGCTGAGGCATGGTAGAAATCTCCAAATACCAAATGGAGAAGTATCCTGGAGAATGTGCTAGGACCTATTGAGGGCACAACTCTAAGTATAAAGGAAGCCAAGCATGAAGCTACAAATGTCAATAAAGGGTGTATAACCTTACCTAAGTGTTTATCAAGAACCCCGTAACTCCTTATTTTGTGACCACTTTCTGTAATAGGGCCAATTGTACTCCTCGATTAATAAAGTACTCCAAATTCCTAAAAACTTTGTCTATCTTAGGATGTAATCTTGTTAAGAAGATAGCCCCAAGAAAAATACCTAAACAAAAGACACCATGAATATCAAGGAGATTATTATGCAAGAAAGGCATGACAAAAGAATCATTATGGTAAGGAGTCTAGGAGAACTTTGGGGTAACTAAACAAGGAAAACCCTTGAGTAGAGGATATCATTGGGAATGATGATAGATCTAAGAAAGGACAAAACCTAGCATGTCGGTAAAACATCTGGGAATTTAATTAATTGAAACAGGAAATAGTCAATAAGGAAGTCAAAAAGGAACGAGTGGGTATAGGGAACCAACACAATTGAGTAAGTAGAGTTAATAATGGTAAAAAAAAAAGGATAGTTGAGGAATACTATAAAAAAAAAGAGAAATGAAGTTATACGATCCCTAAAAGGTCTAAAAGCTAAGAGAGACACTTCAGGAGATGTTCTAAAAATCAAATGGACAGAGACATGTCCTAGAAAATGCCATGCTGTAAGGGCATGTAAGCCTAACAACCCGAGGAGAATATGACTTGAAGTAAGGAAGAGTCGGCGAATAAGCATGACGAGGTCAAATATAACAATTTGGACCGAATTTATAATAGACAATGAATGGAGGAAGAGTCGAAATAGGACGAAAAGGTGGTGATAAACAAATCCGCGAAAATAAGTACAAAATGCTCTATAGGACGACGAGCTAAGTGTTTCAATGATCAAGCGTTTAACTAGACACAAAAATGGTTAGTTATCTTGGAATTCCCAATCTTGAGTAAAGGACCTAGAGGGTAAGAATGTTTCTCTAAGCAAAAAGAGAGATAAAATCTAAGAACGTACCCTGAGGTAAGGTATGTCTAGTTATGACAAACTCCATGGAGGGAGTAAATAATATTAACGAAAATGAATTTCTTAAGTGAAGGTTGTAAAAGGGACTAATTTTAAGGATGAGAGAAAAGTTTATATCTTAAGCAAACACCAAAGGGGCATCAAAGGAAATGATTGCTAATGCAAGGATGTTAACTAAGTTTTGGGGACAAAACTCCTAAAAAAAGGGGAGAGTTGTAAAACCCGCCCTTTTGAGCTAAGGAAAACCAGGAAAAGAACCGGTCAAACAAAGTGAGGATTCAGAACCGGTTCACAAACCCGATTATTTCTAAACGGGCAAGTTGGGAATTTACAACTCTCGGGTGATCGAAAGGTTCATTAAACATTGGAAAAAAAATTAAGACAAATTAGAAAATTAAAACCAAAGTGGTTCAGGTGAACTAGATTTCATAAGAACTTTAAAGTTAAGCGTGCTTGCCCGAGAGTAATGTAAGGATGGGTGACCTCTTGGGAAGTATTATGAATTTTTTTTGTAATCCGAAATTTCGGTCAAAAATTTGTATGTACGCCTTATCATAAATTAATATATATTTAATTATTGTAATTAATACCAATAATTTAATACCTAAATTAAATTATTGGAATTAATACAGAAATTTAATTTATTAGAATTAATACCGAAATTAAATTATTGGATTTAATACCAATAATTTATGGCAATATTAATACTAGTAATAAATCTCGCCCATTTAATACACGGGTTTTACGCCTATATAAAGAGGTCATCCCCATTTGATTCTCCTCACACCTAAACATTTCTCTCTCTCTCTCTCTACTGCTCCATTTCCCGGTGAAGCTTAAACCAAAGCTTCGAATTCAACATTTTTCTTAAACTCGAAAGGAGAGGTCAGGCTATTTAGAACCGAGAAGAAGAGAACTATCTGATAGCAAACTCCAGTCAATCTGAGAATCGTTGGAAAAGCGCCGGCATGATGGAATAGTGAAGCAGCTCCGGTGGACCGAAGCTGCCCTATTTCGGCCAAGCTAAAATCGGCCATTTCAAGCCCTCCTTAGGCCAAACCAAGCCCTCCCAACACTTGAAAACCCATTCATCGGTTATGAACGAAGATATCCTTATACCAGTTGGTATAATGGACAGGGAAAACCTATTTTGTCGGAAGTGTTCTCCCCTGATTGTGTGCCAATGCTTAAACTATTTGGGAGACCTTCTCGACGGGAGCTCGAATAGCTCTGATAGGCCAGGGGCCTCGGTTTTGGAACTTGGGGGCTAAATGCCCGATTTTAAAAATCTCGTACAGTGGGCCCAAGGCTAGTTGGCACGAGTAGGAGCTTGTAAACGAACATGGTATATGTGCCATAAAACTTAATAGGTGAATTGTTTGGCCGTGGTACCAAGATAGGACCAACATGCTCAGTCAACTAGCTGCAGTGCGACATGACAGGCGACGGACTAGTCAAGACAAACAGTTGCGTGTTGAGTTGAGAGTCGGGGCCGTTGGACTAGTGGCACCACAAATTACATGGCAATATAAGAAAACATTGTTTGTGCATGCACTATGATTACGGGATCATCAAGACGCCCATGAGGGGTAGTGATGTGTCCTAACGACCCGGTGAGTATAAGGGCAGATCGTCGTTCCAGGTGTTTGTGCGAAATCTGGAGTAGCACCAAGTGCATGAGACCGGGGTGGGGACAAGATGAGGTCTCTGTCCTCATACGGATACGAAGAAGTGATTTCAGGATTGTTGGTCGGATGTCACGTACATTCACTCATTCCAAGGGTAGAAGTGGTTGTACTTCTATACAGGTGGCAGGAAAAGTCACTCCGAAGCCACTAGCGGGTTCAGTAATGATACTGACTTGCGAATGTGTGTAGCCTTCATGATGAAGGATGTGTGTTGGGTGAGTACACACCGGTAACTAAGAAATAATGGAAAAAGCCAAATTTTTAAATAAAGGCATTTTTTTTAAAAGAAAGGAATATGGCACACTTCATATAAATGTTTTTCTTAAAAGTTAAAAGTAGACCTTTGAAAACCCATTCACTGAGTAGTCGTACTCACCCCCTCCCTTATATCCCTTTCAAGAAATCCCGGAAAGCCTAACTTGAAAGACCATCAACTAAGATACCTGTAAGACAGGTATGTAATGTTTAAAATTTCATGCAGTTTTGATTATGCTATTCTAGTTTTGATCATACCTATCTCACAGGCGTGTTATTTGATGGTCTTTAAGAGTAGGCCTTCCGAAATCTCGTGAAAGGGATATAAGGGATGGGTGAGTACGACTACTTAGTGAATGTGTTTTCAAAAGTTTAGACTTTTAAGAAAATATTTATTTTTGGACTTTGCAAGAGTTCATTCTTTCAAAACCATTTCATTTGCAAATCTCAGGTTTATCACCATTTCTTTTTTACCACAGTGTGTCATCACCTAACACACATCCTTCATCATGAATGTTACACACATTCACGATCAGCACGACCACTGAACCCACTTGTGGCTTCAGAGCGACTTTACCGACCACCTAGATAGAAGTACGAAAACTTCTACCCTGAGAATGAGTGGACAGAGACCTCATTCCGTCCCCACCTCGGTCTCATGCGCTTAGTGTTACTCCAAAATTTGCATGGTCACCTAGTACGATGAACTGCCGTTATACTCACCAGGTCGTCCAGTGCCCTTAGAATGCTTCACTACCCTTCTTGGGCATCTTGATGGTCTCGTACTCACAGTGCATGCATAATCAAAATTTTCTCATCATGCCATGTAATTTGTGGTGCCATTGGTCCAACGGCCCCGACTCTCAACTCAACCTATAATTGTTTGTCTTGACTAGTCCGTCGACCTATCATGTCGCACTGCCACTAGTTGACCGAGTATGTCGGTCCTATCTTGGTACTATGGCCAAACAATTCCTTTATTTAAAGTTTTATGGCATATAATTCATGTTTGTTTACGAGCCCTTGCTCATGCCAACTGGCCTTGGGCTTATTGCATGAGATTTTTAAAATCGGGCATATTAGCCCCCAAGTTCCAAAACCGAGGCCCCCGACCTATCAGAGCTATTTCAGCTCCCGTCAAGAACGTCTCCTAAATAGTTTAATGCATTAGCACACAGTCAGGGGAGAGCACTTCTGACAAAATATATTTTATCTGTCCATTATACCAAGTGGGTATAAGGACATCTCCGCTCATAACTGATAAATAGGTTTTCAACTTCCTTTGAGGAAGTTTTATCCTACCAACTGGATATGATCTACTTACAATTGGTAAATAGTTTTTCCACATGATTTTCACATAACTCCTCTAAGTTGTGATGTTTAAAATACCACTTGATAGTGGGTTTTCATTTTTGAGGTACTTATCATCCCCAACCGGGTATGATATAAAATCCCACTCACAACCGACAAGTGGTTTTTAACTTTAAGTTGTGCTCATCATCCCAATCGGGTATGATGTTAGTAAACCCACTCATCTATTAATGTCGTGAATTTCACTAAACCGGTTCTTTGTATTCACACAAGCTTGTCCTTGGTGCCATTCCTGATACTTCATGTTACTACACAATATGAACATCTCAGTTCATTATCCTTTGGCCTAATAGCCTTCATTCATTCCTAATGAATGAGAAAGTCAAAATTACCATTTTGCCCTACTTTACAAAAATGGTATGTCTCACTCCAAAAATTCTAAATTTCATCAATTGGCCCTCTAACATTTTTATCATGCCCAATTGAACCTCAATTTTAGGAAATTGCATTTCGGTCCCTCGAATTTTCAAAAATCCCCAATTTCTCCCCAATTACATCTCTTTAACACAGCTGAATTTGATTTCATCAAATTGATCGATCAAACACCTCTAATTGTTGAAATTG
This sequence comes from Trapa incisa, assembly GCA_030064435.1. Taxonomy (NCBI): domain Eukaryota; kingdom Viridiplantae; phylum Streptophyta; class Magnoliopsida; order Myrtales; family Lythraceae; genus Trapa; species Trapa incisa. Next base: position 7,385,217 of record CM057776.1, read on the forward strand.
AGTTTCTCCATGTCCATACAATTCCATAGAACTTTGAATTGCGAGTTTTTTCGTCGGAACGAGCACAAATGGAGCTCTTGTTCACCGATGAGGGCACGACGGTCCGAGCTTTTCACCTGGGTAGATAGCTCTTGTTCTGAGGTTCATCCTAGAATCAAGAATAACATCAATTGATGCCGAATTGAGTTAGAATTTCATCATTGAAATTCTGCTGATTCTCTCTCTAGCACCGACTGGAAATTGTAGAGGGGAGCTGATTTGCCTTACATTTTAGTCCTAATTCGGTCGTGTGAGGCCTGAGAAAGTGTTAGGAAGGCTTGGTTTGGCCTGAGGAGGGCTCAAAATGGCCGATTTCAAACTCGACCAAAATAGGGCAGCTTTAGTCCGCTGGAGCTGCTTCACTGTTTCATCACTCCAGCGTTTCTCCAGTGACCCTTGGAGCAAACGGAGACACAGACATGTAGCTAACTTCTCCCTTGTTCTAATGAACTTGACCTCACCTTGTTTGGCACATAAAAGACCCTATATTGGAGCTCTGGTTTGAGATTTGCTGGAAAACTAAGCAACTGAGAGAGAGTGAGCTTTTCAGCTATGGAGAGGATGAATGGTGAGGGGCTCTTTATATAGGGAACTCGGGGACTCGTTGATCATCTGTTTGGCACTGTTATGACATGCATTGAAGACCTGAAACAAACAGAATGAAAGCATTTCTTCTTCCTCGGTGCTGCTTCGATTTTCCAGTGAGTGAGTAGTGTTGTCATCCTGAGGAAGAAGATGACACTATTCCGAACCGGACTGGACCGGTCCGTACCGAGTTCAAAGCTAAAACTGGCCGATTCACCCCTCATTCAACCGAGTTTTTCAAATATAAAAGTTTCTAAGTTCATCTAAATTCATCTAAATTCATTTTCTATCCAATGGTGGCCTCAAATCTCAAATTTGAGTTATTTAAGCCACCTAGAACAATGAATTTAGGATCCGGTTCAATAGTGGTTCAAACCGGTCCAAACTGGTTCGGATCCCGTTCACCTGAACTGGTTTGGTTTTCATCCCCAATTCCTTCACAAGTCCATTTCCATGTCTTTTGTGACTCCTTGGGTCACTTAAGGTCCATAAAATTCCCAATTTACCATCTGTTTATCGATTCCGGTTCATAAACTAGCTTGGTTCTTAAATCGGTTTAATCTGGTTCGGGTTTGGTTCACCCAAACCGGTCTGATTTTTCTCTTCCAATTCATCATAAGGTTCTTTTCCATGGTATTATGAACCCTGTGGATCACCCAAGAGTTGTAAATTCCCAAATTGTCCATTCACAAATGTTTAGTTTTGTGAACCAGTTCAATTTTTCTCACTCGGTTTGATCGGTTCTTTTCCCGGTTTTCCTTAGCTCAAAAGGGTAGGGTTTACACATAGTTTCTTTTCAAGTTTGAGGTTTGGATGTCGTGAACATCCACTTATTCCCAATGTAGAAGTGGACGGACTTCTATCTAGGTGGCCGATAAAGTCGCTCCGACGACACAAGTGGGTGTAGTGGATGGGCTACCCTGCGATTGTATGATCCCTTCATGATGAAGGGTGTGTGTTGATTGTTAAACACACCGATTGTGAGGAAATTGGTTTTGAATAATTGGGAATTCATGGAAAGAATGGTTTAGAAGAAAATAAGGAGTCTGACACACTATGATTCAAACTATTTTATAGAACTCATGTTTCGAACACCCATTCATTGAGTTGTCGAACTCACCCCCTCCCTTTACCCCTTTTCATTTTACCGAGAGAAAAACCTACCTACAAACATTCCGCTAGCTAAACCTGTAAGACAGGTATGTAAGTTAATTTATTCAGTTTTGATTAATGTCATTCTAGGAAATGTACAAGTATAAGTGACGCCTTACTCCTCACGATTTAAAGAAGAGGAAAACCCTTAATAAACCGTGAGAGTGGCGGTTTGCTCACGGGGATTCGGGGCGTGACAACTAGAGTGGTATTAGAGCCTGTTTCCTCGAATACATTATCAAAATTATATAACATAGTAACAGATATGAATAATTTTAAAATTTACAGATGGCTCCAAGAAAAGTACCCAAATAAACCCGCGCTACCTTAGCCACCTTGGAAGCTAGGGAGAACCCCATCCCAAAGGAGTAAATGAACTAGGAGTATAGAAGGACTCTTTGAGTAACCCTAGGTCAAAGAGGACTCGACAAGAATACCTCCAAGGTGTTCAGACTCAAGGTCGAGAAAGCATCGAACCATCAACAGTCCCTTAGAAAGGCCCAACAATGCTCAAAGTATAGGAGGAACCACAAAGGTACACATAAGGTGATGACCTGTTATAGATGTGGGCGATGGGGACACTACATTAGAAGATGCCCGACATTACAGAGGACAAGACCCGAGAGGATCTGTAATGAGTGTAGGAGGGTGGGACACATAGCAAAGAACTATCTCATACTACAAGGAATTCAAGGGATACCTTCCAATAAGGATACCTCCACCCCTATAGAAGTCCAAAGGGATTACATTACAAGAACCACAATTCCGACTAGGGATCCCAATCTCACCCAGGAAGAAATACTTCTAGACCATAGCATAGTAATAAGTACTTTCCAAATTGTCATTGTAACAATGTTCCTTAAGAGGTGTTAAAACCCCAAACTGTATTCTTATTTCAATATTGAATCAAATTCTGAGTTCCTAAATTTTTTTTTCGTCCCTCAATAATACGATCCCGTGCCTCAATTACATGAGGAAGGATCATGGGAAGAAGACCAAGGGTAAGATCTTAAGAAATCTTGACAGAGCAAAATGGGGATAAAAAGGAATTTTCCCTTAAGGAGTGCTACAAGCCACCTAGGAACAAAGAAGGAAGCACCTCCTCCATAGAAGACAAGTCCTAACGATGAAATGTCTCGGGATAACAATGTGTGACCTACTTTGGAAAAGTAGAGGAATCAAGTAGGGTTGTAGACTGATCTAGTGAGAAGTTGTAACTAGAAACTTTGGGAGAAGACGCCCTAGGAAGAACCAGAAAATAGTAAGGACTACACCCTAAAAAGGACAACAGGATAGGCATCAAGGATGAGTGAAATCAAAGGACAACTATTCCGAGACAAGTAAACTAGGAGAGTAGTAGGGATGAGGCAGTTAATGAACTAACTCTCGAGTAGGTCATAAATTTAAACTCCAGCAAGGAAGGAGTAGGTGGAAAGGCAATAATAATGGAAAAGAAGGATGGAGGAAATCCTTGAAGAAATAAATGGCCAAAAATGAAATGATGATCACACTCAAACCATAAGGAGGATTTAGTAAGTCTCACACAAAGAGATCTTGAAGTAAATAGTGCCTGAACCCTTTACAAGAAAGAAAACCTTGGGGAGGTGTATATATCCCAACTGAGAAGTAATGGACCAAGTGACGAAGAATGAGGAAATAAAGTACATACTGAGGTGAAAGAACCTAGGGAAGTATACTAGGAGGACCCAAGGAGAAAGTTAAACCCAAGGAACGGATAAGTAGGAAAATAGCATCAAAGGACACTGTGACAAGTAAGAATGGATGGGCTACCATAATAAGGAAATAAAGGAAAGAACATCTGAAAAAAACCTTGGCGAAGTAAGCCCTCTAATTCAGAAGTGGTTAAGGGGAAACAACCAATGACATCAATACTGGTCGTGGCCCACACTCATTTAATAGAGCTCAAGAAGTGGACGGCTAGACATAAAACTGAGTGCTAGGAACCAACCTATCAGTAGGAGTTCCTCGAAGAGAAGGATAAAAGTAGGAAGTGAGACCTTAAAAAGGGAAGTTCCGAAACTAAGGAACTGTCAGATGAATAATAAGAGACTTAAATCCGACATAAAAAACCTCATAAAGAACCATAAGTGGTTGAGAGTATATTAGGACGGCTAAGTGTTACCTATTCTGGAAGAGAAAAAAAGCGAAATAGGAATTTTCGATGAACCTAGCAGAAGGAAGCAACTAGTAGCAACATGATGATCAAGGAGAATAAATGAGAGCCTAAGAAGGACCGTGTAGTCGACACTATACTCTAAAGAAGGGTAATGGGATGGGCAATGTGTTGAGTACATGAAATAAGACCCGATGATCGGAGATACCTTAGGTAGGAAAGTAAAGGGTGAACTGGGAAAGTATGGTTGGCGAATGATTAAAAGTAGGCAAAAATCCTAATTCAAAAGGGTGTAAGAATGCGAAGGAAGAAAACCTTCAAGGAGTAGTAAGAAATTCAAACATATAGTGCCTAAGGGGGAAATCTCTACCTTAAAGGACATAATAGAGTATGAAAATCGTTAAAGAACTCCCCAAGCAATTAAATCGTGGAATGTTCACAAACAAGTAAGAGTGGGTTTAGGGAAAAGGAAAATCCTTGAGTAAAGAACATCACCAGAAATGAAGAAAGACATAAGAAGGGAAGTATCCCAGCGTGTTGGTAAGTCATTAGGAAATCTAATGATCGACACCAGAAAGACCCAATAAGGAAGTTGGAAAAGGACGAGTGGGTAAGGAAAGTTGACATTGTGGTGCAAGACATTTTATCAAGGCCTGAAGGATGATTGGATAATGGTAAAGGTAGTTAAGGAATACTACTCGATGAGAAGAGGGATGAAGTTATACAATCCCTGAAAGGTTGGGAAGATTGGATAATGATAAAGGTATTCAAGGGACACTGAGAGCTCAGCTCTACTGGAGCATACTTCCTTTTTTAAACAACTAGCCCAATGACCTCGGACTTGGGTCTCACAGCACAATCCTTGACCCGATCCCTATAACAGCAATGCAACCATACTAAGAGTCCGACCTATATCGACCCGCTCCCCAATTCATATCAATGGCTCTAAGTCAAAATAGTTTTTCCCCGGTTCCTCAAACCGATATTTATTTCTTACCTAGGTCCTTGTGCTTAGTTCTTACTCATACTTTTAAAATGATAATTGATTTAGTGGGCATGGTATTACCAATTCACAATTCTTATATGGGCTTTTAAGATTCAGCTTGCTACCATAACACACAAGCTCACACAAGTTAGAATGATTGGGACTTGATCGGTCCAATAGGACGTGTTGTCAAAACACACCCACTCACCCGATTCAAGGAACACATTCGTCTTGTAGGGTATCATGAAAATCCCACTCTAGATTTCGTTCGATGGCTCTTGCTTTATTTTCAAGGGGTAGCACATTAAGGTTGATCCACTTCTAACCACATTCAATAAATCTACCATATTTCTTTCTAGAGTCTTGTGATTTAGTTTCTCACCGAGGTTTCGATTATCCCGCTCGGTAATCGATGACCCGCCTCTTGGCCGAGCCCTTTCTAGGGAATTTTCTTGGCTCATACTTAGGCTCATTCTATTGAGCACTTATTAAAGAAAATCACCATTTCCTTTACTGATCGCCTAGTGGTTTCATTTTCACCAAATTACCATTTTCTCTTTACTTTGGGAAAAATGACCATTTTGCCCCTTACTCTTTCAAAAATCCATTTCCTTGGGCTTTAACTTCTCTCAATCTTCGAATTTAGTTCCTCAAGGTCCCCCTTGAGTCCCAATTAGGTCCTTGATGATCATTTGAAACATTTCACGTCATATTCCTTGAAATTACCAAAAAGCCCCTATGTTTTAGCAAAATTATACTTTTTCCCTTCTTGCTTAAAACTTAGGTTTTGGGGTTGATTTAACCCCCAATTTCCTCATTTAGGTCCCCAAAATCTATTAATTTTAGTTTAGGTCCTTAGGTTTCCCAAAAGTTTCCTTTTAATAATGTAAAACCACAATTTTGCACTTAGGTCCCTAATTTTACATTTATTGCAAATAGGTCCCTAGTCTTTCCTCCTTAGGCAACCCCCATCCTGAACCTTCACCAAACTCTCCTACCAACCCCAAAACTTTATGTTCCCGCCTAGGAAGGCCCCATAAAAACCTTAATTGCATTTGGGTCCTGAACTTTCAAATCTTTGCATTGTGTTCCTTGACCATTGACTCAAAACTAAAATATTTCACAAAATGACCAAACTAAGTGGGGAGGTACCCCTAGCCTCCCTCTAGGCTGTGTTGGTCAGAGGCGCTCTGATTGGGCATGATCAGAAGATTGCATGCAGACAAGTTAAAGGAGGTCGAAGCTGAGATCTTACTAAAGGTGGCACGTCGGTCGAAGCTAAGATCTTACTGAAGGTGGCACGTCGGTCGTTGAGGCCGATGAGGTTAGAATGCTGACTCTCCTCAGAACCTCTAGCAACTTGAATGACCTTAGTCAGCTCCCCAAAAAGGGAGCAGTTGGTTGTTAGGAGATGATTTTGAGCAAATTTTGACAATAGAGCAACACCAATTTATATGGAGGTGATCTAAACCTCTATGACAATCTAGCCGTATGCTTCTTTCTTCATTTCATAATCTTAGACCCCCAGAATGTATTAATTTTCCCAAGCAGTGGATTCAGGTTGTCTAGATGAGTCATCAAATAAAAACAATTGAACCCGAGTAAGTTGTCGGGCGAGGAAGACAACACGTGCATGCATGAGACCCACACTTTGTGCATGCGTGTGCCAAACGTCCTAATTGACTGGGTCGATAATGTAGTGAACTAGCTTCGAATGAATTTATTAGCCGATTTAGTGGTTTTTGGCTCAGTTCATCCCTTTCCTGTCTGATTCTTGAGAAAATAAAAATGACTAAAAATTATACATTCTATGTCCTATTGGATGGACTTAAGAACCTCTCCATTTGGACTTGTTTAGCACTCTCAAAATTTAGGGGGTTTTGGGCTCCGGTAGTCTAAACCTGGTCTGAACCATTTTTCTTCTGGTTTCCTCCCAATCCTCAACTTCATGCTCCAAGGCACTCCCAAATGTCTCCCAAGGTCCAATTTATCCTTCTTAGCCCCTCTATCAATCCCTCTCTTCCTTTCTAGTCTAGTTGAATTCCTCGGTTGACATTTCTTCTCCTAGTTTGATCCCATCCCCTGGTTCATCTATTCTTGGTTCATGGTTTAGAATTTTCCTGGTGTTACATAAGAAATGACTTAATCAAGTTTGGCAAACAAACAATTCACTAGGCACCACGTGACAATGAATAAAGTCAACATGTAAACACTCTTTTCATAAACAAGAAATCAAAAGTGAGGACCTCAAAATTTCAAAGAAAAAATGAGTTTCAAATTAAACTGGTATGATGAAGCAAAACTAATGTGATATTGAAAGTGATAGAAAGTGGGATTTAAAATACCAAACTTTAAAGAAAATTGATCCAATTGGAAAGTGGTGGTAAAAAACCATATCAGATTAAGTTGAACTAGACCAAACTAAAAGGAACCTGTTCAAAGATTCATTTTCTGTGTTGAATAAAAATAGAAATTTGGTAAGTTGAGGGCACCACTATATAGAAAATGAATTTATAAAATTTAAAATTTTAGAAAACCTATCAAATCGGGAATGAACCGACCAATTTTCATTTTCAGGTCACCAAACCCATTTTAATTGAACCGATCAATGATCCAACTTGGTCAATGAACCCATTGCCAAGTCAGCACATAATCAGCACACACGACTAATTAGTGCATGATGCTTGACAAGTGCAACCCATTAGCCACCATAACAGTGTCTAGAAGTACTGACCAATTAGAGAGCAACATGTGACTTTCGTCAATAATCAACTAAAGTTCTATATCACCTAGACTAATCAATAAGAGATCGGCACATGTTTGTTGTCAATGGTAAATTGAAAGAATTCCACGTGAGCCTTTTTGATCAATAAGAGGACAACCCGTGGAAAGTATGCCAGGTTAAAAGACAACTAAGATGTTTGAAAGAAACTAGTTAATTATTGAATAACACTTGGCGAAGCCATGTTAGAAACCCATACCCAATCCTCAAAGGACATGTGGTAATAACATAGTCTATCATGTGGAAAATCTGACTTATTTAAATAAATCAATTGGAGGATGCCACATGTCAAATTCTTAACAATCCTTTGACATTCAAATTTGGTCAAATGCCATGTTGGATTAAGCAACGAATTGGACGTTGCCATGTGTTTAGTTAGATGGTCAAAGAGTGACATGGATGCTGAGTTAGATGCCATGTCAACAAGTCCAACCAATCATAGTGCAACACATGGCATCTCACATACGTGCACACAATGTCATCTTCAACCTCCTGAGTATTAAACAAAAAAGAAGAGGGAAACATTAAAACCCTAATAAATAGTAAATTTCTTTGACAATGACTTAAATCAGAGTGTTAATGATTGGCAGATAGTGGAATGGATAGAATTGAGTGTTCGCGAGCTTCTTATATAATGAGCTCTTCCTTTCTCATCTTCTACACACCTCAAATGCCTAGACAACATGTGCTGCTCCATTTTCCTATCACCCATAAACTAGAGCTCTAACTCAGAAACTTTCCTTTATCGTAGAATGCAAATTCAGGTTCCTTAGAATAATAAAGAAGTCCTCTATCCGATAGTAGTCACCTTTCAACTCGAGGACGATTGGAGAAGCTCCACTAAGCCCGCATAGTACTATGAATGCAACGTCCGACTACATCCAAATTAATTTGAGCTAAGATTGTGCTAACGCTCGGCCACCCATGGCCAAACCAAGCCTTCCAGACCTTTCCTAGTTGAGCTCACATCTCCCCCACATTACCATGGTAAGTGCCCACCTCTATCGTTCATCAGAATTTTAAAAAATCGGTATGATTTTACTAAAATCTTACCCAATCTAATTCTGACAGCTCAAATCCCCAATTGAAGGGCAAATTGATCCAAGAGGGATAATGTAAACCTCGTTCCCTTTAAATAAGAAAACTAGAAATGAAAAAAATTTGAGAAAACCGAGGGTTAGAGCAAACTAGAATCGGTAAAGAATAGTTGAAACGGGAAATTGGAAAATCCCAAGCAGCCAATAAATACCTAAAAATCTTGGAAAGGAACCATGGATGAAATTGGGTGTGAGAACCAAAACAGTTCATGGTAAACCAAACCGAAACTAGATTGAACTAGGTTAAACATATAGAACTAGTTCAAAGATTCATTTTTCAATGTGGTTGAAAAAGATTAATTTGGGAAATTGAAGCTACCATTGGATAAAAAATGAATTTACATGAATTAATAAATTTTTACATTTCAGATAATTGATCGAATCGAGCCTAAATCGACCAATTTCTAAATTCGAATCAGTGAACTCGGTTTGACTGGATCGGTCAATGGTTCAGCTGGTGAACAGACCACTTACTAGGTCAGCACCCAATCAGCCGATGCGACTAATTAGTGTGTGACACATTGTGAAGCGTGCCCCATCAACTGCTCGGATGTGCTGGCCAATTAGGGAGCGACATGTGTACCCGGTCAACAATCAAAGGAGGAAAATCCACATCAATGATGACCAAACAATAGGAGAGCGACACGTGTCCCTGGTCAACTATCACTGTCGGAGAAGCCCAATCAGCCGAATCGACCAATGGGAAGCGAACACATGGCAAAGGAACCACATTAGATTTTGACTAGGATATCAGAGAAACGATCAACCAATCAGATGTCGACATGTGGCAAAACCACGTTGGATGGCCTCAACCAACCAGAGGCTAACACGTGTCAGTGGCACTTTGCATCATTTAAATTTGCCAATTAGATGACGCCACATGTCACAATCAAACGGTAATATGGTCAACAACCATGTTGGGATGATCGACCAATGGGAGATTGCCACGTGTCTGGTCAGCGAGTCAAAGGTGACTAGTATGCTGAGAACATGTCAACAAAGCCAGCCAATCATAGCCTACCACATTGCAAGTTTCCATGTGTGAAGATCTCATGCGCGACATAGTGTCATCTTCAACCATAGCCTTTTTGTTAGAGAGAGGGGCTGGTGAACTCTTTGGTCTCTAATAACTTGAAAACCCCTCTAATTTGACCATCGATGGGTGAGTCTCATGTCGAGTCTGACGCCGATCGGTAGCCATGTTAGTTGCCGAGCTCCATATTGAAAGAGCTCTTCCCCACTCGTCTTCCTCGTCCCACAAACGAGCAATGAAGACCAAGTGTTCCACTTTTCGGTGAGGGATAAACCAGAGCTCGACATCAGCCTTTCTCTCAAGCTCCGATGCTACAATTGAAGTCATTGGAATCGGGAGGAAGTTCTCCACCCAGTTGTACCCTTTGTTTGACCTGAGGACCATCGGAGGAGCGCCGACAAGCTTGCACAATACCATTGCTCCAACAGACCTGAAGTGGTGAAGTTCTGTGGAGCCAAATTGCAGCCACCCTAGAGCTCTTACAACTAAACCGACCCTCGCAAGACTCCTCCTGGCTAATCCTTGACCCCCTTGAAGCTTTCACGTAAGTTCATTCCGCCTCGACTCATCATAATACAAACATTCTAGACAGAGAAAATGGTAGAATGATACTAATCAAATTCTCTATGCCTAGTACGTTAATTGGGGTGGTTCTTGATCCTCGAAGGACCCTCCCAACAAAGGGTAGCATCATAAATCCATAGCTCCATCAACCGCACTATAAGTTCACCTTTTCGACGAAGCTTCATTTGAGCATATTTTGGGGCCAATTAAGATGATTCAAAGCATGAACAGATCGTAGAAAGGTGGGGAATACAATTAATAGCATGCTAGGGATCAATTAACCAAGTTTGAGGGATCAATTTGATAAAATAAGATTTCGTGACCAAAATGAGAAAAAAATTGGGAATTTCTGCAGATGGGGAAAATTTTGGGAAATTAATTTTCAATTGAGGTCCAATTGGCAATTTGGATGAAATTGAGGTCCAATGGGTGATTTTGATAAAAAATGGGGACTAATTTGTAATTTTGAAGAAATTAAGAGCTAATTGCTAATTTTGGAGAAATTAGGGACTTAAATGCAATTATATATAAAGTTTGGATTTTAATTGCAATTAATGGAAAAATCGAGGACTTGGGTGAAAATAAGACGTAACTGGGGACCTAAGAAGGAAATTGGAAACTGTAGGGACCTAATTACGATTAACACATAATTAAGGACTTAGGTGATACATGCGAGTATAAGGCCATTCATACTAATTTTTTTGATGTGAATGCTCATACCATGTAGGACGGGCAGTTCAAGTACTTGTGCGGAAAAGATGTAACTTGCCGAGATGCAACCTGAATTAAATCATGACGTACCAGGTGAGTAGGTTTTGGTATCACATCTAATTGGGCTGTTGAATGTAGTTTCCCGAATTGAAAATGATTTTCCAGAATTGATCTCTCCTAACTGCATTGAACTAGCTTGAACTTTTTAGGAGACTTTTCTAATGAGAGCATGAACCATGAAGTGTAAGAGATAGTCTTGCTCGAGTGGGCACAAGGCTAATGGGCACAACTTAGGACTATAAACAAGTTAATGTCTATGTTCTTAAAAGACTTTCATAATCAATGGATTTTGTGAATTGGCAACTAAGCCGAAGTCGTGTTATCGAACTCCTTGGGCTGGTAGCTCCAAAGATAATGGCCATTAAATATAAAACTATTGATTGTACATGCCATGTTATAGAACCATCAAGGTGCCCGATATGGGGTAGTGGTTGTTCTAAAGGCCGCTGTACGTCCTAGGGAGCATAAGGGAGGCTTTGTCATTCAATATGTCGGGAAGCTTAAGGAGCTTCATGCGTACTGAGACTGACATCGAAGGGGGAGAGGTATTGTCCGACCTTTGCGGACACAAAGTACGAACTCGAGTATGGGGATCAGGCAATTGATGCCCCATAGACTTTGGTAGAAGTTATGTACTTCTACCTGGGTGGACGATAAAGACGCTCCAGTCCACAAGTGTAGCAGTTGAGTACTGCTCTCCGAACATGTGAACCCTTTGATGATAAAGGATGGTTGAATGTGTGCTAATCGAATAGGAAACTAAATAAACATTTTGAATGTTCAAATACATTGATAGCTTAACCCCTCACTGAGTTATGAAAACTCACTCCCTCCCTTACCCCCTTTCAGGGAAGCACTCGTGTCTAAGAGGGAGAGAGGCCAAAGCAGCAAGCCGACGCTCATAAGGTAAAAAATTTCCTATAGTTGTTTTGATTATCTTGTGTTGGAAAACCAGCTTGTCATACGTCTTTACTTTTCTTGTCCTACCTCTGTAGAAATAATCGGGTATTATAAGGAAAGGTGGCAAGTTTCTCATGGAGTTTCAGCCAAATCGGGTCAGAGCGTAACAATTTTGGTGGTATTAGAGCCTGAGTTTTCCAAACAAGTTTCAAAACCAAATTCTAAAGCACCGGCTAATGAACACCCTTCACTCTATAGGGATATGGCCACACAGAAAGTAGCTAAACAAACCCACAATTCCCTTGGACTAGTAAGGATATCCACTCCGAGCATGGGAGGTAGCTTAGGAGCATCCGAACCTAAGAGAGCCCGAAACACTACACCTACATGGACTTCCAAGTAAAAGGAGTTCTATGAACAATTCATTAGAATGTTTGAGAAACCCAACCTTTCTCCAAGAGGAAACAATTGCCCGATGGAAAAGATACCCCAAAGGAAGATAAGATGCCTCAACTAGAACCGCCAATGCCAAAACTGACTCAAGCTTAGGAGTAAGCAGAAAGGAACTACTGGAGGCATATGGCAATAATGTGAGAGTGTTCCATAAGCTCGCACCGGTCCAGATTAGCACAAAACCAGTGAATCTAATGAGGCAAGCCTACAACCATGAAGTCATGGTACTAGAGAGGTATTTAATCTTTGTGACTCATGAAGTCAGAGCTCTACGAGCACTAAGCGAGGCATCCCCATTCCAATACAATGGACCCAACCTGAATCCATATAAGGGATGTGAGAAGCACTATGCTTAGTTTAGCTCACCCCAGATGTGGGCATCAACCTATGAGTCATCAGATGAGGTGTTCCATAACTCCCCAAAGGTTGACTCTCGATCAGTTAATATGTGGGATTAGGGTGAGAGTCGAGCACGTCCAAATTATGTCATAAGCAATTATGGCACCTTCCAATCAATGAATGAGCAGTTTTCCTCCTTATGCCAAGATTTGAACTTTATCCTAATAAGAGCAAGGAAAGTAAAGAGGAACCCTGTGAGGGATGAGATAAGGAGGGATGAAAGGGGGCTCTAAACCCTTATAAAGTCTACAAGAAGGCGACAGACCCCCTAAAATGACAACTGAGTCGAGGGGATCAAGGACCATCGAGAACTAAGGATATTAGCCTAGCCTATAAGTGATTTCGAATACTGTAAACCCTTGATAAAGGGAGTAAAGGAATAGAGACCTGGAAAGGACACCCAAATCTTGTTGAACCAACGGATGAAAAGGGGAAATAAATATCAAAAGTGCACTCTAGGGGTGCATACCTCGAAGGAAGGGGAAACCACGATAGAGATACTAATCAAGGATGTCATAAGACTCAAGATGGATCGAACTTAAAGAGAATGCCCGAGGGAAAGGAAGGATGTTCGGGAAAAGGACGTGCCCTAAAGTGGGTGATGAGTGCAACAAAGGAAGTAGGAACAATAGGACTATGGTCACAATGTGGCGAACACCACTACATTGCAAGGTATAAATTGCACTATGAGCTAACAAGAGGGATTGAGTGTAAGTAACAACAAAATGGGGGAGTGGCATCAATAAGGAATCAAGTACTACCGAGGGAAAGGAGCAAGTATAAACTACATTCAAGGAAGAACATCGAAACCGAACTTAAGGGCCACTGTAAGCTGACTCAAAGGAACATGATGAGTCACATGCCATTGGAAGTCAAAAGATGCCTCAGACAGTGAACCGAGATGAGAAATAATATGGGAGACATCAAGAGTGCCAAAGGTATGGCATCATCTATCGCACGCGGGCAACAAGATAAAGACCTAGCCGGAGACAAGCGACAAACTGATTATCAGGAACTTAGACCATAATGGGGCATTGAAATGCAACGCATGTAAAAGGTAAGACCTTCAAGAGGATGTGAATGGGGTGGAAATTTTGGAACAAAAGGACATATGGAGGGATGAATGTAGCATCTGTACCCTTAGGGGGTACGTGCCATATTGGTATAAGGAAGGGAATGCCCTTGTAAGGTATTGCAGCCTCAGAAAGTCGGACACGCAACAATACGTTTTTGGGAGGCACAGACCAAACCATTTTAGGAGAGTGAGGATTGATTTAAGTGAGCAGAGGGGTGAACATGGATAGAGGGAACAACAAGTAACTGGTAGAATGACTAAGAGGTTCGAATGATGTTCTAAGGAAGAGAATAAAGGTGGTAAGGAATACACTTGCCCTAAACGGTGGCAAGGGATGTGCCAGGATGAAACAGACATTGAGGGATAAATAACCTAATGTTACCAAATTGGATGAAGGAAGAAAGTGCACAGTAGGCATCGCTTAGGGAAATTGAATGGACCCACATGGTACGATGACAAGGAATTATCAAGGAACAAGGAAGTTCCCCAAAAGCAAAAGGGGACATGGGTGAATAAGGTTATATGGGCAACGCGATAACAAACAAACTCTCATGGAAGCTCGAGCGTTGACACTTGAGTTAAGAAGTGAGAAAGGACAGTCAACCCCGGGTATGAGACATGGGTTACAAGGAATTGGAGCTAGTTTAAGACAAGGATGTATAAGGAAGGTAAACATGAAGGTGAGTGATGTGATAAAACATCCATAGGGCCTGAATGATGAGCCAAGCACTTGAAGCTATCAAAATATCCCCTGGTATTGGGAAATAAAAAATAAAATGAAGGCCTAGGACCTCGATGGTCCGAGAAGAGACCAAATACCATAGGAAGGGATTTGACTACCATACACAATCGATGACCTAGTTAGGATGAGAACCCTAAGAAGCCCTGATGGAGTTGGATGTATAATCACGGAGGATGAACTCCTACTCCTTTGAAGGGGGCTAATGCTCCCAGTTGCATGGCTCGAGTGGGAACTATGCAGTACCCAATAAGCCAAGGTACAAGAATCATGGAATGAACATGTGTGTCCAAGGAGTCAATAAGTGGATCACAAGGAATCAAATTTGGATAAAAAACCATGAGATGGACACAAGCGAGTAAGGATGGGCTAGATCAACTTGACCAAAACAGGGCAGCTTCGGTCCGCCGGAGCTGCTTCACTATTTCATCACGCCGACGTCTAGCTGGTGACTCTTAGAGTGAATGGAGACTACATATGTGTAGCTGACTTCTCCTTGGTTATAAAGAACCCGACCTCGCCTTGTTTTGCTCAGAAAAGATCCCATGTCGGAACTCTAGTTTGGGCTTCACTAGAAAATGGAGCAGTTGAGAGAGAATGGAGTTGTCAGGTGTGAAGAGGATAAATGGGGAGGGGCTCTTTATATAGGGAGTTTGGGGACCCGTTGGACGTCCGTTTGGCACCGTTATGATAGGAATTGATGACCTGAAACGTACCCAACGGAGGCGTTTCTTCTTCGCCGGTGTTTCTTCAGTTTCCCGGTGAGTGAACAGTGCTGTCATCCTGAGGAAAATGATGACACTGTTTCGAACCGGACAGAACCGGTACGAACCAGGTTCCAAGATTAAACCGGCCGGTTCACCCCCATTTGATCGAGTTTTTCAAATCTAAAAATTTCTAAATTTATCTAAATTCGTTCTCTATCCAATGGTGGCCTCAAATCTCCAATTTAAATTATTTAAGCCACCTAGAAAAATAAATTTATGATTTGGTTTAATAGTGGTTCAAATTGGCTCGAACCGGTTCGGATCTAGTTCACCTGAACCGGTTTGGTTTTCATCCCCAATTCCTTCACAAGTCCATTGTTGTGTCTTTTGTGACTCCTTGGGTCACTTAGGGTCCATAAAATTCCTGGTTTACCATCTCTTCATCGATTTTGATTCATAAACCGACTTGGTTCTTAAACCGGTTCAATCCAGTTAGGGTCTGGTTCACCAAAACTGGTCTGGTTTTTCTCTCCCAATTTATTCTAAGGTTCCTTCGCAAGGTTTATGAATTTCTTTGGAGTATAATGGAGTTGAATTCCTTTGTTTTTCCCGATCTCTATCGGTTCTGGTTCATGAACCGGTTCAATCCTATTGGACCCAGTTCATCCAAATTGGTATAATTTTCCCCTTCCAATTCATCCTAAGGTTCTTTTCCATAATATTTTGAACCCTTTAGATCACCTGGGACTTGTAAATTCTTAAATTGCCCATTCAAAATTTATCAGTTTTGCGAACCGATTCGGTTTTCTCACTTGGTTTGATCAGTTCTCTTCTCGGTTTTCCATAGCTCAAAAGGGCGGGGTTTACAACTCTCCCCTCCTTTTAGGAGTTTTGTCCCCAAAACTTAGTTAGTAACCTTGCATGAGAAACCATTTCCTTTGATGTCCCTTTGGTGTTTGCTTAAGATGCAAACTTTTCTCTTGTCCTTTCAATAAGCCCCTTTTACAAGTTTCAGTTAAGGAATTCCTTTTCCTTTATATTATTTACTGCCTCCCTGGAGTTTGTCATAACTAGACATACCTTACCTCAGGGTATGTTCTTAGATTTTATCTCTCTCTTTGCTTAGAGTAACATTCACCCCCTTGAGGTTCTGTACTCAAGATTGGAAATTCCAAGATAACTAACCATTTTCATGCCTAGTGAACCGCTTGGTCATTGAAACCCTTAGCTTGTCGTCCTATAGAGCATTTCAAACTTATTTCCACGGATTTCTTTATCATCACCTTGTCGTCCCATTTCGACTCTTCCTTCACTCGTTTCTCATTATAAATTGGTCCAAATTATGTTTGACTTTGTCATGCTTATGAACCGACTCTTCCTTATTTTGAGTCATGTTTTCATCGAGATCATTGGGTTTCTTGTCCCTTATAGTATGACATTTTCTAGATCTCATCTCTATATCCATTAGATTTCCAAAACACCTCCTTTAGGGTTATTCCTTATTTTTCAACCTCTCAAGAATTGCATAACTTCATCCCTCTTTTCCTCTGTTAGTATTCCTCGACTACCTTTACCGTTATTAACTCAATTTACACAACTGTGTCAGTTCTCCTTAGCCACTCCTCCTCTTTCGACTTCCTTATGGAGTATTTCCAGTTCCAATTAATTAAATTCCTAGATGTTTTACCAACATGCCGGGTTTCATCCTTTCTTAGGTCCATCATCATTACCAATGATATCCTTTACTCAAGGGTTTTCCTTTGGCCTAAATCCCCTCTTATTTGTTCGTAAACATTTCACAATTCTTTACACCAAGTTGATTCCTTTTGGTCTACATGTCTTTGCTTGGTTTGGGGAGTTTTCCCCTTTTTACGGTTTCATCTCTACTAATTCCTTCAAGGTAGAGACTTTCATCTTAGGAGATACATGTTCAACCTTCTTACCATTTCTTGAAGTTTTCCTTTCTTCATCATTTTTTTTAACATTTTAGCCTTTTTACTTCTCCCTTCATTGTCATGGTTTTAATCCATGGTTCTCTCAAATACCAGTTCCTTAACTATCTCTTTCTCATTATTTTTCTGGTCCAATCGTCTAGGCAACTGTATCACTCGTTCTTCATGCCCATCCTATTGTCCATCATAGAGTGTGGTCTTTACTGCATCTCATTCCTTCTTAGGGTTTTGTTCATTCTATTTGGCTGTCTATCATTATTAGTTTTCCTCTTTGTACTTGGTTCTCCTATTTCCTCCAAACAGGTCAGCCTCGACCATTACGATACTTCCTTCCTTGGAACATTTCCTAATTAAGGGTTTGTTCCTTGCACTCTACATTGTGTCCATTTGCCCATCAATAATTCCTTTAGTTTAATTTCCTTCTTAGGACCTCATTTTTCCTTGGTACTCGACTTTTCCATCTCAACCAATATTTTATTTGTGAGCTTATCGTTCCTTCTATTTCGGTTGGTTCCATTTCCTCTCAATTGAGATACACATGTCTTTTCAAGGCTTCCTTCCTTTGTAGAATTCTTTCCCTTTCTCCGGACATTCCTTTTTACATTTGCTCTGGAAGATTTCTACCCTTGATGTTGTCTTCTCCTGTTTACCTTTACTCCTCAGGTCTTGCAAGATATCTTTTATACTCTATTTGTATCCTCATTCATACCCAATACCTGCCTATTTCCTTAGGGAGCATACAAATCTTCCTTGTTTCAAGATTTCTTGATCATTATGTGAGAAGCTTGCCTATTCCTTTCTTGGCTTGAGTTTGGTTGTTAATTTCGCCTTTTGGTTCCTTTAAGGATTTCTTTCATCCTTCTCTTTCTGAGTATTTGACTGTTCTGCCTCTCTTCCTTGTTGGAACTTACATCATGGTTTTTCTACGTATTAGATGGTTAACTGCCCCGCTTGCACCAGTTTCTTGGTTTAGGTCTTCTTAGGGCATTTGTCTTCTCGAGTACTCCTGTCCTTAACATCATCTCACTGACCTTTTTAGGGTGTAGTCCTTTCTACTTCCCGGTCTTCCTTAGGGTGTCATTTGTTCCTTCTAAATATCTTGTTGTAACGACCTAGTTTCTCTTGTGCTATTGGTATGAACTTCCTATTTGGAATAATTGCTTTTTCCAAGGTAATTTATAGTTGTAATCCCAATACGTCCTGTTTGACATCAAATGTTCATCTTGCCTTCTCTTTTGGATGCACTCCTTTATTTGCTCCTAAATTGTTTGGATTTTCTTTTTAAAGGGGAAATTCTCTTCAGCTATCTTTTGTTCCGTTTGTGGTTTTATTGAGTTCCTACCTTTACCCCTTTTTCCTTCTTACCACTTCGCTAAGATTTTGAAGAGTTTCCTCTTATCTATGGTTGCAACTGGAGTCACGTTTCATGGGATGGTATCCTCTCGGTTTTCTTTTCTTAAGAAGAAGTTTAAATTTGGCATTCACATCGTCATTTCTTGACCTCTTTGTGAATCGCTTACTTAACATGCTTCATAGTTTCAGTCTCCAGCCCTTCATGTCTTTAGTGATCTTTGAGGAGGTATTCCCCTAAATCTATGAGGTGAGGGACACTCCCTCTTTCCTTACACCTATCATAGTTTATCTTGGTATTTGTGCTTAGTAGGGTTGGGCACTTTTTCAGGTAATGTCTCCATTGTTCATACTTGTATAGGTTCTTCCCTTATATGGATTGTTGTAGTCCCTTCTTTCCTTTGAGTAGGACATTTCCAGGTTTACTATTGGTTTGGTGCTCTACCATTCTTGGGTCTGATCACTTTGATAGTTTTCTCACTGAATCTCCTTTGCTAAAGGGTCATGGTAAGAGGCCTCCTACATTTTCTGATTCCTCTCCCCTCACTAGAATGTGTCTTTTCCTTAGTTTCAAGGATAGTACGGGTTTGTTTTATTTCCTTAGACCATATTCCTAGTAAGATCACATCCTCAGAAGATAGAGTTTTGGAGAATTTGAATATTTTATTAACATGGGAATACAAATGGTTGGGCTCTCAGCCCTATCACAGAAAGTGGTCACAAATTAACTAGGGAGCAATGGGATTCTTGACAAGCATCCTCCTTTATACTTAGGGTTGTGCCATCAATAGGTCCTAGCACCATTCTCTAGGATACTTCCCCATTTGGTCTTTTGAGATTTCCTCAAGGTCTTAGGCAATTGGGAAGCTTCTAGGGTTGTCTTTCTACAAGGACATGGTGCTGAGCAGAGTCATTCCTAGTTTTCTTAGTTCTTCTCCTGGGAGCCATCTGTAAATTTTAAGATAAATTCTATTAGTTACTATATTTTCTAGTCATGATTATGTATTCAAAGAAACAAGCTCTAATACCACTTTAGTTGTCACGCCCCTACCTAGTTTGGTTGGATCCCCGGGAACAACCCGCCACTCTCCCAATTTATTAAAGGGTTTCCCCTTATTTTAAACCGTAAAGAGTAAGGCGTCCTTTAACCTGTACCTTTTCCTAGAATAGCATAATCAAAACTGCATGAAATTTAAAATTTTACATACTTGTCTTACAAGCATCTTAGATGATAGTCTTTAAGGGTAGGCTTTCTGGGATTTCCTGAAAGGAATATAAGGGAGGGGGTGAGTATGACTACTTAGTGAATGAGTTTTTTAAAAGCTTTTAACTTTTAAGAAAATAATTATTATTGGAGTGTGCCAGACTCCTTTGTTTTCAAAAATCCCCACGTTTAAAAATTTGGATTTTTCCACCATTTCTTAGTTACCGTTGTGTCATCACCCAACACACATCCTTCATCATGAAGGTTACACATATTCGCAAGTCAGTATCACTATCGAACCCGCTAGTGGCTTTGGAGCGACTTTTCCTACAACCCAGATAGGAGTACCACCACTTCTACCCTGGGAATGAGTGGATGTACGCTAAATCCGACCCACAATCCCGAAATCATTTCTTTGTGTTCGTATGAGGACAGAGACCTCATCCTGTCCCCACCCCGGTTTCATGCGCTTGGTGCTATTCCAAATTTTGCACAAACACTTGGAACAACAAACTGCACTTTTAGCCACCAGGTCGTCTAGTGCCCGTAGGACGCATGACTACCCCTCATGGGCGTCTTGATGATCTTGTACTCACAATGCATGCACAAACAATGTTTTCTCATATTGTCATGTAATCTATGGTGCCAGTTCTCCCAACAGCTTTGACCCTTAACTCAACCCGCAGTTATTTGTCTTGACTGGTCTGTCGACCTGTCATGTCACACTGCCACTAGTTGACAGAGCATATCGGTCCTATCTTCGTACCATGGCCAAACAATTCACTTATTAAGTTTTAAGGCACATATTTCATATTTGTTTACGAGCTCCTGCTCGTGCCAACTAGCCTTGGGTCGACTGTACAAGATTTTTAAAATTGGGCATTTAGCCCCCCAAGTTCCAAAATCAAGGCCTGTGGCCTATCAGAGCTATTCGAGCTCCCGTCAAGAAGGTCTCCCAAATTGTTTAAGCATTGGCACACAGTCAGGGGAGAGCACTTCCAACAAAATAGGTTTTCTGTAAAACCCGCCCTTTTGAGCTAAGGAAAACCAGGAAAAGAACCGGTCAAACCAAGTGAGGATTTAGAACCGGTTCACAAACCCGATTATTTCTGAACGGGCAAGTTGGGAATTTACAACTCTCGGGTGATCCAAAGGGTTCATTAAACCTTGGAAAAGAAACTTAAGACAAACTTAAGACAAATTATTGGAATTAATACAAATAATTTAATACTGAAATTAAATTATTAGAATTAATACTGAAATTTAATTTATTAGAATTAATACCAAAATTAAATTATTGTAATTAATACCAATAATTTATTGCAATATTAATACGAGTAATAAATCTCGCCCATTTAATACATGGGTTTTACAACTATATAAAGAGTTCATCCCCATTTCATTCTCCTCACACCTGAACACTTCTCTCTCTCTCTCTACTGCTCCATTTCCCGGTACAGCTCGAACGAGAGCTTCGACTTGAACAAAGGTCGGGCTCTTTAGAACCGGGGGGAAGACAGCTATCTGATAGCAAACTCCAATCAATCCGAGTATCGTTGGAGAAACGCTGACATGATGGAATAGTGAAGCAACTCCGGCGGACCGAAGCTGCCCTATTTCGGCCAAGCTGAATCGGCCATTTCAAGCCCTCCCAACACTTTCTCAGCCTTTCCACGACCGAATTAGGATCGAAAGGATGAACCTCAGGATGAGACCTATCTGCCCAGATCGAAAGCTCGGACCGCCGTGCCTTCACCGGAACACGAAGTACCGGGAACGCCAGCAAGGACAAGCTCGCGTGAATACCAAGAACCGGTCTAGTGGAATTCACGGCATTAACGGGTGAGTGGGTTTACAAACATCATACCTGATTGGAATGATGAGCACACCTTATAAAGTTAAAAACCACTTACCGGTTGTGAGTGGGTTTACAAACATCATACCTGATTGGGATGATGAGCACACCTTATAAAGTTAAAAACCACTTATCGGTTGTGAGTGGGTTTACTAACATCATACCCGGTTGGGGATGATAAGTACCTCGATATAAAAATCCACTGTTTAGTGGTATTTTAATCATCACTACTTAAAGAAAGTGATGTGAAAGTTATGCGGAAAAACTACTTACGGGTTGTAAGTAGATCATACCTGGTTAGTATGATGAGTCTTCCTGGAAGGAAGTTGAAAACCCGTTCATCGGTTATGAACGGAGATGTCCTAATACCGGTCGGTATGATGGATAGTAAAAACCTATTTTTGTCAAAAGTGTTCTCCCCTGACTGTGTGCCAATGCTTAAACTATTTGGGAGACCTTCTCGGCGGGAGCTCGAATAGCCCTGATAGGCCAAGGGCCTCGGTTTTGGAACTTGGGGGCGAAATGCCCGATTTTGAAAATCTCGTACAGTGGGCCCAAGGCCAGTTGGCACGAGCAGGAGCTCGTAAACGAACATGATATATGTGCCATAAAACTTAATAAGTGAATTGTTTAGCCATGGTACCAAGATAGGACTGACGTGCTCAGTCAACTAGCGGCAGTGCGACATGACAGGTCGACGGACTCGTCAAGACAAACAGCTGCGGGTTGAGTTGAGAGTCGGGGCCGTTGGACTAATGGCACCACATATTACATGGCAATATAAGAAAATATTATTTGTACATGCACTATGAGTACGGGATCATCAAGACGCCCATGAGGGGTAGTGATGCATCCTAAGGGCACTGGACGACCTGGTGGCTATAAGGGCAGTTCGTCGTTCCAGGTGTCTGTGCGAAATCTGGAGTAACACTAAGTGCATGAGACCGGGGTGGGGACAGGATGAGGTCTCTGTCCTCATACGGACACGAAGAAGTGATTTCGGGATTGTGGGTCGGATGTTTCGTACATCCACTCATTCCCAGGGTAGAAGTGGTCGTACTTCTATCCGGGTGGCAGGAAAAGTCTCTCCGAAGCCACTAGCGGGTTCAGTAGTGATACTGACTTGGGAATGTGTGTAACCTTCATTATGAAGGATGTGTGTTGGGTGATGACACATCGATAACTAAGAAATAATGGAAAAAGATGAATTTTTAAATGAAATGATTTTTTTGAAAATAAAGGAGTCAGGCACACTCCATATAAATGTTTTTCTTGAAAGTTAAAAGATTTGAATCCCACTCACTGAGTAGTTGTACTCACCCCCTCCCTTATACCTCTTTCAGGAAGTCCCGGAAAGCCGAACCTTAAAGGACTTGCGCAATTAAACGCTTGCAAGATTGGTACAACTAATTTAAATTACTATGCAGTTTTGATTTATGATATTCCTGGAAAAAGGTGCAGGTTAACACCTTACTCTGTACGATTTATAATATAAGGGAAAACCCTTTAGTAAATCGGGAGAGTGGCGGGTTGATCACGGGGATCCGACCAAACCGGGTTTGGGCGTGACAACTAGAGTGATATCAGAGCCTGTTTCCTCGAATACATAATCAAGACTATATAATATTGTAACTAATAGGATTTATCCTAAAATTTTCAGATGGCTCCGAGGAGAGGAACCAAGAAAACTAGGAATGGCTCTACTCAACACCTTATCTTCGTTGGAATACAACCCTAGAAGCTTCCCAAATGCCTAAAGCATGGCTGGAATCTCAAAAGAGCAAATGAGAAAGTATCCTAGAGAATGGTGACAGGACCTATTGAGGTCACAACTCTAAGTATAAAGGAAGCCAAGCGTGAAGCCATAAAATGAGGCATATAACCTTACATAGGAGGATGCTAATCAAGAATCTCGTAGCTCCCTAGTTATTTGGTGACCATTTTCAGTAATAGGGACAAAATCCCCAACATACTGTACTACTCTATTAATGAAGTACTCCAAATTCCTAAAAACCCTATCCCTCAAATGATGTGATCTTCAAGACTCAAAAAAAAAAAAACTCTCGGGGTATCCAGACTTAAGGATGAAGGAGCACTAAAATTAACAATTTCTAAGAAAACGCCAAGAGGAACCACTTATGTTCATGTAATTACAAGCATGAATGATAGGGACACTGCATGGAGAAGTGCCCAACCCTACAAAGGACAGGAATCAAGTTAACCTAGAGGGGAATAGGACACGAAGTGAAAAATTGTCCCACATCGCTAGGAGTCAGGACAATATTTTCCTAGAATAAATACCCCACAACTATAGGAAATTCGAGAGGATACCATCCCAAGAAACGTGACTCCATTTGCAACCACAAATGAGAGGAAACTCTTCAAAATCTTAGCAAAGTGATAAGAAGGAAAAAGGGGTAAAGGTAGGACCTCAATAAAACCACAAACAGAACAAACGATAGTTGAAGAGAATTCCCCCGTTAAGAAGAAAATCCAAACCATTTAGGAGCAAAGAAAGGAGAGCATCCACAAGAGAAGACAAGACGAACATTTGTTGACAAACGGGACGTATTGGGATTACAGGAATAAATCACCTTGGAAAAAGCAACTATGTCAAATAGGAAGTTCGGACCAACAGGACAAGAGAAAGCAAGTCGTTACAACAAGATAGTCAGAGGAAACAAATGACACCCTAAGGAAGACCGGGAAGTAGAAGGGACTACACCTTAAAAAGGTCGGTGAGATGGATGTTAAGGATAGGAGGACTCGAGAAACTACTGCTAAGAAACTTAGACCAAACAAATGGTGGAGGCAAAGCAGTTAACGAACAAATACTCGGGAAAGCCATAATGTAAGTTTCGACAAAGAAGAGAGAGGCAGGAAGGTCAAATACTTGGGAAAAGAAGGATACAAGAAATCCTAAAAAGGACCAAGGGCCAATTAACGACTAAACTCAAGCCAAGAAAGGAATAGGCAAGCCTCTCCCACAATGATCCTGAAACAAGGAAGATTTGTACGCTCCCTAAAGAAATAGACAAGTACTGGGTACGAATAAGGATGCAAATAGAGCATAAAAGATATGCCTAAAAGATTTGAGGAGTAAAGGTAAATAGGAGAAGACGACATCGAGGGATGTCATTTAAGGGTACAAATCCCCTAGAGCAAATGTAAGAAAAGAATGTCAGGGGAAAGGCAAAGAATCCTACCAAGGAAGGAAGCCTCGGAAAGACATGTGTATCCCAATTAAGAGGAAATGGAACCAACCCATATTTAGGAAATGTTTTCCAAGAAAGGAAGTATTGTAATGGTCCATTGTGACCTGTTTGGAAAGAATAGGAGAACCATGTAGAAAGAGGAATACTAGTAACGGCGGACAGCCAAAGATAATGAACAAAACTGGATGGGTGAACCTTCCCAAGCAAAGTAATCGACACATAGATCGAAAGCAATTATTGTAGAATGAAGAATCATGAAGTGATTTATGAGCAAGTAAAAGAGGATTAAGAAAAAAGAAAGTCATTGAATAAGGGATGTCACTAAAGAAGAGAAAGGACATAAGAAAAAAAAAATCCTCGTATGTCAATAATCATCAGGAAACCCAACGATTGGAATTGAAAGGACAAAATAAAAATGTTTTGAAAGGATGAGTAGGTAAGAGAAATCCATGCAGTTATGTGAGACATAACTTCAAAAGCATGATGGATGAGAGGATAACGGTAAAAAGGATAGTTGAGGAATGCCATCAAAAGAAAAGAGGGATGAAGTTATATGATCCCTGAAAGGTCAAAAAAAAAAAGCTAAGAGAGACCCTCAAGGAGATGTTCTAGAAATCTAATGGACAAAGACAGGTCCTAGAAAATGCCATGTTGTAAGGGTTATGTAAGCCCAACAATCCCGAGGAGAATATGACTCAAAGTAAGGAAGAGTCGGCTAATAAGCATGACGAGGTCTAATATAAAAATTTGGACTGAAGTTATAATAGAAAACGAATGGAGAAAGGGTCAAAATGAGATGAAAAAGTGAGAATAAAGAAAACTATGGCAACTAGTATGTAACACCCGAAAGAACATTGAGCTAAAGGTTTCAACGACCAAGGGGTTAACTAGACATAGGAATGGTTAGGTATCTTGGAATTTTTAATCTTGAGTACAAAACCTCAAAGGGAAGAATGTGCTCTAAGCAAAGAAAGATATAAATCTAAAAATATACCATGAAGTAAGGTATGTCTCGTTATGATAATCTCCATGGAGGGAGTAAATAATATAAAGAAAAAGAAATTCCTTAAGTGAAGGATGTAAAAAGGACTAATTAAAAGAACAAGAGAAGACTTTGCATCTTAAGCAAACACTAAAGGGGCATCAAAGGAAATGATTGCTCATGCAAGGATGTTAACTAAGTTTTGGGGACCAAAACTCCTAAAAGGAGGGGAGAGTTGTAAAACCCGCCCTTTTGAGCTAAGGAAAACTAGGAAAAGAACCGGTCAAACCAAGTGAGGATTTAGAACCGGTTCACAAATCCGATTATTTCTGAACGGGCAAGTTGGGAATTTACAACTCTCGGGTGATCCAAAGGGTTCATTAAACCTTGGAAAAGAAACTTAAGACAAATTAGAAAATAAAAACCAAAGTGGTTCAAGTGAACTAGATTCCATAAGAACTTTAAAGTTAAGCGTGCTTACTTGATAGTAGTGTGACGATGGGTGACCTCCTAGGAAGTATGAATTTTTTTGTAACCCGAAATTTCGGTCAAAAATTTGTATGTACGCCTTATCATAAATTAATATATAATTAATAGCAATAATTTAATACCTAAATTAAATTATTGGAATTAATACAAATAATTTAATACCGAAATTAAATTATTAGAATTAATACTGAAATTTAATTTATTAGAATTAATACCGAAATTAAATTATTGTAATTAATACCAATAATTTATGGCAATATTAATACCAGTAATAAATCTCGCCCATTTAATACACGGGTTTTACAACTATATAAAGAGTTCATCCCCATTTCATTCTCCTCACACCTGAATACTTCTCTCTCTCTCTCTACTACTCCATTTCCCGGTAAAGCTCGAACGAGAGCTTCGACTTGAACAAAGGTCGGGCTCCTTAGAACCGGGGGGAAGACAGCTATCTGATAGCAAACTCCAATCAATCCGAGTATCGTTGGAGAAACGCCGACATGATAGAATAGTGAAGCAACTCCGGCGGACCGAAGCTGCCCTATTTCGGCCAAGCTGAAATCGGCCATTTCAAGCCCTCCCAACACTTTCTCAGCCTTTCCACGACCGAATTAGGACCGAAAGGATGAACCTCAGGATGAGACCTATCTGCCCAGATCGAAAGCTTGGACCGCCGTGCCTTCACCGGAACACGAAGTACCGGGAACGCCAACAAGGACAAGCTCGCGTGAATACCAAGAACCGGTCTAGTGGAATTCACGGCATTAACGGGTGAGTGGGTTTACAAACATCATACCTGATTGGGATGATGAGCACACCTTATAAAGTTAAAAACCACTTACCGGTTGTGAGTGGGTTTACAAACATCATACCTGATTGGGATGATGAGCACACCTTATAAAGTTAAAAACCACTTACCGGTTGTGAGTGGGTTTACTAACATCATACCCGGTTGGGGATGATAAGTACCTCGATATAAAAATCCACTGTTTAGTGGTATTTTAATCATCACTACTTAAAGAAAGTGATGTGAAAGATATGCGGAAAAACTACTTACGGGTTGTAAGTAGATCATACCTAGTTAGTATGATGAGTCTTCCTGGAAGGAAGTTGAAAACCCGTTCATCGGTTATGAACGGAGATGTCCTAATACCGGTCGGTATGATGGATAGTAAAAACCTATTTTTGTCAGAAGTGTTCTCCCCTGACTGTGTGCCAATGCTTAAACTATTTGGGAGACCTTCTCGACGGGAGCTCGAATAGCTCTGATAGGCCAAGGGCCTCGGTTTTGGAACTTGGGGGCGAAATGCCCGATTTTGAAAATCTCGTACAGTGGGCCCAAGGCCAGTTGGCACGAGTAGGAGCTCGTAAACGAACATGATATATGTGCCATAAAACTTAATAACTGAATTGTTTGGCCATGGTACCAAGATAGGGCCGTCATGCTCAGTCAACTAGCGGCAGTGCGACATGACAGGTCGACGGACTAGTCAAGACAAACAGCTGTGGGTTGAGTTGAGAGTCGGGGCCGTTGGACTAATGACACCACATATTACATGGCAATATAAGAAAAAATTGTTTGTGCATGCACTATGAGTACGGGATCATCAAGACGCCCATGAGGGGTAGTGATGCATCCTAAGGGCACTGGACGACCTGGTGGCTATAAGGGCAATTCGTCGTTCCAGGTGTCTGTGCGAAATCTGTAGTAGCACTAAGCGCATGAGACCGGGGTGGGGACAGGATGAGGTCTCTGTCCTCATACGGACACGAAGAAGTGATTTCGGGATTGTGGGTCGGATGTTTCGTACATCCACTCATTCCCAGGGTAGAAGTGGTCGTACTTCTATCCGGGTGGCAGGAAAAGTCGCTCCGAAGCCACTAGCGGGTTCAGTAGTGATACTGACTTGCGAATGTGTGTAACCTTCATTATGAAGGATGTGTGTTGGGTGATGACACATCGATAACTAAGAAATAATGGAAAAAGATGAATTTTTAAATGAAATGATTTTTTTGAAAACAAAGGAGTCTAGCACACTCCATATAAATGTTTTTCTTGAAAGTTAAAAGATTTGAATCCCACTCACTGAGTAGTTGTACTCACCCCCTCCCTTATACCTCTTTCAGGAAGTCCCGAAAAGCCGAACCTTAAAGGACTTGCGCAATTAAACGCCTGCAAGATTGGTACAACTAATTTAAATTACTATGCAGTTTTGATTTATGATAATCCTGGAAAATGGTGCAGGTTAACGCCTTACTCTGTACGATTTATAATATAAGGGAAAACCCTTTAGTAAATCGGGAGAGTGGCGGGTTGATCACGGGGATCCGACCAAACCGGGTCGGGGCGTGACATTTTCACTGTCCATTATACCGACCAGTATAAGGATATCTCCGTTCATAACCGATAAACGGGTTTTCAACTTCCTTCGAGGAAATCTCATCATACCAATCGGGTATGATCTACTTACAACCGATAAGTTGTTTTTCCACAATATTTTCACATCACTTTCTCTAAGTGGTGATGATTAAAATACCACTAAACAATGGGTTTTTATATCGAGGTACTTATCATTCCCAACCGAGTATGATATATATAATCCCACTCACAACTGGTAAGTGGTTTTTAATTTTAAGTTGTGTTAATCATCCCAACCGGGTATGATGTTTGTAAACCAACTCACCCGTTAATGCCATGAATTCCACTAGACCGGTTCTTTGTATTCATGTGAGCTTGTCCTTGTTGTCATTCCCAGTACTTCATGTTCCTACACGATATGAACATCTGGTTCATTATCTTTCAGGCTAATCACCTTTATTCATTCTAATTGAATGAGAAAGTCAAACTTCCATTTATTTGCAATTAGGTCTATAAAGTTATTTCTCTTTAACTTTAAGTCGCTAAGGCCAGTTTTTCCTCAAATTGAGTCTCGAAACTTCTAGAATTTATCATAGGATCTTAATTTATTCCATTTCACAAAAGCAGATTAATTTTCCAAATTTCCAATTTGGTCTTCCAACTTTGCCAAAATTACCATTTTACCCTTCCTTTACAAAAATGGTAAGTTTTGCCCCAAAAATTCTAAAATTTCTCAATTGGCCCTCAATTTCATAAAATTTCATTGCGGTCCTTCGAATTTCAAAAATCCCCAAATTTCCCCAAAAATTTCCCCCAATTTCATCTCTTCAATACTGCCGAATATGATTTCATCAAATTGACCAATCAAACACTTCTAATTGTTGAAATTTGAGTTGAAATTGAGTTCCCACATGTTCATACAATTTTAAGGAACTTTGAATCACATATTTTAACGCTGGAACGAGCTCAAACGAAGATTTGCTGGAAAATAGACTGTAGAGAGAAAAGCTTCGATTTCTCACCGGTGAGGCCACGACGGTCCATGCTTTTGATATGGGCAGATAGCTCTCATCTTGAGGTTCATCCTAGAATCAAGAATTGTATCAATTGATGCTGAATGGAGTTAGAATTTCATCATTGAAATTCTGTCGGTTCTCTCTCTAGCACCGGCCTGAAATTGAAGAGGGGAGCCGAATTGGCTTACCTTTCAGTCCTAATTCGGTCGTGGGAGGGCTGTGGAAGTGTTGGGAAGGCTTAGTTTGGCTTGAGGAGGGCTCAAAATGGCCGATTTCAATTCGACCGAAATAGGGCAGCTTTAGTCCGCCGGAGATGCTTCATTGTTTCATCATGCCGGCGACTCTTGGAGTGAACGGAGACTATAGACGTGTAGCTGACTTCTCCCCGGTTCTAAAGAACCTGACCTCACCTTATTTGGCTTAGAAAAGACCCCAATGTCAGAGCTCTGGTTTGAGCTTCACCAAAAAATGGAGCAGTTGAGAGAGAATGAAGTTTTCAGGTGTGGAGAGAATGAATGGGGAGGGGCTCTTTATATAGGGTGCTTGGGGACCCATTGGCCATCCGTTTGGCACCGTTATGACAGGAATTGATGACTTGAAATGTACCCAACGGAGGCATTTCTTCTTCGCTGGCATTTCTTCAGTTTCCCGATGAGTGAACAATGCTGTCATCCTGAGGAAGAAGATGACACTGTTCCGAACAGGACCGGACCGGTCCGAACCGGATTCCAAGTTTAAACCGGCCGGTTCACCCCCCATTCTATCAAGTTTTACAAATCTAAAAATTTCTAAATTTATCTAAATTCATTCTCTATCCAATGTGGCCTCAAATCTCCAATTTGAATTATTTAAGCCACTTAGAAAAATGAATTTAGGATTCGGTTCAATAGTGGTTCAAACCGGCCCGAACCGCTTCAGATCCAGTTCACCTGAACCGGTTTGGTTTTCATCCCCAATTCCTTCACAAGTCCATTTCCGTGTCTTTTGTGACTCCTTGGGTCACTTAGGGTCCATAAAATTCCCGATTTACCATCTATTTATCGATTCTAGTTCATAAATCGGCTTTGTCCTTAAACCGGTTCAATCTGGTTCTGGTCCGGTTCACCTGTACCAATATGGTTTTTCTCTCTGACTTTGTTCTAAGGTTCCTTCCCAGGCTTTATGAATTTCATTGTAGTATAATAGAGTTGAATTCCTTTGTTTTTCCCAATCTCTATTGGTTCTGGTTCATGAACCGTCTTGGTTCATAAATCGATTCAATCCTGTTGGAGCCAGTTCATCTAAATCAGTCTAATTTTCCTCTTCCAATTTGTCCTAAGGTTGTTTTCCATAGTATTTTGAACCATTTGGATCACATGGTACTTGTAAATTCCTAATTTGCCCATTCCAAATTTATCGGGTTTGTGAACCAGTTCAATTTTCTCACTTGGTTTGACCGGTTCTCTTCCCGGTTTTCCTTAGCTCAAAAGGGTGGGGTTTAAAAATAGTGCGTTAGGGCCAGGTCGAAGGACCGACCAAGACAAACAACTACAGGCCGGGTTGAGTGTCGGGGCCGTTGGACTATTGGCACCGAAGAGAATGGCTTAATCATGAAAAAGTATTGTTTTTTCATGCACTCATGGATTCGGGACCATCAAGATGCCCTAGGGGGTATTGATGGGTTCCAAGGACTACTGGACAACCTGGTGGAGATAAGTGCAGTTCGTCGTGCCAGTTAGTCATGAAGCTCTAGGAGCTTCTTCCGCTTGAGACCTGGGTAGGGTCAGGATGAGATCTTTGTCCTCATATTGACACGATGAGGAATTCGGGTTTGATGGTCGAACGTCTAGGACATCCATTCAGACTCACGGTAGAAGTTTGCAATTGCCCTGTGAATGTTTGTACCCTTCATGATGAAGGGCGTGTGTTTATTTTCTGAACGATTCCTGAGGCAAGGGGAGGCGTTGATAGTGCTAGACACACCAAGGATTTAAGAAAGAATTTAAAAAGGGGTTTTTAATAAAATAAGTATCGTTTTACAAAAAATCATTCCCAATAGCCATTCACTATGTTGTAGAAACTCACCCCCTCCCTTTATCCCTTTTCAGGAAAAAAAGAGATCAACCAGGGAGTTTGAGAAGATGAACCCTAAGTTAGGTATGCTTAAAGATTTTTTTAAGCTTGCTATAGTTTGATTAATGCTATTCTAGGGAACAAGATTTGAAATTTTGCATGACTCCTCTTATCTGAAAGAAAGGGAAACCCCTCTTGAACCAAGGGAGCGGTGGGTTGTTCATGGTGATCTGACCAAACTAAGTTGGAGCATGACAATTTGAGTGGTATCAGAGCTATGTTTCCTTAAAAGCATTATCAAGACTATGACCTGACACTAATGTGGATTAAAATTACCTTGTAGGAAGAAGAGTCCCTAGGAAAATTTCCATGCAAACCAACCCCACCTAAGGACCCTTGAAAACGACTCCTACCTCAAGTAAGTTCAATGTCCAGAAACTTGCCTAATTCAAAAAGAGGGTGCCAAAGGACATGGTCGAGGATTATAGGAAAATTCTTGGGGAGATATTGAAACTGGACAACATATCATATGCCTCCCTAAGGTAGGAAGAACCCATACCTCCTTTAAGGGACTTGACACCACCTCCAGCACCACGACAGCCAGAAAGGACCCTAACTCGAAGGAAGGCCTGAAACTACTATTGGGATGTTCATGCAACCTTCATGAAAGTTTTCTAGGAGCCCCCACTTACTTAATGCAATTTAGACCCCACCAAATGGATAATGTGGGTCTACGAATGCAAAATTGAGATGCTAGGAAGGTACATGCTCGAGGTATTCCATGGAGTCCGTCCCAGCAGGGAGGTCCACTAGGAATGTGGATGGACATCTACCAGCCCTTCAGAGCCCTTGGATCATGAATCCTGAAACCATTCGGAGACTATCTCCTGGCCTATGACCCCGAGGAATTAGAAGGAAAAGTAGTGAGAATTATTTGTAATAAGCAGAGTACGACAAGAATTGTTTTTGAAATAAATAAAGATTAATAAAGTTTTATTTCATATATATGTATGCCAGTCTCCCCATTGAGAAACAGGTTACCACTAACAATAAGAGATGAGAAAATTCCCAAAATGTAGCAATAAGGACCAAGGCAAAGCATGGAGGGACCACCCGAGGAGAAAGACAATAGCAAAACCTTCATGGAAAGGTGGAAAGAACTAAAAAAGCAATTAATACTAACTGACCCCCTAAGATAGTTTAACATTAACCCTAGCAGTCTCAAATAGGAACAAGGAACTTCAAGCCCATAGAGACAAAGGCGATAAGACAAGTTAAAGACTAGGAAACCTCAAGGAGAATTCCAGGGAAGAACAAGGAGCCTACAAAGAAAGGGAATCGTAGGAGAGGACATAACCTAATAAAGAGGCAAGGGGGCGAGTACAAGGGAAGTACATTTCTGCAAAACCAAAGAATGAGATAAACCAAAGAACGGTAAAAGGGAAACGTGGCAACAAATGAGGCAGTAACGTGTAGGAGTGGGGGGATTCCTATAAGAAAGGAACCTAACAACCAAGAAGGATCAAGCGAACCCTCGTACGAGAGTCAATAAATTTTGAAACAAAGAGGAACCAAACTTTCCCTTACGAGGGACAACTTGAAAGAAGGGCAACAAAGAATATGGTGCATAAGACATACTCACGGGAATCCCCCAGAAAAAAGTAAACCTAGGAAATGACATCAAGTGGTTTTAGGGTTGGTATCTATATGAGCAAGGAGGGGAGAATAAGTATTAAGGGAAGAAAGCCTAGAAGGATGTGTACTACTCAAGGGGATCACGATATATGGTTGGACATAGTATGGAACACACGAAAAGAATCTGACACTTAGGGGTGAACTCGAGAGACAACTATCTCAAAATAGTGGGACGAGGAGAGAGGTAGGGACAAGATGGTTATAGAACTAACTTTCATAGAAATTAGAAATGTAAACCCAACTAAGAGGGTTGAGATAAAAAGGCCAAACATTGGGAGGAAAAGGATAAAGAAAATCCCTAAAGAACAAATGGCTGAAAAATGTATTGACGACCACACTTAGGCAATGAGAAGAATTAAATGAACCTCACACAAGGAGATCAAGACATCCTGAAGCAAACCGTACCTGAATTCTTCCCAAGGAAGTAGACTTGTACGAGATGAAAGTAAGATCAACAAAAAGGGTACAAGGATTTACCACAAGATTTTCTTGGAAGGGTCAGCAAGGAGGAAAATGACAAGGGATGACATAAAGTCTCCCTAAGGTCAAATACTTGTGAAGGCAACAGAGAAATGATGGACCCAACAAAATTGGGAAAAGCAATTAGGCTGCCTTGAAAAATGAGTAGAAGTGAAAAGACCCAATGATCTAAAATACCTTGCATAAAGGTTAAGGGATAGAAAGGGAAATTGGAGGAAAATGAAGGATTAAGGGTTGACAACCATATTGATAACAGAAGGGTGTAAGGAGGAGAGGAAGGAAAAATCTCTGGGAAATATTGGAAAGGTTGAACTTGAAATTTCTAAAGCGGAAGTCTCTCTATAGACGGATAAAAGTAGGAAGTAAGACTAATCTAAGGAACCAATAGTAGAATTCTAAGAGGCTTAACCCAAAACAAGGAACCTATTAAGGGCCATAACTGATTGGGGATGTATTGGAAGGAGGGAAATCCTCGTACGAGGATACCATTGGAAATAAGGAAGGAAATGAATGGGAGAGAAGATCATGAATAAGTTAGTAAGCATAGAGCTGGATAGGAAACACATAGGTTGGAACCGGGAAACCTAATAAAGGAGATGAGGAAGGACGAGTAAATAAGGAGAACCAAACACTGCCAAAAAAAGGGGCGTGACGTCAAGGAAAAAGGATGATTAGATAACACCGAGAGTAGTCGTGAGACAATATCGGGTGACAAGAAGGCATAAATAGTAACTCATAGGCATGAACCACCTTCAAGGGGCAACCTAGGATTGTAAGGGAAAGAACGATTATAGATAGTTAACTCAAAGACATGGATGAAAACCTTCGAGCAGAAGGACTTTACACTAAGCAGAATAGGAAGTAGACCTAAAGGTACACTTCAGAACTAGTGGGTAAGATGTTTCAAGTTAGGATACCCTCCATGGAGTGAGTGATTAATGGAAGGGAAGAGAAATTCCTTTGTGCACGGATAAAAAAGGACTAAGTAAAAAAGAATAACCAAGGTGTAGCATGTCAAGTAAAAACAAGTTGAAAGCACGAGATTGTTTCCTAATGTAAGGGAGGTGAAATTTAGTTTTGGGGACAAAACTACTAAAAGGAGGGGAGAGTTGTGTAACTTGTCACCACAAGTCAAGGGAAACTGGGAAAGAACTGATCAAGTTGAGGAGAAAACCGATCCCCTTGATGAATCAAGAAAAATAAAGAAGGGTTGAAATGGGAAATTGGAAAATTCCAAGTGACCAAGATGTCACATAAATCATGGGGAAGGATTATGAAGGAAATTGGATGAGAAAACCAAACTAGTTCATGGTGAACTAGACTGAACTAGATTGAACCAGTCTAAACCAAACATTAATCGGTCTCTAAGTTCATTTTTTTTGGTGGCTTAAAATAATCAATTTGGGAAATTGATGCCACCATTGAATAGGAAATGAATTTAGATAAATTTAGCAAATTTTAATTTTGAGAAAATTGGTCGAATTGGCCCTAAACTGACCGATTTTCACTTTCTGGTCATTGAACCCGGTCGGACCGGACCTGTCAACTGACCACTAACCGGTTAGTGCCTAGTCAGCACGCGTGTGACCAATCAGAGCACGACACATGGAAAGGTGCTCTCTATCAGCTGGTTAATGGTCAACGGGTGCCCTGTTAGCAGCCACGCATACAGGAGCGACCAATGGTAGGCTACCACGTGTCTGGCCAACCAGTGAATGACTAACGTGGCAACTGAGTTAGATCACCATGTTAGTAGGACTGACCAATCACGGGCTGCCACGTGTCAACACGTCAACGACTGACATGGCAGTTGAGTCGGATCGCAATGTTAGCAGGACCGACCAATAAAGTGTTGCCATGTGGCTGCCCCGCATGTGCAGAACAGTGTCTTCCACCTCCATCCGATGACACTGTTGATCAAGGAAAGAAATTCTTTCCTTGTCTAGCAAAGGGAAATTTGCTTTGATTTGGGCAATTTCCAATCAAGATGAGCATGACTAGTATGGAAACTGGTCGACCAGAGGGTCCGCAAGCTCCCTATATAAAGAGCTCCCCTCCATTTATCCTCCACACACCTTAATTCACTCTTCTATCTAAAGTGCTTTGTTCTACGGTGAAGCTCGAATCAAAGCTCTGATTTGGGCACTTCCTCTAGCCTCAAAAGTTGAATTTGAGTCCTACAAACTCAAGGGGAATTCATCTACCTAACGCATACCTCCAACCAACCGGAAGATCGTCGGAGACGTGTCGGCGAGCTCAAACAGTAAAGCAACTCTAGTGGACCAAAGCTGTCATGCCCTGACCCAGTTTGGTTGGATCCCCATGAACAACTCACCACTCTCCCAATTTATTTAGGGTTTTCCCCTCTTCTAAATCGTAGAGAGTAAGGCATCCTTCTTACATGTACCTTTCCTGGAATAACATGTAACTTAAGGTTTGGATAGCGATAAATTTTTAAGGTTGGTTTTCCCTTGGTTTCATAAAAAGGGGAAAGGGAGGGGGTGAGTTCGACAACTCAGTGAATGGGTGTTTGAAAAATGAGTTTCTTATAAAAGAGTTTGAATTTGAGTGTGACAGACTCCTTATTTTCTTTTAAAACATTCTTTCCTCAAATTCTGGTTTTCAACACCTTCTTCCAAGGTTTCCCAATTATTTTCCAAGGACTCTAAAAATCCTTTTCCAAGGTTTTCAAAACCTTTTTCCCATTTCCATATTTGGTGTGTTTCACAAACCACACTTATCCTTCATCATAAAGGGATCACACACATTTGCGAGATGCACTTATGCTGACTACACCCACTAGTGGATCAGAGCGTCTTTACCATCCACCCTGATAGAAGTTTCCAACTTCTACCCGAAATATGAGTGAACATCTTTGATGACCTACCCTTAGACCAAAAATACTCTGGTCTGTATAAGGACAAAGACCTCATCCTGACCCCTCCGATCTCATGCGCAATGAATCTACGTCGAGCTTCGCAAGACTTCTAGTACGACTAACTGCCCTTATCTCCACCAAGTCGTCTAGAGCCCTAGGACCCATCACTACCCCTCTTGGGCATCTTGATGGTCCTGTAAACACAATGCATGCACAATCAACATTTTTCTCATTATGCCTTAAAATTCGTGGTGTCAGTGGTCAAACGGCCCCAACACTCAACTTGACCTACAACTATTTGTTTTGACTAGTCCAAAGATCTGTCATGTCGCACTACCGCTAGTTGACTGAGTATGTCGGTCTTGTCTTGGTACCATGGCCACACAATTCATTTGCTTAAGTTTTCATGGCATATAATCATA
This sequence comes from Trapa incisa, assembly GCA_030064435.1. Taxonomy (NCBI): domain Eukaryota; kingdom Viridiplantae; phylum Streptophyta; class Magnoliopsida; order Myrtales; family Lythraceae; genus Trapa; species Trapa incisa. Next base: position 7,422,584 of record CM057776.1, read on the forward strand.
TTTGTTTACATGCTCCTATTTGTGCAGATTAGCCTAGGGCCCACTGTTCGAGATTTTCAAAATCGAGCGTATTAGCCCCCAAGTTTAAAAAATTGAGGCCTCTCATCTAATAGAGCTATTCAAGCTCCAGTCAAAAAGGTCTCCCAAAATGTTTAAGTAGTGGCATTTACTTAGGGGAGAATACTTCTGATAAAATATACTTTTCAGCTGTCCATCATACCAACTGAGCATGAGCATATCTCAGCTCAAAATCGATGAAGGGTTTTCCACTTCCTTTGAGGAAGTTTAATCATACTAATCAGGTATGATATACTTACAACCTTGTTGCATCGTTTTCACATCACTCCTTTTAGGTATGAATTTTAAAATACCACTTATCAGTGGGTTTTCATTTTCGATGTGCGTATCATCCCAATTAGGTATGATATTAAATAGCCAACTCACCCATTAATGAAGTGAATTTCTTTCGACCGGTTCTTTGTATTCTCGCGAGCTTGTCCTTGTCGGCGTTCTCGATAATTCATGTGCCTACATGATATGAATATCCTTGTTCATTATCCCACAGCCTAATAGTCTTCATTCATTCCAAATGAATGAGAAAACTAAACTTTTAAATTATTTGCAATAAGGTCCCTAAAGTTATTTTTATTTAACTTTAAGGCCCTAATGTCGGCTTTTCCTCAAATTGAGTCCCAAAACTTTTAAAATTCACCTTGGGAGCTCAATTTATTCAAATTCACAAAAAGGGGTTCAATTTCCCGTATTTCTAATTTGGTCCTCCAACTTTTCCAAAATTACCATTTTGCCCCTACTTTACAAAAATGGTATCTTTTGCCCCAAAAATTTCTAAATTTCCCAATTGGTCCTCCAACATCTTTATCATGCCCAATTGGTCCTCAATTTTATGAAATTGCACTTTAGTCCATCAAAATTTTGAAATTTCCAATTTCCCCCAATTTCAACCTTCTGACTTAACCGAATTTTATTTCATCAATTGACCAATCAAATGAGTTTAATTGTTAAAATTGATGTTAGATTAGAGTTCATACACCTTCATGCAATTCAATTGCATTTTGAATCACACGATTTAGTGTCGGAATGAGCTCAAATGGAGCTTTGCCGGAAAACTAGACTTACAGAGAGAATGCTTTGAAAGCTTACTGTCGGGGGCATAGAGTGAGAATTTTATGACTGATGTTTTGTCGGTTCTCTCTCTAGCACCGGTCGGAAATTACATAGGGGAGCCAAATTGGCTTACCTTTCAGCTATAATTTAGCTGTAGAAGGACTGTGGAGGTGTTAGGAGGGCTTGGTGTGGCATGAGAAGGGCTCGAACTAGCCAATTTCAGCTCGGCCAAAATAGGGCAGCTTCAGTCCGCCAGAGCAACTTCACTTTTTGATCACGTCGACGCTTCTCCTACGACCCTCGGAGCAAATGGAGACTATAGATGTGTAGCTGACTTCTCCCCAGTTCTAAAGAACCCGACCATGCCTTCTTTGGTTCATAAAAGACTATATCAGAGCTCTAGTTCGAGTTTCACCAAAAATTGGAGCAGCTGAGAGATAATGGAGTTTTCAGGCGTGGAGAAAATGAATGAGGAGGGGATCTTTATATAGGAAGCTCAGAGACTTATTGGTCATCTGATTGGCACCTTAATTGCAATCATTCATTGCATGGAACTCCTTGGCTAAAGACTTTTTAGTTTCACTGAAGCTGCGCGATTTTTTGGCGAGTGAACCGTGTTGTGATCTGAAGGAAGAAGACGACACTGTTCCGAACTGGACCAGACTAGTACAAAATAGGTTCAAAGTTTAAATCGATTGGTTTACCACTGATTCAATCGAATTTTTCAAATTTAAAAATTTCTAAATTCATCTTAATTCATTTTCTATCCAATGGTGGCCTTAAATCTCAAATTTGAATTTTCTAAGCCACCTAGAAAAATGAATTTAACATCCGGTTTAATAGTGGTTCAAACTATTCTAAACTAGTTCAATCTGGTTCGGATCCGGTTTACTTAAACCGATTTGTTTTTCATCCCCCATTCATCCTAAAGTCCTTTTTCATGACTTATGTGACTTTTTGGGTCACTTTGAATTCATAATTTTCCCGCTCTGCCCTTTCTCTATCAGTTTCGGTTCAAGAACTAACTCAGTTCATAAGCCGGTTCAATCCAGTTTGATCCAATTCATTTGAATGGGTCTGATATTTCTCTTCAAATTTGTCCTAAGGTTCTTTACTAATACTTTATGAACCCTTTGGATCACTCGGGAGTTGTAAAATTCCCAAATTGCCCATTCTCTGATGATTTGGTTTGTGAAACGGTTTGATTTTCTCACTCCGTTTGACTAGTTATTTTCTTGGTTTTCTTTAACTCCAAAGGGCGGGGTTTACAAGTCTCCCCTCTTTTTATGAGTTTTGTCCCCAATACTTAATTAGCAACCTTTGCATGAGGAACCATTTCCTTTGATGTCAACTTGGTGTTTGCTTAACATGCAACTCTTCTCTTATTCTTTCAATTAGCCCTTTTTACATTATTCACTTATGGAATTTCTTTTCCTTTATATTATTTACTCTCTCCAAGGAGTTTATCATAACTAGACATATCTTACGTAAGGGTATATCCTTAGAGTCACATCTTCCTTTGCTTAGAACAACATTTTTCCCTTTGAGGTCCTGTACTTAGGATTGGGAGTTCTAAGATACCCAACCATTCTTGTGTCTAGTTAACCTCTTGATCATTGAAACCCTTAGCTCAATGTTCTTTAGACATTACATACTTGTTTTCATGGGTTTCCTTGTTATCCCCTTTTCGTCCTATTTTGACTCTTCCTTCAGCCATTGTTCATTAAAATTTCAGTACAAATTTTATGTTTGACCTTGTCATGCTTACTAACTGACTCTTCCTTATCTTGAGTCATGTTTTCCTCGGGACTGTTGGGTTTACATGCCCCTTACAGCATGACATTTTCTAGATCTTGTCTCTATGTCCATTAGATTTCCAGAACACCTCCATTAGGGTTGTTCCCAACTTTCCAACCTCTCTGGGATTGTATAACTTCATCCCTCTTTTCGTTTGGTAATATTCCTCGACTACCTAAAATAATTCATCGACCTTAACTTCTTAGTTCACCCCTTTACTTTCCAATCTGAGGTAACCCCGATTGTCGGGTCTTATTTCATATTTTTTTTTCATGCCTACTCTATTACTCTTCTTTAGAGTGTAGTCTCCACTACTTCTCGGTCCTTCTTGGAGTCTCGTTTATTCTTCTCGACCTTCCTATTGCTACTAGTTGCTTCCTTCTTTTCTATGTTCGTCGTAAATCTCTAATTGGCTTCTTTGCTCTCCCATTAGTTAATACCTTGTCTATCTCGACATACCCTTAACCACTTTTGGTTTTTTATGAGGTTCTTTATGTCGGTTTAAGACTCTTAGGATCCATCTGTTGGTTCCTTAACTTCGGATATTCCCTTTTTAAGGTCACTTTCTACTTGTATCCTCTACCTAAATATTCCCGTCTTGGTTCAACTTCTCCAAATGCTTCTTGGAGAGTTCACTTTTCACGGTGTCCTTTATGCCATCTTCCCACTTACCTACTCCTTGGGTTTAGCTTACTCCTTGGGTCTTCCTAGTATGCTTCTATAGGGTTTCCTTCTTTAAGAGAATCCTTTCTCTTCTCTCTTGAAATTTATTCGTCCTTGAGGGTATCCAACTTTAACTTTCCTAATATCTTCGGATGTCATCCTATCTGCTTCACCTTCGAGGTTTGGTGGGTACGTCCATAGGATTTTCTTTTACTTGTATTTCATCACAAGTTTTATAAGAAATTTATTATAATGCTGATAAATTATAGGGTTTTTGGTTATATTGGTATAGAGGAGCTATGGTAAGTACTAACTATAGTACTAGGTTCATCCAGTACTTCCTTCTGGTTGATGTTGTATACTCGAGTTGGTACACATGACGTAGTGGCTATGTCTTGTCCTCGTCTAGTGGCTATTCTACACGACTTTCCGATGAGTGAATAGTGCTGTCATCCAAAGGAAGAAGACGACACTATTCTGAACCGTACCAGACTAGTCCAAACTGGGTTCAAAGCTTCAACTGACCGGTTCATCCCTAATTCGACTAAAATTTTCAAATCTAAAAATTTATTAATTCATCTAAATTCATTTTATATCCAATGGTGGCCTCAAATCTCAAATTTGAATTTTCTAAGCCACCTAGAAAAATGAATTTATCATCCTGTTCAATAGTGGTTCAAACCGGTCTAAACTGGTTCAATCTGGTTCGGATCTGATTCACTTGAACCGGTTTGGTTTTCATCCCCCATTCATCCTAAAGTCATTTTTCATGACTTTTATGACTTATTGGGTCACTTGGGATCCATAATTTTCCAACTTTGCCCTTTATCTATTGGTTCCAGTTCATGAATCGACTCGGTTCATAACCCGGTTCAATCTAGTTGGATCCAGTTCATTTGAATGGGTTTGGTATTTCTCTTTAAATCTGTCCACAGGTTCTTTTCCAAGACTTTATGAACCCTTTGGATCACTCGGGAGTTTTAAATTTCCCAAATTGTATGTTCTCTGATGATCGGGTTTGTGAACCGGTTCAATTTTCTCACTTGATTTGACCGATTCTTTTCCTAGTTTTCCATAACTCCAAAGGGTGGGGTTTACAACACTCCCCTCCTATTAGAAGTTTTGTCCCCAGAAAATGATTAGCAACCTTTGCATGAGGAACCATTTCCTTTGATGTCAACTTGGTGTTTGCTTATCATGCAACTCTTCTCTTGTTCTTTCAATTAGCCCTTTTTACATTATTCACTTAAGGAATTTCTTTTCCTTTATATTATTTACTCCCTCCATGGAGTTTATCATAATTAGATATACCTTACTTAAGGGTATATCATTATATTCACATCTTTCTTTATTTAGATCAACATTTTTCCATTTGAGGTCTTGTACTCAGGATTGGGAGATCCAAGATACGCAACCATTCACGTGTCTAGTTAACCTCTTGATCATTGAAACACTTAGCTCGATGTTCTTTAGAGCATTACATACTTGTTTTCACGGGTTAACCTTTTCCTCCTATTTCGACTCTTCCTTCATCCGTTGTTCATTAAAATTTTAGTCCAAATTTTATGTTTGACCTTTTCATGCTTACTAGCTAACTCTTCCTTATTTTGAGTCATGTTTTCCATGTGACTATTGGGTATACATGCCCCTAACAGCATGACATTTTCTAGATCTTGTCTCTATGTCCATTAGATTTCTAGAATACGTCCTTTACGGGTTGTTCCCAACTTTCCAACCTCTCGGGGATTGTATAACTTCATCCCTCTTTTCGTTTGGTAGTATTCCTTGGCTACTTTTAATCATTTATTGACCTTAATTTCTTAGTTCAGCCCTTTACTTTCCTATTTGAGGTATCCCTGATTGTTGGGTCTTATTTCATATATTTTTTTTCATGCCCACTCTATTAATCTTTTTTATAGGTTCCTTCTTTTCTAGGTTCGTCGAAAATCTTTAATTGGCTTCTTTGCTCTCCCATCAGTTAATACCTTGACTATCTTGACATACCCTTAACCACTTATGGTTCTTTATGAGCTTCTTTATGTCGATTTAAGGCTCTTAGGATCCATCTAGTTGTTCCTTAGCTTTGGAACTTCCCTTTTTGAGGTCACTTCCTACTTGTATCCTCTACCTAAAGATTCCCATCCTAATACTAGATTCATCCTATGCTTCCTTCTGGTTGAGGTTGTATACTCGGGTTGGTACTCTTGATGTAATGGCTATGTCTTATCCTCCGTCAAGTGCCCTTGGGTTTCCTTGAGGTGGTGGATGGTCACTTCATTGGGTATTACCTTGAAGGGCTGGACAACTCTTTGCAAAGTGTCCGAGTTGTCTGCATTCGAAATAGGCTCGACACGACCCTTCATGACTTTTTCAGCACCTAGGGCAAGAGAGGTTTCTCCTTTGTGGGGTTGTACTTGTCTCTCTTTGAAAATGGTAATCATCATTTCTCCTAAAAGACCCCATTTTTGTCCTCCATTTTTGTCTATTAGGCTCCTTTTGACCTCTTTGGTTGCTCTGTCCTCCCTCTTCCTTCCGACCAACATGTTTTATTTGACGACGTCTTATCTGTACCAGACGTTCACACTCATGTGCCATGCTAATGATGGTAGCCAAATCCATGGGGCATCCTAGTACTTCCATCCGGTCGCTTATATCCATGCTGAGACTGTCCATGAACCGTTGGCAGATATTTGTCGATCTGGCTAAGTCTGGAGCAAAAGGCCTTAACTAATTAAACTTAGTCTCATATTCAAATATGGAGTTAAGTGCTTGTCGTAGTAAGAGGAAATCTTGCTTCTTCTCATTAATTAGGTGAGGGGCTAGGTACTCCTTCGCGTATCTCTCGTCAAACTGCTCCTAGGAGAGTGTGGAAGTTTACAGGCTCTGGATATTGTCCGACCATCTTTTGGCACTGCCCTCCAAGAAAAACTCTATCGGGATCACCATATTCTCTTGTGATATTCTGACTATCCCCATTAGCTTCTTGATGTTAGCCAGCCAATACATGGCAGCTCCCACATATTTCTCTCTGAGAAAAGGCTTACACCCTAGTTAACGAAAAGTCTTGAGATACTTGAGAATATCAACTAGAGCGGGATGATTAACAGGAGCAGGATGAGTTTGTACTTTTTCTGGTTCATCTTGAGAGTTGGTGCTTGCCTCAGGGACGAGGTTAGGTTGCCCAAATACTCAAGTGAACTATTCGTACAACCTCTAGTGTTCTGAGCTTAGTCCACATGGTACTGTTTAGGTTTCTCAGGGAGTTTCTACTAGAAAGGGTGGTTGGGTAGTGTCGAACACTGTAGCTCTAGTTCTCTTGGTTCCTATCTTGGGAGCCATCTGAAAATTTTGAAATTAACCCTATTAATTACTATCTTCTCTAGTCTTGATAATGTATTCGGGAAAACATGCTCTGATATCACTTAAGTTGTCACGCCTCAACCCGGTTTGGTCGGATTCCCATGAACAACCCACCTCTCTTCCAATTTATTCAGGGTTTTTTCTCTCTTGGAAACCGTTATTAAGGTGTCCTCCTTACCTGTACCATTCCTGTAATAACATTAATCAAAACTAAATGTTATTTTACATACCTACCTTAAGGTTTGGCTACTGATAAATTTTTAAGATTTGTTTTCCCTTGGTTTAATGAAAAGGGGTAAGAGAGGGGGTGAGTTCGACAACTTAGTGAATGGGTGTTTGAAAAATGAGTTTCTTATAAAAGAGTTTGAATTGGAGTGTGCCAGACTCCTTATTTTCTTTTAAAATATTCTTTTCTCAAATTCTAGTTTTCAACACCTTCTTCCAAGGTTTTCTTATTATTTTCTAAGTATTTTCAAATCCTTTCCAAGGTTTTCATAATCTTTTTCCCATTTCCATATTCGGTGTGTTTCACAAACTACACACACCCTTCATCATGAAGTGATCACACACATTCGTGAGATGCAGTTACGCCAACTGCACCCACTTGTGGATTGGAGCATCTTTACCATCCACCCTGATATAAGTCTCTAACTTCTACCCGAAGTCTGAGTGAACATCTCTAACATCGTACTGTCAGACCAAATATACTTCATGTCCGTATGAGGATAGAGACCTCATCCTAACCCCACTCCAGTCTCATGAGCAATGAAACTACGTCGAGCTTTACAAGACTTCTGGTACAGCTAACTGCCATTATCTTCACCAAGTCGTTTAGAGCCCTAGGATACATCACTACCCCTCTTGGGTGTTTTGAAGGTCTTGTAAACACAGTGCATGCACAATCAACATTTTTCTCAAAATGCCATATAATATGTGGTGCCACTGGTCCAACGGCCTTAACCCTTAACTTGACCTAGAGCTGTATGTCTTGACTAGTCCTAAGATCTATCATGTCGCACTGCCGCTAGGTTACTAAGTATGTTGGTGCTATCTTGGTACAAAGGCCAAACAATTCATTTACTTAAGTTTTCATGGCTTATAATAATGTTTGTTTACGAGATCCTGCTCGTGCCAACTACCTAGGGTCAATTGTTCGAGATTTTCAAAATCAGGCGTATTTGCCTCAAGTTTCAAAAACCGAGGCCTCTACATAATAGAGCTATTTGAGCTCCCATCAAGAAGGTCTCCCAAAATGTTTAAGTACAATCAGTTAGCGGAGAACACTTCCTATAAAATATACTTTTCAACTATCCATCATACCAACCAAGCATGAGGACATCTCTACTCAAAACCGATGAACAGGTTTTCCACTTCCTTCGAGTAGGTCCAACTGGGTATGATCTACTTACAACCAGTAAGTAGTTTTTCCATGTGGTTTTCACATCACTCCTTTCAAGTGTAAAGTTTAAAATATCACTTAGTAGAGGGTTTTCATTTTTGAGGGGCTTATCTTCCCAACTGGTATGATATTAAATATCCCACTCACCTGTTAATGCATTGAATTCCTCTCAACCGGTTCTTTGTATTCACGCGAGCTTGTCCTTGATGGCGTTCCCGGTACTTCATGTTCCTACGTGATATGAACATACTTGTTCATTATCCCATGACCTAATAGTCTTCATTCATTCTAAATGAATGAGAAAATTAAAGTTTTCACTTATTTGCAATTAGGCCACTAAAATTATTTTTCTTTAACTTTATGTCCCTAATGTCGATTTTTCCTCAAATTGAGTCGGGACCTTAGTTTATTGAAATACACAAAAGGGGTTCAATTTCTCAAATTTCTAATTTGGTCCCACAACTTTTCCAAAATTACCATTTTGCCCCAACTTTACAAAAATGGTAAGTTTTGCCCCAAAAATTCCAAAATTTCCCAATTGCTCCTCCAACATCTTTATCATGCCCAATTGGTCCTTATATGAAATTGCACTTTTGTACCTCGAATTTTTGAAATTACCAAATTTTCCAGAATTTCCCCAATTTTCCCCCAAATTCAACCTTCTTACTCAACCGAATTTGATTTTATCAAATTGATAGATCAAATGAGTTTAATTGTTGAAATTGATGTTAGATTAGTGTTCCTACAGCTTCATATGATTCAATTACACTTTGAATCGCACAATTTGGTGCTAGAATAAGCTCAAACAAAGCTTTGCCGAAAAACTAGACTTAGAGAGAGAAAGCTTCAAAATCTTACCGTCGGGGGCACAACGGTTCGAGCTTTCAATCTGCGCACGTAGCTCCTGTCTTAAGGTTACTTCTAGGATCAAGAATTGTATCAATTGATGCCGAATAGAGTGAGAATTTATCACTAAAGATCTGCCGGTTCTCTCTCTAGCACTAGTTGAAAATTATATAGGGGGAGCCGAATTGGCTTAACTTTCAGCTCTAATTCTGCTGTAGGAGGACTGTGGAGGTGTTGGGAGGGCTTGTTTTGGCCTGAGAGAGGCTCGAATTGGCCGATTTCAGCTCAACCAAAACATGGCAGCTTCAGTCGGCCGGAGCTACTTCACTATTCAATCACGTCGGTGCTTCTCCGTCGATCCTCGGAGCAAATGGAGACTACATGTGTGTAGTTAAATTCTCCGTAGTTCTAAAGAACCCGACCACTCTTTCTTTGGCTAAAAAAAGATCCTATATCGAAATTGTAGTTCGAGCTTCATTAGAAATTGGAGTAGTTGAGAGATAATGGAGTTTTTAGGTGTAGAGAGGATGAATGAGGTGGGACTTTTTGGTCATCCGATTGGTAGCTTAATGGCGGTCATTCATTACCTAAAACTCCTAGGTCGGAGAATTTTCAGCTTTGCCAGCGCTGCGTGATTTTTCGACTGAGTTAACATTGCTATCATCTTAAGGAAGAAGACGTCACTGTTCTGAACCGGACCGGACCTGTACGAACAGGGTTCAAAGATTAAACTGGACAATTCACCCCCAATTCGACCAAAATTTTCAAATCTAAAAATTTCTAAATTCATATAAATTCATTTTCTATCTAATGGTGGCCTCAAATCTCAAATTTGAATTTTTTAAGCCACCTAGAAAATTGAATTTAGCATCTGGTTCAATAGTGGTTCAAACCGGTCCAAACCATTTCAATCCAGTTCACATGAAATGATTTGGTTTTCATCCCCCATTCATCCTAAAGTCCTTTTTGATGACTTAAGTGACTCTTTGGGTCACTTGGGATCCATAATTTTCTTACTTTGCCCTTTCCTTATCGGTTCCGATTCATGAACCGACTCGGTTCCTAAACTGGTTCAATGTAGTTGGATCCAGTTTATCTGAACCGGTCTAAATTTTCTCTTCCAATTTGTCCTAAGGTTCTTTTGTAAAACTTTATGAATCTTTTGGTTCACTTGGGAGTTGTAAATTTCCCAAATTGCCCGTTCTCTAATGATGGGTTTGTGAACCGGTTTGATTTTCTCACTCACTTGTAAGCGGTTCTTTTTCCCGGTTTTCCTTAACTCCAAAGGGTGGGGTTTATAGAAGTTGCTCTATTTCGGCCAATCAAAATTTAGCCAATTTCCGAACTCCTGCGGCTAAATCGAGCCCTCCCATAGCCACCTCAACCACCACACGACCTCTATAGAGGCGAAAGGTAGGCTAAAGAGAGAAAGTGACAGAATTTTGATCAAATTCTCATTGACCCTGACGACAATTATCCCAATTCTTGATCCTACGAGGACCCTGAGGAAAAGAGCTGTCTACTCCGATCAAGAACTAGGATCGCCGCACCTCCAACGGTAAGCTTTTGAAGATTTCTCTCTACGTTCAGCTTTTCAGCAAAGCTTCGTTTGAGCTTGTTTCAGACCAAAAACCTGCAATTTAAAGTGCAATTGAATTGTATGGAAGTATAGAAACTGATTCCTATCATCAATTTGAGGAAACAATCCCAATTGAATGGCCAATTTGAATAAATCAAATTCGGTCAGTAAATGGGGTAGAAAATTGGGGATATCAAAAAATTGAGGGACCTCCCAACAATTTCTCAAAATTGAAGGTCAATTGGAAATAACAACGATGTTGGAGGACCAATTGGTTAATTTTTGAAAGATTTGTGGGCCAAATGGCTATTTTTGGAAAGTAGGGACAAAACCATAATTTTTGAAAAATTGGAGACCAAATTGGGAATTTGGAAAACTTGAGCCCCTTACACAATTTTAAGTAAATTAAGGACCCAATGAGGATATTAGAAGCACTTGGGACTTAATTTATGGAAAATTTAACACTAGGGACCTAAAGTCAAGAATTATGAACTTTAGGGACCTAAGTGTAATAAACTAGAAATTTGGGCCTAGCCGCCAATACTAAAAAGATAGGAAGATTTTATGCCAAACCCTAACATAAAAGAGTGGTCAAACCATGTAGGGACAATTGAGACCAGAACGCTAACAAGGGAGCCAGACTCAAACTTGGAGAACCGGCTAGGGAGGAGCACGTTAGAGTTACCGGGTGAGTGGGACTTTTATATATCATACTGGTTGGGATGATGAGCTCACTTTTATGAGCTAAAATCCAACTTACCAAATTTTAAGTAGGATTATTTAAACATCATACCCGGTTGGTATGATAAGTTTCTTAAAGGAAAAACACGCATACCTGTTGTGAGCGGACCCATCATCACACCGAGTTGGTGTAATGTCTTAAAAGAGGATTTTATTAGAGATGTTCTCCCTTTATCGTGTGCAATTACTTATGTCATGACCCTACCCAATTTGGTCAGATCCCCATGATCAACCCGCCACTCTCCCAGTTTATTAAGTATTTTTCCGCTTCTTTTAAACCGAGAGGAGTAAGGCATCATTTAAACATGTACCTTTCATGGAATAAAATTAATCAAAACTGCAAGAAATTTAAACTTAACATGCATGTCTTACAAGTGTGGTTAACTTGAGGTCTTTGGGTAGGCTTTTCCCTAGTTATTTGAAAAGGGGTATAAGGGAGGGGGTGAGTTCAATGACTTAGTGAAAGAGTGTTTTAAAATTTGACTTTTAGAAAATAGTTTGAATTAGTGTGCTAGACTTGTTAGTTGTTTTAAAACATTTCATCCTTAAAATCTCAATTTTTATAGCTATATCTCAGCATTTACCATAACCAGTGTATTTATCAATTAACCCACACCTTCATCATGAAGAGAATACACATTTGCAGGGCAGCACGTCCACTACACCCACTTGTGGCATTAGAGCAAATTTACCGGCCACCTAGAGAGAAGCACGTCCACTTCTACCCTGAGAATGAGTGGATGTACGTGACATCCAACCCTCAATCCCATAAAGAAAACTCTGTATCCATATGAGGACAAAGACCTCATCTGATCCCACTCTGGTCTCATGCACATGAAGCTACGTTGAGCTTCCCTGACTATTGGCACAACAATCTACCTTAATCTCCACCATGTCGTCTAGTAGCCCCTAAGACGCATCACTACACTTCTTGGGCATCTTAAAGGTCCCATACCTTAGTGCATGCACAAAACAATAGTTTTCCTCATAAGCCATTTAATTTTTGGTGCCACTAGTCCAACGGCCCCGACCCTCAACTCGACATGTAGCTATTTGTCTCGACTGGTTCGTTGACCTATCATGTCGTACTACCACTAGTCCATCAAGTATGTCGGTCCTGTCTTAGTGCCATGTCCAAACATATCATTGATTTATGTTTTCATGGCTTAAACTCATATTTATTTATGAGATCCTACTCGTGCCAACTAGCCTTGGGCCCACTATACGAAATTTTCAGAATCAGGCATATTAGACCCCAAGTTCCAAAACCGAGGCCTCCAACCTATCTGAGCTATTCGAGCTCTCGTCAAGAATGTCTCCAAAAAAGTTTAAGCAGTGGCATACAGTCAAGGGAGAGCACTGCCGACAAAAATAATCTTTTAGCTGTCCATCACACCATATGGGTGTGAGGACATCTTCGTTCATAATCGATGAACTGGTTTTCTACATCCTTTAAGGAAGTTCATCATCCCAACCGAGTATGTTCTACTTACAACCGGTAAGTAGTTTTTCTATTTTTTCTCACATCACCCCATCCAGGTGTGATGTTAAAATCTCACATTTTAGCTGGTTTTCATTTTCGATGTGCTTGTCATCCCAACCGGGTATGATATAAAAATCCCATCCACCCGTTAATGCAGTAAATTTCTCTTGTTCAACTTTTTGCCTTCACACAAGCTTGTCATGGCTGATGTTCCCTGTACTTCATGTTCCTACATGATATGAACACCCTTCTTCAAAATCCTTTTGCCTATTAGCCTTTGTTTATCACGAATCGATAAAATACCTAAACTTTTCAATTATTTGCAATTAGGTCCCTAAAGTTCTTTTTCTTTAACTTTAGGTCCCTAATGCCAATTTTTCCCCAAATTGAGTCCCAAAACTTCAAAAATTTACTTTAGGACTTAATTTATTCAAAATTACACAAAGGGGTTCAAGTTTCCCAAATTCCCAATTTGTTCCCCAAATTTTCCAAAATTACCATTTTGCCCCTACTATACAAAAATGGTAAAATTGACCCCAATAATTCCTAAATTGACCAATTGGTCCTCCAACATCTTTTTCATGCCCAATTGGCTCTTAATTTTTAGAAATTGCACTTTAGTCCCTCAAATTTTTGTAATCCCCAAAATTTCCCTAAATTTTCCCAATTTCAACCTTCCAACCTGACAGAATTTAATTTCATCAAATTGACCGATCAATCGAAGTTAATTATTGAAATTGAAGGTGTATTTGAGTTTCTACACCTCATACGATTCAATTGCACTATGAATAGCATGAATTCATGCCGAAATGAGCTTAAACAGAGCTTCGTCGAAAAATTGGATGTAGAGAGAGAAACCTTCGAAAACTTACCGTTAGAGGCATGACGGTCTGAACTTTCTATCTAGGCAGGTTGCTCTTGTCCTAAAGTTTCTCCTAGGATCAAGAATTACATCAATTAATGTCGAATTGATGGAGAATTTTGTCAATAAAGATCTATCGGTTCTCTCTCTAGCACCAATCGAAATTCATAGAGGGGAGCCAAATTGGCTTACCTTTTCGCTCTAATTAAGTCGTATGAGGGCTAGAGAAGTGTTGGGAGAGCTTGCTTTGTCCTGAGGAGGGCTTGAATTGGCCATTTTAAGCTCAGCCAAAACAGGGCAGCTTTGGTCCGCTGGAGCTGCTTCACTGTTCTATCATGCTGGCATTTCTCTAGCGACCCTTAGAGCAATTAGAGAGTATCGTTGGGTAGCTGGCTTCTCCTTGAATCTATGAACCTAACATTGCCTTCTTTAGCTCAGAAAAATGCCCAAGTCGGAGCTCCGGTTCGAGCTTCACTGGAAAATGGAGCAGTGGCGAGAGAGTGGAGTTTTTAGGTGTGAGGAGGATGAATGAGGAGGGGCTCTTTATATAAGAAGCTCGAGGACTTCTTCGCCGACCGATTGGTGCCTTAATGGTGGTCATTCATTCCATGAAACTCCATGGCCAGAGACTTTTCATCTTCGTCGATGCTGCTTAATTTTCTGGTGAGTCAACAGTGCTGTCATGTGAAGGAAGAAGGCGACACTGTTCCAAACCAGGTTGGACCGGTTCGAACCAGACTGGACCAGTTCAAACCGGGTTTAATGCTTAAGCTGGCCGGTTCAGGCTCGATTCGACTGAGTTTTTCAAAATGAAAAATTTGTAAATTCATCTAAATTCATTATCTATAAACTGGTGGCCTCAATTCTCCAATTTGAATTTTCTAAGCCACCTAGAAAAAGGAATTTTGAAATCGATTCCATAGTGGTTCAAATCGGTTTAAACTAGTTCACTTCAACCGGTTTATTTTCACCTCTAGTTCACCCTAAAGTCCTTTATCATGACTTTTGTGACTTCATTGGGTCACTCAGGATCCATAAATTTCTCAAATTTTCATTTCTTTATTAGTTTTGGTTAAAAAATTGGCTCGATTTTCTATTTGGAAAATGACTAGTTCCTTTCCCCGTTTTCTTATTATCAAGGGATAGGGTTTACAACTTAAACCACTTGGGAGACCTTGACATGAGCTAGAACAACTCTAACATGTCAGGGGCCTCAATTTTGAACTCATAGGGCTTAAAGCCCAAATTTGAAAAACACGTGCAATGGGCCCAAGGCTAGTGGGCACGAGCTGAAACCTGTAAACAAACATGATTAGGAAGAGCCATGAAAACTCCTATTTAAAATGGAAAATAATTATGTGATTTGCCATGGTTTTGAGTCATGACCGACCATGCTCGATGGGCTAGCGGTAGTGCAACAGGGCCAGGTCGACGGACCGGCCTAGACAAATAGCTGTAGTTCATTTGAGTGTCGGGGTCGTTGGACTGTTGACACCAAAGAGAATGGCTCAATCATGAAAAAGTATTGTTTGTGCATGCATTCATGGATTTAGGACTATTAAGATGCCCTAAGGGGAAGTGATGGGTTCCAAGGACTGATGGATGACATGGTGGAGATAAGGGCAGTTCATCGTGCCAATTAGTCATGAATCTCTGGGAGCTTCTTGCATATGAGATCGGGGTGGGGTTAGGATGAGGTCTCCATCCTCATACGAACACGAAGTGGAATTCAGGTCTAAGGGTTGGATGTTTGGGACATCCACTCAAACTCAGGGTAGAAGTCTAGGACTTCTATCAGGGTGGATGACAAAGTTGCGCTGATCCCCAAGTTGGTTTTGTCTAAGACTGCCTTGTGAATGTTTGTAACCATCTTGATGAAGGGCATGTGTTTGTTTGCTAAACACTTCATGAGGCAAGGTGAGGCGTTGATAGAGCTAGACACACCAAGGCTTTAAGAAAGACTTTAAAAAAGGTTTTTAATAAACTAAGCATCGTTTTACTAAAACTCATTCCTAACACCCGTTCACTAAGTTGTAGAAACTCACCCCCATCCCTTTTTAGGAAAAAGGAGATCAAACAAGGAGCTTGAGAAGATGAACCCTAAGTCAGGTACGCTTAAAGTTTTTTTTATGCTTGCTTTTGTTTGATTAATGCAATTCCAAGGAACAAGATTTGAAATTTTGCCTGGCTCCTCTTGTCTAAAAGAAGGGGAAACCCCTCTTGAACCAAGGGAGTGGCGGGTTGTTCACGGAGATCTAACCAAACAGGGTTAGGGCATGACAAGACCTCTAATTGTTCAACCATTTTTTCAACATCCCATTTGGCTACTAATGTGGCACCTTTGCCATGTGTTATCTCCCCATTGGCCAGCTCGGTTGACAGAGCATCTCTATTGTTGACAATTGACTATGAACATCTGTTGGTCTCCTATTGATCAGTCATCACTAATGTGGATTCTCCTTTTCAAACCACTGACCAAATACACATGTCACACCTTGATTGGTCAGCGCTTCTAGGCACTGACTGAGCGACTAATTGGGTGTGCTTCACCATGTGTCGCACATCGATTGGGTGCACATGCTGACTAGGCACTAACCTGGTAGTGGTTTGTTGACCGGTTGGACCATTGGTCGTCTGGTTAGACCAGGTTCGGTGACCTAGAATCGAAAATCAGCTGGTTCGGGCTTGATTCGACCAATTTTTTGAAATTTAAAATTTCTAAATTTTTCTAAATTTATTTTCTATCAAATGGTGGCTTTAATTTTCCAAATTGAAGTTTTTAAGTCACCTAGAAAAATGAATCTTTAAATCTATTCTCCACCATTCATTCCAATTCAATCCAGTTTGGGTTTGGTTTGCCCTGAACTAGTCTAATTCTCCCATCCAATATACTTTAAAGTTCCTTTCCATGGTTTTGGGATCTTAATTGGGCACTTTGGATTCTTCAATTTCTTGTGTTTTCTTCAATTTATGTGTTTCGGTTCGTTTTACCCTCGGTTCTCACTCAAAATGTTTTGGTTCCCCTGTTCGGCTTTGAAAGTGTGGTTTACACCCTAAGTAGCTTTTTTTTACACAGTTTTGGTACTTGGCCAATTTCAGCCAAATTTGGCAGTGGTAAGATCCCCCACTCTACCTCTCATCCATTAGTAGTATAATGAAGGTATTTGGGAGGGATTAGTGAAAATGAAATTTAGTTTAGTTGATTTTCAAAGTTTGGAGACTAAAGTGCAAATTTGGAAAAGTTTGGGGACCGATTTGTAAAAAGAGGAAACTTTTAGAAATAGTCCCCAAGGGTAGCCTAAGGGACCAGGAAGGGATTTTGAGACAAATTGTGAAGTTTAAAGTTAGTTTCCGAATTTTGTGGGCAAACTCTAATTTTCAGTAAATTAGGGCAAAAGTGTAATTTTGCTCAAACAGTGAAAAATATCAATTTATGTACAATGTAGGTTAAAATAGTTTATTTTGAACCTTGGAGTTCATAAGTGGAATTTTTCAATGTAAAGGAGGAAAAATGGGATTTTTGCAACTGAGGGGCAAAATGGTAATTTTACCCATTTTTAGAGACCCAAGTGTAAAAATCATGGATCTTGGGATCCATAAGTAATCTTTGGACACTTAGAGACCCAAATAAGTGTCTATGAAAGTTGATAACCCAAATGAGAGACTTAGAAAGTCTAGGGTCCAAAGTGAGAGAGTTCAGATATGTAATGACAAAATGGTAATTTTGTCCTACTTGAGAACAAAAATGTAAATTTGGAAAAGTTGAGTATCTAAGTGAGAATATTGGATACTTTAGGTCTTTTGGTCAAATTTGACCAAATATGGACATATCTTTGATGTGTGGAATGAAACCACGAAAGGGGATTATTTAAAATGGATTCATCGACACACGAGTCAAGCGAACCTGACCGAATGGGAAAAACCATATTTTTGAGAAAATTACAAGGTAATAATATAGATACCCATGAATAGCAAATCTGACCTTGTTCATGTACCATGATTTGTGTAGTGGAATTGTCATCCAAACAGCATGGGAGTATGTGCATTCAAAAAACTCTTTGGAATGTACAAGTCTCGAATATACTGATGAGTGGGTTTATAGACAATGAGTGTTATTGGACCAATCATGGTTCTTTGCATGTGTTATATTAAAACTAGAGGATGTAGAAAGCATGATAGGACTGCATAAGATAACTAGAGATATGAAATGTGTATGCTAAGCCATGAATTAGATTAATGACCCAAAATGATATAAAAGGTAAACCGAGACTATGTTCTGTGTGTGATTTTTTGAAGAATATTAAGGTTCTAGTCAACTATAGTGAAAAGATTAATGCTGAGATTTTCCAAAAGAAAAAGGGGAGGTAGGATCTGTGTGTCAATTAAGTAAAATTAAGGGAAAATAATGATGAATTAGTTGAGTAAGTGTTATGAGAACATGAGTAGTGGGGTTGGTGAGATAGCATATCGAACCTTGTGAATTAAATATACTTCTATATACTTTAATGTGATGCATGCATGATAATACGAGTAGCAGGGTTGGTCATATAGTATATACCACACACCCAGATTTAAAATGACCATTACTATTATTGTGTGTATATAATTATGATATGATTTGAGGATGCTTATGTCGTCGATACAACACCTTGTAATTGAGGTGACACCGAGCACAATGGGGAAGAATAGAGCAAGGATACAAGGGAAGAGTGACTCTAGAATCTTTCCACGAGCCAAGGGAGGATTATGGATGAGTTTTAGTCATCACTTATGATCTTAGTGTAAGGTTTTGTGGATCAAAGGATGCATATATCATATGACACATCATCGACAATTAGTACGTGTGGGAAAGGTCATTTAAGAATGCTCCTTGTGAGTGTGAAATATGTACGCATCTTACCCTTTGTACTCAAGAGTCACATGTTTGTGAACTCTAAGGATGATATATTTGAATTAATGTGTGATGTTGTGATGGCATGATTTCCGTCAATGATAGTATCTGGGGGATTGCCATCTGATGATATTCCTAACAAGTGCAAAATACGTTTGGACATTACCCCTCATTCCTCGGGTTCACATATGTGCAAACTCTAGATGTGTTCTATTTAATTCATTGAAATAAAATAAGTGGAATTGGAAAGATAAACTTTGAGATAACAAATACATATAATTGTACTATACCTAAAAAGGGGAGCTAAATATTTGTGATTAAGTTACATCCTACCGACTCTAATTTATTGAAGGTATCCACGATTGTAGGGTCAAGAGGACGTGGTAGTTGCCACATGCACCCTAACCTAGGGATTCAGGCCAGGGCGTGACATATCCAGAATTTTTGTGGACATGTGGAATACTCTTAGTGGTTGCACGTGTTTGATGTATTTTCACTATCATCTACAATGTCCATTTGATACATGGCACACCCTAATTGGTTGTACATGATGACATGGCTCAACTTTTGCTGACCATACTACTTCACCATGTAGCGCACAACAATTGTCCAATTGACCATGTCGTGTGTCGTGATTGGTCGCGGTATCCGATGTATTGGTCTAGTCCATGCTCACTAACCAACATTATTTTTACTAGTTTTCGATGAATTGTTTGACCAGTTCATCTATGTTTGGCCTTTTATTGACCAATTCATCTTAATTAAGCTGGTTTTAGGCCCAATTTATTTTTTCTAAAAACTATTTAACTCTTTTTCTTCATTTTAGAGGTACGATTTTGTATTATTACACCTCCCAAATTTCTTGGAAAACTTTTTATTGATTTATGATCGGTCAAATCCATTCCAATTTCTTCTTGATCTTCTTCTGATCATTACATACATAGTATTATAGGTTTCCCATCATGAATACTCAACCCAAGGATATATTTCTTGGGTTTATTCCATTTGTTTCATATTCTAATCTAATAATATGGATTCAAATTCATTTCTTATTAAACCTGGGTTCATTCTTGGTCTCATCTAGTTCAAGGTTTCCAAGTCTTATTGGCAGTACACGAATTTGGGTATTAGAGCCTTAATAGTTTAAATTTTGCTCTGAAAGTTCAGAGAAAATGTTTTGATGACCTTCCGTCTTCTGAGAACTTTCGAGCAACAATAATTCCCACTTTCACCATCGAAGCTTGTGACCTTAGTTTCAATGTGCGTCTAGACATTGTCTTCCTTTCCACATAACTTTTAACACCGACGACACCTCTATCGGCATTGACAATCCCATATAGTAATTGACCTCTAAACACCAAGAAGAGGCATGCTCATTTTGGGGCCAACTTCACCATTACCTGTTGGCCTGATATCACCCCAAACTTTCCATGGACTCCTTACCACTTAGGTTACCAAATTACATTGACCCTCCAAGCTAAAGGAAAGTGTCATGGTCATAATCCGCTGTGAATGCTTTAACGATGCTAAGTTTTTAACAAAAATCTATGTATTGAGTATTGAAGGAAACTTCGACCACCACCTTGGGTGATCCAAGTAGCAAAAGACTCGTAGAGAAGTTAATTTCCAATCATACCCACACTGACCACCATCACCCTCTCTTTGATGAGCTACATTCCTAAACCCAACTTTGTCTCATTTTCCAATGAGGGGCTAAGCTTGACCAAAATGAAATCGTTCTTGTAAACCCCGCCCTTTGGAGTTAAGTAAAATTAGGAAAAGAACTGGTCAAATCGAGTGAGAAAAATTGAACCATTTCACAAACCTGATCATAGGGGAACGGGCAAATTAGGGAATTTACAACTCTCGAGTGATCCAAAAGGGTTCATAAACTTTGGAAAAGAACCTTAGGACAAATTGGGAGAAAAAAACTAGGTTGGATCGGGTGAATTGTATCCGAACTAGATTGAACCGGTTTATGAACTAAGTTGGTTTATGAATCGACATTCAAAGAGAGAGGGAAAATTGGGAAATTTATAGATCCCAAGTGACATAAAGAGTCACATAAGTCATGAAAAAGAACTTTAGAATGAATGGGGATAAAAACCAAACCAGTTCAAGTAAATTGGATCCGAACCGGATTGAACCAGTTTGGACCAGTTTAAACCACCATTAAACTAGATGCTAAATTCATTTTTCTAGGTGGCTTAGAAAATTCAAATTTGAGATTTGAGGCCACCATTGGATAGAAAATGAATTTAGAAATTTTTAGTTTTGAAAAATTCTATTGAATCGGGCCTGAACCGACCTATTTAAGCTTTGAAACCGGTTCAAAATAGTATCGTCTTCTTCCTTTATATGACAATACTGTTCACTCGCCAAAAAACCGTGTAGTGCCGGTGAAGCTGAAAAGTCTCCGGCCATGGAGTTTTAGGCAATGAATGACTGCCATTAATGTGCCAATCGGACGACCAAGAAGTCCCTGAGCTTTTTATATAATGATCCCCTCCTCATTCATCCTCTTAACACCTAAAAACTCCATTATCTCTCAACTGCTCCAATTTATGGTGAAGCTCGAACCAGAGCTCCGATATAGGATCTTTTCTGAGACAAAGAAGGCGTGGAGTCTCCATTTGCTCCGAGGGTCGCTGGAGAGATGCATGTGTGATAGAATAGTGAAGTAGCTCTGGCAGACCGAAGCTGCCCTATTTTGGCCAAGCTGAAAATGCCCAATTCAAGCACTTCTCAGGCCAAACCAAGTCCTCCCAACACCTCGATAGCCCTTCTACAACTGAATTAGAGCGGAAAGGTAAGCTAATTTGGCTCCACTCTATAAATTTTGATTGGTGCTAGAGAGAGAACTGACATAACTTTGATAACTAAATTCTCATTCAATTCATCATCAAGTGATGCAATTATTGATCCTAGAAGGAATATTAGGATGAGAGTTATCAGCCCAGATCGAAAGCTCGGACCGTCGCGCTCCCGACGATAAGCTTTCAAAGCTTTCTCTTTCTAAGTCTAGTTTTTCGGTGAAGCTCCATTTGAGCTCATTCTGGCATCAAATCGCACGATTCAAATTGCAATTGAATCGTATGAAGGTGTAGGAACTCCAATCTAACTTCAATTTCAACAATTAAACTCATTTTGATCGGTCAATTTGATGAAATCAAATTCGGATGAGTTTGAAGGTTGAAATTTGGGGAAAAGTTGGGGGAAAATTGGGAATTTCAAAAATTCAAGGGACTAAGGTGCAATTTCATAAAATTGAGGACCAATTGGGCATGATAAAGATGTTGGAGTACCAATTGGGCAATTTTGGGTCAAAACATACTGTTTTTGTAAACTAGGGGAAAATGGAAATTTTGAAAAAGTTGGGGGACCAAATTGGAAATTTGGGAAATTGAACCCCTTTTGTGAATTTGAATAAATTGAGCTTCGAAGGTGAATTTTTAATGTTTTGGGACTCAATATGAGGAAAATCGGCATTAGGGACTTTAGGTTAAAGAAAATATAACTTTAGGGACCTAATTGCAAATAAATAAAAAGTTTGGTTTTCTCATTCATTTAGAATGAATTAAGGCTATGAGGTCAAGCGATAATGAACTAGGATGTTCATATCATGTAGGAACATGAAGTACCGGGAATGTTAGCATGGACAAGCTCATGTGAACACCAAGAACCGGTCGAGAGGAATTCACTAAATTAACGAGTGAGTGGGAATTTAATATCATACTCGATTGGGATGATAAGCACCTAAAAAATGAAAACTCACTGTTAAGTGGTATTTAAATCATCACGCCTAATAGGAGTGATGGGGAAATCACGTAGAAAAACTACTTACCAATTATAAGTAGATTATATCTGGTTGGTATGATAAAACTTCCTTGAAGGAAGTGGACAACTCATTCATCGGTTATCAGCGGAGATGTACTCATATTCAGTTGGTATGATGGACAATTGAAAAGTATATTTTGTCGAAAGTGCTCTCCCCTAACTGTGTGCCTCTGCTTAAACATTTTGGGAGACCTTGACGGGAGCTCAAATAGCTCTATTAGGCTAGAGGCCTGGGTTTTTGGAACTTGGGGGCTTACATGCCCGATTTTGAAAATCGCGAAAAGTGGGCCCTAGGTTAGTTGGCACGAGCAAGAGCTCGTAAACAAACATAATTAATATTCCATGAAAACTTAAGTAAATGAGTTATTTGGTCATGGTTCCCAGATAGGACCGACATACTCAGACAACTAGCAGCAATGCGACATGACAGGTCTTTAGACTAGTTGAGGGTCCAAGCCGTAGGACCAGTGTCACCACAAATTATATGGCATTATGTCAAAAATAAACTATTGATTGTGCATGCACTGTGTTTACTGATGGTGAACCAACCATTGCTCTTTAGGGTTTTTTTAATAAAACCATAAATATGTGTATCTTTGAATGTTAGTATGAAATGGTTGTGAATGCAAACGACATGGAGAAATAATTATTATCATGAATAAAAAAGGGCTAATACACATCTAAAATGGTTATAGAGGAAATGAATTAGGGCCAATCATTGTGATTATAAAGATAAGGGATAGAGACCATATTAAATGGTTATAAAGAAATGGGTTAAAGCCTACACATAAGGGAGTTGTGAAAGAAATTGGCTAAGGCCTACATATAAGGGAGTTGTGAAAGAAATGGTCTAAGACCACAAACAAAATTTATAAAGAAACTAGGCTAAGATTCACATACAATGTGACACATGAGAAAGGGGTTATGACCATGTTGTTCTAAATAGCACTAGACTAAGTATAATATGGGCCATAGGTAGATGGTGTAGTCTCTTAAAATATAGAAGTGTTAGGTTTCATCATAAATGATTGTTTCCCAAAGTAGTCGAGATTTGTTACACATGTGAATAAAATACTTACCAAACATGCTTGTTGTATATGTTATGATGTGTGATAGGGAGTTGACAAGACACCCATTTAGAGGTTGTGTCAATGTCTCAAGTAGACTAGTAGATGTGAATAAGGAGGATGATGTGTTAGCTTTCAAGCCACCTATGACTTGTGAGGGGGTCCATGCATACCTCAGTGTAAGGAGGACGGATGGTTATCGAGGTATAAGATACATTGTGCACGGGGTGGGGGGGGGGTGGGGTGGTTTGATTGGGGGCACTACCTCGACATCCATATGAGTAGACGAACTTTTATAGTAACTAGTGAGTGTGTACACGCAACACACAGACCCTCACAACCGTAAACCCTCGTGTGTGAGGAATTTTGGGACATGGATGGGCCATGATTGATTGTTTAGCATATGTCATATGATATGCATGTATGTTGAATTGCAACCATCAATATAATTAAATAATTTTAAAGATTAATTGGAAAAGTCTAAACTAAAAAGAAATACAAGTAGATTAATAATATGCTATAAAATATATGAAAATTTCTCCATGTTAGGTACTTTAGGTAAATGCCAAGGTTGAAGCCATGAAATGACTCAGTGTCGGTAAATTCATTCTCTAAATAATGATCACACCCCTCCCTAACTCACTTTTAGGTTAATGATGAATTTCTATGGAGGCCTACAACATTGAAACACTTACTACACACATGAGAGATCTGATGTATAAATTTCAAGGTGTAAACACAAAGGTTTTAAATTATTGTCAGTTGTTATTATTCCCAGAAATTTTTGTATATGCTTTTGTAAGAATTTTAATTTTTGAAAGGAAGTTTCAATGTTTTATGGAAATGTGATGTACGTTTTATATTTTAGGCCTTCTATCTCATTGATACTATAGAGGCAAATGTACCCACCTTTGTTGCATCGAGGATTTGCTAAGTTGTTTTTGTATTTCGACTTGAGAAATCTTTTCAAAGCATAACAACATATTTGGTATTATAGCCCAAATTTTCAATCATGTTTTTGAAAATGAGAAATACTTGGGAAAATGGGCAAACAAGACTAACACTAATAAAACTTTCATTTAATAACATTAAAAGAATAGGTTACATTAGGTAGTAATGAGGGAAGCATCAAAATTATTGTACGGATGGCTCCTCTAATCGTCCACAAAAGATGGATCACTTGTGGAGGATACAATGTGGCCAAAACTTGGAAATTTTTGTCCCTAAAACGTTTCACACAATAGATAGACGAAGGTGCGCTCCTATCTTGGTTCTGGATTTATGGACCCGATACATGGTTTGGGTCTAGTTCACACTTTTTTAGTACAGGTATGTAAACTATGTTATGTATTTTTGCAGCCCTGGGGTACATAGGGCTTGTGTGACTTAGCCTCAACTCCCCTCATTGTTGACACCCCTTCTAGGGTGATATTTCAAGGAGTCATCTATCTCTTACTTTGAGCTTTAGGTCCCATCTTCCTTGGCTGGCATAACACTTTCGCTTGTCTAGGGTCATCTTAGATTGATTCTACAATCTCTCAACTTCCCTCGCCATATCATTCCTAAGCTCGATCCTTTTTTAGCTTCTTTTCCCTTACTTCCTCCAAGAAAAGGGCGTGTGATACAGTTTTCCTTATAGGGTCCTTCAATAACTTGTTATTTGTCAATGTCTCGTCCCCATGAGGACCATTTAAATGATGGTGCCCATCATAGCATTTCCTTCCTCATCATGTCCTATCCATTTGCGTTAGTCCGATCTAACCTATTTGTTCCATGATTCCTATACTATGTCTTATTGGGCACCAAATAGTTTCCACTTGATCCATGCAACTAGGAGCATTGGCCCCCTTCCAAGGAGTAAGAAGTCCTCCTCCGCGATTACACATCTAACTCTGTCAAGGCTTCTTAGGGTTCATTGATTTCTAAAACGACACCAACTTTCCTTTCTTCCCTTAGGGAGGTCGATCCATTATCGTCACCATAATCCGGCCTAGCCTCTTCTAGATTTATGGGGTACTTCACCCTCCTTACATTCCTTTTTAATTTAAATTAGGACACATCCTGATCCTGTCTCATGGGTAGAACTCTTTGAATAAGAAAAACTGGTCATTTTCCTGAGAAAATCGAGAACCTAAGTAAATTGGAAATCGTAAAGAAGGGTCAGAACCACAAACATTTAAATCCCAAGTAGCCAATGAACACCTAAAACACTCTCGAAAGGAACCATGCCGAGACTAGAAGTGAAAATATGAAACGAAAATACGGTTTGTGCCTAGAAGCGCTAACCAATAAGAGCGTGACAAGTGTCATGATCAACGGTCAACATAAATACGGTGAACAGCCATGTAGACATGAATAGCCAATGGGAGGCTGTCACATGTCTGATAATGGGTCAAAAGTTGTCCATGCTGCTGAGTAGAAATCCACATCAACAAAGCCAGCCAATCACGTGGCACCATGTGGCATGTCTACTCGCATGCACGAAATAGTTTTATCTTCAACCTGTCATTTGGGAGCAGAGAAGGTTAATAGAATCACCGCTGGAAATTTGACGACCAATAAATGTCTTCGATTTCGACCGTAAATGGAGTAATTGGGGTTGAGTGATTTATGAACGGATAGGTCTGTCAACCCCCAAGCTCCCTATATCAAGATCTCCTCTCCAGTTATCCTCCTCATTTGTCACGCCCCGACCCGATTTGGTTGGATCCCTGTGAGCAACCCGCCACTCTCTCGATTTATTAAGGGTTTTCCCCGTCTCTAAACCGTGAGGAGCAAGGCATCCTTTTCACTCGTATCTTTCCTGAATAACATTAATCAAAACTGAATATATTAAACCTTACATACCTATCTTGCAGGTTCAGCTACAGGAAAGTCTTTAAGTGGGTTTTCTCTTAGTTACTTGAAAAGGGGTAAAGGGAGGGGTGAGTTTGACAACTTAGTGAATGGGTGTTGGGAGAGTGTATTCAAAGCATCTTTAATCGATGTGTGCGAGACTACTTATTTCATTCAAAAATATTCTTTCCTTAAATTTCCTGGTTCATCAAATCCATTTTCCTCATTTCCATATCAAGTGTGTTTAACTATCAACACATGCCCTTCATCGGTAAGTGAATCACACATTTGTAGGGTAGCCCATCCACTGCACCCACTTGTGGCGTCGGAGCAACTTTACTGGCCTCCTAGATAGAAGCCTATCCACTTCTACTCTAGGAATGAGTGGATGTTCACGACATCCGACCCTCAAATCCGAAATCAACTCCATTTGCGTATCAAGATGGAGATCTCATCCCGAACCACCCCGGTCTCATGCGCATAAAGCTACATTAAGCTTCCCTGACTGTTGGCACGATAAACTGCCCTCATATCCAGCATGTCATCTAGTAGCCCTTATGAAGCGTCACTACCTCTCTTGGGTGTCTTAATTGTCCCAAACCTTAAGTGCATGCACAAACAAAAGTTTTCCACAAAGCCATTTATCTTTGATGCCACTGGTCTAATGACCCTAATTCTCAACTCGACCTGCAGCTGTTTGTGTAGAACGGTCCGTCGAAATGGTATTGTTGCACTACCACCTGTCCATCGAGTATGTCGGTCTTGTCATGGTACCATGGCGAAATCACATAATCCATTCATTAAAATTTTCATGGCTTAAACATCATGTTTGTTTACTAGCTCCTCCTTGTGCCAACTAGTCTTGGGCCCATTGTACATGATTTTTCAAAAACTAGGCATTTTAGCCCCCAAGTTCCAAAACTGAGGCCTCTCGCTTATCTAAGTTGTTCTATCTCTCATCAAGGACTCGCAAAATTTTTAAGCATTGGCACACAATCAAGGGAGAACACTTCTAACAAAATAATTTTCCATTCATCACACCAATTGGGTGTGATGACATCTCCGCTTGCAACTGGAAAGTGGGTTTTCTCTTTCCTTCCAGGAAGTCCATCATACTAATCGAGTATGATCTACTTACAACAGGTAAGTAGTTTTTCCACTTAGCTCTCACATCACTCCAACTAGGTGTGATATTAAAATTTCAAAAAGAAGTGGTTTTTGATTTCTGAAGTGTTCATCATCCCAACCGGGTATGATGTGAATAAACACACTCACCCGTTAACTGCGACGTTTTTGTACTCGGTTGATTTTCCCAAGTTGACACAAGCTTCTCTTGCTGGCGTTCCGGTTCTTCATGCTTCTACATGATTTGGACAACCTTATCTATTAACACTAGGTATAAGATCCTTCATTCCTCATGTATGAATGACTAAACTCAAAACTTTCAATTAATTGCACTTAGGTCCCTAAAGTTCATTTTCTTTGACTTTAGGTCCCTAATGTAAACTTTTCCCCAAATTATGTCCCAAAACTTCCAAAATTCACTTTGGGTCCTCATTTGACTCAAAATCACTTAAGGGGTTCAAGTTTCCCAAATTCCCAATTTGGTCCCCAACTTTTAAAAAATTACCATTTTATCCTTACTTTACAAAAATGGCAATTGGACCCCAATTATTTTAAAAATTTGACCAATTGGTCCTCCAACATCGTTTTCATTGCCAATTGACCCTCAATTTTGGGAAATTGTAATTTAGTTAATCAATTTTAGAAAATCCCCAAATTTCCCCAAAAGTTTCCCCAATTTTCCCCCTTTCAAACTGACCGAATTTGATTTCATCAAATTGACCATTCAATCGGGGTTAATTGCTCTAATTGAAGGTATGGTTCACTTCCTACACTTCCATATGATTCAATTGAGCTTTGAACCACGTCTTTGGGTTTGAATTGAGCTCAAATGAAGCTTTGCCAGAAAACTAAACTTAGAGAGAGAAAGCTTTGAAAGCTTATCATCAGAGGTGCAGCGATCCAATCTCTCTATCGGGGAAGATAACTCTCTTTCTGAGGTATCTTCTAGTATCTTGAATGCCTACAATTGAGCTTGTATTGGGGGAGAATTTGTTAGTGAAATTCTGTAGTTTCTCTGTCTAACTCCGACCTACAACGATTGAGAAGGGCATAATTGGCTTACCTTTCAGCTCGGTTGAGGTCGTCTAAGGGTTGTGGGGATGTTGGAAGTGCTTGGTTTAGCCGGAGGAGGGCTGAATTCAGCTGATTTCAGCTCAGCCAAAATAGGTCAGCTTCAGTCCGCTGTAGCTGCTTCACTGTTTGATTATGCTGGCACTTCTTTGATGATCCTCGGATTAAATAGAGGTTGCGATTAGATAGCTGACTTCCCTAAGAGTCTAGAGAGCCCGACCTTGCCTTTTGAGTTTGAGAAAAATGCTCAAGTCGGAGCTCTAGTTCAAGCTTCACCGAAAAATGTAGTAGAGAGAGAGAAAGGAGTTTTCAGGTGTGAGGAGTATGAATGGGGAGGAGCTCTTTATATAGGGAGCTCGGGAACTCTCTAGCCATCTGATTGGCACCTTTATGGTGCTCATTCATGGTCTGAAACGCCCTGAATAGAGACTTTTCACCTTCACCATCACTATTCATTTTTCTGCTAAGTGAATAGTACAATCATCTGAAGGAAGAAGACGACACTGTTCTGAATCAGACCGGACTGGTTTGAATTGGGTTCAATGCTTAAAGCGGCCGGTTTAGGATCGATTCGATCAAGTTATTCAAAATTATAACTTTATAAATTCATCTAAATTCATTGTTTATCTAATGGTGCCTTCAATTCCTCAATTTGAATATTTTAAGCCACATAGAAAAATGAATTTAAAAATCGGATCAATGGTGGTTAAAACCGATTCAAGTCCGATTCACCTGAATCGGTTTGGTTTTCTCTTTCAATTCATCTAAAAATCCTTTTCCATAACTTTTATGACTATTTAGGTGACTTAGGATTTGTAAATTTCCCTTTTTGCCCTTTTTCTAAAGGTTGGGGTTTGTGAACCAGTTTAGTTTTCTCCCTTCGGTTGACCGATTCTTTGCCCAATTTTCTTACCTTTAAGGGACAGGGTTTACAACTCTCTCCTCCATTTAGAAGTTTTATCCTCAAGACTTATTCAACATCCTTTGCATAGGAATTAACTTGTTTTGATGTCAACTTGGAGTTTGTTTGACATGCTAACACTTCGGTTATTTTCACTTAGCCCAATTTAAATCACGCGCTTAAGGAATTTCTTTTCCTTTACATTGTTTTACTCTCTCCATGGAGTTTATGATAACTAGTATGTCTTACCCATGAGTCCAAAGGTATATCCCTAGGTTCACATCTTCCTTTGCTTAAGGCAAGATTCTTCCCCTTGAGGTTCTTTCTGAAGATTTTGGGATGGGGAGTTCCAAGATGGCCAATCGTTCTTGTGTCTAGTTATTCTCTTTATCATTGAAACTGTCATGCCCCACCCAGTTTGGTCATAACCCCGTGAATAACCCGCCACTCTCCCGATTTACCAAGGGTTTTCCCTTTCTTTAAACTAGGAGGAGTAAAGCGTCCTTTAAACCAATACCTTTCCAGGAATAACATAAATCAAAATGGCATAAAATTTTCACTTACATACATGTCTTGCAAGTGTGACTAGCAAAAGGTCTTTGGGTAGGTTTCCCTTGGTTTCTGAAAAGGGATATAAGGGAAGGGGTGAGTTAAACGACTAATTGAATGGGTTTTTAAAGTTAGACATTTAGGAAAAGTGTTTGAATCGGAGTGTGACACACTCCTTATTTTCTTTTAAAACAATTCATCCTCAAAATCTCATTTTCATAGCTATTACTCAATCCTCAATCATAACTGGTATGCTTATCAAATAACACATGCCCTTCATCATGAAGGGAATAGACATTCGGAAGGTAGCACGTCCACTGCACCCACTTGTAGATAGAAGCACACCCACTTCTACCTAGAGAATGAGTGGATGTACACAACATCCGACCCTCAATCCCGTAAAGAAAACTTTGTGTCTATATGAGGACAGAGACCTCATTCCGATCCCACCCCGATCTCATATGCATGAAGCTACGTCGAGCTTCCTTGACTGCTGGCATGACAATCTGCCCTTATCTCCACCACGTCATCTAGTAGCCCCTAGGATGCATGACTACCCCTCTTGGGCATCTTTATGAAATTGCACTTTCGTCCATTGAATTATCGAAATCCCCAATTTTCCCCAATTTCAACCTTCTAACTCAACCGATTTTGATTTCATCAAATTGACTGATCAAATGAGTTTAATTGTTGAAATTGAAGTTATATTGGAGTTCGTACACCTTCATACAATTTAAATTGTACTTTGAATAGTAGGATTTGATGCCAGAAAGACCTCAAACAAAGATTCGCCGGAAAACTAAACGTAGAGAGAGAAAGCTTCGAAAGATTACCATTAGGGGCACAATGGTCCGAGCTTCAAATCTGGGAAAATAGATCTTGCCCTGAGGTTCTTCCTAGGATCAAGAATCACCTCAATTCAAGTCGAATTGAGGGAGAATTTGGTTAGTAAAGATCTGTCGGTGCTCTCTCTAACACAGATCAAAATTTATAGAGGGGAGCCAAAATGGCTTACCTTTCTACTCTAATTCAGCTTTAGGAGGGTTGTGAAGGTGTTGGGATGGCTTGGTTTGGCTTGAGGAGGGCTCGAATTAGCCATTTTCTGCTCAGCCAAAACAAGGCAACTTTAGTCTGCTAGAGCTGCTTTAATGTTCTATCATGCTGGCGTTTCTCCGACGACCCTTGGAGTAAATGGAGACTACAAGCGTGTAGTTGACTTTCCCCCGAATTCAATGAACCCAACTATGCCTTCTTTGGCTCAGAAAAATGCACAAGTCGGAGCTCTGGTTCAAGCTTCACCAAAAATGGAGTATTAGGGAGAGAGTGGAGTTTTTAGGTGTGAGGAACATGAATGAGGATGGGCTCTTTATATAGGAAACTCATGGACTTCCTAGCCATTTAATTAGCACCTTAATGATGATATTCTTTGCCTGAAATTTCCTGGCCGAAGACTTTTCAACTTCGTTGGCACTGCCCAATTTTCCAGTGAGTGAACAGTGTTGTCATCTGAAGGAAGAAGATGACACTGTTCCTAACTAGACTATACCGGTCTGAACTGTGTTCAATGCTTGAATCTATCGGTTCAGGCTCAATTCGACCGAATTTTTCAAAATTAAAAATTTGTAAATTCATCTAAATTCATTATCTATCAAATGGTGGCCTCAATTCTCCAATTTGAATTTTCTAAACTATCTAGAAAAATGAATTTAAAAACCAATTCAATAGTTGTTCAAACTAGTTCAATCTGGTTCAGGTCCGATTCACCTAAACCTGTTTGGTTTTCACCTCCAATTCATCCTAAATTCCTTTCTCATGACTTTTGTGACTTTTTAGGTCACTCGGGATCAATAAATTTTCTAGTTTACCCTTTCTCTATCGGTTGGAGTTTGTGAACCGGTTCAAATTTCTCACTTGGGTTGACCGGTTCTTTCCCCGGTTTCCTTATCTTTAAGGGACGGGGTTTACAACTCTCCACTCCTTTTATGAGTTTTGTCCCCAAAGCTTAATTAAAAACCTTTGCATTAGGAACAATTTCCTTTGATGTCAACTTGGTGTTTGCTTGACATGTTAACTCATTGCTTGTTCTTTCAGTTAACCCTTTTTATATCATTCACTTAATTAATTTCCTTTCCCTTATATTAGTCACTCCCTCCATGTAGTTTATCATAACTAGTACGTCTTACCCATGAGTCCAAAGGTATGTCCTTTGGTTCACCTCTTCCTTTGCTTCGGGCAAGATTCTTCCTCTTGAAAGTTCTTGCTCAGTATTTCAGGATTGGGAGGTCCAAAATGCCCAATCATTCATGTATCCAATTTTTCTCTTTATCGTTGAAATCCTTAGCTTAGTGTCCTTCCAAGCACTATGTACTTGCTTCCACAGATTTCGATGTTATCACCTTTTCATCTTATATTGACCTTTCGCTCATTCATTGTTTATTACAACTTTGGTCCAAATATAATGCTTGACCCTGTCATGCTTAACTATCTGACTCTTCCTTAATTAAGTCATATTTTCCTTGGTATTGTTGGACTTACATGTCCCTTATAGCACGACATACTCTAGAACTTGTCATTAACCATTTAAAATTTTAGAACACTTCCCTAATGGTTATTTTTAACCTTCCAACCTTTCAAGAATAGTATAACTTTGTCCCTCTTTTTGTCTGGTAGTATTTCTCGACTACCTTTACTGTTATTCCATCATTCATCTTGCCTTTAACATCATACCTTACTTAGCCATATCGGTTTTTCCTCACCTACTCGTCTTTTTCTAACTTTCTTATTGGGTCTTTTCGGTTTCAAATCATTTGGTTTCTTGATGATTTACTGATATGTTGGAATTCTTCCCTTCTTATGTCCTCCCTCATTTCAAATGGCGTCCTTTCCACAAGGACTTTCCCTTTTCTTAATCCACTCCTACTCGCTCGAGATAATTTCATGATTCTTTATTCCAAGTTAATCACTTTTGGTCTATGTGTTGATTCCTTTGCTTGGGAAGGTTCCCTTCTTCCAGTTGTGTTCCCTACTATATCCCTCATAGTAGAGATTTTCATCTTAGGAGCTACATGCCCAACCTTCTTATCATTTTTTGAAGGGTTATTTCTTCCTTTCTTCACACCCCATTATAGGTTAGGGCATTTATCCACTTTGGATTGTTCTCTATCCACAACTTTTGTTTCATCCATTATTCCTTACTTGAGGTACTTTTGATTATCGGTCTTATTTCGTGTACTCCACACTATGCTCATTCATTCATTGTTTAGGCTCCATTAAGGGAGCGTGGACAACAACCCGTCCAGATGTCAGTGGTTGTTTCCCTATTTCACTTCTTAAATGAGTACTTACTTCTTGGGCCTTCATGAGTACGTTTCCTTTGAATTTTATCTTTCTGTCTTAACCAGCATTTCATTGGTGAGTACGCCAGCCCACCCACTGAACCCACTTGTTGCGTCAGAGCGACTTTACTGGCCACCTAGATAGAAGCACGCCCACTTCTACCATGAGAATGAGTGGATGTTCGCAACATCTGACCCTAAATCCCGTAACAAATCTCCGTATTCGTATGAGGACAGAGACCTCATATTGTCCCCACCCTGGTCTCATGTGCTTGGAGCTACTCCGAGCTTCACAAGACTTCTAGTACGATGAACTGCCCTTATATCCACCAAGTCATCCAAAGCCCTAGGATGCATCGCTACCTTTCTTGGGCATCTGGAATGTCCCCTAAACACAGTGCATGCACAATCAACATTTTTCACATAATGCCATATAATCTGTAGTGTCACTAGTCCAACGGCCCCTATCCTCAACTTGACTTGTAGCTGTTTGTCTTGACTAGTCCGGAGACCTTTCATGTTGCACTGCCGCTAGTTGACTGAGTATGTTGGTCTTGTCTTGGTATGATGGACAAACAATTCATTTACTTAAGTTTTCATAGTATATAATCATGTTTGTTTACGAGCTCCTGCTCGTGCCAACTAGCCTAGGGCCCACTCTTCGAGATTTTAAAAAATTGGGCATATTAGCCCCCATGTTCCAAAATTGAGGCCTTCGGCTTAACAAAGCTATTTGAGCTCCCATCAAGAAGGTCTCCAAAGAATTTTAAGCGATGGCACACATTCAGGGGAGAGCACTTCTGATAAAATACTTTTCAACTATCCATCATACCCATCGAGTATGAGGACATCTCCGCTCATAACTGATTAACGAGTTTTCCAGTTGTTTCGAGAAAGTTTTATCATACCAACCGAGTATGATCTACTTACACCACTAAGTAGTTTTTTTCACATGATTTTCACATCACTGATCTCAGGTGTGAGGTTTAATATACCACTTAGTAGTGGGTTTACATTTTTGAGATGCTTATCATCCTAACTGGATATGATATAAAAATCCCACTCACCTGATCGTGCAATGTATTTGATGCGAACCTCGCCAATATACTAACGGCACCCTACACCAAATATGGAATAGACACCAAGACTTTCATGATGCAAGTAAAAAAGAATGGAATATAACTTTTTGGTTAAGAAACCAGGCACGAATAGATGTAGATGCCACACCCAAATCCTCTAAGAAGAGCTCCTAAAAAACTCTGATGATAAGTCCGATTGCTTGAACGCCACAAGTAAAAACCTGATAAGTTCAAAAGTTCTCTCAAAAGAGAAAGAAGACATAAGCCTCACAATAAAAATTGAAATCAAAGATATATCTCTACACTTGAGAATATTAGCTATTATCTAAACAAGGAAATAAAATATTGTGATTGACATGTCAACCATATAACTATTCATATAGGAAATATTCCTAATATATTATTTTATTCTGCAATCTTCTAGAATATTTATTATGTTAATAAATCTCCCACTTGAAATTCAAATTTGAATTATCTTCTAGAGATCTTATTGGGTTCTTCTTTTGGGATTGAGATATTATTGGGCTCTTTCTTTGGGCTTGAGATCTTATTGGGCTCTTAGGCTTCCACTTTGTTTTCTTCAATTGCTCCAATTAGTCCATTCAATGCTTCTTCAAATCTTTTGGGCCTTAACTTGTGAATCACAGCATCCTCAATTTGATTCACATCATTCTTCCCCTCTTGAAAATAATTTGTCCTCAAATCATAGATCTCTTTGTCACCTATATAAAAAAATATTAAATTAGGAATATTAAAAAACTGTAATTAATTAGGTTCAACTCTCCAATAGATAAATCTACTCTAGGAATAAGTTTAACACAAATTTTTGGATCAAAAATAATTTTCTTGAAGCCTTGATTAACTTGATTTTCATATGCTATTTTCTGAATTTGTTTTAGAAACTTATT
The DNA here is from genome assembly GCA_030064435.1 of Trapa incisa. NCBI lineage: Eukaryota > Viridiplantae > Streptophyta > Magnoliopsida > Myrtales > Lythraceae > Trapa > Trapa incisa. Next base: position 7,458,037 of record CM057776.1, read on the forward strand.
TTTTCTCTTCAAATCAAAATTTACTAACTCGACAATAATAAATAATATTAAATCTAAATGAGGCAATGAATAAAAATAATAAACAATTTTAAATAATGAAAACCTAACCGAAGAAGTTATATAACTAGTATATATGAACTCAATATTTGAAAATAAAAGTTTTCTTTCGAATTTACTCCATAAAATATTCCAAAAATGACTCAAGAATTTATAATCATAATTAACTTCAATAATTCTAGGAATATAGTGCAATATAACAACTTCTCTAACTAATAAATAAATAACATTTGAGGCACTCCTAGTTTTATGATATTGAAATAGATATGTTATTTTTAAGAATTGTTTAACTATGATAAATATAAAGTATCTTCTCTTCTTAATCCTCAGTAATCCATAAAAAAATTCTATAAAAATATCAATCAAAGTAATTATTCTAGGAATTGAAATAGTAATATACAAAATATGGAATTGTTGGTTAAAATTAGCTTCTTTACACGTAATTAGATGAAAACAATATTTCCTCATATACGGAACCAAAGAATACTCATGCAATATTGCAATAATCTTAGCATGATGTTAAATAATCTAACTAACAACCATTAAGTAAGTTTTCCTTTGATAAAAGTGATTATCACCCCAATTGGGTTTGACATTAGAAATTTTCTACTCACCCGATGACTATGATGTGTTCATCCCCAGTCAATTTTCCAAGTCCATGCTAGCTCCCTTGCTTGCGTTCCTCTCTCAAGTGTCCTGTGAGAGGTGCGGCAGTCTAGAAATAGGGACTCAAATTGGAAGAAAAACCTAGCAATAGGGACTAAAATTTAAAGAAAAATATCTTTAGGGACCTAACTACAAATATATAGAAAGTTGGATTTTCTCATTCATTTGAAACAAATGAGGGGTAATAGGCCAAAGAATCATGAACAACTATGTTTATTTTGTGTAGGAGAACGAGACATCAGGAACGCTAGTCGAAGTCCAGCTTACTAGGGACATAAATTGACTAAGTGGAATTTTACTGCACAATCGGGTGAGTGGGTTTACTAACGTCATACCCAGTTGGGATGATGAGCACAACTTAAAGTTAAAAATCACTTACCAGTTGTGAGTGGGATTTTATATCATACTAGGTTGTGGATGATAAGTAAGTCAAAATGAAAACCCACTAACTAGTGGAATTTTAAATATCACAACTTAGAGGAGTGATGTGAAAATCATGCAAAAAAACTACTTACTAGTTGTAATTAGATTATACTCGGTTGGTATGATGAAACTTCCTCGAAGGAAGTTGAAAACCCGTTCATTGGTTATGAGCAGAGATGTCCTTATACCCGGCCGGTATAATGGATAGTTGAAAATATATTTTGTTAGAAGTGCTCTTCTCTAAATGTGTGTCAATGCTTAAACTATTTGGGAGACCTTCTTGATGGGAGCTCAAATAGCTCTTATAGGCCAGGGGCCTTGGTTTTAAAACTTGGGGGCTATTATGCTCGATTTTAAAAATCTTGAACAGTTGGCATGAGTAGGAGCTTGTAAAAACACATGAGATATGTGCCATAAAATTTCAATAAATGAATTGTTTGGTCATGGTACCAAGACATGAGCGATACACTCAATCAACTAGCAGCATTGCGACATGACCGGTCTCCAGACCTGTCAAAACAAATAGTTGCAAGTTGAGTTGAAGGTCGGGGTCGTTTGACTAATGGCACCACATATTACATGGCTTGATAAGAAAATATTGTTTGTGCATTCACTATGATTTTAGGATCATCAAGATGCCCATGAGGGATAGTGTACATCCTAAGGGCCCTAGACGACCTTGTAAGTATAAGGGCAGTTCATCGTACCAAGTGACCGTGCGAAATTTAGAGTAGCACTAAAGTGCATGAGACTGGGGTGGGGACGGGATGAGATCTCTATCTTCATTCGGACATGAAGAATCAATTTCAAGATTGAGGGTCGGATGTCACGTACATCCGCTCATTCTCAGGGTAGAAGTGGACGTGCTTCTATCTAGGTGGCCGGTAAAGTCGCTCCAAAGCCACAAGTAGGTTCAATAGTCGTACTGGCCTGCGAATATGTGTTAAGCCTTCACGATGAAGGATGTGTGTTGGGTGATGACACATTATAGTAAATGAGGAAATGATGACAAAACTTGAGATTTGAATGTGAAAGGATTTTTGAAAGAAATGAGTCTGACACACTCCAAATACAAATGTTTTTTTAAAGGTTAAAAGTTTTGAAACCCATTCACTCAATAATCGTACTCATCACCTCCTTTATATCCCTTTTAGGAAGTCCCGGAAAGCCTGGCCTTAAAGAACTATAAATTTAAACGGCTGCAAGATAAGTATGAGAAATTTAAAAATATTTTATAGTTTTGATTTATGTCATTCTAGGAAAAAGGTGTAGGTTCAAAGGACTCCTTGCTCCTCCTAGGTTTAATAGAGGGGAAACCCTTAGTAAACTGGAAAGAGTGGTAGGTTGCTCACGGGAATCTGACCAAACTGGGTTAGGGCATAACAATTAGAGTTGTATCAGAGCCTATTTCCTCGAATACATAGTCAAGACTAGAATATATATATAGTAACTAATATAACTATTTTAAAATTTTACAGAAATGTCTCCAAAGAAAGGAACCAAGAGAACTACGTCTACTATCTCTAACACCACCCAGCCACCCCTACCTATAGAAACTCCCATAGCAGCCCACACAACTCCTCCTAGACTCAGCAGGGATCATCAAAGATTGTATGAGGATTTCACCCGTGTATTTGGCCAACCTAACCTCACTCCTGAGGCGGGTACCAACTCGTGGGTTGAACAAGAGGATGTGCAATCCCACCCTCCCCCTACTAATCCAACCGCACCAATGGACATTCCAAGAAATCTCAAAACTCTTCAACAACTAGGATGTAAACCTTTCCTTAGAGAAAAGGATGCTAGAACTGCCATGGATTGGCTGGCCAATACTAAGAAGTTGATGGGAATTGTCCAGATACTACCGGAGGATAGGGTGATCATGATGGAATTCTTCCTGGAAGGAAGCGCTTGACAGTGGTGGGACAATGTCCGAAACCTACATAAAACCACTCCCACTTGGGAGCAATTTGAGGAAAGCTACTCGGAGGAGTACTTGGCACCCCACCTGATAAATGAGAAGAAATAAGAGTTCATCCGGTTTCGGCAAGGGCTTAGTTCCATATCAGATTATGAAACAAATTTTAATGAGTAAAGACGATTTGCCCCCAACCTAGCTGGGCCAGCTAACATATGCTAGAGGTTTGTGGACGGTCTCAACATGGACATTTGAGACCATATGGGAGTACTGAAATGCTCCACAAACCTAGCAGCTGTAATCAATATGGCTCATGAATGTGAGCGACTAGTACAGACCTAACGTCGACGAGTGGAGCAGATGATCGGAAAGGGGGATAAGAGTTCAAACCGTCAAGGAGGATGGAGAGAATATACTGGCCAAAGAGGAGGAAACAAAATGGTACTCCGACAATGAAAGGGCATGCCTCCACCTCCTACGAGAGTAATCCCTACCTTACCCCAAGGGAACCCTCGCTGCGGTTAGTGTCAAAGGAACCATGAGGAAGCATGCCATACCTGCTTCGCATGCGGACAAGTGAGACACTTCGTAAAGGATTGCCTTACACTTAGAGAGAATAGATAAAAGAATACTCTTGGACCTACTCAAGGGAACCCCAAAAACCCTAGGAAATAAGCTATAGCAAGAGTACCGGCTAGAGTATACAACCTCACTCAAGAAGAGGTTAGAGGAGACCCTAGCACCGTAGCGGGTACATCCCAAAACCCTACAAATTAATCCAAAGGAGTCATGTAAACTAAACAACTTTTAAATTAATAAAAAAAATTCCTTCTAATTAGTACGTTTCTTAAATCAGGGTATATACAACTATAGGGACAACAAGTTTATGCCCTCTTTGACTCCGGAGCAGAGAGATCATTTATCAAGGAAGAGTTGGTTTCTAAAGTACCCCTGGAACACACTCCCCTAGTTCAAAGCCTTAACATCCTTACACCCTTGGGAGAAGGTTTGAATAGGAATAAACAATTAAAGGGATGTGAGATAGGAATTGGAGGAATCAAACTTGAAGTTGACTTGATTCCATTACCCCTAAGGGAGGTTGAAGTAATTCTAGGGATGGACTGGCTAAGTAATCATCAAGCGAGGATGGACTGTAGAAGGAAGGCAATAACTTTCCATACTCCCGAGACTAAGGGACTAAAGTTCTAGGGAGATAAAAAGGAAAGTAGAATACAATTGGTGTCTCACTTGAAAGCTCAAAAGATGATATAGAAAGGATGTACAGTTTTTTTGGCCATAGTTGTGAATGAAGATTCTGAAGAAAAGAAATTGGAAGACATTCTGGTAGTCAGACATTATCCAAAGGTTTTTCCAGAAGAGTTACATGGACTACCTCCAATTCGCCAAGTGGAGTTCACCATAGAAATAACCCTAGAAACAAACCCCATATCCCAAGCCCCATATCGCATGGCTCCAACAGAGTTGAAAGAATTAAAGGAACAACTGGACGAATTATTGGAAAAGGATTTCATACATCCAAGTCAGTCTCCATGGGGTGCTCCTATTCTATTCGAAAAGAAAAAGGATGGAAGCATGAGACTGTGTATTGATTAAAGAAAGTTGAACCAGGTCACCATAAAAAATTGATACCCACTTCCAAGGATAGATGATTTGGTTGACCAATTAAAGGGAGTAGCTTACTTCTCCAAAATAGATCTTCGGTCGGGTTATCACCAACTCAGGATTTGAGAGGAGGACATCCCTAAGATGGCATTCCGATCCAGATATGGACATTATCAGTTCAGAGTGATGCCGTTTGGGTTGACGAATGCCCCTATAGCTTTCATGGACTTAATGAATCGCATATTCCAACTTCATTTGGATAGATTTGTGATAGTATTCATAGACGACATACTCATATACTCACGAACTAGGTCGGAACATGAAGAGCATTTGGCAACTACATTGGAAATATTGAAAGAAAACAAATTATATGCAAAGTTTTCCAAATGCAAGTTTTAGTTACGGGAGGTAGGATTCTTAGGGCACATCATATCCAAGGACGGAGTTAAAGTAGACCCAGCTAAGGTAGAAGCCATAAAGAAATAAGGAGTTTCTTAGGATTGGCATGATACTATAGCCGGTTCGTGCAAGATTTTTCTAAAATAGCAGCTACAATAACTTGACTCACCAGGAAGGGAGTTGAGTATAAATGGGATAAGAACTGTGAGATGTCTTTCCAAGAGTTAAAGTGTCACGCCCCGAGCCGGTTTGGTCGGATCCCCGTGATCAACCCGCCACTCTCCTAGTTTATTAAAGGGTTTCCCCTTATATTATAAACCGTAAAGAGCAAGGCGTTCTTTAAACCTACACCTTTTTCCAGGAATATCATAAATCAAAACTGCATAGTAATTTAAATTGATCGTACTCTTCTGGCAGACGTTTCATTATGCAAGTCTTTTAAGAATCAGCTTTCTAGGATTTCCTAAAAGGGGTATAAGAGAGGGGTGAGTACAACTACTCAGTGAATGGGTTTCAAATCTTTCTTTCAAGACAAATATTTATATGGAGTGTGCTAGACTCTTTTCTTTTCAAAATCCCTTCATTTAAAAATTCAGGTTTTTCCATCATTTCTTAGTTACCAAGGTGTGTCATCACCCAACACACATCCTTCATCATGAAGGTTATACACATTCGCAGGTCAGTACAACTACTGAGCCCACTAGTAGCTTCAGAGCGACTTTACCGGCCACCCGGATAGAAGCACAACCACTTCTACCTAGGAATGAGTGGATGTACGTGACATCCGACCCTCAATCCTGATATCACTTCTTTGTGTCCATATGAGGACAAAGACCTAATCCCATCCCCACCCCAGTCTCATGCGCTTGGTGATACTCGAAATTTCGCACAGACACCTAGAACGATGATCTGCCCTTATACTCGCCAGGTCGTCCAGGGCCCTTAGGACACATCACTACCCCTCATGGGCATCTTGATGGTCCCATACTCATAGTGCATGCACAAACAAAATTTTCTTACATTGCCATGTAATATGTGCTGCCATTAGTCCCAATGGTCCCGACTTTCAACTCAACCGGTAGCTGTTTGTTTTGACTGGTCTGGAGACCGGTCATGTCGTACTACTACTGGTTGTTTGAGTATGTCAGATTTGCCTTGGTACCATGACCAAACAATTTACTTATTAAGGTTTAATGGCACATATATATCATGTTTGTTTACGATTTACTGCTCGTGTCCATTGGCCTATGGCCCACAGTCAAGGGAGAACACTTCTGACAAAATAGGTTTTCACTGTCTATTATACCGACTGGTATACATCTCCATTCATAACCGATGAACAAATTTTCAACTTCATTCAAGGAAGTCTCATCATACCAACTAGGTATGATCTACTTACAACCGGTAAGTAGTTTTTCAGCAAAATTTTCACATCACTTTCTCTAAGTGGTTATGATTAAAATACCACTCAATAGTGGGTTTTTATACTAAGGTACTTATCATCCCCAACCAAGTATGATATATAATCCCACTCACCCGATAGTGCAGTGAAATTCCGCTTAGTCAAGTTCTGTCCTTAGCAAGCTGGACTGCGACTGGCATTCCCGATGTCTCATTCTCCTACATGAAATGAACATAATTGTTCATTATTTTTTGGCCTAATAGCCTTCATTCATTCCAAATGAATGAGAAAACCCAACTTTACTTATGTTTGCAATTAGGTCCCTAAAGTTATTTTTCTTTAACTTTAAGTCCCTATTGTTGGGGTTTTCTTAAATTTGAGTCTTGAAACTTTTAAAATTTATCTTAGAACTCAAATTATTTAATTTCACACAAAGGGGTTTAATTTCCCAAATTTTCAATTTTAGAAAATTACATTTTGGTCCTTCAAATTTTGGAAAATCCCCAAATTTCGCTAATTTTCCCCCCAATTTCAACTATTCAACATTGCTGAATTTGATTTCATCACATTGATCGATCAAACTCCTCTAATTGTTGTTATTAGAGTTGAAATTGAGCCTCTACATGTTCATACGATTCTAAGAAACTTTGAATCGCAGATTTTAACACTGGAACGAGCTCAAACGGAGTTTCACCGGAAAATAAACTATAGAGAGAGAAAGCTTTGATTTCTCATCGGTGAGGGCGTGGCAATCAGAGCTTTCTATCTGGGCAGGTAGCTCTCATCCAAAGGTTCTTCCAAGGATCAAGAATGACATCAATTGATGTCGAATTGGATTAGAATTTCTTCATTGAAATTCGGTCGAGTCTCTCTCTAACAAAGATCTGAAATTGTAAAGGGGAGTCGAATTGGCTTACCTTTCGGTCCTAATTTGGTCGTGGAAGGGCAGAGGAGGTTTTGGGAGAGCTTGGTTTGGCCTGAGGAGGGCTCGAATTGGCCTATTTCAACTTGGCCAAAATAGGGTAGCATCGGTCCACCTGAGCAATTTCACTGTTTGATCATGCTGGCACTTCTCCAGCGACTCTCAGGACGAACAGATGCCACCGCTGTGTAGCTGATTCTCCCCAGTTCTAATGAACCCGACCAAGCCTTCTTTGGCTCAGAATTGGTCCTATATCAGAGCTCTAGTTTGAGCTTCACTGGAAAACTAAGCAACTGAGAGTGAGTGAGCTTTCCAGATGTGAAGAAGACGAATGGAGAGGGGCTCTTTATATAGGGAGCTCAACGACCCATTGGCTATCCATTTGGCACCGTTATGATTGGAAGTGAAGACCTGAAACATACCAAATGGAAGTGTTTCTTCTTTGCCAGCATTTCTTTAGTTTCCCAGTGAGTGAACAATGTTGTTATCCTGTGGAAGAAGATGACACTGTTCCGAACTGGACTGGACCGGTCCGAACCAGGTTCAAGTTTAAACCGACCGGTTCATCCCCCATTCGACCAAGTTTTTCAAATCTAAAATTTTTTAAATTCATCTAAATTCATTCTTTGTCTAATAGTGGTCTTTAATCTCAAATTTGAAAATTCTAAGCCACATTGGAAATGAATTTAGCATCATGTTCAATAGTGACTCACACTGGTTCAAACCGTTTCAATCTGGTTTGGGTCTAGTTCACTTGAACCGGTTTGGTTTTCCTTTCCAATTCTTCCTCTAGTCCATTTTCATGATTTTTGTGACTCCATAGGTCATTTAAGGTCCATAAGATTCCTGATTTATTATCTCTTTATCAATTCCAGTTCATAAACTGGCTCGATTTTTAAACCAGTTCAATCCAGTTCGGGTCCGGTTCACCCAAACTGATCTAGTTTTTCTTTCCCACATTATTCTAATGTTCTTTCCCAAGGATTATAAGTTCTCTTTGAATCACAAGAGATCCATAAGCTTCCTGGTTTACCCATTCTCTATTGGCTCCAGTTCATGAATCAACTCGGATCATAAACTAGTTCTCTCTAGTTCGGACCCAGTTCTCTTTAACTGCTTTGTTCTTTCTTCATCATATCATCCTAGGATTCTTTTCCCAAGTTTTTGAATATTTTGGAGTCACATGGGAGTTAGAAATTTTTTAATTTGCTCATCCTCTAATAGTCAGGCTTGTAGAACAATTCGTTTTAAAGATAACATTGATCGGTTCTTTCTCGATTTTTCTCATTACTAAAGGACGGGGTTTACTTAAAGACTCGACTAACGACCGCACTAGTACTCTCCTTACCTGATCCTAATGCAGGAGAGTACATAGTCTTTAGTGATGCCTCTAGACAAGGGCTTGGATGTGTCATAATACAACAAGGGAAGGTTATCGCATATGCCTCACAACAACTGAAGGTACATGAAAGAAATTAGCCCACTCATGACTTTGAACTAGTTGCAATAGTGTTTGCCCTAAAGATATGGTGACACTACCTTTACGGGGTAGTGTGAAGGATATACACGGATCACAAAAGCCTTCAGTACTTTCTAACTTAGAAGGAGTTAAATCTTTGACAGAGGAGATGGCTAGAATTGATAAAGGATTATGATCTTGTGATACAATATCACCTCGAAAAGGCAAACGTGGTAGCAGATGCCTTAAGTCGCAAGTATCAAACTGAGGCGGCACAAGTAAAGACAAGTTACCTACCCTTGTTGTAACAATTGGAAAGGATAGAGGTGGAACTGAGGATAAACATGCAGGAAAAATGCTTGGTGGCTCATGTGGCGGTAACACCTAGTCTAACTGAGCATATTAAGGCTCAGTGAGTATAGTATCAAATAGAGATCCAAGATTTACTTCCAGGTTTTCACCAAGCTTACAAAATGCTATGGGGACGAAACTTCATATAAGCATAACATTTAACCCTCAGACAGAAAGGGCAGAAATAATAGAGGATGCCACAGAGAAGATAAAATTAATAAGGAGTCATCTTAAGACCACATAGGACAGGCAAAAGAGTTACGCAGACAATCGAAGGAAAGATCTGGAGTTCGAACTGGGAGATCAAGTATTCCTCAAAGTATCCCCATGGAGAGGAATACTTAGGTTTCAGCAAAGAGGAAAGCTGAAACCAAGATATATCAGTCCCTGTCCCATTATTCAAAGGATAGGACCAGTAGTTTATAAATTGGAACTACCTCCTGATCTACTGAGAATACATGATGTATTCAACATCTCAGTGTTTTGGAAATATCAACCTGATCCTAGTAATGTATTGGGCCGAACCCCAATGGAACTAGAAGAGAACCTAACCTATTAGACAGAGCTGGTACGAATCATCGCCCAGAGAGACAAGAATTTGAGGAACAAGAAAATTTCTATGGTCTCGGTGTTGTGGCAGAACGGACCAGTGCAGTAAGAGACATGGGAAACCGAGTCTATGATGAGGGATAGTTATCCTCAATTATTTAATGTGTAACTGTTTTGGGGACAAAACTCTTAAAAGGAGGGGAGAGTTGTAAACCCCATCCTTTGATAATGAGAAAATTGGGAAAGAACCGGTTAGTTTCGAATTTTAACGAATTGGTCTGCAAGCTCGATTAATAGAAAATGAGAAAAATTGAGAATTCACTCCTTCCATATGACTCAAAATGGTTCATAAATCTTGGAGAAGAACCTTAAGACAAAATGGGCAAAGAAAACTGGATGGGTTCAGTTGAACTAGACCCAAACTAGATTGAACCAATTTATAGACCAAGTTAGTTTATGAGCTGGAATTGATAGAGAAATGGTAAACTGTGGAATTTATGGACTCTAAGTGACCTAAGGAGTCACAAAAGACATGGAAATGGACTTGTAAATGAATTAGGGGTGAAAACCAAAACGGTGAATCGGATTCTAACTGGTTTGGACTGGTTTGAACCACTATTGAACTGAATCATAAATTCATTTTTATAGGTGGCTTATATAATTCAAATTTGAGATTTGAGGCCACCATTGGATAGAAAATGAATTTAGATGAATTTAGAAAATTTTAGATTTCAAAAACTCGGTCGAATGCGGGGTGAACCGACTGGTTTAAGCTTCAAACTCGGTTCAGACCGGTCCGGTCTGGTTTAGAATAGTGTCGTCTTCTTCCTTCAGATGACAACACTATTCACTCACTGGAAAATTGAAGCAGCGCCAGCAAAGAGGAAACATCTCCGCTCAATACATTTCTAGCCATCAATACCTGTCATAAAGGTGCCAATCAGACAGCCAAGAAGTCCACGTGCTTCCTATATAAAGACCCCCTCCCCATTCATCCTCTCCACACCTGAAAAGCTCACTCTCTCTTAGTTGCGTAGTTTTCCGGTGAAGCTCGAACTAGAGCCTCAATATCAGGTCATTTTTTAGCCAAAGAAGGCAAGGTCAGGTTCCTTAGAACTAGGAAGAAGCCAGCTACACGGTGGTGGCAACCATTCATTCCGGGAGTCGTTGGAGAAGTGCTTGCGTGATTGAATAGTGAAGCAACTCTGGCTGACCGAAGCAGCCCTATTTCAACCGAGTTCAAATCGGACAATTCGAGCCCTCCTCAGGCCAAATCAAGCACTCTCGACACTTCCTCATCCCTCCCACGACCAAATTAGGATGGAAAGGTAAGCCAATTCGGCTCCCCTCTATAAGTTCCGATTATTATTAGAGAGAGAGTCGACCGAATTTCAATGACGAAATTATAATCCAATTCGACATTAATTGATGTTATTCTTGATCCTAGGAAGAACCTTTGGAGGAGAGCTACCTGCCCAAATAGAAAGCTCAGACCGTCGCGCCCTCAAAGGTGAGCAATCGAAGCATTCTCTCTCTATAGTCTATTTTCTAGCAAAGCTCCGTTTCAGCTCGTTCTAGCGTTAAAACTCAATTTTAACTTCAATTTCCATAATTAGAGGCATTTGATCGGTCAATTTGATGAAATCAAATTTCGCTGTGTTAAAGAGAGGGAATTGAAGGAAAAACTAGGGAAATTAGGGATTTTCAAAAAATTCGAGGCACCAAAATTAAAATTTCTAAAATTGAGGATGAATTGGGCATGATAAGAATATTAGAGGGCCAATTGAGAAATTTTAGAATTTTTGGGATAAAATTTACTAGTAAAGGAAGGGAAAATGGTAATTTTGGAAAAGTTGCGGGACCAAATTGGAAAATTGGGAAATTAAACCCTTTTTGTGAATTTTAATAAAATGAGATCCTAAGATAAATTTTAAAAGTTTTGTGACTAAAATTGGAGGAAAAACCCTGCAATAGGGACTTAAAGACAAAGAAAAATAACTTTAGGGACCTAATTGCAAATATATAGAAAGTTAGGTTTTCTCATTCAGTTTAGACGAATGTGGGCTAATAGACAAAAGAATAATGAACAGCTATTCATTTCATATAGGAGAACGAGACATCGGGAACGCCAACCAAAGTCCAGCTTACTAGGGATGGAAATTGACCAAGTGGAATTTCATTGCACGATCGGGTGAGTGGGTTTACTAACATCATACCCGGTTGGGATGATGAGCACAACTTAAAGTTAAAAACCACTTACCTATTGTGAGTGGGATTTTATATCATACCCAGTTGGGAATGATAAGTACCTCGAAATGGAAACCCAATAACTAGTGAAATTTTAAACATCACAACTTTGAGTAGTGATGTGAAAATCATGTGGAAAAACTAATTACTGGTTTTAAATAGATCAGACCCGTTGGTATGATGAAACTTCCTCAAAGAAAGTTGAAAACCCGTTCATCGGTTATGAGCGGAGATGTCTTTATACCCGGTCGGTATAATGGATAATTGAAAATATATTTTGTCGGAAGTGCTCTGCCCTTACTGTGTGCCAATGCTTAAACTATTTGGGAGGCCTTCTTGATAAGAGCTCGAATAGCTCTTATAGGCTGGGGGCCTCGGTTTTGAATCATGGGGGCTATTATGCTCAGTTTTAAAAATCTTGAACTATGGGCCATAGGCCAATGGGCACAAGTAGGAGCTCGTAAACAAACATGATATATGTGCCATAAAACATTAATAAATGAATTTTTGGTCATGGTACCAAGACAGGACCGACACACTCAAATGAGGAGAGGATTTGAGCAGTGTGGAAGATGAATGGAGGAGAGCATTTTATATATGGAGCTCAAGGACCCTCTACCCTACCAGTTTCAATATTGGTTGAGCTTATCCTATTCAGAAAATGCCCAAATCAAAGTGAATATTCCCTCAATAGAAAAAGAAGTTTTTTCTGCCCGGGGAATAGTGTTGTCATCCCAAGGAAGAAGATGGCACTGTTTTGGTCTGATCGAGTTTAATGTTGAAAATCAGTCGGTTCAGGCTTGATTCGACCAGTTTTCTCAAAATTAAAAATTTCTAAATTTGTCTATATTCATTTTCTATTTAATAGTGGCCTAAATTTTCCAAATTGAGATTTCAATTAACCTCAAAAAATGAATTTTCAATTCTGGTTCATTATCCTTTAGCCCGGTTCAATCCGGTTCAGGTCCGGTTCACACTAAACTAGCCCGGTTTTCCCATCAAATTTACTTCTTGGTTTTCCCCCATGATTTTTATGACTTTTTGGTCACTTAGAATTTTCCAATATCCAATTTTTACCCCTATTTATCATTATCGATTCTTTAAATGGTTCAGTTTTCTCATTTATTGTAGATAATTCTTACTACTTCTCATTCTAATTTCTAAGGGTCATAAGCTGGGAGTTACTCTCCGAATTATTTTTGGATTCATGTTCCAAGGGCTCTGATTCGATCGATTTTCTCAAAATTAAAATTTTCTAAATTTGTCTATATTCATTTTCTATCTGATGGTTGCCTAAATTTTCCAAGTCAAGATTTTTAAGTCACCTAAAAAAATGAATTTTCTAATCTGGTTCATTATGCTTCAAGCCGGTTCAATCCGGTTCATGTTCGATTCACCCTGAACTGGCCTAGTTTCCCCATCAAATTTACTTCATGGTTCTTTCCCTTTATTTTTATAACTTTTTGGTCACTTGGAATTTTCCAATTTCCCATTTTTACCCCTATTTATCATTCTCGGTTCTTTAACTAGTTCGATTTTCTCATTTATTATAGATAATTCTTACTACTTCTCCTTCTAATTTCTCGAGGTCATAGGCCGGGAGTTAGTCTCCAAATTGTTTTAGGATTTGTGTTCTGAGGGCTCTGAATGGCTAGTAGATGTCCATTCATATTCCTGGCGGACCTCCCTACAGGGATGGACCCCATGGAATACCTCAAGTCCGTACGTCTCCAGTATTTCAGCTTCGCACTCATAGGCCCACTTTATCCTTTTGGTGGGGTCTAAGGTGTGTTGGGCTGGTGGGGGCTCTTTGAAGACCTTCATGAAGGTTGCGTGAGCCTCCCAATAGTTGTTCAAGGCTTCCTTTCGAGTTGGGGTCCTTTCCAGCTGTCGTGGTGCCGGAGGTGGTGTTGGGTCCCTTGGAGGAGGCATTGGTACTTCTTGCCATGGGGAGGGATAGGTTATGTTGGTTGGCTTCAATATCTCCTCAAGGAGTTTCCTATAGTCCTCAACCATGTCCCTTAGCACCCTCTTTTCGACTTCAGCCAGTTTTTGGATGTTTATCTAGCTTGAGGTAGGAGCCTTTTTCAAGTGTCCATGAGTGGGGCTGGTTTACACGACGAACTTCCTAGGGACTCTTCTTCCTATAGGGTAATTAAATCTTTATTAGTGTCAGGTTATAGTCTTGATAATTCTTTTAAGTGAACATAGCTCTGATACCACTCAAGTTGTCATGCCGCGACCCAGTTTGGATAGATCCCTATTGAACCACTATTGAACAGGTTTCTAAATTTATTTTTCTAGGTGGCTTAAAATATTCAAATTGGAGAATTAAAGCCACCATTGGATAGAGAATGAATTTAGAAATTTTTAATTTTGAAACACTCGGTTGAATCCGGCCTGAATGGACCAGTTTAAGCATTTAACCCGATTCGTACCGGTTCAGTCCGGTTTGAAACAGTGTCATCTTCTTCCTTTAGATGACATCACTGTTCACTCATGAGAAAAGTGAGCAGCGTCGACAAAGATGAAAAGTCTTCGTTCAGGGTATTTTAGGTCATTAAAGATTGCCATAAAGGCACCCATCAAACAACCAAGGAGTCTCCGAGCTTCCTATATAAAGAGCTCCTCTCCATTCCTACTCCTCACACCTGAAAACTCCTCTCTCTCTCTCTCTCTCTCTCTCTCTCTATTGCTCTAATTTTTGGTGAAGCTCGATCTAGAGCTCTAACTTGGGTATTTTTTGAGCCAAATAAGGTAAGGTTATGTTCCTTAGATTTATGGAGAAGTCAACCACTCCATGGTAGTTTCCATTCGATTCGAGGATCGCCGAACAAACGCCAGCATAATCAATAATGATGTAGCTTCAACAGACCAAAGCGGTCGAGCTGAAAAAGGTCAAATTTGGCCATCCTCAAGCCAAACCAAGCTCTTCCAACACTTCCACAGCCCTCATACGGCCGAATTAGAGCAAAAAAAATAAGCAAAAATAGCTCCCCTCTGTAAATTCCGATCAGCGTTAGAGAGAGAAAGGACGAAATGTCACACCCCGACCCGGTTTGGTCGGATCCCCATGAACAACCCGCCACTCTCTCAGTTTATTAAAAAGTTTTCGCTTATCCTAAATTGTAAAGAGTAAGACGTCCTTTAAACATGCACTTTTTTCCTGGAATAACATAATCAAAACTGCATAACATTTTTAAATTCATCATACTTGTCTCATAGGCGTCTTACTTGATGGTTTTTAAGGGTAAACTTTCTGAAATCTCCTGAAAGGGATATAAGGGAGGGGGTGAGTATGTCTACTAAGTGAATGGGATTCTGACTAAAAAAACATTTATATGGAGTGTGGCAAACTTTTTTCGTTTCAAAAATCCATTCATTTAAAAATTCGGGTTTTTCCATTATTTCTTAGTTACCACGGTGTGTCATCACCCAACACACATCCTTGATCATGAAGGTTACACACATTCACAAGTTAGTATCACTATTGAACCTGCTAATGGCTTTGGAGCGACTTTTCCTGCCACCCGGATAGAAGCACGACCACTTCTACCCTGAAAATGAGTGGATGTTCGCGACATCTGACCCACAATTCCGAAATCACTTCTTCATGTTCGTATGAGGACAAAGACCTCATCTTGTCCCCACCCTAGTCTCATGCGCTTGGTGCTACTCCAAATTTCGCATAGATAGCTAGAAAAATAAAGAGTGGATGTTTGCCAACTGGCCTTGGGCCCAC
Organism: Trapa incisa; assembly: GCA_030064435.1. Taxonomy (NCBI): domain Eukaryota; kingdom Viridiplantae; phylum Streptophyta; class Magnoliopsida; order Myrtales; family Lythraceae; genus Trapa; species Trapa incisa. The sequence continues at coordinate 7,473,795 of CM057776.1, forward strand.
TATACCAAATTTTAAAAATCGGGCGTTTAGCCCCCAAGTTCCAAAATCGAGGCCCCCGGCCTATCAGAGTTATTTGAGCTCCCATCGAGAAGGTCTCCCAAATTGTTTAAGAATTGGCACACATTCAGGGAGAGCACTTCCAATAAAACATATGTTTTCTCTATCCATTATACCGCTCGGGTATAAGGACACCTCCGTTCATAACTGATGAATGGGTTTTGGACTTCCTTCGAGTAAGTCTCATCATACCAACCGGGTATGATCTACTTAGAACCAGGTAAGTAGTTTTTCTGCATGATTTTCACATCACTTCCTCTAAGTAGTGATGTTTAAAATACCACCTAATAGTGGGTTTTCATACTGAGGTACTTATCATTCGCAACCGGGTATGATATAAAATTTCCACTCACAACCGGTAAGTTGTTTTTAATTTTAAGTTGTGTTCATCATCCCAACTGGGTATGATGTTAATAAACCCACTCACCTGTTAATGTCGTGAATTCCACTAGACCGGTTCTTTTTATTCACGCGAGTTTATCCTTGCTGGCATTCCTGGTACTTCGTGTTCCTACACAATATGAACATCTCGATTCATTATCCATCGACCTAATTGCCTTCATTCATAACAAATGAATGTGAAAGTCAAACTTTTATTTATTTGCAACTAAGTCACTAAAGTTAACTTTAAGTCCCTAATGTCGGTTTTTCCTGAAATTGAGTCCCGAAAATTCTAAAATTTATCATATGACCTCAATTTATTCCATTTGACAAAAAGGGGAATAATTTCCCAAATTTCCAATTTGGTCCTCCAACTTTTCCAAAATTACTGTTTTGCCCTTCCTTTACAAACATGGTAAGCTTTGCCCCAAAAATTCCAAAATTCCTCAATTGGTCCTCCAACATTATTTTCACGCCAATTGACCCTCAATTTCATAAAATTGCATTTTGGTCCTTTCAATTTTGAAAATCCCCAAAATTTCCTCAATTTTTCCACAATTTCAACCCTTCAACACTGCTGAATTTGATTTTATCAAATTGACTGATCAAACACCTCTAATTGTTGAAATTGGAGTTGAAATTAAGTTTCTACATGTTTATATGATTCTAAAAAACTTTGAATCATAGATTTTAACGTTGGAACGAGCTCAAAAGGAGTTTCATTTTAAAATAGACCATATAGAGAGAAAGCTACGATTTCTCACCGGTGAGGGCACGACGTTTCGAGCTTTCAAGTCGGGCAGATAGCTCTCATCCTGAGGTTAATCCTAGAATCAAGAATCGCATCAATTGATGCCGAATTAAGTTAGAATGTCATCATTGAATTTTTGCCAGTTCTCTCTCTAGCACCGGTCGAAAATTGTAGAGCGGAGCAGAATTAGCTTACCTTTCAGTCCTAATTCGGCCATGAGAGGGTTGAGGAAATGTTGAGAAGGCTTGGTTTGGCCTGAGTAGGGCTCGAAATGGCCGATTTCAACTTGGCCAAAATAGGACAACTTCGGTCCGCTAGAGCTGCTTCAATGTTCCATCAAATTAATATATATTTAATTATTACAATTAATACCAATAATTTTATACCTAAATTAAATTATTTAAATTAATACCAATAATTTATGGCAATATTAATACCAATAATAAATCTCTCCCATTTAATACACGATTTTTACACCTATATAAAGTGATCATCCCCATTTATTTTCCTCACACTTGAACACTTTTCTCTCTCTCTACTCATCCATTTCTAGATGAATCTCAAACTAGAGCTTCGACTTGAACATTTTTCTTAACCTCGGAAGGAGAGGTGAGGCTCTTTAGAATCGGGGAGAAGACAGCCATGTGATAACAAACTCTAGTCAATCCGAGAATCGCTGGAGAAGTATCGGCATGATGGAACAGTGAACCTTTTGGATCACCCAGAAGTTGTAAATTTCCAAATTTCCAAATTGCTTGTTCCCAAATGATCGGGTTTGTAAACCGGGTCAGTTTTCTTACTCAGTTTGGTCGGTTCTTTTTCCCAATTTTCTATAACTAAAAAGTGCGGTGTTTAAAGAAAACTTCACTAACCAAATTCTCACTCAATTCGATATGAATTGTTGCAACTCTTGATCCTAGGAGGATCTTTAGAACAAGTGCTACTTGCCCCGATCGAAAGCTCAGATCGCCACACCTTCAATGGTAAGCTTTCGAAGTTTTCTCTCTCTATGTTCAGTTTTCTAACAAAGCTCTGTTTAAGCTCAATTCACACCCAAATGGCGTGATTCAATGCTCCATTGAATCGTATGGAAGTGTAGAAACTGATCCACACCTTTAATTGGATAAATTAACTTCGATTGAATGGTCAATTTGATGAAGGGCATATTAAGCCTAGATATGTGATGACTAGGGATAACACACCCGTAGTTATCCTAATTGGAACTAGAAGCCTAGGAAGACTGACAAAGGGTAAAGCTCCTGATAATGAGATAAGGGCAGTTCATTGTGTCGGTTAGTCATGAAGCTCTGGGAGCTTCTTGTGCAAGAGAATGAGGCGGGGTCAAGATGAGGCCTCCGTCCTCATATGGACACGAAGTGGCATTCGGGTCTAAGGGTCGGACGTTTGGGATGTCCAGTCAAACTCAGGGTAGAAGTGGACGGGTTTCTATCATGGTGGACGGTAAAGACACTCCGATTCCCAAGTGGGTTTAGTGGGCATGCTATACCTATGAATGTGCATGCCCTTCCTGATGAAGGGCGTGTGTTTATTTTCTATATGCCTCTCAAGGCAAGGGGGTGGGCTAAGAAAGCTAAAAACACCTAATATGGAAATGGAAAGAGGTTTTGGAAAACTAAATTTGAAGAAATCCCTTTAAAAGGAGATGTTAACCTTGACATAATTTTGATAACTAAATATATTTTGAAAACTCATTCCTTACACTTGCTCACTGAGTTGTACAACTCATCCCCTCCCTTTACTCATTTTCAGGTAACAAGGGAAAATCAATCTTAAATACCCTATGGTAGACAAGTATGACTACTTTAATATATGCAGTTTTGTATAATGCTATTCTAGGAAAAACATGAAAAATGACGCCTTATTTCTCGCGGTTTAGAAAATGGTGAAACCCTTCATAGACCGAAGGAAGTGGCGGGATGCTCATGGAGATCCGATCAAACCGAGTTAGGGCATGAAAACTTTAGTGATATCAGAGCCTCGAATACATTATCAAGACTATATAACATAGTAACTAAGAGAAACAAAGTTCTAAATTTATAGATGGCTCCTAAGAGAGGAACCAAGAAAACTTATACTGACGCTACCAAAACCACCCAACACTCTGTCATCATAGGAAAACAACCCTAAAAGCTCTCCAATACCTGAGGTATAGTAGAAGTCACAAAGGACCAAGAGACATTATGGGGAAGCATCCAATTCCATGAGGGATTGTGGTGCTAGCACCTGTTGAGGTCACATTCACAAGTAGGAGGAGAGCCAACCTAATTCCAAGAATAACCATAAGGGACTTATAACCAAGAAGGATGCTTACTAAGAACCTAGTGTAGGAGCTCCATAAGCTGAAACTACTTCTTGTAATAGAGTTAATGCTCACAACTTATTGTACCCCTTATTAATAAAAATTATAATTTTTCCTAAAAACTCTGTCCCTCAAACAAACTTGCGTTCTCATACCTCAACTATAAGAGGAGGGGTCACGAAAGATAAGAGGGACCAAAGGTAGAAAACACAAACGAAGCAGAGTATAGACAAAAGGAAAAGTTAAGTAGGAGGAATGTCTTGGATGAGAAATGCAAGAATCAAGGAAGGACTAGTGACCAAAACCGTGGAGCAAGTTAAGTAAGTTGTTCACAAAGAGGTCAAGAAATAGCAAGGTAAAAAAAATTTTGAACTTCTTCTTAAGAAGGTCAACCAGAGAGGAATACCACAAGTATAGAGGTAAGGTATATGAGAAGTACACCTACAACCCTCAGAAAGAGAAAATGCAGAAAACATCCTTCGACAACTCTAGGGTAGGACACAAAAAGAGTGAATAGGAGAAGAAATGTACTAGGAAAGGGAACTCTGGAAGGATGTATACGACTATTGACACCTCAAATGGAGGATAAGGAACAAAAAGAGAATTGGAGGACAGTGAAGGATTAAGGGTGACAGGACAATCATAAAGGATGAGTAAATTCTAGAGACAATTGCCCTAGACAGTTGGACAAGAAAAATAGTATGGACAAGGCAGTTAACGAACTAACACTTGGGAGAACTATGGACTTAAACTTGACAAAGAAGGGAGAACTAAAAAGGCCAAACATCAAAAAAGAAGGATGAAGGAAATCCTTAAAGAAATTAATGGCCGAGAACGGATCGACAACCAAACTCAAGCCATGGGAGGGATTAAGCAAGCTCTTAGAAGGAGATTAAGAAACCACGAAAGGAAAGAGATCGAAATCCCTCCCTTATAAAAATAAAATTGTAGTGAGTACAAGTTGGAATAAAGACAAGGTAAAAGGTATGTGCTAGCAAGATTCCCCAAAGTAAGGGTAAGAAGGAGAGGATGACATCAAAGGATGTCATGAGGTTGACTTAAAGATAGATTACCTAAGAAGATCAAGGAAAGAGGAAATCTAGGGAAAGAGGAGGAAGCCTACCAAGGAAGGGAGCACTGGAGAGACATATATATCCCAATGAAGAAGTAATGAACTCAATTAAAGTGGAATAGAAGGTAAAATTGCAAATGGAATGCAAGTTGAGATAAAGGACCAATTACAAGGGAAGTATACCTAGAACCCAAGGAGTAGGTTAAAACCAAGGAATGAGTAAGTAGGAAGATAACATCAAAAGGTGCTTTAACAAGTAAGAATGGGTGGAATACCCATAATAAGGAAATAAAGAAAAGTATATATGAGAAACCTTGGAGAAGTAAGCCCTTCAATTAAAAAGTAATTAAGGGAAACAACCATCGACATCAAAATACTTGGAGAGGGTGATGAATCCATGGATATTAGTTTTCTAATGTTTTCTTAGAAGAGAAGAAGAGAGAAATTGGTAATTGAAATTGTGTGAGACAGAGAGAGAGAGAGAGAGAGAGTCATTAATTGGATCAAAATTAGCTTAATTACACAAGAAAAACCAATCTGATCTAGCAACTAGCTAATTACCAAATCGATGAACAGGTCTTCAACTTTCTTCGAAGAAGTCTTATCATACCAACCAGGTATGATCTACTTACAACCAATAAGTAGTTTTTCTGCATGATTTTCACATCACTTCCTCTATGTTGTGATGTTTAAAATGCCACTTAATAGTGGGTTTTCATACCGATGTACTTATCATCCCCAACCAGGTATGATATAAAATTCTCACTCACTCGTTAATGTAGTGAATTCCACTAGACCGATTCTTTGTATTCATGCAAGCTCGTCCATGCTGGCATTCCCGGTACTTCGCGTTCCTACACAATATGAACATCCTTGTTTATTATTACTCGGCATAACAGCCTTCATTCATTTCAAATGAATGAGAAAGCCCAAACTTTTTAGTTATTTGTAATTAGGTCCCTAAAGTTATTTCTCTTTAACTTTAAGTCCCTAATGTCAGTTTTTCTTCAAATCAAGTCCCGAAACTTATAAAATTTATCTTGGGACCTTAATTTATTCAATTTCACCAAAAAGGTTTTTAATTTCCCAAATTTCCAATTTGGTCCCCTAACTTTTTGAAAATTACCATTTTGCCCTTCCTTTACAAAAATGGTATGTTTTGCCCCAACAATTCCAAAATTCTTCAATTGGTCCTCTAGCATTATTTTCATACCCAATTGACCCTCAATTACATAAAATTAAATTTTGGTCCTTCAAATTTTGAAAATCCCTAATTTTTCCCCCAATTTCAACTCCTTAGCACAACTGAATTTGATTTCATCAAATTGACCAATCAAACACACTAATTGTTGAAATTGAAGTTAAAATTGAGTTCCTCCATCCTCTTATGACTCAATAGCACTTTGAATCACAAGTTTTGACGCCGGAACTTGCTCAAACAGAGTTTTGTTAGAAAATGACCTGTAGAGAGAGAAAGCTTCGATTACTCACTAGTGAAGGCATGGCGGTCCGAGCTTTCGATCTAGGTAAATAGCTTAGATCCTGAGGTTAATCCTAGAAACCCTCATTATGCAGACAAATATACCGACTATGGGAATGAGACTGGTGCAGAATATGCTTAAGAAAAAAAAATATGCAACAGAAATTTTAAACAGAGAGGCAACAACCATGCATCCAATGAGAACAAATATGTAGAAGAAGAAAATGTAGTTCTTTGAAATTGATTCTTCTTGCAGATTAGTCCATGGGGTCTCTAGTGGTTAAAATATTGTGCTTCTCATAGGGCTCAACACAATTCCTCCTTCTATATCTCATCTCACTTTGCAGAGCAAGGGGAAGAACAGCAGTAAGAATAGGAACATAAATTTTCGAGCAAAAAAAATCAAACAACTACAAATTGGAGAGTCATCACAAAAGGACAATACATATTCAATGTAACAATATGAATAAAAAGGAAAAAATCAGCTTTTTTTCTTCAAATTCATCCGCAATATAATATAAAATTAAAAGCAAGAGAAGAGAAACCGATAATCAAGAGCTCCAATGAAGCGTGCATTCTATAAAGGCAAGGCTAGTGAGAACAAAATGGTGACAGACCTGAATACATTTTGTGTGTGTGAGAGAGAGAGAGATGGAGGAAGCTGAGAGAAGCTGGGGATACTTGGACTCTCTTAGGGTCAATTGATAGACACTGTAAAATGCTACTCCGCTGCTATTAATATGGGACCCCCATCAGTTAGTTCATCACATTTCATCAGCAGCAGCTAGCAGTATCAAAGAAAAAAAACTGATGCTTTAGAAAGAGAGAGAAAGAGATTTTTAGGGATGGGATTAGCATGTTGGAAGATAGCAAGGATTGAAAGAGCTTGTAAAGTGCAGTAAAACAAAGGATGGGACTAGGGTCTGATATTTGGTATTGGTGTGCAGCAAGGATTACTCAGATTTTGTTGCCTTTTCTTTTCCACTCACTTATTTAAATTTTTCATCCCATTTTTTTTCCTTAACCCCATAATTTTATCATATATTAAAAGGATAAAATTTGATACTGAAATGAATTTTGTGCCTAAAATCTCAAATAATAATGTACATAAAAGATCAAATTTTCATCCCCATCCTTGATATATTCCTCCTCTTCTTCTTAAAGGATAAAATTTGATATTGAAATGAATTTTTTGCCTAAAATCTCAAATAATGTACATAAAAGATCAAATTTTCATCCCCGTCCTTAATATATTCCACTAACCTCTCCCTTCTTCTTCTTCCTCTTAAAGGATAAAATTTGATATTGAAATGAATTTTGTGCCTAAAATCTCAAATAATGTACATAAAAGATCAAATTTTCATCCCCATCCTTGATATATTCCTCTTCTTCTTAAAGGATAAAATTTGATATTGAAATGAATTTTGTGCCTAAAATCTCAAATAATGTACATAAAAGATTAAATTTTCATCCCCATCCTTGATATATTCCACTAACCTCTCCCTAAACTCTCCCTAAAATCTTAAGTAATGTACGGGTGCAATTTGTTAGGAAGAGTGGATCAATGTCTTTCATACACAGATGTAATGTTTTTCCCTTACTTCTAGTAAGGAAGTAAGGAAGTTGGCTTGGTCGTCAACCCCACCAAGCAGCTCCCAAATCACTAGTACAACCTGACCCTCCCTAATCATGAAGGAGATGGTGGGTCAGTTCATTATTTAATGAAACTCTCACCATTCATCATTCATAGTTGATTCAAGACTCCATCATCCAAGTATTCGTATGAGGAAAATTAGGGGTCAAATTGCAATTAAAGGAAAATTAGGGGATTTTTATACAATTTACTCCCAATTGTGGGACAATTGACAATTTTGATGAAATAGAGGGTCAATTGACAATTTTTGAAAAGTGGAGGACCAATTGGTAATTTTGAAAAAATTAAGGATCTATATGCAAACATTTGGAAGCAAGAAGTCCTTTATGCTATGTTTTCTTTATGAGAATATTAGGACCCTATAGGAACTGGTCGTGCAAGTATTGGTACAAAGAAGCACATTTGCGATTGGAATTTAGCTAGGACAAACGCATCACAGTACCTAGTGTGTGGGACTTTCGATATTATACCTGGATGGGGTGATTAGGACCGTTTTGAAGTAATGAAAATTATTTTCAAGGAATGGTCTCCCATGACTGTGTAAAACTACTTAAATGTTTTGAGAGACTTTTCTAAGAGTTTGAATTGCTCTATAGACTTGAGGCCTCGATTTTGAAAATTGTAAGGCCCAAGGCCCAGTTTTGGAAAACTCTTGAAGTGGACCCAAGGCCAATGGAGCCTAAAGATTGGAAGGCTGAGCATAGTGCGTAGTACACAAAATAAGACCCGATAGTCAAAAGTTCTTTGGATAGGGAATAAGGGACGAAATGGGAATTTTAAGACAATAAAGGATTAAAAGCGGGCAAATGCCCCAATTTAAAAAGGGTGTATGGAGATGAAGAAAGGAAACTTTTAAGGAATGGTAAGAAGGTTGAATGTGTAACTCCTAAGGTGGAAGTCTCTACGTTGAAGGACATAGTAGAGAATGAAACCATAAAAAGAGAACTCCCCAAACAAAGGAATTGACACATAAACCGAAGGGATCAACTTAGAATAAAGAATCATAAAATGGTCACAAGCGAGTAAGAGTGGATTGAAGGAAGGAAAGTCCTTGGGTAAAGGAAGCCGTTGGAAATGAGGAAGGTCGTAAGGGGGAAAAATCCTAACATGTTGCTAAATTGTCGAGAAACCTGATTGTTGGAACCATGGAAAAACCAATAAGGAAGTTGGGAATAGATGAGTAGATAAGGAAAAAAAACCTACCCGTTCATGATGTCAAAAATGTGAGGGACATGTAGGTTCAACAGTCTTAGCAAAATATGACTCAAGTAAGAAAGAGTGTGTTAGTCAAACATGATGGAGTTAAACCTAAGAACTGGAATCGGAACTCTAGTAAACTGAAAGATGGAGGAAGGACAAAAATAAGATAATGAGGAAATCATATCTTAACCCAAGTCCCAAAGGATGCTGAGCTAAAGAGCATCAACGACCAAGGGAATAAATAAAAATGGGGACAATGGGATGTGTATGGAACATCCAACTCAATGACTTGGATAAGAACCCTAAAAAGGAAGAGTCTTACACTAAGTAGAGTAAGAAGGTGGACCAAAGGGTGTACTTTTGATCTGATGGGTAAAACATACCTAATCAGGATACACTCCATGGAGTGAGTAAATAATGGAAAGGGATATAAATTCCTTAAGCACGTGGTTTAAAGGGCTAAGTGAAGGAACAACCAAAGTAGTAGAATGTTAAGCAAACCCCAAGTTAACATCAAGGGAAATATATTCCCGATGCAAATGATGCTAACTATGTTTTGGGGACAAAACTCCTTAAAGGAGGAGAGAGTAGGAAAACTGAGAAAGAACCAGTCAATTTGATGAGAAAACCAAACCACTTAAGGAACTGAGAATGATAAAGAGGGTCTAAAATGGGAATTTGCAAAATTCCAAGTCACCAAAAAGTCATGGGGAAGAACCATGAAGGAAAATGGATAGGAAAACCAGACCGGTTCAAGGTGAACCAGATTGAACTAGTTTGAAATATACATGAACTAGTCTCTAAATTAATTTTTCCAGGTGACTTAAAAATCTTAATTAAGAAAATTGAGGCCACCAATCGATAGAAAATGAATTTAGATTAATTTAGGAAATTTTAAATTTGTGAAAACTAGTTGAATCGGGTCTGAATCGACCGATTTTTACCGTTGAACTTGGTCGGACTGGTGCAGTCCAGTTTAGAAAAGTGTCGTGTTCTTCCTTTGGATGACAAAACTATTCATATGGTAGAAATATTTTCCTTCTCCGACAATAGAATAGTCTCTCTCATTTGGGCTTTTTTTAAAGAGGATAAGCTCCACCAATATGGAAACTGGTAGGGCAGAGGGTCCTTGAGATCCCTATATAAAGAGCTTCCCTCCATTCATCTCCCACACACCTCAAATTGTCATTCTCTCTTAGGTGCTCCATTTTTAGGTGAAGCTCGAACTAGAGCTCTGATTTGGGCACTTTTCTTAGCCTCAGAAGGCAAGGTCGAGTATTACAGACTCCGGGGGAAGTCAGCTACCTCACAAAAATCTCCCTTCAACCCGAGGACCATCGCAGAAGCGCTTGCGAAATTAAATAGTGAAGCAACTCTGACAGACCGAAGCTACCCTATTTTGGCCGAGCTGAATTCGGCCAAATTCAAACCTCCTCCTCCCAAACCAAGCTTCCTCAACGTCTCCACGACTCTCACATGACCTCCAAAGAGGTGAAAGGTAAGCCAATTTGGCCCTCCTCCGTTGTTGCAGATCGCTGTTAGAGAGAAAAAGTGTCGAATTTCACTAATAAAATTCACCCTCATATGGACTTCAACTGTAGCAATTCTTGATCCTAGAAGGAATCGAAGCATGAGAGCTACCTCTATAGATCGAGAGCTCAGACCGTAGCACCTTCGACGGTAAGCTTTCCAAGCTTTCTCTCTCTAAAAACAATTTTTTGGCAAAGCTCTATTTGAGCTCATTTCGGACTCAAATTATGCAATTCAAAGCTCCATTTGATCATATGGAAGTGTAGGAATAGATCCATGCCATCAATTGGTGCAATAAAGCCCGATTGAATAGCTAATTTGAAGAAATCAAATTCAGTCTGTATAAAGGGGAGAAATTGGGGAAATTTGGGGGATTTCAAAAAATTGATGGTCCTCCATGCAATTTCTCAAAATTGAAGGCCAATTGGTAATGAGAATATGTTGGGGGACCAATTGGTCAATTTTTGAAAGATTTGAGGCCAAATTACTATTTTTGGAAAGTAGGGGCAAAATTGTAATTTTGAAAAGTTGGGGACCAAATTAGAAATTTAGAAAATTTGAGCCCCTTACAAAATTTTGAGTAAAGTAAGGATCCAAAGAGGATATTTGATACCTTGGGATTCAATTTAAGGGAAATCTTAGCATTAGTGATGTAGAGTCAAGAAAAATAAACTTTATGGATCTAAGTGGAATAAACTCAAAATGTGGGACTAGTGACTTGTACGTAACAAAATGAAGGATGTTATGCCAAAACTTTATTGCTAATGATAGCCAAAATGTGTAGGGACACATGAGACCAGAATGCCTGCAAGAAAAAGCTAGCGTGGACTTAGAAGCTGACTATGGATGAACGCGTCATAGTCAACGGGTGAGTGGGCTTACTAGCATCATGCTCTGTTAAGGTGAGGAGCATGTTTTAAACGAAAAGAAAGACCACCGTGAGTGGGACTTTTATACAGGTTGGGATGTTGAGCACTATTTTGAACGGATAAAACCTACTTACTGGTTGTGAGTAGGAATGAACCAACCTCGATTTTTGAACTCATAGGACTAAATGCCCAATTTTGGAAAACACGTGTAGTGGGCCTAAGGCCAGTGGGCACTAACAGTAGCTTATAAAAAAACTTGATTAGAAAGAGCCATGAAAACTCCTAATTAAAATGGAATGGATTGTGTGTTGCACCATTGTATCAAGACAGGATCGACAATGCTCAATGGACTGGTGGTAGTGCGTCAGGGCTAGGACGACAGACCGACCTAGACAAATAGTTGTAGGTCGGGTTGAGCGTCGAACCATTGTACCGTTGACACAAAAAAGGATGGATAACTATATGAAAACTATTGTTTGTTCATACACTTATGGTAGGTGACCATCAAGACAACCTAGGTGGTACTGATGGGTCCCAAGGGTTGTTGGACGACATGGTGGAGATAAGGGCAATTTGTCGTGCTAGTTAGTCATGAAACTTTAGGAGCTTCTTGCGCATGAGACTGAGGTGGGGTCAAGATGAAGTCTCCATCCTCATACGAATACGAAGTGGCTTTCGAGTCTAAGGGTCAAACGTCTAGGACGTCCGTCCACTAAGACTCAAGGTAAAAGTGGATGGGCTTCTATCACGGTGGACGGAAAAGATGCTCCGATCAACAAGTGGGTTTAGTGGGCGTGCTGCACCTATGAATGTGTGTACCCTTCTAGATGAAGGGGATGGGCTAAGAAAGCTAAACAAACCTAATATAGAAATGGAAAGAGGTTTTAGAAAATTGGATTTGAGGAAATCCCTTAAAAGGAGATGTTAACCTTAACATAGTTTTGATAACAAAAGATGTTTTGAAAACTCCTCCCTAACACCTGCTCACCGAGTTGTAGAACTTATCTCCTCCCTTTACCCATTTTCAGGTAACATGGGAAAACAAAACTTAAAGACCATCTGGTAGATAGGTATGACTACTTTAATATATTCAGTTTTTTGTAATGATATTCTAGGAAAAATAGGAAAAAAGAAGCCTTACTCCTGACAGTTTAGAAAAGGGTGAAACCCTTCATATACCGAAGGAAGTGACAGGCTGCTCATGGGGATCTGACTAAACTAGGTCAGGGTGTGATAAATATCCTCTTTGATTAGGGCATTTGTGGATGAGGATAAGCTCAACCAAAGTGGAAACTAGTCGAGCAGAGGGTCCCCGAGCTCCCAATATAAAGAGCTCCTCTCCATTCATCCTCCATACAACTCAAATCGCAATTCTCTCTCAAGTGCTCCATATTCTGGTGAAGCTCAAACTAGAGCTCCAACTTCGGTATTTTTCTTAGCCTCAAATGGTAAGGTCGAGTCTTACAGAATCTAGGGGAAGTCAACTACCTGTTAGCAATCTCCATTTGACCCAAGGACTGCCAAAGAAGCGCCGATGGAATCAAATAGTGAAGTAGCTCTTACAGACTGAAGCTGACCTATTTTGGCCAAGCTGAATTCGATCAAATTCAGACCACTTTCGGCCAAACCATGCCTCCCCAACGCCCCCATGACCCTCACACGACCTCCACAGAGGTGAAAGGTAAGTCAATTTGGCCCTCCTCCATCATTAAAGATCTGTGTTATAGAAAGAAAGTGTAGAATTTCACTAATAGAATTCACCCTCATATGGACTTCAGTTGTAGCAATTCTTGATCCTACAAGGATCCTAAGGACAAGAGCTACATCCCCAGATCAAGAGCCCAGACCGTGCATTTTTTATGGTAAGCTTTCGAATCTTTCCCTCTCAACGAATAGTTTTCTAGTGAAGCTCCGTGTAAGCTCGTTTCGGACTCAAATTCTGCAATTCAAAGCTCCATTTGAATGTATGAAAATGTAGGAACCGATCCATGCCATTAATTGGAGCAATTAACCCCAACTTAATGGCTAATATGAAGAAATCAAATTCAGACGGTATAAAGGGGTGAAATTGGGGAAATTTTGGGGATTTCAAAAAATTGAGCGTCCTCCGGGCAATTTCTAAAAATTGAAGGTCAATTGGCAATGAAAAAGATGTTGGGGGACCAATTGGTCTATTTTCGAATGATTAGGGGCCAAGTGGCTATTTTTTTAAAGTAAGGGCAAAATTATAAGTTTTAGAAAATTGGGGACCAAATTGGATATTTAGAAAAACTTGAGCCCCTTACACAATTTTGAGTAAATTGAGGATTCAAAGAGGATATTGGAAGCTATTGGATTTTTGGGGAAAACATTAGTATTAGGGACCTAAAGTCAAGAAAAATGAACTTTAGGGACCTAAGTGCAATAAACCAAAAATTTGAGCCTCGCGGCTCATACTTGAGAAAAGAAGGCTATAATGTCGAACATTTGTTGATAATAATACCCAAATTGTGTAGGAACACATGACACCATGTAGCCAATAAGAAAAAGCTAGCATGGACTTGGAAGCTGACTAGGGATGAACGTGTTATAATCAACGGGTGAGTGGGACTTTTATACATCATACCGGTTGGGATGAGGAGCACTATTTTTAATGGATAAAACCTACTTACTAGTTATGAGTAGTAATGAACAAACATCATACCCAGTTGGTATGATAAGTTTCCTTAAGGAAATGAGTAAACTACCTACCGGTTGTAAGTGGATCCATCATCACACCCAATTGGTGTGATGAGATAAGAAAATAATTTTTGTTAGAAGTGTTCTCCACTTACTGTGTGACAATTGCTTAAAATATTTGGGAGGCCATCTTGATGGGAGCTAGAACAACACAAATACGCCAAGGCCTTAGTTTTTGAACTCATAGGGCTAAATGCCTAGTTTTGGAAAATACGTCCAGTGGGCCCAAGGCTAGTGGACACGGGCAGAAGCTCGTAAACAAACTTGATTAGGAAGAGCCATGAAAACTCCTAATTAAAATGGAATTGATTGTGTGTTGCACCATGGTACCGAGTTGGGACCGACAATGCTCGATGGACTGGTGGCAGTGCGTTAGGGTCAGGTCGACTGACTAGCTTAGACAAACAGCTGTAGGTCTATTTGAGTGTCGGGGTCGTTGGATAGTTGGCACCAAAGAGGATGGACTTAAGGATATGTAAACTATTATTTGTGCATGCACTTAAGGATTAGAACCATCAAGATGCCTAGGGGGTAGTGATGGATCCCAATGGCTATTGGACAACATGGGGGTGATAAGGTCAATTTGTCATGCCTGTCAGTCAGAAAGCTCTTGGAGCTTCTTGCGCATTAGACCAAGGTGGGGACAAGATGAGGTCTCGTCAACAAACAAACATGAAGTGGCTTTTGGGTCTGAGGGTCGAACATCTCAGACGTCCACTCAGACTTAGGGTAGAAGTGGACGGGCTTCTATCAGCGTGGACAGCAAAGTCGCACTAGTCCCCAAGTGGGTGCAGTCTGGGACTACCTTGCGAATGTGTGTACTCTTCCTGATGAAGGATGTGTGTTCATTTGCTAAACGCCTCTTGTGGCAAGAGTATGGGCTAAGAGAGCTAAACACACCTAATTTGGAGATGAAGAAAACATGTTCTAAACATGATTTTGAGAAAAATCCTTTAAAAAGGAATGGTAAACCTTGGAATGGTTTTGATAAAGTTAATTAAATGCATTTTTGAAAACTTGCTCCCATCACCCGCTCAGTAAGTTGTAGAAACTCACCCCCTTCCTTTACCCATTTTTATGTAAAAGAGGAAGATCAACCTGAAATACCCCTATTAGTTCATAAGACAGGTATGAAAATTTTATATTAAATTTTGTATAATACTATTATTGGAAAAATAGAAAAAAGGATGCTTGACTCCTCGTGGTTTAGAAAGTGGTGAAGCCCCTCATAGACGAAAGGGAGTGGCGGGTTGCTCACGGGGTTCCGACCAAAACGAGTTGGGCATGACAACTTGAGTTGTATCAGAGCCTGTTTCTTGTAATGCATTATCAAAACTATATAATGTAGTAACTAAGAAGAATAAGTTTTAAATTTTAAAATGGCTCCCTAAAGAAGAACCATGAGAACTAGAGTCGCAGTCACTAACAATGCCCAACACCCCATCCTTGTGGAAACTTCCCCAGAAGTCCAGATAGTTTCGCCTGAACTAAGCGCACCAGAGGTTGTACGAGGAGTTTACTCGAGTGTTTGGGCGACCCAACCTCATCCCTAAGGTGGACACCAACTCTCGAGCTGAGCCTAAGGAAGTACAATCCCCGGCCCCACCTACTAAAATTCCTTCTCCAGTTGACATCCCCAAATACCTCAAAACCCTCTGTCAACTGGGATGTAAGCCCTTCCAAGGAGAGAATGATGTTAAAGCTACTATGGACTGGCTGGCCAACATCAAGAAACTCATGGGGATAGTTAGGATTTCACTAGAGGATATGGTAATCTTGGCAGAATTTTTCCTGCAAGCCATCACAAAAAGATTGTAGGATAACGTCAGAAGCCTGCATACCACCACCCCCACCTAGGAGCAACTTGGGGAGAGATATATAGAGTAATACCTAGCTTCGCATCTGATCAACGATAAGAAGCAAGACTTCAACTCCGACAAGGGCTTAACTCTATCTCGGAGTATGAAACCAAGTTTAACAAGTTAATACCCTTTGCCCTCGACCTAGCCAGACCTGCAGATATTTGTCAACAATTTGTGGATGGACTTAAAATGGACATGCGAGACTAGATGGCAATACTAGGGCACCCCACAATTCTGGCAGCCAGAATCAGTATGGCCCATAAATGTGAGTGTCTAAACCTGACACCGTCGGATGGAGCAGGCCAATCGAAAGGAGGATAAAAGCTAAGGCCTCCATGGGGGACAGAATAAGCAAAGTGGTCCTAAGTAGGGAAACAAGATGGGTTCCCCAAGGAGGAACGAAGTACACCAACCTCAAAGGGAGGTAATCCCCACCATATTGTAGAAGACCCCTCGCTGTCCTAGGTGCTAGAGGTACCTCGAGGGAGCATGTTCATCCTGCTTCTCATGTGGACAAGTGGGGCACTTTGCAAGGGAATGCCCCACTCTTAGGGAGAATAAGCAATGAAACACACTTGGACCTCCCCAAGGGAAACCGAGGACTCCATGGGAGGATACCACCACCATGACAAGGGTACCAACTAGGGTATACAACCTATAAACCTCGTCCCTTAAAGATAAGAAAAATTGGGGAAAGAACCGGTCAACCCAATTGAGAAAATCGAACTGGTTCACGAATCACAACTATTAGAGAAAGTGCAAATTGGGAAATTTACAAATCCCGAGTGACCCAAAGAGTCATAAAAACCATGAAATGGGATTTTGGGATAAATTGGAAGAGAAAACTAGACTAGTTCAGGTGAATTAGACCTTAACTGGATTGAACTGGTTTGAACCATCATTGAACTAGTTGCTAAATTTATTTTTCTAAGTGGCTTAAAATATTCAAATTGGGGAATTGAAGCCACCATTGGATAGAGAATGAAGTTAAATGAATTTAGGAAATTTTAATTTCAAAAAACTCAGTTGAATCGGGCCTGAACAGGCCGGTTTAGACATTGAACCCGGTCGGACAAGTCTGGTATAGTTCAGAATAGTGTCATCTTCTTCCTTTAGATGACAACACAGTTCATTCAATGAATGAATGGATAGCACCGGTGAAGATGAAATGCATCTGTTCAGTTCGTTTCACGTCATGAATTCACTTGACCAAGATACCAAATCATCGGGCAGAGAGTCCCTAAGCTCCCTATATAAATAGCTACTCTCCATTCATTCTCCTCACAGATGAAATCTCCACTCTCTATCAACTGCTCCATTTTTTGACGAAGCTCGAACTAGAGCTCTGATGTCACACCGTATTTTTAGTAACCTAAAATTATGGTAGGAAATTTTTCTAAAATTGTATTATAAGTTTAAAAGTCAATTGATATAATTGGAATAAATTTGAATTAAAATAAAATGAAAAGTATTGTTTTCACTTAAATAAATAACTCGATGGAATTGATTTAAGTCTATTGAATTTAAGCAAAAATTGAATATTATATATATAATTGTTAATTATGTATATATATATATATGTTGAATAGATGTTTACAAATAAGGGTATATATATAACTGTACAAAATTTATTTACAAACAAATATAAAGGAGAAAGAGACTTGACAGTTGAGGTTGTACCATTATTAAATAAATACCTACATTCAATTATTAGAATTAATACCCATCAATTTTCCAATTTAATGAGAATAACTGACAATACTAATGCCCATAAATAACAATAATTTAGTAATAAATCTTTCCCATTTAACAAACAATTGTACAACTATATAAAGAGCTCATCTCCATTCATCCTCTTCACACTTAAAACCTCCATTCTCTCTCAACTACTCTAATTTGCGGTGAAGATCGAACTAAAGCTCTACCTTGGGAATTTTTCTAAACCTCAGAAGGCGAGGACTAGTTCTGTTGACTCCAGGGGAAGTCATCTATCTAATAGCAACCTTTATTTGATTCGAGGACCGCTGGAGAAGCATCAATGTAATCAAACTGTGAAGCAGCTCCGACGAATCAAAGATGCCCTATTTTGGCCAAGCTGAAATCGGGCGAATTCAGCCCTCCTCAGGCCAAACCAAGCTCTCCCAACATTCCCACAACACTTAGACAACCACAACCGAGTTGAAAGGTAAGTCAATTCGGTCCTCTATCGTTGTAGGTTGGAGTTAGAGAGAGAAACTACAAAATTTCACTGACAAAATTCTCACTTGATTCAGGGTCAATTGTAGTAATTCTTGATCCTAGAATATACCTCAGGAAGAGAGTTATCTTCCTCGATTGAGAGATCGGACCGTTGCTCCTCCGATGGTAAGCTTTCAAAGTTTCTCTCTCTCTCTCTATGCTTAGTTTTTTGGCGATGCTCCGTTTTAGCTCAATTCGGACCCAAATGACATGATTCAAGGCTTAATTGAATCATATGGAGGTGTAAGAACTGATCCATACGTTCAATTGGAGCAATTAACCCTGATTGAATTTGATAAAATCAAATTTGGCCAATTTGAAAGGGTGAAATTGGGAAAATTTTTTGGAAATTTAAGGATTTCATAAAATTCTAGGACTAAATTGCAATTTCCCAAAATTGAGGGCCAATTGGGCATGGAAAAGTTGTTGGAGGACCAATTGGTCAATTTTTTGAATATTTGGGGTCAAATTTCCATTTTTGGAAAGTAAGGGCAAAATGGTAATTTTTAAAAAGTTGGGGATGAAATTGGAAATTTGGAAAACTTGAGCCCCTTAAACAATTTTGAGTAAATTGAGGACCCAAAGTAAAATTTTGGATGTTTTGGGACTCAATTTGGGGAAAAGTTGGCATTAGGTACTTAAAAGTCAAGGAAAATGAACTATACGGACCTAAGTGCGATTTATTGGAAATTTTGAGCCTGGTAGTTTATACGTGAGTAACGAAGGTTGTTATGCAAAATATTAATAGATAAAGATGTCCAAATAGTGTAGAAACATGAGGGACCAAAACGCCAACAAGGACAAGCTAGCATGGACGTGGAAACCGACTAAAGAAGAGTACACTTCAGTTATAGGGTGAGTGGGTTTATTCACATCATACCCGGTTGAGATGTGAGCACTTCCGAAATGAAAAACCATTTCTATGTGGGATTTTAACATCACTCCTGGTGGAAGTGATGTGATAACTAAGCGGAAAAACTACTTATCGATTGTAAGTAGAGAGATCATACCCAATTTGTATGATGGACTTCCTGGAAGGAAGGAGAAAACCCGCTTGCCGGTTATAAGCGGAGATGTCATCACACCCAGATTGTGTTGAATTGAAAGATTTTTTTTTTGTTAGAAGTGTTATCCTCTAACTGTATGCCAATGCTTAAAATTTTTTGGAGACCTTCTCGATGAGAGCTAGATCAGCACATATAGGCCAGAGGCCTCGGTTTTGAAACATGTGGGGGCTAAGTTGCCCGATTTTGAAAAATCACGTATAGTGGGCCAAGGCTAGTTGGCAGAAATAGGAGATCGTAAACAAACATGATATGTTAAAGCCATAAAAATACTTAATGAATGGAATATGTGATTTCACCATGGTACCAAAATAGGACCGACATATTCGATGGACCGGTGGCAGTGCGTTGACCTGGCCTAGACAAATAGCTGCAAGTTGAGTTGAGGGTTAGGGTCGTTGGACTAGTGGCACCAAAGATAAATGGCTATGTGAAAATTATTGTTTGTGCATGCACTTGAGGTTTGGGACCATCAAGATGCCCAAGAGGGATAGTGATGTGTCCTAGGGGTTACAGGACGACATGGTGGAGATAAGGGTAGTTTGTCATGCCAGCAGTAAAGGAAGCTTGACGTAGCTTCATGCGCATGAGACCAGGGTGGGGTTGGGATGAGGTCTCAATCCTCATACAGACACAGAGTTGATTTTGAATTTGAGGGTTGGAGGTCATGATCATTAACTCAAACTTAGGGTAGAAGTGCACGTGATTCTATCTAGGTGACCTGTAAAGACGCTCTGTTGCCACTAGTGGGTGGAATGGACGGGCTACCCTATGAATGTGTGATTCCCTTTCTGATGAAAGGCGTGTGTTGTTAAACACACGTGATGTGGAAATGAGGAAAAAGGTTTAAAAAACTGGAACTTGAGAAAAGAATATTCTTAAAGAAAATAAGGAGTTTGGCACACTCAAATTAAATATGTTTTGATCATGAAAACTCTCTCCCAACACCCATTCACTGAATTGTCGAACTCACCCCCTCCCTTTACCGCTTTTTAGGTAACGAAGGGAAAACACACTTAAAGACTTTCCTGTAGCCAAACCTGCAAGACAAGTAAGGTTTTATGTATTCAGTTTTGATTAATGTTATTGCAAGAAATATATAGGTGAAAAGGATGCCTTACTCCTCGCGGTTTAAAGAAGGGGAAAGCCCTTAATAAACCGGGAAAGTGGCGGGTTGCTCACGGGGATCCAACCAAACTAGGGTGATGCATGAAAACTTGAGTGGTATCAGAGGTTGTTTACTCAAATACTTTATCAGGACTATATAACATAGTAACAAAGAGCGTTTTAAAATTTTCAGATGGCTCCCAAGAGAGGAATGAAGAAAACTATGATTGATGTTGCCAACATTACCCTAAAATTTGTCCCCATAGAAAGACCACCCTAAAAGCTCTCCATTGCCTGCGATGTAGTAGAAATCACAAAGGACCAAGAGGCATTATAGGGAAGTAGCCAATGCCACCAAGGAATGTGGTGCCAACACCTGTTGAGGTCACATCCAGGAGTAAGAGGAGAGCCAACCTAACACCAAGGACACCGTAAGGGACTTATAACCAAGAAGGACGATTAGTAAGAACTTAGTATAGTAGCTCCACAAGCTGAAACTACTTCTTGTAATAGGGATAACACCCAAAATGTATTGTACCCCTTACTAATAAATATTCTAATTTTTCCAAAACTCTATCCCTCAATAAAGTCTCATTCACATACCTTAGCTATATGAGGAGGGCAACAAAGATAAGAAGGACTAGAGGAAATACAATGAAGCAGAATATAGATAAAAGGAAAAGAGAAGTAGGAGGAATGTCTTGGGTGAGAAATGCAAGGATCAAGGAAGGACCGGTGACCAAAACCATTGAGCAAGTTAAGTAAGATTTTTTCAAGGAGGTCAAGAAAGAGCTGGATAAAGAAAAAAATTCAAACTTCTTTTTAAGATGGTCAAGCAAGAGAGGAATGCCATAAGAATTGAAGTAAGTTACATGGGAAGTACACCTAGAACCCCCCTCAGGAAGGGCAAACATGAAAAATGTCATCCGACAACTTTAGGGTATGACATGGATAGAGTGAAGAGGGAAGATATGTGCTAGGAAAGGGAACTCAAGCGGATATATACGACTAAGTACCCCTTGATGGGACGATTGATGGGCGGTTGGACATAACATGGAGTGCAAGGAACAAACCCATAATGAAGAACTCCTCGAAGGAAGAATAAGGAACAAAAATGGAATTGGAGGACAGTGAAGGATTAAGGGCAAATGACTGATGGGTGTAAGAAAGGAAAGAAGAAAAAGTCTTCAAGGACTGTTAGGGAGGTTGAACGTGAAACTCACAAGACGGAAGTCCCTAGGTAGAAAGATAAACGTAGTATGTGAGACCATAAAAAGGGTGAAATTCCCAAGCTAAGGAACTGACAAATGGATCATAAGAGGCTTAACCCGAAATAAGTAATCTTATAAAGGGGCATAAGTGATTAAGGATGTATCGGGATGGCCGAGTGTAATCGACTTTGGAAATGTAGAGGAGTCAAATAGAGACTTTAGACAAACCTAGCAGAAAGCAGTAACTAATAACAACATGATAGTCAACGAGAATAAAATGACATCCTATGAAGGATCAGGAAGTAATAAGGACTATACCCTAAAGGGCAATAGGATGGACATTAAGAACAAGTAGACTCGAGAGACAATTGTCTCAAGATAATTGGACATGGAGAATAGTAGGGATGAGGTAGTTAACAAACTGACCCTTGGGAAGATCATAAATATAAACTCCAACAAAGAAGGGAGATATGGAAAGGCTTAACATTTGGTAAATAAGGATGATGGAAATCCTTAAAGAGATCAATGGCCAAGACCAAATTAATAACCAAACTCAAGCAATGAGAAGAATTTGAGCTCTCCCTAAAAGAAATTGACGTGTACTAGGGTACATGTGAAAATGATGATGGGGTACAAAAGACGTGCCCACAAGGCTTCAAGAGTAAAGGTAAGCATGAGATGATGGCATCAAAGGATATCATTTAAGGTTGGATGTCCTCAATGGCGAAGGAAAAGGGATGTCGGGAAACCTATAGTGGGAAAACATCCACAAGAGTAACATGAGTGTTATTAAGAATATAATATGTGGATTTTAGGGAGAAATAAAAAAATATCCTTATGAAGGATTCATCAAATGTTTGGAAAGCTGAAAAGATATACAAGAAACATTATGAATGATACTTGGCAAAGGAGACAAAGAAAATAGAAAAGAGTATGTAATTTCCTTACCTTAAACCTTTACCTATGGAACGCCATAAATATAAATACTTTCACTTGAATTACAAAAATTTTGTACTAAATGGAACCCATGAAAGGAAATTTTATTGCAAGTAATAAGAAACTTGCTTGACTAGCAATGATAACCATATGGATGTTGTGGAAAACTTATAAGAGACTTACCCAGTTGATAAGATGTAATAAATCTGGAGCATGAGTCTAAAATAAGAGGTTCTAGGAAATGTGAGACAAAGGTTTAACAAACCAAACACTCATGCAATACGCATAGAGTACCTTGATTTGGATTAATGGATGCAACCAATGACAAATTCGAACAAGAGTGAAATCCTCAAATACCATTGAAATCAGTTCCTAAAGTGGGAAATTCCTTAGGAGGGCATTAAAGGGAAGGTGGTCACATATGATCGAAATAAAATTTTCTAAAGCAATAGACTCAAATGTAAAAAAGAAGTCCAATGAGATGAAAGTCTTAAAAAAGAACGACTTATAAAGTAATAAGTTGTAATAGAGAACAACAAAATGGTTATAAACAAATACCTTAATACAAAGGTATGTGAAGAATGAAAAATTATGGAGAATGATATACCAACATGTCTTGCTATGAGGAAGGGCATGATGATGAACAATGGATTAAATCAAAAAGTACATGGTATCGTAGACCCTATAAGTTGGTACAATCTTTATGGATAAAGGACCCTGAAATGGGAAGATATAGTCCAATGATGGATGCATGAACTGGTGGAGTTAAAATTGTTAAATATTTTTAGAACCTTCGTTGGATTAAAAGGTAGACGAACCTTCATAAGCAAATGAATAACTAGCAAATATAGACCATGTGGTCATAGAACATCAATTATCTAATGAGAGATAGGTATTTAAAAATACACTTAAAGTGATATTTCCTTTTGAATGGTATAAATAGTACTTGAAAAAGAGGGCAAAAGTTTTATTTAAACACTAAGTGATTGATTAAGATCTGATGATACCATTAACTTGGTGTGCAATTCAACCTTATAAGGAAGCCCCAATCGAAAAGTTTAACCGATTAGAATGGATGGCTGAATATCCAATTTCCTTTGGATGAACTAGATAAGAAAACCAAAGTAAAATTGTCCATTGATAAAAATAAATAGTTTTGAGAAAAGATAACATTATCTTGAGAAGCTATGGTAGGAAAGTAAACAAATGTCTCTGTAGAATGTTAATGAAAATGAAACCACATAAGTGCACAAAAAAGGGGCAAGAAGTAAAGACTAATATTGCATGAGTTTTGGGGACAAAACTCCTAAAAAGGTGGGGAGTAGTTATCAAACCATGTTTTTAGTAACTCGAAATTTTGATAGGAAATTTTTCTAGAATTGTATTATAAGTTTAAAATTTAATTGATATAATTGAAATAAATTTGAATTAAAATAAAGTGAAAACTATTATTTTGACCGAAATAAATAAATTGATAGAATCAATTTAAGTCCATTTTATTTAAGCAAAATTTGAATATTAAATATAATTGTTAATTAGGAATATATATATATATGTTGAATAGATGTTTACATATAACGGTATATATATATATATATATACATGTACAAAATTAATTTACAAACCAATATAAAGGAGAAAGGGATTCGAGAGAGTTGAGGTTGTACCATTATTAAATAAATATCTACATTCATTTATTGAAATTAATACCCATAAATACGCATCAATTTCCAAATTTATTGAGAATAACTAACAACATTAATACCCATAAAGACCAATAATGTAGTAATAAATCTTCCCCACTTGACAAACAATTTTATAGTTATATAAAGAGCTCCTCTGCATTCATACTCCTCAGACCTGAAAACACCATTCTCTCTCAACTACTCCAATTTTTGGTGAAACTCGAACTAGAGCTCCTACTTGGGCATTTTTCTCAACCTTAGAAGGCGAGGTCTGGTTCTTTAGACTCTGTCGAAAGTCAACTGTCTAATAGCAACCTCTGTTCGATCTAGGGACCAGCGGAGAAGCACCGGGGGAATCAAACAGTGTAGTAGCTCCAACAGACCAAAGCTGTCCTATTTCGGCCATGCTGAATTTGGCCAAATTTAGCACTCCTCCAGCCAAGCCAAGCCCTCCCGATACTCCCACGCCCCTCCCATGATCGTAATAGAGCTAAAAAGTAGCCAATTTGGCATCCTCTGTCATTTTTTATCGGCATTAGAGAGAGAAACTATGAAAACTTCATTGACTAATTTCTCCCCTAATTAAATATGAATTGTATTGATTCTTGATCCTAGGAGGAAGCTTAGGATGAGAGCTACCTGCCCAGATAGAAATCTCGGACTGCCGCACCTCCGATAGTAAGCTTTCGATGCTTTCTCTCTCTACGTACAATTTTTCGACGAAGCTCCATTTAAGCTCATTTCATCCTCAATTCATGTGAATCAAAGGTCAATTGAATCATATGGAAGTGTAGGAACTGATTTAGACCTCAAATTGAAGCAATTAATCCTGATTGAATGGTCAATTTGATAAAATCAAATTCGGCCAGTTGGAAGGGGAAAATTGGGGGAACTTTTCGGGGAAATTTGTGGATTTCATAAAATTGAAGGACCATTTTGCAATTTCCCAAAATTGAGGGCCAATTGGCCATGGAAAAGATTTAGGAGGACCAATTGGTCAATTTTTGAAAGATTTGGGGTCAAATTGCCATTTTGGAAAGTAGGGGCAAAATGGTAATTTTGAAAAATTATGGACTAAATTGCAAATTTGGAAAACTTGAACCCCTTAAACAATTTTGAGTAAATTGAGGACCCCAAGTGAATTTTTGGAACTTTTGGGACTTAATTTTGGGAAAAGTTAGCACTAGAGACCTAAAGATAAGGAAAATGAACTTTAGGGACCCAAAGACCTAAAGTGCAATTAACTAATAACTTTTGAGCCTAGTTGCACATATACGAGAAACAAAGGCTATTATGCCAAACTCTAATAGATAAGATTGCCCAAATAGTGTAGGAACATGAGAGATCAAAACGCCAGCAAGGATAAGCTAGTTTGGAGGCGAACACCGATTGGGAAGGAATACACCATAGTTATCGGGTGAATGGATTTATTCACATCATACCTAGTTGGAATGGTGAGCACTATAAAAAAGAAACACCACTTCTATGTGGGATTTTAACATCACACCCGGTTGGAGTGATGTGTGAACTAAGCTAAAAACTACTTACTAGTTGTAAGTAGAGGAAATCGTACACGGTTGGTATGATAGACATCCTTGAAGAAAGAAGAAACCCACTTGCCGGTTGTAAGTGAAGATATCATCACACCCAGTTTTTATGATGAAGTGAAAGAAGTTTTTGTCAAAAGTGTTCTCCTTTGACTGTGTACCAATGCTTAAACTTTTTGGGAGACCTTCTTGACGAGAGCTAGAACAGCTCAGATAGGACAGAGGCCTTGATTTTAGAACTTGTAGGGCTAATGTCCCAGTTTTGGAAATTCACGTGCATTAGGCCTAAGGCTAGTTGGCATGAGTAAGAGCTCATAAACAAACATGAGATAACAAAGCCATGAAAAATTTTAATGAATTTATTATATTATTTCACCACAGTACCAAGACAGTACTAACATACTCGATGGACTGGCAGCATTGCGTCATGGCCATGTTAACGGACCGGTCTAGACAAACAGGTGCAGGTCAAGTTGATGGTCGGGGCCGTTGGACTAGTTGCACCAAAGATAAATGGCTATGTGGAAAAATTATTGTTTGTACCTACACTAGAGGTATATGACTATTAAAATGCCCAAAGGTGGTTGTGATGCGTCCTAAGGGCTACTGGACAACTTGGTGGAGATAAGGGCAGTTGACATATCGATAGTTAGGGAAGCTTGACGTAGCTTCATGCACATGAGACCGGGGTGGGATCGGGAAGAGGTCTCTGTCCTCATATGAACATGAAGTTATTTTCGGGTTTGAGGTTCAAATGTCGCAAACATCCACTCAGACCTAGGGTAGAAGTGGATTAGCTTCTATCTTGGTGGCCGGTAAAGTCGCTCCAAGCCACAAGTAGCTGTAGTGCACGGGCTGCCCTATGAATGTGTGATCCCTTTCTGATTAAGGGCATGTGTTGACTGTTAAACAAACTTAATGTGGAAAATATGGAAAAAGGATTATGAAAACCATAATTTGAGGAAACAATATTCTTAAAGAAAATAAGGAGTTTGGCACATTCTGATTAAAACTATTTTGTTTATGAAAACTCACCTTTAACACCCATTCACTGAGTTATAGAAACTCACCCCTCTTTTACATCCCTTTTAAGGAGTAGAGAAAATGACTAAAGAAAACACCCGGATCTACCCCTTGTCAGGTATGCTTAAAAGTTATTTTGAGCTTGCATTTTTATTGATTTATGCTATTCGAGGGAACAAGTTTGAAATTACGCATGGCTTCTCTTGATTAAAGAAAAGGGGAAACCCCTCTTAAACAAAGGGAGTGGTGGGTTGATCACAGGGAGCCAACCAAACTAGGTTGGGGTGTGACAACTTTAGTGGTATCAGAGCCTGGTTTCCTAGATGCATTATCAATACTATGCCCTAACACTAATAAAAAACTTAATTACCATGTAGGAAGAAGAGTCCCTAGGAAATTTGTCATGCGATCCAAACCCCCACACATGACCATGAAAAGGTCGCCTACCCTAGAGAGGCAGCCGTTCAACGGTTCTTGGAGAGCGAAAAGAGTATGCCCAACGACAAGGTCTAGAATTATAGGAAACTCGTCGGAGCCCTATTAGATCCAAAAGGCATTAACTATACTTCTCCAAGGTAGGAAGAACCTATCCCTCCTCCAAAGAGCGCCACACCTCGTCTAGCCCCACAACAATAAAAAAGGACTCCCACTAAGAAGGAGGTTTGGGACAACTCTTGGGATGCCCACGCCACCTTTATGAAAGTCCACCAAGTACCCCCAATTGCTCAATCCAACTTCACTCCTTCTCAATGGATGATGTGGACATACGAGTGCGAGGCTGATGTATTGAGAAGGTAGGACTTGAGGCCATAAATGAAGTTCGTCCTATAAGGGAAATCCAAAGGGGATATGGCTGGACTTCAACCAGTTCATCAGAGCTTTCGAATCGTGAATCCTGCAACCGTTTAGAGGCAAACTTCCGGCCTAGGAAGTAGTAAATTCCTCTAATAAGCCGAGTACGGCGAGAAACTATCTCTTGGAATGAATGAAAGTTCATGTTTTCCTTGATTAAAATTTAATCTCCTTGATAATGACAAGTACAACTAAAAGAAATGAATGCATACCAATCATGATCGGGGTAGTAGATAGAGAAAAGATCACCTAAGGAAGAAAACTACGGATCACCACTAGTTAACCCAAACCTTAAACATAGCTAAATAAGTTCCACCTACAAAAACTAGGAGTATGGAATAACAATGTAAACCCAGGTCTTTTGAGTTAAGGAAAAACCGGGAAAAGAATTGGTCAAACCGAGTGAGAAAACCAAACCCGTTCACAAACCCGATTATCAAGAAATGGGAAATTTGGAAAATTTACAACTCCCAAGTGACCCAAAGGATTCATAAAACTTTGGAAAAGAACATTAGGACAAATTGGAAGAGAAAAACCAGACCGGTTCATATGAACCGGATCCAACTGGATTGAACTGGTTCATGAACCGAAACCAATAAAGAAAGGGAAAACCAGGAAATTTACGGATCCTGAGTGACCTAAATAGACACAAAAGTCAAGAAAAAGGACTTTAGGATGAATTGGAGATGGAAACCAAACCAGTTTAGGTTTACCGGATCCGATCCAAATTGTATCGGTTTGGACCAGTTTGAACCACTATTGAACCAAATGCTAAATTCATTTTTCTAGGTGGCTTAAAATTTTCAAATTTGATATTTGAGGCCACCATTGGATAGAAAAATGAATTTAGAAATTTTTAAATTTGAAAAATTTGAAAAATTTTGGGTGAACAGGCCAGTTTAAGCTTTCAACTAGGTTTAGACCAGTTCGTAACAATGTAGTCTTCGTCCTTTAGATGACAACACTGTTCGCTCACCGGAAAATCGTGCAGTGTCGGAGAAGCTGAAAAGTCTCCGGCCAAGGAGTTTCATGCAATGAATGACCACCATTAAGGCACCAATTAGACGTCTAGGAAGTCCCCGAGCATTCTATATAAAGATCCCCTGCTCATTCATCCTCTCCACACCTAAAAACTCCATTCTCTCTCAACTACTTCAATTTCTAGTAAAGCTCGAACCAGAGCTCCAACTTGGGCATGTTTCTTAGCCAAACAAGGTGAGGTTGGGATCTTTAGAACCAGGGAGAGGTTAGCTACATGCCTATAGTCTCCGTTTGGTCCGAGTGTCGCTGGAGAAGTGCCAGCGTGATCGAACAATGAAGCAGCCCTAATGAACTGAAGCTGCCCTATTTTGGCCAAGCTGAAATCGGCCAATTTGAGCCATTCTAAGGCCAAACCAAACCCTCCCAACACCTCCATAGCCTTCCTACAACTGAATTAGAGCTGAAAGTTAAGCTAATTCAGCTCCCCTCTACAATTTCTAACCGATGCTACAGAGAGAATCGACAGATCTTTTGATGATGAAATTTTCATACAATTCGACATCAATTGATGCAATTCTTGATTCTATGATGAATCTTAGGACACGAGCTATCTGTTCAGATCAAAAGCTTGGACCGCTGCGCAACTAACAGTATGCTTTTGAAACTTTCTCTCTCTAAGTCCAATTATTCGTCGAAGCTCCATTTGAGCTCATTCTGACACCAAATTGTGCGATTCAAAGTGTAATTGAATCATATAAAGATGTAGAAACTTCAATCTAACTTCAATTTTAACAATTAATCTCATCTAATTGGTTAATTTGAGAAAATCAAATTTAGCAGAGTTAGAAGGTTGAAATTGGGAGAAATTTTGGGGGAAATTAGGAATTTCAAAAATTCGAGGGACTAAAGTCCAATTTCATAAAATTGATGACCAATTGAGCATAATAAAGATGTTGGAGGACCAATTGGGCAATTTTGGAATTTCTGGGGCAAAACTTACCATTTTTGTAAAGTAGGTGTAAAATGGTAATTTTGGAAAAGTTGGGGACCAAATTAGAAATTTGGGAAATTGAACCCCCTTTTTAGGACTCAATTTTAAAAGTTTTGGGACTCAATTTGAGCAAAAATCGGCATTAGGGACTTAAAGTTAAAGAAAAATATATTTAGGGACCTAATTGCAAATAAGTGAAAAGTTTAGTTTTCTAATTCATTTGGAATGAATAAAGGCTATTAGGCCAAGGGATAATGAACAAGGATATTCATATCGTGTAGTAACATAGAGTAGCGGGAACACCAACAAGGATAAGCTCGTGTGAATACAAAGATCCGGTCGAGAGGAATTCACTGCATTAACGGGTGAGTGGGATTTTTATATCATAACTGGTTGGGATGACAAATACCTTGAAAATGAAAACCCACTGCTAAGTGGTATATTAAACATCACACCTAAGAGGAGTGATGTGAAAATGGTGTGGAAAAACTACTTATCAGTTGTAAGTAGATCATACCCAGTTGGTATAATGAAACTTTTTCGAAGGAAGTGGAAAACCCATTCATCGGTTATGAGTGAAGATCTCCTCATACTAGGTTGGTATGATGGACAGTTGAAAATATATTTTGTCAGAAGTGCTCTCCCCTGACTGTGTGCTAATACTTAAACAATTTGGGAGATTTTCTTCACAGGAGCTTGAATAACTCTATTAGGCCGGAGCCCTA
Organism: Trapa incisa; assembly: GCA_030064435.1. Taxonomy (NCBI): domain Eukaryota; kingdom Viridiplantae; phylum Streptophyta; class Magnoliopsida; order Myrtales; family Lythraceae; genus Trapa; species Trapa incisa. The sequence goes on from CM057776.1 coordinate 7,504,049, forward strand.
GGCTTTGGAACTTTAGGTCTAATATGCCCAATTTTTAAAATCTCGAAGAGTGGGCCCTAGGCCAGTTGGCACAAGCAGGAGCTCATAAACAAACATAAATTATATGCCATGAAAAATTAATTAAATGAATTATTTTGCCATGGTGCCAGGACAGGACCGACATAATCGATAGACTAATAGTAGTGCGACATGATAGGTCAATGGACCAGTTGAGACAAACAGTTGCAGGTCAAGTTGAGGGTCGGGGCTGTTGGACTAGTGACATCAAAGATTAAATGACTTTTGAGGAAAACTTTGTTTGTGCATGTACTTGAGGTTCAAGAACATTAAGATGCCCAAGAGGGGTAATGATGCGTCCTAAGATCTGTTGAATGACTTGGTGGCAATAAGGGAAAAGAGGTGCTATTGGGTTTGTGTTTCTCATCATACCAATTAGTCTTGGAGTTTTGTGTTTGTACTACACGGAGTTTTGTGTTCATACTCCATGGAGTTATGTGTTTGTACTCCATGGAGTTCTGTGTTTGTACTCCCTAGAGTTTTTTTGTTTAGGACTTCCTGAAGCTTATGTGTTTGAGTTTCATGTGCACGAGACTGAAATATGGTCCCTGTACTCATACGGACACTGAGTTTTAATCATGTGTGTTCCCTTCATGATGAAGGGCTTGTGCTAGATGATAAACACATCGGTTATGGTTGAGGAGTAAGTAATGGCGATGAAACCAAGGTTTTGAAAATGAGAAAATTTAAAATAAGGAGTTTGGCACACTCTAATTTAAATATTTTCCTTAAATGTCAAACTTTAAACACTCATTCACTGAGTCATTGAACTCACTCCCTCCCTTATATCTCTTTTCAAGTAAGCAAGAGAAACCTACTCAAAGACCTCCTGTTAGTCACACCTGCAAGACAGGTTTGTAAGTTAAAAATTTTATGCAGTTTTGATTTATGTATTATAGGAAAGGTACATGTTTAAACGACACCTTACTACTCCCGAGTTTAAAATGGGGGAAAACCCTTAGTAAACCGAGAAGAGTGGTGGGTTACTCATGGGGATCTGACCAAACCGGGTCGGGGGCGTGACAACTTAAGTGGCATAAGGGTCTCTTTCCTCGAATACATAATCTAGACTAGAAAATACAGTAAATAATAAGATTGATCTAAAAATTTTCAGATCGCTTCCAGAAGAATAACTATGAAAACTACGAATAACACTATTAAATACCTTGTCCTCGAAGGAAGACAACCCTAGAAGCTTCCCAATGCTTGAGGCATGGTAGAAGTCTCAAAAGACCAAATGGGGAAGTATCCAGGAGGATAGTGTTAGGACTTATTGTGGTCACAACTCTAAGTATGAAGGAAGCTAAGCATAAAGTCATAAACGCCAGCAAAGGGCATATAACCTTACCTAGGAGGATTCTTATCAAGAATCCAGTAGCTCCCTTTTTATTTTGTCACCACTTTCTGTAATAGGGTTAAAACCCCTAACATATTGTACTACTCTATTAATGAAGTACTCTCAATTCCTAAAAACCCGAACTCTCAAAGGATGTAATCCTGCTAGGAAGATGGCCCCAAGAAAAGTAACCAAACAAAACTACGATTCCCTAGACACCACGGAGATCAAGGATAAAGGAATGAATCAAGGAGATTCTTAGGCAAAGAAGGCATGACAAGAAAATAGTCATAATAAGGAGTCTAGAAGAACTCTTGGAGTAATAACTGGACAAGGAAACAACCTATTACAAGGTACATGAAGTGAAGGACTGTCCCACACCACTAGGATTTAGAACAATACTTTCCAAGAATGACGCCCTCATAGCTATAGGAAATCCGAAAGGATACCATCCCAAGAAACATGATTGCAGCTCGTAATTTCAACCACAGATAGGAGGAAGATTTTCAAGATCTTAACGAAGTGGCAGGAAGGAAAAAGGGCTAAAGGTAGGACCTCAATAAAACTACAAATAGAACAAAAAGTAGCTGAAGAGAATTCTCTCTTAAAGAAGAAATTTCCCACAATTTAGGAGCAAAGAAGTGAGTGCATCTACAAGTGAAGACAACCTGAGCATTTGACGACAAATGGGATGTCTTGAGATTGCAAGTACAACTTCCTTTGGAAAAAGAAGAGAAGTCAAATTGGAGTATCGGACCAACATAGCAGAAGTAAGCAAACCATAACAACAAGATACTCAAGGAGTATGAACGACTCCCTAAGGAGGACTGGTAAGTAGTAAGGAATACACCCTAAAAAGGGCAATGAAATGGTCATTAAGGACAAGAAGACTCGAGAGACAACTACCTTAAGAGAATTAGACATGGTGACTAGTAGAGGTGAGGCAGGTAACGAACTAACCCTCGTGAGAGCCATAGATTAAGCCCTAGTAAAATAAGGAAAGATGGAAAGGCCAAATATTTGGAAAAGAAGGATAGAGGAAATCCTTATGTAGATCAATAGCCAAGACCAAATTGACGACCAAACCCAAAGCCAGAAAAAGATTAAGCCATGCACAAAGAGGTCTTGAAACAAATCATGTCTGAACTTTTCCCAAGTAAAAAAACTTGTGTAGGATACAAGAAAAATTAAGGAAATAAGTTAACGAATAGATAGGAAGTTAAAATCAAAAGATGTTCTGACAAGTAAGAATGAATGGACTATCCATAATGAGGTAATGAAGGAAAGAATGTCCAAGAAACATTGGGAAAGTAAGCCCTCCAAATAAGATGTGGTTAAAGAGGAATAACCACAATTGGTAAAATAGGTCATAATCCACTTGCGCATATGAAGCTTAAAGAGTGGTGGAATGCACAAAATAAAATCGATAATTAGAAGTATCTCAAGTAAGGAATAAGGGGTGAAACATAAGTTGTGGATAGAGAAGGATCCAAAGCGGACAAATGCCCTAACATAGATAGGGGTGCGAAGAAAGGGAGAAACAACCCTACAAGGAATGATTAGAAGGTGGAGCATGTAGCTTCTAAGATGGAAATCTCTATTGTGATGGACATAATAGAGAACGAAATCAAAAAAAAGTAACCTTTCCAAGCAAAGTAATTGACACATAGATTGAAAGTGATTATTTTAGAACGAAGAATCACTAAATGATTACGAGTAAGTAAAAGTGGATTAAGGAATAAGGAAAAATCCTTAGATAAAGAATGCCAAGGACTTAAGAAGGAAAGAATCCCAACTTGTTGGAAAATTATTGGGAAAACAAATCATTAGAATTAGAAAGACTAAATAAGGAAGTTGAGAAAGGATGAGTGGTTAAGGAGAACTGACACAATTTTGTAAGTTGATTGGATAACAGTGAAGGTAGTCGAGGAATACTACCAAAAGAAAAGAGGGATGAAGTTATACAATCCCTAAGAGGTTAAAAACTTGGGAATAACACTAAAGGAGGTGTTTTGGAAATCTAATGGACATAGAGACAAAATCTAGAAAATGTCATGTTGTAAGGGGGCATGTAAACCCAACAGCCCCGAGGAAAACATGATTCAAAATAAGAAAGAGTCAGTTAGTAAGCATGACTAGGTCAAACATAAAAATTTGGACTTAAATTATAATGAACAACGGATGAAGTAAGTGTGGAAATAGGATGAAAAGGTGACAATAAGGCAACCTGTGAAAATAGGTATGTAATGCTCTAAAGGACATCAAGCTAAGGGTTTCAACAACCAAGAGGTTAACTAGACATGGGAATGGTTAGGTATCTTGGAACTCCTAATCCTGAGTACAGGACCTCAAAGGGAAAAATGTTGCTCTAAGCAAAGAAAGGTGTGAATCTAATGATAAACCCTTAAGTAAGGTATTTATAGTTATGATAAACTCCATGGATAGAGTAAATAATATAAAGGAAAAGAAATTCCTTAAGTGAATGATGTAAAAAGGGTTAATTGATAGAAGAAGAGAAGAGTTTGCATTTTAAGCAAACACCAAATGGACATAAAAGGAAATGGTTCCCCATGCAAGGTTGCTAATAAAGTTTTGAGGACAAAACTCCTAAAATGAGGGGAGAGTTGTTAACACCACCCTTTTAAGTTAAAGTAAAAACTAGGAAAAGAACCAGTCAAACCGACTGAGAAAATCGAACCGGTTCACAAACCCCGAGGGTTCATAAAACCTTGGAAAAGAACCTTAGGACAAATTGGAAGAGAAAAACTAGAACAGTTTAGTTGAACCAGATCCAACTAGATTGAACTGAATTATGAATTGAGTCGGATCATGAACCGGAACCGATATTGAAAGGGCAAACTGGGAAATTTATGGATCCCGAGTGACTTAAAGAGTCACAAAAGTCAAGAAAAATAACTTTAGGATTAATTGGAGATGAAAACCAAATCGGTTCAGGTGAACCAGATCTGAACAGTATTGAACCGGTTTAGACCAGTTTGAACAACTATTAAACCAGATGCTAAATTCATTTTTCTAGGTGGCTTAAAAAATTCAAATTTGAGATTTGAGGCCACCATTAGATAGAAAATAAATTTAGATAAATTTAGAAATTTTAAGATTTGAAAAATTCGATTGAATTGGGGATGAACCGATTGGTTTAAGCTTTGAATCTTGTTCGGACCGATCTGGTCCGGTTCGGAACAGTTTAGTCTTCTTCCTTCAGATGACAACACTATTCACTGGCCGAAAAATCGTGCAGCACTGGCAAAGCTAAAAAGTCTCTGGCCAGGGAATTTAATGAAATGAATGACCGCCATTAAGGCACCAATCGAATAGCTAAGAAGTCTCTAAGCTTCCTATATAAAGAGCCCCTACTCATTCATCCTCTCCACACCTGAAAACTCCATTCTCTCTCAATTCCTCCAATTTTCTGCAAAGCTCAAACTAGAGCTCTGACTGCGGCATTGTTTTGAGCAAAACAAGGTGAGGTCAGGTTCTTTAGAATCGAGGAGAGGTCAGCTACACACATGTAGTCTCTGTTTGCTCCAAGGGTCATTTGAGAAGCGTCAGTATGATCGAACAGTGAAGCAGCTCCGGCGGACCGAAACTGCCCTATTTTGGTGTAGCTGAAATTGGCCAATTCATGCACTTCTCAGGCTAAATCACGCCCTCTCAACACCTCCACAACCCTCCTACAGCTGAAATAGAGCTGAATGGTAAGCCAATTCGGCTCCACTCTGTAATTTCTGACCTGTGCTAAAGTGAGAACCGGTAGAACTTTGATGGTAAAATTCTCACTCAATTCAGCATCAATTGATGCAATTCTTGATCCTAGGAGGAACCTGAGGACACAAGCTGTCTGCCTAGATTGAAAGTTCGGACTGCCATGCCCCCGATGGTAATCTCTCGAAGCTTTCTCTCTCTAAGTCCAATTTTCTAGCGAAGCTCCGTTTGAGCTCATTCTGGCACCAAATTGTGTGATTCAAAGTGCAATTGAATCGTATGAAGATGTAGGAACTTCAATCTAACTTCAATTTCAACAATTAAACTCATATGATCCATCAATTTGATGAAATCAAATTCGACCAAGTTAGAAGGTTGAAATTGGGGGAAAATTGAGGGAAAATTGGGAATTTTAAAAATTTGAGGCACTAAAGTATAATTTCATAAAATTGAGGACCAATTAGGCATAAGAAAGATGTTGGAGTACTAATTGGGTAATTTTGGAATTTTGGGGGCAAAACTTACCATTTTTGAAAAGTATGGGAAAATGGTAATTTTGGAAAAGTTGGGTTTTCTCATTCATTTGGACAGAATAAAGGCTATTAGATCAATGGATAATGAACAAGGATATTCATACCATGTTGGAACACAGAGTATCGGGAACGCCAACAAGGGCTAGCTCGCGTGAATACAAAAATCTGGTCGACAGGAATTCACTACATTAACAGGTGAGTGGGATTTTTATATCATACATGTTTGGGATGATAAGTACCTCAAAAATGAAAACCCACTGCTAAGTGGTTTTTTAAACATCACACCTGAGAGTAGTGATGTGAAAATGATGCAGAAAAACTATTTATCAGTTGTAAGTATATCATACCCAATTGGTATGATGAAACTTCCTTGAAAGAATTGGAAAACCCGTTCATTGGTTATGAGCAGAGATGTCCCCACACTATATTGGTATGATAGATAGTTGAAAATATATTTTGTCAAAAGTACTATGCCCGGACTATGTGCCACTGTTTAAATAATTTGGGAGACTTTCTTGATCGGAGCTCGAATAGCTCTATTAGGCCGGAGGCGTTGGTTTTGGAATTTAAGGGCTAATATGCCCAATTTTTTAAAAACTCGAAAAGTGGGCCCTAGGCCAGTTGGTACAAGTAGGAGCTCATAAATAACTATGAATTATATGCCATGAAAATTTAATTAAATGAATTGTTTGGCCACGGTGTCGAGACAGGACCGACATACTTGATAGTCTAGTAGTAGTGCAACATGACATGTCGATGGACTAGTCGAGACAAACAATTGCAGGTTGAGTTGAGGGTCAGGGCCGTTGGACCAGTGGCACCTAACATTAAATGGATTTTGAGGAAAACTTTGTTTGTGCATGCACTTGAGGTTCGAGACCATTAAAATGCCCAAGAGGGGTAGTGATGCATCCTAATGGCTGCTCGATGACATGGTGGCAATAAGGGAAAAGATATGCTACTAGGTTTGTGTTTCTCGTCATACCAGTTAGTCATGGAATTATGTGTTTGTACTCCACGAAGTTCTGCGTTTGTACTCCATGTAGTTTTGTGTTTTTACTCCACGATGTTTCTGTGTTTAGACTCCGCGAAGTTGCTGTGCTTGGGACTTCCAAAAGCTTCTATGTTTGGACTCCGTGAAGCTGCTATGCTTGGGACTTCCTGAAGCTTCTATGTTTGAGTTTCATGTGCATGAGATCGAAATATGGTCCATATCCTCATACGAACATAGAGTTTTAATCATGTGTATTCCCCTCATGATGAAGAGCGTGTGTTAGATGATAAACATACCGGTTATTGTTGAGGAGTGAGTAATGGTGATGAAACTGAGGTTTTGAAAATGAGAAATTTTAAAATAAGGAGTCTGACACACTCCAATTTAAATATTTTCGTTTAAATGTCAAACTTTAAACACCCATTCTCTAAGTCGTTGAACTCATCCACTCCCATATATCCCTTTTCAAGTAACCTAGGGAAACCTACCCGAAGACCTCCAGTTAGTCACACCTACAAGACAGGTATGTAAGTTAAAAATTTTCTTCAGTTTTGATTTATGTATTCTAGGAAAGGTACATGTTTAAAGGATGACTTACTCCTCACTCGTTTAAAAGAGGGGAAAACCCTTAGTAAAACGGGAAGAGTGGCTGGTTGGGCCATGACAAACAAGGCAATAAGACTGGGAAAGAAATTCTAGAGGAGTCTGCCTCGATTTAACCAGGAAGGACATACCTTAACTAAGTGAAGGGAGAAGAGGAAGAGTGTGAAGTCTGGTGTAGAGGAAGTTATCATCAAAAGGTGCAAGAGTAGTAAAAGCCTAAGGACCATAAGGAGTTAAGGATGAGCCCCTATATATATTAGTTAAGAAACCAAGAAGAATTGGGCTGCCCCAAGGGAAACAAGTGGAATGGAAGCTGACCAATAGGAAAGTAAGGAAGAAGTAAGAGTGTGGAAGGTGCTAAGACAATTTAGGATAAGACAAGGAGAGAGGGAGAGGAAAAGAAGTATGATAGGAAGAGAACCTGAAGGAATATACAAGTTCCCTTGAAAGAGTTAGTGATGGGTAGGACATAACTATTAGGAACTCACTAACAATCAGGAGCTCTTCGAAGATGGTTAAAGATAGGAGTTGGGACCATGGAAAGAGAAATTCCCAAGCTACGTAACCGACAGATGAACCATAAGAGGCTTGAACCGAAATAAGGAACCTCATTAAAGGGCATATGTAGTTATGGATGTACAGGGATGGCCAAGTGTGACCTGCTCTGGAAGAGCATATAAGTCCAATACGGATTTCAAATGAACCTAGCGAAAGAAAACACTTAGTAACAACAAGATAGTCCAGGAGAATAAACTACGCCCTAAGAAGGATCGATAATTAGCAAGGACTACACACTAAATAGAACAATGCGATGGATATTAAGGATAAGAAGACTCGAGAGACAACTGTCTCAAAATAATTAAACAAGGGGAATAGTAGAAACAAATTAGTTAATGAACTAACTCTTGTGAAGGTCAAAAACTCTAGTAAAGAAGTTAGAAGTAGAAAGGCCAAAATCTTTGGGAAATAAGGATGAAGGAAAACCTTGAAGAGATCAATGGCCAAGATAATATTAACGATCAAAAGCCATGAGAAGGGTAAGTAAGCCTTCTACAGGATGATCAAGAGATCTTGAAAACAAAGAGAATGTGAACTCTCCCTAAAAGAAATAGATGTGTACTGGGATACAAGTGAGAATGAAGATGGGGTATAAAAGAAGTGCACATAAGGTTTCAAGAGTAAAGGCAATCAGGAGAGGATGGCATCAAAGGATGTCATTTAAGGTTATATGTTCTCAATAACAAACGAGAAAATAATTCTGGGAGAACGAAGTATAAATCCTACCAAGGAGGGAAACCTTCAAATGACATGCATGTCCCAACTAAGGGGTAATGGAACCAACAGAAGTGGAAAAGAAGATAAGATCATAAATGATCTGTTGGTTTAGATGGAAAGATCAAGTACAAGGGAAAAGTACTCATGAAGGCCCAATGAGTAAGTTAAATCCAAGTAACGGGTAAGTAGGGAGATAGCATCAAAAGATGTCGTACGAGTAATAAAGAGGTGGACCACCTATAAAAAAGGGAAACAAAGGAAAGCACATCTAAGAACACTTGGAAAAGTAAGCCCTCCAATTAAGAAGTTATTAAAGTAAATGATCACTGACATTAAAACTAGTGGTGGTCTACGCTCAATTGTTAGAGCCTAAAGAGTGGATCATGAAAAAGTAAGTCTTTGAGGAAAGGATACCACTGGAAATGAGGAAGGATATAAGAAGGGAAGAATCTTCACATGTTAGTAAGTCATAGGGAGACCCAATGATTGGAATCGGAAAGACCCAATAAAGAAGTTGGGAAAGGATGAGTAGGTAAGGAAAACCAACATGGTTATGTAAGACATGACGAAAAAGCATGATGGAAGATGGGATAATGGTAGAGGTAGTTGAGAAACACTACCAAACGAAAAAGAGGGATGAAGTGATATGATCATTGAAAGGTAGGAAGGTTGAGAACAACCATTATGGAAGTGTTCTAAAAATTTTAAATGGTCAAAGATAGGTTCTAGAGTATGTCGTATTGTAAGGGACATGTAAGCCTAACAGCCTAGGGAAAAATATGACTCAAGTAAGGAAGAGTCAGTTAGTTAAGCATGACATGGTCAAACATTAAATTTGGACCGAAGTTGTAATAAACAACGAATGAGGGAAGGGTCAAAATAGGAAAAAAAGGGGAAATACTGAAACCTATGAAAACAAGTACGTAGTGCTCAAAAGGACACCGAGCTAAGGGTTTCAATGATAAAAAAGAATAATTAAACACGAGAACGATTGGGCATCTTGGAACTCCCAATCCTGAAATCTTAAGTAAGAACCTCAAGGGGAAGAATCCTTCCCTAAGCAAAGGATGATGTGAACCTAAGGATATAACCTTGAACTCATGGGTAAAACATGCTTAGCTATGCTAAACTCCATGGAATGAGTAAATAATGAAAAGGAAAAGAAATTCCTTTAGTGCGTGTTATAAAGGGGCTAACTGAAAAACAACCACAGTGTTAGCATGTCAAGAAAATTCCAAGTTGACATCAATGGAAGTTATTTCCTATGTAAAGGATGCTGATTATGTTTTGGGAACAAAACTCCTAAAATGATGGGAGAGTTGTAAAACTCATCCCTTAAAGATAAGGAAAGCCGAGGAAAGAACCGACCAACCCAAGGGAGAAAACCGAACCGATTCACGAACCGAAACTGTAAAGAAAGGGCAATTTGGGAAATTTACAAACCCCAAGTGACCCAAAGAGTCATAAAAACAATGGAAAGAGACTTTGGGATAAATTGGACGAGAAAATCATATCGGTTCAGGTGAAATGGACCTGAATCAGATTGAACTAGTTTGGACCGGTTTGAACCATCATTGAACCGGTTTGAACCATCATTGAACTAGTTTGAGCCATCATTGAACCAGTTGCTAAATTCATTTTTCTAGGTGGCTTAAAATATTCAAATTGGGGAATTGAAGCCACCATTGGATAGAGAATAAATTTAGAAATTTTTAATTTCGAAAAAGTCAGCCGAATCTGGCTTGTACCGGTCGATTTAAGCATTGAACCTGATCGGACCGGTCCAGTCCAGTTTGAAACAGTGTCATTTTCTTCTTTCAAATGACGACACTATTCATTGAATGAATGAATAAACAATGCCGGCGAAGATGAAATGCCTCCATTCAGGGCATTTCAGATCATAAATGAGCTTGACAAAGATGCCAAACGGTTGGGCAGAGAGTCCCCAAGCTCCCTATATAAAGAGCTCCGCTTCATTCATTCTCCTCACACTTGATATCTTCACTCTCTCTCAACTGCTCCATTTTTCGATGAAGCTCTAACCAGAGCTCCAATATAGGGGTTTTTATGAGCCTTAGAAGGTGAGTCAGGTTCTTTAGATCCCGAGAGAAGTAAGCTACATGACGACAATCTCCGTTCTATCCGAGGATCGCCGGAGAAGTGCCGGTGGAATCAAACAATGAAGCAGCTCCAACGAACTGAAGCTGCCCTGTTTTGCCCGAGCTAAATTCGACCAAATTCAGTCCTCCTTTGACCAAACCAAGCCCTTTCAACACTCTCACGTCCCTCATACAATCATAATAGAGCTGAAAGGTAAGTCAATTCGACCCCTCTCTTATTTCCGATCGACATTAGAGAGAGAAACTATGAAAATTCACTGACCAAATTTTCCCTCGATTCGATATGAATTGTATCAATTCTTGATCCAAGAAGGAACCTCAGGACAAGAGCTACCTGTCCATATAGAAAGATTGGACTGCCCCACCTCCAACGGTAAGCTTTCAAAGTTTTGTCTCTCTACGCATAATTTTTCGGCAAAACTCCGTATGAGATCATTTTGGCCTCAATTCATGCAATTCAAAGCTCAATTGAATCATATGGAACTATAGGAACTGATTTACACCTCCAATTGAAGCAATTAACCCCGATCGAATTATCAATTTGATGAAATCAAATTTGGTCAGTTTGAAAGGGGGAAATTTGGGGATTTCATAAAATTGAGGGACCATTTTGCAATTTCCCAAAATTGAGGGCCCATTGTCCATGGAAAAGATGTTGAAGGACCAATTGGTTGATTTTTGAAAGATTTGGTGTCAAATTGCCATTTTTGGAAAGTGGGGGCAAAATGGTAATTTTTGAAAATTTGGGGACCAAATTGGAAATTTGGAAAACTTGAACCCCTTAAACAATTTTGATTAAATTGAGGACCCTAAGTAAATTTTTGTAAGTTTTGGGACTCAATTTGGGGTAAAATTATCACCAAGTACCTAAAGTTAAGAAAAATGAACTTTAGGGACCTAAGTTCAATTAACTAATAACTTTTGAGCCTAATTGTTCATATGTAAGAAACAAAGTCTATTATGACAAACTCTAATAGATAAGATTTCCTAAATCTTGTATGAACACAAGAGACCGGAACACCAACGAAGATAAGCTAGCGTGGAAGGGAACAATAACTGGTGAAGGAATACACCACGATTATTGGGTGAGTGCGTTTATTCACATCATAGCTGGTTGGGATGGTGAGCACTAAAGAAAAGAAACAGCACTTCTATGTGGGATTTTAACATCACACCCGGTTGGAGTGATGTGTGATCGAACCTAAAAACTATTTAACGGTTGTAAGTAGAGGAAATCATACATGATTGGTATGATGGACTTACTTGAAGGAAGAAGAAACCCGCTTGCCTGTTGTAAGCGGAGATATCATCAAACCTAGTTGGTATGATGAAGTGAAAGATGTTTTTGTCAGAAGTGTTCTCCCCTGACTGTGTGCCAATGTTTAAACTTTTTTGGAGACTTTCTTGACGAGAGCTAGAACAGTTCAGATAGGCCAGAGGCCTCAGTTTTGGAACTTGTTGGCCTAATTGCCCGGTTTTGGAAAATCACATACAGTGGGCCCGAGATGAGTTGGCACGAGTAGGAGCTCATAAACAAACCTGAGATAAGAAAGCCATGAAAAATCTTAATGAATTGATTATGTGATTTTGCCAAGGAACCAAGACAGGATCAGCATACTCAATGGACTAGTCTAGACAAATAGCTGCGGGTCAAGTTGATGGTTGGGGTCGGTGGACTAGTGGCACCAAAGATAAATGACTATTTGGAAAAATTATTGTTTGTGCATGCACTAGAGGTACATGACCATTAAGACGCCTAAAAGGGGTAGTGATACATCCTAAGGGCTACTGGATGACACGGTGGAGATAATGGCCGTTTGTCATTCTAGTAGTTAGGGAAGCTTTATGTAGCTTCATGTGCATGAGACCGGGGTGGGGTCGGGATGAGGTTTTTGTGCTCATACGAACATGGAGTTGATTTTGGGTTTGAGGGTCAAATGTCACAAACATCCACTCAAACCCAAGGTACAAGTGGATAGGCTTCTATCTTGGTGGTCGGTAATGTCGCTCCGAGCCACAAGTAGGTATAGTGGATGGGTTGCCCTACGAATGTGTGATCCCTTTCTAATTAAGAGCTTGTGTTGACTGTTAAACAAACCTAATGTGGAAAATGTCGAAAAAGGATTTTGAAAATCGAAATTTGAGAAAAGAATATTATTAAAGAAAATAAGGAGTTTGGCAGACTCTAGTTAAAACTGTTTTGTTTATGAAAACTCACTCCCAACACCCATTCACTAAAAAAACACTCAGATCTACCCCTTCTTATTGATTTATGTTATTACAAGGAACAAGGATGAAATTACGCATGGCTCCTCTTGATTAAAGAAAGAGGCAAACCCCTCTGAAACTAAGGGAGACACGGGTTGATCATAGGGATTCGACAAAACTGGGTCAGGGCGTGACACAACCTCACCCAAGAAGAGGCCAAAAAAGACCCTAGTTGTCATGCCCCGACCCGGTCTGGTCGGATCCCCGTGATCAACCAGCCACTCTCCCGATTTATTAAAGGGTTTCCCCTTATTATAAACAGTAAAGAGTAAGGCATCCTTTAACCTGCACCTTTTCCTGGAATAACATAAATCAAAACTACATAATAATTTGGATTTATCATACTTGTCTCACAGGCGTCTTAGTTGATGGTCTTTAAGGGTAGGCTTTCCGAAATCTCCTGAAAGGGATATAAGGGAGGGGGTGAGTACAACTACTCAGTGAATGGGTTTTCAAAAGTCTACTTTTAACTTTTAAGAAAAATATTTATATGGAGTGTGTCAAACTTCTTCCTTTTTCAAAAATCCCTTCATTCAAAATATCGGGTTTTTCCATCATTTCTTATTTACCAGGGTGTGTCATCACCCAACACACATCCTTCATTATGAAGGTTACACATATTCGCAAGTCAGTACGACTACTGAATCCACTAGTGGCTTCGGAGCGACATTACCAACCACCTAGATAGAAGCACGACCACTTCTACCTTGGGAATGAGTAGATGTACATGCCATCCGACCCTCAATCCCAAAATCACTTCTTCGTGTCCATATGAGGACAGAGATCTTATCTTGTCCCCACCCTGGTCTCATGCGCTTGGTGATACTCCAAATTTCAAATAGACACCTGGAACGACGATCTACCCTTATACTCACCGGGTCATCCAGGGCCCTTAGGACACATCACTACCCCTCATGGGCATCTTGATGATCTCGTATTCATAGTGCATGCACAAACAAACTTTTCTTAAATTACCATGTAATATGTGGTGCAATTTGTCCCAACGGTCCCGACCTTCAACTCAACCTATAGCTATTTGTCTTGACTGGTCCGGAGAACGGTCATGTGGCATTGTTACTAGTTGATTGAGTATGTCGGACGTGCCTTGGTACCATGACCAAACAATTCGCTAATTAAGTTTTAATAGCACATATATATGCCATGTTCTTTTACGAGCTCCTGCCCATGTCCATTGGCCTATGGCCCACTATTCGAGTTTTTCAAAAACTCGCATTTTAGCCCTTGAGTTACAAAACCGAGGCCTCTAGCCTATAAGAGCTATTTGAGCACCCGTCAAGAAGGTCTGCCAAATAGTTTAAGCATTGGAACACAGTCAGGGGAGAACACTTCAGACAAATAGGTTTTCACTGTCCATTATACCAACTAGTATAAGGACATCTTTGTTCATAACTGATGAACAAGTTTTCAACTTTCTTCGAGGAAGTCTCATCATACCAACTGGTTATGATCTACTTACAACCGGTAAGTAGTTTTTCCACAAAATTTTCACATCACTTTCTCTAAGTGGTGATGATTAAAATACCACTAAATAGTGGGTTTTTATATCGAGGCACTTATCATCCCCAACCGTATATGATATATAATCACACTCATAACCAGTAAGTGGTTTTTAATTTTTAGTTGTGCTCATCATCCCAACTAGGTATGATGTTAGTAAACCCACTCACCCGTTAACATAGTGAATTCCACTATACCGGTTCTTTGTATTCACGCGAGCTCGTCCATGCTGGCGTTCCTGGTACTTCATGTTCTTACATGATATGAACATCCTTGTTCACTATTACTCGACTTAACAACCTTCATTCATTTCCAATGAATGAGAAAACTCAAACTTTTTAGTTATTTGCAATTAGGTCCCTAAAGTTATTTCTCTTTAATTTTAAGTCCCCAAATGCAGGTTTTTCCTCAAATTGAGTCCCGAAACTTTTAAAATTTATCTTGGAAACTCAATTTATTCAATTTCACAAAAAGGGGTTTAATTTCCCAAATTTCTAATTTGGTCCCCCAACTTTTCCAAAATTACCATTTTTCTCTTCCTTTACAAAAATGGTAAGTTTTGCCCCAAAAATTGTAAAATTTCTCAATTGGTCCTCGAACATTATTTTCATGCCCAATTGACCCTCAATTTCATAAAATTGCATTTTGGTCCTTTGAATTTCAACTCCTTAGCACAGCCGAATTTGATTTCATCTAATTAACCAATCAAACACCTCCAATTGTTGAAATTCAAGTTAAAATTGAGTTCCTTCATCCTCTCACGATTCAATAACACTTTAAATCACAAGTTTTGATATCAGAACAAGCTCAAACGGAGCCTCGCTGAAAAATAGACTGTAGAGAGAGAAAGCTTCGATTACACACCGGTGAGTGCACGGTGGTCTGAGCTTTTGATCTGGGCAAATAGCTATCATCCTGAGGTTCATCCTAGAATCAAGAATCACATCAATTGATGCTGAATTGAGTTAGAATTTCATCATTGAAATTCTGTCAGTTCTCTCTCTAGCACCGGCCGAAAATTGCAGAGGGGAGCCTAATTGGCTTACCTTTAAGTCCTAATTCGGCTAAGGGAGGGCTAAGGAAGTGTTGGGAAGGCTTGGTTTGGCCTGAGGAGGTCTCGAAATGGCTGATTTTAGCTTGTACGGAATAGGGTAGCTTTGGTCTATCGGAGCTGCTTTATTGTTCCATCATGCCGATGCTTCTTCAGCGATTCTCGGATTGACTAGAGTTTGCTATTAGATAGCTGTCTTCTCCCTGGTTCTAAAGAGCCCGACCTCTCCTTCCGAGGTTAAGAAAAATGTTCAAGTCGAAGCTCTAGTTCAAGTTTCACCGAGAAATGGAGTAGTAGAGAGAGAGAGGGAAGTGTTCAGGTGTGAGGAGAATGAATGGGGATGACCTCTTTATATAGGTGTAAAATCGTGTATTAAATGGGAGATATTTGTTACTTAATCGAAATTTCGGGTTACAAAATAAATCATACTTCCCAAGAGGTCACCCATCCTCACACTACTCTCGTGCAAGCATGCTTAACTTCAAAGTTCTTATGGGATATTGTTCACTTGAACCAATTTGGTTTTTCCCTTCTATTTTGTCTTAAGTTTCTTTTCCAAGGTTTAATGAACCCTTTGGATTACCCAGAAATTGTAAATTTCCAAATTGCTTGTTCCCATATGATTGGGTTTGTAAACTGGCTCAGTTTTCTTACTCGGTTTGACCGGTTCTTTTCCCGATTTTCCTTAACTCAAAAGTGCAGGGTTTACACTAGTACTGTAGCGAGTACTTTCCAAAACCTCCAAACCAAAATTACACAAAACTTATAATTCTCTAAAAACATGCATTTCTTCGATCAGGGTACCTACAAATTATGGGGAAGAAAAGTCTACACTCTCTTTGGCTCGGAAGTAGAGAGATCCTTCATCAAAGAAGATTTTGTTACATGTCTCTCACTATAACATTCCTCGTTGGAATAGGGAGATGGACTGAATAGGGACAAACAGTTAAAGGGATGTGAGATTATGATTGGGGGAGTAAAACTAGAGGCAAATTTGATCCCATTACCTCTAGGTGAGGTAGAAATAATACTAGGAATGGAGTGGTTAAGTACCCACCAAGCCAAGGTGGACTGTGGGAAGAAAGTGATAACTTTTCACACTCTCGAAACACTCAGATTGCATTTTCAAGGAGACAGGAGGAAGGCAGAGATGTTGTAAAACCCATCCTTTCAGATCAAAGAAAACTAGGAAAAGAACTGGTATAGATTTATACAAAAAGAAATCAGTTGTTTAATGAATGAAAAATAGTTAACATGGGAAATTGGAAAATCCCATGTGACCAAAAATTCATAAAAATTTCAAGGCAGAACCTAGAAGTGGAATTGAGGATGGAACCAAACTAGTTCGAGGTGAAACAAACCCAAACCAGACTGAATAGACATGAACCATAGTGAACCGGTTCACAAATTCATTTTTCTAGGTAGCTTAAATAAGTCGATTTAGGAAATTGATACCACCATTAGATAGAAAATGAATGTAGATGAATTTAGAAATTTTTAAATTTTGGAAAACACGGTTGAATCGAGTCTGAACTGGCCGATTTTTGAAATTTGGACAGCGAACCTAGTCAGACCGGACTGGTCAACAAACCGATCTATGGACAACAGACAACAGTCATCGGTCAACTATCAATGGTAGACAAGGAGCCACACTAGCACTCCACGTCATAAAAACTAACCAATTACAATGTGCCATGTGGCACAATTGCCATGTCATTATCTTCAACCTTTAGATGCTAACAGAGAGAAGGAAGGAGAGAGAGTTGCTAGAAAAGCTGGTGTCTCGGGCAGCTCAGAAAAGCAGGTTAGGAAGCCGTGCGACCGAGTGGAAGGTCGAGTCTTATGCCGTCAGGTAGCCTTAATAGTTATTGAGCTCCCTATATAAAGATCACTCCATCATTTGTTCTCAACATCCCACAATCGAGCAAAGAAGAAGAAGAAGAGTGCACTTTCCGGTGAGTTGCGAAACTGAGCTCTGATGATGAGACTTTTCTCAGTCTCCGAAGCCACATTGGATGTCTCTAGAATTAGGAGGAAGTTCTTTAGCTAACTACACCTTTAACTCAGCTTGAGAGCCACTAAGGAGGAATGAGGAAGCTCAAACAGTGCTACCACTCCTTGGCCAAAAAATAGCCAACCTCCTACAACCTACTATAAGCCTTCCCCCGGCCAATTATAGCCAAGCTAGACCCCCTTTGCCGGAAAATACTATCCACAGTCAAATTTTGCAAAAACTTTAACACTAAAATTTGCCCTACTCAGTTCATCAATTGAAGTGTGATTTGATCTAGGGAGGATCCCCACAACAAGAGCAACACAGTGGTAGTCGAAGTTCCGATCCCCAGACCCTCACTAGTAAGATATCGAAGCTTTCTCTCTCTAAATTGTATTATTTGGTGAAGCTACCTTTGAGCTCATTTCTAAGCCAAATCAAGCAATTCAAAGCTTGAAATGATAAGAAAAGCATAGAGGAGATTATTTAGATTGAGAAGGAGGACAATTAACCAAGTTTTAGGGGCCAATTGAACTAAATTGCAACTCAGAACCAAAATGTAATTTTTGAAAAGTTTGGGCAAATTGGAGATTTTTTGAGAATTAGGGATCGAATGGCAAATTGATAAAATTGAGGGTGTTTTTATAAAATTCCCTCACAATTGAGGGTCAATTGGGCAAATTAGATCAAATGGAGGACTAATTTGCAAAATTTGAGAATTTGGGGTCAAATTACAATTTTGGGAAAATTTGGGGCTAAATGTCAATTTTAGAAAATTGAGGGGCCTAGGGGAGATATTGAAAAAACTAAGGACCAAAAAAGATAATTGTTAAACCTGAGGACTAATTTAAAGAAAATGGGGCAATTAAGGACTTAAAGGTAAAGACACAAACCTCAGGGACCAAAGTGCAATTAAGGCAAAATATGAGGGCTTATACGCAAATGCTCAAAGAAAGGCAGCCCCTTAGTCTAATACCCTAATGAGGATATTTGTGCCATGTAGAAGAAGACTACTCGAGCGCCAGACTCTAGGAAGAGACCACGAGGCTAGACTTCATCATAATGACCCTGCCGGGATAAACGGGTGAGTAGGAACTGCTATGACATCAATTCTAGTTGGAATGACAGTTCAACTTTGAAAACTATTTTCTTGGAATTAGCCACCCCTAACTAGGTGTCTTTGCTTAAAACTTATGATAGCTAATTTTGGTCTTAGGCCCGAGATGCTAGTGGGGCCAAGGTCGATGGATACGAGCATGGACCCGTCCAGAATGAATATATGACATATGATGCTAAAAGACCTGAATAATGGGAACCTTGGGTGATACCCATCGAGCTAAGCTGAGTTGTAAAGCTTATTGGGCTAAAATGCTGCTCTACTAAAGCCCTATCATCGAACTTGTTGGGCCTATACGCGTGGGCTAAAGCCAAGTTGACGGACCATTGTGCAAGAAGGCCAAATATAAAGGGTATAATTCAAAAAGATTGTTGAGTGTGCAAGGACTGTGATGTTTGGGCCATCAGGACACCTGGCATGAGGTAGTGATGGAGCCCAAGGACTACTGGACGACGCAGGGTGCATAAAGGCAGTTTTGTCGTTTAGTAGGTCATGAAGTCGAGTAGCTTCCTACGCATGGAGACCAGGAAATAGGAGAAATTGAGGTCTCGACCCACTAAGCGGACATGATGAAGTGATGAGGGTTTGATGTTTCAAAATATTGATGTCCACTCAAACTTCTTGAACCTATATAACAGATTTTCCCCAATTACTGAGTTGTCGAACTCACCCTCTCCCTCCAAACATTTTTAGGAAAGAATGCGACTACACCGATTTAAAAGTTTCAGTTTTTTTTTTAATGTTGTCTAGGGAAACATAACGGGTACTACGCCTGACTCTTGATCTCCCAAAGGAGCCCCTCTTTGAAATTTGGGAGAGTGGCAGATTGTTCACAAAAACCCCGCCAATCCGGGTCGGGCATGACAACTTTGGTGGTATCAGAGCCTATGTTTTCCCTGATACATTAATAAGACTTTATAACATAAATACTAAGTAAAGAAAATTCCAACCTAACTATGGCACCCAAATAAGGAGTCAAAAGAACAAGGGCGGTAGTTGTTGATTCAGCCGGAAACCCCCTCCCGGAGGCAAAATTCTCGGGAGCTACCTCAACCCCACAAGGCATCAGCTCCAAACACCAAAGCTTGTATGAGGAGTTCACCTAGCCACCCCTCCACATCCTCACACCTCTAGGCGAAACACTAGAGCAGCATACGTACCTTAAAGCCTGTGAAGTGCAGCTAGGAAGGACCACCCTAGAATCCAACCTAATTCCCCATCCATTGCAAGAATTAGAAGTCTTCTTGCAGATGGACTGTGGAAATAAGAGAGTAACCTTCCATGCCCCTGGGAAGGAAGAGGTTGTATTTGAAGGGGACAACGGAAGAACCGTATTACACCTGGTGTCCTGTATCAAAGCACATGACTTACTGTGAAAAGGAGGTAAGATATTCCTCGTGCATATCACTTGCAAGGACTCGCCATAAAAGGGTCTGGAGGAAATTCCGGTGGTCAACTGATACCCGAATGTTTTCTAGGAAGAATTACTTGGCCTGCCCCCAGACCGCCAATTAGAATTCATAATTGAGGTAGTGTGAGGCACCCATCCTATATCTCAAGCACCCTATCGTATAGCACCCATAAAACTTAAGGAGTTGAAGGACCAGTTGGAAGAACTCCTAGAGAAAGTATTTATACGCCCAAGCTAGTCCCCGTGGGGTGCACCGGTACTGTTCGTCAAAAAAAAAGATGAAGCATGTGGCTCTACATCAACTATCAGAAACCGAACTAGGTAACCATCAAGAATAAGTACCCTCTCCCCCGGATAGATGATTTATTTGACCAACTAAGAAGGGCAGCCTACTTCTCCAAAATCGATCTACGGTCGTGATATAACCAACTGAAGATTCGAGAAGTGGATATACAAAAAACTACCTTTCAATCATGATACAGACATTACAAGTTCAGGGTAATGCCCTTTGGACAAACAAATGCACCTGCGACCTTCATGGACCTGATGAATTGGGTGTTCCTGCCATAGTTGGACAAGTTCGCGATCATATTTATAGACGATATCCTCATATTCTCCCAAACCGAAGAGGAGCATCGGACGCACTTGGAGATAACCTTGAGCACCCTACGAGAACATCAGTTGTACGCCAAATTCTCTAAGTGTGAGTTTTAGCTCCAAGAAGTGGGTTTCCTGGGGCATATAGTGTCCAAAGATGGAGTAAAGGTGGATCCCGCCAAAATAGAGACCATCTCAAATTGGAAAGCCTACACAAATTCAATCGAGATCCGCAACTTCCTCGGCCTCACCGAATACTACCGAAATTTTGTAGAGGACTTCTATAGAATAGCAGCTCCCTTAACTCATCTCATGAGGAAGGGTGTGGACTTCAAATGGCATGCCAAGTGTGAGGAATCATTCCAAGAGATCAAGTCCCGATTAACGATGGCCCCAATACTAGCCCTACCTAATGTAGATGCTGGGGAATACATGGTATATAGAGATTCATTTGGACAAGGATTAGGATGTGTCATGATGCAACAAGGGAAGGTTATTGCTTATGAATTGCGATAGTTAAAGCCCCACGAGAAGAATTACCCTACCTACGACTTCAAGCTAGCTGCCATAGTGTTCTCCCTCAAGATATGGTGCCACTATTAGTATCAAGTGCAGTGACGCATTTACACTAATCATAAAAGCCTGAAATATTTCCTAACCCAAAAGGAGCTCAACCTATGGCTGAGAATGTGGCTAGAGATAGTAAAGGATGATGACCTGACGATCGAGTACCACCCTAGTAAGGCAAACGTAATGGCAGATGCACTCAACTATAAGTACCACACAGGAGTGGCCTTAGTCAGTACTAACTACCTACCCTTACTAAGCCAATTGCTTAACTTAGAGACAGATCTCCGTGTGGACAAGTGCCAATGTAACTTAGTGGCCAGCGTAAACATCGTCCTATGATAATAAGAAAACTCGAAAGAGAACCGGCCATTTCCAAAGAGAAAACTTATTGTTTATAAATCGTAACCGATAGAGAAAGAGCTAATTGGGAAACTTATGGATTTCGAGCAACCTAAAGAGTCACAAAATTCAAGAGAAAGGACTTTAGGATGAATTGGAGGTTAAAACCAAATAAGTTCAGGTGAACCAGACCTGAGTCGGATTGAACCGGTTTGAATAGGTTTGAACCAGTAATGAACATGTTTCTAAATTCATTTTTCTAGGTGGCTTAGAAAATTCAAATTTGAGAATTAGGCGACCATTTGATAGAGAATGAAATTAGATGAATTTACAAATTGTTAATTTTGAAAAACTCGGTCGAATCGGTCCTGAACCGACGAGTTTAAGCATTGAACTCGGTTCGGACCGGTCCGATCCGGTTCGAAACAGTTGCATCTTCTTCCTTTAGATGACAACACTGTTCACTCACCAAAAAATCAAGCAGCACTGGTGAAGATGAATAGTCTCTGACCAAGCAGTTTCAAGCAATGAATGACCACCATAAAGGCACCAATCGAACGGCAAGGAAGTCCTCCTCATTCATCTTCCTCACACCTAAAAGTTCCTCTCTCTCCCTATTACTCCATTTTTCAATGAAGCTCGAATCAGAGCTCCAACCTGGGCATTTTTTTAGACAAATAAGGCGAGGTTAGGTTCTTTAGATTCGGGGCTAAGTTAGCTACCCGACTATAGTCTCCATTTGCTTCAAGGATCACCATAGAAATGTCAGCGTGATTGAATAGTGAAGCAGCTCCGACGGACCAAAGCTACCATATTTTAGCCGAGCTAAAAATGGCCAATTCGAGCCCTTCACAGGCCAAACCAAGCTCTTCCAACACTTCCATAACCATCATAAGACTGAATTAGAGCTGAAAGGTAAGTCAATTTAGCTTCACTCTGTAAATTTTGATTAGTATTAGAGAGAGAACTAGTGAAACATCACTAATCAAATTCTCCTTCAATTTGTTATGAATTGATGCGATTCCTAATCCTACGAGAAACCTTAGAATGAGAGCTATATGCCCATATCAAAAGCTCAGACTGCCACACTACTAGCGGTAAGCTTTGGAAGCTTTCTCTCTCTAAGTCCAGTTTTTTGACAAAACTCCATTTGAGCTCAATTTGGATCTAAATGACGTGGTTCAAAGTTCCATTGAATCGTATGGAATGTAGGAACTCAATTTTACCTTCAATTTCAAAAATTATCCTCAATTGATTGGTTAATTTGATGAAATCAAATTTGACCAAGTTGCAAGGGGAAAATTGGGGATTTCAAAAATTTGAGTGACTACAGTGTAATTTCCCAAAATTGAGGGATAATAGACAATGGAAAAGATGTTGGAGGACCAATTGGTCAATTTTTGGAATTATTAAGGTCAAATTTACCATTTTTGAAAAGTTGGGGACCAAATTAGGAATTTTGGAAACTAGAACCCGTTTTGTGATTTTGAATAAAATGATATCCCGAAGTAAATTTTAGAATTTTTGGGCCTCAATTTAGGGGAAAATTGGCATTAGGGACCTAAAGTTAAAGAAAAATAACTTTAGGGACCTCAATGCAAATAACTAAAAATTTGGGCATTTTATTCATGTGTGATGAATGAAGGCTATTATGCCAATGGATAATGAACAAGGATGTTCATATCGTGTAGGAACACGAATTACTGGGAACACCAGCAAAGACAAGCTTGCGTGGAGGGAAAAGCCACATAAGAGGAATTCACTGCACTATCAGGTGAGTGGGAATTTTCACATCGTACTGGGTTGGGATAATGAGTACCTCAGAATGAGAAAGCACTACTAAATGGAATTTTAAACATCACATCTAGATGGGGTGATATGGAAACTACACGGAAAAACTACTTAACGGTTATAAGTAGATCATACCCGTTTGGTATGATGAACTTCCTAAAAGGCAGTAGAAAACCCGCTTATTGATTATGAGTGGAGATGTCCTCACACCTGATTGGTGAGATGGACAGATGAAAAAATTATTTTGTTAGAAGTGATCTCCCCTTACTGTGTGCCACTGCTTAAACATTTTGGGAGACCTTCTTTACTAGAGCTCAAATAGCTCAGATAGGTCGGAGGCCTCTATTTTGGAACTTGGGGGCTACAATGCCCTTCTGGCCTCTCCACTTCATTCTTCGTTTCCACCATTCTGGCCTCTCCACTTCCCCCTTCCTTGCTAGCTTATTCTACAACCCAACTTAACTCCTCTAATTTTCCAAGGTAGATCATACCTTACTATCTTGAGGCATTCTAGTTATTTTTCATCATTCAGCTTGTCTTCTATGGGGGAAGTGTTTCCTTCTTTGCTCCTAGGTGGTTTGTAGTGCTCTTATAAGGAAAATTCTTTTTATCTAAATTCTACTATTTTTGGGTTTTCTTAGGGTCCAACCCTTGATCTTCTTTCTATGATCCTTCCTCGAGCTATTGAGGCATGCTACCGTATTATTAGGGAAAAGAGATATTTTTAGAAATTTAGAATCTTATTTATTGAAGTAAGTATACAGTTTGGGGTTTTAACATCTCTTGAAGGAGATTATTACAATGATGGGTTGAGGAGTATTCACTACTAAACTATGGTCCAAAGGCATTTCTTCTTGGGTGAGATTGGGTTCCCTAGTCACAATGGCGGTTCTTATAATGTCATCCCTTCGAACTTCTGCAGGGGTGGAGGTGTCCTTATTAGAAGGTATTACTTGGACTCCTCGCAGGGTGGGACAATTCCTTGCTATGTGTTCCACCTTCCTACACTCGTAGCAGATTCTATCGGGTCTTGTCTTCCAAAATGTTGGGCATCTTCTACTGTAGTGTCTCATTGCCAACATTTATGATAGGTCATCTCCTTGTGTGGATCTTTATGGTTCCCCCCACACTTTGAGCATAGGGCCTTTCTAAGGGGTTGTTGATGGTTCGATGCCTTGCAATCCTTGAGCCTGAACACCTTGGAGGTTTTCTTGCCAAGTCCTTTTCGACCCGGGGTTACTCCAAGGGTCCTTTTATACTCTTGGTTCATTTCCTCCCATGGGATGGGGTTCTCCCTATCTTCTAGGGTGGCTATGGTAACTGGGTTTGTTTGGCTACTTTTCTTGGGGCCATCTGAAAATTTTAAGATCAATCCTATTAGTTACTATATTTTCTAGTTTTGATTATGTATTCAAGAAAACATGCTCTGATACCACTCAAGCTATCACGCCTCGACCCAGTTTGGTTGGATCCCTATGATAAACCCGCCATTATCCCGGTTTACTAAGGGTTTCCTCTATTTATAAACTATGAGGAGTAAGGCATCATTTAAACCTGCCCCATTCTTTGAATATCATAAATCAAAATTGCACAAAATTTTAAACTATTCATACCTATCTTACAGGTGCCTTAATTGGTGGTCTTTGGGGTATGCTTTCTGGGGTTACCTAAAAGGAATACAAGGGAGTGGATGAGTACAACGACTCAGTGAATGGGTTTTCAAAGTATATCTTTTTAGAAAAATGTTTGATTCGGAGTGTGCCAGAATCTTTATTTTCTTTTAAAAACCTTTCATTTTACATTTCGGTTTTTATCACCATATCTTATTTCCACTGTGTGTTATTACCCAACACACATCCTTTATCATGAAGGTCAAACACACAATTGTAGGACAGTACGTCCACTGAACCCACTTGTGGCATTGGAGCGACTTTACCAGCCACCTAGATAGAAGCATGTCCACTTCTACCCTCAGAATGAGTGGATGTTTGCAATATCTAACCCTCAATCCCGTAACAATTCTCCTTGTCCATATAAGGACAGAGACTTCATTGCGACCCCAACCCAATCTCATGTGCTTGAAGCTACGTTGAGCTTCTTAAGGCTTCTAGTACAACTAATTCACCTTATATCAAACAGGTCATCTAGGGCCTTAGGACACATCACTACCCCTCTTGGGCGACTTGAAGGTCCTATAAACACAATGCATGCACAATCAACATTTTTCACATGATGCCATATAATATGTCATGCCACTAGTCCAACGGCCCCGACCCTCAACTCAACCTGTAACTATTTATCTTGATTAGTCGGGAGACCTATCATGCCACACTACCACTAGTTGTCTAAGTATGTCGGTCCTATCTTGGTACCATGTCCAAACAATTCAATTACTTAAGTTTTCATGGCATATAAATCAAGTTTGTTTATGAGCTCTTCCTCGTGCCAACCGGCCTAGGGCCCACTATTCGAGATTTTTAAATTTTGGCATAACAGCCCCCAAGTTCCAAAACCGAGGCCTCTAGCCTAACAGAGCTATTCGAGCTCCCGTCAACAAGGTCACCCAAATTGTTTGAGCAGTGGCATACAGTCAGGGGAGAGCACTTCTGACAAAATATATTTTTAACTATCCATCATACCAATTGAGTATGAGGACATCTCCACTCATTACTGAAGAACGGCTTTTCCACTTCCTACGAGGAAGTTTCATTATACCAACCGAGTATGATCTACTTATAACCAGTAAGTAGTTTTTCCACGTGATTTTCACATCACTTCTCTCAAGTGTGTTGTTTAAAATACCACTAAGCAGTGAGTTTTCATTATCGAGGTACTTATCATCCCATCCAAGCATGATATAAAAATTCCACTCACCTGTTAATGCAATGAATTCCTCTCGACCAGTTCTATGTATTCACATGAGCTTGTTCATTATCTCATGGTCTAATAGCATTCATTTATTCCAAATGAGTGAAAAAACCCAACTTTTCATATATTTACAATTAGGTATTTAAAGTTATTTTTCTTTAACTTTAAATCCCTAATGCTTTTTTTCCCTCAAATTGAGTCCCAAAACTTTTAAAATAAACCTTGGGGCCTCAATTTATTCAATTTCACAAAAAGGGGTTCAAATTTCCAATTTGGTCCCCCAACTTTTCCAAAATTACCATTTTGCCACTACTTTAAAAAAATGGTAAGTTTTGCCAAAAGTTCTAAAATTTGCCCAATTGGTCCTCAATTTTATCAAATAGCACTTTAGTCCCTCGAATTTTTGAAATTCTCAAATTTCCCCCAATTTTACCCCAATTTCAACCTTTTAACTCTACCGAATTTGATTTCATCAAATTGACCATTCAAATTAATTTTATTGTTGAAATTGAAGTTAGAATGGAGTTCCTACACCTTCATAAGATTCAATTGCACTTTAGATCGCACGATTTGGTGTGGGAAAGAGCTTAAATGAAACTTCGCCGAAAATCTAGACATAGAGAGATAAAATTTTGAAAGCTTACCGTCGGGCATGCAGCGGTTTGAGCTTTTGTTCTGGGCAGATAGCTCTCATCTTGAGATTCTTCCTAGGATCAAGAATTGCATCAATTGATCCTGAATTGAATGAGAATTTTATCATCGAAGTTCTGACGATTAACTCTCTAGCATCGTTCGGAAATTATAGAGGGGAGTCGAATTGGCTTACCTTTTCGCTCTAATAAAGGTGTAGGAGGGCTGTGGAGGTGTCGGGAGGGCTTGGTTTGGCTTGAGAATGGCTCAAATTGGCCGATTTTAGCTAGACCAAAACAGTGCATCATTAGTCCATTCTGAAGAAACGCTGGCGAAGAAGAAACTCTTTTGTTCGGGGCGTTTCTGGTCATCAATGTTAATCATAACGGTGCCAAACGGACGGCCAACAAGTCCCCGAGCTCCCTATATAAAGAGCCCATCCCCATTTATCCTCTCCACACCTGAAAACTTCATTCTCTCTCAACTGCTCCATTGTCTAGCAAAGTCGAACTAGAGCTCCGATATGGGGTCTTTTTTGAGCCAAACAAACTGAGGTCAGGTTCTTTAGATCTGGAGAGAAGTCAGCTACACGTCTGTAGTCTCCGTTTGCTCCGAGAGTCGCCGGAGAA
The DNA here is from genome assembly GCA_030064435.1 of Trapa incisa. Lineage (NCBI taxonomy): Eukaryota > Viridiplantae > Streptophyta > Magnoliopsida > Myrtales > Lythraceae > Trapa > Trapa incisa. The sequence goes on from CM057776.1 coordinate 7,531,472, forward strand.
ACGCTGACGTGATGAAATAGTGAAGTAGCTCCTGTCGACCGAAGCTGCCATATTTCGGCCGAGTTGAAATCATCCAATTTGAGCCCTCCTCAAGCCAAACCAAGCCTTCCTAACACTTCCTCAGCCCTCCCACGGCCGAATTAGGACTAAAAGTTAAGTCAATTCGGCTTACTTCTGCAATTTTTGGCAGGTGCTAGAGAGAGAACCGGCAGAAATTCAATCATGAAATTCTAACTGAATTCGGCATCAATTGATGCAATTCTTGATTCTAGATGAACCTCAGGATGAGAGCTATCTGCCCAGATTGAAAGCTCGGATGTCGTGCCCTCACCGGTGAGTAATCGAAGCTTTCTCTCTCTACAGTCCGTTTTCTAGCAAAGCTCCGTTTGAGCTCGTTCTGGCGTCAACGATTCAAAGTTCTATGGAATTGTATGAACATGGAGGAACTAAATTTCAACTTTAATTTCAACAATTAGAGGTTTTTTATCGGTCAATTTGATGAAATCAAATTCGTCTGTGTTAAAGAGTTGGAATTGGAGGAAAAAATTGGGGGAAATTGGAGATTTTCGAAATTCAAAGGAGTAAAATGCAATTTTATGAAATTGAGGGTCAATTGGGCATGAAAATAATGTTGGAGGACCAAATGAGGAATTTTGGAATTTTTAGGCCAAAACTTACCATTTTTGTAAAGGAAGGGAAAAATGGTAATTTTGAAAGGCCAAAGGCCTCAGTTTTGGAAAATCTCGTATAGTGGGCCCAAGGCCAGTTGGTACGAACAAGAGCTCGTAAACAAGCATGATATATGTGCCATAATACTTAATAAGTGAATTGTTTGGCCATGGTACCAAGATAGGACCGACATGCTCAATCAACTAGTGGCAGTGCGACATGACAGATCGATGGACCAGTCAAGACAAACAACTGCAGGTTGAGTTGAGAGTCGGGGCCGTTGGACAAGTGGCACCACAAATTACATGGCAATATGAGAAAACATTGTTTGTGCATGCACTATAAGTATGGGATCATCAAGATGCCCATGAGAGGTAGTGATAAATCTTAAGGACCCTAGACGACCCAGTGAATATAAGGGCAAATCGTCGTTCTAGGTGTCTGTACGAAATTTGAAGTAGCACCAAGCGCATGAGACCGGTGTGAGGATAGGATGAGGTTTTGGTCCTCATAACGGACACGAAGAATTTATTCCTGGAATGAGGGTCGGATGTCACGAACATCTACTCATTCTCATGGTAGAAGTGGTCGTGCTTCTATTCGAGTGGCAAGAAAAGTCCCTCCAAAGCCACTAGTGGGTTCAGTAGTGATACTGACTTGCGAATGTGTGTAACCTTCATGATGAAGGATGTGTGTTGGGTGATGACACACCGGTAAGTATGAAATAATGGAGAAAAAGACCCGAGAGAAATTTTAAATGAAGGGATTTTTTGAAAAGAAAGGAGTTTGGCACACTCCATATAAATGTTTATCTTAAAAGTTAAAAGTAAACCTTTGAAAACCCATTCCCTGAGTAGTCGTACTCACCCTCTCCCTTATATCCCTTTCAGGAAATCCTGGAAAGCCTACCCTAAAAGACCATCAACTAAGATGCCTGTAAGACAGGTATGTAACGTTTAAAATTTTATGCAGTTTTGATTATGTTATCCGAGGAAATGGTGCAGGTTTAAAGGACGCCTTACTCTTTACGGTTTATAATAAGGTGAAAGCCTTTAATAAACCGGGAGAGCGGCGGGTTGTTCACGGAGATTTGACCAAACCGGGTCACGGCGTGACAAGAGCAGTTTATAGAGAATGGAGCTTTCAGTTGTGGAGAGGATGAATGAGGAGGGGCTCTTTATATAGGAAGCTCGGGGACATCTAGGTAGTCTGATTGGCACCTTAATGGTGGTCATTCATTGCCTGAAACTCCTTGGTCAGAAAATTTTCAGCTTCGCCGGGACTGCATGATTTTTTGGCGAGTGAACAGTGTTGTCATCTGAATAAAGAAGAGGACAATGTTCTGAACTAGACCGGACCGGTCCGAACAGGGTTCAAAGCTTAAACCAGCCGGTTCACCCTAAATTTGAACAAATTTTTCAAATCTAAAAATTTCTAAATTCATCTAAATTCATTTTCTATCTAATCATGGCCTCAAATCTCAATTTTAAATTTTCTAAGCCACATAGAAAAATGACTTTAGCATTCGGTTCAATAGTGGTTCAAACCGGTCCAAACAAGTTCAATCCGGTTCACCTTAACCAGTTTGGTTTCCATCTCCAATTCATCTTAAAGTCCTTTTTCTTGACTTTTGTCACTCGGGATCCATAAATTTCCCGGTTTGCTTTTTCTCTATCAGTTCTGGTTTATGAACTGACTCGGTTCATAAACCAGTTCAATCCAGCTGGATTCGGTTCATCTGAATTGGTCTAGCTTTTCCCTTCCAATTTGCCCTAAGGTTCTTTCCCAACACTTTTTGAACCCTTAGAGTCACTCATGAGTTGAAATTTCCCAAATTACTTGTTCTTTGATGATCGGGTTTGTGGATCGGTTTGATGTTTCTCACTCAATTTGGTCGGTTCCTTTCTTGGTTTTCCTTATCTCAAACGGGTGGGGTTTACAATTGGGTCAAATTTACCATTTTAGAAAACTAGAGGCAAAATGGTAATTTTTGAAAAGTTGGGGACCAAATTGGGAATTTGGGAAACTTGAACACCTTTTTGTGGTTTTGAATAAATTGAGGTTCCAAAGTAAATTTTAGAAGTTTTAGGACTCAATTTGGGGGAAAATTGGCATTAGGGACCTAAAGTTAAAGAAAAATAACTTTAGGGACCGAAATGCAAATAACTAAAAGTTTGGGCAACTTATTCATTCGTGATGAATCAACGCTATTAGACCAAAGCCACTACACTATCGGATGAGTGGGAAATTTCACATCATACCCAATTGGGATGATGAGTACCTCGAAATGAAAAGCTTCTACTAAGTGGAATTTTAAACATCGCACCTTGATGGGGTGATGTGGAAACTACACGGAAAAACTACTTGTAGGTTGTAAGTAGATCATACCCAGTTGGTATGATGAACTTCCTAGAAGGAAGTAGAAAACCCGTTTATCGATTATGAGTGAAGATGTCCTCACATCCGTTTAGTGTAATGGACAAATATAAAAATTATTTTGTTAGAAGTGCTCTACCTTGACTGTGTGCCACTGCTTAAACATTTTGTGAGACCTTGACAGGAGCTCGAATAGCTCAGATAGGTCATAGGCCTTGGTTATGGAACTTGGGTCTAGAATGTCCAATTTTAAAAATCTTGTACAATAGGCACAAGGCCAGTTGGAACGAGTAGGAGCTCATAAACAAACATAATATTAATCCTTGAAAACTTTAATGAAAGATGTGATTTGGCCATGGTACTGAAATAGGACCAACATACTCGATGGATTGGCGGCAGTGCAACAAAACAAGTCAACGGTCCAGTCGAGACAAATGAATTTAGATGAATTTGGAAAATTCTAAATTTTGGAAAAATGGTCGAACCAGGTCCGAACCGGCCAATTTTTTAATTTTGGATAGTAAACTTGGTCAGACTGGTCAACGGACAGTGGTCAATAGTCAATGGTCAACAGTTGACATGGTAGCCACGTTGTTACTCCACGATAGAAAAACTGACCAATCACAGTGCACCACGTGGTACGACTGCCACGTCATCATCTTCAACCTTCAGAAAATCATAGAGAGAAGGGAAGAGAGAGAGTCGCTAGAAAAGCTGGTGTCTCTGATGACTTGAAAATCTCTCCGCTTAGGTCACCGGCGGTCGAGTTGGATGTTGAGTCTTATGCTGACGGGTAGCCTGAATAGTTGTCAAGCTCCCTATATAAAGAGCACCCCCTCATTCATTCTCATTGTCCCTCAATAGAGCAAAGAAGAAGAAGAGTGCACTTTCCGGCAAGCTGTGAAACTAAGCTTCGATGATGGGATTCTTCTTAGTCTTCAAAGCCACATTGGGTGTCTCCGAAATTGGGAGGAAGTTCTCTACCTAATTACACCTTCCACTCAACTTGAGAGCCACCAAAGATGAATGAGGAAGCTCAAACAGTGCTACCGCTCCTAGGCCAAAAAATAGCAAACCTCCAATAGCCTAGTGCGAGCCTTCCCTCGTCCAATTGAGGCCAAGCCAGACCCCCTAGGCCCCACCTAGAGGTGTCCCGACCTTCCTTGGAGCTAAGAAGGTAAGCTCCCTCCATAATCAATTGAAGTGTGATTTGATCTAAGGAGGATCCCCACAATAAGAGAAAAATGGTGGTACCCGAAGCTCCGATCCCTGGACCCTCACCATTAAGATATCGAAGCTTTCTCTCTCTAAATTATATTTTTTGGTGAAGCTCCATTTGAGCTCATTTCTGAGCCAAATCGAGCAATTCAAAGAATGAAATGATAAGAAAAACATAGAGGAGCTGATTCAGATTGAGAAGGAGGGCAATTAACCAAGTTTCAGGGGTCAATTGAACGAAATTGTGACTCGGGACCAAAATGTAATTTTTGAAAAGTTTGAGAAAATTGGTGATTTTTCAAAAATTTTGGACCGATTGGAAAATTGATAAAATCTAGGGTCTTTTCATGAAATTCCCTCTCAATTGTGGGTCAATTGGGCAAATTGGATCAAATGGAGAACCAATTTGCAAAATTTCAGAATTTGGGGTCAAATTATAATTTTGCGAAAATTTAGGGCTAAATGGTGATATTAGAAAATTGAGGGGCCCAAGGGAGATTTTGACAAAACTAAGGACAAAAAATGATAATTGGAAAACCTGGGCACTAAATTAAAGAAAAAGGGGCAATTAAGGCCTTAAAGGTGAAGATTCAAACCTTAAGTAGCAAATTGCAATTAATACAAAATATGAGGGCCTATATGCAAATACTCAGAGAAAGGCAGCCCTTAGTCTAATACCCTAATGAGGATATTTGTGCCATGTAGGAGTAGAGTGCTCGAGCGATGGCCTCTAGAAAAAGACCACGACGGCAGACTTCATCAGGACGACCCCGTCGAGATTACCGGTTGAGTGGGAATTGCTATTACGTCAATTTCGATTGGAATTACGATTCAGCTTTGAAAACTATTTTCTTGGAATTAGCCTGCCCTAACTGGGTGACTCTGCTTAAAACATTTGAGAGCTAATTTCTGGCTTAGGCTCAAGATGTCAGTGGGCCCAAGGCCGATGGATACGGGCGTGGACCCGTCCAGAACGGATATATGACATGTGATGATAAAAGACCGAAATAATGGAAACCTTGCATGATACTCATTGAACCAAGTTGAGTTGTTGAACCTGTTAGGCCAGTACGTTTGGGCCGAAGCTAAGCCGACAGACTGTTGTGCTGGAGGGCCAAATATAAAGGCTATAATTCAAAAAGATTATTGAGTGTACATGCACTGTGATGTTCGGGTCATCAGTACTACTAGCATGAGGTAGTGATAGAGCCCAAGGACTGTTGGATGACCTAGGGTGCATATGGGCGGTTTCTTAGTTCAATAGGCGGTTACTAATTCATGATCTGGCATGTACAGAATGAAAACCTCATTCTCAATTCTACGAGAATTTTTATGAAAGCTGAGTAGCTTCCTGCGCATGGAGACCGTGGCAGTAGGGGAAATTGAGGTCTCATCCCACTAAGCAGACATGATGAAGTGATAAGGGTTTGATGTGTCAGACAATTGATATCCACTCAAACTCAGGGAAGAGGTAGTGCACCTCTACCAGGGTAGACAATAAAGGCGCTTCTGTTCACAAGTGGCACGGTCGAGTACCGTTCTGCGAATGTGTGATCCCTCTTATGATAGGTACGATTGTTGATGTTAATTGAGAAACCCAAAAGAAACTGCTGAAATATTGAATAATTGAAATTGCTAAATTGAACCTTCATAACAGATATTCCCCTCTCACTGAGTTGTCGAACTCACCCCTCCCTCTACACATTTTTAGGAAGGAACGCGGCTACACCAATTTTTCCTCCCTTGATCCCAAGCTCAGTTAGACAAATTTAAAAGTTTAAATTTTGTTTAATGATGTCCAAGGAAAACATAACAGGTACTACACGTGACTCTCTTGATCTCCTATAGGAGCACCTCTTTGAGGTTTGGGAGAGTGGTTGGTTGTTCATAAAACCTTGACCAAACTGCATCAGGGCGTGACAGATGCACTTAGTGTCTCATATAAAAGCACGAAAGATGATACCAAAGGGTTGCCAAGCTTTCCTTACAATGGTCATCAATGAGAAGTTGGAGGAGAAAGGACCAGAGGGCATCCCAGTGGTGGAACACTTCCCAAAGGTATTCCTTGAAGAATTACTAGGGTTACCCCCAAGCCGACAACTAGAATTTACCATAGAGGGATCACACCCCATATCCCAAGCCCCCTATCGTATGGCTCATGAGGAAATAAAGGAGCAGTTGGACGAGTTATTTGACGAGGGTTTCATACGCCTTTACCAATCTCCATTGGGTGCACCAGTACTATTTGTAATGAAAAAGGACGGGAGTATGAGGTTGTGTATAGATTATCGAAAGTTTAACCAAGTCACCATAAAGAATAAGTATTCACTTCCACTGATTGATGTCCTCTTCGACCAACTAAAAAGAGCAGCTTACTTCTCCAAAATAGACCTCTAGTCAGGATACCACGAGCTCAAGATCTAAGAGGGAGATATCCCTAAGACTTTCTTCCTATCCTAGTACAGACACTATGAATTTAGGGTGATGACTTTTGGCTTAACGAATGACCCTATAGCCTTTATGGATTTGATGAACCAAGTGTTCCATCCTCATTTGAACAAGTTTGTGATTGTGTTTATAGATTGTATACTCATATACTCACGAACTAGGTTGGAGCACGAGGAACATCTGGCTTTCACTGTCACACCCCGACTCGGTTTGGTCAGATCCCTGTGAGCAACTTCACACTCCCTTTGGTCCATCAAGGGTTTCACACATGTTTAAACCGCGAGCAGTAAGGCATCCTTCTTTCTTGGAATCGCATTATACAAAACTGAATATCTTATCATTGACATACCTATCTTACAAGGGGTATTTAAGATTGGTTTCCCTTAGTTACTTGAAAGGGGTAAAAGGAGGGGTGAGTTCCACAACTTAGTGAGTAGGTTTTGGGAGTGAGTCTTAAAAATAGCCACGCCAAGTTTATCATTTCTTTAAAAAGAAGGTTTTTCCTTAAATTTTGGTTTTCAAAACTTTGCCCTACCAAGGGTGACAACTTCTTTTAAAAGGGTTTCCTCAATTTCAATTCATTTTACAAAAAAGAAAACTTTTTCCATGGTTTACCATTTGTTTTTCCAAGGATTCTCAAATCCTTTCCATGGTTTTCAATACATTTTTCCCATTTTCATATTAAGTGTGTTTAGCAAACGACACACGCCCTTCATCAGGAAGGGAACACACATTCGTAGGTGCAGCCCGTCCACTGCACCCACTTGTGGCTCAGAGCATCTTTACCGGCCGCCAAGATAGAAGTCAATCTACTTCTACCCTGGATCTGAGTAGAAGTTCTTGACATCCAACCCTCAGACCTGAATACCACTCCATGTCCATATGAGGATAGAGACCTCATCCCGACCCCACCCCGGTCTCATGCGTAAGAAGCTACTTCGAGCTTCCCAAGTAACTGGCATGACGAACTGCCCTTGTGTCCACCATGTCGTCCAGTAGCCCTTAGGACCCATCACTACCCCTCTTGGGCATTTTGATGGTCATGTACCTCAAGTGCATGCATAAAACAATAGTTTTTACATATAGTCATTTATATTTGTTGCCACTAGTCCAATAGCCCCGACCCTCAACCCGACCTGTAGCCATTTGTCTAGGTCGATCCGTCGACCTAGTCCTGACTTCGTACCATGGTGAAATCACACAACTAGTTCATTAGAAATTTCATGGATTTCTCATTTCAAGTTTGTTTAGAAGCTCCTTCTCATGTCCATTGGCCTTGGTCCCATTGCACTTGATTTTTCCAAAACCAGGCATTTAGCCCCCACAATTTCAAAAAAATCGAGGCCTCTAGCCTATCTGAGCTATTCTAGCTCTCGTCAAGGTCTCCCAAATAATTTTAGTATTGTCACACAGTTAGGGGAGAACATTTCTGACAAAAATATATTGTCACTTCATCCCACCAACCAATTGTGATGATACGCTTACAACCGGCAAGCAGGTTTCTCCTTCATTCAAGGAAGATCATCATACCAACCGGATATGATTTCCTCTACTTACAACCGGTAAGTAAGTTTTAGCTTAAATCGCCCATCTCCCCAATCGAGTATGAGGTTAAAATCCCACTTACAAGTGGTTTTTCATTTCTAAAGTGCTCACCATCCCAACCAAGTTTGATGTATATATGCCCACTCACCCGATGTTCGTGATGTGTTCATCCCTAGTCGGTTTCCATGTCCACACTAGCTTTTCCTTGGTGGCATTCTAGTTTCTCGTGTCCGTACATAGTTTGGGCATCTTTATCAATTAAGGTTCGACATGACAACCATCGTTTTCTAACATAGGAGAGACTAGGCTCAAAGTTGTTGCTTTATTGCACTTAGGTCCCTAAAGTTCATCTTCCTTAACTTTAGATCCCAAATGCTAATTTTTCCCCAATTTGAGTCCCAAGGCTTCTAAAATTCCCTTTGGGTCCTCAATTTACTCAAAATTATGAAAGAGGCTCAAGTTTCCCAAATTTCCTATTTGGTCCCCCAACCTTTCAAAACTTACAATTTTGCCCCTACTTTACAAAAATGGCATTTTGGAACCAAATGTTCAGAAAAAAGACCAATTGGTCCCTCAAATTTTTGAAATCCCCCAATTTCTCCCATTCAAACTGACCGAAGTTGATTTCTTCTAATTGGCCATTCAATTGGGATTAATTGTTAAAATTGAAGGTATGGATCAGTTCCTACATTTCCATACAATTCAATTAAGCTTTCAATAGTAGTATTTGGGTCAGAATTGAGCTCAAATAGAGCTTCACCAGAAAATTGTACGTAGAGAGAGAAAGATTCAAATGCTTACCGTCGGGGAAGATAGCTTTTGATATCTAATCAAGGGAGAATTTTGTCAGGAAATTTTAACACTTTCTCTCTCTAGCTGTGATGTACAACGATTTAGAAGAGCCAAATTAGCTTACCTTTTAGCTATGTTGAGGTCGTATGAGGTCTATGAGAGTGATGGGGAGGCTTGGTTTGGCCGAAAGAGAGCTGAATTTGGACAAATTCAGCTCAGCCAAAACAGGGCAGCTTTGGTTCGTCAAAGCTAGTTCACTGTTTGATTCCGTTGGGGCTTTTCCACCAGTCCTTTGGTCGAAAGGAAGATGCTATCAGGTAGTTGACTTCCCCAGAGTTTACAAGACCTGACCTTGCCTTCTAAGGCTAAGTAAAATGCCTATATTAGAGCTTTGGTTTGAGCTTTATCGAAAAATGGAGCAATTGAGAGAGAATGGAAATTTCAAGTGTGTGGAGGATGAATGGAGAGTAGCTCTTTATATAGGTAGCTTAGGGACCCTCTGACCGACAACTTTTCCTTTTGGTCGAGCTTATCCTTGCCCTAAAATGGCCTAATCAAAGTTGTTTTTCCTTCACCTGCGTAATCAGTTTTTGCATTGAATGAACAGTGCTATCATCTAAAGGAAGAAGATGACACTGCTCCGAACTAGACCGAATCGGTCCAACCGTGTTCATTGCATAAATCAGTTGGTTCAAGCCCAATTCGACCAATTTTCTCAAAATTAAAAATTTTAAATTCATCTAAATTCATTCTCCATCTAATGGTTGCTTCAATTCCCCAATTTGATCATTTTAAGCCCCTAAGAAAATGAATTTAGGATTTCGTTCACGTATGGTTCAAACCGGTTCAATCTAGTTCACCCTAAACTGGTCTGATTTTCTCTTCCCATTTATCCCAAGGTTCTTTTCCATGCTTTTTATGACTTTTTGAGTGTCACGCCCTGACCCGATTTTGTCTGATCCCCGTGATCAACCCGCCACTCTCCCGGTTTATTAAAGGATTTCCCCTTATTGTAAATCGTAAAGAGTAACGCGTCCTTTAACCTGCACCTTTTCTTAGAATAGCATAATCAATACTGCATGAAATTTAAAACTTTATATACCTGTCTTACAGGCATCTTAGTTGACGGTCTTTAAGGGTTGGCTATCCGGGATTTCCTGAAAGAGATATAATGGAGGGGTTGAGTACGACTACTCAGTGAATGGGTTTTTAAAAGCTTTTGACTTTTAAGAAAAATAATTCTATAGAGTGTGCCAGACTCCTTTCTTTTCAAAAATCCCTCCGTTTAAAATTTTGGGTTTTTCTACCATTTCTTAGTTACCGGTGTGTTATCACCCAACACACATCGTTCATCATGAAGGTTACACATATTCGCAAGTCAGTATCACTACTAAACCCGCTAGTTGACTGAGCATGTCAATCCTATCTTGGTACCATGGCCAAACAATTCACTTATTAAGTTTTATGGCACATATATTATGTTCATTTATGAGCTCCTACTTATGCCAACTGCCCTTGGGCCCACTATACGAGATTTTTAAAATCGGGCATTTAGCCCCCAAGTTCCAAAACCGAGGCCCCCGTCCTATAAGAGCTATTCAAGCTCCCGTTAAGAAGGTCTCCCAAATAGTTTAAGCATTGGCAAACAGTCAAGAGAGAACACTTCCGACAAAGTAGGTTTTTACTATCCATTATACCGACCGGTATAAGGACATCTCCATTCATAACTGATGAACGGGTTTTCAACTTCCATCGAGGAAGTCTCATCATACCAACTGGGTATGATCTACTTACAACTGATAAGTTGTTTTTTTTTTCTGCATAATTTTCACATCACTTTCTCTAAGTAGTGATAAATAAAAATTCCACTAAGCAGTGTGTTTTTATACCGAGGTACTTATCATCCCGAACCGGGTATGATACATAATCCCACTCACAACCGGTAAGTGGTTTTTATCTTTAAGTTGTGCTCATCATCCCAACCAGGTATGATGTTAGTAAATCCACTCACTCGTTAATGTCGTGAATTCCACTAGACCGGTTCTTTGCATTCACGCGAGCTTGTCCTTGCTTGCATTCCCGGTACTTCGTGTTCCTACACGATATGAACATCTCGGTTCATTATCATTTGGCCTAATCGCCTTCATTCATTCCAAATGAATGAGAAAGTCAAACTTTCATTTATTTGCAATTAAGTCCCTAAAGTTATTTCTCCTTAACTTTAAGTCCCTAATATCGATTTTTCCTCAAATTGAGTCCTGAAACTTCTAAAATTTATCATAGGACCTTAATTTATTCCATTTCACAAAAAGGGGATTAATTTCCCAAATTTCCAATTTGGTCCTCTAACTTTTCAAAAATTACCATTTTGCCCTTCCTTTACAAAAATGGTATGTTTTGCCCCAAAAATTCTAAAATTTCTCAATTGGTCCTCCAACATTATTTTCATGCCTAATTGGCCCTCAATTTCATAAAATTTCATTTTAGTCCTTCGAATTTCCAAAATCCTCAAATTTTCCCCAATTTTAACTCTTTAACATTGTCGAATTTGATTTAATCAAATTGACTGATCAAACACTTCTAATTGTTGAAATTGGAGTTGAAATTGACTTCCTACATGTTCATACGATTCTAAGTAACTTTGAATCGCAGATTTTAACGTCGGAACGTACTCAAACGCAGCTTCGTTAGAAAACAGACTATAGAGAGAGAAAGCTTCGATTTCTCACCGGTGAAGGCACGGAGGTCCGAGCTTTTGATCTAGATAGATAGCTCTCATCTTGAGGTTCATCCTAGAATCAAGAATCGCATCAATCGATACCAAATTGAGTTAGAATTTCATCATTGAAATTTTGTCGGTTCTCTCTCTAGCACTGACCAAAAATTGTAGAGGGGAGCCGAATTGGCTTACCTTTCTTTCCTAATTCGGCTGTGGGAGGGTTGAGGAAGTGTTGGGAAGGCTTCGTTTGGCCTAAGGAGCGCTCGAAATGGTCGATTTCAATTCAGCCAAAACAGGGCAGCGTCAGTCCGTCAGAGCTGCTTCACTGTTTCATCATGCCAGCGTCTCGTTAGCAACCCTCGGAGTGAACAGAGACTACAAACGTGTAGCTAACTTCTCCCTAGTTCTAAAGAACCCGACCTCACCTTGTTTAGCTCAGAAAAGATCCCATGTCGGAGCTCTAGTTCGAGCTTCGCCAGAAAATGGAGTAGTTGTGAGAGAATGGAGATTTCAGGTGTGGAGAGGATGAATGGGGAGTGGCTCTTTATATAGGGAGCTCGGGGACCCGTTGGCCATCCGTTTGGCACTATTATGACTGACATTGTGGACCAGAAATGCCCCGAACAGAAGTATTTCTTCTTCACCGGCGTTTCTTCAATTTCCCGGCAAGTGAATAGTGTTGTCATCCTGAGGAAAAAGATGACATTGTTCTGAACCGGTTCGAACCGGGTTCAAAGTTTAAACCGGTCAGTTCACCCCCATTCAATCGAGTTTTTCAAATCTAAAATTATTAAATTCATTCTCTATCCAATGGTGGCCTCAAATCTCCAATTTAAATTATTTAAGCCACCTAGAAAAATGAATTTAGGATTTGGTTCAATAGTGGTTCAAACCGGTCCGAACCGGTTCAGATCCGATTCACCTTAACCAGTTTGCTTTACATCCCCAATTCCTTCACAAGTCCATTTCCATGTCTTTTATGACTCCTTGGGTCACTTAGGGTCCATAAAATTCTTGGTTTACCATCTCTTTATCGATTCCAGTTCATAAACTGGCTTGGTCCTTAAATCGGATCAATCCGGTTCACCCGAACCGGTCTGGTTTTTCTCTCCCACTTTGTTCTAAGGTTCCTTCCCAAGGTTTATGAATTTCTTTGGAGTATAATGGAGTTGAATTCCTTTGTTTTGCCTGATCTCTATCAGTTCCGGTTCATGAATCGACTTAGTTCATAAACCAGTTCAATCCTGTTGGACTCGATTCATCCAAACCGGTCTAATTTTCCTGTTCCAATTCGTCCTAAGGTTCTTTTCCATAATATTTTGAATCCTTTAGGATCACCTAGAAGTTATAAATTCCTAAATTTCCCATTCACAATTGATTGGGTTTGTGAACTGGTTCGGTTTTCCTTAGTGTTCGAAGTGTAAGATATATATAGATCACAAGAGTCTTAAGTACTTCCTAACTCAAAGGGAGTTGAATCTCCACTACAGGAGATCACTGGAGTTGGAAAAGGACTACGACCTTGTAATAGAATACCACCCCGGGAAGGCCAATGTGGTGGTAGATGCTCTAAGTCACAAGTATCAAACCGAGGTGGCACCGATAAAGATGAGCTACATGCCCTTATTACAGCAATTGCGAAGAATGGAAGTAGACATTAAAGTAGACAAAGAAGAAAGATGCCTAGTGCATGACGTAGTATTAAGACCCAACCTAATGGAACAAATCAAGGTCCATCAAAAAGGGGATAAGGAACTCCAGCCATTTTTGGATCTAGTCAATGAGGGGACAAACCCAGACTACAATCTTTGAGGTAGTGGAATATTGACCTATAAAGGTACGGTGTGTGCACCTCAAGACAAGGAACTGAAGAGGCTAGTATTGGAAGAGGCACATGACTTTGTCTATGCGATGCATCTGGGTAGTACCAAGATGTACTGCACCCTCAAACAAAGTTATTGGTGGAAAGGGATGAAGAGGGATATCATGGAGTTCGTAGCACGATGGTTGTCTTGTTAGCAGATTAAAGCTAAGCACCGGAAACCATCAAGACTACTACAACCCCCCACTAATTCTCAAATGAAAATGGGAACATATTACTATGTACTTCGTCACAAGACTACCAGTGACTAGGAAGGGGCGAGATGCAATTTGGGTCATTGTGGATAGGCTGACCAAGTTCGCCCACTTCTTACCAATAAGGATGACTAATTTCGTGGAACAACTAGTTGCTCTATACATAGGGGAGACTGTGAGACTCCATGGCGTTCCAGTAAGCATAGTGTCGAATAGGGACACTAAGTTTATCTCATGGTTCTTGCCTAGTCTACAAAGTTTCTTGGGAACCAAACTCCACATGAGTACGGCATTTCATCCTTAGACTGATGGATAGTTTGAGTGGATAATCCAAACCCTAGAAGATATGCTATGGGCATGCGTACTCACCATGAACAAGGGTTGGGAAGAATACTTGTGCTTAATGGAGTTTGCATATAATAATAGTTACCAGGCTAGTATTCAAATGGCTCCTTATGAGGCCCTTTATAAATGACCATGACTTACCCCCTTATTTTGGGAATTGGTGGGAGGAAGGAAGCTCGAAAGAGTCGAGCTAATAGAAGATGCCACAGAGAAAATAAAGATTATTAGGAGTTGACTTAATGCAGCTCAGGACAAACAAAATATATATGCGGATCATTGAAGAAGGGACTTGGAATTTGGTGTGGGAGACCAAGTATTTCTCAAGGTATCCCCGTTGAGGGGAATACATAGGTTCCAACAATAGGGGAAGTTGAAACCTAGGTACATCAGTCCCTACACCATAATCCAAAGGATAGGACTAAGGACCTATAAACTAGAATTGTCTCTTGACCTACAAAGAATACATGACGTATTCTATGTATCAGTACTCCGGAAGTACCAGCCCGATCCCAATCATGTATTGGACCGACCCCCACCTGAGTTAGAAGAGCACCTGACCTATCAAGCGGAACTTGTGCAAATCATCAACCAGACAGACAAGAACTTGAGGAACAAGAAGATTCCCATGGTCTAGGTTCTTTGGCAAAATGAACTAGTACTAAAGAAGACCTAGGAAACCGAGAGTGTTATGAGGGATGGGTACCCCCAATTGTTTGGAAAGTAAATGTTTTTGGGACGAAACCCCTAAAAGGAGGGGAGAGTTGTAAACCTCGTTCCTATAAAGATAAGAAAACTGGGAAAATAACCTATCGATCCAAAAGAGAAAATTGAGCCAATTAACGAACCAAAATCGATAAAAAAGGGTAAATGGGTAATTGGAAAATTCCAAGGGACTTAGAGTCATAAAAATCATTGAAAAGAAACACGGAGCAAATTAGAAGAGAAAACAAGACCAGTTCAGGGTGAATCAGACCTAAATCATATTAAACCGGATTGAACCGGTTTATACAATACATGAACCAGTTTCTAAATTCATTTTTCTTGGTGGCTTCAAATGATCAAATTGGAAAATTGAAGCCACCATTGGATGGGAAATGAATTTAGATGAATTTAGAAATTTTTAGATTTGAGAAAACCGGTCGACTCGGGCGTAAACCGGCCGATTTTTGCCATTGAACCCGGTCGAACCAGACCGGTCTAGTTTAGAACAGTGTTGTCTTCTTCCTCATGACGACAGCACTATTCATCAGTTCAAAAACCTTTCTTCTCTAGTGAAGGAATATCCTCTCCAATAAAGGCTTTTTTGGGTGATGATAAGCTCGAACAAAATGGAAACTGGTTGGACAGAGAGTCCCCGAGCTGCCTATATAGAGAGCTACTCTCCATTCATCCTCCATAGACCTCAAATCGCCATTCTCTCTCAAGTACTTGATTTTTCGATAAAGCTCAAACCAGAGCTCTAACTTGGCATTTCTCATAGCCTCAAAAAGTAAGGTTGGGTCCTACAGACTCCAAGGGAAGTTAGCTACTTGATAGCAATCTCCCTTCAACCAGAGGACGCTCCAGAGAAGCGCCGACGGAATTGAACAGTCAAGCAGCTCCGACGGACCGAAGCTGCCCTATTTTGGCCAAGTTGAATTCGGAAAAATTCAGACCTTCTCCGAATAAACCAAGCCTTCCCAACACCCCCACAGCCCTCACACGACCTCCACAGAGGTGAAAGATAAGCCAATTTGGCCCTCCTCTATTGTTGCAGATTGGTGTTAGGGAGAGAAAGTGTCAAAATTCACCCTTGTATAGAGTTCAATTGTAGAAATTATTTATCCTAGAAGGATCCTAAGGACAAGAGCTACCTCCCTAGATCGAGAGCCCAAACCACCGCACCACCTACGGTAAGCTTTCGAAGCTTTCTTTCTCTACGAAGAGTTTTCTAGTGAAGCTCCATTTGAGCTCGTTTCAAACTCAAATTCTGCAATTCAAACCTCCCTTTGATTGTATGGAAGTGTATTAACCAATCCATGCCAACAATCAGAGCAATTAACCCTAATTGAATGGCCAATTTGAAGAATTCAAATTTGGTTAGTGTAAAGGGTGAAAATAGGGATGGAATTGGGGATGGAATTGGGGAAATTTTGGGAATTTTGAAAAATTGAGGGACCTCCATGCAATTTCTCAAAATCGAATGTCAAATGGAAATGAGAAAGATGTTGGGGGACCAATTGGTCAATTTTTGAAAGATTTGGAGCCAAGTGGCTATTTTTGGAAAGTAGGGGAAATCGTAATTTTTTGAAAAGTGAGGACCAAATTGGGAATTTGTAAAAACTTGAGCCTCTTACACAATTTTGAGTAAATTGAGGATCCAAAGAGGATACTGGAAGCCTTGGGATTCAAATTGGGGAAAAAGTTAGCATTAGGGACCAAAAGTCAAGAAAAATGAACTTTATAGACCTAAGTGCAATAAACCGAAAATTTAAGCCTAGTCACTCATACATTAGAAAAGAAGGATATTATGTCGAACCCTTATTGATAATGATACCCAAATCGTCTAGGGGCACGTGATACCAAAACGCGAGCAAGAAAAAGCTAGCATGAACTTGGAAGATAACTGGGGATGAACGCATAACAGTCAATGGGTGAGTTGGATTTTTATACATCATACCGGTTGGGATGAAGAGCATTATATTTAATGGATAAAACCTAATTTCCAGTTGTGAGTAGGAATGAACAAACATCATACCTTGTTGGTATGATGAGTTTTCTTAAGGAAAGGAGAAAACCGCCTACCGGTTATAAACGGATCCATCATTACTTCTGGTTGGTGTGATAAGATAAGAAAATATTTTTTGTCAAAAGTGTTCTCCCCTGACTGTGTGACAACTGCTTAAAATATTTGGGAGACCTTCTTTACAAGAGCTAGAACAACTCAAATAGGCTAGGGCCTCGATTTTTGAACACATAAGGCTAAATGTGAGTTTTGAAAAACACGTGCAATGGGCCACATGCAATGGGCATGGGCAGAAGCTTGTAAACAAACTTGATTAGGAAAAGCCATGAAAACTCCTAATTAAAATGGAATTCATTATTTGTTGTGTCATGGTACCGAGTCAGGAATGACAAGGCTCGATGGACTGGCGACAATGCATCTTGGTCAAATTGACGCACCTGCCTAGACAAACAACTACAAGTCGGGTTGAACGTCGGAGCTGTTGGACCATTGGCACCATAGAGGATGGATAACTATATGAAAACTATTGTATGTGTATGCACTTAAGGATTGAGACCATCAAGACACCCTAGGGGGTAGTAATCGATCCCAAGGGTTGTTGGACAACGTGGGGGCGATAAGTGCAGTTTGTCATATCAGTCTGTCATGAAGCTCTGGGAGCTTCTTATGCATGAGACTAAGGGGGGACAGGATGAGGTCTCATCCTCATATGGACATAAAGTGGCATTTGGATCTCAAGGTCGGATGTAAACCCTGTCCCTTAAAGATAAGAAAACTAGGGAAAGAACCGATTAAACCAAGGGAGAAAACTGAACCAGTTCACAAACTGCAATCGATAGAGAAAAGGCAAATTGGGAAATCTACAAATCCCGAGTGACCCAAAGTGTCATAAAAACCATGGAAAGGAACTTTGAGATAAATTGGAAGAGAAAACCAGATGGATCTAGGTGAACAGGACCTAAACTGGTTTGAACTAGTTTGAGCCATCATTGAACCGATTGCTAAATTCACTTTTCTAGGTGGCTTAATATATTCAAATTGGGGGATTGAAGCCACCATTAGATAGAGAATGAATTCAAATGAATTTAGCAATTTTTAATTTTGAGAAAATCGGTCCAATCGAGCCTAAATCGGCCGATTTAAGTATTGAACCCGGTTGGACTGGTCCAGTGAGGTTCAAAATAGTGTCATCTTCTTCCTTCAAATGACAACATTGTTCATTCAATTCTTGAATGGACAGCACCAGCAAAGAGGAATCATCTCCGTTCAGGCTGCTTTAGGTCATGAATGTGCTTGACCAAGATGTCAAATGGTCAGACAAATAATCCATCTCCATTCATCCTCCAAACACATGAAATCTCCATTCTCTCTCAACTGCTCCATTTTCTGGTGAAGCATGAACCAGAGCTCCAACATTGTCATTTTTCTTAACCTCAAAAGGCAAGGTCGAGTTCTTTAGACTACAGGGGAAGTCAACTACCTGACAGTAACCTCTGTTCGATTCAAGGACCACCGGAGAAGCGTTGGCGGGATCAAACAGTGAAGCAGCTCTGAATGACCGAAGCTACCACATTGCGGCCGAACTAAAATCGGTGAAACTCAGCCCTCCTCCAGCCAAACCAAGCCCTTCCAACATCCCCACAGCCCTCATATGACTTCAATTGAGCTGAAGGGTAAGCCAATTCGGCCTACTCTATCATTTCCAATCGACGTAAGAGAGAGAAATTATGAAAAATTCACTGACAGAATTCCCCTCAATGTGATCTGAATTTTAGCGATTCTTGATTCTAAGAGGAACCTTAGAATCAGTGCTACCTACCCAGATAGAAAGCTCTGACCACCACACCTCTGACGATAAGCTTTTGATGCTTTCTCTCTCTACACACAATTTTTCGATAAAGCTTTGTTTGAGCTCGTATTGGCCTCAATTCATGAGATTCAAAGCTCAATTGAATTGTATGGAATGAATGAACTGATTTATACCTCCAATTGAAGCAATTAATCCTGATTGAATGATCAATTTGATGAAATCTATTTTTGCCAGTTTGAAAAGGGGGAAATTGGGGGAAATTTTTGAGGAAATTTGAGAATTTTGTAAAATTGAGGGACCATTTTGCAATTTTCTAAAATTGAGGGCCAATTGGCCATGGAAAAGATATTGGAGGACCAATTAGTTAATTTTTGGAAATATTGGGGTGAAATTGCTATTTTTGAAAAGTAGGGGAAAAATGGTAATTTTTGAAAAGTTAGGGACCAAATTGGAAATTTGAAAAACTTTAGCCCCTTAAATAATTTTGAGTAAGATGACGACCCAAAGTGAAGTTTTGGAAGTATCAGTACTCAATTTGGGGAAACATTAGCATTAGGGACCTAAAGTCAATGAAAATGAACTTTAGAGACCTAAGTGCAATTAACTGACAAATTTGAGCCTAGTCATTTATACATGAGGAACGAAGGCTGCTATGCCAAATTTTGATAGATAAGGATCTCCAATTCATGTAGGAACACGAGGTTCCAGAACGCCAGCAAGGATAAGCTAGCGTGGAGGCAAAAGCTGACTAAAGAAGAATACACCATGATTATCTAGTGAGTGGGCTTATGTACATCATACCGGTTGGGATGACGAGCACTTTAGAAACAAAAAACCACTTGTAAGTGGAATTTTAACATCATACCTGGTTGGGGTGATGGGCAAACGAAGTTAAAACATACTTATTAGTTCTAAGTAGAGAAAATCATACCCGTTTGATATGATGGACTTCCTTGAAGGAAGGAAAAACCCGCTTGCCGGTTGTAAGCAAAGGTATCATCACACCCGGTTGGTGTGATGAAGTGAAAACCATATTTTTGTCAAAAGTGTTCTCCCCTAAATATGTGCCAATACTTAAAATCTTTTGGATACCTTCTTGACAAGAGCTAGATTAGCTTAGATAGGCTAGAGGCCTCGATTTTTGAACTTGTGGGGATAAATGCCCGGTTTTGGAAAATCATGTATAGTGGGCCCAAGGCTAGTGGGCACAAGCAGGAGCTTGTAAACAAACATGATATTATAAAAGCCATGAAAACTCTTAATGAAATGGTCATGTGATTTCACCAGGGAACCAATACAGGACTGAAATTCTCGATGGACTAGTGGTAGTGCATTAGGTCGAGGTTGACAGACTGGCTTAGACAAACAGCGACAGGTCGAGTTAAGGGTCATGGCTGTTGGACCATTGGCACCAAAGAAAAATAGCTCTGTGGAAAAACTATTGTCTATGCATGCACTTTAGGTTCAGGACCATCAAGACATCCAAGAGGGGTAGTGATGCGTCCTAAGGGCTACTGGACGATATGGTGGAGATAAGGGTAATTTGTCGTGTTAGCAGTCAAAAAGCTTGACTTACCTTCTTGTGCATGAGACAAGGGTGGGGTCAGAATGAGGTCTCTGTCCTCATACAGATATGTTGCGAACATTCACTCGGACCCAACGTAGAAGTGGACAGGCTTCTATCATGGTGGCCGGTAAAGACGCTCCGAGCCACAAGTGGGTGCAGTGGACGAGCTGCCCTATGAATGTTTGACCCTTATGAAGGGCGTGTGTTGACTGATAAACACACCTAATATGAAAACTCGAGGAGAAAGGCTTTGAAAAATTGGAGTGTGAGGTAAGATCATTCTTAAAGAAAAAAATAAGGATTTTGGAACACTTGATTAAAGATATTTTGTTTATGAGAACTCACTCCCAACACCCATTCACTGAGTTGTAGAACTCACCCACTCCCTTTTACCCATTTCAAGTAACCAAGGGAAACCAACCTTAAAAACCTCCATGTAGCCAAACCTTAAGACAATGTATTTAAAATTTAAGATATTTAGTTTTGTTTAAAGTTATTCCAAAAAAGATACAGGTGAAAGGACATCTTACTCCTCACAGTTTTGAAAAAGGGGAAACCCATGATAAACCAGAAGAGTGGCGGGTTGTTCACGGAGATCCGACCAAACTGGGTGAGGGTGTGACATCGGACGTCTAGGACGTCCACTCAGACTTAGGGTAGAAGTGGATGGGCTTCTATCGAGGTGGAAAACAAAGTCGCGCTAGTCCTCAAGTGGGTGCAGTCTGGTACTACCCTGCGAATGTGTGTACGTACCCTTCTTGATGAAGGGCATATGTTTGTTTGCTAAACACCTCCTAAGGCAACGAGATGGGCTAAGAGAGCTAAACACACCTAATATGGAGATGAAAAAAATTTCTGAAATTGAGTTTGAGAAAAACCCTTTAAAAAGGAATGGCAAACCTAGGCATGGTTTTGATAAAAAAGAACTAAATGCATTTGTGAAAACTCACTCTCAACACCCGCTCACTGAGTTGTAGAAACTCAACCCCTCCCTTTACCCCTTTTCAAGTAAAAGAGGAAGATCAACTTTAAAGACCCCTCTCAGTTAAACTATAAGATAATTATGAAAATTTTATATTCAATTTTGTATAATGCTATTCTAGGAAAAAGGACGCCTAAATCCTCACAGTTTAGAAAGGGGTGAAGCCCCTCATAGAACAAAGAAAGTGACGGGTTGCTCACGGGGATCCGAACAAACTAGGTCAAGGCGTGACATCAGGTATGGCTTAATCGGGCTCCTTTCTCCTTGGAATACCACTTCCTTGGCATTCTCGGCCCAAAGTGTCATGGTCTTGTTCTTGTAATCCAATCTAGTCGGGTAGATGGAAAACCAATCCATCCCGAGGATGAGGTCTACCTCAGTAACACCTACTATTATTAAATTGGTGTTAAGGACTTCCCCTTCCATGGGAACCACACATCCCCTTTGGACTATGTCGCTAAGGATTACTTCACCCAATGGCATATACACCATTAGACTTGGTTTCAATGGGGATGGACTTATGGGAATCTTGGATGCCAGCCCTTCTCGTACCTACGACATGTCTGCTCTTGAGTTTATAAGAGCAAACGCATCAATTTCATTTACGTGGTCAAGTACTGGGATAATAACAAAATATTTTATTAATAATTAAAGTCTTTACAGTTCTAGTATCGTGGCCACTTGGCTCTCGTTCCTACTATATACATGATACTTCCCCTAGTATCAGAAGGGGAGAGGTCTAGTATCGGGTAGCGGTGGCTCCAAGGGCTATTGGACGACCTAGGGAGTATAAGGGATGTTTGTCGTCCCATATGTCGAGAAGCATAGAGAGATTCATGTGCACTTATACCAAGGTCAGAGGGGGAGAGGTCTTGTACAACATTGTGGAAACGGAGTATTAATTGGGTCTGAGGGTCAGACAACTGATATCCACTTAGACTCAAGGTAGATGTCATGGACTTCTATCAAGGTGGATGGTAAAGGTGCTCTGGTCTACAAGTGGAGTAGTTAGGGACTACTCTACAAATTTGTGAACCCTTTGTGAAAAAGGGCGGTTGAATTGTGTGTGAAATCAAACTAGTGGCTTATTTTCAAATATAAAAGCTAAAGTACAATGATAGCTATCCCCTCTCTAAGTTATGAGACCCACCCCCTCCCTTAACCCTCTTTAGGGAGGTACACGAGCCGTGAGGAAAAAGAACAACAAGCGAGGAAAACATTAACCCATTAGGTACGAGCCCACCCTTAAGTCACTTTGATATCTTTGCTTTGGAAAGACCAGTTCAATGAATGATTTTACTTTCCTTACTCTAACTTAGTAGAAATACTCGGATAGCATGAGGAAAGGTGGTGGGTTGCTCACAAGGTTCTGACCTAACCGGGTCAGGCATGACAACTTCGGTAGTATCAGAGCGTGGGTTTTTCGAAGCAGATATCAAAATTTGAGCTCAAAAACACTAATTGATGACCATCCCCAGCTGGTAGGAAAATGTCCTCAAGAAAGGTAGCTAGATCAACTCGCACAATGTCACGCCCTGGCCTAGTTTGGTGGGATCCCCGTGATCAACCAGCCACTCTCCCGATTTATTAAGGGTTTCCCCTTGTTTATAAACGGTAAAGAGTAAGGCGTCCTTTTAACCTGTACCTTTCCAAGAATAACATGAATCAAAACTGCATAAAATTTTAAACTAATCATACCTGTCTTATAGACATATTAGTTGATGGTCCTTGGTAGGCTTTCTAGGATTTCCTAAAAGGGATATAAGGGAGGGGTGAGTACAATGACTCAGTGAATGAGTTTTAAATTTTAATTTTTTGGAAAAATGTTTGATTTAGAGTGTGCCAGATTCATTATTTTCTTTTAAAAACTATTAATTTCAAATTTCAGTTTTTATCACCATTCCTTATCAACAATGGTGTATCATAACCCAACACACATCCTTCATCATGAAGGTTAAACCCACAATTGTAGGCCAATACATCCACCGAACCCACTTGTGGTGTCGGAGCGACTTTACCGGCCACCTAGATAGAAGTACATCCACTTCTACCATGAGAATGATTGGCTGTTTGCGACATCTGACCCTCAATCCCGTAATAAATCTCGATGTCCGTATGAGGACAAATACCTCATCCTGACCCCACCCTAGTCTCATGCGCTTGGAGCTACATCAAGTTTCACAATGCTTCTAGAACAACTAACTGATCTTATATCCACCAGGTCATCTAGGGCCCTAGGACACATCACTACCCCTCTTAGGTGTCTTGAAGGTCCCGTAAACACAGTGCATGCACAATCAACATTTTCACATGATTCCATATAATTTGTGGTGCCACTGATCCAACGGCCCCAACCCTCAACTCAACCTGTAGCTATTTGTCTTAACTAGTCTGGAGACCTGTCATATCGCACTACCACTAGTTGACTAAGTATGTCGGTCCTGTCTTGGTACTATGGCCAAAAAATTCAATTACTTTAGTTTTCATGGCATATAAATCATGTTTTTTATGAGCTCCTACTCATGCCAACTGGCCTAGGGCACATTGTTCAAGATTTTCCAAAATTGAGAATAATAGCCCCCAAGTTCCAAAACCAAGGCCTCTAACCTTACAGAGCTATTCTATCTTCCATCAAGAAGATCTCAAAATTGTTTAAGCAGTGGCACACAATTAGGGGAGAACACTTCTGACAAAATATATTTTCAATTGTCCATCATACCAATCGAGTATGAGGACATCTCCGCTAATAACCGATGAATGGGTTTTCCACTTCCTTCGAGTAAGTTTCATCATACCAACCGGGTATGATCCACTTACCACCAGTAAGTAGTTTTTCAACGTCATTTTCACATCACTCCTTTTAGGTGTGAAGTTTAAAAAACCACTTAGCAGTGGGTTTTTATTTTCAAGGTGCTTATCATTCCAACCCGGTATGATATAAAAATCCCACTCACAATCGTTAAGTGGTTTTTAGCTTAATTCACTCATCACCCCAACTGAGTAAGATGTTAAAAGTCCCACTCACCCGATATTGTAGTGAAATTACTCTTAGCCAACTTGGTCCCCATACTTATCCAAAATAACCATTTTGCCCCTACTTTACAAAAATGGTAAGTTTTGCCCCAAAAATTCCAAAAATTGCCCAATTGGTCCTCCAACATCTTTGTCATGCCCAATTAGTCCTCAATTTTATGATATTGCACTTTAGTCACTCTAATTTTTTAAATTCCAAATTTCCCCCAGTTTCAACCTTCCAACTCTCTTGAATTTGATTTCATCAAATTGACCAATCAAATGAATTTAATTGTTGAAATTGCAGTTAAATTGGAGTTTCTACACCTTTATACGATTCAATTGCACTTTGAATCGCACGATTTGGTGTCGGAATGTGTTCAAACGGAACTTTGTCGAAAAATTGGACATAGAGAGAGAAAGCTTTGAAAGCTTACCGTCGAGAGTGCGGCGGTCCAGGCTTTCAATCTGGGTAGATAGCTTGTGTCCTGAGGTTCCTCCTAGGATCAAGAATTGAATCAATTGATGCCAAAATGAGCGAGAATTTCATCATCAAAGTTTTGTCGGTTCTCTCTCTAGCACCGATCGAAAATTACAGAGGGGAGCCGAATTGGCTTACCTTTCATCTAATTCAGCTATAGGAGGGTTGTGGAGGTGTTGAGAGGGCTCAGTTTGGCTTGAAGAGGGCACGAATTGGCCAATTTCAACTCGGCCAAAACAGGGCAGTTTCAGTCTGTCGAAGCTGCTTCATTGTTCTATCATGTCGGCATTTCTCTGATGACTCTCAGAGCAAATGGAGACTACGGGCATGTAGCTGACTTCTTCCTGATTCTAAAGAACCCAACCTTGCCTTGTTTGGCTCAGAAAAATGCCCAAGTCGGAGCTCTGGTTTGAGCTTCACCAAAAATTGGAGCAGTTGAGAGAGAATGGAGTTTTTAGTTGTGGAGAGGATTAATGAGGAGGGGCTCTTTATATAGGACGCTCGAGGACTTCTTGGCCATCTGATTGGCACCTTAATGACGGTCATTCATTACCTAAATCTCCTTGGCTGGAGACTTTTCAGCTTCATCGGTGCTACGCAATTTTTGGTGAGTGAATGGTGCTATCATATAAAGGAAGAAGATGACACTGTTCCGAACCGAGTTCAAAGCTTAAACTGTCCAGTTCACCCCCAATTCGACCGAATTTTTCAAATGTAAAAATTTCTAAATTCGTTTTCTATCAAATGTTGGTCTCAAATCTCAAATTTGAATTTTTTAAACCACTTAGAAAAATGAATTTAGCATCCAGTTCAATAGTGGTTCAAACCGGTCTAAACCGATTCAATCCAATTCACTTGAACCAGTTTGGTTTTCATCTCCAATTGATTCTTAAGTCCATTTCCATGACTTTTGGGACTCTAGGTCACTCGGGATCCATAAATTTCCCGGTTTGCCCTTTCTCTATTAGTTCTAGTTTGTAGACTGACTCAGTTTTCAATTTGAAAATGACCGATAATTTCCCCGGTTTTATTATTATCAAAGGACATGGTTTACACCCAAACTCTGGACCAATACAGATTTCTACTCCGAGCAAAGGGATTAGTGAAGGAACCACCAAACTCAAACGGGCCTGACCCTTCAAGAGGCCCTCTATGAACAGCTAAGGAAAATGTTCAACAAGCCCAACCCTTTCCAAGAAGGGGGCGAACCCTCAGTAGTAAATGCACCTCATGAGAGGGACCAAGTAACTCCATTATTGCCCTAACAAACAAAACGAACCCCGATACAAGAGGAGGCATGGAAGAACTACTGGGATGCATATGCCAACTACATGAAAGCCTTCCACAAATGTCTACCCATCCGGCTGAGCCCCAAACCCATGAACATGATGTGACAAGCCTACAAGTGTGAAGTCGTAGTGCTGGAGAGGTACGAGATTGAAGTGACTCATGAAGTTAGAGCCTGGTCTGTGCCCAACGATGCGGTTCCACCCCGATCCAAGGAACCCAGTTTGAACCCGTACAAGGGATGCGAGGCATAATACGTGGTCACGAGATCATCATCCTTAGAACCATCATACCAAGAGTTCTAGAACAACCCAAAGGTGGATTACCAATCAATGAACATGTCGGGTTAGGAGGAGAGTGGGATGAGTACATGTAATAAGCCTGCTTTGGCAATTTCTTTGAATGAATAAAAAAGGTTCTTTATGTCAATTGTGAGTTCAATTAAAGGATAGCGAAAAATAAATAATAACCTCCTTCAAAGGGAAGCAGGACAAAAGGACCTCAAATCTAGAAAACCTAGGGAAAATAGACAAGCTTCTCTCTAAATGGTTAATAAGTCGAGGACCAAGAACTTACAAATGTCAAGGCTAAAGGTTTGGCCTATGATAGGAATAACAACTCTTTCACTAAGAGGAGTCAAGCCACCAAGATTGGGGAAGGCTCGGAACCCGACAAGACAATAAACGAAAAGAGAACCAAGGATAGTAATACGGGATATCGCCAAACCCCAGATGGGTAGAGTGTCTGTAACGGCAAGAGAGAAAGGAACAAGAAAAAGATGTACGCCAAAAGGGGTGACAAAAATAATAAAGAAATGAGAGGTGTAATAAGCCTACACTAAGGAAGGCCTCGAGGCACCATGAACAATGGACCGGGATAAAGTCCGATAAGGAAAGGTCAGGAATGCCAAAAGAAAGAATCACCCATTATATGTGAGAGATAACAAACTCAAGTCAAGACATCCCATCAATTGCCCGAGGTGCTGACAAATTAAAGAGGGGTTATAGAAGGTAATAATGGTCGAAGGTAGGACCCTAAAAAGCCGCGAACGGAATAGAACATGGAGATAGGAAAAATTTCCCCTTTGTGGGTGCGCACCATATGGGTGTGAAGGGGAGGAGCGCCTTCACAAGAGAAGGCAAACGTCGAGTGTCGGACGCATAACATGAAGTATCGGGAGACGAAGGGTAATCCACATTAGAAAAGTGGATGAGAAACAAGATGGGGTTACGGATGAACATGGCAGTGAAGAAATGACTAGTAACCGTGAGATGACCAAGAAAGGAAAATGATGTCCTTAGAAAGACAATGAAGTAGTAAGGACTATACATATGCTAAATGGCCGTAGGATGGGCACCAAGACTAGTTGAACTCGAGAGATAACATCCCCAAAGCCATTGGAAAAGGAGGGTAATAAGGACGAGGCAATAACGAATCGATCCTCATGAGATCCACGAATTAGGACCCCGGTAAAGAAGGGAGAGTGGATGATCAATGCTGAGCGCGATACCTTAAGAACTTCAAACTAGAACTAGAAAGGGTCACTAAGGTGCATGGAAGAACGAGGGGAGACAAATAGATGATATGGAATGACAAGGGAACCCAAGGATATGAGTTAAATGTTCGGAACAATCACAACATCCCCCTAGGCATAAGGAGTGCAAACGAAACAAAAGTACAAAACCTCGATGGTGGAGGAATGATTGAAGGCAAGAAGAAGGAAACTAAGGACCAAATGCAGCAAATGAATCAATCCAGGTAATTAGATGCCCCAGAGGAGTCCTAATAGGTGAAGCCAACATTCCCTAGTCATGTAACAAGGGGAGTAAGGAGAATGAAGAGCTCTGTGAGCTTTGGAGGGATCTTACCAGCCCAAATCAAGAATGAAGGATGGACAATTCTAGGGAATGAGAAAGGAGAAGCAAGGAGTTGTCGTAGGCAATCGTGAACCCCAAGGAGGCTCGGACAAATGGAAACTATGTGAATTATCAAGGATGGATAGTTGTCCTTGGACGGAGGCTGACGCTAGAGGCATAACCCCAGTTAAATGGGTTCAATCACACCAACACTAACGCACTATATATCATCAAAATTCTGAGGTAAAGTGTGCATGAGTGAGAGTAACACTAGAATGGGTGACATCCTGGGAAGGAAGGATATGATGAGGAAGGAAGGAAGACAACGAAGTGGACCCTAGAAATTTCACAATTCGTCCGACAATAGGGCTTCAACAAATACCAGGATAATCTGAAACCCGTATGGAGAACTGTATCATGCGGCCCACCATGGGAAGGGATAGGAAAAAGGGAGCTCGAGGGTAATCGAACTCTTGGGTGAATAAACGAAAAAGGGGCAAGACACCGTGGAGACAAAGATAAGGCAAGAAATTCCGTATTACTCAAGGGCATCAGGAATGCATGCCATAGACACTCAAGAAGGGAGCATCAGACCCACAAAGAGAATCGGATAAGCAAATCCCATAACTAGAGAAAAGAAGGTTCATCCATGGTTAGACGCTTAGAAAGTTTTAGGGACAAAACTACCTAAAGGAGGGGAGAAGTTGTAAATCCCATCACCGCACCATAAGGAAATCCTATTAGGGAACCGGAAATATTGAAGGAAAAACGATAGGGAAAACAAACCAAAAAAGGTAATGCTGGCAAAAATGAGAATTCGAAAGATCCCGAGTGAACGATCCATACCCAAAAGCCATGGGAAGTAACCATGGGTTAAAAAGGGAGTGAGATTTAGATCGAACTGGACATAAATCGGATTTGAACGGGATTGAACAAAGATGAACTGTATGGAACAGGTTGAAAGATTTATTTTTCTAGGTGGCATAAAAACATCAAATTGGGAAATTAAGGCCAGCATTAGATAGGAAATTATTTTAGAAGAAATTAGAAAATTTTAAATTATCGAAAATTGGTCGAATCAGGCCTCAACCGACCAATTTTCGATTTCAAGTCACCAAACCTAGTCAGACCGGACCGGTCAATGGTCCATCTAGTCAACAGAGAGCTGCCAGGTCAGAGCCCTATCAGCAAGCACGACCAATCAGTGCGTGATGCATGGCAGAACACGCCATGTAAGTGCATAGTCAGTGCCTAGAAACGCTGACCAATCAGGACGCAACACATGTCCTCGATCAATGGTCAATGGAGGAAATCCACCTCAGTGATGACCAACCAATAGGAGAGTGACACTTGTCCCTAATCAACAGGCAATGTCGGAAAAGCCCATTCAGTTGGACCGACTAATGGGAAGCGAACCCATGGCAAAGGTGCCATGTCAGCACTCGATTAGGAGGTCTAAGAAATGATTGACCAATCAAAGGTCAACACATGGCAGGGCCACATCAAATGGCCCCAGCCAATTAGAGGCTGACACATGGCAGTGGCACTATGTGTTAGGAGGTAATCTGACATATTTAAAAAGGACCGATCAGATGACACAATGTGTCACGATCAGTGGTCGACAGGGATATAGTCAATAGGCGTGTTGGAATGAGCGGCCAATGAAAGGCTACCATATGTCCGATCAGCAAGCCAAAGGCAGACTAGGCTACTAAGTAGAATGTTATGTTAGTAAAGCCAGCCAATCATGGCACGCCATATGGCAAGCCGGCACATGTGAATTTTGCACACGTGGCACAATGTCATCTTCTTTGTTTGGATGACAGAGAGAAGAGGATAAGGAGAGGGAGAAAGTCTCCAACAACTCAGAAAAAGTTATTGTCTAACTGCCGACAAGTGAGGTAGAGGTCAAGTCCTATGCCATCTAGTAGCTCAAATAGTTTCCAAGCTCCCTATATAAAGAGCACCCCTCCCCTCATTCTACCCATCGAGAGTTCAGGTGAAAAAGAGAAGTTGTACCAATTTCCAATGATGCGTTTAGGCAAATTATCAACCACTAAAGCTGCTAGAGGGTTTGTTGGAACCAGGAGAGAGTCCTCCACCTAGCCGCACCCTTCACTTGATGCAAGGAGTACTAGAGAAGCGTCGGTGGAACTAAACAGTGAAGCTGCTCTGAAGGACTCGAAGCAGCTCGATTTTGTCAAGTCTAATTCCAGCCACCCTCGACCTCTCGCAACCAAACCAAGCCTCCCCTAAGTCTATCCATCAGGGGTGCAGCGGTCTAAGCTTTCAATTTGGGTAGATAGCTCTTGTCCTGATGTTTCTCCTATTATCAAGAATCACATTAGTTCATGCCGAATTGAGGGAGCATTAGGTCAGTGAAGTTTCACCGGTTCTCTCTCAAAATCTGATCAGAATTTATAGAGGTGAGCCAAATTGGCTTACCTTTTAGCTCTTATTCAGTCGTATGAGTGATGTGGAAGTGTTGGGGAAGCTTGGTTTGGCTTGAGAAGGACTCAAATTTTTCATTTTTAGCTTGGCCAAAATAGGGCAGCTTCAGTCCACTAGAGCTGCTTCCCTGTTCGATCACATCGATGTTTCTCCGATGACCCTCAGAGCAAATGGAGACGACCGTCGGGTAGCTGACTTCTTCCCAAATCTAAAGAACCCAACCTCGCCATATTTGGCTTAGAAAAATGCCCAAGTCGAAGCTCTAGTTCGAGCTTCATTGGAAATTGGAGCAGTAGGGAGAGAGAGGTGTTTTCAAGTGTGAGGAGGATGAATGAGGAGGAGCTCTTTGTATAGGAAGCTCGGGGACTTCTTGACCATTCGATTGGTGCCTTTATGTTGGTCATTCATTTCCTAAAACTCCCTAGCTGGAGACTATTCATCTTCACCGCTGCTGCTTGATTTTTTTAGTGACTGAATAGTGTTATCATATGAAGGAAGAGAAGACAACACTGTTTCAAATCGGACCAGACCAGTCCGAGTCGGGTTCAATGCTTGAACCGGCTGGTTCAGGCCCGATTCGATTGAGTTTTTCAAAATTAAAAATTTGAATTTCCTAAGCCACCTAAAAAAGTGAATTTATAAATCGGTTCAATAGTGGTTCAAACCGGTTCAATCTAGTTCAGGTCCGGTTCAGGTTCGGTTCACCTGAACTGGTCTGGTTTTCACTTCCAATTCATTCCAAAGTCCTTTTCCATGACTTTTATGACTCTTTAGATCAATTGGGATTTGTAAATTTTCCATTTTGCCCTTTCTCTAGCGGTTGGAGTTCGTGAACCGGTTCGATTTTCTCACCGGGGTTGACCGGTTCTTTCCTCGGTTCCCTTGTCTGTAAGGGACGGAGTTTACAACTCTCCCCTCCTTTTAGAAGTTTTGTCCCCAAAACTAAATCAGCATTCTTTTCACTCTGGGATAAACTCCCCTTAATGTTAACTTGGACATGTTAACTCTTATGTCGTTCTTTCACTTAGATCACTTTAAATCACACGCTTAAGGAATTTCCTTTCCTTTTCATTACTTACTTCTTCGATGGAGTTTATCATAACTAGTATGTCTTGCCTGTGAGTCCAAAGGTATATCCCTAGGTTCACATCTTCCTTTGCTTCGGGCAAGATTCTTCTCCTTGAGGTTCTTACTCAAGAGTTTTGGATTGGAAGTTCCAAGATGCCCTATCATTACTGTGTCTAGTTATTCTCTTCATCATTGAAACCCTTAGCTTGGTGTTCTTTCGAACATTACGTACTTGTTTTCACAGGTTTTGGTGTTATTACCTCTTCATCCTATTTTGACCCTTCCTTTATCTGTCATTATTTCAACTTCGGTCTAAATTTTGTTTGACCTCGTCATGCTTACCCACTGAATCTTCCTTACTTGTGTCACATTTTTCCTCGAGACTGTTGGTTTTACATGCCCCTTACAGCATGACATACTCTAGAACATGTCTTTGACCATTTAAAATTTTTAGAACACTTCTATAATCATTGTTCCAACCTTCAGGGATTGTATAATTTCATCCCTCTTGTCGTTTGATAGTATTCATCGATTATCTTTACCGTTATCCAATTAACTTGCATAATCATGTAGGTTTTTCCTTACCCACTCATCCTTTTCCAACTTCCTTATTGGGTCTTTCTGGTTCCAATTATTGGGTTTCTAGATGGTTTACTAACACTCTGGGATTTTTCCTTTCTTAGGTCCTTCCTCATTCCCAGTGACATCCTTTACTCAAGGATTTTCCTTCGTCCTTAATCCACTCTTACTTGCTCATGACCATTTCACGATTCCTTTATTTTGAGTTGATCCCTTTTTGGTCTATGTGTTGACTGTTTTGTTTGGGGAGTTTCCTTCTTACGGTTTCATTTGTTACTAGGTCCTCCTTTGAAGTAGGGATTTTAACCTTAAGAGCTACATGCTCAACATTCTTATCATTTCTTGAAGGTTTCTTCCTTAATTTCCTTACACCTCCTTCTATATTGAGGTGCTTACCCGCTTTGAATCCTTCCTCATCTTAAATTCCATTTCATCCGTTAATCCTTATCTAAGAAACTTCTGATTATTAGTCTTATTTCATGTACTCCTCCCTATGCCCAGTCATCCACTCTTTATGCGAGTGTGGACCACAATCTGTCTTGATTTTAGTGGTTGTTCCCTCCTCAACCACTTCTTGCTTGGAGAGCTTACTTCTCCAATGTTTCTCGAACATTCTTTCCTTTATTTCTTATTATGGGTAGTCTACCCATTCTTACTTGTCACTGCATCTTTTGATACTCACTTCTTACTCACCCGTTCCTTGGGTTTAACTTATTATTTGGATCTTCCTAGTGTGCTTCCTTTGATTCTTTCACCTCAACATGCGTTTCATTTGCAAGTTCATCTCCTTAACCCTCTTCACTTGGTTCCATTACTTCTCATTTGGGTTACATATGTCGTTCCTAGGTTTCCTTTCTCATTTGGGTTGCAACTTTGTTTTGTTTGCGATTTTATCGAGGTCTTACCTTCAGTCATTTTTCCTTCCTACCCCTATGCTAGAATCTTGAAGAGCTTCCTCCTGTACGTGGTTAAAATTCTAAGCAGGAATCGTGGTTCTAGGAATGGTATCCTTTCGAATTTCCTATAGCTATGGTGGTGTTATTCTTGGAAAGTATTGTTCTAAATTCTTGTGGTGTTGGACAGTCCTTCACTTCATGTCCCATTTTCCTTACACCTTGTAATAGGCCGTTTCCTTGCTCAATTGTTACTCCAAGATTTCTCCTAGAGTCCTTAATTACCTTGATGATTTTCTTGTTGTACCTTCCTTGCCCAATAATTCCATTGATTCATTCCTTTATTTGGGATAGGAATCTCCTTGGTTTCCATGGTGTTTAGAGAAATACGGGTTTTGTTTGGTTATTTTCCTTGGGCAATCTTCCTACAGCTAAGGCGCAAGGTCACATCATTTGAGAGATATGGTTTTAGGAACTTGGAATTCTTTATTAGTGGGGAAGTAGTACAATATGTTGGGGTCTTAGCCCCATTACAAACAGTGTTTACGAAATAGATGTGGAGCTATGGGGTTCTTAACAAGCGTCCTCCTTGGTAAGGTTATAAGCCCTTGATGGCATTCCTAGCCTTAGGCTTGGTTCCCTTCGTACTCAAGATTGTGACCTCAACAAGTCCTAGTACCATCCTCCTGGATACTTCCCACTAACATCTCTTGATTCTTTGGGACTTCTTAGGTAATTTAGGGGGATCTTTCTACAGGGACAGAATGTTGGCAACAATAGTCCTAGTTTTGTTGGTCCCTCTCTTGGGAGCCATCTGAAAATTTTAAAATTTGCACTTAGTTACTATGTTATATAATCTTAATAATGTATTTAAGGAAACATGCTCTGATACCAATTAAGTTGTCATGCCCCCACCCAGTTTGGTCAGATCCCCGTGCACAACCCACCACTTTCCCGATCTATAAAAGGTTTTCCCTTATCTAAACCGTGAGGAGTAAGGCAACATTTTCACTTGTATCTTTACAGGAATAACATTAATCAAAACTGATTGTAAATTTTACATACCGGACTTAAGGTTCAGCTATAGACAAATCTTTAAGGTTGGTTTCCCTTGGTTTCATGAAAAGGGGTAAAGGGAAAGGGTGAGTTTGAGAACTCAGTGAATGGGTGTTATGTGTGAATTTTTACAAAAAAAAATAACTTTAATCGGAGTGTGCCAAACTCCTTATTTCTTTTAAAAAATAATATCTTCTCAAGTTTTGGTTTTCAAAACCTTTTTTCAATGTTTACCGATTCTTTACCAAGGATTCTTAAATCATTTCCAAAGTTTTCATAACCTTTTTCCCACTTCCATATTAGGTGTGGTTCACATACAACACACGCCCTTCATCAGGAAGGGTTCACACACATTTGCGAGATGCAGTTATGCCGACTGTACCGACTTATAGATCTGAACGTCTTTACCATCCACCATAAAAGAAGTCTCTAACTTCTACCTGAAGTCTGAGTGAATGTCTCCAATGTCCTACCCTCAAACCTAAAATATTTTTGTCCATATGAGGATGGAGACCTCATCCTGACCCCACCCCGGTCTCATGCGCATGAAACTACATCGAGCTTCCCTAACTGTAGGTACGACAAACTGCCCTTATCTCCACTATGTCGTCCAATAGCCCCTAGGAAGCATCACTACCCCTCTTAGGTGTCTTGATGGTCTTCAACCTTAGTGCATGCACAAAACAATAATTTTCCCCATAAGCCATTTAATCTTTGGTGCCACTAGCCCAATGACCCTGATCCTTAATTCGACCTGCAGCTATTGGTCTCGACTGGTCTGTTAACCTATCTTGTCGCACTGCCACCAGTCCATCGAGTATGTCGGACCTATCTTGGTACCATGGCCAAATCACATCATTCATTAAAGTTTTTAGGCTTAACATCATGTTTTTTTATGAGCTCTTGCTCATGCTAACTGGCATTGGGCCCATTGTAGAAGATTTTCAAAATCGTTCATTTTAGACCCCAAGTTCCAAATCCAAGTGCTCTGGCCTATCTGAGCTATTGGAGCTCCCGTCAAAAAGGTCTCCCGAAATGTTTAAGTAGTGGCACACAGTCAAGGGAGAGCACTTCTAACAAAATAATTTTTTTCATCTATCCATCTCACCAACCGAGTGTAGGGACATCTCCGCTCATAACCGATAAGCGGATTTTCTACTTCCTTCTAAGAAGTTCATCATACCAATCAGGTGTGATCTACTTACAACCAATAAGTAGTTTTTCCAAGTGTTTCCTCACATCACCCCATCTAGGTGTCATGTTAAAATACCACTAAGTAGTGGTTTTTAAATTATGAGATACTAATCATCCCAACCGAGTACTAAGTGAAAATTCCCACTCACCTGTGAATGCAGTGAACTCCTATTAACCAGCTTTTTGCCTACACGCGAGCTTGTCTTGTTTGGCATTCCCGGTATTTCGTGTTCCTACATGATATGAACATGCTTGTTCATTATCCTCTGGACTAATAGCCTTCATTCATCCCGAATGAATAACATGCCCAAACTTTTAATTATTTCCATTTAGGTCCCTAAAGTTCTTTTTCTTTAACATTAGGTCCCTAATGCCAATTTTTTCCCAAATTGAGACCCAAAACTTCTAAAATTCTTCTTGGGACCTCAATTTATTCAAAACCACAAATAGGGGTTCAAGTTTCCTAAATTTCCAATTTGGTCCCCCACTTTTCAAAAATTACCATTTTGTCCCTACTTTACAAAAATGGTAAATTTGACCCCAACAATTCTAAAAATTGACCAATTGGTCGTCCAACATCTTTTCCATGGCCAATTGGCCCTCAATTTTGGGAAATTGCACTTTTGTCCCTCGGAGTTTCAAAATCCCCAATTTTCCCCAAACTTTTCCTCCAATTTCACCCTTTCAACCTGGTTGAATTTGATTTTATCAAATTGACTTATCAATCGAGCTTAATTGTTGAAATTAAAGGTAAAATTGAGTTCCTACACTTCCATATGACTCAATGGAACTTTGAAGCGCGTCATTCGAATTCAAATTGAGCTCAAATGGATCTTCGTCGAAAAACTAGACTTAGAGAGAGAGAGCTTCGAAAGCTTACTGTGGGTGGTGCAGTAGTCCAAGCTTTTGATCTTGGCAGATAGCTCTCGTCCTGAGGTTCCCTAAGAATCGCATCAATTTATGCTGAATTAAGGAAGAATTTGGTCAGTAAAGTTTCTCGGGTTCTCTCTAATATTGATCGAAATTTACAAAGTGGAGCCAAAATGGCTTACCTTTCAGCTCTAATTTAATCTTATGAGGGCTGTGGAAGTGTTGGGAAAGCTTGGTTTGGCCTGAGAAGGGCTCGAATTAGCCGTTTTTAGCTTGGCCAAAATAGGGCAACTTCAGTCTGCCGGAGCTGCTTCCCTGTTCAATCACGCCGATGTTTCTCCGGTGATCCTCGGAGCAAATGGAGACTACCGTCAGTTAGCTGACTTCTCCCCTAATCTAAAGAACCCGACCTCCCCTTATTTGGCTTAGAAAAATGCCTATGTACGAGCTCTAGTTTGAGCTTCACCAAAAAATTGAGTAGTAAGGAGAGAGGGGAGTTTTTAGGTGTGAGTAGGATGAATGAGGAGGAGCTCTTTATATAGTAAGCTCGAGGACTTCTTGGTCATTCGATTGGCACCTTTATGGTGGTCATTCATTTTATGAAACTCCCTGACCGGACACTTTTCATCTTCACTGGCATTGTTCAATTTTTCTGGCGAGTGAATAGTATTTTCATCTAAAGGAAGAAGATGACACTATTCTAAACTGGACTGGACCGATTCGACCAAGTTTTTCAAAATTAAAAATTTTTTAATTCATCTAAATTCATTATCCATCCAATGGTGGCTTCAATTCTCTAATTAGAATTTTCTAAGCCACCTAGAAAAATTAATTTAGAAATCAGTTCAATAGTTGTTCAAACCAATTCAGGTCTAGTTCACCTGAACCGGTCTGGTTTTCACTTCCAATTCATTCCAAAATCCTTTTCCAATACTTTTATGACTCTTTAGGTCAATCAGAATTTGTAAATTTCCCATTTTCCCTTTCTCTAATGGTTAGAGTTCGTGAACCAGTTCAGTTTTCTCACCTAGGTTGACCGGTTCTTTCCCCGGTTCCCTTGTCTTTATGGGGCAGGGTTTACAAAAAACATTGTGTGACAACTACTCCCTACCTTTTTAGGAGTTTTGTCCCCAAAACTCATGCAACATTATTCTCTACTTCTTACTTTTTTGTGCACTTATGTGATTTCATTTTCAATAACTTTCTACATAGACATTTGTTAACTTTACCACAATAACTTCTCAAGATAATGTTATCTTTTTTTCTCAATACTATTTATTTTATTACTGGACAATTTTACTCAGGTTCTCTTATCTATTTCATCGAAAGAAAATTAGGTATTCAACCAAATTGGGGCCTCCTTATAAGGTTAAATTGCACACCAAGTTAATGGTATCTTTGGATCTTAATCGATCACTTAGTGTTTAAATAAAGCTTTTGTCCTTTTTAGCAAGAATTGTTTATACCACAATAACTTCTCAAGATAATGTTATCTTTTCTCAAGACTATTTATTTTATAAGTGGACAATTTTACTCGGGTTCTCTTATCTAATTCATCCAAAGCAAATTGGGTATTCAGCCATACATTCTAACCGGTTAAATTTTTTTTATTGGGGCTTCCTTATAAGGTTGAATTGCACACCAAGTTAATGATATCTTTGGATCTTATTCGATCACTTAGTGTTTACATAAAACTTTTGCCTTCTTTAGCAATTACTATTTATACCATTCAAAAAGAAATATCACTTTCGATGTATTTTCAAATACCTATCTCTAATTAGAGAATTGATGTTTTATGATCACATGGTATTTATATTTACTAGTTGTTCATTTGCTTTAGGAGGTTTATCTGACACCTTTTAATCCAACGAGGGTTCTAAAAATCTTTAACAATTTTTCCTCCACTAGTTCATGCATCCATCATTGGATTATATCCTCCCATTTCAGGGTCCTTTTTCCATAAAAATTGTACCAACTTATTGGGTTACAATACCATGTACTTTTTTGTATTGATGTATTTGTTTACTCCATCGTTCATCATCATGCCCTTCCTCATGGCAAGACATGTTGGTATATCATTCTCCAAGTTTTTTCATTCTTCACATACTTTTGTATTGATGTATTTGTTTAAAACCATTTCTTTGTTCTCTATTACGACTTATTACTTTATAAGTCGTTCTTTTTTTTTTATGACTTTCATCTCATTGGATTTCTTTTTTTACATTTGAGTCTATTGCTTTAGAAACTTTTATCTTGGTCATATGTGAACGCCTTTCCTTTAATGCCCTCTCGAGGAATTTCCCACTTTAGGAACTAATCTCATTGGTATTTGAGGATTTCACTCTCGTTCGAATTTGTCATTGGTTGCATCCATTAATACAAATCAAGGTACTCTATGCATATTGCATGAGTGTTTGGTTTATTAAACCTTTGTCTCATATTTCCTAGAGCCTCTTATTTTAGACTCATGCTCAAGATCTGTTACATCTTATTAACTGGGTTATGCTCTTATAAGTTTTTCAGAACATCCTTGCGGTTATCATTGGTAGTCAAGCAAATTTCTTATTACTTGCAATAAAATTTCCCTTCATGGGTTTCATTTAGTACAAAATTTTGGTACTTCAAATGAAAGTACTTATATTTAAGGCATTCCATATGTAAAGGTTTAAGGTAAGGAAATTACATATTCCTTTTTATTTCCTTCAACTCCTTAGTTGAGTATCATTCATAAGGTTTCTTGTGTATATTTTTCAGCTTTCCAAACTTTTGTTGAATCCTTTATAAGGATATTTTTCTGATTTCTCCCTGAAATCCACATATCACACTCTTCATAACAATCATGTTAATCTTGTGGAGGTTTTCCCACTATAGGTTTCCCGACATCCCTTTTCATATGCCATTGAGGACATCCAACCTTAAATGACATCCTTTGGTGCCATTCACTCCTACTTACCTTTACTCTTGAAGCCTTGTGGGTACATCTTTTGTACCCATCCTCATTCCCACTTGTACCCCAATACACGTCTATTTCTTTTAGGGAGAGCTCAAATTCTCCTTGTTTCAAGATCTCTTGATCATCCTACGAGAGGCTTACTTAATCTTCTCATGGCTTGAGTTTGGTCGTTAATCCAGTCTTGGCCATTGATCTCTTTAAGGATTTCCTTCATACTTATTTACCAAAAATTTGGCCTTTCCACCTCTCCCTTCTTTGCTAGAGTTTAAATTTATGACCTTCCCGAGGGTTAGTTCGTTAACTACCTCGTCCCTACTATTCTCCTTGTCTAATTATCTAAGACAGTTGTCTCTCAAGTCTACTTGTTCTTAATATCCATCCTATTGCCCTTTAGGGTGTAGTCATTATTACTTTTCGATCCTTCTTAGTGCATCATTTATTCTTCTTGGCCATCCAATTGTTACAAGTTACTTCCTTCCGCTAGGTTCGTCTAAAGTCTCTATTTGACTCCTTTGCTTTTCCATAGTCAATTACACTTGGTCATCCCAATACATCCTTAATCACTTATGCCCCTTTATGAGATTCCTTATTTCGGGTTAAGCCTCTTATCATCCATCTATCGATTCCTTAGCTTGGGAATTTTCCCTTTTTTATTGTCTCACTTCCTACCTTTATCCTTCTACCTAGGGACTTTTGTCTTGTGAGTTTCACGTTCAACCTCCCTAACACTCCTTGAACGCTTTTTCTTCTTTCCTTTCTTATACCCATCAGTCATCTGCCCTTAATCATTCACTGTCCTCCAATTCCCTTTTTGTTCCTTATCTTTCCTTCAAGGAGTTCCTGATTATGGGTTGGTTCCCTGCATTCCATGTTATGTCCAACCACCCATCAATGGTCCCTTCAAGGGGTACTTAGTCATATACATCCCCTTAGAGCTCCCTTTCCTAGCACATTTCTTTCCTCTTCACTCTTTCCATGTCCTACCCTAAAGTTGCCAGAGGATGTTTTCCGCGTTTGCCCTTTCTGAGGGGGTTCTAGGTGTACTTCCCATGTACCTTACCTCAATTCTTATGGTATTCCTCTCTTGTTTGGCCTTCTTAAAAAGATGTTTCAATTTTTTATCCTGCTATTTCATTACCTCCTTGCGAACAACTTACTTAATCCGCTCCATGGTTTTGGTTACCGCTCCTTACTTGATCCTTCCATTTCTCATCCAAGACATTGCTTCTACTTCTCTTTTCCTTTTATCTATATTCTACTTCATTGTATTTCCTCTAGTTCTTCTTATCATTTGTGACCCCTCATCATATAGCTGAGGTATGAGAACACGACTTTGATTGAGGGACAAAGTTTTGGAAAAATTAGAATTTTTATTAATAAGGGGTATATTACGTTTTGGGTGTTATCCCTATTACAAGAAGTAGTTTCAGCTTGATGAGCTATTATACTAGGTTCTTGGAAATTGTCCTTCTTGGTTATAAGTCCCTTACAGTGTCCTTGGTGTTAGGTTGGCTCTCCTCATACTCATGGATGTGACCTCAAAAAGTGCTGGAACCACATTCCTTGTTGGCATTGGGTACTTTGTGACTTCTACTACACCTTAGGCATTGGAGAGCTTTTAGGGTGGTCTTCCTATGGGGATGGATTGTTGGGTAATGTTGGCGACATCAGACCTAGTTTTCTTGGTTACTCTCTTGGGAGCCATCTGAAAATTTTAAAACTTTCTCTTAGTTACTATGTTGTATAATCTTGATAATGTATTCGAGAAAATAGGCTCTAATATCAGTCAAGTTGTCACACCCCGACCCAGTTTGGTCAGATCCCCGTGAGCAACTTGCCACTCCCTTTGGTTCATGAAGGGCTTCACCCTTTTTTAAACAGACATACTTGTCTTTATAGTTCCCATACAGGGAGGTCTTTAAGTTTGGTTTTCCCTTAGTTACCTGAAAGGGGTAAAAGGGAGGGGATGAGTTCTCCAACTCAGTGAGCGGGTGTTGGGAGTGAGTTTTTAAAATAGACTTAGTTTATCCAAACCACACCAAGGTTATCATTTCATTTAAAAAGAATTTATTCCTAAATTTTGATTTTCAAAACTTTTACCCTACCAAGGGTAACATTTTCTTTCAAAAGGTTTTTCCCTAAATTTAATTTCATTTCTAAAATATTTTTCCAAGGCTTACCATTCCTTTTCCAAGTATTTTCAAGTCTCGAAACCTTTTTCCCATTTCCATATTAGGTCTATTTAGCTTTCTTAGCCCATCCCCTTGCCTTGGGGGCGTTTAGCATACAACACACGCCCTTCATCAGGAAAGGTACACACATTTGCAAGATGCAATTATGACGACTGCACCCACTTGTGAATCAGAGCATCTTTACCATCCACCCTGATAGAAGTCCCTAACTTCTACCCCAAGTCTCAATGAACGTTCCAAATGTTCAACCCTCAGACCCAAAATACTTTGTGTTTGTATGAGGATGGAGACCTCATCCCGACCCCACCCCGATCTTATGCACAAGAAGCTACTCCGAGCTTCCCAACTGACTGGCACGACAATCTGCCCTTATCTCCACCATGTCATCTAGTAGCTCTTAGAACTCATCACTACCCCTCTTGGGCATCTTGATAGTCTCGTACCATGAGTGCATGCATAAACAATAGTTTTCACATATGGCCATTATCTTCGGTGCCAATGGTCCAACGACCCCGACCTGCAACTATTTGTTTATGTCGATCCATTAACTTGGCCCTGACGCATAGCCGCCAGTCTATCGAGTACTTTCGGTCATGACTTGGTACCATGGCAAATTCATACAACAATTTCATTAGAAATTTTTATCACTTTCTTTACTCAATTTTGTTTACGAGCTCCTACTCGTGCCCACTGGCCTTGGGCCACTACATTTGATTTTCCAAAGTCGGGCATTTAGCACCATGAGTTCAAAAATCGAGGCCTCTGGCCTATCTAAGCTGTTCTAGCTCCCTTAAAGAATGTTTCCCAAATCTTTTAAGCATTAGCACATAGTTAGGGGAGAACACTTCTGACAAAAATATTATTTTCAACTTCAACATACCAACTGTGTGTGATGATATCTCCGCTTACAACCGGTAAGTGGATTTCTCCTTTCCTCATGGAAGTTCATCATACCAATCGGGTATGATGTTAGATAATCCCACTTATAGCCGATAAGTAGGTTTTGTAACTTTAAATTTGTTCATCGTCCCAACCAGGTATGACGTTAAATATGCACACTCACCTTTTATCTAGAGACATGTTCATCCTAGAGGGATTTCTAGGTACCCGTCACTGATTGGTCTTATTAGTGTTTCTCTACTCCGATACTTCCTAATTTTCTTTAAATTTGGTTGTTGCATGGTGGATGTCGAGCTTGAGAATTTCATAGGTAGGGAGTATTAATCTGGTAGATCCAATGTGATTATGGCAAAGATAATGTTCGAGGTGTGAACAAGGACTAGTGGACCAGGTAGCTCTCTTCAACTCGAATTGCTCTCTTAGCTCAGTTGGTGTCACTCTAGGTATTTATGGGTATTAATTCCAATAATTGAATGTAGATATTAATTTATGGGTATTTATGGTAATGGCATAGGACTAATATTACAAATTGCTAATAGTTTCATATTAAACCAAATTCACATAATAATCTTATTATTTTCATCTAAAGGAATTTACTAGGTATTTACCCTATCCATTCCATTTTCATAAGGTAAAATAAAATTGTAAATATGTATGGTTGGATTTTCACAGGGCCTAGACTCTTTAGGACCCTTTTAATTCCACAACTGTTATTTTTTATGGTCCAACATTATATTAATCTATGTTTTATATCGACATTCACTTAGTAGTATGGAGTGGAATTATTATTTAAATTACTTATGTAGACTTGAGTTTCATTCCTTTTGTATAATGTAACTATATTGGCACTTTGAACATTTTAATAAAATTATGTGTGTATTTATTTGATAATAGTACAACCTCAACTCTCAAATCCCTTTCTCCTTTATATTTGTTTGAAAATTAATTTTATACAGATATATATATATACTCTTATATATAAATATTTCTTCAATATTTATATATTTACATAATTAACAATTATATATATAATATTTAATTTCCCCTTAAATTCAACGGACTTAACTCGATTCCATCGAGTTATTTATTTTGTTCAAAACAACACTTTTCATTTTATTTTAAATCAAATTTATTCCAATTATATCAATTAAATTTTAAACTTATAATACAATTCCGAAAAAATTTTCGACCGAAATTTCGGGTTACTAAAAATATGGTGTGACACAACTAACCTCTGTTTCTCATGACTAATTCTTCTCTTTCCTTTCAAAATGATCTTTGATTTAGTAGGCATGCTCCTTACTGGTTCACACTTATTATATCAGTTATCAAAGTGGAACATAAATATTAAATCACACAAGATCACACAATCGGTTCGATCGATGGGTCAGTCGATCGGTATGACACAATCTCGTCGACATTGGTAGAGGAAGACTCGGAGGATGAAAGGGGTGGCAATGGAAAGCTGGGGTCTTCAACTTTCTAGGGATATCAAGAACATTATAAGAGGTGGTCGGACGGTAAAGTTATGTCTTCTCGTAGTTAGGTCGTTGGAGTAGGGAGCAATCAGTGGTTCAAAGAGAATTATGAGCAATTATCGGCAAGGTAGTAGCCCTAACTTATATGGTTGTGTTCTAGACCTCTATAACAATCTGTCCATAGTTTTCTTTCATTAATTCATAGCTTCTGGTGCTGGCAATGAATTAATTTTCCCAAGTAGTGGAGTCAATGGGTTAACTAACGAAGTGTCAGGTAAAATAGGGGATCCGGGTCAGGAGTCTAGCGAGGAAGACAACGCGTGTGCACATGGCCACCCGTGCATGTGCCCAACTTTCCTG
Organism: Trapa incisa; assembly: GCA_030064435.1. NCBI lineage: Eukaryota > Viridiplantae > Streptophyta > Magnoliopsida > Myrtales > Lythraceae > Trapa > Trapa incisa. The sequence goes on from CM057776.1 coordinate 7,575,374, forward strand.
TAGATTGGTTTGATACTGTAGCGAACTGGTTTTCAAAAAATTTCTCGGTCGATTCAATAGTTTTTGGCCCGGATCATCCTCTTCCCAATCAGATCTTGAGAAAATAAAATATCTAAAACTTTTACATTCAATTTCCTATTAAATAGACTCAAGAACTGCCATATTTCAAATTTTTACCCCTTAAAATTTTGGGGGGGTTTTGTGACTCCATCAAGATTGAATCCGATTCAAACTGGTTTCTTCTCAAATTTCTCCCAATCCATGATTACAAGTCACACAGTTCTTTTAAGAGTTTCTTCTGACCCTTTTCATCACTCATTGCCTTTTATTGACATTTTTTCCTCCTTCTAGTTCAATCTATTCCTCGATTACTCATTAGTTCTCAGTTTAATCTTACTTTCAATCTGGTTATGAAGTCAAGATCTTTCATTGGTTTTACAAGGTACATCTTAGAACCTTCCTTTATGACAATAATTATGGGCCTTAACCCCTTTTATTTATAAATGTTATATGTGTGTCTTAGCCCCCTTTCTATATATAGCTTTATTCATTTATAAACTTTAGGTTTTAAACTCATTTTCATAAATGTTAGGCTTTATTTCCTTTCATAAACATTATGTCATATATATATATATATATATATCATAAATTTTGGTCTAAATCTTTTCATAACCATGAGACTTAGCCTCTTTTATATATACCTCTTTTAATCATTGGGTCTTAGCACCTTCTAATAAATAATTTGGGTTTTAACCCATTTCTCATAATCACTTTGTACACTAGCCCCTTTTTGTATATACAATTGGGTTTTAACCCATTTTTTAAAAAAAAGTTTTAACCCCTTACATCTAAACAATTAGTATTTCGCCCTTTGTCATAGATATGGACATTAGCTCATTTTCATAAATATTATAGAGGGTCCGGGTTATTACCCATTTTCAAATAATTGGGTTCACACTCATCTTTTTTAAAATATTTAGGTCTCACCTATTTTTTAAAATTTCTCACTATATATCACATATTTTGATAAAGGTTTATTTATAGTTTTTCTACTTCTTATAAATATTTTTTAAATAATTCATAGCAACATTTTATAAATGTGTAATTATTTACTATATCGGTCCAATCTAACTCGAAGTCGAAAATACCACTCAATTTTATTCGAGACTTGTTTATCCTCGTTAGTTTTCTAATTGTACGGGGAAGGGTGATACTAGTATAATGATGCATCGATTCACGCTAAATTACTCTATGATAAACTTAGTTAAAGTCGTCCAACTCCAAAACTATGCAAGGAAGGCTTTAATTTCAAAATCTAGTGTTACAATCTATCATATAACTAGTAAATTAAGTTAAGTTATCTAGACCATCAAAGTCCATTAGCATGTGTAATTCACATTGTTATTATAAGAATAAAAATATATTTTTATATATTTGTATCATATAAATTAATATAAAATATTACTAATATGTAAATTTATTTAAAATATATCAAAATTAAAATAAATAAGAAAAATAATAATATAATAATATAAATATATAAAACAATGATATTAAACTAATTTAAACTATAAATAATACAATTTTTCCAAAATTAAATATATTACAATTTAGAGTAAATATCGGAATTTTTAATTATTTGTTTAGCACTAAAAACTATTCCATTTCATTTTACTAAACAATTGATTTATCCATTCCAAACTAATCAATTCAAATACAAATAAAGTTTAAATAAGTTCAATATAAAGAGTATGAAAGGAGGTAATTTAGATGGATGGAATTGGAGAAATGAAGAATCATGACAAATAATATGTAAATTTCAAAAATTTGATCTCGTAAAATTATTACATGAATAATATGTGAACTTGCGCAAGGTAATTTCAAAGAGCAAACAGAAGTCAAAACTCTCCTATAATTTTATTGGTTTATATGAAATACCTCTTATTATATTGCATTGTTCACAAAATTCTACCACTCATCACTCATGAACTTGCTAGGCAAGGTAATTTTGTCCAAGGTGGATTTTGTACACTTCTGATGGGTGTGGATCCTCGTGTGCCCTTAATGAATAAATTATAATAGTTTTCATAATTGATTTTTTTAAAAGAAAAATTCCCCGCGTGATATTACGTCTCAAAACTTGGAGAACCTGCCAAAATCCTTGAATGCAGACAATGACCTTCTCCCACCAGAACATGTTGTATGGGCAATAAAGTCAGGAATCCCTACAGTGCGTTGAATTTCATAAATCATTGGAACCCTCGTTTGGATTTCAAGAAACATGATCTATAAAGTCTAAACCATCATTTTTTTTCATTTCTAAGCCATCGTTCACTGCCCAAAGAATTGTGATCGATCGGACCCAAAATCCATTTTATAAGAAATAATATAAAGGAGAGATTCACAAAATCCATCTTAGGAAAAATCATATGGCCAAATTTACGGTGAAATAAGACGCGCTAGTGTATCGGAGACAAATATTTTGGTAGGGGAAATGAACAACGATGATGGGGACATTAAGAATAGGTTACATACTAAAACTTTATATGAAAAAAGAGGTACCAATAAATAATGAACTTAAATGATATGATAAATGTTTCCCATGTAAAAGTTCAAATTTTATACCGGGTAATTCCATTTTGCAATCAGTGGATGACAGGTTCCAACAAACATTTAAAAGAAGGAAAATAGTGGCTTTGTTGGGAGATATAGGGAATCTATAATGGCACTTTAATGGGGACAAGTGATGTTTCTGTAGATCAGCATTCTCCCACTTTAGAGTCCAAACCATAAACCAACAAAATGGAGAGAGAGAGACAGGCAGTGAGAGTGAAACCCTATCTTTCTTCTTTATTGATTGCTAGATACAACAAAACTGGCTTTGAGACAATTGCCCTACATGAAAGCTGTCTGCTGTTCAGATGAATACTAATCACTCGTATATACATTAAGCCAACCTCTTTCGATTCCAAGGCAACCCACCTGTTCCCCTTCCATCTTTTTCTCTTCTCTTGTCTGTCTGCTCTTGGTTGAAGCCCCTTCATTAGCTTTAAGCTTCTATGGAAGAACATTTGAGACAGCTGTGAACTTATTCCCTGCCCATTTTCGCTACACCATTAGATCACCCTGTGTTCATTTTCATTTTTCTCCTTCATCAAACTAGCTGGTGAGATCTGTTAGGCATATCATTTAACCAATAGCTTGGTGTGTCTGAGCTGTACCGAGTCCTGAGGAGATCTTGGCTAGTATCGGTTAAAACATCTGTTGCCATGGAAAGACAAAGAGCCCTAAATCACTCAGGTCAACCCAATAGCAATAGTCATAGCCAACAGCGCCAGCAATCACAAGATCATCAAGCCCTAGACTCAATCACCATAGTCTCACCTCAGTTTCCATCAACGGGGTCAACTCAATATAGAGAATGTCTCAAGAACCATGCGGCTAAAATGGGAGGCAACGTGACAGACGGGTGTGGTGAATTCATGCCGAGTGGTGAGGACAGTGGGGCAGACATCTTCAGATGTGCTGCCTGCGGCTGCCACCGTAGCTTCCACCGGAAGGAGATGCCTGAAGATGGAAATCGCTACCTTGATCACATCAAAGTTACTAATAACAGTATGTTTTCACCCTTATCAGCTAATCCCGCGGTGATGATGACCTTTGGTGGGGGCGGAGAGTCATCAAGCGAAGATCCGGATCTGGTTTTCAGATCAGATGGTGTAGACCATGCTCTGCAGCTCAAAGCCCAGAAAAAGCGCTTCCGGACAAAGTTCACTATGATGCAGAAAGAAGAGATGGCTGAGTTTGCAGAGAAGATTGGGTGGAGGATCCAGAAGGAGGATGAGCAAGAGATGGTGCAATTCTGCGCAAAGATTGGAGTGAGCCGGCAAGTTTTCAAAGTATGGATGCATAATAATAAGCAAGCCATGAAGAAGAAGCATAACAGGGACCAGCAGGAACTGTAAGCAGAAATGATTCGGATAGATAAAATAACGGTCCCTATGATTGTCTATTTATCAGTATCAGCAGTTTCTTGGTCAGTAACTCATCTTCGCAAAGCAAAACAGTTTCAAATTATTCCTATCCTTGAATATAATGGAGATTTGAGTATTCAATTGGAAAGACCCAAAAAATATAACTAAGTTTCATGACCTTCTCATCTTTTGCTGAAAAAAACATGAAAGTAGGAAAATGAACATCGAGATGTACTGCCCTTACATCACTCATTTGATTATGAAACAAACATTTGGATAGATCTTCAAAGCAGATATCAGTTAGTTCCCTCTGTCTCTAACCTCCAGGCTTAAACAATGTCCGATATGGAAGTACATGGGAGGAATTTTTGTGGTTGGCCAAACCAAGGGGTTCACTCAGTTTAAAGGGAAGTGACAGTTAAAGCACAATTAATGAAATAAAAGAAAGATGCGGAGAACAGCACATGAGATAAGAACTTTTTAACGTACTAAAAACTTCTAAATTAGACAGGCATGTACATCAAACCATGTTTTGTTGCTAGCATGAATATTTGTTGGCTCACGTTAATTTTTGAAAATTGACTAATAATATTTATAAATGATGATACATGATAGTAACAATTTTTCAAGCTACACATACTCTAAGATCTAGTTCTTTGTGTGTTTAAAAGTCAATCAATCTAATTGTGAAAGCAACTTATGATTAAATCCCACATTCAGATTTCCAAAAGGAAATGAATAACTAAAAATGCCCTGCTATGTAGAAATAAGTTATGCTTGTCCACAACAAATTCTAGTGCATTGTCATGCCATTAGCCAAACCTTCTAGCCCAATTTGGTTGTTAGTAAAGTCATACCTACAGGTTACTGAAGAGGGTTTTTGAGCTTTTGGTTCCCCTTCCTCATTTCTTACCTGAGGTTAGTCACTGAGGCTGTCTTCTGAGTCATGTGAGTGGCTTGACAACTTTCAACATGGTCTCCTTGACAACAACATATTACTTTCCCTGCATCACTTTTTTCAGGACTTCATCAAAGTTCTTCCATCTCATTTAAATCCCATTTTCCCACTGCAGCGCTCAAATAGAATTTAACTTCAGCATCTTTGGCATATCTTTGTTTTGCATTAATTATTAGACATCATTGAGTCTTCCCATGTATCTTGAAGGCTTCATTGGCATTCTCCAAAGTGCAGCTTCCCTTTCACCAGCTTTATTGATGCATATATAAAATAGGAGAGAATAGATGATTTTTACATTTTTGTTCAGCATCCTCAAGGGTTGCAATTCATCCCAATGTTATACCTGCTTGAGTTATGACCATATAATCCAGCTTCAGCTTCATTGGCATTCTCCAATGCAATTTATGATGATAATAACAATCAGCTGCTATGCTTGATCCCAGAAGAAGTCAACCTGAATATTGGAATCCTATAGAGTGAGCACAGAAGAGGGGATTCACACCACCTGTAAACAATGAAAACACTTTGCAAAATCAAAAAAGAAAATCTACATATTCTTCATTTCCAGAAAATGCTAACTTAAAAACAGACTCAACAAGACTCATTAAGCTGTTAGGGGTCTCAGGTTAATAGAAAGAACTTGTTTTTACTTGGAATAGAGCATTTGAAAGTGCAACATATGCAGCATTGTCCTGTTGATTATAAAACCACAGGAAAGAGACATAAAGAGCAGCTAATGAAATTCAATGGGGAAATAAGCCAAAAAGGCCAAATTATTTGCCTTTACAAGAGGAATTCAGCTTCAATAGTATTAGAATATACTATAGACAAGCAAGCAAATATTCAGAAAAAGTAACGAGCAAACACTCCTTGGCATATCATAAGACCATTTTGATAATTTTTTTTTCGCTCTTAAAGTAGCACCCATATCCTTATCCATCATGTTTTTAGTCATGTCAGATTTGATACTGTGGCAGCTCTTTAAGAAAACATGTTATCATCTAAATTATCTTGCTTCTTTTCGTACTAAATGTAACATATGTGTCATAGAAGTGAGAGGTGCAAATATGTGATAATCTTTCCAACTTTCACATTTATTAGGCAAATCCTTTGATTATACAGTCTATCCATTTTTTATGAACAATAATTTTGATATCCATCTTACTATAAAAGGTAACAATATAAATTTGATTGGCAGAACATGTAGACTATTCACTAGAGAAAATTATAGAACTATTAACAGATATATATCTCCAGGTCTTGTAAATGAAACAGGCAAAAAGGGTGCAAAGAAAAGGAGCGAAGAAAGATAAAAATTTGCAAGAAGTGGTAATTATCTGTTTTTAAACTGCATTGTCAATTATTATCAAGGGACGTAAAGAGGATGAAATCTATAAGCATGTTTCTTGTCTTTCAAACCAATAACAAAATACATGCGTATTTATTATGTGTAACTTGTTATGTATTATATGCTTTCATTCAGTTGTGAACCATCACTTGGTTTTCCAAATCTCTTCCTTGATATGCATAACTTTAGGAATCTATGAATAGAAAACCCACTTAACAAGTGTGTACTAGGAAGTCGTTTCATTTGGGAAATAATGAGACCATAAGCTTGGAAATGATAAGAAATAATCAAGCATATTGTCTAACTACATCCTCCTTTTTCAGTGTAAGGTTGGCACAAGACTTGCTATATCCTATTGGGGCTAGCCCAGGTATGAGAGTTAGGAGATCATTTATCCATGCAAAATTAAAATGACACTTTGCATTGATATGGTACTTAGAAGTAAAACCCTAATATGCCTTTAATATGTGGAGAGTGATTAGAAAAACTAAAAGTCTATCATAATGAGTCTGAAAGCAAATAAAAGCTCAATCCACCAAGTGGGCGTACAAAAAGGGGTAAAATTTTGATTTTTACTAAATGTATAAATAACAGCAAAATTAGAAAATCTCAGGAATGAACCTCAAAATGAAGATACCAATACATCAAGAGGAAAGATGATCAAAAAGTGACAGCTTAAGACTAACTTTAAGGACAAAAAGTCAGTCTACACAACAATGGATTTCATTAAACCATATTGTTTGTAACCACTAGACTTCAATCCATACGTTTATCATCACAGAGAATAATAACATGAAGTCACTCAAACAGAAAGTGCAACCAATTAGCTGATAAGGGGAGTTCAATTGGCTCATTTGACTAACATGAAGTCACTCAAACAGAAAGTGCAACCAATTAGCTGATAAGGGGAGTTCAATTGGCTCGTTTGACTGACAGAACTTCAATGTGAACAACACACATAGAGCTGAAAGCTGTATTCCATTTGAAAGAGGTCATTTTATTTTTCACGATTTTATTGAAGGGATAGATTGAAACACTTTTAGCACTCTCTCTAACAGCAATCATAACTGATATTGCTTAAGAGTAAACATCAAAATAACTTTTGGACAATTGTTGTGCACCAGCTATTTTGGTTCTATAGCTACCAACTTTCAAATAAGTTTCAGCTATCACAATCTCTAGATCTACATCTCTACAAACAGCACATCCTTGATTCTAGTGGAGTTTGAATTTCCTTTCCTCAACAAAACGTTTCTTGTAAACTGCTCCATTCAGTGAGGATCTCATTGAAGAGGAATCAAAAATAGCATTGCATACTCTATTGTCCAGTATGGATGATAATCAAGTTAGATCGGTTCCAAATTTAGATCTTAAGATCTTTTCACAAGCCGGGTATGGTATTTTTATATTAAATTTCCAATCCAAAAAATTAAGCTAACAATAAATGTCTCACTAGAATGATACCAGAACATTTATTTGAAAAGCCCAAGTGTCAAAGCAGTTAGACAAGGACACACTCCTTGTCCACCCGGAATAAGAAGTCGCTATTCATAACGCTCTTTTTACCCATCTATTCTTTATAACACAAGAAAGTAGCTTGCATCTATCCCGTACTCCTAGAAAGTGCTAATCCTCGACTAATCACTACAGGAAACAGGCTAGTCACCAAGACAATACAGAAATTCTACTACAGATATAATGGTAACATATCAGCAGTCAATAATACCACAGTGACACAATGTCAGCAAGGGAGCGATATATTTACGGATCATAAAGTAGAAATAGAAGCGATGGATAGCACTCAAAAAACTTATCACGAATCCGAATAACTTTGAGATTGATCCTTTCCTTCCTTTCTTCTTCGATGGGCGATGACCAACCCATCACTGAAAGGAGCGCCATCGTCAACACAGCCATTTCAGACAGCGACCGCAGATCTCATTCCCATTTCAAGAAGAGTTTATTTCTCATCTTCCTTTGGCTCATGCGAAACCAAAAATTCATGCGCAAATTAGTGATGAAGCGAGAAGAAAAGATCTCCAGAGACATGACCGGGTCGTCTGTGGAGTGAAAAGGAGCTGAGTTCTGTCGGCGGAAGAGGGAGCAGTTTGAGTCACAAAGGCGCGACTTGATGGTCAAATGGACGACACGTGTCAGCGCCCGGGAATGGCTACTGTCTTGGATCATGTCATGTCTCGGAAAAACGAGGATACAAGCTTCCAATTGTGCCCCAACAGAAATGCTTAATTGCATTAGAATAATAAAGTTTATATGATCTTTTTTATTAGCTAAATTACATTAATAGAATAAAAAAATGTAAAATTTGACAATTTTGTATAGGATTTTTAAAAATAACTCTTTTTATATAAAATAACTTGGGATAAATTAAAATGATAGTGTTTAAATTTTACAAAAAATGATTATTTAATATTTTTTTATTATTTTACCGAGATCACTTTTTTTTAATCATTTTTAGCGAACATTCCTTTTCACAAGTAGTTATTTCGACGAAGCATTCTTTGGTTCTTACAGTTTCATTGACTTCATATTACATCCTTGTCCGGATGGGAAAGTGATAAAAGGGTAAGATACTTGATACTTGGATCAACCACATTAAATTTATTCATTTACACTAAAAATATAATTATTCAATTTATTTTTATATTAGTAATAACTTTTATTATTTAAATAACTGTAATACTATTTTATAAATTTATATTATCTAATTTATTTATATTCTTATATATTTTAATAAATTTATATAATATAATTATATAATAAAAACGATATATATAATATTTTATTATGTACATTTATATTATTTTTCTTATTATAATTACAAATTATTTATATATGACTACTATTATATAATTAATATTAATTTATTTTTATAATAATAATTAATTATATTATATATATAATTTGTCATGTACAATATAATTATATTTTTTATTTACAATTATATTTATTTTATATTTTTATTACATAATATATATAATTTAATATATATGTTACGTAATAAATAATTAAATTAAATTAAAAAGATAAATTAATATTTTAATTTTTTTAATTAAGAAATGCTTCATTATTTTGAATATAAAACCTTATTATTTTGTATATGTAATTAAAGAGTATAAATATTAAAATATTGATAATATCTATATATAATTAATAAAATAAATGTATAAAATTGAACTTGGTAGATAGAAGCTAATTTATAAATTAAATAAATTAAAATTATTTATATTAGACTAAAAAATTAGTGTAATTTCCGATAAGAACGAAATCACTAAATTTAATACTATACTAGAATATTATAATTGATAAATAGGTTGAATTCATATATAATTAAAATTAATTACTTATAATTAATAAAAAAAATTTCTATAAATTCACATTAAATTTTTTTCTTTATTAAATATAAATTATATTCTAACCAACAAATATTAATCAATCTGCACATTTAGTATATCATCATATTTGATATCCACATTAACCTAACGAATTTATATGGAATACAGGGGTAATCCATTCGGACATTACATGATATGAGACAACTCCCTTGAGATGGCCAAACTAGTGGATAGATGAACATGCATTGAGATTTCCCATTTCTTAAAACTGACATTTCAAAGAATAAAATTATGATGATACTATAAAAACATTATAATCTTTTATACGTGGATTCCTTATTTTAGGCATAGATTAAAAGCTTGTGCAAAAAAAGTGTAGGTTAAAAGAAAATAATTTATGTACGATATTGAAATTATAGGTGATATCGTATTGTGTATCCATACTTGTTATTGATATTTAGTATAAATATTTCTAATTCCTTAGTAAAATTTACATGCACTAGTTTTTTTAAGGAGATACTCATCCAATTATAGAAGTTAAATATTTGGTTCACTATTATTATGATATGCCACATGAAAATTATACATTGTCATGCGATCCTATAATTTCAATAATATAAATTTATAAATAAAATATCTTGAAACCCTAAGATATTAATCTTTATCATCATCTTAACTTTATATATAGTGATAACCTGATTTATTGGGATAGTTGTCAATGGAATCTATCACTATTGCAAATTTGATCATAGTTGAAGAAATAAGACTAAATCATACTATTCCACCTGCTAACATCTTGATTTGGTCATTTAAAAAACAAGATATACTCACTTGTTCACTCTCACATCACAGTCTCACCACGGGATGTAGTTATAGGGTATTGAAAAATTAATTTGAACCAATATCTTGTATATCAATTAATTTTCACATGAATGGAGCTTAGTACAACTTATTTTTCCTAAATCAAAGCTAATAAACCTATTATTTAATAATTAAAAATCGAATTAAATCAAATTGTATTGAAAAGTATTTTTAGAGTGGTTTTAGAAAATACAAAATATAAATTTTTATCATGAAATTAAGAAAATGAGTTAATGTTTTTTGAAAAAATAAATTAAGCTTAGAGAGATCGAATTAGTAGTAAACTAGTAAATAAAATGTCAAAAGTGATTAAAATAAATGTAAAAATTCATAGGAAACCAATTCATGTCGGTCAATAGTTTAACATTAATGAATGGAACTGGGTCGGTGAGACACGCCAAACACAACCAATCACCACGGGATATATGGTGTGACAAGTTAACAGGCTCAACCAATAGATGAGTGTCAGATTGTAACTACATAGTTAACAACAAGCCAACATAATCAAATGTGTGTAGTCAAACGTTGTGTGGCATATGGAAAGAATTTATAGTTGATAATAATTAAACATAGTAAGAGCGACCTAACTAATCACAGTATGGCACGTGATAACACACTCGATCATCGAAGGTTTATGCCTAGTCTGCCAACCACGTTGATAAGGCATGCCAATCATGACACACCACATAACAACCCTCATAGTCAGCAGAAGATCGAGTTAGCCAAACGACCACGTCACTAGTCGCATCTAGTCAAGGAGCACCACATTGTAAATCTAAATAATGTCACCTTCAACCTCACACAAGCCACATTGTTCTTATCATGCCCTAACCCGATTATCCAAGGTATGACCAATGACAACTTGTCATGTCCCTTCAATACTATAATGGTAGATACCTTCACTAAACTAGTACTGATAAGACCAAAACTTAGAATAAAATACATCTCATTTTATCATCTGAAATTTAAACATTTCTTGCATAAAAATAGTGTGCTAAAAAAGTTTTAAAAAACTCTTAAAAATACATCAACTAATATACATAATATTAAACTTTCGTGTGCGCACTCCAAGATTTGTACCTCAACTCAAGCGGGTGTTAATGTGTTGTCCCAAACCTTTACTTTCACAAGTTACTGGTTTATCATTAATGGTTTTGGGGAAGGGGTTAGCTCACAAGTTAGTAAATGAGTTTATGGAAATCGGGTCAATTTATGGCTTACGATGATGTATTATACTCAAAATACATATACACAATTTATTCTTTCATATATCCTTTTATTAGGTTACTTTCATAGTTTTTGAACTCTTAGAACTCTTGCTGTACACCTCATTTTCATATAATAAGAAAGCTGGATTTGGGAACTGGAAATTTTTGAGTGAAAACCATGGTTGAAATGAATAAAAATTTGTAAATAAGAGTCAAAACGGGAAATTGGAAAATCCCAAGTGGCCAATAAATACCTAAAAATCATGTAAATGAACCATGGATAAAATTGGGTGTGATAATCGGGCCAGTTCAGGGTGTACCAGACCTAAACTGGGATGAACCGTAAGGAACCAATTCAAAAATTCATTTTTCTAGGTGGCTTAAAAACATCAATATGAGAAATTGAAGCCACCACTAGATAAAAATGAATTTACACCAATTTGAAAATTTTTTAATTTAAAAAAACCGATCGAATCGAGTCTAAACCGACCAATTTTTGAATTCAAGTCACCGAACCCAGTCTTATCAGACTGGTCAACGGACCACTACCAGGTCAACACCCAGTCAGCAAGTGTGACCAATAAGCATGCAATGCATGATGAAGCACGTCCAATCAGAGCTCAGTTAGCACTGACCAATCAGAGCGTGACACGTTTCCTCGGTTAAAGGTAAAAGGAGCAAAATTGACCTAAGAAATGACCGACCAATAGAAGAGTAACACTGTCACACCCTAACCTAGTTTGATCGGAGTCCTATGATCAACCCACCACACTTCCTCGTACTAGTTTAGTATTTCTACCAAATAGATCGAAAAAGGTAAAGGCATCAGAGTACACTTGTTTTTCATAACAAAGTTTACAAAACATCTAAATAATGGTTTACCTGTTTGTGGTACCTTGGGCTTTCCCCCTTAGCTTTTGCTCTTCTTGGAGAGGTGTTTCTCCTAAAAAAGTTTTAAGGGGAGAGGGTGAGTTTTTATAACTTAGTGAGAGGGGGTTGGGAAATAAGTTTTCAAAACAATTAGTTTATCAAAATGTTTTATACTTTTAGTTTATTATAATATGAGTTCATCTCTTCTTTAACACTTCCCCTTGCTTGGGAAGTACTTTGGCAAACAATCACAAGCCCTTTTTGTAACATCGCCCCTTTATAGATAAGAAAACCAAGAAAAGAACCGATCATTTCAAAAGAGAAAACTGATCCGGTTCATAAATCATAAATGATAAGATAGGGGTAAATTGGGAAATTTACAAATCCCAAGTGACTTAAAAAGTTATAAAAAGAGTGGAAAAAAAACCTTAGGACAATTGGGAAGGGAAAAGTAGACCGGTTCAAGGTGAACTAAACTGAACCGGATTGAACTAATTTGAACTGGCTTTTAAATTCATTTTTTTAGGTGGTTTAAAATATTCAAATTGGGGAATTGAAGCCACCATTAGATAGATAATGAATTTAGATGAATTTAGAAACTTTTAATTTTGAGAAAATTAGTTGAATCGAGCCTGAACCGGTCGATTTACGCATTGAACCCAGTCGGATCGGTCCAGTCCGGTTCGAAATAGTGTCATCTTCTTCCTTCAAATGACAATACTATTCATTCAATACAGAAATGGATAACAATGATGAAGGAAAAATTGCTCCAATCAGGCCATTTCACGGTGAGGATAAGCTCAACCAAAAAGGAAAGTTGTCGGGCAGAGGGTCCCCGAGCTCCCTATATAAAGTGCCCCTCTCCATTCATCCTCCTCACACCTGAAATGTCCATTCTCTCTTAACTGCTCCATTTTCCGATGAAGCTCGAACGAGAGCTCCGATATAGGCATTTTTCTTAGCCTTAGAAGGCGAGGTCACGTCCTACAGACTCCGGGGGAAGTCAGCTACCTGATAGCATCCTTCTTTTGACCCAAGGACCACCGAAGAAGCGTTGGCAAAATCAAACAATGAAGCAGTTCTGACGGACCGAAGCTGACCTATTTCAACCAAGCTGAAATCAGCCAAGTTCAGCCCTCCTCTAGCCTAACCAAGCCTCCCCAATACCCCTACAGCCCTTATATGACCTCAACAGAATTGAAAGGTAAGCTAATTTGGCTCTCCTTAGTCATTGTAGGTCGAAGTTAGAGAGAGAAAATGCAAAACTTCACTAATAGAATTCTCACTCGATTTGATGTCAATTGTAGCAATTCTTGATCCTAGGAGAAACCTCAGGATGAGAGCTACCCTCCCTGGTAGAGAGCTCGGATCGTTGCACCTCCGACGGTAAGATTTCGAAGCTTTCTCTCTCTACAAATAATTTTTTGGTGAAGCTTCATTTGAGATCAATTTAGAGCCAAATGATTTAGTTTAAAGTTCAATTGAATCATATGGAAGTGTAGAAATTGATCCATACCTTCAATTGGAGCAATTAACCCCAATTGAATGGCTAATTTGAAGAAATCAAATTCGATAAGTTTAAAAGGGAGAAATTGGGGGAAAATTTTGGGGAAAATAGGGAATTTCAAAAAATTGAGGGACTTCTTTGCAATTTCCAAAAATTGAAGGCCAATTGGGCATGAAAAAGATGTTGGAGGACCAATTGCTACTGGATGGCATGGTAGAGATAAGGGCAGTCGTTGGGCCAGTAGTCAGGAAGCTCGGAGTAGCTTCTTGTGAATGAGACCAGGGTGCGATCGAGATGAGGTTTCTATCCTCATACAAACATGGAGTGGCATTTAGGTCTGGGGGTCAGATGTCGAGAACATCCACTCAGACCTAAGGTAGAAGTGGACGGACTTCTATCTTGGTGGCCGGTAAAGATGCTTTGAGACACAAGTGGGTGTAGTGGACGGACTGCACCTACGAATGTGTGTACCCTTCTTGATGAAGGGCATGTGTCATGCCCTGGACCAATTTGGTTGGATCCCCATGAGCAACCTGATACTTTCTCGGTTTATTAAGAGTTTCTCCTTCTCTAAACCATGAGAAGTAAGGCATCCTTTCACCTGTATCTTTCCTGGAATAGCATTAATCAAAACTAAATACATTAAACCTTACATACCTATCTTGCAAGTTCGACTAGAGGAAGATCTTTAGGTTTGTTTCCTTTGGTTACCTAAAAAGGGGTAAAGGGAGGGGGTGTGTTCGACAAATTAGTGAATGGGTGTAGGGAGAGAATTTTCATAAATAAGATATCTTTAATCGGAGTATGCCAACTCCTTATTTTTCCTTTAATAATGTTCTTTTCTCAAATTTCAATTTTTTTAAAAAAATCTTTTTCCTCATTTCCACAAACAATAGTTTTTCCATAAAGCTATTTATCTTTGGTGCCAATGGGCTAATGACCCTCACCCTCAACTCGACCTGCATATCGGCCTTATCTTGGTACCATGGTGAAATCACATAACCCATTCATTAAGAATTTTCATGGTATAAATATCACATGTTTGTTTACGAGCTCCTGCTCGTGCCAACTGGCCTTGGGCCCACTGTACGTGATTTTTCAAAATTGGGCATTTAGCTCTACAAGATCCAAAACCGAGGCCTTTGCATTATCTGAGCTATTATAGCTCTTGCCAAAAAGGTCTCTCAAACATTTTAAGCATTGCTACACAGTTAGGGGAAAACACTTCTGCCAAAACATATTTGTACTTCATCACACCAACCGTGTGTGATGATAGCTTCGCTTACAGAAGGTAAGTGGGTGTCTCCTTCCTTCTAGGAAGTCCATCATACCAATCGGGTATGGTTTTCTCTACTTATAGTTCTCACCTCACTCTGACTTGGTGTGATATTAAAATCCCACATATAAGTGGTTTTTCATTTCCGAGGTGCTAATCATCCCAAATGGGTATGATGTGAAGAAACCCACTCACCTATTAACTGTGATGTGTTCGTCTTCGGTTGGTTTTCCAAGTTGACACGAGCTTCTCTTGCTGGCATTCTGATCACACTTGTCCCTATACAAATTGGGCAGCCTTTTCACTTAAGATTTGACATAAAAGCCTAGACTCACAATTTATCGATAAATTGCATTTAGGTCCCTAAAGTTTATTTTTCTTAACTTTAGGTCCCAAATGCAAACCTTTGCCCAATTTGACTCCAAAAGTTTCCAAAATTCTCTTTGAGTCCTCATTTTACTCAAAATTGTATAAGGGGCTCAAGTTTCACAAATTTCCAATTTGGTCCCTAACTTTTCAAAAATTACCATTTTGCCCATACTTTCCAAAAATGGCAATTTGACCCTAAATGATCCAAAAATTGACCAATTGGTCCTCCAACATCTTTTCTATGGCTAATTGGCCCTCAATTTTAGAAAATTGCAGAATGGTCCCTCAATTTTATGAAATCCCCAAATTTTCCCAAATTCACCATTTTAAACTGTCCAAATTTGATTTCATCAAATTGATTATTCAATCAGGGTTAATTGCTCCAGTTGAAGGTATGGATTAGTTCCTACACTTCCATTTGATTCAATTGAGCTTTGAACCACGTCATTTGGGTCCGAATTGAGCTTAGACAGAGCTTCACCAGAAAACTAAGCGTAGATAAAGAGCTTCGAAAGCTTACCATCGGGGGTGCAGCGGTTGGAGCTTTCTATCTAGACAGGTATCTCTTGTCTAGAGGTTCCTCTTGGGATCAAGAATTGATACAATTCACCCCGAATCGAGGGAGAAGATTGTCATTGAAGTTTTATAGTTTCTCTCTCTAACGCTGACCGGAAATGACAAAGGGGGGCCGAATTAGCTTACCTTTCAGCTCTGTTACGGTCGTGTGAGGGCTATGAAGATGTTGGGGGAGCTTGGTTTGGTCGAAGGAGAGATGAATTTGGCTGAATTTAGCTCAACCGAAATAGGGCAACTTCGATCCATCGGAGCTGTTTCACTATTTGATTCCACCGGCGTTTCTCCGTAGTCCTCGTATCAAATGGAGGTTGCTATCAGATAGCTGACTTCCCCCAGAGTCTAAAGAACCCGACCTCAACTTCTAAGGTTGAGAAAACTACCTAAGTCGGAGCTCTGGTTTGAGCTTCATCGAAAAATGGAGCAATTGAGAGAGAATGGAGTTTTTAGGTGTGAGGAGGATAAATGGGGAGGAGCTCTTTATATAGGGAGCTCGGGGACTCTCTGCCCGATCGTTTGGAATCGTGATGGTGCTCATTCATGACCTAAAATGACCTGAATGGAGGCAATTCATCTTTGTTGGCGCTGTTTATTTTTTTAGTGAAAGAATAGTGTCATCATCTGAAGGAAGAAGATGACACTGTTCCGAACCGGACTGGACTAGTTCGAACCAGGTTGAATGCTTAAATTGATTGGTTCAGGCCTGATTTGACCGAGTTTTTCAAAATTAAAAATATCTAAATTTATTCTCTATCAAATGATGGCTTAAATTCTCCAATTTGAATATTTTAAGCCACCTAGAAAAATGAATTTAGAAAACAGTTCAATGATGGTTTATACCGGTTCAAGTATGGTTCACTTGAACTGATTTAGTTTTGTTTTCCAATTTGTCCCAAAGACCTTTTTCATGAATTTTATAGCTCTTTAGGTCACTCAGGTTGTCAGGCTCGGACCTGGTTTGGTCGGATCCCCGTGAACAACCTACTGCTCACACGGTTCAAGAGAAGTTTTCCCCTTCTTTTACTCGAGAGGAGCCAGGCATATTTTTGACTTTGTTCCTTGGACAAACATATATCAAATAAAATGCAAGCTTAAAAGAGAATAAGCTAACTTGACAGAAGGTAAGGCTCGGTGTTATTCATAGTCATTATCTCTTTTCTTGAAAAGGGATAGAAAAGAGTGGCAAGTTTATACAACTTAGTGAATGGGTATTTTAAAAATGGAGTTTTAAAAAAAATATTTTAAAGTTGGAGTGTGTCAGACTCCTTAATTCCTTTAAATTTTCTCCGCTTTAAAATCTCAATTTTCAAAACAGATCATTCATAGTGAAGGTCAATCACACAATTGTAGGCCAATATGTCCATTCAACCAACTTGTGGCGTCGAAGTGACTTTACCGCCCACCTAGATAGACGTATGTCCACTTCTACCCTGAGAATAAGTGGATGTTTGTGACATTTGAACCTCAATCCCATAACAAATCCCTGTGTCCATATGAGGACATAAACCTCATCCCGACCCCACCCCAGTCTTGTGCGCTTGAAGCTACGTCGAGCTTCGCAAGGCCTCTTGGTACGACTAATTGCCCTTATATCCACTAGGTCGTCTAGGGCCCTAGGACGCATCACTACCCCTCTTGGGCATCTTGAAGGTACCGTAAACACAATACATGCACAATCAGTATTTTCATATCATGCCATATAATCTTTGGTGCTACTGCTCCAACGGCCTCGACCCTCAACTCAACCTACAACTATTTGTCTTGACTAGTCTGAAGACCTGTCATGACGCACAACCTCTAGTTGACTGAGTATGTCGGTCCTGTCTTGGTACCATGGACAAACAATTCAATTATTCAAGTTTTTATGGCATATAATTCATGTATGTTTACGACCTCTTGCTCGTGCCAATTGGCCTAGGGCCCACTATTCGAGATTTTCAAAATTGGGCATAATAGCCCCTAAGTTCCAAAATTGAGGCCTCCAGCCTAACAGAGCTATTTGAGCTTTTGTCAAGAAGGTCTCCCAAAATGTATAAGCAGTGGCACACAGTTAGGGGAGAGCAGTTTCAACAAAATATATTTTCAATTGTCCATCATACCAACTGAGTATGATGACATCTCTGCTCATAACCGATGAACGGGTTTTCCACTTCCTCCAATGAAGTTTTATCATACCAATCGGGTATGATCTACTTACAGCTGGTAAGTAGTTTTTCCATGTGATTTTCACATCACTCCTCGCAAGTGTGATGGTTAAAATACCACTTAGCAGTGGATTTTCATTTTCGAGGTGATTATCATACCAACCGGATATGATATAAAAATCACACTCAGCCGATTGTGCAGTGAAATTCCACTGAGTAGGTTTTAGTCCCTTGCGAGCTTAACATCAGTTGGCATTCCTGATGTCTCATGTTCCTACACGAAATGAACATCATTGTTCATTATCATCTGGCTTGATCACCTCATTCAATATAAATGACTAAATTCATAGCTTTTCCAATATTTACAAATTGGTTCATAAAATTATTTTTCCTTTTTACTTTAGGCCCCAATTACCGATTTTCCCTAAATTGAGTCCCAAAACTTTTAAAATTCCTCTTGGGACCTCAATTTACTCAATTTCATAAAAAGGGGTTCATATTTCCCAAATTGCCAATTTGGCCCCCAAAATATCCAAAATTACCATTTTGCCCTTCCTTTACAAAAATGGTAAGTTTTACCCCAAAAATTCTAAAATTGTTCAATTGGGGTCCATCATTTTTATCATGCCCTATTGACCCTCAATTTTATAAAATTGCATTTTGGTCCTTTCAATTTTTAAAAATCCGTAATTTTCCCCCAATTTCAACTTCTAAACACAACCAAATTTGATTTTATCAAATTGAGCAATCAAACACTTCTAATTGTTGAAATTGAAGTTAAATTTGAGTTTCTACATCTTTATATGATTCAATTGCACTTTGAATCGCATGTTTTGACGTCAGAACAAGCTCAAACCGAGCTTCATCGGAAAACATAACATAGAGAGAGAGAGCTTCAATTACTCACCGTGGGGGGTGCGATGGTCTGAGCTTCCAATTAGGGCAGATAGCTCTCCTCCTGAGGTTCCTCCTAGGATCAAGAATGGCATCAATTGATACCAAACTAAATTAGAATTCTATCATCAAAATTCTGTCGGCTCTCTCTCTAGCATCGGTCGGAAATTATAGAGGGGAGCCAAATTGTCTTACATTTCAGTCCTAATTCGGCCGTGGGAGGGCTCAGGAGGTGTTGGGAGAATTTGTTTTGGTCTCAGGAGGGTTCAATTTGGCCAATTTTAGCTTGGCCAAAATAGGGCAGCTTTGGTCCGCCGAAGCTGTTTCACTAGTTGATCACGCTGGCGCTTCTCCAGTGACCCTTAGAGCGATTAGATGTTACCACTGTGTAGCTGACTTCTTCCCATTTTTAAGTAACCCAACAACACTTTCTTTGGCTAAAAAATTACCCTAAATTGGAGCTCTAGTTTGAGCTTCGCTAGAAAACTAAGCAGCTGAGAGAGAGTGAGACTTTCAGGTGTGGAGAGGATGAATGGAGAGAGGCTCTTTATGTAGGGAGCTTGGGGACTCGTCGGCTGTCCGTTTGACACCTTTATGACTATCATTGATGGCTTGAGATGTACTGAACAAAAATGTTTCTTCTTCATCAGTGTTGAGTCGATTTTCTGGTGAATGAACAGTGTTGTCATCTAAAGGAAGAAGACGACAGTATTCCGAATCGGACAGGATCGGTCCGAACTAGGTTCAAAGTTTAAACCAACTGGTTCACCGACTGAATTTTTCAAATCTAAAAATTTCTAAATTCATCTAAACTCATTTTCTATCCAATGGTGGCCTCAAATCTTAAATTTGAATTTTTTAAATCACCTAGAAAAATGAATTTAACATCTAGTTCAATAGTGGTTCATACCGATCCAAACAGGTTCAATGTGGTTCGGATCAGGTTCACCAAAACCGATTTGGCTTTCATCTCCAATTCATCCTAAAGTCCTTTTTCATGAATTTTATGACTCCTTAGTCACTTAGGGTACATAAATTTCCCGGTTTTCTCTCTCTTTATTGGTTCCGGTTCATAAACCGACTCAGTTCTTAAACCAGTTCAATTCGGTTTAGGTCCGATTCACCCGAACTAGTCTGGTTTTTCTTTCTCAATTTGTCCTAAAGTTCTTTTACAAGGTTTATGAACCTTCTTGGGTCACTTGTGAGTTGAAATTTCTCTAATTTGTCCGTTCCCCAATAAATGGGTTTGTGAACCATTTCGGTTTTCCTCAGTTGGTTTTACTGGTTCTTTCCCGTCTTTTCCTTAACTCCAAAGAGAGGGGTTTACAACTCTGCCCTTCTTTTAAGAGTTTTGTCCCCAAAACTTATTTCACATTGTTTGTGTGTTGGCTTAAACTTTTTATTGTTATGAAATTTTCTATTTTATCGTCCTACAACCTTCTCGATTATTTTTGTTCATCCCTTTCCTCATATATTTAAGATTCTCATCTCATTCTCATCTTTTTCTCATTCCATGGAACTTACCTTAGCCTAGAATATTTTCTTTGAAGATCTATGTTCATTTCTTTTAGTTACGCCCTTCTTTCCCAAGGCACCATTTCCCATCCCAAGCTTCTTTTACCAAAAATTTCAAAACTATTAATTCTAGTCATTTTTCTCCAATAGATTTTGGCGTTTTATTGTCTTTTCATCCTACATGGATTCCTTCCTCATTCTTTGGTCATCACCTTTATGTTTGACTCCGTTATGCCTTCTCATAGACCATTCCTTGCCTAAGTCATATTTTTCTGAGTTTGTTGGGTCTACATTCCCCTTTACCGCATGAAATTCTTTGTGATGTCTTTAACTTTATGTCCCTATAATAGTATTGATTTTCGTACTTCTCATTTTTTTTTCCAAATTTCTTTATTCTGTCATTCAACCTTCAAATCCTTGAATTTCCTGATACTTACTAACATATTAAAATTTATGATCTTTTACTTCATTCCTCATTCCCACTAGTGTCCTTCCTTCTTAAGATCTCTTCTCTTTCTAAACCCATCCTTGCTCTTATCAATGTTCCTCCCACTATTATTCATTTTGAGTTTAGTTCCTTTCTTACTCGTATGGCATCTTTTGATGTCATCTTCCTACCTATAGATTACCTAGGTTTGACTTATCCCTTGATTATTTACGATTTCCTTCTCCTTTTACACGATCCTTTCTTTTCCAACATCTTGTTCATGAGGAGTTTATTCTCTTTGTTATTCCATTGGTTCCATTTCCCCTTCATCAGTACACCTATGTCTTCCCAAGTTTCCTTTCTCTGGCAAGCTTCACATTTTCTTTCTCTCGAGATTTCCTTGATGGTCTCTTATTTCTTTTTCTTTATGATATTCCTGTTGTTCCTTTTGGAATGTTCTACTCCCCCTTATTCTCTATGCTTATTTTAACTCCTTGGACTTTTCATGATCGCGTACTTCTTGATGATTGTTTTCCTTCTCCTTTATTTTTCTTAAGATCTTTCTTAGATGGATTCTTTTTTATGGTCGTTTAAGGGTAAGTCCTGAGGGTTGAGATTTACTCGTATTTTCTTCATAGGTGATTTCCTACTTAGTTTTTTATTATCATATTCTTTTGTTTTAAATAACTCAAAAGTTTTAATAAAACTTTTACTTTCCTTCATTCAAGAAATATTTTTCTTGCCATAATTTGGCTTATTATAGAAATTCTCTACCCCTAATCCCTTGGGGTCATAGGACTAGAGTTAACCCTAGAACAATTATGAGACACTTGATTAGAAGCCTCTGAGGAACTGATTGAGGTGCATTCACGCTCCCTAATTGGGCGAATTTCATGTGTGGCCTCTAATTCGTACCGCCTTAGTACTTCAACCTCATACTCATAAGTCCACTTCACCCATTGGGAGGGATTAAAGCCAGGATGAATAGGTTTAGGTACTTGGTGGACCTTCATAAAGGTGGTATACGCATCACAATAATTATCCCAATGTTGGTGAGATTCCCTTCCGGTTGTTGTGGGACTGGAAGAGGAGGGGTTTGACTTCTAGGTGGTGTTGCTAGTTCCTCTTGTCTCGGAGGATGGTATATGATGCCTTCTAGTTCTAGTAAAGCTCCTACTAGTTTCCAATAGTCTTCCACCATGTCATTGGGCAGCCTTTTCTCACCATTTAGAAACCTTTGTATGGCTTCCTCCCTAGGGTTGGATGTCTTTTTCAAGGTTATAGGTGGAGGACTAGATTTCATCGCGAATTTCCTAGGGACACTCCTTCCTACATGATAGTTTAGAGTTGGGTTAATGTCAGGACATAATATTGATAATGTTTCAAGGGAACTAGGCTCTGATACCACTCTAGTTGTCACGCCCCGACCCAGTTTGGTCGGATCCTTGTGAACAACCCTTCGCTCTCCCAGTTCAAGAGGATTTTCCCCCTTCTTTTACTCGAGAGGAGCCAGACATATTTTTGGTGTTATTCCTAGTCATTTTCTCTTTTCCTAAACTGGGATAGAAAAGAGGGGTGAGTTTATACAACTCAGTGAATGGGTATTTTAAAAATGGAGTTTTAAAAAAAATGTTTTTAAGTTGGAGTGTGCCGGACTCCTTAATTCCTTTAAATTTTCTCCACTTTAAAATCTCAGTTTTCAAAGCACATCCTTTAAAATACCACTTAGTAGTGGGTTTTCATTTTCGTGGTTATTATCATACCAACTGGGTATGATATAAAAATCCCACTTAGCCGATCGTGTAGTGAAATTCCACATAGTAGGTTTTCGTCCCTTGCGAGCTTAACATCAGTTGGCATTTCCGATGTCTCATGTTCCTACATGAAATGAACATCGTTGTTTATTATCATCTGGCTTGATCATTTCATTCAGTATTAATGACTAAATTCACAGCTTTTCCAATATTTACAAATTGGTATCTAAAGTTATTTTTCCTTTTACTTTAGGCCCCAATTGCCAGTTTTACCCCAAATTGAGTCCCGAAACTTGTAAAATTTCTCTTGGATCCTCAATATACTTAATTTCATAAAAAGGGGTTCAAGTTTCCTAATTTCCCAATTTGGCACCCAAATTTTCCAAAATTACCATTTTGCCCTTCCTTTACAAAAGTGGTAAGTTTTACCCCAAAAATTCTACAATTGTTCAATTGGTCCTATAGCATTTTTATCATGCCTAATTGACCATCAATTTTTTAAAATTTCATTTTGGTCCTTCGAATTTTCAAAAATCCCCAATTTCAACTTCCTAACACAGCTGAATTTGATTTTATCAAATTGACTGATCAAACACTTCTAATTATTGAAATTGAAGTTAAATTTGAGCTTCTACATCTTTATACAATTCAATTACACTTTGAATCACATGTTTTGACACTGGAACGAGCTCAAACGCAGCTTTGCTAGAAAACATAACGTAGAGCGAGAGCTTCAATTACTTACCGTTGGGGGTGCTACGGTTCCTAGATTCCAATCGAGATAGATAGCTCTACTCTTGAGGTTTCTTTTAGGATCAAGAATGGCATCAATTGATGCCAAATTGGATTAGAATTCTATCATCAAAATTCTACCGATTCTCTCTCTAGCACCGATAAAAAATTGTAGAGGGGAGCCAAATTGGCTTACCTTTCTGTCCTACTTCGTCCATGGGAGGGTTGAGGATGTGTTGGGAGATCTTTGTTTGGTCTGGGGAGGGCTCGATTCAGCCAATTTCAGCTCAGCCAAAACAGGGCAGCTTCGGTCCGCCGGAGCTATTTCACTGTTCGATCATGCCGGCGCTTCTCCGATAACTCTTGGAGTGAATGGATGTTACCACCGTATAGTTGACTTCTTCCCAGTTCTAAGGAACCTGACCATGCCTTCTTTGGCAAAAAAATGACCCTAAATCAAAGCTTTGGTTCGAGCTTCATCGATAAACTAAGCAGCTGCGAGAGAGTGAAATTTTTAGGTGTGGAGAGGATGAATGGAGAGTGGCTCTTTATATAGGGAGCTCTGGGACTTGTCAGTCGTCCGCTTGGCACCTTTATGACCGTCATTAATGGCCTGAAATGTACTGAACGAAAATGTTTCTTCTTCACTAGTGATGCTTCAATTTTTTGACAAGTGAATAGTGCTATCATCTAAAGGAAGAAGACGACACTGTTCTGAACAAGACCGGACCGGTCCGAACTAGGTTCAAAGCTTAAACCGGCCGATTCACCCCTAATTCGACAAAAAATTTCAAATATAAAATTTTTAAATTCATTTTCTATCCAATGGTGGCCTCAAATCTTAATTTTGAATTTTTTAAACCACCTCAAAAAATGAATTTAGCATCCGGTTCAATAGTGGTTTAAACCAATCCAAACCGGTTTAATCCGGTTCGGATCTGATTCACTTGAACCGGTTTGGTTTTCCTCTCCAATTCATTCTAAAGTACTTTTTTATGACTTTTATGACTCCTTAGGTCACTTAGGGTCCATAAATTTCCTAGTTTACCCTCTCTCTATTGGTTCCAGTTCATAAACTAGCTCGATTCTTAAACTGGTTCAATCCAGTTCGGGTTCGGTTCACCCAAACTGGTCTGATTTTTCTCTCTCAATTTGTCCTAAAGTTTTTTTTTCCAAGGTTTATTAACCTTCTTGGGTCACTTGGGTCACATGAAGCGTAGGTGATAACCTTTCCTTGTTGCATCAGACACATCCAAGTCCTTGTCTCGGTGTGTCACTATAGATAGTGTACTCCCCTGCACTTGGGTCAGGCAGAGAAAGTATAGTTGCGATTATCAAACGAGTCTTCAACTCCAAGAAAGATTTCTCACATCTTTCATCCCACTTATACTCTACTCCTTTCTTGGTGAGACGAGTCAAAGGTGAAGTTATCTTATAGAAATCTTGCACAAACCATCTGTAATATCCCACCAAGCCTAAGAACCACCGT
Source organism: Trapa incisa (assembly GCA_030064435.1). Classification (NCBI taxonomy): domain Eukaryota; kingdom Viridiplantae; phylum Streptophyta; class Magnoliopsida; order Myrtales; family Lythraceae; genus Trapa; species Trapa incisa. The sequence continues at coordinate 7,600,626 of CM057776.1, forward strand.
ATCTTTGAGGGATTTTTGGGTGCCTTCTAATCGGATATGGCCTCCACCTTTGTTGGGTCTATCTTGACTCCATCCTTGGACACTATGTGTAAAACCCACCCTTTTGAGCTAAGGAAAACTGGGAAAAGAACTGGTCAAACCAAGTGAGGATTGGGCAATTTGTGAACGGGCAATTTGAGAATTTACAACTCTCGAGTGATCCAAAGAGTTCATAATACCATGGAAAAGAACCTTAGGATGAATTGGAAGAGAAATACCAGACCTGTTTAGATGAACTGAATCCAACTAGATTGAACCGGTTTATGAACCAAGTCGGTTCATGAATCAGAACCGGTTTAAAGTTTCGGGTCTCAATTTGGGAAAAAACCAGCAATTAGGGCCTAAAGTAAAAGAAAAAGAACTTTAGGGACCAAATTGCAAATATTTGAAAAGTTGGATATTTTTGTCATTTATAATGAATGGAGGTTATTAAGACAAATAATAATGAAAAAAAATGTTCATTTCATGTAGGAATACGAGATATCGGGAATGCCAGGTGAGATTAAGCTCGCAAGGGACAAAAAACCGACTTAGAGGAAATACAATGCATGATTGGGTGAGTGGGATTTTTATATCGTACCTGGTTGGGATGATAAGTACCTCGAAACTGAAAACCCACACCTAAGTGGTATTTTAATCATCACACCTAAGGAGGAGTGATGTTGAAATCATGTGGAAAAACTACTTACTGGTTTTAAGTAGATCACATCCGATTGGTATGATGAAACTTACTCGAATGAAGTGGAAAACCTGCTTATCCGTTATAGGCGAGGATGTCTTCATACTCAGTTGGTATGATGGACAATAGAAAAATATATTTTTATCGGAAGTGCTCTCCTTTGACTATGTGCCACTACATAAACATTTTGGGAGACCTTCTTTACGGGAGCTCGAATAGCTCTGTTAGGCTAGAGGCATCGGTTTTGGAACTTGGGGCTAATATGCCCAATTTTGAAAATCTCGAACAGTGAGCCCTAGGCCAGTTGGCACGAGCAGGAGCTCGTAAAAAAACATGATTTATATGCCATGAAAACTTAAGTAAATGAATTGTTTGGCCATGGTACGAAGACAAGACCAACATACTCAGTCAACTAGCGGTAGTGCAACATGACACGTTTGTGGACTAGTCAAGACAAATAGTTGAAGGTTGAGTTGAGGGTCGGTGCCATTGGATCTATGGCACCACATATTATAAGACATTATGTGAAAATGTTGATTGAGCATGCACTGTTTTGCGGGGCCTTCAAGACACCCAAGAGGGATGGTGATGCGTCTCGGGGTTTTGGATGACCTGGTGGATATAAGGGTAGTTTGTCGTACTAGAAGTTTTGGGAAGCTCGAAGTAGCTTCAAGTGCTTGAGACCAGGATGGTGACAGGATGAGGTCTCTATCCTCATACGGACACGAAGATTTATTATGGGATTGAGGGTCGGATGTCGCGAACATCTAGTCATTATTAGGGTAGAAGTGGACGGGCTTCTATCTAGGTGGCCGGTAAAGTTACTTTGACGCCACGAGTTCAGTGGATGGGCTGGCCTGCGATTGTGTGTTTTACCTTCATGATGAAGGATGTGTGTTGGGTGATGACACACCGTGGTAATATGAAATTTGAAGATGAGAAAATTTATAGGAATTTAGAAGTCTGACACACTCCAACTTAAAACTAATTTTGTTTTTAAAATACCCATTCACTAAGTTGTTGAAACTCACCTCTCTTTTTATCCCTTTTAAGGAAATAGATAAAATGACTAGGAATAACACCAAGCCTTACCCTCTGTCAGGTATGCTTAAATTCTCTTAAGCTTTTATTTTATTTGATATATGTCTTTCTAGGGAACATGGTTGAAAATACGTCTGGCTCCTCTTGAGTAAAATAAGGGGGAAACTCCTCTTGAACTGGAAGAGTGACGGGTTGTTCATGGAGATCCGACCAAACTGGGTCAGGGCGTGACAAAGGCACCTTCCGGGTTGATTGTTCCATTTGGCGGCGTCGGGTTTGTACTAGTCGCTAACATTCGTGAGACATACTAATCACCACCGCTAGATCCATGTGGCATCCTAGTACTCCCATCCGGTCTCATATGTCCATGTTGTGACCGTCCACAAATATCTGGCATATATCTACCGGTCCAACCAAGTTAGGGGCAATGGGTCTTAACTCATTGAATTTAGTTTCATACTTCGATATAGAGTTAAGGCCTTGTCGTAGCCGGAGGAAATCCCACTTCTTCTCATTAATCAGATGAGGAGACAAGTACCCCTTCGCGTACCTCTCCTCAAAATGTTCACATGTGGGTGTGGAGGTATGTAGGCTCCGGACATTATCCCACCATCTTTTGGCACTGTCCTCTAAGAAAAATTATGTTAGGATCACCATGTCCTCTAGTGATATCCTAACTATCCCCATCAACTTCTTGATGTTAGCCAGCTAGTCCATGGCGGCTCTAGTGTCCTTCTCTCTTAGGAAAGGCTTACACCCCAATAGATGGAGAGTCTTGAGATATTTGGGGATGTCAATTAGAGGAGGATGGTTATCAGTAGGAGGATGAGATTGTACTTCCTCTAGTTCAACTCGAGAGTTGGTGCCTACCTGAGGGACGAGGTTAGGTTGTCCAAATACTAGAGTGAATTCCTCATACTATCTCTCGTGTTTCGAGCTTAGTCCTTGTGGGGTTGTCTTGGCTCCTTGGGGGAGTTTCCACAGGAAGGGGTGGTTGGGCAGTGTTAGAGACTATGACTCTTGTTCTCTTGGTTCCTCTCTTGGGAGCCATCTAAAATTTTAAAATTTATTCCTATTAGTTACTCTATTATATAGTCTTGATAATGCATTCGAGGAAACAAGCTCTAATACCACTCAAGTTGTCATGCCCCGACCCGATTTGGTCGGATCCCCATGAGCAACCCGTCACTCTCGTAGTTTATTAAGAGTTTCCCCTTCTTTAAACCCTGAGGAGTAAGGCATCCTTTCACCTGTATCTTTCCTGGAATAGCATTAATCAAAACTAAATACATTAAATCTTACATACATGTCTTGTAGGTTTGACTACACAAAGATCTTTAGGTTTGTTTCCTTTGGTTACCTAAAAAGGGGTAAAGGGAGGCGGTGAGTTCGATAACTCAGTGAATGGGTGTTGGGAGAGAATTTTCATAAACAAGACATCTTCAATTGGAGTATGCCAAATTCCTTATTTTTCCTTTAAGAATGTTCTTTTCTCAAATTCTAGTTTTTTCAAAACCTTCTTCCTCATTTCCACATCAGGTGTGTTTAACAGTCAACACACACCCTTTATCAGGAAGGGATCACATATTTGTAGGGCAGCCCATCCACTACACCCACTTGTGACTTATAGCGACTTTACCGGCCACCAAGATAGAAGCCCATCCACTTTTACCCTAGGCATGACTAGATGTTCATGACATTTGACCCTCAAACCCAAAATCAACTTCAAGTCCGTATGAGGACAAAGAACTCATCCCGACCTCACCCCAGCCTTGTGCCCATGAAGCTACATCAAGCTTCCCTGATTGCTGGCACGACAAACTGCCCTTATTTCCACCATGTCATCCAGTAGCCCTTAGGACGCATCACTACCCCTCTTGGGCATCTTAATGGTCCCAAACCTCAAGTGCATGCACAAACAATTATTTTTCCACAAAGCCATTTATCCTTGGTGCCATTGGTCCAATGACCCCGACCCTCAACTCGTCCTGCAGCTATTTGTCTTGGTCGGTCAATCAAACTGGCCCTAATGCATTGTTGCCAGTCCATCGAGCATGTCGGTCCTGTCTTGGTACCATGGCGAAATCACATAATCCATTTATTAAGAATTTTCATGGCATAAATATCACATGTTTGTTTACGAGCTCTTGCTCGTGCCAACTAGCCTTGGGCCCACTATACTTAATTTTCCAAAATCGGGCATTCAGCCCCACAAGTTCCAAAATCGAGGCCTCTGGCCTATACGAGTTGTTCTAGGCCACGTCAAGAAGGTCTCCCAAAAATTTTTAACATTGTCTCACAGACAGGGGGGAACACTTCTGACAAAACATATTTTTACTTCATCACACCAAACAAGTGTGAGGATAGCTCCGCTTACATCCGGAAAGGGCGTTTCTCCTTCCTTCTTGAAAGTCCATCATACCAACCGAGTATAGTTTTCTCTACTTACAATCGGTAAGTAGTTTTATGCTTAGTTCTCACATCACTCTGACCAGGTGTGATATTAAAATCCCACATATAAGTGGTTTTTCATTTCCGAGGTGCTCATCATTCCAACCGGTTATGATGTGAATAAACCCACTCATTAACCGTGACGTGTTTGTCTGTGGTTGGTTTTCCAAGTTGACACGAGCTTCTCTTGCTGGCATTCTGATCACACTTGTCCCTACACGAATTGGGCAGCCTTTTCACTTATGGTTTGACATAAAAGCCTAAACTCACAATTTATCGATAAATTGCATTTTGTTTCCTAAAGTTTATTTTTTTAACTTTAGTTCCCAAATGCAAACTTTTTCCCAAATTGACTCTCAAAGTTTCCAAAATTCTCTTTGAGTCCTCATTTTACTCAAAATTGTGTAAGGGGCTCAAGTTTCCCAAATTTCCAATTTGGTCCCCAACTTTTTAAAATTACTATTTTGCCCCTACTTTCCAAAAATGGCAATTTGAACCCAAATGTTCTAAAAATTGACCAATTGGTCCTCCAACATCTTTTCTATGGCCAATTGGCCCTCAATTTTGGGAAATTGCAAAATTGTCCCTCAATTTTATGAAATCCCCAAAATTCTCCAAAATTTTCCCCCAATATTCCCCTTTCAAATTGGATGAATTTGATTTCATCAAATTGACCAATTAATCAGGGTTAATTACTCCAATTGAAAGTATGGATCTATTCATACACTTCTATATGATTCAATTGTGCTTTGAACCGCATCATTTGGGTCTGAATTGATCTCAAACAAAGCTTCCCCGGAAAACTGAGCGTAGAGAGAGAAAGCTTTGATAGCTTATAATTGGTGGTGTGGCGGTTCGAGCTTTCTATCTGGGCAGGTAGCTCTCATCTTGAGGTTATTCATAGGATTAAGAATTGATATAATTCACCCCGAATCGAGGGAGAATTCTATTAGTGAAGTTTTACAGTTTCTCTATCTAACGTCGACCAAAAATGATAGAGGTGGGCTGAATTAGCTTACCTTTCAACTTTGTTACTGTCGTGTGAAGGCTGTGGGGATATTGGGAGAGCTTAGTTTGGCCAAAGGAGAGCTGAATTTGGCTGAATTCAACTCATCAGAAACATGGCAGCTTTGGTCCGTCGGAGCTGCTTCACTCTTTGATTTTGCTAGTGCTTCTACGATAGTCCTCGAATCGAATGGAAGTTGCTATCAGATAGCTGACTACCCTTAGAGTCTAAAGAACCCAACCTCGCCTTCTGAGGTTGAGAAAACTACCCAAGTCGAAGCTCTGGTTTGAGCTTCACCGGAAAATGGACTAGTTGAGAGAGAATGGAGTTTTCAAGTGTGATGAGGATAAATGGGGAGGAACTCTTTATATAGGGAGCTCGGGGACACTCTGCCTGACTGTTTGGCATCTTGATGGTGCTCATTCATGAACTAAAATGCCATGAACCGAGGCGATTCATCTTCGCTGGCACTGTTCATTCTTCTAGTGAATGAATAGTGTCATGAAGAAGACGACACTATTCCAAACTGGACTAGACTAGTCCGAACAGGGTTTAATGCTTAAACCGACTGGTTTAGGCCCAATCGACCAAGTTTTTTAAAATTAAAAATTTCAAAATTCATCTAAATTCATTCTCTATTCAATGGTGGCTTCAATTCCCCAATTTGAATAATTTGAGCTACCTAGAAAAATAAATTTAAAAACTAGTTAAATTATGGTTCAAACTGGTTTATGTCCAGTGCGCCTGAACCAATTTGGTTTTCTTTTCCAATTTGTCCCAAATTCCTTTTTCATGACCTTTTTGACTCTTTAGGTCGCTCAAGATTGTAAATTTCCCTTTTTGCCCTTTCTCTATCGGTTAATGTTCATGTATCGAATTAATTTTATCTTTGGAAATGACCAGTTCTTTTCACAGTTTTCTTATTATAAAAGGACATGGTTTACATCATGTGTTATTTTCTAAACACACCTAATGGAAAATGGAAAGAGGTTTTGAAAAACTGATATTTAAGGAAAGATCCCCTCTTAAAAGAAATAAGGATTTTTGGCACACTTTGAGTAATGTTTTTTTCAAGAAAAACTCACCCAACACCCTCTGAATGAGTTATAGAACTCACCCACTCCCTTTTTACCCATTTTAGGTAACCGAGGAAAGACCCTCCTTAAAGGCCCTCTTAATTTGGAATATTAAGAAGACATGTATATTTATTTTAAGATACTCAGTTTTGTATAATATTGTTCCAGGAAAGATAGGTAAAAAGTCGCCATACTCGGCGAGGTTTAGAAAGGGTGAAACCCTTGATAGACCAAAGGGAGTGGCAGGTTACTCATGGGGATCTGACCAAACTGGGTCAGGGTGTCACGCCCAAACCCGGTTCTGTCGGATCCCTATGAGCAACTCGTCACTCCCTTTGGTTTATGAAAAGTTTTACCCACTTCTAAACCACGAGAAGTAAGGCATCCTTTTTCCTGTTTTTCATGGAATAGCATTATACAAAACTAAATGAATTAGATAGTTGGATCATAATTGGATTATACAAAATTTCCCTCTAGATCGAACGAAGGTTGCTATTAGATAGTTGACTTCCTTCATTGTCTAAAGAACCTAACCTTGCCTTCTGAGGTTAAGAAAATTGCCCAAGTCGGAGCTTTGGTTTGAGCTTAATCGGAAAATGGAGCAGTTGAGAGAGAAAGGAGATTTCAGGTGTGAGGAGGATGAATGGAGAGGAGCTCTCTATATAGGGAGCTCGGGGACTCTCTACTTGGCCATTTAGCATCTTTGTCAAGCTCATTCATGACCTAAAGCAGCCTAAATGGAGACAATTCCTCTTCGCCGATGCTGCTCATTCAAGCATTGAATGAACAGTGTTGTTATTTGAAGGAAGGAGACGACACTATTCCGAATCGAACTGGAAAGTCCAACCGGTTCAATGCGTAAACTGGCTGGTTCAGACCCGACTCGACAAGTTTTCTCAAAATTAAAAATTTCTAAATTCATCTAAATACATTCTCTATCCAATGGTGGCTTCAATTCTCAAATGTCAATATTTTATGCCACCTAGAAAATTGAATTTAGAAACCAGTTCAATCTAGTTCAGATTCGGTTCATCTAAACTGGTCTGGTTTTCTCTTCCAATTTGTCCCAAAGTCCTTTTTTATGACCTTTATGACAATTTGAGTCACTTGAGGTTTGTAAATTTCCTAATTTACCCTTTCCCTATCAGTTTTGGTTCGTGATTTGACTTGGTTTTCTCTTTTGAAAAGACTAGTTCTTTTCTCGGTTTCATTATCTATAGAGGACGAGGTTTACAACTCTCCCCTCCTTTAAAGAAATTTGTCCCCAAAACTTAATTAGCATAATTTGCATCGGGAATAATTTTCCTTGGTGTCAACTAAGGGTTTTCTTGACATGCTAACACTTTGGTTGTTCTTTCAATTAGCCCCTTTATATAATGCACTTAAGGAATTTCTGTTCCTTTTCCATTGTTTACTCACTCCATAGAGTTTATCATAATTAGGCATGTGTTACCCACTATTCAAAAGGCACATCCTTAAGTTCATCCTCCTCTACTTAGGGCAAGATTCTTACTCTAGAGTGTTCTTGCCCATGATTTCAGGATTGTGAGTTCCAAAAATGCTCAATCCTTCCCTTGTCTAGTTATTCTCTTTATTGTTAAAACCCTTAGCTCTGTGTTCTTTCAAGCGCTACATACTTGTTATCACAAGTTTTAGTGTTATCACCTTCTTGTCCTATTTTGTCACTTTCTTCATCCATCGTTTTTTACAACTTCTGTATAAATTTTACGTTTGACCTTGTCATGCTTAACTAACTGACTCTTCCTTACTCGAGTCACATTTTTCCTCAGAACTGTTGGGCATACATGTCCCTTAAACACGACATGTTCTAAAACGTGTCTTTGTCCATTAGGATTCTAGAATAATTCCTTTATGATTGTTCTCATCTTTCCAACCTTTCGGGGATCATATAGTTTCGTCCCTCCTTTTATCTAGTAGTATTCCTCGACTACCTTTACCATTATCCAATCATCCTTCTTGCCCTTAACGTCGTTTCTTACATAATCGTGTTGGTCATCCTTACCTACTCATCCTTTCCCACTTCCTTATTGGGTATTTTTTCTTCTGGTTCCAAATCATTGGGTTTCTCGATGTCTTACCAACACATTGGGATTCTTCCCTACTTATGTGCTTCCCCATTTCCAGTGGTGTCCTTTATTCAAGGACTTTTCCTTTCCTTAATACACTCTTACTCACTCACAACCATTTCACGATTCATTATTTTGAGTTGATCCCTTTCAGTCTTTGTGTCGATTGCTTTGTTTGGGAAGTTCCCTTTTTATGGTTTTATTCTCTACTATGTCCCTCAAAGTAGAGACTTTCACCTTAGGAGCTACATGCTCAACCTTCTTACCATTCGTTGAAGGTTTTCTTTCATCATTTCCTTACACCTCCTTTTATATTGGGGCATTTGCCCGCTTTGAATCCTTCCTCATCTTAAAATTCTATTTCATCCTTTATTCCTTATCTGAGGAACTTCCGATTATTGATCTTATTTTGTGTACTCCAACCTGTGCCCAACTGTCCACTCTTTAGGTTCCATTAAGTGAATGTGGACCATAACCAGTCTTGATATTAGTGGTTGTTTTTTCCTTTAACCATTTCTTATTTGGGGGGCTTACTTCCCCAAGGTTTCTCAGACGTTCTTTCCATTATTTCTTTATTATGGGTAGCCCACCCCTTCTTACTTGTCACAACATCTTTTGATGCTATCTTCCTACTTACTTGTTCCTTTGGTTTAAATTATTCCTTGGGTCCTCCTAGTATGCTTCCCTTGGTTCCTTTCACCTCAGCATGCACTTCATTTGCATGTTTGTCTCCTCATTCCTCATCACCTGGTTCCATTACCTCTTAGTTGGGACATGTCTCCCTCCTCAGGGTTTCCTTCCTTGGTAGGATTCTTCCCTTTTCTCCCGAAATTCCTTTTTCATTCGTCTTTGAAAGTAACTAACCTTGAATGGCATCCTTTGATGCCATCCTCTCCCGCTTACCTTTACTCTTGAAATCTTGCAGGTACGTCCTTTATACTCCATCCTCATTCCTACTTGTACCCCAATACTCGTCTATTTCTTTTCGGGAGAGTCCAAATCGTCCTTGTTTTCAAGATCTCTTGATCATCCTGCGAGAGGCTTACTTAACCTTCTCCTAGCTTTGAGTTCGATTGTCAATCCGATCTTGGCCATTGATCTCTTTAAGGATTTCCTCCATCATTCTTTTTCAAATGTTTGCCCTTTCCACCTATCCCTTCTTTACTAGAGCTTAAATCTATGACCTTCACGAGGGTTAGTTTGTTAACTGCCTCGTCCCTACTATTCTTATTGTCTAATTATCTTGAGGCAGTGGTCTCTCGAGTCTTCTTGTCCTTGATGTCCACCCTATTGCCCTTTTTAGGGTTTAGTCCTTACTACTTCTCGGTCCTTCTTAGGGCGTCATTTATTTTCCTTGACTATCTTGTTGTTACGATTTGCTTCCTTTCGCTATGTTGGTCCGAAATTCCTATTTGGCTTCTCTGCCTTTTTCCAAAATAGGTCACACTTGCCATCCCAAGACATCCTTAACCACTTATGCCCCCTTTTGAGATTCCTTATTTCGAGTTAAGCGAATTATGATCCACCTGTCGATTCTGTAGCTGGAAAATTCCCTTCTTATGGTTTCACTTCCTATCTTTATCCTTTTTCTTAGGGACTTCCATCCTGGGATTTTCATGTTTAACTTCCCTAATGCTCCTTGAAGGCGTTTCCTTCTTTCCTATCTTACACCCATCTGACATTGGTATGGTTATTCGCCCTAGATCCTTCCCTGTCCTCCAATTCTCATTTTGTTCCTTATCCTACCTTCGAGCAATTACTGATTATGAGTTGGTTCCTAGTACTTCACGTTATGTCCAGTTGCCCATCAATGGTCCCTTCGGGGGTACTTAGTCGTATAATCCCTCTAGAGTTTCCTTTCCTAGCACACTTCTTCTCTTCTTCCCTCCTACCATGTCCTTACCTTAGAGTTGTTGGAGGATGTTTTCTACGTTTGCCCTTTCTGAGGGTTTCTAGGTGTATTTCCCATGTACCTTACCTTTATTCTTGTGGTATTCCTCTCTAGTTGACCTTCTTAAGAAGGAGTTCAAATTTCTTTCCTTTACCTCACTATTTCTTGACCTCTTTGTGAATAGCTTATTTAACCCGCTCCACGATTCTTGTCTTTGATCCTTCCTATCTTCCGTGACTTTGGATTTCGATTGGCGACATGGTTCTTAGGAGGTATTGCCCTTAGTCCATGGGGTGTGAGACAGTCCTTTATTACATATCCTATTCCCCTATACCTATAATAGGATATATTGGTACTTGTCCTGAGTATGATTAGGCACTTCTTAACGTAGTGTCCCTATCGACTATACATGAAACATGTTATTTTATTGCGTGGACCGATGTTGTTCCTTCTTACTTCGAGCATTACAGGATCTTTCTAGGGCATCTTTTGTGGTCCTGTGCTTCGCCATCCTTGAGTCTGAATACCTTGAGAGTTTTCTTGTTGAATCTTCTTTGCCAAAGGATCACTCTAAGAGTCCTCCTAGATTTCTTGATTCCCTAACTTAGTTTCCTTAACTGGGATGGGATTCTCCCTAGTTTCTATGGTAGCGTAGGTTTGTTTGGTTACTTTTCTTGGGGCCATCTTCCTAGCAAGATCACATCATTTGAGAGACGGTATTTTTTTTTAAGAATTTGGAGTACTTTATTAATGGAGCAGTACAATATGTTGGTGTTTTAGCCCTATTACAAAAAGTGGTCATAGAATAGATATGGAGCTATGGGGCCTTGATAAACAACCTCCTAGGTAAGGTTATATGCCCTTGTTGGCGTTTCTGGCTTCAGGCTTGGCTCCCTTCGTACTTAGGGTTGTTACCCTAACATATCCTGACACCATACTCCTTGGTGGTATTGGACACTTCCCCATCTAGTTCTTTTTTATTTCTACTATGCCTCGGGCATTGGGGAGCTTCTATGGTTGTCTTCCTATGAAGATAGAGTGTTAGGTGGTGTTAGTGATGTCAGCCCTTGTTTTATTGGTTTCTCTCATAGGAGACATCTAAAAATTTTTAAAACTTTCTCTTAGTTACTATATTATATAGTGTTTATAATGTATTCGAGGAAACATGCTCTGATACCACTCAAGTTGTCACGCCACGACCCGGTTTGGTCGGATCCCCATGAGCAATCCGCCACTCCCTTTGGTTTATGAAGAGTTTTACCCTCTTCAAACCATGAGGAGCAAGGCGTCATTTATCCTATTTTTCCTAGAATAGCATTTATACAAAACTGAATGAATTAAATCTTTCATTCATTTCTTCAAGTTTGGCTATAGAAAGGTTTTTAGGGTTAGTTTTCCTTGCATACCAGAAAAGGGGTAAAGGGAGGGATGAGTTCTACAACTCAATGGGTGTTGGGAGTGAGTTTTTCATAAACAAAGCCACTTTAAACAAGTGTGCCAAAATCCTTATTTCCTTTAAAAATGATCTTTCATCAAATTTTTTGTTTTTGAAAACCTTTTTCCTCATTTCTACATTAGGTGTGTTTAACAGTCAAACACACGTACTTCATCAGGAAGGGATCACACATTCGCATGGTAGCCCATCTATTGCACCCACTTGTGGCTCGAAGCGTCTTTACCAGCCACTAAGATAGAAGCCGGTCCACTTCTACCCTAGGTCTGAGTGGATGTTTGCGACATCTGACCCTCAAACTCGAAAAAAACTCCATGTTTGTATGATGACATAGACCTCATCCCGACCGCACCCAACCTCATGTCGAAGAAGCTACATTGAGATTCTCGACTGCTGGCATGACAAACTGCTCTTATCTCCACCATATCATCCAGTAGCACTTAGGATGCATCACTACCCCTCTTGGGCATCTTGATGGTCCTGTACCTCAAGCGCATAAACAAACAATAGTTTTTCCACATAGCCATTTATCTTTGGTGCCACTAGTTCAACGGCCCCGACCCTCAACCCGACTTGCAGTTGTTTGTCTAGGCTGATCCAGCAACAAGGCCTTAACGCTCAGCTGCCAGTCCATAGAGTACTATCGGTCCTATCTTGGTACCATGGCAAAATCACATATCCATTTCATTAAGAATTTTCATGGCTTTCATATCTCATGTTTGTTTATGAGCTCCTCCTCGTGCCCATTGGCCTTGGGCCAACTGTACGTGATTTTCCAAAACCGGACATATAGCCTCACAAGTTCAAAAACTGAGGCCTCTGGCCTATGCGAGCTAATCTAGCTCCCGTCAATAAGGTCTCCCAAAGAGTTTAAGCATTGGCGCACAGTCAGGGGAGATGATATCTCTGCTTACAACTGGCAAGCATGTTTCTCCTTCCTTCAAGGAAGTCCATCATACCTACCGTGTATGATTTCCTCTACTTACGACTGGTAAGTAGTTTTTAGCTTAGTTCGCACATCACTCCACCCGGGTGTGATATTAAAATCCCACATCTAAGTGGTTTTTCGTTTCTAAAGTGCTCACCATCCCAACCGAGTATGATGTGAATAAACCCACTCACCCGATGATTGCGACGTGTTCATCCTCGGTTGATTTTTTAAGTTGACATGAGCTTTGACTTGCTGGTGTTTTGATCACACTTGTCCCTACACAATTTGGGCAGCCTTTTCACTTAAGATTTGGCATAAAAGCCTAGGCTCACAAATTATCGATTTTTGCACTTAGGACCATAAAGTTCTTTTCTCTTAACTTTAGGTCCTTAATGCTTATGTTTGCCCACTTTGATCCCCAAGATTTCCAAAATTTTCCTCTGAGTCCTCATTTTACTCAAAATTGCATATGGGGTTCAAGTTTTCTAAATTTTCAATTTGGTCCCTAACTTTTCAAAAATTACCATTTTTGCTCTACTTCCAAAAATGGCAATTTGGCACCAATTGTTTAAAAATTTGACCAATTGGTCCTCCAATATCTTTTTCATGGCCAATTGGCCCTCAATTTTGGAAAATTACAAAATGGTCCCTCAATTTTACAGAATCCCCAAATTCCCCAAAAATTTCCCAAATTTCTACCCTTCAAACTGATTGAATTTGATTTCTTCAAATTAGCCATTCCATCAGGGTTAATTTCTCTAATTAAAGTTAGGATCAGTTCATACACTTCTATACTATTCAATTGGGCTTTAAACCACATCATTTGGACTCTAATTGAGCTCAAACGGAGCTTCACTGGAAAACTGTATGTAGAGAGAGAAATCTTTGAAATCTTTCCAATAGAGGTATGGCTGTCTGAGCTATCTATCGGGGAAGGTAGATTTCTTCCCGAGGTACCTTCTAGGATCAAGAATTCCTACAATTGACCTCGAATCGAGGTAGAATTTTGTTAGTGAAATTCTATAGTTTCTCTCTCTAACTCTAACCTACAACAATTGAGGATGATCGAATTGACTTAACTTTCAGCTCAGTTGAGGTTGTATGAGGGCTGTAGGGATGTTGGGAGAGCTTGGTTTGGTGGAGGAGGGCTGAATTTGGCCGATTTCAGCTTGACCGAAATAGGGTAACTTGGGTCCTCTAGAGCTACTTCACTATTTGATTCCGCCGACACTTCTCCAGCGTTCCTCAAATCGAATGGAGGTTGCTATCAGATAGCTCATTTCACTCGGAGTCTAAAGAACCCAACCTCGTCTTCTGAGGATAAGAAAACTGCCTAAGTGGGAGCTTTGGTTCGAGCTTCACTAGAAAATAGAACATTTTCTAAGGTTAAGAAAACCGGTTTGGTTTTCTCTTCCAACTTGTTTCGAAGTCCTTTTTCATGATTTTATGACTATTTGAGTCACTTGGTGTAAACCCGCTCTTTGTAGTTAAGGAAAACCGGGAAAATAACCAGTCAAACCGAGTGAGAAAATCGAACTGGATCACAAACCCGATCATCAGAGAATGGGCAATTTGGGAAATTTACAACTCCCGAGTGACCCAAAGGGTTCATAAAAACCTTGGAAAAGGAATTTAGGACAATTTGGGAGAGAAAACTAGAACGGTTCAGGTGAACTGGATCCGAGCTGGATTGAACCGGCTTATGAACTGAGTCGGTTTATGAACCAAAAGCAATAGAGAAAGGGCAAACTGGGAAATTTGTGGATTTTGAATGTCTTGAAGAGTCACAAAATTCATGAAAAAGGACTTTAGGATGAATTGGAGATGAAAACTAAACCAATTCAAGTGAATCGGATCTTAACCGGATTAAATCGGTTTGGATCTATTTGAACTACTATTGAACTAGATGCTAAATTTATTTTTCTAGGTGGCTTAGAAAATTAAAATTTGAGAATTTAGGCCACCATTGGATGGAGAATGAATTCAGAAATTTTTAATTTTAAAAAACTCGGTCAAATCAGGCCTGAACCGACCGGTTTAAGCTTTGAACCTATTTCGGACCGGTACAGTCTAGTTCGGAACAGCATTGTCTTCTTCCTTCATGTGATAGCACTGTTCACTCACCGGAAAAATGAGCAGCACTAGAAAAGATGAAAAGTCTATGGCTGGGGAGTTTTAGGTGCCATTAAGGCTCCAATCGGACAGCCAAGAAGTCCCCGAGCTTCTTATATAAAGAGCCCTTCCTAATTTATCTTCTTCATACCTGAAAACTCCACTCTCTCCCTACTATTGCATTTTCTAGTGAAGCTCAAACCATAGCTCTGACTTGGGCATTTATCTGAGCCAAAGAAGGCGTGGTCGGGTTCTTTGGATTTGGGGAGAAGTCAGCTACACACCTGTAGTCTCCATTTGCTCTGAAGGTCATTGGAGAAATGCCGATGTGATAGAACAGTGAAGCAGCTCCGACGGATTGAAGCTACCCTATTTTGGCTGAGTTGAAAATGACCAATTTGAGCCCTCCTCAAGCTAAACCAAGCTCTCCCAACATCTCACAACCCTCCTACACCTAAACTAGAGCGGAAAGGTAAGTCAATTTGGCTCCCCTTTGTAAATTCCGATCAGTCTATAGAGAGAACCAACAGATTTTCACTGACTAAATTCTTCCTCAATTTGGCATCAATTGATGTAATTCTTGCTCCTAGGAGTAACCTCAGGATGAGAGCTATCTGCCCAGATCAAATGCTCGGACCACCGCACCGCCGATGGAAATCCTTCGAAGCATTATCTCTGTACTTTCAGTTTTTTTGGCAAAGCTCCATTTTAGCTCATTCTGGCATCAAATCGTACAATTCAAAGTGCAATTGAATTGTATAAAGGTGTAGGAACTCCAATATAACTTCAATTTTAATAATTAAACTTATTTGATCGATCAATTTGATGAAATCAAATTCGACAAAGTTAGAAGGTTGAAATTGGGGAAAAATTGAACATTTCAAAAATTTGAGGGATTAAAGTGCAATTTCATAAATTTGAGGGCCAATTGGGCATGATGAAGATGTTGGAGGACCAGGGCAATTTTTGGAATTTTTGGGGGAAAACTTACCATTTTTGTAAGTGGGGCAAACTGGTAATTTTGGAAAAATAGAGACCAAATTTGGAATTGTGGAAACTCAAATCCCTTGGTGTGATTTTGAATAAATTGAGACCCCAAGGTGAATTTTAGAAGTTTCAAGACTCAATTTGGGGAAAAGTCGACATTAGGGACATAGAGTTAAAGAAAAAGAACTTTAGGGACCTAAATGCAATAAATTGAAAAGTTTGAGTATTTCATCCATTCACGATGAATGAATGCTATTAGGCCAAGGGATAATGAACAAGGATGTTCATATCGTGTTGGAATAGGAAGCACCGGGAATGCCAACAAGGACAAGCTCGTGTGAAGACAAAGAATCGGTCAAGAGGATTTCACTACGTTTTTGGGTGAGTGGGACTTTATATCATACTCGGTTGGGTTGATAGACAACTCGGAAATAGAAACTAACTACTAAGTGGTATTTTAACCATCATATCTGATAGGAGTGATGTGGAAATTACGTAGAAAAACTATTTAGCAGTTGTAAGTAGATCATACCTGATTGGTATGATGAAACTTCCTAGAAGGAAGTAGAAAACCCAGTTATCGGTTATAAGCGGAGATGCCATCATACCTGGTTGGTGTGATGGATGGCTAAAAGTTTATTTTTGTTGGAAGTGCTATCCCCTAACTGTGCCACTACTTAAACTTTTCGAGAGACCTTCTTGATGGGAGCTCAAATAGGCCAGAGGCCTCAGTTTTGGAACTTTGGGGCTAACATGCCCGAATTTGAAAATCTCGTACAGTGGGCCGAAGGCCGGTTGACATGAGCAGGAGCTTGTAAACAAACATGAGTTAAGCCATGAAAACTTTAAATGAATGATTTGTTTGGCCATGGTACCAAGACAGGACCAACATACTCGATGGACTGGCAGTAGTGCGACATGACAGGTTGACGGACTAGTCAATACTAACAGCTGTAGGTCAAGTTGAGGGTTAGGGCTGTTGGACTAGTGGCACCACAAATTAAATGGCTTATGTGGAAATCTGTTGATTTGTGCATGCACTGAGTTACGGGACCTTCAAGATGCCCAAGAGGGGTAGTGATGTGTCCTAGGGCTACTGGACGACATGGTGGAGATAAGTGCAATTAGTTGTGCCAGCAGTCTTGGAAGTTCGATTAGCTTCATGCGCATGAGACTAGAGTGGGGTCAGGATGAGGTCCCTGTCCTCATATGAACACGGAGTTTTATTTACGTGATTGAGGGTTGGATGTTGTGTACATCCACTCATTCTGAAGGTAGAAGTGGATGTGCTTCTCTGTAGGTGGCCGGTAAAGTCACTTCGACGCCATAAGTGGGTGACAGTGGACGTGCTGCCCAGCGAATGTCTGTTCTCTTCATGATGAAGGGCGTGTGCTGGTTGATAAACACACCCATTATGATTGAGGATTGAGGAATGACTATGAAAATGAGATTTTAAGGATGTATTGTTTTAAAGAAAATCAAGACTATGACACACTCTAATTCTCACTTTTCCTAAAAGTGAAACTTTAAAAACACATGCATTGAGTCGTTGAACTCACCCACTCCCTTATATCCCTTTTTAGGTAACCAAGGGAAACCAAACCAAAGACCACCTGTTAGTCACACCTACAAGATATGTATGTAAGATGAAATTTTTATGCAGTTTTGATTTATATTATTCTAGGAAAGGTATAGGTTTAAAGGACACCTTACTACTCTCGAGTTAAAGAAGGGGAAAACCCTTACTAAACTGGGAGAGTGGCGAGTTGCTCATGGGGATCCAACCAAACTAGGTCGGGGCATGAGACTTGGGGTTTGTAAATTTTCTAATTTACCCTTTTCCTATCGGTTGTGGTTCGTGAATTGGCTCGGTTTTCTCTTTTGAAATGACCAATTCTTTTCCTGGTTTGATTATCTATAAAGGACGGGGTTTATACTAGGCGTGACACTTTTTATCATAGAAAGGGATCACACATTCGTAGAATATCTCCCAACCATTTCACTTGTGGTTTGGTGCGTCTTTACCGTTCATCCGGATAGAGGTTAACAACCTCTTCCTAAATTTTGAGTGGAAATCATATTTTCGACCCTCAAACCCTAATCATTTCATCATGTCCACTTTGTGGGACGAGACCACTTTTCCCTCACTGCCTCGGTCTCAGTGTCTTATCATGTCCGCTTTGTGGGATGAGGCCTCATTTCCACTCCGGCCCCGGTCTTAGTGCGCAAGAAGCTACCAAAGCATCATGACTAACTAACACGACAAACCCGTCCTTATTGCATCCAAGTCGTCCAGCAGCCCTTAGGACCCCTCGACTAGCCCTCTCAGGCATCTAGAATTTCTTGGATTCTTATTCATGCATAACAATAGTTTTGGATTATTAATCATGATCTTTGGTGCCAACGATCCAATGGCCCCGACACTCGACCTGGCCCGCAGCTGTTTGCCTTGACCGGCCCGTCGACCTGGTCCTAGCACACCTCCACTAGCATATCGAGCCTTGTCAGTCCTTTCTTGGCCACGTGGCAAGTCACACAACAATTCTAGTTTTATGAAAATTTTCATGGTTCTTATAATCATGTTGATCTACGGGTTCTAACCCATGCACATAGCCTTGGGCCCACTTCAAGAGTTTTCCAAAATTGGGCCTTTGACCCTATTATTTTCAAATTTGAGGCCTCGAGCATATTATAGCAATTCTAGCTCCCATCAAGAACGCCCCCCAAAAATGTTTAAGCAGTTTCACATAGTTAGGGGAGATTGTTCCTATAAATATAATTTTTTTCAAACTTAAAAGCGGTTCTCATCACCCCAATCGGGTCTGACGTTGAAAATCCCACTCACCCGATAATAGTGATGTGGCTGTCTCAGTGAGATCTTGATTTGTGGTGTGCTCCCTTACACCAGTACTTGAACAACTAGCTCCTGCATGGTTCGAGTACCCACATCAGGAGAATTGACATAAGGGACCTCAAAGTTTTAGGTATTTGTGCATAGGCCCTCACACTATGCCTTAATTGTATCTAGGTCCCTCCATGTTTATAATCTTACATTTGGGTCCCTAATCCTAATTTAATCTCAATTACGTCCCTAGGACTTCCAATTATCCCTCATGGGTCCTTAACTTTTCCAAAATTACCAATTGGTCCTCAATTTTCACAAAATTGCCAATTTGTTCTTAATTTCCCAAAAATTGCCAATTGGTCCTTGAATTTTAAAAAATTTCCAATTAGCCCTCTATTTCATTCAGTTGCTCAATTGGGCCCCAATTGAAAGTTAATTTCATGAAAATGCCTCAATTTCCCTTAAATTGCAATTCAACCTCCAATTTTCCAAAAATCCTCAAATTGCCCAATTTCTCAAAAATTGCAATTTAGTCCTCGATTCACAATTACATTCATTTGATCCCTAAAACTCAGTTAATTGCCCCATTCATGATTTGAATCATCTTCCCTACATTTCCCTCATCATTTCAAGTTTTGAACCACTTCATTTGGCTCAGAAATGAGCTCAAACGAAGCTTAGCTAGAAAATGCAGTCTATAGAGTGAAAGCTTCGATATCATACTGGTCAGGGTCTAACGATTGGAGCTCTTGATTTCTCTGAATTAATCTCCTCCTAGGGATCCTTCCAATATCAAACCATGCCTCAATTGGTGGCATGAATAATGTGAATTTCTCAATTTAATTTTTTACAAAAATGCACTATGAATAGTGTTTTTCTACGAAGGGGCAGCGGAGGGGTTACTGTCTTAGCTCGGGGGAAGGTTAGGGCACCTCTTGGTGGAGTTTGGGGCTCGACTTGGTTTGGCCTGGAGACGGCTCGACTTGAGCTCGAGCAGCTCGGGCTGTTGACAGCTGAGGAGCGACAACACTATTCGAGGTTTCTCACTCTTCCACTGTGATCCTCGGGCTGAAGGGAGGGTGCAGCTGGGTAGAGAACTTCCTCCTAGTTCTTATGACACCAAATCCAGCTTTAGAGCTAGAGAAAAGTCCCATTGCTGGAGCTTTGGTTTGCTGCTCATCGGGAACTGGTACACTTCATCTTCTTCGCTTGATTGTGGGATGCTGAGAACGAATGGAGGGGTGCTCTTTATATAGGGACCTCAACAACTATTCAGGCTACTGGCCGACATGAGACTTGGCCCCCACTCCACTAGCCAATGACATGACCAGAGCAATTTTCAAGTCATCGGAGACTCCCCCTTCCCTTGCTCTCTCTTTTTTGTTAGTGGATTGAGGTTGAAGATGATGACATGGCAGGTATGCCACATGGCGTGCTAGGATTGGCCAAATTGTTTAAGCAGTGGCACAGAGTCAAGGGAGAGCACTTCCGACAAAATATATTTTTAACCGTCAATCATACCAATCGAGTATGAGGACATCTCCGCTCATAACCGATGAACAAGTTTTCCACTTCCTTTGAGGGAGTTTCATCATACTAACCCGGTATAATCTACTTACAATTGATAAGTAGTTTTTTCACGTGATTTTCACATCACTACTTTCAGGTGTGAAGTTTAAAATACCACTTAACAGTGGCTTTTCATTTTCGAAGTGCTCAGCATCCCAACCGGGTATGATATAAAAACCCCACTCACCCATTAATGCAGTGAATTCCTCTCGACCGATTCTTTGTATTCATGCAAGCTTGTCCTTCCTGGCATTCCCGATACTTCGTGTTCCTACACGATATGAACATCCTTGTTCATTATCCCATGGCCTAAAAGGCTTCATTCATTCCAAATGAATGAGAAAACCAAACTTTTCATTTATTTGTAATTAGGTCTCTAAAGTTATTTTTCTTTAACTTTAAGCCCCTAATGCCGATTTTTCCTCAATTTGAGTCCTGAAACTTTTAAAATTCACCTTGAGACCTCAATTTATTCAATTTCATGAAAAGGGGTTCAATTTCCCAAATTTCCAATTTGGTCCCCCAACTTTTCCAAATTTACCATATTTTATAAAATGGTAAGTTTTGCCCAAAAATTCCAAAATTTCCCAATGGGTCCTCAAACATCTTTATTATGCCCCATTGGCCATCAATTTCATGAAATTGCACTTTAGTCCCTTGAATTTTTGAAATTCCTAAATTTCCCCCCAATTTTAGCCTTCTAAATCTGTTGAATTTAATTTTATCAAATTAACCAATCAAATTAGTTTAATTGTTGAAATTGAAGTTAGATTGGAGTTCCTACACCTTCATACGATTCAATTGCACTTTGAATTGCACGATTTGTTTCTAGAATGAGCTCAAACGGAGCTTCGCTGGAAAACTAGACTTAGAGGGAGAAAGCTTCGAAAGTTTACCATTGGGGGCGCGGTCCGAGCATTCAATATGTGCAGGTAGCTCCTGTTCTGAAGTTCCTCCTAGGATCAAGAACTGGATCAATTGATGCCGAATTGTGTGAGAATTTTATCATCAAAGTTCTGCTGGTTCTCTCTAGCACAGGTCAAAAATTACAGAGGGGAGCCAAATTAGCTTACTTTTCCCTCTAATTTAGCTGTAGGAGGGATGTGGAGGTGTTGGAAAGGCTGGTGCACTGTTTGATCACACCAGCTCTTCTTCGATGACCCTCAGAGCAAATGGAGACTACAAGCAAGTAGTTGACTTCTCCCTAGTTATAAAGAACCCGACCTCACCTTGTTTGGCTTAGAAAAGTGCCTAAGTCGGAGCTCCGGTGTGAGCTTCATTGGAAATTGGAGCAACTGAAAGAGAATGGAGTTTTTAGTTTTGGAGATGATGAATGAGGAGGGGCTTCATTAGAAAAGTGCCTAAGTCGGGGACTTCTTGGCTGTTCGATTGGTGCCTTAATGGCGATCATTCATTGCATGAAACTCCCTGGCCAGAGACTTTTCAGCTTCGCCAGTGCTGTGCAATTTTCCAGTAAGTGAACAATGTTGTCATTTGAAGGCAGAAGACGACACTGTTCCGAATCGGACCAGACCGGTCTGAACTGGGTTCAAAGCTTAAACTGGCCTGTTCACCCCCCATTCGATTGAATTTTTCAAATCTAAAATTTTGTAAATTCATTTTCTATCCAATGGTGTCCTCAAATCTCAAATTTGAATTTTCTAAGCCACAAAGAAAAATGAATTTAGCATCCAATTCAACAGTGGTTCAAACCGGTCCAAACCGGTTCAATCCGATTCGGATCCGGTTCACATGAACCGGTTTGGTTTTCATCCCCATTTAATCCTAAAGTCCTTTTTCTTGAATTTTGCGACTCTTTAGTTCACTCGAGATCCATAAATTTCCCAGTTTGCCCTTTCTCGATTGGTTCCGGTTCATGAATTGACTTGGTTCAATGGATTCAATTCAGTTGGATATGGTTCATCTGAACTGGTATGGTTTTTCTCTTCAAAGTTGTCCTAAGGTTCTATTCCAATGTTTTATGAACCCTTTGGAACACCCAAAACTTGTAAATTTCCAAATTGCTCATTCTCTGATGATCGGGTTTGTGAACCGGTTCGCTGTTTCTCACTCGGTTTGACCGGTCCTTTTCTCGGTTTTTCTTAACTCAAAAGGGCGAGGTTTACACTACTCATGTCTGCGTGGCAGACTGACAGGTTGCTCGTTGATCATTGATTGGACATGTGGCTGCCCCCCATTGGCTACCCGTGTCTCCGTGGCTGATGTTTGGGCATCATTGACGTTGACCGGCTGGACCGTTGACAAGTCCAATCCGACTGGTTCAAGCCCGATTCGACTGGTTTTCTAAAATTTAAAAATTTATAAATGCATATAATTTGATTTTTTATCTAATGGTGGCCTCAATTTCCCAAATTGACATTTTAATCCACCTAGAAAAAAAAATCATTGAACTGGTTCACTATGGTTCAATCCGGTTCAGTTTGATTTGGGTCCGATTCACACAAAGCTGATCTGGTTCTCCCATCCAATTCACTTCACGGTTCTTCCCCATGATATTTATGAATTTTTGGTCACTTGGGATTTTTCAATTTCTCATTTTTTACCATTCGTTGCTATTTTTGGTTCATTAATTGACCTAGTTTTTTTTTCAAAATCATCGATTCTTTCCCTAGTATCTTGTTTTGAGGGGTGGGTTTCACAAACATGTGTCCCCGATCAACTAAGGAGAAGCCTCATCAACAAGGCTGACCAATGAGGAGTTGACACGTGTCAAGGACGCACGTGAGAATAAACAAGGATGTTGGAGAAATGATCGACCAATTAGAGGTCGACATGTGGCAGAGCCACGTTGGATGGTTTTAGCCAATCAGAGGCTCACACATGGTAGCGACATGATGGAAATCTAATGCATTTAAATCAGCCAATCAAAAAACACCATGTGTCACAGTCATTGGCTAACTAAGCACGGTTAGCAACCATGTTGGAATGAGAGGCCAGTGGGAGGTCGCCACATGTCCGTTCAATGAGAAAAAGGTTGACTAGGACACTAAGTAGGAAGCAGTGAAGCCAACCAATCACAGCACGCCATGTGATAAAGTGCACATGTGAAGCTCGTACACTTGTGCTAGGTCATTGTCAACCTCTAAAAGCAGGCAAAGAAGATGACAAAGTGAGCTCTTTGGTCTCCGACGACAGAAGAATGCTCTGATATGACCATTGACGGCTGAGTCATGGGTCGAGTGTTGAGCAGACAATTCACCGGTCACTTGCTAAACTTCCTATTTAAAAAGCTCCTCCCCACTTGTCCTACTCATCCTATAATCAATTGAAGAAGAGAGAGCACAAAGTTTTTCAGCGACGAGTAAACCAGAGCTATGACATCAACATTTTCTTCAGCCTCCGACACTGCATTTGGAGCCCGTAGAACCGATAGGAAGTTCTCTACCCAACCACAATATAAAACCCATCACCCCGAGTTAAGGAAAAACTGGACAAATTAAGGAGAAAACTGAATCCCTTGATGAATCGATGACAAGAAAAAGGGGTTTAAATGGGAAATTAGAAATCCCAAGTGACTAAGATATCACCAAAATGATGGGGACGGATTATGAAGGGAGTTGGATGGGAAAATTGGACCGGTTCAAGGTGAACAGGACCTGAATCGGATTGAACCAGTTTGAACTATACATGAAACGGTTTATAAATTCATTTTTCTTAGTAGCTTAAAATGATCAAATTGGGAAATTGAAGACACCATTGGATAGGAAATGAATTTAGACAAAATTAGAAATTTATAGATTTGAGAAAACCGATCGAATCGAGCCTGAATAGGCGGATTTTCAGCATTGAACCCGATCAGATTGGACTGGTCCAATCCAGAATTGTGTCATATTCTTCCTTAGGACCCGTCTTCCGAAACATATTCTGGGGGAAGTTAGCTACTTGACAACAACCTTCCTTTGACTAGAGGATCGCTGGAGAAGCTTTGGTGGAATCAAACAGTGAAACTGCTCTGACGGTTCAAGCTGTATTGTTTTAGCCAAGCTGAATTTGTCCAAATTCAGAACTCCTCTAACCAAACCAAGCCTCCCCAATGTCCTCACGACCCTCACATGACCTCCAGAGAGGTGAAAGGTAAGCCAATTTGGACCTCCTCTGTCATTGTAGATTGGTGCTAAAGAAAGAATGTGTCGAATTTCACTAACAAAATTCACCTTCATATGGACTTCAATTGTAGTGATTCTTTATCCTAGAAGGATTCTAAGGACGAGAGCTACCTCCCTAGATCAAGAGCTCGGACCACTGCACCTCTAATGGTAAGCTTTTGAAGCTTTCCCTCTCTACGACCAATTTTTCGACGAAGCTTCGTTTGAGCTCGTTTCATACTCAAATTCTTCTTAAAGCTCTATTTGATCATATGGAAGTGTAGAAACCGATCCATGCCATCAATTGGAGCAATTAATCCCAATTGAACGACCAATTTGAAGAAATAAAATTCGGTCAAAAAAGGGGGGAAGAAATTAGGGGAAAATTGAGGATTTTAAAAAATTGAGGAACCTCCATGCAATTTCTCAAAATTGAAGGTCAATTGGCAATGAGAAAGATGTTTGGGGACCAATTGGTTAATTTTTGAAACAATTGGGGTCAAATGGCTATTTTTGGAAAGTAGGGACAAAATGTTAATTTTGGAAAATTGTGGAACCAAATTGAGAATTTGAAAAACTTGAGCCCATTAGACAATTTTAAGTAAATTAACAACCCAAGGAGGATATTGGAAGTCCTCGAGACTTAATTTGAGGAAAATTTTAACATTAGGGGCCTAAAGTAAAAAAGTATGAACTTTAGGGACCTAAGTGTAATAAACATGAAATGTAGCCCTAGTAGCCAATACTAAAAAGCTGGGAAGCTTTTATGCAAAACCTTAATGTATAAGAGTGGTCAAACTATCCTGAGACTAGAACTATCACTCTCCGACTCGGTTTGGATGGATCCCTGTGATTAACCTGCCACTCTCCCATTTTACTAAGGGTTGCCCCTTGTTTATAACCCATGAAGAGTAAGGCGTCCTTTAAACTAGTACATTTCATGGAATACATAAATAAAAACTGCATAAACTTTTCAACTTACATACCTATCTTGCAGGTATGATTAATATAAGGTCTTTGGGGTAGGTTGCCTTTGGTTACCTAAAAAGAGAAATAAGGGAGGGGGTGAGTTCAACAACTCAATGAATTGGTGTTTAAACTTTGACTTTTAGGGAAAATGTTTCAATTGGAGTGTGCCAGACTCCATATTTTCTTTTAAAATTTCTCATTTTCAAAATCTCAATTTCATAGCCATTACTCACTCCTCAACCATAACCAGTGTGTTTATCATCTAACGCACAGCCTTCATCGTGAAGGGAACACACATTAATAAAACTTTGTGTCTGTATGAGGACAAAGACCATATCTTGGTCTCGTGCATATGAAACTCAAACATAGAAGCTTCAGGAAGTCCCAAACATAGTAGGTTTATAGAGTTCAAATACAAAAACTCTGTGGAGTACAAATACAGAACTCCATGACTAACTGGTATAATGAGAAACACAAACCCAGTAGCTTCTCTTTTCTCTTATCGCCACCAAGTGCATGCACTAACAAAGTTTGGGAAAAACCACATTTTCCTTTATTTACTTCTTGGGTGTCTTAATGGTCTGGAAACTCAAGTGCATGCACTAACAAAGTTTTCCTCAAAAGCCATTTAATCTTTAGTGCCACTAGTCCAATGGTTCTGACCCTCAACTCGACCTGCACCTATTTGTCTCGATTGGTTTGTTGACCTGTCATGTCGCACTACTGCTAGTCTATCGAGTATGTCAGTCCCATCTCAGTACCATAGCTAAACAATTCATTTACTTAAGTTTTCCTAGCTTAGAATCATATTTGTTTATGAGCTCTTGCTCATGCCAATTAGCATAGGACCCACTATTCAAGATTTTCAAAATCGGGCAAATTAGCCCCCAAGTTCCAAAAATCGAGGCCTCCAGCATTATAGAGCTATTTAAGCTCTCATCAATAGGGTCTCCCAAAATGTTTAAGTAGTGGCACACTGTAAGGGCAGAGCACTTCCAACAAAATACTTTTCAACTATCCATCATACCAACCGAGTATGAGGACATCTCCGCTCATAACCAATGAATGGGTTTTCCACTTCCTTCGAGTAAGGTTCATCATACCAATTGGGTATGATCTACTTGCACCGGTAAGTAGTTTTTCTGCGTGATTTTCACATCACTCCTCTCAGGTGTGATGTTTAAAATACCACTTAGTAGTGGGTTTTCATTTTCGGTGCTTATCATCCTAACTGAGTATGATATAAAAATCTCACTCACCCGTTAATGGAGTTAATTTCCTCTTAGTTGACTTGTTGCCCTTACTCAAACTTGTCTTAGTTAGCATTCTCTGTCCTTCATGTTCCTATACGATATGAACATTCTTGTTCATTATTATTTGGCCTAATAGCCCTCATTCATCCCAAATGAATGGGAAAAACCACATTTTCCTTTATTTACAATTAGGTCCCTAAAGTTATTTTTCTTTAATTCCACAATGCCGATTTTTCTTCAAATTGAGTCCCAAAACTTTTAAAATTCATCTTAGGACCTCAATTTATATAAATTCTCAAAAAAGGGTTTAATTTCCCAAATTTCCAATTTGGTCCCCCAATTTTTATAGAATGACCATTTTCCCCTACTTTACAAAAGTGGTAAGTTTTGCCCCAAAAATTCCAAAATTGCCCAATTGGTCCTCCAACATCTTTATCATGCACAATTGTCCTCAAGTTTTTGAAATTGCACTTTAGTCCCTCAAATTTTTGAAATTCCCAATTTCCACTCAATTTCAACCTTCCAACTAAGCCGAATTTAATTTCATCAAATGGATTGATTAAATGAGTTTAATTGTTGAAATTGAAGTTATATTGGAGTTCATACAGTTTATACAATTCAATTGCACTTTGAATCGCACGATTTAGTGCTAGAATGAGCTCAAGAGAAACTTTGTCAAAAAACTAGACTTAGAGAGAGAAACTTCAAAAGTTTACCATCGGGGGCGTGGCACTCCAAGCTTTTGATCTGGGCAAATAGCTCTTGTCTTGAGGTTACTCCTAGGATCAAGAATTGCATCAATTGATGCCGAATTGAGTGTGATTATTATCATCAAATTTATGTCGGTTCTCTCTCTATCACTGATCGAAAATTGCCGAGAGAAGCCAAATTGGCTTACCGTTAAAGAAGAATTTCCCCAAACAAAAAAATTGTGAAATGGTCATGAGAAAGTAAGAGTGGGGAAGGAAAAAGGAAAATCCTTGAGTAAAGGACGCCACCATAAATGAGGAAGGACATAAAAAGGGAATGAACCGGTCAACCTAGGTGAGAAAATCGAATCAGTTCACAAACCCCAACCGATAGAGAAAGGGTAAACTAGGAAATTTAAGGATATTGAGTGACCTAATGAGTCACAAAAATCATGAGAAAGGACTTCAGGATGAATTGGAGGTGAAAACCAGACCAGTTCAGGTGAACTAGACCTGAACCAGTTTGAACCACTATTGAACTAGTTTCTAAATTTATTTTTCTATGGGCCTTATAAAATTCAAATTGGAGAATTAAAACCACCATTTGATAGATAATAAATTTAGATGAATTTAAAATCTTTTTATTTTAAAAAACTCGGTTCAATCAGGCCTAAACCGGTCGATATAAGCATTGAACTTCGGACCGGTCCGGTCCGATTCAAAACAGTGTCGTGTTCTTCATTCAGATGACAACACTGTTCACTCGCCGAAAAATTAAGCAACACTGACGAAGATGAAAAGTCTCCGGCTAGGGAGTTTCAAAAAATGAATGGCTGCCATTAATGTGCAAATCGGACGTCCAAGAAGTCCCCGAGCTTCCTATATAAAGAGCCCCTCCTCATTCATACTCCTCACACTTAAAAACTCCACTCTCTTGCCACTGCTCCATTTTTCGATGAAGCTCAAACTAGAGCTCCAACATGGGCATTTTTCTAAGCCAAAGAAGGCGTAGTAGGGTTCTTTGGATTTGGGAAGAATTTAGCTACACGCTTGTAGTCTCCATTTGCTTTGAGGGTCATCGAAGAAATGCCGGCGTGATAGAATAGTGAAGGAGCTCCGGTGGACCGAAGCTGCACTATTTTGGTTGAGCTGAAAAGGGCCAATTCGAGCCCTCTTCAGGCCAAACCAAGCCCTCCAAATGCCTCCACAGCCCTCCTACAGCTGAAATAGAGCGAAAATGTAAGCCAATTTAGCTCCCCTCTATAAATTCCGATCGGTGCTAGAGAGAAAATTGATAGATCTTTACTAACCAAATTCTCCCTCATTTTGACATGAATTGAGGTGATTCATGATCCTAGGAAGAACCTTAGGAGAAGAGCTATCTGGCCTGATGGAAGCTCGAACCGTCTTACCCTTGAAGGTATGATTTTGAAGCTTTCTCTCTCTACGTTCAGTTTTCTAGCGAAGCTCCGTTTAAGCTCATTCTAGCATCAAATCGTGTGATTCAAAGTGCAATTGAATCATATGAAGGTGTAGGAACTTCAATCAAACTTCAATTTCAACAACTAAACTCATTGGAATGGTCAATTTGATAAAATCAAAATCAGCTGAGTTAGAAGCCTCAGATTAGGGGAAAATTTGGGGATTTCAAAAATTTGAAGGACTAAAGTGGAATTTCATAAAATTGAGAGCCAATTGGGCATGATAAAGATGTTTGAGGACCAATTGGTCAATTTTTGCAAAATTTGGGGTGAAATTTACCATTTTTGTAAAGTAGGGGCAAAATGGTAATTTTGGAAAAGTTGGGGACCAAATTAGGAATTTGGGAAACTTGAAACCCTATATGTGATTTTGAATAAATTGAGGTTCCAAGGTGAATTTTAGAAGTTTTAGGACTCAATTTGGGGAAAAATCAGCATTAGGGACCTAAAGCTAAGGAAAAAGAACTTGAGGAACCTAATTGCAATTAATTAAAAAGTTTGAGTATTTCCACCATTCATGATGAATGAAGGCTATTAGGCCAAAGGATGATGAACAAGGATGTTCATATCATGTAGGAAAACAAAGTACTGGGAACGCAAGCAATCACAAGCTCACATGAAGGCAAAGGACGAATGAAAAAGGAATTTCGAGAGAAAGGGAAAGAATCCTACCAGGGTAGGAAGCCCCAGAAAGGCATATGTATTCCAACATTTCGAGCCCTCCTCAGGCCAAACTAAGTTTTCCCAACACTTCCTCAGCCCTCCCACGGCCAAATTAGAATTGAAAGGTAAGCCAATTCGGCTCCCCTCTACAATTTCCGGCCGGTGCTAAAGAGAGAACCAGTTGAATTTCAATGATGAAATTCTAACTCAATTCGGCATCAATTGATGTGCGTCTTGATTCTAGGATGAACATCAAGATGAGAGCTATCTGTCCAGATCGAAAACTCGGACCGCGTACCCTTATCGGTGAGAAATTGAAGATTTCTCTCTCTACAATTTGTTTTCTGGTGAAGCTTCGTTTGAGCTCATTCCGAAGTTAAAATCTACAATTCAAAGTTCCTTGGAATCATATGAACATGTAGGAACTCAATTTCAACTCAAATTTTTGAACAATTAGAAGTGTTTCATCAGTCAATTTGATGAAATCATATTCGCTAGTGTTGAAGAGTTGAAATAGGGGGAAAATTAGTGGAAATTTTGGGATTTTCGAAATTTGACGAACCAAAATGAAATTTTATGAAATTGAGGGCCCAAGGTCAGTTGGCACGAGCAGGAGCTCATAAATGAACATGATATATGTGCTATAAAACTTAATAAGTGAATTGTTTCGCCATGGTACCAAGATAGAACTAACGTGCTCAATCAACTAGCGGCGGTGCGACATGACAGGTCGATAGACCAGTTAAGACAAACAACTGCGGGTTGAGTTGAGAGTTAGGGCCGTTGGGACAAATGGCACCGCATATTACATGGCAATATGAGAAAATATTGTTTGTGCATGCATTGTGAGTACGAGATCATCAAGACGCCCATGAGGGGTAGTGATGCATCCTAAGGGCACTGGACGACCTGGTGGCTATAAGGGTAGTTTGTCGTTCCAGGTGTCTATGCGAAATTTGGAGTAGCACCAAGCGCATGAGATCGGGGTGGGGACAAGATGAGGTCTCTGTCCTCATATGAACACAACGAAGTGATTTCGGGATTGTGGGTCAGATATAGTGTACATCCACTCATTCCTAGGGTAAAAGTGGTCGTACTTCTAATCGGGTGGCAAGAAAAGTTGCTCCGAAGCCACTAGCGGTTTTAGTAGTGACACTGACATGCGAATATGTATAACCTTCATGATGAAGGATGTGTATTGGGTGATGACACAATGGTAACTAAGAATTGGTGGAAAAACCTAAAGTTTTAAATGAAGGGATTTTTTAAAAGAAAGGAGTCTGGCACACTCCAATAATAATTATTTTCTTAAAGGTCAAAAGCTTTAAAAAAAAAACTCATTCACTAAGTAGTCGTACTCACCCCCTCCCTTATATCCCTTTCAGGAAATCCCGGAAAGCCTACCCTTAAAGACCGTCAACTAAGATGCTTGTAAGATAGGTATGTAAAGTTTTAAATTTCATGCAGTTTTGATTATGCTATTCCAGGAAAAGGTGCAGGTTAAAGGATGTCATACTCTTTACAGTTTACAATAAGGGAAACCCTTTAATAAATTGGGGGAGTGGCGTGTTGTTCACGGGGATCCGACCAAATTGGGTCAGGGTGTGACACTGTTGCTAGCCCATCAAGCATTGTTGGTTCGGACTCGGTATCGTGGAAAATAACACAATTATTTTCCATTTTAAATAGGAGTTTTCATGGCTCTTCCTAATCATGTTTTTTACGGATTTCAGCTCGTTCCCATTGGCCTTGGGCCCACTACACATGTTTATCAAAATTGGGCCTTGAGCCCTATGAGTTCAAAATGGAGGCCCATGGCCTATTAGAGTTGTTCTAACTCATATTAAGAAGGTCTCCCAAATGGTTTAAGCAGTGGCACACAGTCAAGGGAGAACACTTCTGACAAAATCGTCTTTTAAGTCATCACACTAACCAGGTGTGATGATGGGTCTGCTTACAATAGGTATGCGAGTTTTTTCCTTTTAGAAACTTATCTTACCAACTGGGTATGATGTTTAAATCATCCTACTTAAAATCTGGTAAGTAGGTTTTTAGTTCATAAAAGTGAGCTCATCATCCTAACCGGTATAATGTATAAAAGTCTCACTCACCCGATGACTCTAACACACTCGTCCCTAGCTAGTTCTCCAAGTTTGAGTCTAGCTCCCTCGTTAGAGTTCTGGTCACATGAGTCCCTACATGGTTTGACAACTCTTTTACGTTAGGGTTTGGCATAAAATCTTCCTAGCTTTATAGGATTGGCAGCTAGGCCCAAACTTCCAGTTTAATACACTTCGGTCCCTAAAGTTCATAATTCTTGACTTTAGGTCCATAGTGTTAGTTTTTACCCAAATTAAGTACCAAGGGCTTCCAATATCCTTCATTGGTCCTCAATTTACTTAAAATTATGTTAGGGGCTCAGATTTTCCAAATTCCCAATGTGGACCCCAATTTTTAAAAAATTACGATTTGGCCCCTACTTTCCAAAAATAGTAATTTGGCCCCCAAATCTTTCTAAAATTGACCAATTGGTCCTCCAACATCTTTCTCATTGCCAATTAACCTTCAATTTTTAGAAATTGCATGGAGGTCCCTCAATTTTTCGGAATCCTCAATTTTTCCCCGAACATTCAACCAATTTTCTACCCCCTTCACTAACCGAATTTGATTTCTTCAAATTGGTCATTCAATTAGGGTTATTTGCTCAAATTGACGATAGGAATTAGTTTCTACACTTCCATACAATTCAATTGTACTTTGAATTGTAGGATTTGGGTCCGAAACGACTTCAAATGGAGCTTCGCTGGAAAACTCAACATAGAGAGAGAAAGCTTACCGTTGGAGGTGCGACAATCCGAGTTCTTGATCGGGGTAGACGGCTCTTGTCCTCAGGGTCCTCCTACGATCAAGAATTGGGACAATTACTATCAAGATCAGTGGGAATTCAATCAAGAATTCTATAATGACGGTGGAGGGTCGAATTGGCTTACCTTTCACCTCTTTAGAGGTCGTGTGGTGATCAAGGTGGCTATGGGAGAGCTCGATTTAGCTGTAAGAGGTAGGAAATTGGTCGAATTTTGATCGGCCGAAATAGAGCAGCTTTGCTCTGCTAGAACTACTTCACTGTTCAAGCTCACTAGCGCTTCTCCAGCGATCCTCGAGTCAGTTGGAGGTGGGCGTCAGGTAGCTTACTTCCTTCTGAGTCTGTAGAGGAAGTCCCTATATCAGAGCTTTGGTTCGAGCTTGACTAGAGAACAAAGCACTTCAGAGAGAAGAGTGAATTGAGGTGTGTGGAAGATGAAAGGAGGAGAGCTCTTTATATAAGAAGCTTAGGGACCCTTTGCTCGACAAGTTTCCATACTGGTCGTGCTCATCTTATTTGAAAATTGCCCAAATCAGAGCAAATTCCCCTTCGCTAGAAAATGAAATAATTTCTTTCCTCAATGAATAGTGTCATCAAATGAAGGAGGAAGATGACACTGTTCCACACGTGCAAGCTTTGCACGTGCGGGACGACCACGTGGCAACACGTAATTGGTCAGTCCTACTGACATGGTGATCCAACTCAGCCGCCACATCATTCGTTTACCGATTGACCGAATGCAGGGCAGCCCATGATTGATCGATCCTATTGACACAGTGATCCGACTCAGCCAATGTGTTAGTCATTGACCAGTAGACCGAACATGTGGCAGCCTCCCATTGGTTGGTCGTGTTTGCATTGCTACTGGGCACCCATTGACCATTGACCAGCTAACAGACCGCACCTTTCCATGCGTTGCACTCTAATTGGTTGTACGCATGCTGATTGGGTGCTGACCGGTCAGTGTTCCGTTGACCGGTTCGACCGTGTTCAGTGACCAGAAAGTGAAAATCGGCTGGTTCAGGCTTGATTCATCTAGTTTTCTAAAAAATTAAAATTTTCTAAATTTGTCTAACTTTATTTCATATTTAATGGTGGCATCAATTTTCCAAATTGATCATTTTAAGCCACCAAAAAATGAATTTAGATATCAGCTCATGTACGATTCAGTTCAGGTCTGGTTCACCCCGAACCAGTTCGGTTATATCATCCTATTTCCTTTATAATCCTTCCCCATGATTTATGTGAAATCTCGATCACTTGGGATTTTCCAATTTCCCATTTCAACCCTTCTTTACTGTTCTCGATTCGTCATGGGGTTTGGTTTTCTCCTCAATTTGACTAGTTCTTTCTCGGTTTCCCTTAACTCATGGTGACAAGTTTCACATGGCTACACATGGCAGAGCGACGTCTGATTGTCTCAACCAATTAGAGGCTGACAAGTGGTAGTGGAACTGTGCATTAGGAGGAAAAGCAGACATGTTGGAATGAGTGACCAATGGGAGGTCACCACATGTATGATCAACCAGTCAAAGGCTGACTCGGACGTTGAGTAGCAAGCCGCATCAGTAAAGTCAGCCAATCATAGTGCACCATATGGTGGCGTGCACGTGCGAAGCTCTCATGCACATGGACAGTGTCATCTTCAAATTGAGACTTTCTGCTAGAGAGAGGGGTGGGCAAACTCTTCGGTCTCCGGTGACCTGGAAACCCCTCCAATCGGACTGACGGTGGGCGAGGCTAAGGTCGAGTTTGATGCTAACTGGTAGTCCTATTAGTTGTCGAGCTCCTTATATAAAGAGCTCATCACCACTCGTCTTCCTCATCCCACAAACGATCGATGAAGATAGAGTGCTGCACTTTTTGGTGAGATGCAAACTAGAGCTCCAATGTGGGGGTTTTCTTCAGCCTTTAACACCGCATTTGAGCTCCCTAGAACCAGGAAGAAGTCCTATACCTAGCTGCACCCTCCATTCGACTTGAGGACCACGTAAGAGCGCCGTCAAGCTCAAATAGTGTTGTTGCTCTAGTGGTCGCGAAGAAGCTAAATTTGCCCAAGTCGAATTATGGTCGCCTCCGACCTCCTACAGCTTGGCCGAATAAACCCTAGCCCTCCTCGACCAACCCTAGACCCCTTGGAACCTAGAAGGTAAACCAATTCTGCCCAATTTCTTCGGAATGGAAAGGTTGCAGAAACTAGAGCACAAAATGTCTCTCATCAAATTGACATTGCTCTGACTACTAATTGACTTGCATTTTTATGCTAGGAGGACCCCCTAGATGAGCACTAGGCATCTCTATCCAGAGCTCCAACTGCTGCCCCCTTGCTTGTAAGAAAACCAAGATTTTTCTCTCTATAAAGTCTTTCCAGCAAAGCACCATTTTATCTAAAATTTGGGTCAATTGAGGTCATTCAAAGGGTAGGAAGCTCATAGGAAGAGAGGGAAAATGATTAGCAGCATGATAGGGGA
This sequence comes from Trapa incisa, assembly GCA_030064435.1. Classification (NCBI taxonomy): domain Eukaryota; kingdom Viridiplantae; phylum Streptophyta; class Magnoliopsida; order Myrtales; family Lythraceae; genus Trapa; species Trapa incisa. Next base: position 7,635,288 of record CM057776.1, read on the forward strand.
CAATTAACCAAGTTTAAGTAGTCAATTTGATAAAAATTGGATTTGGGGGTCAAAGTGCAATTTTTGGGGAAAATTGGGTAGATTGGGGTTTTTTGGAAAATTGGGGGTCAAATTACAATTAAGGGAGAATTGAGGATTGAATGGAAATAAGAGAACATTAGGGACCTAAGAGGAATATTAGAGATCTTAGGGACCTAATTGAGAATAAAATTGATATTTGGGACCTAAATGTAAAGTTATAAACTTTAGGGACCAAATTGTAATTAAGGCATAATTTAAGGATCTATGTGCAAATATATGAACATGTCAGGTTTTTTATGCCAATTTTCCTGATGTGAATACTTAAACCCTGTAGGAGCAAGTTGTTCGAGTACTTGCGTAGAGGAGCAAATCATGTGTCATGCCTCAACCCGATTTGGTTGAATCCCCGTGAACAACCTGCCACTCTCCCTGTTTATTAAAGGCGTCCTTAAAACTCGCACCATTTCCTGGAATATCATAATAAAAACTTGATGAAATTTTAACTATACATACCTATATTACAGGCATCTTAGTTGATAGCCTTTCAGGGTAGGCTTTACAGTATTTCCTGAAAGGGATATAAGGGAGGGGTGAGTATGACTACTCAGTGAATGGGTTTTCAAAAGTCTACTTTTAACTTTTAAGAAAAATATTTATATGGAGTGTGCTAGACTCCTTTCTTTTAAAAAATCTCTTCATTTAAAAATTATCTCAAGTTTTTCCATTATTTCATAGTTACCGGTGTGTCATCACCCAATACACATCCTTCATCATGAAGGTAACACACATTCGCAAGTCAGTATCACTACTAAATCCCCTAGTGGCTTTGGAGTGACTTTTCCTACCACCTGGATAGAAGCACAACCACTTCTACCCTAAGAATGAGTGGATGTTCGCGACATCCAACCCTCAATCCCGAAATCACTTCTTATTGTCCATATGAAGATAGAGACCTCATCCTATCCCCAACTAGGTCTTATGCGCTTGGTGCTACTCCAAATTTCGCACAGACACCAGGAACGACCAACTGCCCTTATAGTCACTAGGTCGTCTAGTGCCCTTAGGACGCATCACTAGCCCTCATGGTCGTCTTGATGATCTCGTACTCACAGTGCATGCACAAACAATATTTTCTCATATTGCCAATCTGTGGTGCCATTGGTCCAACGACTCCGACTCTCAACTCAACTCGCAGTTGTTTGACTTGACTTGTCTGTCGACCTATCATGTTGCACTGCCGCTACTTGACTGTGCATGTCAGTCCTATCTTGGTACCATGGCCAAACAATTCACTTATTAAGTTTTATGACACATATATTATGTTCATTTACGAGCTCCTGCTCGTGCCAACTGGCCTTGGGTCCACTGTACGAGATTTTCAAAATCAAGCATTTAACCCCAAGTTCAAAAACCAAGGCCCCCGGCCTATAAGAGCTATTCGAGCCCCCGTCAAGAAGGTCTCCCAAATAGTTTAAGCATTAGAACACAATCAAGGGAGAACACTTCCGACAAAATTAGTTTGCTCTGTCCATTATACCCACCGGTATAAGAACATCTTCGTTCATAATCGATGAACGGGTTTTCAACTTCCTTCGAGAAAGTCTCATCATACCAACTGGGTATGATCTACTTACAACCAGTAAGTAGTTTTTCCGCATAATTTTTACATCACTTTCTGTAAGTGGTGATGATTAAAATGCCACTAAACAGTGGGTTTTTATACTGAGGTACGTATCATCCCCAACCGGGTATGATATATAATTCCCACTCACAACCGGTAAGTGGTTTTTATCTTTAAGTTGTGCTCATCATCTCAACCGGGTATGATGTTAGTAAACCCACTCGCCCATTAACGCAGTGAATTCCACTAGACCGGTTCTTTGTATTCACGCGAGCTCATCCATGCTGGCATTCTCGGTATTTCGTGTTCTTACACGATATGAACATCCTTGTTCATTATTACTCGACATAAGAGCCTTCATTCATATCCAATGAATGAGAAAACCCAAACTTTTAGTTATTTGCAATTAGGTATCAAAAGTTACTTCTCTTTAACTTTAAGTCCCTAATGTCAGTTTTTCCTCAAATTGAGTCCCGTAACTTTTAAAATTTATCTTGGGACCTCAATTTATTCAATTTCACGAAAAAGGGGTTTAATTTCCCAAATTTCCAATTTGGTCACCCAATTTTTTTTTCCAAAATTACCATTTTGCCCTTCCTTAACAAAAATTGTAAGTTTTGCCCCAAATATTCCAAAATTCCTCAATTGGTCCTCCAACATTATTTTCATGCCCAATTGACCCTCTATTTCATAAATTTGCATTTTGGTCCTTTGAATTTTGAAAATCCCCAATTTTCCTCCCAATTTCAACTCCTTAGCACAGCCGAATTTGATTTCATTAAATTGACCGATCAAACACATCTAATTGTTGAAATCGAAGTTAAAATTGAGTTCCTCCATCTTCTTACGATTGAATAGCACTTTGAATCACAAGTTTTAACTCTAGAACGAGCTCAAATGGAGCTTCACCGAAAAATAGACTATAGAGAGAGAAAGCTTTGATTACTCACCGGGGAGGGCACGATAGTCCGAGCTTTCAATTTGGGCAGATAGCTCTTATCATGACGTTCATCCTAGAATAGAAAATCACATCAGTTGATGCCAAATTGAATTAGAATTTCATCATTAAAATTCTATCGAATCTCTCTTTAACACTGGTCGGAAATTGTAGAATGGAGCCAAATTGGCTTACCTTTCAGTCCTAATTCGGCCATGACAGGGCTAAGGAAGTGTTGGGAAGACTTGGTTTAGCCTTATTAGGGCTCAAAAAGGCCAATTTCATCTCGACTGAAATAGGGCTATCGGAGCTGCTTCACTGTTTCATCAAGTCAGCGTCTCGCCAACAACCCTTGGAGTGAACAGAGACTATAGACGTGGTAGCTGACTTCTCCCCTGTTGTATAGAACCCAACCTCACCTTGTTTGGCTCAAAAAAGACCCCATGTCAGAGCTTTGGTTCAAGCTTCATCGTAAAATGGAGTAGTTGAGAGAGAATGGAGTTTTCAGGTGTAGAGAGTATGAATGGGGAGGGGCTCTTTATATAGGGAACTCGGGGACCCGTTAGCCATCCGTTTGGCACTGTTATAACTAACATTGATGACCAGAAATGCCCTGAATAGAAGCTTTTCTTCTTCGCCAGCATTTCTTTAGTTTCCCAGTGAGTGAACAGTGTTGTCATCCTAAGGAAAAAGATGAGACTATTCTGGTCCGGACCGGACCGGTCCGAACCGGGTTCAAAGCTTAAATCGGCCGGTTCATCTAAACTGGTTCAATCCTGTTGGATTCGGTTCATCTAAACTGGTTCGACCGTCAATACAGATATGGGTGAGGCTCATGATCGATAATGTTGGACTAAGATCTAGTATGGTGAAAGTGGGCCCAAGGCTGCATTTTCTAAAAATAAAGTGGGCCCAAGGCCGTGTTTTGAAAATCTCGCACTAGTGGGCCGAAGGCTGAGGGACACGGGCCCCGCCCCATAAATTAGGGGCCAAATTGCAATCTAAAGAAAATTGGGACATTTTCATGAAATTAACTTCCAATTGGGACCCAATTGGGCAATTGGATGAAATGGAGGGTCAATTGGCAATTTTTGAAAGTTCAAGGACCAAATTGTAATTTTTGGAAAATTAAGGACTAATTGATAATTTTGGGAAAATTAAGGACCAATTGGTAAATTTGGGAAGTCCTAAGGACTTGATGGTGATTTAATGAAAATTGGGGACCTAGATGTGAGGTTATAAGCATTGAGGAACCTAAATGCAATTAAGGCATTGTACGAGGACCTATGTGTAAATACTCAAAATTAGGGTGTCCCTTATGTTGATTCTCTATATAAGGGTACTTGAACTATGCAGTAGCTAATTGTTCACATACCGGTGCAAAGAGGCACACCATGAGTTAGGATATCACTGGGAAAACCACATTACTATTACCGGGTGAGTGGGAACTGCTATAACGTCAATTTCGGTTGGAATGATGGCTCATGTCACACCCTAAGCCGGTTTGGTCGGATCCCCATGATCAACCCACCACTCTCCTGGTTTATTAAAGGGTTTCCCCTTATTATAAACCGTAAAGAGTAAGACGTTCTTTAAACCTGCACCATTTCCTGGAATAGCATAATCAAAACTGCATAAAATTTTAAATTTTGCATACTTGTGTTACATGCATCTTAGTGGATGGTCTTTAAGGGTAGGCTTTCCGAGATTTCCTGAAAGGGATATAAGGGAGAGCGTGAGTATGACTACCCAGTGAATGGATTTTCAAAGGTCGACTTTTAACATTTAAGAAAAACATTTATATGAAGTGTGTCAGACACTTTTCTTTCCAAAAATCCTTTCATTTAAAAATTCAGTTTTTCTATCATTTCTTATTTACCATGGTGTGTCATCACCCAACACACATCCTTCATCATGAAGGTTACACACATTCGTAGGTCAGTATAACTACTGAACCCACTAGTGGCTTCGGAGCGACATTACCGACCACTCGGATAGAAGCACAACCACTTCTACCCTAGGAATGAGTGGACGTACGCAACATCCGACCCTCAATCCCGAAATTGCTTCTTCATGTCCATATGAGGATAGAGACCTCATTCTGTCCCCACCCAATCTCATGCGCTTGATGCTACTCCAAATTGTGCATAGACACCTGGAACGACAATCTGCCCTTATACTCACTGGGTCGTCCAAGGCCCTTAGGACACATCACTACCCCTCATAGGCATCTTGATGATCCCGTACTCATAGTGCATGCACAAACAATGTTTTCTCATATTTCCATCTAATATGTGGTGCCACTGGTCCAACGACCCTGACTCTCAACTCAACCTACAATTGTTTGTCTTGACTGGTCTGTCAACCTGTCATGTTGCACTGCTGCTAGTTGACTGAGCATGTCAGTCCTATGTTAGTACCATGGCCAAACTATTTTATTATTAATTTTTATGGCACATATATCATGTTCCTTTATGAGCTCCTACTCGTGCCAATTGGCCTTGGACCCACTGTATGACATTTTTCAAAATCAGGCATATTAGCCCCCAAGTTCCAAAATTGAGGCCCCCGACCTATAAGAGCTAATCAAGCTCCCATCAAGGTCTCCCTATAGTTTAAGCATTGGCACACAGTTCGGGGAGAGTACTTCCGACAAAATATGTTTTCACTCGCCATTATACCGACTGGTATAAGGACATCTCTGTTTATAACCGATGAACGGGTTTTCAGCTTCCTTCGAGGAATTCTCGTCATACCAACCGGGTATGATCTATTTACAACCGGTAAGTAGTTTTTCCGCAATATTTTCACATCACTTTCTCTAAGTGGTGATGATTAAAATACCACTAAATAGTTGGTTTTTATACTAAGGTACTTATTATCCCCAACCAAGTAAGATATATATAATCCCACTCATAACCGGTAAGTGGTTTTTAATTTTAAATTATGCTCATCATCCCAATCGGGTATGATGTTAGTAAACCCACTCACCCATTAATGCCGTCAATTCCACTAAATCGGTATTAATTCACACAAGCTCGTCCATGCTTGCGTTCCCGGTAATTCACATTCCTATACGATATGAACAACATTGTTCATTATTACTTGGCATAATAGCCTTCATTCATTTCAAATGAAGGAGAAAACCCAAACTTTTAGTTATTTCCAATTAGATCCCTAATGTTATTTCTCTTTAACTTTAAGTCTCTAATGTCTCTTTTTCCTCAAATCGAGTCCTGAAACTTTTAGAATTTATCTTGGGACCTCAATTTATTCCATTTCACCAATAAGGGGTTTAATTTCCCTAATTTCCAATTTGGTCCCCCAACTTTTCCAAAGTTACCATTTTGCCCTTCTTTTACAAAAATGGTAAGTTTTGCCCCAAAAATTCAAAAATTCCTCAATTGGTCCTCCAAAATTATTTTCATGCCCAATTGACCCTCAGTTTCTAATATGTCCTTATATAAACATGAAATATATTTAAAAGTGGCCTTAAATATTTTTAGGAAATATATGTTATTTTCTAATTTTAGGAAATATATATTATATTAGTAATCTTATATTTTCTAAATATATTACTATTTCTACATGGATTGTAATTAAAAAGGAAATTAAGGCAACTCAAGATTGGTCAATCCCTTATTTGGTAAGTGAGATGAGAAGTTTCCTTAGATTTACTTATTTTTATATAGATTATATTACTAAATTTAATAGTTGTTTTATACATCTCACTATGTTTTTAGAAAAGAATATTACATTTAAATTATATGAAGTGCAAGAAAATATGTTCAAATATTTAGAGGATAAACTAACTAGTTTCCATTTTACTACATTTCCTAAATTACTCAAACTTAATTGTAAAGTATAAAAAATAGGCAGTGTAGATATATTGATTATATATTTTAGTGAAAAGTTGAGTAAAGTAGCATTCAACTATCCTACCTATGATAATTAGATATTTGTGTTTTCTTAATCTCTACAAATAAGGCAGCTAATGCCAAAAGATTCTGTGATTCACATTAATCATGTATTTGATTTGCACCTTAAGAGGTAACACAAGTTGAATAAGCATCATGCAAGGTGGGTGGTTTCCATCAAGATTTTTCCATATGTGATCAAGTATAGACAAGGTATGAAATATATTGTTATCGATGCACTATCACAAAGGTATGTCTTTCTTAAACTACTTGATACTAAATTTCTTGATTATGTTAAGGAATTGTATGCAAATTATTATAATTCTTGTGAAGAGTTTGATTATATAATTTGCTTATTTGAGAAGTTTCACTTGCAAAATTGGTTTATTTCTAAGGAAAACAAATTATTAATCTATCAATTTTATTTACTTAAGTTACTTGTTAAGAAATTATATGTCTTAGAACTTATTGGACTATCTATGATCGGTACGAGGATCTTCTTTACTGAATGGAAAGACCCGCATATCGGTTGTAAGCGGACCTATGATCACACCCAGTTGGTGTGATGAGATAAAAAGGAAGATTTTGTCAGAAGGGTTCTCCCCTGACTAAGTGCCATTGCTTAAACTATTTGGGAAACCTTATTAACTAGAGCTAGAACAGTTTTAACAGGCCAAGGGCCTCGATTTTGAACTCATAGGGATAAATGCTAACTTTTGAAAAATACGTAAAGTGGGCCCAAGGCTAGTGGGCATAGACTGAAGCCCATAAACAAATATAAATAGGAAGAGTCATGAAACCTCATATTTAAAATGGAAATTAATTGTGTGATTCATCATGGTACCAAGCCAGGATTGACAATGCTTGACGTGCTAGCAATAGTGCATCAGGGTCTGGTCGACGGACCATCCACACAAATAGATGTAGGAAGGGTTGAGTGTTAGGGTCGTTGGACCGTCGACACCAAAGAGAATGGCTAAGTTATGAAAATAATTGTTTGTGTATGCACTTATGGATTTAGGACCATCAAGATGGTGGATAGTGATAAGTTCCAAGGGCTATTGGATGATATGGTGGAGATAAGGGTAGTTCGTCGTGCTAGTTAGTCATGAAGATCTCAGAGCTTCTTGCGCACGAGATCGGGGTGGGATAAAGATGAGGTCTTCATCCTCATACGAACATGAAGTGAATTTTGGGTCTAAGGGTCAGATGTCTAGTACGTCCACTCAGACTCATGGTAGAAATTAAGGACTTTTATCATGGTGGATGGTAAAGACGCTCTGATCCACAAGTGGGTGAAATCATTGTAATTGCATCTCACGAATGCTTGAACTCTTTATGAGAAAGGGCATGTGGGTGTTTTCTTAACACCTCCCGAGTCCAAGGGAAAATGTGTGAACCCTTTGTGATAAAGGGGCACGTACAGTTGTTGGTGAAACACTTCCTAAGCAAGGGGAAGTATTAAGAGTTGCACTCACATAACAATGAAGGAATTTAAAAAGCATGAAATGTTTTGATAAATAATATTTTTTGAAAACTCATTGCCCAACACCACCTCACTGAGTTGTAGAAACTCACCCCTCCCTCTAACCCCTTTTTTGGAGGGAAGACAAACCCTTAAGGAATACCTCAAACCCAAACCCTTAAGACAATGACAGGTATGTAAGTTTTATCATATTCAATTTTTTATATTGTTATTCCAGGAAAATTTGGTAAAAAGGATGCCTGACTCCTCATGGTTTAGAAGGAAGTGAAATCCATTATAGGCTAAAGGGAGTGTCGGATTGCTCATTGGGATCTAACCAAACTGGGTCGGGGTTTGACAACTTGAGTGGTATCAGAGCCTATTTCCTCGAATACATTATCATGACTATATAACATAAGAATTAAATGAAAACTATTTACCTTGTTGGAAAGGTGGCCCCAAGAAAAGTAGCCAAACAAACCCGCGCTATGCTAGGCACGACGAAAATCAAGAAGAATCTCATCCCAAAGAAGAAGATCAACCAGGGGACTAAGGAGTCTAGAAGGACCCTTTTAATGACTGCAGAGTAAAGGAGACTCAACAAGAAAATTGTAAAGGAGTTAGAGCACAAGGACAACAAAGCATAGATCCCAAAATTGAGCCCCAAAACTTCTAAAAATTCACTCTTGATCCTCAATTTACTCAAAATCATTAAAGGGGGTCAAGTTTTCCAATTTTCCAATTTGGTCCCCAACTTTTCAAAATTACCATTTTGCCCTTACTTTACAAAAAAGGAAATTTGACCCCAATTATTTTAAAAAATTGACCAATTGGTCCTCCAACATCTTTTTCATCCCTAGTTGGCCCTCAATTTTGGGAAATTGCAATTTGGTCCCTCAATTTTATGAAATCCCAAATTTGCCCCAAAATGTTTCCCCAATTTCGCCCTTACAAACTGGTCGAATTTAATTTCATCAAATTGACCATTCAATGAAGGCTAATTGTTGAAATTGAAGGTATAATTGAGTTTCTATACATCATACAATTAAATTGAACTTTAAATCACATGAATTGAGGCTGAAACGAGCTCAAACGGAGCGTCGCCAAAAAACTGCGCGTAGAGAGAGAAAGCTTCGAAAGCTTATCGTCGGAGGTGCGACAGTCCAAGCTTTCGATGAGGACAAGTAGCTCTCATCCTTATGTTCCTCCTAGTATAAAAAATAACAACAATTCTTGTCACGCCCCGACCCGGTTTGGTTGGATGCCCATGAGTAACCCGCCGCTCCCTTGGTTTAAAAGGAGTTTCCCCCTTCCTTAATAAAAGAGGAGCCAGGCGAAATCTCAACCTTATTCCCTGGAATAACATATATCAATAATAATGCAAGCTTAGGAGAAATTTAGCATACCTAATAGAGGGTAAATCATGGTGTTATCCCTAGTCATTCTCTATTCCTAAAAATGGATAAAAAGGGTGGATGAGTTTCTACAACTTAGTGGGTGGGTATAAAAAAAATTCAATAAAAATTGTTTTTGAATTGGAGTGTGCCAAACTCATTATTTCCTTTAAAATTATTTCTTCCTCAATTTCTTGGTTTATAAACCATTACTCATCATTAATCACAAATGGTGTGCTTAACATCCAACACACGACCATCATCATGAAGGGATCACAAACTCGCTAGGCAACCCGTCCACTGCACCCACTTGTAGCATTGGAGCGACTTTACCGGCTACCTATATAGAAGCCCGTCCACTTCTACCCTAAGAATGAGTCGATGTATGTGACATCCAACTCTCAAACCCGAAAAGAAACTCCATGTACCTATGAGGACAGAGACCTCATCTCGACCCCACTGCGGTCTCGTACACATGAAGCTATGTCGAGCTTCCCTAACTGCTATTACGACAAACTGCCCTTATCTCCACCATGTCGTCCAATAGCCCCTAGGACACATCATTACCCCTCTTGGGCATCTTGATGGTCCAGAATCTCAATGCATGCATAAACAATAATTTTCCATATAAGCCATTAATTTGTGGTACCACTGGTCATTTTAGCTATTTGTCTAGACTAGTTCGTCAACCTATCTCGTCGCACTGCCGCTAGTCCATTGAGTATGTTAGTCCTGCCTTGGTACCATGGCTAAATTTTCATGGCTTAAAATCATGTTTGTTTATGAGCTCCTACTTATGCCAACTGGCCTTGCGCCTACTATACAAGATTTTCAAAATCGGGCATTTTAGCCCCAAAGTTCCAAAATGGAGGCCTCTAGCCTATCTAAGCTATTCGAGCTCCCGTCAATAAGGTCTCCCAAAATAGGTTTTTAGGATAGAACACTTCTGACAAAATAGGTTTTCATTGGTTGATCACACCAACGGGGTGTGATGACATCTTCGCTTTCAACCGGTAAATGGGTTTTCTACTTCCTTCAAGAAAGTTCATCATACCAACCGGGTATGATCTACTTACAACCGGTAAGTATTTTTTTTGTGTTGTTTCCACATCACCCCATCTAGGTGTGATATTTAAGTTCCACTTAGTAGTGGTTTTTCATTTCGAGTACTCATCATCCCAACCAGTTATGTTGTGAAAATTCTCACTCACCCGATAGTGCAGTGTATTCCTCTTATTTGGCTCTTTGCTCCACGCGAGCTTGTCTTTGCTGGTGTTCCCAATCAATCATGTTCCTACACGATTTGAAGATCCTTGTTCATTATCATTTAGCCTAATAGACTTCATTCCTCATGAATGAACAAAATACCGAAACTTTTTAATTATTCGCATTTAGGTCCCTAAAGTTCTTTTCCTTTAACTAGAGGTCCCGAATGCCAATTTTCCCACAAATTGAGTCCCAAAACTTTCAAAAATTCATTATGGGTTCTAAATTTATCCAAAATTCCAAAAATGGTCCAAGTTTCCCAAATTTCCAATTTGGTCCCTAACTTTTCAAAAAATACCATTTTGCACCTACTTTATAAAAATTGCAATTTGACCCCTAAAAATTCCAAAAATCAACTAATTGGTCCTCCAACATCTTTTCCATGGCCAATTGGCCCTTAATTTTGGGAAATTGCACTTTAATCCCTCGAATTTTTGAAATCCCTAATTTCCACCAATTTCCTCCTTTCAACTTGGCCGAATTGGATTTTATCAAATTGACCAATCAATCGAGGTTTGTTGTTGAAATTGAAGGTAAAATTGAGTTCCCACACATCCATACAATTCAATTGGACTTTGAATCACATGAATTGACACCGAAATGAGCTCAAATGGAGCTTCGTCAAAAAACTGGACTTAGAGAGAGAAAACTTCAAGAAAGGATATTTAAATTGAAAGGACATACCGTAATTAATATGGAAATGGTGGTAAAAACCGAGATTTAAATTGAAAGGATTTTTGAAAGAAAGGAGTCTGGCACACTCCGATACAAATCTTTTTCATAAAAGTAAAAGTTAAAAAAAAAAACCATTCACTAAGTAGTCGTACTCACCCCTCCCTTATATACCTTTCAGGAAACTTTGGAATGCCTACCCTTAAAGGCCATCAATTAAGATGCTTGTGAGATAGGTATGAAAAATTTAAAATATTGTGCAGTTTTGATTTATGTTATTCCAGGAAAAGATGCAGGTTTAAAGAATACCTTACTCTTTATGATTTATAATAAGGGGAAACCCTTTAATAAACTGGCAGAATGGTAGGTTGATCACCGGGATCCGACAAAACTAGGTCAGGCCATGACACCACAAGATGGTGCAGTGTATGGGCTGCCCTACGAATGTGTGATCCCTTCCTATTGAAGGGCGTGTGTTGACTATTAACACACCTAAGGTGGAAAATAAGGAAAATGGGTTTCGTAAACCATGATTTGAGGAAAGAACATTTTAAAGGAAATAAGGAGTCTGGCACATTCTGATTATAGATGTTTTGATTACGAAAACTCTCTCCCAACACCCATTCACTAAGTTGCCAAACTCACCCCCTCCCTTTACCCCTTTTTAGGTAACCAAGAGAATACCCATCGAAAGGCTTTCTTGTAGCTGAACCTGCAAGACATGTATGAAAGATTTAATGTATTCGGTTTTGATTAATACTATTCCATGAATAAAGTACAGGTGAAAAGGAGGCCTTTCTTCTCGTGGTTTAGAGAAGGGGAAAACTCTTAATAAACCGAGAGAGTGGCGGGTTGCTCACATGGATTCGACCAAACCAAGTTGAGGCGTGACACTGAAGCCCTAAACAAACATGAATAGGAAGAGGCATGAAATATCTTATTTAAAATGGATATTAATTGTGTGATTTGCCACGATACCAAGTTAGGACAGACAATGCTCAATGGGCTAGCGGTAGTGCATCAGGGCTGGGTTAACGGACCGTCTGAACAGACAGCTATAAGCCGGGTTGAGTCTCAGTGCCGTTGGACTATCGGCACCAAAGAGAATTATGAAAACTATTGTTTGTGCATGCACCAATGGATTCAGGACCATCAAGATGCACAAGGGGGTAGTGATGGGTCTCGAGCAAGCAGAAGTGTTAAGAGTTGAACTCATATAACAATGAATGAATTTAAAAAGGGTGAAATATTTATAAACAATATTTTTTGAAAACTCACTCCCCAACACCCGCTCACTAAGTTGTGGAAACTCATCCGCTCCCTTTAACCCCTTTTCAAGATGGAAGGCAAACCCTTAAGGAATTCCTTGAAGCCAAACCCTTAAGATAAGGACAGGTATGTAAGTTTTAATATATCCAGTTTTGTATAATGTTATTCTAGTAAAATTAGGTAAAAAGGATGCTTGACTCCTCGCAGCTTAGAAGGAAGTGAAATCCTTCGAAGACCAAATGGAGTGGTGGGTTGCTTATGGGGATCAAACCAAACTAGGTCGGGGCGTGACAAGTAATGACTACACCCTAAAAAGGGTGACACGATGGGCATCGCGGACAAGAGATCTCGAGAGACAATGGTCTCAAACCAATTGAACAAAGAGAGTAATTAGGATGAGGTAGTTAATGAACTGACCTTCTTGAAAATCATGGATGTAAATCCGACAAGGAGGGGAGAGGTGGAAAGGCCAAACATTGGGAAAGGAGGATGAAGAAAATCCTTAAAGAGTTAATGGCCGAAAAAATGAATTGGTGACCTATCACGCCCCGAGCCAATTTGGTCCAATCCCCGTGATCAACCACCCACTCTCCCGGTTTATTAAAGGGTTTCCCCTTATTGTAAGCCATAAAGAGTAAGGCGTCCTTTAACCTACACCTTTTCCTAGAATAGCATAATCAAAACTACATTAAATTTTAAACTTTACATACTTGTCTTACAGGTGTCCTAGTTGATAGTTTTAAGGGTAGGCATTCCGAGATTTCCTGAAAGGGATATAAGGGAGGGGGTGAGTACAACTACTTAGTGAATGGGTTTTCAAAAGTCTACTTTTAACTTTTAAGAAAAAAACATTTATATGGAGTGTGCCAGACTCCTTTCTTTTTCAAAAATCCCTTCATTTAGAAATTTAGGTTTTTTCATCATTTCTTAGTTAGCACAGTATGTCATCACCCAACACACATCCTTCATCATAAAGGTTACACACATTCGCAAGTCAGTATCACTATTGAACCCGCTAGTGGCTTCGAAGCGACTTTTCTTGCCACTTGGATAGAAGTAACACCACTTCTACCTTGGGATTGAGTGGAGGTATGTGACATCCAACCCTCAATCCCAAAATCGCTTCTTCATGTACATATGAGGACATAGACCTCATCCCATCCCCACCCCGGTCTCATGCACTTGGTGCTACTCCAAATTTCACACAGACACCTAGAACGACGATCTGCCCTTATACTCACCGGGTCGTCCAGGACCCTTAGGACACATCACTACCCCTCATGGGCGTCTTGATGATCCTGTACCCATAGTGCATGCACAAACAATGTTTTCTCATATTCCCATGTAATCATTAGTGCCACTGGTACAACGACCTTGACTCACAACTCAACTCGCAATTGTTTGTCTTGACTAGTCCGTCGATCTATCATGTTGCACTGCCGCTAGTTGACTGAGCATGTTCGTCCTATCTTGGTACCATGGCCATATAATTCACTTATTAAGTTTTATGACACATATATCATGTTCGTCTACGAGCTCCTGCTTGTGCCAACTGGCCTTGGGCCCACTGTACGAGATTTTCAAAATTGGGCATTTAAGCATTGGCACACAGTCAGGGGAGAACACTTCCGACAAAATTGGTTTTCACTATCCATTATACCAACCGGTATAAGGACATCTCTGTTCATAACCGATGAACGAGTTTTCAACTACCTATGAGGAAGTCTCATCATACCAACCGGGTATGATGTACTTACAACCGGTAAGTAGATTTTTTCGCATAATTTTTACATCACTTTCTTTAAGTGGTGACGATTAAAATACCATTAAACAATGGGTTTTTATACTGGGCACTTATCATTCCCAACTGGGTATGATATATAATCCTACTCACAACAGTGAGTCATTTTTAACTTTAAGATATGCTCATCATCCCAACCGAGTATGACATTAGTAAACCCACTCACCCGTTAATGCTGTGAATTCCACTAGAATGGTTCTTTTTATTCACGCGAGCTTGTCCTTACGGGTGTTCCTGGTACTTCGTGTTCCTACATGATATGAACATCTCGGTTCATTATCCTTCGGCCTAATAGCCTTCATTCATTCCAAATGAATAAGAAAGTCAAACTTTCATTTATTTGCAATTTGGTCCCAAAGTTATTTTTCTTAAACTTTAAGTCCCTAATTCCGATTTTTCCTAAAATTGAGTCCCGAAACATTTAAAATTTATCAAGGGACCCCAATTTATTCCTTTTCAAAAAAAGGGGTTTAAATTTCCAAATTGCCAATTTGCTCCCCTAACTTTTTCGAAATTACCATTTTGCCCTTCCCTTAGAAAAATGGTAAAATCTACCCCAAAATTCTAAAATTTCTCAATTGGCCCTCTAACATTTTTTATTATATCCAATTGATCCTCAATTTTAGGAAATTGCATTTGGATCCCTCAAATTTTTGAAAATCCCCAATTTCCCCCAATTCCAACTCTTTAACATAGCCGAATTTGATTTTATCAAATTGATCGATCAAACACCTCTAATTATTGAAATTGAAGTTGAAATTGAGTTTCTCTATGTTCATACGATTCCATAGAACTTTAAATCACGGGTTTTAATGTCGGAACGACTCAAACGGAGCTTCGTCGAAAAATAGACTATAGAGAGAGAAAGCTTCGATTACTCGCCAGTGAGGGCACGACAATCCTAGCTTTCGATCTGGACAGATAGCTCTCATTCTAAGGTTCATCCTAAAATCAAGAATCACATCAATTATTGCCAAATTGGATTAGAATTTCATCATTGAAATTTGGCCGACTCTCTCTAACATCGATCGAAAATTATAAAGGGGAGCCGAATTGGCTTACCTTTCGGTCCTAATCCGGCCGTGGAAAGGCTAAGGAAGTGTTGGGAGGGCTTTGTTTGGCCTGAGCAAGGCTCGAAATGGCAAATTTCAGCTTGGCCGAAATAGGGCAGCTTCGGTCCGCCGGAGCTGCTTTATTGTTCCATCATGTCGGTGCTTCTCCAGTGATTCTCGGATTAACTGGAGTTTGCTATCAGATAGTTGTCTTCTCCCTAGTTCTAAAGAGCTCGACCTCTTCTTTCGAGGTTTAGAAAAATGTTCAAGTCAAAGCTCTGGTTCGAGCTTCAACAGGAAATGGAGCAGTAGAGAGAGAGAGAGAGAGAAGTGTTCAGGTGTGAAGAGAATGAATGGGGATGACCTCTTTATATACGTGTAGAATCGTGTATTAAATGAGTGAGATTTATTACTAGTATTAATATTGCCATAAATTATTGTTATTAATTTCAATAATTTAATTTGGTATTAAATTATTTGTATTAATTGTAATAATTTAATTTAGTTATGAAATTATTGGTATTAATTACAATAATTAAATATATAATAATTTATGGCTATTTATGATTAGGTGTAAAAAGTTTTGATCAAAATTTCGGGTTAAAAAAAACTAATATATTAATTTATGGCTATTTATGATAAGGCGTATGTTCGCATAAAAATTTTTTACCGAAATTTCGAGTTATAAAAAAAAACCTCATACTTTCCTAAAGGTTACCCATCCTCACACTACTTTCAAGCAAGCACGCTTAACTTTAGAGTTCTTATGAATTATCGTTCACCTAAACCAATTTGGTTTTTCTATTATAATTTGTCTTAAGTTTCTTTTCCAAGGTTTAATGAACTCTTTGGATCACCAGGAAGTTGTAATTTTCCAAATTGCTTGTTCCCAAATTATCGGGTTTGTAAACGGGCTCGGTTTTCTTATTTGGTTTGATCTGTTCTTTTTCCGATTTTCCTTAACTCAAAAGTGCGGGGTTTACAACTCTCCCCTCCTTTTAGAAGTTTTGTCCCCAAAACTTAATTATCAACCTTGCATAATGAATCATTTACTTTGATGTCCCTTTGGTGTTTGCTTTACATTTATACTCTTCTATTGTTATTTCAATTAGCCCTTTTTTTACATCCTTCACTTAAGGAAATTTCTTTTCCTTTATATTATTTACTCCCTCCACGGAGTTTATCATAACTAGACATACCTTATTCCAGTGTATATCCTTAGATTCATATCTTTCTTTGTTTAGAGCAACATTCTTCCCTTTGAGATTCTTTACTCAAGATTGGGAATTCCAAAATAATTAATCATTCCCATGTCTAGTTATCTTTTTGGTAGTTTAAACCTTTAACTTGATGTGCTTTCAAGTGTTACGTACTTGTTTCCACGGTTTTTCTTTATTATCACTTTTTTCGTCATATTTTGACCCTTCCTTCATTCGTTGTCTATTATAACATCGGTCCAAATTTTTTTTATATCCGACCATGTCATGCTTATTAGCCAACTCTTCCTTACTTTAATTCATATTCTCCTCTGGATTGTTGGGCTCACATGACCCTTACAGAATGGTATTTTCTAGGACCTATCTCTGTCTGTTCCCAATGACATCCTTTACTCAAGAATTTTACTTTGGCCTTAATCCACTCTTATTTGTTCGTAATCATTTCACAATTCTTTATACCGAGTTGATTCCTTTCGGCCTACATGTGAATTTACTTGGTTTGGGGAGTTTCCCTATTTACGGTTTCATTCTCTACTATTTCATTCAAAGTAGAGACTTTCACTTAGGAGTTACATATTCAACCTTCTTACCATTTCTTGAAGGTTTCATTTCTTCATCTCCTTACACCCTTTCTATATTGGGGCATTTGCCTGCTTTTAGTCCTCCATTGTCTTAAATTTTCCATTCCATCCCTTATTCCTTATTTGAGTAGTTTCCGATTATCAGTCTTATTTCGTATATGCGAGTGTGGACCATAATCCATCTTGATATTAGTGGTTGTTCCCCCTTAACCACTTCTTATATATGGAGCTTACTTTCCTAAGGTTTTTCGAACATTCTTTCCTTTATTTTCTTATTATGGGTAGTCTACCCATTCTTACTTATTACGACATCTATTGAGGCTATCTTTCTACCTACTCGTTCCTTGAGTTTAACTTACTCCTTAGGTTCTCCTAGTATGTTTCCCTTGGTTCTTTCACCTCACCATGCACTTCATTTGCAACTTCATCTCCTCATCCTTCGTCACTTGGTCCCATTACCTCTTAGTTGGGACATGTATCCCTCCTCAGGGTTTCCTTCCTTGGTGAGATTCTTCCCCTTTCTCCTAGAATTCCTTCTTCATTCATTTTCGTATGTATATATCCTTGAATGATGTCCTTTGATGCCATCCCCTTCCGTTTACCTTTACTCTTGAAATCTTGTGGGTACATACTTTGTACCCCATCCTCATTCCAACTTGTACCCCTATACACGTCTATTTCCTTTAAGTAGAGCTCAAATCCTCCTTGTTTCCAGATCTCTTAATCATCCTGCGAGAGGCCTACTTAATCTTCTCCTGGCTTTGAGTTTTGTCGTCAATCCATTCTTGGCCATTGATTTCTTTAAGGATTTTCTCCATCCTTATTTTCCAAATATTTGGCCTTTCCACCTCTCCCTTCTTTACTAGAGATTAAATTTATGACATTTACAAGGGTTTGTTTATTAAGTGACTCGTCCCTACTATTCTCCTTGTCTAATTATCTTGAGACAGTTGTCTCTTGAGTCTTCTTGTCCTTAATGCCCATCCCATTGCCCTTTTTAGGGTGTAGTCCTTACTACCTCCCAACCCTCCTTAGGGCATCGTTTATTCTCCTTAACTATCTTGTTGTTATGATTTTCTTCTTTCTGCTATGTTGGTCTAAAACTTGACTTCTCTCCTTTTTCCAAAGCAAGTCGTACTTATCATCCCAAAACATCCCATTTGTCATCTAATGCTCATCTTATCTTCTCTAGTAGAGGTGATTCGTTCGTTGCTACCAGATGGCTGGAAATTTTTTCTTAAGGATGAATTCTCTTCATCTACCCTATGTTTTATTTGCGGTTGATCGACGTCCTACATTCAATCCTTTTCCTCCCTCATCTAGTTGAGGCACACCATTACACCATCATTGAGGGACAAAAGGTTTTAGGAACTAAAAATTTACTTTCGAAATACGAGTACCAACTTAGGGTTTTAGCTTTTCTTACAGGAGATTGGATCGGGTAGTACCTGCCACTATGCTAGGATCTTGAAGAGCTACCGCCTAGTATGGTTGAAGTTTCGAGTAGGAGTCATATTTCATGGGGTGGAATAATTTCGGATTCATGTAGCTATAGAGGCGTTGTTCTTGGAAGGTATTGTTCTAAATCCTTGTGATGTGGGGCAATCCTTCACTTCATGCCCCATTTCCCTTACACCTATAAAAGGTTATCTTGATACTTGTCCTTAGTAGTGTTGAGCACTTTCTAGAGTAGTGTTCCTATTGTCCTCACCTTGTAACAGGTCATTTCTTTGCCCAGTAGTTACTAACAGAGTTCTCACTCCTTAGTCTCCTTGTCGGTTTTCTTGTCATGCCTTCTCTGCCTACTAGTTTTCACCTAAGAGTTCTCCTAGCCTCTTTAGTCTTTTGGTTCATTTCCTTATTTGGGATGGGATTCTCCTCGGTCCCTACAGTTTGTTTGGTTACTTTTCTTGAGGCAATCTTCCTACAGTTGAGGCGTAGGCTTACATCCTTTTTTAGAGACATGGTTTCAGGAACTTGGAATTTTTCATTAATGGAGAAGGAGTACAATATTTTAGGGTCTTCACCATATTACAACGCGGTGGTTATGAAATAGATAGAGGGCTACGGGGTGTTTGATAACCTTCCTCTATGAAATAGATAGAGCCCTAGCTGGTGTTCCTAGTTTCAGGCTTGCTCCCTTTGTACTCGGGGGTGTGACCTCAACAGGTCCAAGCATCATCCTCTTGGATACTTTGTCATTTGGTCCTTGGGGATTTCTACCATGCCCCAGGCATTTGGAAAGCTTCTAGAGTTGTCTTCCTACCAGGACAGGGTGCTGAACATAATCATTCCTAGTTTTCTTGGTTCCTCTCTTGGGAGCCATCTGAAAATTTTAAGATAAATCCTATCAGTTACTATATTTTCTAGTCTTGATTATGTATTCAAGGAAATAGGCTCTGATACCACTCTAGTTGTCGCGCCCTGACCCAGTTTGGTCGGATTGTTCAACCCGCCACTCTCCTGGTTTATTAAAGAGTTTCCCCTTATTGTAAACCATAAAGAGTAAGAAGTCCTTTAACTTGCACCTTTTCCTGAAATAGCATAATCAAAACTAAATGAAATTTTGAACTTTACACAAATGTGTTACATGTGTCTTAGTTGATGGCCTTTAAGGGTAGACTTTTTGGGATTTCGTGAAAGGGATATAAGGGAGGGGGTGAGTACAACTACTTAGTGAACGGGTTTTCAAAGTTCTACTTTTAACTTTTAAGAAAAAATATTTATATGGAGTGTGCCAGACTCCTTTCTTTTTCAAAAATCCCTTTATTTAAAAATTCGGGTTTTTCCATCATTTCATAGTTAGCACGATATATCATCACCCAACACACATCCTTCATCATGAAAGTTACACACATTCGCAAGTCAGTATTACTACTGAACCCGCTAGTGGCTTCGGAGCGACTTTTTCTGCCACCTGGATAGAAGCACGACCACTTCTACCCTGAGAATGAGTGGATGTACATGACATCCGACCCTAAATTCCAAAATTGCTTCTTTGTGTCCATATGAGGATAAGGACCTCATTCCATCCCTACCCCCATCCTCATACACTTGGTGCTACTCCAAATTTTTCACAGACACCTGGAACAATGATCTGCTCTTATACTCACCGGGTCGTCTAGGATCCTTAGGACACATCACTACCCCTCATGGGCATCTTGATGATCCCGTACTCATAGTGCATGCACAAACAATGTTTTCTCATATTGCCATGTAATCTTTGGTGCCACTGGTAGAACGGCCCCGACTCTCAACTCAACCCACAGTTGTTTGTCTTGACTAGTCCATCGACCTGTCATGTCGCACTGCCGCTAATTGAGTGAACATGTCAGTCCTATCTTGGTACCATGGCCAAACAATTCACTTATTAAGTTTTATGGCACATATATCATGTTCGTTTACGAGCTCCTGCTCGTGCCAACTGGCCTTGAACCCACTATACGAGATTTTCAAAATCGGGCATTTAGCCCCTTAGTTCCAAAACTGTGGCCCCTCACCTATAGGAGCTATTCGAGATCCCATCAAGAAGGTCTCCTAAATAGTTTAAGCATTAGCACACAGTAAAGGAAGAACACTTTGGACAAAATAGGTTTTCACTGTCCATTATACCAACCGGTATAAGGATATCTCCGTTTATAACCGATGAACAGGTTTTCAACTTCATTCAAGGAAGTCTCATCATACCAACCGTGTATGATTTTTTTATAACCGGTAAGTAGTTTTTTCTCCATAATTTTCACATCACTTTCTCTATGTGGTGATGATTATAATACCACTAAATAGTGGGTTTTTATACCGAGGCACTTATCATTCCCAACAGGGTATGATATATAATCCCACTCACAACTAGTAAGTGGTTTTTAACTTTAAGTTATACCCATCATCCCAAATGGGTATGACGTTAGTAAACCCACTCACCTATTAATGCCGTAAATTCCACTAGACCAATTCTTTGTATTTACGCGAGCTTGTCCTTGCTAGCATTCTCGGTACTTCATTTTCCTACAAGATATGAACATCTCGGTTCATTATCCTTTGGCCTAATAGCCTTCATTCATTCCAAATGAATGAGAAAGTCAAACTTTCATTTATTTGCAATTAGGTCCCTAAAGTTATTTCTCTTAAACTTTAAGTCCGTAATGCTGATTTTTCCTCAAATTGTGTCCCGAAACTTTTAAAATTTATCTAGGGAACTCAATCTATTCCATTTCACAAAAAGGGGTTTAAATTTCCAAATTTCTAATTTGTCCCCAACTTTTCCAAAATTACCATTTTGCCCTTCCTTTACAAAAATGGTAAATTTTTCCCCAAAAATTTTAAAATTTCTCAATTGGCCCTCTAACATTTTTATTATGTCCAATTGACCCTCAATTTTAGGAAATTGCATTTTGGTAACTCAAATTTTTGAAAATCTGCAATTTCCCCCAATTCCAACTCTTTAACACAGCCGAATTTGATTTTATCAAATTGGCCAATCAAACACCTCTAATTGTTGAAATTGAGTTTCTCTATGTACATACGATTTCATAGAACTTTAAATCGTGAGTTTTAATGCGGGAACGAGCTCAAACGGAGGTTCGCTGAAAAATAGACTATAGAGAGAGAAAGTTTCGATTACTCACCGTTGAGGGCATAGCGGTCCTAGCTTTCAATCTGGGCAGATAGCTCTCATCCTGAGGTTCATCCTAAAATCAAGAATTGCATCAATTGATACCAAATTGGATTAGAATTTCGTAATTGAAATTTGGTCGACTCTCTCTAAGACCGATCAAAAATTGTAAAGGGGAGCCGAATTGGCTTACCTTTCGGTCCTAATTCGGCCGTGGAAGGGCTGAGGAAGTCTTGGTAAGGCTTGGTTTGGCCTGACGAGGGCTCAAAATGGCCGATTTCAGCCTGGCCGAAATAAGGCAGCTACGGTCAGCCGAAGCTGCTTCATTGTTCCAATGCCAGTGCTTCTCCAGTGATTCTCGGATTGACTAGAGTTTGCTATCAAATAGTTGTCTACTCCCTAGTTCTAAAGAGCTCAACCTCTCCTTTTGAGGTTAACAAAAATGTTTAAGTCGAAGCTCGGGTTCGAGCTTTATTGAGAAATGAAGCAGTAGAGAGAGAGAGAGATAGAAGTGTTAAGGTGTGAGGAGAATGAATGGGAATCACCTTTTTATATAGGTGTAAAATCTTGTATTAAATGGGAGAGATTTATTAATAGTATTAATATTGCCATAAATTATTGGTATTAATTCCAATAATTTAATTTTGATATTAAATTATTTGTATTAATTTCAATAATTTAATTAAGTTATTAAATTATTAGTATTAATTACAATAATTAAATATATATTAATTTATGGCTATTTATGATAAGGGGTACCTTTGCATAAAAATTTTTTACCGAAATTTCGGGCTAAACAAAAAGTCATACTTCTCGGGAGGTCACCCATCCTCACACTAGTATGAAGCATGCACGCTTAAATTTAGAGTTCTTATGGATTCTTGCTCATCTAATCCAATATGGTTTTTTTCTTCTAATTTGTCGTAAATTTCTTTTCCAAGGTTTAATGAACCCTTTGTATCACCCGGAAGTTGTATTTTTCCAAATTGCTTGTTCCCAAATGATCCAATTTGTAAACCAGCTCGGTTTTCTTACTCGGTTTGACTAGTTCTTTTCCCGATTTTTCTTAACTCAAAAGTGCAGGGTTTACACGACTCTACTCTGGCCTTGAGAAGGATTATATAAGCCTCACACAAGGAGATCGTGAAATCTTGAAACAAACAGCACCCGGACTCGTCCCAAGGAAGTGGACTTGTACGAAATGCAAGTAAGGTTGAGAAAGGGGTACAAGGATGTACCCATAAGATTTTCAAGGAAGGGAAAACTAGAAGGGCGATAGCAAGGGATGGCATTAAGTTACACTAAGATCAGATGATCGTAAGGGCAAAGAAAGGAAGTAGCATAGTAAAGAAAGGAGTCCTGGATGAACATGTCCCCAACAGAGAGACGATGGACCCAATGAAATTCGGAAAAGCAGTTAAACATGTGCTTGAAAAACAGGTAGAAGTGAAAAGTCACAATGACTAGAAATCCCTCGCATAAGGTATAAGGGACATTAAGGGGAATTATAGGACAATGAAGTATTAAGGGTTGACAACCATACCGATAACAGAAGGGTGTAAGAAAGGGAGGAAGGAAAAGCCTTCAAGGAATGTTTGGAAGGTTGAACATGAAACTCCCAAGGTGAAAGTCCCTACGTAGAAGGGTAAAGGTAGGAAGTGAGATCAAGCCAAGGAGTCAATAGGAGAACCATAAGAGGATTAACCAAAAACAAGAAACCTAAAAAGGGGAACAAGTGGTTGAGGATGTACTCGAAGGAAGGAAGTCCTCGTGCAATGATACCACTAGAAATAAGGAAGGAAACGGAAGGAACAAAAAACTGAAAGAAAGTCAGTAAGCCCAAAGGTGGATGTGAAACACAGTGGTCGGAATCGGGAAACCCAATAAGGGAGATGAGGAAGGGTGAGTAAATAAGGAGAACCAAATGCTACCAAAAAGGCATGACGTCAAGGAAAAAGGACGGCTGGACAACACCGAGAGCAATCGAGAGACACTACCAGATGACAAGAAGAGGCAAATCATAGTAACTCTAAGAAGATTAGAAGGGCATGAACCACCATTGTAAGGGAAATGACAATTATGGGATAGTCAACCCAAAGACATGGATAAAAACCTTCAAGAGGATGGACCTTACCCTAAGTAGAATAAGAAGTGGACTTTAAGGTATACTTTTGGACTAGTGGGTAAGACATATCGAATTAGGATACCCTCTATGGAGTAATTGACTAATGGAATAGAAGAGAAATTCCATTAGTGCGAGGATTAAAAAGGGCGAAGTAAAGGAACATGCAAGGGGTAGCATGTAAAATAAACCACAAGTTGACAACAAAAGAGATTTTTCCCAATGTAAAGGGAGGCAAAATTTAGTTTTGAGGACAAAAATCCTAAAAGGAGGGGAGAGTTGTGAAACCCGTCACCTCGGATAAAGGAAATAGGGACAGAACCAGTCAAATTAAGGATAAAACCGAACCACTTGATGAACTGAGAACGATAAAGAAGGGTTGAAATGGGAAATTGGAAAATCCCAAGTGACCAAGATGTCACATAAATCTTGGGGAAGGGTTATGATGGAATTTGGATGAGAAAATCGGACTGGTTCATGATGAATCGGACTTGAACCATACCGAAATAGGTTGAACTATACATGAACCAGTCTCTTAATTTATTTTTCTTGGTGGCTTAAAATTATCAATTTGGGAAATTGATGCCACCATTGAAGAGAAAAATGTATTTAGACAAATTTAGAAATTTTTAATTTTAAGAGAACCGATCGAATCGGGTTCGAACTGGCTGATTTTCATTTTATGGTCACTAGACCCAGTTAGACTGGACCAATTAACGGTCCAACCAGTTAATGGACCGCTGACCGGTCAACACCCAGTCTAGATGCCCGCGAGCAATCAGACTGCAACATGTGGCAAGGCACGCTCTATCAGTTGGCCAACAGCCAGTAGGTGCCTAGTCAACAGCCATGCAGACATGACCAGCCAATGAGGGGGCTGCCACGTGTCGGGTTAATGGCCAACGACTGACGTGGCGGTTGAGTTGGATCACCATGTTAGCTAGACCTTTAACCTTGTGGCCCAATTGAGTCCTCCCATAGTTCCCTCGGCCACCACACGACCTCCCTGGAGGTGAAAGGTAAGCCAATTTGGCCATCCTCCGTCGTTACACTTCAATTCTAGAGAAAGAAAGTGATAGTGTTCTTTGATCGAATTCCCACGGATCCTGACAATAGTTTCCCTGATTCTTGATCCTAGGAGGACCCCGGGGACAAGAGCTAACTTCCCCAATCAAGAACTCGGATCGTCGCGCCTCCAATGGTAAGCTTTCAAAACTTTCTCTCTATACATCTAGTTTTCCGGTGAAGCTCCATTTGAGCTCGTTTCGGACCCAAATCCTGCAATTGAAAGTGCAACTGTATAGAAGTGCAGAAACTGATTAAAATCATCAATTTGAGGAAATAACACCAATTGAATAGTCAATTTGAATAAATCAAATTTGGTCAATAAAGGAGGTAGAAATTGGGGGAAATGTTGGGGGAAATTAGGGATTTGAAAAAATTGAGAGACCTCTATGCAATTTTCAAAATTGAAGCTCAATTGACTATGAGAAAGAAGTTGGATGACCAATTGGTCAGTTTTCGAAAGATTTGGGTCCAAATGGCTAATTTTGGAAAGTGGGTGCAAAATGGTAATTTTAGAAAAATTGGAGACCAAATTAGGAATTTGGAAAACTTGAGCCCCTTATACAATTTTAAGAAAATTAAGGACCCAAAGAGGATATTGGAAGTCCTTTGGACTTAATTTGGGAAACATTTAACATTAGGGACCTAAAGTTAAGAAATATGAATTTATGGACGTAAGTGCAATAAATTAGAAATTTAGGCCTAGTAGCCAATATTGAAAAGCTAGAAAGCTTTTACGCTAAACCCAAATGTATAAGAGTGGTCATACCATGTAGCGACTCTTGAGACCAGAACGCTAACAAGGAAGCTAGTCACAAATTTTGAGAATTGGCTCGGGACAAACGCGTCAAAGTCACCAGGTGAGTGAGACTTTTATACATCACATCAGTTGGGATGATGAGCCCACTTTTATGAATCAAAAACATACTTACCTTATTTTAAGTAGGATAAAATAAAACATCATACCCAGTTGGTATGACGAGTTTATGAAAGGAAAAACTTGCAAACCGGTTGTAAGCGAACCTATCATCACACCTGGTTGGTGTGATAGGTGAAAAAGGAAACTTTTTTAGAAGTGCTCTCTCCTAACTATGTGCTATTGCTTAAACTATTTGGGAGACCTTCTTAACGAGAGCGAGATCAATGGGCCCAATATTGAAAAACACGTGCAGGGACCCAAGGCAAGTGGGCACGGGTTAAAGCCCACAAAAAAACATGAATAGGAAGAGCCATGAAAACTCTTATTTAAAATGGAAATTAATTGTGTGATTCACCACAATACTAAGTAAGGACCAACAATGCTCGATGAGTTGGCGGCAGTGCATTAGGGTCGGGTTGATGGATCGGCCTAAACAAACAACTGCAGGCCGGGTTGAGTGTTCGGGTCGTTGGACCGTTGGCACCAAAGAGAATGACAAAATTATGAAAAATTTTGTTAGTGATGCACTCATGGATTTGGGACCATAAAGATGTCCTATTGGGTATTGAAGGGTTCCAAGGGCTGTTGGATGACATGGTGGAGATAAAGGCAGTTCACCGTGCTAGTTAGTCATGAAGCTCTAGGAGCTTCCTACCCATGAGACTATGGTGGGGTTAGGATGAGGTCTCCGTCCTCACATGGACATGAAATAGATTTTAGGTCTAAGGGTCGGACATCTAGGACATCCATTCAGACTCAGGGTAGAAGTCTGGGACTTCTATCAAGTTGGATGACAAATTTGCTTTGATACACAAGTGAGTGCAGTCTAGTACTACCTTGTGAACGTCTATACCCTTTATGATGAAGGGCGTGTGTTTGTTTGCCAAATGGCTCCTGAGGCAAGGGGATGTGTTAATAGAGCTAGACACACCAAGGATTCAAGAAATATTTGTAAAAAGGGTTTTTAATAAACTAAGTTCTTTTTTTAGCTCACTTCTAACACCCGCTCACCAAGTTGTAGAAACTCACCCCCTCCCTCCCTTTATCCCTTTTTCAAGAAAAGGGAGATCAACCAGAGAGCTTTTTAAGATGAATCCTAAGGCAGTTATGCTTAAATTTCTTTTTATCTTGCTTTAGTTTGATTAATGTTATTCCAGGGGATAATATTTGAAATTTTGCCTAGCTCCTCGTGTCTAAAAGAAGGGGAAACCCCTCTTGAACCAGGGGAGCGGCGGGTTGCTCATGGTTATTTGACCAAACCGGGTTGAGGCATGACAGAACAAATGTGCTAAGTGTGGGAAGTATCATGGAGGCACATGCGCACCTAAGAAGACAACATCAACCTCCACCCCTTCCGATGAAGAATCCTACAACCTACTAGTGGTAAACTCTAAGTCTGTTAACATGTGGGACTAGAATTGCAGTTAATGGGAAATTGGTGCATTTGCTTTAGCTATGTAATAACCAATACTTATGGCAAATGAAATTGATGAATAAAGTTTTTTCAAAAGATTATGAACACATACTATAACCAAAAAGCTCTAAAATTTTGAGTAAAGGAAAAATAAAACCTTTAAGGAAGAGTGGTAAAAAAAATCGAAGTATGTGAAAAAATAGAAGGATGAAGTAGAACTTTAGTCTTAATAAAGCCATAGTAAGCAATTGACGAGGAAAAAGTCAATTACTCTAAGAAATGGCATATTTTGGGGAGATTGGGAACTCCCTAGTACAAAGACCAAAACCTATCCTAAGAGTAGTGATTCAAGAAAGAGTCAAAAAAACTTTCTAGTATTCATGGCAAGAAAGTCAAGAAGAAAATAAATAAGAAGGAATACCTGAAACATTTTGTTTAACGAATAAACTATTTAATGGAATACAAGTGGAGATAAGGAACAAGTACAAGGGGAAGGAAAGTGTACTCGCGAGATTTCGAAGGAGAAGGTCAAACCTAAGGGAGCAGTAAACAAGAAGATGGCATCTAAATATATCATAAAAGTTTCTAAGGGTCGAATTTCCATAATAATGGATTGAAGGATGATACTCTTGAAGAAGAAAAATGAAATGTACATAGGAAGAAAGTCATGGAGAAGTGCGTAATAAAACAAAGGGGTGATTAACTCAATTAAAGGAATAATGATGATAAGGACATGTGGACATCAAGGAGAATGGGTTTAACCCAACCCCACTTAATGGAGATTATGATTGGATGATAGGGCATAGTGTGTAGTACATGAAATATGACCCCGATGATAAGAGATCCTAGGATAGAAAATAAATTTCAAACCAATAATTCAAATACGACGAAGGATTAGATATGGATGAATACACCAATACCAAGGGGGTAAGGATATAAAGGTAGGAAACCTTCAAGGAGTGAAAAGAGAATAACCATCAATTGGTCACGAGCAGGTGAGGATGGACAAAGGAATGAAAATCCTTAGGTTGGGATGCCATCAAACATGAGGAAGTGCATGAGGGAGGATAATCATGTGTATGTGGATTGACAACTCGTGAAGTGAATCGGGAAACCTGATAGTTGGAACTAAGAATGACCAATAAGTAGGTTGGTGAAGGACAAACAAAGAAGAAAAATCAAAATGGTCATGAAAGGCATGACGTCTAAGTAAAGGAAAAACGATGTAAGGATCGTTGTATAATTGTATCAACAGGAGAATTAAGGATGGACTCAAGGGCAAACACAAGACCAAATGGGTAAAGTCAATAATGGCAAGACAAGGAGGGACAAGAGCGAAAAGCATGGAAGGGCGTCTTGCTAAGAATTTCTATGATTTAGAGAAACAATCGAATAATAGAATGATTAAACATATTAGGACTCCCAATCCTGTGATATGGATTAGCGGTTGGAAGGAAACCTCAAGAGGGTGAGTTTTAGTCGTAAGTGGCATAATGTTTTGACCTAAGAAATTACCTTTCACTATAAAGGTAAGGCAGGACAATCCTAATAAATTCCCTTGAGTAAGTAAATACTTGAATGGAATGGAAAATCCTCAAGGGAGTTACCTAAAGAATGAAGTAAAAGATTGGCCATTGTGACATGTTACCCAAGGTAATCGTATGAACAAGGGAGTGTGCATGGAAAAGGGAAATGTGAGGTGAGATCGCTAGGAGATTTTCACCTCAAGTTGGAAGGCCAAACCATGCTATTAAGAACAATGGCAAAATAATGGATGAAAAAAATGGACACATCCAAAACTTGGAGGGAAAGGGTTTAAATGTCCAAAGTGAGTAATGGTATGAATGATACTCCTAAAAGAGATAGCAAATATGTGAAGTACAGTAAGATTTGGTGCCAAATTGGAAAGGGGATTAAGCAGTCAAAATATTCTAACCAAAATGGTTACAAGAAGTAGTTACTAACCACCTAGAATGTGTGGTTATGTAATGGGAACAAGGAAGTAATAAAAAAAAGTCATAAATTGATGTGAATCCGACTAAAGAGAGTACGAATTCACAAGTTTAATAAACCAGACCTGCAATGGAGCTGAACACTTTGTCACCAAACGGGATAAATGATCACTTGAGACTTCAAGAGGGCCCAAATGAAGCTTTATATGGGCTGATTAAAGAGATTGCTGCATATTCAAATAGAAGCCCAAATGAAGAGCCCAAGATGAGCCCAACAGAAGGTCCAGATTTAATTAATAAGGAGAGATTTATAAATATAATAAATCTCTTAGGATAATATTAAGTGGTTAGATTAGATAAGGTTAGCTTATTATGTGGGTCATTCGATTGTTTTCTGAGCCTATAAAAGGCACACTCCACAACATCGGAGAGACATACACTTTGGAATTTATATCTTGTGAGATTTTATCTTCTTTCTATCTTGAAAGAGCTTTTGAACTAATCAGGTTTTTATCTGTGGTGTTCAAGCAATCAAGACTTATCACCCGGGGTTTTCTAAGAGTTCTTCTTAGAGGATTTGGGTGTGGCGTCTACATATCCCATACCTTGTTTCTCACATAAATAAGGTATATTCCATCTTTTCGCACTTGCGTCGTGAAAGTCTTGGGATCGTTGCCATATTTGGTGTAGGGTGTCGTCAGCATATTGGCGAGGTTCGCATCAGTTGGTATCAGAGCACACGGTTGCACGGCAAGTTCCATACCATTTTTTTTATCTAGTTCTTTTTTTTATCTTCTCTACCTATTTCTATTCTCTATAAAAAAAATTATCATATTCTTCTATTAATCTTCTCTTCAGTAGGTTAAAAAAAAAGGAGAGAAAAAAAAACCAAAAAAAAATTCGTGCCAAAAAAGAAAGAGCAAAAAAAAGTTCGTGCTAAAAAAAAAGAAAAAAAATAGTTCGTGCTAAAAAAAAAGAGCAAAAAAAATCGTGGAAAAAAAAGGCAAAAAAAAAAGGAGGCACACAATTATATCTTATATCTCATTCTTATTCTGCTATATCTAAGTCTATTACTTCATTCCATCTTAATTTCTTTCTTCTCATTTAAATTCTTTGGAATTACTTTTTGGAAACCTTTATCGATATGTCTTGATTGTCCCTCAAGTTGAATTGCTTCGTAAAAAAACGATTTGTTTTTAAAGTTCAATTCAGATTGAAAGAAGACATATGAGTGGAAAAAGGCAAGAGTGTTTTAAATCTTTAAGAAAAAGCCATTTGAGTTTTAAACAGGAGTGTTTGAGAGAAACATGTGAGGGAGAGTTGCGAGATTCTTTTATTTCTAACAATTGGCAGGATTACAATTTCCAACAAAGAGAAAACACATGGAAAGAAGCCAGTTTTCCTCAACCAGTTCAAAATCTAGATTGGAAAGCCTTGATGAAACAAGTTGTAAAGTCTGGATTCGAGCCACTTCACACGCGAATGGATCGCTTGGAGGAAGGTGTGATACGTCGTTCACATCAACATACTTCCGTTGAACAACAACCTTGGTGCTTTCAATCTAGGCGTTTTGATACTCAAGAACTCGAGGAATTTGAAGATCTTCAAGTTAATTGTGATAGCGCCGGACACGATTGCATCAATCAATGTACTCCAAGTGAAAGGCCATGGATTGATGACGTAATGGACAACCAACGTGAGAATCTATTTCATACTCGTTGTTCTATGAAAAATAGAGTTTGTTCTGTTATCATAGATGAGGAAAGCTGCACTAACTTTGCTAGCACCGAGCTTGTGGAGAAGTTGGCATTACATGCAACAAAGCATCCAAAGCCATATCAAATTCAAAGGCTGAGTGATCAACCCAAACTCGAGGTAACCCAACAGGTGATAGTGTCCTTCTCTATTGGGAAATATCAGGATGAAATATTATGTGATGTAGTACCAATGCAAGCATGTCATATTTTATTGGGAGAACCTTGGAAGTTAGATCGTCACGTTACATATGATAGATTAACAGATAGGTACTCATTCGTGATGAATAATAGATCAATATCTCTTGTACCTCTTACTTTACAACAAGTTTTTCAGGATCAGTTGAAAAGGAAAAAGGCAAATGAAAAGAAAATAGCAGAAAAACAAGAAGTGAGAAAAGCCAAAATTGAAGATGAAGAGAGAAAAGGCAACATTGAAAAAGAAGAGAGAAAAGCCAAAATTAAAGATGAAGAGAGAAAAGGCAACATTGAAAAAGAAGAGAGAAAAGCCAAAATTAAAGATGAAGAGAGAAAAGGCAAGGTTGAAAAAGAAGACAGAAAAGCCATAATAAAAAGAAAAGAGAGTAAGAGAAAAAGTGAGATCAAGAGAGATATAATTCCATATCGTATCCTTACAGTACTTATGTACAAGGATTTATATTTTACTAACCATATTGTCGGATATTTTCCGAGCATTAGTATTTCTCTTATGCAGGAGTTCAATCATGTCATTCCTAAGAAGAAAACGTCTGGTTTGCAACCTGATCGAGGAAACAATAATCAAAGTCAACACCAAGTACTAAAACTGATGGAAAGGAGGTATATACGTAAGAGCAAGCGACCATGTGTTGTACCCATGAAGGATGAAACTTGGCAAATACGCCTCGATTATCGAGCCATTCACAATATCACGGTAAAGTATCGGGAACATCTTTCTAATTTATATGATATTATTATTGAGTTGCATGGATACTATTTGTTTTCAAAACTTGATCTTAAAAGTCAATATCATCAATTTCAAATTAAAGAAAAAGACGATTTGAAAACAACATCTGAAACAAAACCAGGTCTATATAATTGGTTAGTTGTGATTTTTGGATTGACCAGTACCTTTAGCACTATCATGATATTAATGAAGGATATCTTGCATGTTATCATTTTAAAGTTTGACTATATATATTTTGATGACGTCCTGGTATATGAACTTATGGAATATTTGAAAATAATGTTGGAAATGATGTTAGAACTTTTAAGAAAAGATAAATTGTTTGAGAATTTTAAGATATTTATCATTTGTTCGGATAAACTTCTATTTCCTGGATATGCTATAAGTTTTGAAGGGATTGCCATTGACAAGGAAATTAAGGTAATTCAAGATTGGCAAACACCTTACTTGGTAAGTCAGGAAAGAAGATCAATTGCATATTATAATGAAAAGTTCAGCGGAGTAGCCCTCAAGCTGAATGAGTTTCATGCAAGGTGGATAGAATTCATTTATACATCTGGTTATGTGATCAAGTGTAAGCAAGGTATAAAAAATGTAGTTTCTCATACATTATCTGAAAGGTACATTTTGTCTACAATCATTGATACTAACTTGCTTAATTTTTTTTGGAATACTGTGTTGGTTACAAAACCTCTATTTTCAACTGCATGTTTACCACATATTGTGTTTGCATATAATCGTTATATTTATTCAGTAACTAAGTTATCACCAATGAAGATTATCCATGATTTTAATCCATTGGATAGAAAACAGCAGACTCAAGAAAATATTAATCTTTACAACAAGAGTTTCATGAAAGTTGTTTTTGATCCAGGGATTTGGGTTAGTTTACATATGAGGAATGGATGGTTTATGAATAGAAAACTATCAAAATTTCATAGATTAGAGGGATTATTTAAGGTGTTAAAACTCGGTAGTAATAATTACAACAGGAAGTTATCTAGCAAATATATCGTTAGTAATAGCATAAATATTTATAAGTTAATGTCTTTTGATGTAGGTGATGAAGGAAAAGAAGATTTGGGGACAAATCATTTTCAAGAGGGGGAGAATGATGTGAATCCGACTAAAGAGAGTACGAATTCACAAGTTTAATAAACTAGACCTGCAATGGAGTTGAACACTTTGTCACCAAACGGGATAAATGATCACTTGAGACTTCAAGAGGGCCCAAATGAAGCTTTATATGGGCTGATTAAAGAGATTGCTGCATATTCAAATAGAAGCCCAAATGAATAGCCCAAGATGAGCCCAACAGAAGGTCCAGATTTAATTAATAAGGAGAGATTTATAAATATAATAAATCTCTTAGGATAATATTAAGTGGTTAGATTAGATAAGGTTAGCTTATTATGTGGGTCATTCGGTTGTTTTCTGAGCCTATAAAAGGCACACTCCACAACATCGGAGAGTCATACACTTTGGAATTTATATCTTGTGAGATTTTATCTTCTTTCTATCTTGAAAGAGCTTTTGAACTTATCAGGTTTTTATCTGTGGCGTTCAAGCAATCAAGACTTATCACCCGGGGTTTTATAAGAGTTCTTCTTAGAGGATTTGGGTGTGGCGTCTACATATCCCATACCTTGTTTCTCACATAAATAAGGTATATTCCATCTTTTTGCACTTGCGTCGTGAAAGTCTTGGGATCGTTGCCATATTTGGTGTAGGGTGTCGTCAGCATATTGGCGAGGTTCGCATCATAAATGAACTTATTTCGTTTAACGTAATTGATTACTGTACTTGTTCATACGATTACCTTGTTGGAAGCAATGGTTGGAAGCAATGCTCGAACAAGAAATGAGTGGTGGAACACTCTAATAGCGTAAGAGGAAGAGCTTGGGAATACAAACCTGAAACATTGGATATAGTTCCATGGGAATAGCATCTAAGGAAGGAAATGGCAAGGACTCAATACTAAGAAATTTTGAATTACAAGAAATGGAGATTTACAAGGTAAGTAAGAGATGGCTAAATAATGGAGGTGCATATATTGAATGTTTAGATAACGTTCAAGGTAGTTATGGAACACTACCAAATGGTGAAAAGTGATGAAGTCCCATGATCCCTAAAGGATTGGAAAAATATGAAGATTTGTCAAGAGAATGTTATTGAAGCATACTATATGAAAACATTTGGAAATATATCATGTTTCTATGCTAAGGACAAGTAAGTTCAAAATTTTTAAAAAAAATGTGCATGACCCAAGTGTAGAAGAGTCGTTTATCAAAGCAGGATGACGACAAATGGAAGGCTTGGGTAGACTTCTGTTAAAAGAAATAAAGGATGCCTCTATGCCAAGAAGCTATAAATGAGCAAAGTTGTGATTTCGAGTTCTCAAAAGAAGGATCTTTGAATAAAATGGGATTATGACATTGGACTATTCTAATTGAATGACCAAGCCTTAAGAATGGATAAGGCATTAAGTCCAATATGATCCACCTAGAATGTGTGGTTAAAAACCAAGGTTAAAAAGAAAATGAAATTTGTATTTAGAAGCCAAAACGGGAATTTGGAGAAATCCCAAAGGGGTCAATTATGATCCAAAAGCTATGGAAAAGAACCATGAAGTGAATTGGATGTGAGAATCGGACCATTTCAAGGTAAATTGGACTTGAACCATGAAAAACCAATTCAAAGATTAAATTTTCTAGTTAACTTAAAAATATCAATTTGGGAAATTGATGTCACTATTTAATAGAAAATTAATTTAGACGAAGTTAAAAATTTTTAAATTTTAGAAAATTGGTCGAATAGGGACGGAACCGGCCAATTTTTAATTTCAAGTCACCGAACCCAATCTGAGTGAACTGGTCAATTGTCCAGTAAATCAATGGACCGCCTGCCAGGTTAGCGCAGAGTCAGCCCACCCGACCAATTAACGTGCGACGCATGGTGAAGCACGACTAGTCAGCCACTCAATTAGTGGCTGGAAGTGCTGACCAATCAGAGCATGATGCTTGTCCTTAGTCAATGGTAAAAGAAAGAAAATCCATGTCACTAATGACCAACGAATTTGAGTGACTCTGTCAATTGTCCAATCAATCAATGGACCGCTTGCCAGGTTAGCGCACAGTCAGCCCACGCGACCAATTAGTGTGTGATGCATGGCAAAGTACGACCAGTCAGCCACTCGATTAGCGGCTGGAAGCGCTGACCAATCAGAGCATGATGCGTGTCCTTAGTCAATGGTAAAAGAAAGAAAACCCACGTCATTAATGACCAACCAAATGGAGAGCGAGACGTGTCCCCAGCCAATGGTCAACTAACGAGAAGCCTCATCAATTGGGTTGGCCAATGAGGGGCTGACATATGGCAAAGATGCCACATCAGCAACTAACTAGGATATCAAAGAAACGGTCGATCAATTAGAGGCCGACACATGGCAGAACCACGTCAGATGGTCCCAACTAATTAGAGGCTAACACATTGTAGTGGCATAGTGCATCAAGAGGGAAACCTAGCTTATTGAAACCAGCCAATAAGAGGATGCCATGTGCCACGATCAACGACTAGTCAAATATGGTCAACGCCCACATTGGAATGAGTGATCAATAGAAGGTCACCATGTGGCTAGTCAGTGACTCAAAGGATGACTCGAACATTGAGTGGGTAGCTCACACGCACATGCACAGTTTCATCTTCAACCTCTAAACTAGGCAAATAAGGTTGATGGGTTGGCTGCATTTACTTCGACAACCAAAAAATCCTCCCCATATGACCATGAATGAGAGAGATTAGGGTTGAGCAATGGACAAATGGATAAAGAGCTACCCCCATTCATTCTCATCATCACTCAAATGACTAAAGATGAATAGCTCAATTTCCTGGTGAGGCACAAGCCAGAGCTCTGACTTGGGCATTTTTCTCAACCTCTGAAGCTGAATTCGGGTTCCCTAGAATTAGGAAGAAGTCCTCAACCTCGCTACAACCTCCCATTACCTCAAGGATCATCAGAGGAGCATCGGTGAGCTCACACAGTACCGTCACCCCAGTCGTCGCAAAGTAGCAGAATCCTTCAAGCATGAATTATGGTCACTTCTAACCTTCTGCAGCCATGCAGACCCTCCCACACCTCTCCACGACTGACCCTCGACCTCTAGGATCACTTAAGGTAAGCAAATTCTGCTCCATTCACTGAAATATTAGAATTTTAGAATATGGAGCACGAAAATTGTTCTCATAAAATTTCCATTGCCGAGGCTACCAATTGACACACGACTTGATCCTAAGAAGACCCCCCTCGATGAGCACTAGCCACACATACTCAAAGTTCTGGAAATCATCCCTCCTTTGCTTAGTAAATAGAGATTTCTCTCTCTAGAAAATGTTTTTGACAAAGCTCATTTTGAGCTCAATTTTGGGTCAATTGAAGTCATTCAAACTTAGGATGCTCATAAGAAGATAAGGGAGACGATTAGTAGCATGCTAGGAGGAAATTAACATGATTTCAGCTCTCAATTTAATGAATCAAGAATTTGGGTCCAAAATGTAAGTTTTTTTTATAAAATTGGGCAAATTAGGGATTTTTGTGAAATTAACATTAGTTGAGAGCCAAATGATGATTTAAAAGAAAATGAGAATTCAATAAAATTAAAATGCTTTATTAATTTTTCTATGTAATTTTATATTAAATAAATTATTTCAATAGAAATTTAAAATGAAATAAATGAAGAAATTATGGCAAATACTTGGAGCTTACTTGTCTAGAAAATATAAAGACCTAACGACGAATGTCAGATAACTAATGGTTCAATTATTTGTGATTATGGAGGTACGAAAGGAAGGTACAAACGCACAATACAAATCTAAACCGATTTTGGAATATCATCCAATATGAACGAGTCACGCATAACGTGTTAGTGGGATTTCTAACACCAGGAACGATTGGACCGATGATAAGATCATGATTCACTTTGAAACCCGATTTTCCAAAAATATAATCCCTTAACTATGTTAATATGCTTAAACTATTTGGGGTTATATTTTTTTATGATAGCATGAAGCACGATATTTGGACAACTCATGAATAGTGTACGAATACACCTCAATGTTTATGGTCTAGTCCAACCGTTGATGCAGGATATGGGTGATGCCATGATCAACAATAGTGGGCTAGATCTAGTACTATGGGAGTTGGCCCAAGGCCACGGTTTTCAGAAAATGAAGTGGGCCCAAGGCCATGTTTTGAAAATCTCACACAAGTTCAACCAAGGCCAATGGAAATGGGTTTAACCCCATAAATAAGTTTGATTAAGAACCTTTCAATAATTATCACAATTGGATAATGCTTGTTAAAGCTACTATGCCAAAACTAGATAAAGATAAAGGTCTTAAATCAATATAAATTTGTATGTGATTGCAATCATACAAAACCAAAGAGATGCCAAGTACGAGGAAGTATTGGTTCTAAGGGCTACTAGACAACAAGGGTGTTATAAGAGTAGAAAACAAAGTTCTAATATGTCTTGAAGCTTTGGGAGCTTCATGCGCATTCAGACCGAGGGGATGGAA
This sequence comes from Trapa incisa, assembly GCA_030064435.1. NCBI lineage: Eukaryota > Viridiplantae > Streptophyta > Magnoliopsida > Myrtales > Lythraceae > Trapa > Trapa incisa. The sequence goes on from CM057776.1 coordinate 7,672,859, forward strand.
GGGTGAGGTCTCACCCCCACAAGTCTGGGGATCAAAGTTTCGATAAGTATGTAGGATGGGAAATGGTTCTCACACAGACGATGTGGTGAAGGTTGTGGCCTCTCACTAGGGTGGACGATAAAGTCTCTCTAGGCAACTAGTAGAACAAATCGTGCTTGTTAGCCTCCAAGGGTCTGTTCTACGAATGTTTGATCCATTTATGAATAAAGTGTGTTTGTATGAAACAAACCCTAGTAGGTTATTAAATTAAATCCCTCTAAATAGGAGAGATTCTACTCTAAGTTTATGAAATGAGCAAAGAGCTTTATGAAAATCTTTTATGAAAGATGAGATAAGTAGAGATTTGCCTATCACACTATTTTGAATAAATTAAAATTTTCTCATGTATATGCTAAAATCATGAAGTCAAGATATCCTACTCACTGAGTTTTACAACTCACCCCTCCTCCTTAAACCCTATTTAGGAAAATATGAAGAGGAAAGCGGGTGAAGAGTATATCGCTCAGTAAGCATTATGCAATAATCATATTCCAATATGTTTTTTGGAAAAACATATTTCTGTAAATTATTTTTAAAATATTTTCAGGTTATGCATGACTCTTGTCGGTATCACAATGGTTATTATTTGATACTAGAAGGAGTGGCGGGTTGATCATGGGGTTCCAACCAAACTAGGTTGGGGTGTGACAGCTAGAATCGAGTCTCGCAGCATGATTTGGAACCTAGTCACTAATAGAGCAGATTAAGCATATTGGCATCTCAACTCCTCAATGGCCATCTCCCCAAATTCACACAAAGTCTTTAAGACACACTTTTTCCCCAATTTCTCAATATGGGTTTCACATCACATGTTTTGGTCTTATGATTAGTTCTTATTTATCATTTCTAAAACCATATTGGATTTACTGGACATGATCTTATTCATTTGCACTTCTTAGAATAACAAGTAAGAGAGCATATTAATTAAAGCCCTAGTTAGTCTAATACGAGACTTACCATCAAAACCAAGTCAACACTTTCCACGGAACGTGTTCATCCTATGAGGTATCCCACAATCCTGCTCTTAATTCCGTTAGATGCCTCTTGAATTATTTGCAAGGATTAGCAACAATAAGGTCAAATTTCACTCCTGACCATTTACAATTCAAACTACCATAGTCTTTTTTATGGTTTTACAATTTAACTTTACCTAGGGTACTTGTTACCTGACTTGTTAACTGATAACCCGACCTTTGGTCTAAACTTCTCTTAAGTTAACCTCTCAAGCCTAAAATTCTCTTTTCACTTAGCACTTATTGAAGTTCCTATATCTCACTTACTCACCACCTAGTGGTTCCATTTTCGACAAATTACCATTTGGTCCATACTTTGGTTAAAATTACCATCATTTCCTTATACTTTAAATTTCCTATTTTTGTACCTTAGACTTTCTCAAGTCATTCAATTTGGTTCCTTAAGTTTATTTTGGTCCTATTTTGGTCACCCAATAGGCATTGGAAACCTTCCAAGCCTTGTTTCTTACAATTCACCAAAAAAAACCCCTAACTTTTGGCAAATTTACTATTTTGACCATCTTCTTGAGGATTTAGGCTCCAGGATTCATTTGATCACAAATTTTTTCCTTTATATGCATAAACTTCTTCTAATTAAATTTAGTTTATTGGATTGCCCAAAGGTTGCCTTTTGGCCATGCAAAACCATATTTTTGGCCTTTCATCCCTAACTTTGCATTTAATGTAAATAGGTCCCTAGATGTTCCACAATAGGCAACCTCGGTCCCCAAACTTTCCAATCAACCAAAAAACCTTATTTTGCCTCTTATTAAGGTTCCATAGAAAATACAGTTACATTTGGGTACCCTAACTTTCAAATCTTTGCATTTTGTACTCCAACCATTGACCCATCACTAAATTATTTCGAAAACATACCAAACTAAGAGGAGAGGTCTCCTTGAACTCCCTCTAGGCCGTCATAAATTTTGTAGGGACTGATCGAAGGCGCTCTGATTGGGCTTGGTAAAAAATATGCATGAGGAAGAGTTAAAGTTGGGTCAGAGCTAGGAACTTATCGGTGGTGATACATCAGCCTTTGAGGCTGGTAGGGTTGGAAAGCTTACTCTACTAGGAATTGGTGGCCACTTGAATGACCGACCTTAAATGATGGTCTATTGCTCCCGCAATAAACGTTGTGGCAGTTTGGATGACTCGGACACTGAATAAGACATTGTGTTAGCAATGCCAACCAATCATAGTGTGCTATGTGGTAGTTTGCATGTGCAAAGATCACACACATGCGCACAGTGTTGTTTTTATCCTCTAATCAATCAGGAAGAGGAAGGGTCATATGGATGCCTAAACTCTAGTGGCCATAAACTCCCTCTAACAAGGCCTTAAATTGGAGAGTTAATGTTTGGTCAACATATGAATAGATAGACATGTCAGTCTTCGAGCTTCTTACATAAAGAACTCCACCTCCATTCCTCCTCTTCATCCCTGGAAAGCTCCAAAAAGATGAACTGGTCCATTTTCTGATCACCCGTGAACCAGAGCTCTGACTTGGGCACTTTTCTTCACCTCCAAAGGTGAATTTAGGTTCTATAGATTCTTGTAAAAACCTCGACATGACTACGCCCTCCATTCACCTTGAGGATCATCGGATAAACGTCAGCGAGCTCACACTGTACCACTGCTCCCTCAATCATCTACAACTAGAGAAACTTGAGCTCAATTGGAGCCATCCTCGAGCCACCCACAGTCAAACCAAACCCTTCAAACGTTCTCTAGTAAAGTCCACACCTTCCTTGCACTGTCACGGTAAGTCCCCACCGCTGCCCTTCGCATGAAATTTACTGTTCACAGTGTGTTTTACCCAAAACTTTAACCAATGTATACGCATTGCTCAAGCCATCAATTGAGGCACGGTTTAATCCAAGAGTATTCGCAAGAGAAGAGTTATTTTCCTATATAAAAAGCTTCGACTACCAGGTATTCACCGATATGTAATCGAAGCTTTCTCTGTCAAGAGAGATTTTCCAGCAAAGCTCCCTTTAATCTCATTTCTAATCCAAATTAGATTATTCAAATCTTGAAATGATCATGGGGACATAGGGAAGACGATTATATGACTCATTTGGGGAGGTTTAAGATCAATTTGAGGTTAATCAAAGTTGGAAGACTAAATTTTAATTTTTGAAAATCAGGGATTTAATTACAAATAATGAGAAATTAAGTACCCAATAAGAAATAAGGAGAAATTAGGGACCAAAAGGAAGGTTTGGGAATCTTTGGCACCTAATTAGAGATATTGTATGGCTTAAGGACCAAATTGCAATTAACGAAAATTGATGGGTCTTAAGTATAAATACCTTATTATTTGGGACTTAATTGAACAATTTGTTGTAGAAATAAATCACCTACAATTATGTTTGAAGGAAAGGCACGCAAGGCTCAGAAATCCCCTTGGATGAATATGTCTCAAAAGACGGGTGATGCAAGATTTGAAAACTGCTTTTCTAGAAATAAAATCCCATGAATGTGTGAAACTACTTCAACTATTTTAGGGTTTATTTTTGTGGCAAGCATAAATCATGATAGTAGAACTACCCTTGAAAGGTGTGTGGATACACTTTAAGGGGATGATCTAATTTAACTATCGATGTAGGATATGGGTGTGACCCTTGATTGAAAAAGAGTTGATAAGATTTAATTCTATCAAAGTGGGCCTAAGGCCTTGTTTTGAAAACTTGTACAATGGGTCTAAGGCAAATGGAAATGGGTCAAATCCCATAAATAAGATCTAATTTGAGATCGTGATAAATATTATCAACAACTGATAATGTTTGCTTAAGCTATTGAGCCGAAATTGGGTTGGAGCTCGTTGGTCTAGCAGCTCAAAAAGAAAGGTCTTAAATAAAAAAATTCTTGTTTGTGATTGCAATCATGAGAAACTAAGAGATGCACGAAATGTGATAGCGGTGGTTCTAAGGGCCGCTAGACAGCATGGTTGGTACAAGGGTAGTTGTGCTAGTCCAGTATGTCGTGAAGCTATAGGAGCTTTGTGCGCTTTGAGACCGAGGAAGAAGGGGGAGAGGTCTCGTTCCTCAATAGAAGACAACTTCATTTTGGAAATGTCTGGGGGTTGTGCAATGGTGCTCACACAAGCAAATGGTCAAGGTTGTAGCCCCACACCAATGTGGAAGAGGTTGTAGCCTTTCACCAAGGTGAATAGTAAAGGCTCTCCAGGCCACAAGTAGGATAGATCGAGGTTATATACTCATAGGGTCTATTCTAAGAAGGATTGATACATTTAATGAGAAACATTATTTGTTTGTTTGTCTAATGCAAACCTATTTAAACCTTACCATAAACAAATCATGAAAAGTCCTAATGAGTAGCAAGGAACAACATTTTAGCTTGTAAGATATAAGCATTAATTGATCCCTTTTGTGAGAAATGGTGTTTTATGATTTATATAATATGAACATGTGGCAATCATACCTTGAACAAATTATGAAAGTTATTTTTAGCTTCTGAGATACAAGCAATGAATTTAACCAAGAAATCATTTGAGACAATTTTCAATGATAAAACTAGTATTAGCTTGTTTATTTGATTAACCAAACCCCTTTGATTTAAGGAAAAGGAAATCCATATACTTGTTTGGAGTACGTGCTGAATTGTGTACGAGACATCATGTTGTCAACTGATCCCTCTCACTAAATTGTAGACTCACCCAATGTCACGCCCCGACCCGGTTTGGTTGAATCCCCGTGAACAACCCACCACTCTCCTAGTTTATTAAGAAGTTTCCCCTTATTATAATCCGTAAAGAGTAAGGCATCTTTTAAACCTGCACCATTTCCTGGAATAGCATAATCAAAACTGCATGAAATTTTAAGCTTTACATACCTGTCTTACAAGCATATTAGTTGATTTTCTTTCAGGGTAGGCTTTCCAGGATTTCCTAAAAGGGATATAAGGGAGGAGGTGAGTACGTCTACTAAGTTAAAAGTTTTTACTTTTAACTTCTTTCATTTCAAAAATCCCTCATATGGAGTGTGCTAGACTCCTTTCATTTAAAAAATTCCTTCATTTAAAAATTTGGGTTTTTCCATTATTCCTTAGTTATCGGTGTGTCATCACCCAACCCACATTCTTCATCATGAAGGTTACACACATTCACAAGTAAGTATCACTACTAAACCTGCTAGTGGCTTGGGAGCAACTTTTCCTACCACCTGGATAGAAGTATGACAACTTCTATCCTAGGAATGAGTGGATGTACGCGACATCCGACCCACAATCCCAAAATCACTTCTTCGTGTCCGTATGAGGATAGAGAGCTCATCTTGTCCCCACCTCGGTCTCATGCGCTTGGTGCTACTCCAAATTTTGCACAAACACCTGAAACGACGAACTGCCCTTATAGCCACCAGGTCGTCCAGTGCCCTTAGGACGCATCACTACCCCTCATAAGCGTATTGATGATCTCATACTCATAGTGCATGCACAAACAATGTTTTCTTATCAAGCCATGTAATTTGTGGTGCCACTGGTCCAACAGCCCTAACTCTCAACTCAACCCGTAGTTGTTTGTCTTGACTAGTCAGTCGACTTGTCAGGTCGCACTACCGCTAGTTGATTGAGCATGTTGGTCCTATCTTGGTACCATGGCCAAACAATTCACTTATTAAGTTTTATGGCACGTATGTCATGTTCGTTTACGAGCTCCTGCTCGTGCCAACTGCCTTGGGCCCACTGTACGAGATTTTCAAAAAAAACTAGACATTCTAGCCCTCAAGTTCAAAAATCGAGGCCCCGGGCCTATAAGAGCTATTCCAGCTCCCGTCAAAAAGGTCTCCCAAATAGTTTAAGCATTGGCACACAGTTAGGGGAGAACACTTCCGACAAAATAGGTTTTCACTGTCCATTATACCAATTGGTATAAGGACATCTCCGTTCATAACCGATGAACAGGTTTTCAACTTCCTTCGAGGAAGTCTCATCATACGAACCGGGTATGATCTACTTACAACCAGTAAGTAGTTCTTCCGCATAATTTTCACATCACTTTCTCTAAGTGGTGATGAATAAAATACTACTAAATAATGGGTTTTTATACCGAGGTACTTATCATCCCCTACTGGGTATGATATAAAATTTTCACTCACAACTGGTAAGTGGTTTTTATCTTTAAGTTGTGCTCATCATCCCAACCGGTTATGATGTTAGTAAACCCACTCACCCGTTAATGTCGTGAATTCTACTAGATCGGTTCTTTGTATTCATGCGAGCTTGTCCTTGCTGGTGTTCCTGTTACTTCATGTTCCTACACGATATGAATATCTCGGTTCATTATCCTTCGCCCTAATCGCCTTCATTCATTCCAAATGAATAAGAAAGTCCAACTTTCATTTATTTGCAATTAGGTCCCTAAAGTTATTTCTCTTTAACTTTAAGTCCCTAATGTCGGTTTTTCCTCAAATTAAGTCCCGAAACTTCTAAAATTTATCATAGAACCTCAATTTATGCCATTTCACTAAAAGGGGATTAATTTCTCAAATTTCCAATTTGGTCCTCCAACTTTTCCAAAATTACCATTTTGCCCTTCCTTTACAAAAATGGTAAGTTTTGCCCCAAAAATTCTAAAATTTCTCAATTGGTCCTCAAACATTATTTTCATGCCTAATTAGCCCTCAATTTCATAAAATTTCATTTTGGTTCTTCGAATTTCAAAAATCCCCAAATTTCCCCCAATTTCAACTCTTCAACACTGCCAAATTTGATTTCATCAAATTGACCCATCAAACACCTATAATTGTTGAAATTGGAGTTTAAATTCAGTTTCTACATGTTCATACGATTCTAAGGAACTTTGAATCGCAGATTTTAATGCCAGAACGAGCTCAAACGGAGCTTTGCAAGAAAATAAATTGTAGCGAGAGAAAGATTCGATTTCTCACCGGTGAGGGCATGGCGGTCTGAGCTTTCGATCTAGTCAAATGGCTCTTATCTTGAGGATCATCCTAGAATTAAGAATCACATCAATTGATGCCGAATTGAGTTAGAATTTTAGCATGGAAATTCTGTCGATTCTCTCTCTAGCACAGGTAAGAAATTGTAGAGGGGAGCCGAATTGGCTTACCTTTCAGTCTTAATTTGGCCGTGGGAGGGCTAAGGAAGTGTTGGGAGGGCTTAGTTTACTCTGAGGAGGGCTCAAAATGGCTGATTTCAGATTCTCCAAAATAGGGCAGCTTCGGTTTGCCGGAGCTGCTTCACTATTCCATCATGCCGGCGATTCTCAGATTGATTGGAGTTTGCTATTAGATAGCTTTCTTCTCCTTGATTCTAAAGAGCTCGACCTCTCCTTCCGAGGTTAAGAAAAATGTTCAACTTCCCAAGAGGTCACCCATCCAAACACTACTCTCAGGCAAGCACGCTTAACTTCAAAGTTCTTATGGATTCTAGTTCACTGGAACCAATTTGGTTTTTCTTTTCTAATTTGCCTTAAATTTCTTTTCCAAGGTTTAATGAACCCTTTGGATCACCCGGAAGTTGTAAATTTCCAAATTGCTTGTTCTCAAATGATCGGGGCTCAATTTTCTTACTCGGGTTGACCGGTTCTTTCCTGGTTTTCCTTATCTTAAAAGTGTGGGGTTTACACCCAATCCCTTATCCCTTTTAGGTCTTAAAATGCCTAGGACATTATAAAATGAACTGCCAAATTGGTATGTTATTTTTTCTTTCAAATTTATGTACAACACTATATTCTAGCATACTTTGAAAGTATAAACTAATAGACCATTTTCTCTTACTTTGAGCATTGCTTTTGTCAAAACAATATTAATGGTTGTAGATTCTATTATAGTATTGGGGGAGTGGCAGGTTATTCATAGGATTTTGACCAAACTGAGTTGGGGTGTGGCATACCATGGACTCATCAAAATTTTCTCTACTCACGAGGGTCATCGGGGCTGTCGAAATTGGCTTCTAAAATAGCTACTCGATTTCTAGTCATTGGAGATTGACTACTATGCAATCTCGCCGACTATGGCAGAGGTGGAATTCTAGGTTAAGAGGGTTGGTGATGGAAAACTAAGGTCCTCAACTTTCTAAAGATATCAAGAATGTCGTTGGAGGAGGTCGGACGGTGGAGATATCCTCTCTGGTAATAAGGTTATCGGAGTTGGCAACTATTTCACTTTTAGAGTGAATTATGATAAGAATCTAGTGCGAGAGTGACCCCAATTCATATGGAGGTGATCTAGACCTTCATGGCAAACTATCCATATGTTTCTTTCTTCATTTCATAGCGTGAGACCTCGGGAATGGATTAATTTTCCCCAAGTGGCAGATTCGGGTTTTCTAGGTGAGTCATCGGGTAAAATAGGGAATACAGGTAAGCTATCAGGACAGGAAGATGACACGCGTGCACATGGTCACACATGTGTGCGCCCAACATCTTAGCCGACCGATTTGGCATTGTAGAAAACCAGCTTCCGACAAATTTCTCGACTAGTTCAATGGTTTTGGCTTGGTTCACCCATTTCCTAGCCTGTTATTGATAAAATAATAATACATAAAAAATCTACATTCAATTTCTTATTGATTGGACTCAAGAGCCACTTAATTTGGACTTGTTTAGTACCATAAAAAATTCAGGGTGGGGGGAGGGTGGTGACTTCTCTAGGTCCGAACTAATTAATGGTCTCCCATAGACTTCCCCCCCCCTCCCCTCTTGTCCACTCCATCGTTCCCTCCTTTAAATTTTGGTCCGGGTTCACTTCTCGGTTGACGTTACGTCTCTCGGTTTGATCCCATTCTCTTGCTCATTTTAGTCCTATTAGTTAATTGGGATTTCTTGGTGTCACAGTTAATGTCATGGAAACAATATGGAATGTTAGTTCCTTTTCTTGACAGCCTACTTTGGCATGATGCCTTACCAACCAATCCATTCCTATGATTAGGTCAATATACTTTAAGGGTAGTGGAATCAAGTCCGCATCGAGTGTCCCTACTTCGATTCCCACTTTACAAGCTCTTATCACTTTGTCTCTTGTTAACACTTCCCTAAGGGGTATGTGTATCAATATTCCATGTTCTAATTGAGATAGTCTGGTTCCTAATGTTGCCTGGAGGTTAGGCCATAATCGGGAGGTGAGCCTTAGGTCTCAGTCTGATACTATGCTTACCGGTACTCCGTGGAGTCATACGATCTCCCTCACATATAGGGCGGTGAGATTTCTTATCGAGTTTGTCACCCATATGGGTAGGAAATGTGAAGATTTGGTCAGTCGATTACCCATATGGCATCCCAACCCCTTCTTGTTGTCGGCAATCCGGTCATGAAATCCATGGTGATGTGCTCCCATTTCCATTCTAGGATTGGGAGAGGCAGCAGTAGCCCAGAGGGTTTCTGATGTTTGTCCTTAATTTTCTAACATAATAGGCCTTTGGCCACGTACTCTACGATGTCCCTCTTCATTCCCTTCCACTAATATCCATGTTTTAGGGTATGATACTTTTTCATATTGTGTAGATGCATAGCATACATCGAGTCGTGGGCTTCTTCTAGTATCCCCCTCTTTAATTCCTGAATATTTAGTACCCAAACACCCTCCCTTTGAAGTTGATCACCTCATTGCTCCTGACTACGATGTCTGGCGCTAAGTTGTTCTTGTTTGGCTCCCAATGGGGACGGAGTTCCTCGTCTTCTTTTTGTAAAGCCTGTATTTGGTCCAATAGACCGGGTCGTACTACTAGGGTTGCTACTTGGTTACCTTGGCCCTTGTCCATGTGGGAGGCCACCCTTAAATTTTGTAGTTAGCCTAGTAAGGGCATATAGCTTGCATTGACAGAGGCCACTACGTTGGCCATACTAGGGTGGTACTCGATGGTTAGATCATAGTTCTTTACTAGCTCTAGCTACCTTCTTTGTCATACACCGTGTATTCCTCAGCATTCGCGTCAGGTAAGGCCAGTACTTGAGCCATTGTGAGTCGAGTGTTGAGCTCTTGCAAGGATTCTTCGCACTTGTCATCCCACTTATAGTCCACTCCATTCCCCATGAGGTGAGTCAAAGGAGCTGATATTCTGGAGAAATGCTCCACAAAGTTTTGGTAGTATCGAGCGAGGCCGAGGAAGCTACAGATTTCTATCGGGTTAGTTGGGGCTTTCTAGTTTAATATGGTCTCTATTTTGGCTGGATCCACTTTTACTTCTTCTTTGGACACTATGTCATGCCCCGACCCGGTTTGGTCGGATCCCTGTGAACAACTTGCCGCTCTCCCGGTTCAAGAGGAGTTTTTCCCTTCTTTTACTCAAGAGGAGCGAGGTGTAATTTCAACCTTGTTCCTTGGAAAGACATATATCAATAAAATGTAAGCTTGAGAGAAATTAAGCATACCTGACAGAGGGTAAGGCTCAAGGTTATTCATAGTCATTTTCTTTTTTCCTGAAAAGGGATAAAAAAATACTGGTGAGTTTCTACAACTCAGTGAATTGGTATTTTAAAAAAAATGTTTTCAAGTTGAAGTGTGCTAGACTTCTTAATTTCCATTAAAATTTTCTCCACCTTAAAATCTCGATTTTCAAAAGAACATCCTTCATCATGAAGGTCGATCACACAATCGAAGGAGAGTATGTCCACTGAACCCACTTGTGGCGTCAGAGCGACTTTATTAGCCACCTAGATAGAAGTACATCCACTTCTACCCTAAGAATAAGTAGATGTTCGCGACATCTGACCCTTAATCCAGTAAAAATTCTCCGTGTCCGTATGAGGATAGAGGCCTCATTCCATCTCCACACCAGTCTCGTGCGATTGAAGTTACGTTGATCTTCGCAAGATCACCTGGTACGACTAACTGCCCTTATTTCCACTAGGTCGTCCAGGGCCCTAGGACACATCACTACCCCTCTTAGGCATCTTGAAGGTCCTATAAACACAGTGCATGCATAATCAGTATTTTCACATAATGCCATATAAGATGTGGTGCCACTGGTCTAACGGCCCCGACCCACAACTCAACCTACAGATGTTTGTCTTGACTAGTCCGGAGACCTGTCATGTCACACTAATGCTAGTTGACTGACTATGTTGGTTCTGTCACGGTACTATGGCCAAACTATTCAATGATTCAAGTTTTCATGGCATATAATTCATATTTATTCATGAACTCTTGCTCGTGCCAACTGGCCTATAGCCCACTGTTCGAGATTTTCAAAATTGGGCATAATAGCCCCCAAGTTCCAAAACCGAGGCCTCCGGCCTAACAGAGCTATTCGAGCTCCCATTAAGAAGGTCTCCCAAATCGTTTAAGCAGTGGCACATAGTCAGGGGAGATCACTTCTGACAAAAATATATTTTCAACTATCTATCATGCCAACCGAGTATGAGGATATCTCCGCTCATAACCGATGATGGGATTTTCCACTTCCTCCGAGGAAGTTTCATCATAACAACTGAGTATGATCTACTTACAACCAGTAAATAGTTTTTTTGCATCATTTTCACACCACTTCTCTAAGTTGCGACGTTTAAAATACCACTAAGTAGTGGGTTTTCATTTTTGAGATTCTTATCATCCCAATCGGGTATGATATAAAAATCCCACTCACACATTCATGCAGTGAATTTACACTTAGTCGATTTTTGTCACTCGTGAGCTTAACCTCAGCTGGCGTTCCTAATGTCTCGCGTTCCTACATGAAATGAACATCAATGTTCATTATCAACTTGCTTGATCACCTTATTCAGTATGAATGACTAAATTCACAATTTTTTCAATATTTGTATTGGGACCTCAATTTACTCAATTTCATGAAAAGGGGTTCAAGTTTTCCAAAATTACCATTTTGCCCTTTCTTTACAAAAATAGTAATTTTTACCCAAAAAATTCTAAAATTGCTTAATTGGTACACTAATATTCTTATCATGCCCAATTAACCATCAATTTTATAAAATTGCATTTTGGTTCTTCAAATTTTTGAAAATCCCCCATTTTCCCCTATTTCAACTCCCTAACACAGCCGAATTTAATTTTATCAAATTGACCAATCAAACACATATAATTGATGAAATTCAAGTTAAAATTGATATCCTACAACTTCACATGATTCAATAGCACTTTGAATCATAAGTTTTGACACCGGAATGGGCTCAAATGGAGCTTTGCCAGAAAATAAAACGTAGAAAGAGAGCTTCAATTGCTCACCGGCGGGGGTGTGGCGGTCCAAGCTTCCAATCAGGGCAAATAGCTCTGCTTCTGTGGTTACTCCTAGGATCAAGAATTGCATCAATTGATGTCAAATTGGATTAGAATAGCTCTTCTCTCGGTTGACTGAGTATGTCAGTCCTATCTTGGTACCATGGCCAAACAATTCCTTTATTTAAAGTTTTATGGCATATAACTCATGTTTGTTTACGAGCTCTTACTCGTGCCAACTGGCCTTATGCCCACTGTACGAGATTTTCAAAAAAACAGGCATATTAGCCCCCAAGTTCCAAAACTGAGGCCCCTTGCCTATAAGAGCTATTCGAGCTCCCATCAAGAAGGTCTCCCAAATAGTTTAAGCATTGGCACATAGTCAAGGGAGAGCACTTTCGACAAAATATATTTTCAACTGTTTATTATATCGACCGAGTATAAGGACATCACCGCTCATAACCGATGAACGAGTTTTCAACTTACTTCGAGGAAGTTTCATCATACCAACTGGGTATGATCTACTTACGATCGGTAAGTAGTTTTTCCATATGGTTTTCACATCACTCTTCTAAGTTGTGATGTTTAAAATACCACATTGTACTGGGTTTTCATTTTAATGTGCTTATCATCCCCAACCGGGTATGATATAAAATCTCACTCACAACCGCTAAGTGGTTTTTAACTTTAAGTTGTGCTCATCATCCCAACCGGGTATGACGTTAGTAAACCCACCCACCCGTAAATGTAGTGGATTCCACTAGATCGGTTTTTTGTATTCACACGAGGTTGTCCTTGTTGGCGTTCCCGATACTTTGTGTTCCTACACGATATGAACATCTCAGTTCATTATTCTTCAGCTTAATAGCCTTCGTTCATTTCAGATGAATGAGAAATCAAACTTTCATTTATTTGCAATTAGGTCCCTAAAGTTATTTCTCATTAACTTTAAGTTCCTAATGCCGGTTTTTCCTCAAATTGAGTCCCAAAACTTTTAAAATTTATCATGCGACCTCAATTTATTCCATTTTACAAAAAGGCGATTAATTTCCCAAATTTCCAATTTGGTCCCCCAACTTTTCCAAAATTATCATTTTGCCCTTCCTTAACAAAAATGGTAAGTTTCACCCCAAAAATTCTAAAGTTTCTCAATTGACGCTCTAACATTTTTATCATGCCCAATTAACTTCTTAAGATAGTCGAATTTGATTTTATCAAATTGACCGATCAAACACTTACCATTGTTGAAATTGAAGTTGAAATTGAGTTTCTACATATTCATACGATTCTCTAGCAATTTGAATCGCAAGTTTTAACGTAGGAATGAGCTCAAATGGAGGTTCGTCAGAAAATATACTAGAGAGAGAGAAAGTTTCAATTACTCACCGCTGGGGGCACAACGGTCCGAGCTTTTGATCTAGACAGATGGTCCTCGTCCCAAGGCTCATCCTAGAATCAAGAATTGCATCAATTGATGCCGAATTAAGTTAGAATTTCATCATCAAAATTCTGCCAGTTCTCTCTCTAACACCGATTAGAAATTACAGAGGGGAGCCGAATTGGCTATCCATTCCTCTCTAATTTGGTCGTGGGAGGGCTGAGGAATTGTTGGGATGTCTTAGTTTCGTCAGAAGAGGGCTCGTATTGGCCAATTTTAGCTTGCCTAAAATTGGGCACCTTCGGCCTGCCGAAGCTTCTTAGGGCATCGTTTGTTCTCTTTTACCATCCTATTGTTACTAGTTGCTTCATTCCATTAGGTTCATCTGAAATCCCTATGTGGCTTCTCTGCTTTTCTAAAGCTGGTCACACTTGCCATCCCGAGACATCCCATTTGTCGTCTAATGCTCGGGCTTGTCTTCTCTTGTTTAGGCACTTCCTACCTTGTGCGTAGATGACAAGAAATTTCTTCTTAAGGAAGAATTATCTTTATCTACACTCTGCTCTATTTGCGGTTTATCATGGTCCTACCTTTAGTCCTTTTCCCTTCCTCATGTAGTTGAGGCACACAATCACATCATCATTGGGGGACAAAAAAAAGTTTTAGGAAATCAAAATTTCCTTATTTATTTTCAAACTAGGATTACACTCTTGGGCCGTAGCTTTTCTTAAAGGGATATTGTTACAATTGTGGGTCAAAAAGTACCTGCCACTATGCTAGAATCTTGAAGAGCTTCCTCCTGGATGTGGTTGAAATTCTGAGCAGTAGTCGTGTTTCAGGGGGTGTTATCCTTTCGGATTCCTGTAGCTGAGGAGGCGTTGTTTTTGGAAGGTATTGCTCTAAATCCATGCGGTGATGGACATTCCTTTACTACATGTCCCATTTCTCTTACACCTATAATAGGTATGTTGTTGCTTGTCCATTGGTAGTGTTTGGCACTTTCTTAAGTAATGTCCCTATTGTCCACACCTGTAACAGGTCATTTCCTTGCTTGGACCCTTGTTGTTCCCCTAATACTTCAAGCATCGGGGGCTTTTCTTGGGGGTTGCTGGTAGTTATGTGCTCTATCATCCTTGAGCCCGATCACCTTAATGGTTTTCTTATCACGTCTTCATTACCTAGTAGTTACTCCACGAGTTCTCCTAGACTCCTTAGTCACCTTGATAGTTTTCTTGTTGTGCCTTTTTTTTCCCAATAGTTTCCCCCAAGAGTTCTCCTAGACACCTTAATCCCCTGGTTCATTTGCTTATTTGGGATGGGAATCTCCCCGATCTTTGTGGTGTCTAGGGTAACATGGGTTTGTTTGGCTACTTTTCTTGGGGCAATCTTCCTAAGTTGAGGCGTAAGATCACATCATTTTTTGGGAGATATGGTTTTAGGAATTTGGAGTTCTTCATTAATGAAGAATGAGTAGATTATGTTGGGGTCTTAGCCCTATTACAAAAAGGTGGTTACAAAATAGATAGGGAGCTATAGAGTTCTTGATAAGCAGACTCTTTAGTAAGGTTATAAGCCCTTGCTAGCATTCTTGGCTTCAGGCTTGGCTCCCTTCGTACTCAACTGTGATCTCAATAGGTCCTGGCACCATCCTCCTGGATACTTCCCCCTAATATCTACAATACCTCGGGCAATGGAGAGCTTTTAGAGATGTCTTCCTACAAGGATAGAGTGTTGGGTGGTGTTGGTCACATTAGTCCTAGATTTCTTGGTTACTCTCTTGGAAGCCATCTCTAAATTTCAAAACTTTAATTCTCTTGGTTACTATGTTATATAGGTTTGATAATGCATTCAAGCAAACATGCTCTAATACCACTCAAGTTGTCACGCCTCGACCCTCTTCGATTAGATCCCCATGGGTAACCCACCACTCCCTTTGATCTATGAAGAGTTTCACCCTCTTCTAAACCTCGAGGAGTAAGGTGATTTTTTTCTAGTTTTTCCTGGAATAACAGTATACAAAAACTGAATATATTAAATTATCATACCTGTTTTATTGTTCAACTACATGAGGGTATTTAAGATTGGTTTTCCTCGATTTCCTGAAAATGGTAAAAGGAAAGGGGTTAGTTCTACAACACAATGTATGGGTGTTGGGAGTGAGTTTTCAAAACATCTTTGGTTTATAATAACCATGCCAAGGTTATCATTTTCTTTTTTTTTAAGGATTTTCCTCAAATTCAGATTTCCAAAACCTTTTCCATTTCCATATTAGGTGTGTCCATCCCCTTGCCTCGAGAGGCATTTAGCAAACAAACACACACCCTTCAATAGGAAGGGTACACACATTCATTGGTGCAACACGTACATTGCACCCACTTGTGGATCAGAGCATCTTTTTCATCCACCATGATAGAAGCTCATCCACTTCTACCTTAAGTTTAAGTGGACGTCCCAGATGCCTGACCCTCGACTCGAATGCCACTTCCTATCCGTATGAGGATAGAGACCTCATCTTCACCCCACTCCGATCTCATGTACAACTAGCTTCCAGGGCTTCATGACTAACTTGCATGACGAATGGTGCTTATCTCCACCATGTCATCCAACAACCCTTAGGACCCATCACTACCCCTAGGGTGTTTTGATGGTTTCGTACCACAAGTGCATGCACAAAGAACAGTTTTCATATAGTTATCCATCCTCTTTGATGCCAACGGTCTAACGGCCCTGACACACAACCTGACCTACAACTGTTTGTCAAGGTTGATCCGTCGACATGGCCCTAATGTACTACCGCTAGTCCATCGAGCACTATCACTCCTAACTCGGTATAATGGTGCAATACACAATAATTTCCATTAATTAGAAGTTTTCATGGCTCTTCCTAATCAAGTTTGCTTACGAGCTTCTGCCCGTGCTCACTGGCCATAGGTCCATTACACGTGTTTTTCAAAACTTGGCATTGAGCCCCGTGAGTTCAAAAACTGAGGCCCCTAGACTATTTGAGATATTCTTGCTCCCACCAAGAAGGTCTCCCAAATATTTTAAGCATTCGCACACAGTCAGGGGAGAACACTTCTGACAAAATTCACATTTTAACTCATCAAACCAACCGGGTGTTATGATAACTACGCTTACAATCAGTAGGCGGATTTCTCCTTTCCTTATGGAAACTTATCATACCAACCGGTATAATATTTGTTCATTCCTACTAACAATTGATAAGTAGGTTTTATCCAATAAAAATAGAGCTCATCATCCCTCATCCGGGAACGAGATTTAAAATAACCTACTCACTTGATGATTGTGACGCGTTTGTCCCAAGTTGGCTTACAAGTTCACGCAAGGTTTCTCATGCCGGTGTTCTAGTCTCACGTGTCCCTACATGATTTTGGGTATCATTATAAATGATGAATCGACATAATAACCTATATTTTCTCACGTATGAGTGACTAGGCACAAATTTTCAATTTATTGCACTTAGATCCCTAAAGTTCATACCTTTTGACTTTAGGTCCCAAGTGTTAAATTTTCCTCAAATTAAGTCCCAAGGACTTCCAATATCCTCCTTGGGCCCTTAATTTACTTTAAATTGTGTAAGGGGCTCAAGTTTCCCAAATTTCTAATTTGGTTACTAATTTTTCAAAAATTACGATTTTGCCACACTTTCCAAAAATAGTTAATTGATCCCAAATATTTCAAAAATTGACCAATTGGTCCCCAAACATATTTCTTATTTCCAAGTGGCCTTCAATTTTGAGAAATTACATGGAGGTCCCTCAATTTTTCAAAATCCCCAATTTTCCCCAATTTCACCCCTTTTTACTGTTCGAATTGGATTTCTTTAAATTAGCCATTCAATTTGGGTTAATTGCTCCAATTGATGTCATGGATCAGTTGCTACACTTCCATACGATCAAATGGAGCTTAGAATTGCAGAATTTGAGTCCGAAACGAGCTCAAACAGAGCTTCATCGGAAAACTATTCGTAGATAGAGAAAGCTTCAAAAGTATACTATTGCAGGGGCAGCTGTCTAAGCTCTCGATCTGGGGAGGTAGCTCTCGTCCTTAGGTTCTCCTTCTAGGATCAAGAATGATTACAATTGAAGTCTATACAAGGGTGAATTTTGTTAGTGAAATTAGGCACTTTCTCTCTCCAACAGCCATCTATAACGACAAAGGAGGGCCGAATTTGCTTACCTTTCACCTCTATGGTGATCATGTGAAGGTCGTGGAGGCATTGGGGAACTTTGGTTTGACCGGAGGAGGTCTGAATTTGGCTGAATGCAGCTTGGCCGATATAGAGTTGCTTCACTATTTGATTATGATGGCTCTTCTCTAGTAGTCCTTGGTACGTAGGGAGACTACTGTCAGGTAGCTAACTTCCCCCTGAGTCTACAGGACCCAACCTTGCCTTCTAAGGCTAAGAAAAGTGCCCAAGTTGGAGATCTGGTTTGAGCTTCACCGGAATATGGAGCACTTGAGAGAGAATGGTGATTTGAGTTTTATGGAGGATGAATGGAAAAGCGCCGGAGTAATCAAACAGTGAAGCAGCTCTAGTGGACCAATGCTGCCTTATATTTGTCGAGCTTAAGATGACCAAATTGAGTTCTGCTCGGTCCAAACCAAGCTCTCCCAACACTTCTTCAACCCTCATCTGACTAATATAGATTGGAAAGGTAAGCCAATTTGCCTCACTCTGTAATTTTCGATCCATGTTAGAGAGATAACCGGTAAAACTTTACTGACTAAATTTTGCCTCAATTTGACATAAATTGTGGTGATTCTTGATCCTATGTGGAACCTGAGGACCAGAGCTACCTGCCCCGATCAAAAATTCGGACCGCCACATCATCCGACGGTAAGCTTTCGAAGCTTTCTCTCTGATTGAGCTTGTTCAGTTTTTCGGCGAAGTTCTGTTTGAGCTTGATCCAATATCAATTCATCTAATTCAAAGCTCAATTTAATCATATGGATGTGTAGCAACTCAATTTTACCTTCAATTTCAACAATTAACCTCGATTGATTGGTCAATTTCAAAAAAATCAAATTTGGCAAATTTAAAGGGGGGAAATTGGGTATTTCGAAAAACTGAGGTACCAAAGTGCAATTTTCTAAAATTGAGGGCCAGTTGGCCATGAAAAAGATATTGGAGGACTAATTTGTCAATTTTTTGAATTTATTGGGGTCAAATTGCCATTTTTGTAAAGTACGATCAAAATGGTAATTTTTGAAAAGTTGGGGACCAAATTGGAAATTTGGGAAACTTGAACCCTTTTTTGTGATTTTGAATAAATTGAGGTGCCAACGTAAATTTTAGAAGTGTCACGACTCATTTGAAAAAAATTAGCATTTGGGACCTCATGTTAAAAAAAGTACTTTAGGGACCTAAATGCAAATAATTTAAATTTTGGGCATTTTGTTCATTCATGAGGAATTAAGGCTATTAGGCCAAAAGTTAATGAACAAGGATGTTCATATCATGTAGGGACACGAAGGATCGGGAATGCCAGCAAGGATAAACTCATGTGGAGGCAAAAAGCTACCTTAGGGGAAAATACACTGCACTTATCGTGTGAGTGGGATTTTTGATATCATACCCGATTGGGATGATGAGTACCTCGGAAAGGAAAAACCACTACTTAGTGGAAATTTTCACATCATGCCTGGTTGGGGTGTAGTGGGAAACACGTGAAAAAACTAATTAACGATTGTAAGTAGATTATACCTGGTTGGTATGATGAACTACTTGAAAGGAAGTGGAAAACCCGCTTACCGGTTATAAGCGGAGATATCATCACACCCGGTTGGTGTGATGGACAAGTGAAAAAGTTGTTTTGTTTGAAGTAATCTCCCCTTACTATGTGCCAATGCTTAAAAATTTTGGGGGACCATCTTGACGAGAGCTCAAATTGCTTAGATAAGTCAGAGGCCTCGGTTTTGGAACTTGGGGGCTAAAATGCCTGATTTTGGAAATCTCATACAGTGGGCCCAAGGCCAGTTCTCATGAGCAGGAGCTCGTAAACAAATATGATGATAATCCATTAAAAGTTTAATGAATGATGTGATTTGGCCATGGTACTAAAACAAGACCGACATAATCGATGGACTGGCAGTAGTGTGACAAGACCAGATCGACGGACCGGTCTAGACAAACAGCTGCAGGTCGAGTTGAGGGTTGGGGCCATTGGACCGGTGGCACCAAAGATTAATTGCTTATATGGAAAACTTTGTTTGTGCTTGTACTGACGTTCGGGACCATTAAGAAACCCAAGAGGGGTGGTGATGCAACTTAAGGGCTACTGGACGACATGGTGGAGATAAGGGCAAATTGTTGTGCCAACAATCACAGAAGCTCGACAAAGCTTCATGCGCAAGAGACCGGGGTGGGGTTGGGTTGAGGTCTTCATCCTCATATGGTCACGGAGTGTCTTTTCAGGTTTGAGGGTCGGATGTTGTGAACATCCACTCATACCAGGGTAGAAGTGTATGGACTTCTATCTAGGTGGTCGTGAAAGTCGCTCCGACGCTACAAGTGGTGTAGTACACGGGTTGCCCTACGAATGTGTGGTATCCTCATGATGAATGGCATGTGTTGATTGTTAAACATACCGATTGTGAGGAAAATGGTTTGAAAAATTGGGCATTCAAGGAAATAATATTTTTGAAAAGAAAATAAGTAGTTTCGCACACTCCAATTCAAAACTATTTTATTAAAACTCTTTTTTTTTTCAACTACCCATTCACTGAGTTGTAGAAACTCACCCATCCTTTTTATCCGTTTTCAGGAATAGAGAAATGACTAGGGATAAAACCAAGATTTACCCTCTATCAGGTATACTTAAATTTCTTTTTAAGGTTGCATTTTTGTTGATATATGTTATTCTAGGGAACATAGTTGTAAATTTCGCTTGGCTTCTATTAATTAAAGAATGGGGGAAACCCTTCTTGAACCAAGAGAGCGACAGGTTGATCACGGGGATCCGACCAAATCTGGTCAGGGCATGACAACTTTAGTGGTATTACAACTAAATTCCCTTGAAACATTATCAATTCTATGCCCTGACACTAATAAAACTTTAACTACCGTGTAGGAAGGAGAATCGCTTGAATGTTTGTCATGAAATCCAATCCTCCACACCTAACCCAGAAAAATATGCCTACCCCAGGGAGGTAGCTGCTCAACGGTTCTTAAAGGGCGAGAAGAGAGTGCCCAAAGATATGGTGGAGGATTATCAAAAACTCGTGGGAGCCTTACTAGAACCAGAAGGCATTACATACCCTCCTCCAAGGCAAGAGGAACCTGTTCCTTCCTCTAGGAATCCAACCCCTCCTCTAGCCCCACAAGAACCGAATAGAAATCACAAAAAGAAGGAGGCTTGTGACAACTAATGGGATGCGTATGCCACCTTCATGAAAGTCCACCAAGTACCTCCACCTACTCAGTCTAGCTTCAATCCCTCTCAATAGATGAAGGGGATATATGAGTGTGAGACTCAGGTATTGAGGCGGTACGAACTGGAGGCTATATACGAAGTTCGTCCCATATAGAGAATATGGATGGACCCAACCTAGTTCCTCAGAGCCATTTGATCATGAATCCTACAATCGTTCTAAGACCAACTCCTGACCTATGACCCCAAAGGACTAGGGGGTAGAAAATCTCTATAATAAGCCAAGTATGGTATGAAATTATTTTTTGAATGAATGAAAGTTAAATTCTCTTGATAAAATTTTTGGGTCTCTTTGATGAATTCAAACAATAAGAGTAAGCTAATAAGGATCAGAGTAAATTGTAGAAATCACCTAAGGAAGGAAAAACAAATGGGTCATTACTAGTTAACCTCAATCTTTAAGGTAAGATTTCCCTCCAAAAAAGGGACAATAAGACATGGCAAAGAAGCGACTACTAGAGTTCATCCAAGGAAGACAAATCCTAATTAAGGAAAGGAAGGAGAAGTTTGGAGCAGGGGAATAGTGCATCAAAGTGCATGGGATGAGTGGAAGTCTAAGAAGTCAAGAAAAGACTCTATGGATAAAAGTAAGGAAACAAGAAGGAATAGACTATCCCAAGGAAAACTAAAGGAATGGAAGCTGACCTAGAGGAAAGTAAGAAATATATGGGAAGCACTAAAGATGCTAAGACAATTAAGACATGACAAGGAGAAAGGAGAAAGGAAAGATATATGATAGAAAGAAAACCCCATGAAAAATAGCAATACTTGGAAAAGAGTTAGGACACAAATCCTTAGGAACTCAATAGTAATAAGGGACTATTTGGAAGCAAGGATGTGTATCAAAAAAACAATAAAAAGATAGGGAAGAAATCCAGAGTGAATAACCATATGAAGGTTAGGAAGTATAAGAAAACATTAAATGAATAACTTTCAAAGAGCAGTAGGGAGAATGAATGTGAAATTCCCCGGATAGGAGTCACTAGAAAAAGGATAAGGATTGGAAGTGGAACTGTGGAAAGGAGGAAGTTCCAAGATATGGTAATCAACATATGAAACATCATAAACTGGAGCTGAAATCAGTACCTCATTAAAAGACATAGGTGACTAAGTAAACACCTGAAGGGCCAAGAGTGATCTACTTGCAAGAGAGAAGACAAACCAAATAGGGATTTTAGACAGACCCAGTTGAAGAAAATAACTCATAACAACCAGATCATCCGAGAGAATAAACGACGCCCTAGGAGGGACTGGAAAGTAGTGAGGACTACACCCTAAAAAGGGAATGAGATTGGTATCAAGGATAATACTACTCATACCCACTAGGTATTATCTACTTATAACCGTTAAGTAGTTTTTTCGTGTGTTTTCTTGCATCACCCCAATCGGGTGTGATGTTAAAATTCCAAATAATAGTGTGTTTTCAATTCCGAGGTACTCATCATCCCAACTAAGTATGATGTAAAAATTTCCACTCACCCGATAAGTGCAGTCTACTTTTAACATAAAGCAATTTTCTGCCTCCACGTGATCTTATCCTTGCTGGCGTTCTTGGTACTTCGTGTTCCTACTCGATATGAACATCCTTGTTCATTATCCTTTAGCCTAATAGCCTTCATTCATCATGAATGAATAAAATACCTAAACTTTTTAATTATTTACATTTAGATCCCTAAAGTTCTTTTCCTTTAATTTTAGGTCCCTAATGCCATTTTTTCCTCAAATTGAGTCCCGAAACTTTCAAAAATTCATTGTTGGTCTAAGAAAGTTCATTGCCATTTATCCATAATCCCAAAAAGGGATCAAATTTCCCAAATTTCCAATTTGGTTCCTTACTTTTCAAAAATTACCTTTTTGCCCCTAATTTACAAAAATGGCAATTTGAAACCCAATAATACAAAATTTTGACCAATTGGTCCTCCAAGATCTTTTTCATGGCCAATTGGCCCTCAATTTTGGAAAAATGCACCTTAGCTTGTTGAATTTTGTAAATCCCCAATTTGCCCCAAAGTTTTCCCCCAATTTCCCCCTTTCAACATGGCGGAATTTGATTTCATCAAATTGATCGATCAATCGAGATTCATTGTTGAAATTGTAAATAAAATTGAGTTCCTACACATCCATATGATTTAATTGTACTTTGAATTGCACAAATTGATGTCGGAATGAGCACAAATGGAGCTTCGCTGAAAAACTGGACTTAGAGAGAGAAAGCTTCGAAAGCTTACCATCGGGGGTGTGGCGATCCGAGCTTTCGATCTTGGCAGATAGCTCTAATCCTAAGGTTTCTCATATAATGAAGAATCACCTCAATTTATGTCAAATTGAGGAAGAATTCGATCAGTAAAGTTTCATCAGTTCTCACTCTAACACCGATCGAAATTTACAAAGGGGAGTCAAATTGGCTTACTTTTCCGCTCTAATTTGGCCAACTGAGGGCTAAGGGAGTGTTAGGAGAGCATGGATTGGCCTGAGAAGTGTTCAAATCAGCCAATTTCAGCTCGATAGAAACATGGCAGCTTTGGTCCACCAGACCTTCTTCGCTGTTCGATCATGCCAGCGCTTCCCTAGCGATCCTCGGAGCAATTAGAGACTACCGTCAGCTAACTGACTTCTCTGCAAGTCTAAGGAACCCGACCACACCTTCTTTGGCTTAGAAAAAGCCCTATGACGGTGCTTTGGTTCAATTTTTATCAAAAAACTGAGTAGTTGAGGGAGAGTGAGGTTTTCAGGCGTGTGGAGGATGAATGGTGAGGGGCTCTTTATATAGGAAGCTCAACTACTCTCCGGTCATCCGTTTGGCACCTTAATGATAGTCATTGATGGCATGAAACATCTTGAACGGAAAAAATTCCTCTCTTTCAGCACTGTTTGATTTTCTGACGAGTGAACAATACTATCATCTAATGGGAGAACATGATACTATTCTAAACCGGACCGGTCGGAACTAGGTTCAACGTTTAAACCGATCGTTTCAGGCCCGATTCAACCAAGTTTTTCAATATTAAAAATTTCTAAATTCATCTAAATTCATTCTCTATCCAATGGTGGGATCAATTCTCCAATTGAAATTTTCTAAGCCACATAGAAAAATGAATTTAGCAGCTGGTTCAATAGTGGTTCAAACCAGTCTTGACCGGTTCAATACGGTTCGGATCTGGTTCAATAGTGGTTCGAACCAGTTTGGTTTTCTCTCCCAAATTATCCTATGATCCCTTTCCATAATTTTTATGACTCTTTGGGTCACTAGGGAGTTGTAAATTGCCAATTTTCCATTTCTCAAATGGTTGGGGTTTATGAACAGGTTCGGTTTTTCTCACTTAGGTTGACCGGTTCTTCCCTAGTTTTTCCTTAACTCTAAAGGATGGGTTTTAGAACCCTCCCCTCTTTTTAGGAGTTTTGTCCCCAAAACTTATTTAACGTTCTTTGCACTGGAAGGGACTTCCCTTGATGTCAATTTATTGTTCATAGACATTCAACCTCCTCGGTTATTGTCATTCATCCCTTATATAACTTACACTTGAGATATTCTTTTCCCTTCCATCACTTTCTCTTTCCATGGAATTTACTTTAGCTGAACATATCTCACTGGATGGTTTAAGGTCATATCCTTAAATTCACATCCTTCGTTCCTTAAAGTACAATTTCTCCATCCCTAGAATCTTTATTGGAAATTTTAGGATTGGGAGTTCCAAAATACCCAATCATTCCTATATCCAGTTATTCTTTTTATTGTTGACCTCCTTAGCTCAGTGTCTATTCAAGCGCCACATACATAGGTGTCAGTGTTATCACCTTTTCATCCTACATTGATACTTCCCTCATTCGTTTGTTATTACAACTTCGTTCCAAATTTAATGCATGACCATGTCATGATAACTAACAGATTCTTCCTTACTTGAGTCATATTTCCATAAGACTATTGGGCATACATGTTCTCCCATAGCACGACATTATCTAGAACCCATCTTTGACCTTTTAACATCTTTAAAATACTTCCATGATGATTGTTCTCAACCTTCTATTTTTCAGGGATAATATAACTTCGTCCCTCTTTTCGTCTGGTAGTATTCATTGACTATCATTACTATTATCAAATCATCCATTTTGCATTTGACGTCATATTTCATATAACCATATTGGTTTTCCTTACTTACTTGTCTTTTCCCAACTTCTTTATTGGGTTTCCCAATAATTCAAGTATTTGAGTCTCCTGATAACTTACTAACATGATGAAACTCTTCCTTTCTTACATCATTCCTCATTCCCATTAGTGTCGTTTCCTTTTAGAACTTTTCTTTTTCTTAATTCCTTCTTACTCACTCGTGATCATTTCACGATTCTCTATTTCGAGTTAGTTCCTTTTTACTCGTACAACCCGTATACCTCATCTTCATTCCCACTTGCTCCCATTACTCATCTATTTCTCAGAGGTGGAGTTCACATTCCCTTTGTTTCACAATCTCTTGCTTGTCTTGTAGAAAGCTTATTTAACATTCTCTTAGCTTTTGTGTCATTACTCTGGTCTTAGCCATTGATCTCTTTATGGCCTTCCTCTGTCCATATTTCCCAAAGGTTTTGGACTTTCCATCTTACTTTACTGGGATTGGGACCTTCACAAGGGTCTGTTCGCTAATGACTTCACCCGTATTATCCACTTTGTTTAATTATTTTGAGAAGATCGTCTCTCAAATCTTTTTGTCCTTAGTATTCATCCCTTTGCACTATTTAAGGTATAGTCCTTACTACTCCCCAATACTTCTTAAAGCGTGGTTTTTCCTCTTGGACGATTTGGTTATTATTGGTTATTTACTTTAACTAGGTCCGTCTAAAATCCCCATTTGGTTTCCTTGCTTTCTTATAAGTAGATCACACTCAACCTCTCCAGGCACATTCTTAGCCACTTATACATTTTACTGAGGTCATTATTTCAGCTCTAGTTTTACGATATTTCCTCTATTGATTGCCTTAACTTGAAACTTTCTCCTTCCACGATCCCACTTCCTATTCTCATCCTTCTTCTAGGGTCTTCCGTTCTGGGATTCTTACATCCTTAGCAGTTCTTCTTTTATTTTTTTCTTATACTTACGGATCTTTATATGGTTTATTCACTATGGATTTCTCCCTTCTTGTTACTTATCCTTGCTTTCAACAAGTCCTCTTATTTTCATGGAGTTCCTAAAAATTTGTATCCAAACTCATTACAAGTAGGTATTATTCCTAGGGCTTTTTTACTATAATATCTCTTTCCTTTCTCATTTCTCCTTGTCTTGTCTTAATTGTCTTAACATCTTCAGTGCTCCCCATAACTTCTTTCTTTCTTCCCAATCGGCTTCCATTCCTTTGGTTTTCTTTGGAATAGTCGATTCCTTCTTGTTTTCCTTATTCTTTGAGCCTTTCCTTAACTCCTTAGGTGGTCACTAATCTCGTGCTCTTTGATGCTCATTTCCCTTGTTCCAAAACTCTCCTTCCTTTCCTTAGTTAGGATTTGTCTAGCTTGGCTGAACTTTCGAGTCTCTTCCTTTACAAATTTTACTGTCCCTTTGAGGAAAATATTAAAGGTTGTGGTTAACTAGAAATGACCCATTTTTTTCTACCTTAGGTGATTTTCTACCCTTTACTTTGATATTTATTAGTATACTTCTTATTGCTTGAATTTATCAAGGAGACCCATAAATTTTATCAAGAAATTAAAATTTCATTCATTCAAGAAATATTTCTTGCCACACATGGCTTATTACAAAATTTTCTACCCCTATTCTCTTGGGTCATAGGCCGGGAGTTAGCCTTAGAACAATTGTGAGATTCTTGATCAGATGGCACTGAAGAACTAGTTGGAGTCAATCCATATTCCTTTATGGGATGAACTTCATGTATGGCCTCCAATTTGTACCACCTTAATATCTCTGCCTCACACTCATATGTACACTTCATCCATTGGGAGGGATTAATGTTGGACTGAGTAGGTGGGGGTAGTTGGTGGACCTTCATGAAGGTGGCATATGCATCCTAGTAGTTATCCCAAGCCTCTCTCTTAGTTGGATTCATCTCCAGTTATTGTGGGGTAGAGGAGGGGTTGGGCTCCTAAGAGGAGGTACAAGTTCCTCTTGCCTTTGAGGAAGGTAAGTGATGCCTTCTGGTTCCAATAAGACTCCCACAAGTATCCGTTAATCTTCTACCATGTCCGGGGTACTCTTTTCTCACCCTTTAAGAATCTTTCAACTGCTGCCTCCCTTGGGGTAGGTGTCTTTTTCAGGGTTATGTGTGGAGGATTGGATTTCACAATGAACTTCCTAGGGATTCTCCTTCCAACATGATAGTTAAAGTTTTATTTGTGTTAGGGCACAATATTGATAATGTTTCAAGGGAACTTAGCTCTGATACCACTCAAGGTTGTCATGCCTCGACCCAGTTTGGTCAGATCCCCGTGAACAACCCAACGCTCCCTTAGTTCAAGAGGGGTTTTCCCCTTCTATAATTCAAGAGGAGCCAGGCGTAATCTTAACCTTGTTCCCTAGAATGACATATATCAATAATAATACAAGCTGAAGAGGAAATTAAGCATACCTAAGAGAGGGTAAATCCTGGTGTTATCCCTAGTCATTCTCTAATCTTGAAAAGGGATAAAAAGGATGGATGAGTTTCTACAACTCGGTGAATGGGCATTTAAAAAAATTCAATAAAATAGTTTTTGAGTTGTAGTGTACCAAACTCCTTATTTCCTTACCCGTTTGTGGTGTCGGAGCAACTTTACTAGCCACCTTGATAGAAGCCTGTCCACTTCTACCCTGGGAATGAGTGGATATACGTGACATCTCACCCTCAAACCCAAAAAGAAACTTCGTCTCCATATGAGGACAAAGACCTCATCACGACCCCAACCCGATCTCATGTGCATGAAGCTATGTCGAGCTTCCCTAACTGCTGCCACGACAAACTACCCTTATCTCCACCATGACGTCCAGTAGCCCCTCAGATGCAACACTACCCTTTTTGGGCGTCTTGATAGTCCCAAACCTTAGTGCATGCTTGAAAAAATAATTTTACATATAAGCCATTTAATCTTTGTTACCACTACTCCAACGGCCTCGGCCCTCAACTCGATATGCAGCTGTTTGTCTAGACTGGTCCGTCGACCTATCTGGTCGCATTGCTGCTAGTCCATCGAGTATGTTAGTCCTATCATGGTACCATGGTCAAATCACATCATTCATTTAAAATTTTCATGGCTTAATCTCATGTTTGTTTATGAGCTCCTGCTCGTGCCAACTGGCCTTGGGCCCATTATACGTGATTTTCAAAATCAAGCATTTTAGCCCCCAAGTTCCAAAATTGAGGCCTCCGGCTTATCAAAGCTATTCGAGCTCCTGTCAAGAAGGTCTCCAAAAATGTTTAAGTAGTGGCAGACAGTCAAAGGAGAGCACTTCTCACAAAAATAACTTTTCAGTTGTCCATCACACCAAGCGAGTGTGAGGACATCCCTTGTAAACCCCACACTTTTGAGTTAAGGAAAACCGGGAAAAGAATCGGTCAAACCGAGTAAGAAAACTAAGCCCGTTTACATTTGAGAACACGCAATATGGAAATTTACAACTTTCGGGTGATCTAAAGGGTTCATTAAACCTTAGAAAAGAAATTTAAGAAAATTTAGATGACAAAAACCAAATTAGTTTAGGTGAACAAGATTTCATAAGAACTTTGAAGTTAAGCCGAAATTTTGGTCAAAGGGTTCATACTTGGAAGTATGAATTTTTTTATAAGCTGAAATTTCGGTCAAATATTTTTATGTATGCCTTATCATAAATATCCATAAATTAATATATATTTAATTATTTTAATCAATACCAATAATTTAATACCTAAATTAAATTATTAGAATTAATACAAATAATTTAATATCAAAGTTAAATTATTGGAATTATACCAATAATTTATGGCAATATTAATACTAGTAATAAATCTCGCTCATTTAATACATGGGTTTTACGCCTATATAAAGAGGTCATCCCCATTTCATTCTCCTCACACTTGAACACATATCTCTCTCTCTCTACTGCTCCATTTATCGGTAAAGCTCGAACCAGAGCTTTAACTTGAACAAAGGTCGAGCTCTTTAGAACCGGGGAGAAGACAGCTATCTGATAGCAAACTCCAGTCAATTCGAGAATCGTTGGAGAAGTGCCGACATGATGGAATAGTGAAGCAACTCCGACGGACCGAAGCTGCCCTATTTTGGCCAAGCTAAAATCGGCCATTTCAAGCCCTCCTCAGGCCAAACCAAGCCATCCCAACACTTCCTCAACCTTTCCACGACCAAATTAGGACCGAAAGGTAAGCCAATTTGGCTCCCCTTTATAATTTTTGACCGGTGCTAGAGAGAGAGTCAACAGAATTTCAATGACAAAATTCTAATCCAATTCTAGGATGAACCTCAGGACGAGACTTATCTGCCTAGATCGAAAGCTCGGACCGTTGTGCCTTCACCGGTGAGTAATCGAAGCTTTCTCTCTCTACAGTCTATTTTCTGGCGAAACTCCATTTGAGCTCGTTCTGGCGTTAAAATCTGCAATTCAAAATTTCATAGAATTGTATGAATATGCAGGAACTCAAATTCAACTCCAATTTCAATAATTAGAAGTGTTTGATCAATCAATTTGATAAAATCAAATTCGGTTGTGTTGAAGAGTTGAAATTAGGGGAAATTTTGGGGATTTTCGAAATTCAAAGGGCCAAAATACAATTTTATGAAATTGAGGGTCAATTGGGCATGAAAATAATGTTGGAGGACCAATTGAGAAATTTTGGAATTTTTGGAGCAAAACTTACCATTTTTGTAAAAGAAGGGAAAAATGGTAATTTTGGAACAATTGGGGGACCAAATTGGAAATTTGGGAAATTAAACCCCTTTTTGGTGAAATTCAATAAATTGAGGTCCTTGGATAAATTTTAAAAGTTACAGGACCCAATTTGAGGAAAAACCAACATTAGGGACTTAAACAGAAATAACTTTAGGGACCTAATTACAAATAACTAAAAGTTTGGGTTTTCTCATTCATTGGAAATGAATAAAGGCTGTTATGCCGAGTAATAATGAACAAGGTTGTTCATATCGTGTAGGAACGCGAAATACCAGGAACGCAGCAAGGACAAGCTCGTGTGAATATAAAGAACCAGTCTAGTGGAATTCACGGCATTAACGGGTGAGCAGGTTTACTAACATCATACCCGGTTGGGATGATGAGCACAACTTAAAGATAAAAACCATTTATTGGTTGTGAGTGGAAATTTTATATCATACCTAGTAGGGGATGATAAGTACCTCGGTATAAAAACCCACTCTTTAGTGGTATTTTAATCATCACCACTTAGAGAAAGTGATGTGAAAATTATGTGGAAAAACAACTTACCGGTTGTAAGTAGATCATACTCTGTTGGTATGATGAGACTTCCTCGAAAGAAGTTGAAAACTCGTTCATCAGTTATGAACGGAGATGTCCTTATACCTATTGGTATAATGGATAGTGAAAACCTATTTTGTCGGATGTGTTCTCTCCTGACTGTGTGCCAATGCTTAAACTATTTGGGAGACCTTCTTAATAGGAGCTCGAATAGCTCTTATAGGTCGAGGGCCTCGGTTTTGGAACTTGAGACTAGAATGCCTAGAATTTTGAAAATCTCGTACAGTGGGCCTAAGGCCAGTTGGCACGAGCAGGAGCTCGTAAATGAACATGATATATGTGCCATAAAACTTAATAAGTGAATTGTTTGGCCATGGTACCAAGATAGGACCGACATGCTCAGTCAACTAGTGGCAGTGCAACATGACAAGTCGACGGACCAGTCAAGACAAACAACTGCGGGTTGAGTTGAGAGTCGGGGCCATTGGACTAGTGGCACCACAGATTACCTGGCGATATGATAAAACATTGTTTGTGCATGCACTGTGAGTACGAGATCATCAAGACGCCCATGAGGGGTAGTGATGCGTCCTAAGGACACTGGAGGACCTAGTGGCTATAAGGGCAGTTCGTCGTTCCAGGTGTCTGTGCGAAATCTAGAGTAGCACCATGCATATGAGACCGTGGTGGGGAGAGGATGAGGTCTTTGTCCTCATACGAACATGAAGAAGTGATTTCGGGATTGTGGGTCGGATGTCACATACATCCACTCATTCCTAGGGTAGAAGTGGTCGTACTTCTATCCGAGTGGCAAGAAAAGTTGCTCCAAAGCCACTAGCAGGTTCAGTGGTGATACTGACCTGCGAATGTGTGTAACCTTCATGATGAAGGATGTGTGTTGGGTGATGACACGTCGTGGCAAATAAGAAATTGTGGAAAAATCCAAATTTTTAAATGAAGGAATTTTTGAAAGGAGTCTGACACACTCCATATAAATGTTTTTCTTAAAAGTCAAAAGTTTTTAAAAACCCATTCACTGAGTAGTCGTACTCACCCCCTCCCTTATATACCTTTCAGGAAATCCTAGAAAGCCTACCCCGAACGACAATCAACTAAGATGCTTGTAAGACAGGTATGTAAAATTTAAAATTTCATTTAGTTTTGATTATATTATTCCAGGAAATAGTGCAAGTTCAAAGTACGCCTTACTCTTTACGGATTATAATAAGGGGAAACCCTTAATAAATCGGGAGAGTGACGGGTTGTTCACGGGGATCCGACCAAACCGGGTCGGGGCGTGGCAACTAGAGTGGTATCAGAGCCTGTTTCCTCGAATACATAACTAAGACTAGAAAATATAGTAACTAATAGGATTTATCCTAAAATTTTCAGATGGCTCTTGGGAGAGGAACCAAGAAAACTTGGAATGACTCTACTCAACACCCTACCTCCGTAGGGAGACAACCCTAGAAGCTTCCCAAATGCTTAAGACCAGGCTGAAATGTCAAAAGACCAAATGGGGAAGTATCGTGGAGAATGGTGCTAGGACCTATTCATGGCACAACCCTAAGTATAAAGGAGGATGCTTATCAAGAATTCCATATCTCCCTAGTTAATTTGTGACCATTTTCTGTGATAGGGCTGAGAGCCCAACCTTTTGTATCCCCATGTTAATGAAAGATTCAAATTCCCCAAAACTCTATCTTCCGAGGATGTGATATTACTAGGAATATGGCCTAAGGAAAATAAAACAAACCCACACTATCCTAGAAACTAAGGAAGAGTTGCATCCCAGTGATGGAAGATGAATTAACAAACCTAGGAGGACTCTTACCATGACCTTAGCAAAGGTGATTCAGCTAGAAAACTATCAAAGTGATCAGACTCAAGAATGGTAAAGCACTAAACCAATAGTTACCCTGGAAAAAGCCCCACTCGAAGGAAAGGAAGAACCACAATAATCCATGTAAGGGAATGAAGATGGGACATTACCTGAAGAGATGCCCAACCCTACTAAAGGACATGAAGGATTGGAGACCGATACCATGGAGTAGGTTACATAAACAATTCAAAAAGAGGTCAAGAAAAAATGAGATGGATACAAAAAACTTCTTAAGAAGGTCAAACTGAGAAGGATACCTCATAAATAGGGATAAGGTACATGAGAAGCATACTTAAAACCCACTCATAAGAGGCAAACACAAAAAAAAAAAAACGTCCCCCGAAACTCTAGGGAATGACACAGTGAGAGTGAAGAAGAGAAGGAATGTGTTGAGAAAAGGAATCATTGGTTGGCAGATGTGCAAGGAGCCAACCCCTCATCAAAAACTACTTGAAGGAAGGAAGTATCAGAGGCCAAGACTAGCCTGCTTTGGAAAAGTGATATAATTTTAAAGTACTACCTCTTTTGGAAAAAGCAGAAGAGTCAAAAATCAAAGTCTCCGACCAACATACCTAAGGAAGACTGGGAAGTAGAAAGGAATACACCCTAAAAAGGTCAGTGAGATGATGTTAAGGACAGGAGTACGCGAGAAGACAATTGCCCTAAGGAGACCTAAACCAAGGGACTGGTGGAGGCGGGATAGTTAACAAGCTAATACACGGGAAAACCATAATTTGAGTTCCAACAAAGAAGAGAGGGGCGAAAAGGCCAAATACTCGGGAAAAGAAGGATGAAAGAAATCCTTAACAAAACCAAGGACCAAATTAACCAAGAAAAAAAATAATAGGCAAGCCTCTCACATAATTATCAAGAAATCATGAAACAAGGAAGATTTGAATGCTCCATAAAGAAATACACTATGAAAGTAAACTTTAGGGGGATGCATACGACTAACTACCTTTGAAGGAATTTTGATGGTCGGATAGGCATAATGCGAGTGCAAGGAACCAACCCTTAATTGGGAAATGTTTCAAAGGAAGGAAGTATCGTGATGGCCCAGTGTGACCTACTTGGAGAGAGCAGGAGAACTAAACAATAATTTCAGGAGAATAGAGTAGAAAGAAGAAACGAGTAACAATGGGACGGCCAAAGAGAATAAACAAAACCCTAAGAAAGGCTGAGATGTAGTAAAGACTACACTCTATGAAGGACAAACGATGGGCATGAAGGATGAGTGATACAGCTGCCCAGATGATTGGATTAAAAAAAATGGAGAGAAGGAGACAGTTGAAGAACTGGTCTTCGAGAGAATCCTGGATTTAAACCACAACAAAGAAGGGAGAAGTGAAAAGGCCAAAACATTGGAAAAAGAAGAATGAAGGAAAATCCTTAAAGAAATTAATGACCAAAATCCGATTTCTAGTTTAAAGTCTTGAGACGGTTAAGTGAGCTTCACGAAGGATGAACAAGAGATTTTGAAATAAGAAGGATGTGAACCCTCCTTAAACAGAAATAAGTTAGCGGGTTGGCATCAAAAAGATGTTGTGACAAGTATGAATGAGTGGATAACCCATACTAAGGTAATAAAGTAAAGAATGTTCGAGAAACATTGGGAAAGTAAGTCCTCCAAATAAGATGTGGCTAAGGAGGAATAACCACAATTGGTAAGACGGGTCATAGTCCACACGTGCATATGAAGCTTGAAGAATGGACGACCGAGCATAGGGTGGAATGCATGGAATAAAACCAATAATTGGAAGTATCCCATCTAAGGAATAAGGGATAAAACAACAGTTGTGAATAGAAAAGGATCCAAAGCAAACAGATGCCCTAACATAAATAAGGGTACGAAGAAAGGGAGAAAGAACCATACAATGAATGATAAGGAGGTTAAGCATGTAACTCCTAAGATGGAAATCTCTATTGTAAGAGACATAGTAGAGAACAAAATCGGAAGGAGGGAACCTTCCCAAGCAAAGTAATTGACACATTGATCGAAAGCAATTATTGTAGAATGAAGAATCATGAAGTGATTATGAGTAAGTAAAAGTTGATTAAGGAAATATGAAAAACCCTTGAATAAGGAATGCCAAGGACTTAAGAAGGAAAGAATCCCATTTTGTTGGTAAACTATTGGGAAACCAAATAATTGGCACCAGAAAAACCCAATAAAGAAGTTGGGAAAGGACGAGTGGGTAAGGAAAATCGACACGATTATGTAAGACATGTTGTCAAGATATGAATGATAATTGGGTAACAGTCAAGGTAGTTGAGGAATACTACCTGATTAAAGGAGTGATGAAATTATACAGTCCCTAGAAGGCTTGAAAGTTGGAAACAACCCTAAAAGAGGTGTTATAGGAGTCTGATGGACTGAGACAGGTTCAAAACTATGTCATATCATAAGGGACATATAAGCACCAACAATCCCGAGTAAAATGTAACTCGATTAAGAAGGACTTAGTTGGTAAACATAACAAGGTCAAACATAAATTTGATCGAAGTTGTAATCAATGACGGATGAAGGATGGGTCGAATTGGGACGAAAGAATAATAACACAAAAGCTTGTGAAAACAAGTATGTAATGCTTGAAAGAACGTCAAGCTAGAGGTTTCAACGATGAAGAGAATAACTAGATAAAGGAACGATTGGGCATCTTGGAACTCCCAATCCTGAAATCTTAAGTAAAATCCCCAAAAGGAAGAACCTTATCCTAAACAAAGGGAGATGTGAACATAAGAATATACATTTGGATTAATGAGCCATACATGCCTCATTATTATAACTCCATGGAAGGAGTAAGTATGATAAATGAAAAGAAATTTCTTAGCTGAATGATTACGGGGACTAAGTGAAAGAGCAATAAAAGTGTTAGCATGTAAAGAAAACACAAGTTGATGTTACGGAAAATTATTCCTGATGTGGAATATATTGGATAAGTTTTGGGGACAAAACTCCAAAAAGGAGGGGAGAGTTGTAAACCCCATACTTTTGAGTTAAGGAAAATCAGGAAAAGAACCTGTCAAACCGAGTAAGAAAACCGACCTAGTTTACATTTGAGAACACGCAATATGGAAATTTACAACTTCTGTGTGATCTAAAGGGTTAATTAAGCCTTAGAAAAGAAATTTAAGAAAATTTAGAATATAAAAACCAAATTGGTTTAAGTGAACAAGATTTTATAAAAACTTTGAAGTTAAGCGTGCTTGCTTAAGAGTAGTGATGGGTGACCTCCTGTGAAGTATGAATTTTTTTATAACCCGAAATTTTGGTCAAAAATTTTTATGTACGCCTTATCATAAATAACCATAAATTAATATATATTTAATTATTATAATTAATACCAGTAATTTAATATCTAAATTAAATTATTGAAATTAATACTTAAATTAAATTATTGGAATTAATTCTAATAATTTATGATAATATTAATACTATTAATAAATTTCGCCCATTTAATACACGAGTTTTATGCCTATATAAAGAGGTCATCCCCATTTCATTCTCCTCACACCTGAACACTTCTCTCTCTATCTCTCTACTCCTCCATTTCCCGGTAAAGCTCGAACCAGAGCTTCGACTTGAACAATGGTCGGGCTCTTTCGAACCGGGGAGAAGACAGCTATCTGATAGCAAACTCCAGTCAATGTGAGAATGGTTGAAGGAGTGCCGACATGATGGAATAGTGAAGCAACTCCGGCGGACCGAAGCTGCCCTATTTTGGCCAAGCTAAAATTGGCCATTTCAAGCCCTCCTCAGGCCAAACCAAGCCCTCCCAACACTTTCTCAACCTTTCCACGGCCAAATTAGGACCGAAAGGTAAGCCAATTTGGCTCCCCATTATAATTTTCGATCGGTGCTAGAGAGAGAGTCGATCGAATTTCAATGACAAAATTCTAATCCAATTCCACATCAATTGATGCAATTCTTAATTCTAGGATAAACCTCAGGATGAGGCCAATCTGCCAAGCTCAAAAGCTCGAACCGTTGTGCCTTCACCAGTGAGTAATCGAAGCTTTCTCTCTCTACAGTCTGTTTTCCAGCAAAGCTCCGTTTGAGCTTGTTCTGGCATTAAAATTTGCAATTCAAAGTTTCTTAGAATCGTATGAACATGTAGGAACTTAATTTCAACTCCAATTTCAATAATTAGAAGTGTTTGATTAATCAATTTGATGAAATCAAATTTGGTAGTGTGAAGAGTTGAAATTAGGGGAAATTTTGGGGATTTTGGAAATTCAAAGGGCTAAAATACAATTTTATAAAATTGAGGGTCAATTGGGCATGAAAATAATATTGGAGGACCAATTGAGAAATTTTGGAATTTTTGGGGCAAAATGGTAATTTTGGAAAAATTGGGGGACCAAATTGGAAATTTGGGGAATTAAACCCCTTTTTGGTCAAATTGAATAAATTGAGGTCCGAGGATTAATTTTAAAAGTTACAGGACTCAATTTGAGGAAAAATCGATATTAGGGACTTAAAGTTAAAGAGAAATAACTTTAGGGACCTAATTACAAATAACTAAAAGTTTGGTTTTCTCATTCATTGGAAATGAATGAAGGCTGTTATGCTGAGTCATAATGAACAAGGTTGTTCATATTGTGTACAAATGCGAAATACCGGGAACGCCAGCAAGGACAAGCTCATGTGAATACAAAGAACCAGTCTAGTGGAATTCACAGCATTAACGGGTGAGCGGGTTTACTAACATCATACCCGGTTGGGATGATGAGCACAACTTAAAGATAAAAACCACTTACCGGTTGTGAGTGGAAATTTTATATCATACCCGGTAGGGGATGATAAGTACCTCGGTATAAAAACCCACTCTTTAGTGGTATTTTAATCATCACCACTTAGAGAAAGTGATGTGAAAATTATGCGGAAAAACAACTTATCGGTTGTAAGTAGATCATACCCAGTTGGTATGATGAGACTTTCTCGAAGGTAGTTGAAAACCCGTCCATCGGTTATGAACGGAGATGTCCTTACACCTGTTGGTTTAATGGACAGTGAAAACCTATTTTGTCAGAAGTGTTCTCCTCTAACTGTGTGCCAATGCTTAAAATATTTGGTAGACCTTCTTGACGGTAGCTCGAATAGCTCTTATAGGCCAGGGGCCTCGATTTTGGAACTTGAGGGCTAGAATGCCTAGATTTTTGAAAATCTCGTACAGTGGGCCCAAGGCCAATTGGCATGAGCAGGAGCTCATAAATGAACATGATATATGTGCCATAAAACTTAATAAGTGAATTTTTTGGCCATGGTACCTTGATAGGACCAACATTCCCAGTCAACTAGCGGTAGTGCGACATGACAGGTCGATGGACCAGTCAAGACAAACAACTACGGGTTGAGTTGAGAATCAGTGCTGTTATACCAGTGGCACCAAAGATTACATGGCGATATGAGAAAGCATTATTTGTGCATGTACTATGAGTACAGGATCATCAAGACGGCCATGAGGGGTAGTGATGTGTCCTAAGGACACTGGAGGATCTGGTGGCTATAAGGGCAGTTCATCGTTCTAGGTGTCTGTGAGAAACCAGGAATAGCACCAAACGCATGAGACCGGGGTGGAGATAGGATGAGGTCTCTGTCCTCATACGGACATGAAGAAGTGATTTCGAGATTGTGGGTCGGATGTCACAAACAACCACTCATTCCCAGGCTAGAAGTTATCGTACTTCTATCCGGGTGGCAGGAAAAGTCACTCCAAAGCCACTAGCGGGTTCAGTAGTGATACTAACTTGTGAATGTGTGTAACCTTCATGATGAAGGATGTGTGTTGGGTGATGACACGCCGTGGTAAATAAGAAATGGTGGAAAAACCCGAATTTTTAAATGAAGTGATTTTTTAAAGGAGTCAGGCACCCTCAATATAAATGTTTTTATTAAAAGTCAAAAGTTTTTAAAAACCCATTCACTAAGTAGTCGTATCACCCCCTCCCTTATATCCCTTTCAGGAAACCCCGGAAAGCCTACCCTGAAGACAATCAACTAAGATGCTTGTAAGACAGGTATGTAAAATTTAAAATTTCATATAGTTTTGATTATTCTATTCTAGGAAATAGTGCAGGTTTAAAGGACGTCTTACTCTTTACGGATTATAATAAGGGGAAACCCTTTAATAAACTGGGAGAGTGGCGGGTTGTTCATGGGGATCCGACCAAACCGGGTCGGGGCGTGACATTTCTGCTCATAATCGATAAGCTGGTTTTCCACTTCCTTCAAGGAAGTTCATCATACCAATTGGGTATGATCTACTTACAACCTGTAATTAGTTTTTCCACTTGTTTTCTCACATCATCCTAAACGGGTGTGATGTTAAAATTCCACATAATAGTGGGTTTTTAATAGCGAGGTACTCATCAACCTAACCATGTATAATGTGAAAATTCTCACTCAACCGATAAGTGCAGTGTACTTTTCCCTTAAAGTGGCTTTCTGTCTCCACGCAAGCTTATCCTTGTTGGCATTCCTGGTATTTTGTGTTCCTACACGATACGAACATTCTTGTTCATTATTCTTTGGCCAACTTTTTAATTATTTGCATTTATGTCCCAAAAATTCTTTTACTTTTACTATAGGTCCCTAATGCTAGTTTTTCCTCAAATTGTGTCCTGAAACATACAAAAATTCATTTTGGGTCCTTAATTTATTCAAAATCCCAAAAGGTGTTCTAATTTCCCAAATTTTCATTTTGGTCCCTAACTTTTCAAAAATTACTATTTTTCTCCTACTTTAAAAAAAATGTCAATTTGACCGCAATAATTCCAAAATTTGACCAATTGGTCCTCCAAAATCTTTTTCATGGCCAATTGGCCCTCAATTTTGGTAAATTGCACTTTATCCATCGAATTTTTGAAATCCCCAATTTCTCCCAAAAATTTTCCCCATATTCCCCCTTTCTACTTGGCCAAATTTGATTTCATTAAAATGATCAATCAATCAAGGTTAATTGTTAAAATTGAAGGTAAAATTGAGTTTCTACACATACATACAATTCAATTGCACTTTGAATCCAATAAATGGATGCTAGAATGATCCCAAACAAAGTTTCACTGAAAAACTGGACTTAGAGAGAGAAAGCTTCGAAATCTTACCATCGGGGGTGCGACGGTCCGAGCTTTTGATCTGGGCAGATAGCTCTTGTCCTGAGGTTCCTCCTAGAATGAAGAATCACCTCAATTCATGTCAAATTAAGGATAAATTCTGTCAGTAAAGTTTCACCGGTTCTCTCTCGAACACCGATTTGAATTTACAGAGGGGAGCCAAATTGGCTTACCTTGCCACTCTAATTTGGT
Source organism: Trapa incisa (assembly GCA_030064435.1). Taxonomy (NCBI): domain Eukaryota; kingdom Viridiplantae; phylum Streptophyta; class Magnoliopsida; order Myrtales; family Lythraceae; genus Trapa; species Trapa incisa. Next base: position 7,712,484 of record CM057776.1, read on the forward strand.
CGTATGAGGGCTAAGGGAGTGTTGGGAGAGCTTGGATTGGCCTGAGGAGGGCTCAAATCAGCCAATTTCAGATCGACAAAAATAGGGCAGCTTCAGTCCACTCGAGCCGCTTCACTGTTCGATCACGTTGATGCTTTCCTAGCGATCCTTGGAGCAATTGGAAACTACCATCTGGTAGCTGACATCTTCGAAAGTCTAAGGAACTTGACCACACCTTCCTTGGCTCAAAAAAATTCCTATGTTGGAGCTCTGGTTTGAGCTTTATCCAAAAACTGAGTAAATGAGTGAGAGTGAGGATTTTAGGTATGTTGATGATGAATGGTGAGGGGATCTTTATATAGGGAGCTCGGGGACACTTTGTATGTCCGTTTGGCACGTTAATGACTATCATTGATGGCCTACAATGTTCTAAACGAAAATGTTTCCTCTCCACCAATGCTGTTTGATTTTCCAGCTAGTGAATAGTGTTGTCATCTGTAGGAAGAAGAGGACACTGTTCCGAACCAGACCCTACTCGTTAGAATTGGGTTCAATGATTAAACCGACCTGTTCAGGCCTGATTCGAATGAGTTTATCAAAATTAAAAATTTCTAAATTCATTCTCTATCCAATGATGGCCTCAATTCTCTAATTGGAATTTTCTAAGCCACCTAGAAAAATGAATTTAGCATCTGGTTCTATAGTGATTTAAACTGGTTCAATCCATTTTGGATCCGATTCACTTGAACCGGACTAGTCTTCTCTCCCAAATTGTCCTAAGGTCCTTTTCCAAGGTTTTTATGATTCTTTGGGTCACTTGGGAGTTGTAAATTCCCAATTCATTCGTTCTCAAATGGTCGGGGTTCATGAACCGATTTGATTTTTCTCAATTGTATTGATCGGTTCTTCCTCAGTTTTTCCTTATCTCCAAAGGGCGGGGTTTACACTACAAGGTGATATCAAGCAAAGTTATTTCTAGTGCAAAGGATATTGAATAAGTTTTGAGACAAAACTTCTAAAAGGAGGGGAGAGTTTTAAACCTCGTCCTTTGGAGTTAAGGAAAACTGGGGAAGAACCAGTAAGCCTGAGTTAGAAAACTAAATCAGTTCACGAACCCCAACGAGCAAATTGAGAAATTTACAACTCCCAAGTGACCCAAAGAGTCATAAAAACCTTGGAAAGGGACTTTAGGACAATTTGAGAGAGAAAACTTGTGATGCCCCGACTAGGTTTGGTCGGATCCCCATGATCAACCTGCCACTCTCCCGATTTATTAAAGGTTATCCCCTCATTATAAACCATAAAGAGCAAGGCATCCTTTAAACCTACACTTTTCCTAGAATAGAATAAGTCAAAACTGCATAATTTTTATCATACTTATCTCACAAGCAACTAGGTTAATGGTTTTAAGGGTAGACGTTCCAAAATTTTCCTGAAAAGGACATAAGGGAGGGATGAGTATGACTACTCAGTGAATGGGTTTTTCAAGAAAATATCTACGAGGAAAAGAGTTGTATTGGGGTGTGCTAGACTCCTTTCTTTCAAAAATTATTTCATTTAACATCTCGGGTTTTACCACCATTTTCTTATTTAATCATCGTGTGTCATCACCCAACACACAACCTTCATCTTGAAGGTTAACACACATTTGCAGGCTAGCACATCCACTGAACCCACTTGTGTCTCCGGAGCAACTTTATCGGCCACCTAGATAGAAGCGAGTCCACTTCTACCCTAAGAATGAGTGGATGTATGGGAAATCTGACTCTCAATACCAAAATCTATTCTTCGTGTCCGTATCAGGATAGAGACCTCATCTCGTCCCACCCAGGTCTCATGCACTTAGGGCTACTCCAAATTTCACACGGTCACCTAGTACGACGAACTGCCCTTATACTCACCGGGTCATCCAAGGCCCTTAGGAAGCATCACTACCTCTCATGGGCATCTTGATGATCCCATAATCATAGTGCATGCACAAAAAGTATTTTCTTATTATGCCATATAATCTGTGGTGCCACTAGTCTAACGACCCCGACTTTTAACTCAACCTACAGCTTGACTGGTCTGAAGACCTATCATGTCGCACTGCCGCTAGTTAAGTAAATAAAGTTTTATGGCACATATCTCATGTTTGTTTATGAGCTCTTGCTCATGCCCACTGGCCTAGGGCCCACTTGTTCAAGATTTTCAAAACCGGGCATAATAGCCCTCAATTTCCAAAATCGAGGCCCCCCGGTCTATAAGAGCTATTCGAGCTCCCATCAAGAAGGTCTCCCAAATAGTTTAAGCATTAGCACATAGTCAGTGGAGAGCACTTCCGGCAAAATTATATTTTCAACTATCCATTATACCGACCGGATATTAGGATATCTCTGCTCATAACCGATGAATGAGTTTTCAACTTCCCTCGAGGAAGTTTTATCATACCAACCAGGTATGATTTACTTCCAACCGGTAAGTAGATTTTCTGCATGATTTTCATATCCCTACTTTAAGTTGTGATGTTTAAAATACCACGTAACAGTGGGTTTTCATTTCGAGGTACTTTTCATCCCCAACCGGGTATGATATAAAATCCCACTCACCTGTTAAGGTCATGAATTCCACTAGACCGGTTCCTTGATTTCATGCAAGCATGTCCTTGTGGGCATTCCCGATGCTTCGTGTTCCTACATGATATGAACATTTCAGATCATTATCTCTCAGCCTAATAGCCTTCATTCATTCCAAATTAATGAGAAAAACCAAACTTTTATTTATTTGCCATTAGGTCCCTAAAGTCCCTAATGCAGTTTTTTCCTCAAATTGAGTCCCAAAACTTTTAAATTTCCCTGAGATCTCAATTTATTCAATTTCACAAAAAGGGGTTTAAATTTCAAAATTTCCAATTTGGTCTCCCAACTTTTCCGAAATTACCATTTTGCCCTTAATTTACAAAAATGGTAAATTTTACCCCAAAAATTTGTAAATTCCTCAATTGGCCCTCTAACATTTCTCTCATGCCCAATTGACCCTCAATTTAAGGAAATTGCATTTCAGTCCTTCGGATTTTTGAAAATCCCCAAATTTCCCCAATTTTTCCCTCAATTCCGACATCTTAACACAATAGAATTTGATATCATTAAATTGTTCAATAAAACATTTCCAATTTGTGATATTGAAGTTGAAACCAAGTTTTTACATGTCCATACGATTCTTTAGCTATTTGAATTACAAGTTTTAATGTCGGAACGAGCTGAAACGGAGCTTCGCCGAAAAATTAACTTTAGAGAGAGAAAGCTTCGATTACTTACCAATGAGGGCACGGCGGTCCGAGCTTTTTTTCTGGGTAGGTAGTTCTCCTCCTAAAGTTCTTCCTATGATCAAGAATAACATCAATTAATGTCAAATTGGATTAGTATTTCATCATTGAAATTTGGCCGACTCTCTCTCTAACACCAATCAGAAATTGCAGAGGGGACCCGAATTGACTTAACTTTCCATCCATCCTAATTCGGCCGTGGGAGGGCTGAGGAAGTGTTGGGAGGGCTTGGTTTGTCCTAAGAAGGGCTCAAATTGGCCAATTTCTACTTGGTCGAAATAGGGTAGGTTCAGTCCGCCGTAGCTGCTTCACTGTTTGATCATGCCGGTGCTTCTCCAATGACTCTCAAAACGAACAGATGTCACCATCGTGTTGTTGACTTCTCCCAGATTCTAAGGAACCCGACCTCGCCTTCATTGGCTAAATTGTTGACCCAATATTGGAGCTCCAGTGCAAGATTCACCGGAAAACTTAGAAGCTGAAAGAGAGTGGTGTGGAGAGGATGAATGGAGAAGGGCTCTTTATATAGGGAGTTCGGGGACTCGTCGGTCGTCTGTTTGGCACCTTTATGACAGACATTGATGGCCTCAAACGTACTAAACATAGCATTTCTTCTTTGTCAGAGCTGCTTTGATTTTCTGGTAAGTGAACAGTGTTGTCATTTGAAGGAAGAAGACGACACTGTTCCGAACTGGACCGAACCGGTCTAAACTGGGTTCAAAGATTAAACCAACCGGTTCACCCCTCATTCAACTGACTTTTTCAAATCTAAAAATTTCTAAATTCATCTAAATTCATTTTCTAGCCAATGGTGGCCTCAAATGTCAAATTTGAATTATCTAAGCCACCTAGAAAAATGAATTTACGATCAGGTTCAAGAGTGCTTCAAACCGGTCCAGACAAATTCGGATCCGGTTCACCTGAACCGGTTTGGTTTTCATCCCCTATTCCTTCACAAGTCCATTTTCATAACTTTTGTGACTCCTCAGGTCACTTAGGGTCCATAACCTTCTCGGTTTACCTTCTCTTTATCGATTCTGGTTCATAAATCGATTCGGTCCTTAAACCGGTTTAATCCGGTTCGGGTCCGGTTTACTTGAACCAATCTGGTTTTTCTCTCCCACTTTGTTCTAATGTTCTTTTCCAAGATTTATGAACAATTTTGAGTCACATGGAAGGTGTAATTTCTCAATTTGCCTGTTTTCTATTAATCGAGCTTGTAGACCAATTCGGTTTAAAATTCAAAAATGACTGGTTCTTTTCCCGGTTTTCTCATTATCAAAGGACGAAGTTTACAACTCTCCCATCCTTTTAAGGGTTTTGTCCCCAAAAGAGTTTACAAGTTAAATAATTGAGGGTAACTATCCCTCTTCATAGACACGGTTTCCCATTTCCCCTCATGTAAGGGTCCATTCTACCACAACACCTTGAGCATAGGAATTTTCTTATTCCTCAAATTCTTGTCTCTCTGGTTGATGATTCATACCGGCTCTGCCTGATAGGTCAGGTTCTCTTCTAGTTCTATTAGAGCTCGATCCAATATATGACAAGGATCAGGTTGATATTTCTGAAGTACTAAGATATCGAATACATCATGTATTCTCTACAGGTTAGGAGGTAGTTCCCATTTATAAGCTACCGGTCCTATCCTTTGAAAGATGGGATATGGACCAATATACCTTGGTTTTAACTTTCCTCTTTGTAGGAACCTAAGTATTCTTCTCTAGGGGGACACTTTGAGGAACACTTGATCTCCTACTTCAAACTCCAAATCTTTCCTTCGATTGTCCGCATAACTCTTTTGCCCGTCCTAAGCAGTCTTTAGATGAATCCTTATTAATTTTATCTTCACGGTGGCATCCTCAATTAATTTCACCCTTTCTATTTTGCTTTCTCACAATTCTTCCCAAATAAAGGGGTACGACATGGTCATCCATAAATGGCTTGATAGGGAGCCATCTGAATACTAGCCCGATAACTATTGTTGTAAGCGAATTCCATCATACACAAGTATTCCTCCCAGTTTTTATTCATGGTGAGTGCGCATGCTCTCATCATATCTTCTAAGGTTTAGATGGTTTGCTTTGACTGACCATCTATGTCACGCCCCGACCCGGTTTGGTCGGATCCCCGTGATCAACCCGCCACTCTCCCGATTTACTAAAGGGTTTCCCCTTATATTATAAATCATAAAGAGTAAGGCGTTCTTTAGACCTACACCTTTTTCCAAGAATATCATAAATCAAAACTGCATAGTAATTTAAATTAATTGTACCTGTCTTGCAGGCGTTTAATTGCACAAGTCCTTTAAGGTTCGGCTTTCCGAGACTTCCTAAAAGGGATATAAAGGAGGGGGTGAGTACAACTACTCAGTGAATGGGATTCAAATCTTTTGACTTTCAAGAAAAACATTTATATGGACTGTGCCAGACTCCTTTCTTTTCAAAAATCTCTTCATTTAAAAATTCGGGTTTTTCCATTATTTCTTAGTTATCGGTGTGTCATCACCCAACACACATCCTTCATCATGAAGGTTACACACATTCCCAAGTCAGTATTACTACTGAACCTGCTAGTGGCTTCGGAGCGACTTTTCCTACCACCCGGATAGAAGTACAACCACTTCTACCCTAGGGATGTGTAGATGTATGTTACATCCGACCTGCAATCCCGAAATTTGGTTCTTCATGTCAATATGAGGACAGAGACCTCATCTTGTCCCCACCCCGGTCTCATGCACTTTGTGCTACTCCAAATTTTGCACAGACACCTAGAACGACGATCTGCCCTTATATTCACCAGGTCGTCCAGGGCCCTTAGGATACATCACTACCCCTCATGGGCATCTTGATGATCCCGTACTCATGGTGCATGCACGAACAAAGTTTTCTTAAATTACCAGATAATATGTGGTGCCATTTGTCCCAACGGTCCCGACCTTCAACTCAACATATAGTTGTTTGCCTTTCCGGGGTGGTATTCTATCACAAGATCATAGTCCTTCACTAATTCTAGCCATCTCCTCTAACAAAGATTTAACTCCTTCTAAGTTAGGAAGTACTTAAAGCTCTTGTGATCTATGTATATCTTGCACTTAACTCAGTAAAGGTAGTGTCGCCATATCTTCAAGGCAAACACTATTGCAGCTAATTGCAAGTTGTGAGTCGCGTAATTTCTCTCATGTATCTTCAGTTGTCGTGAGGCATACACAATAACCTTCCCTCATTGCATTAAAACACATCCCAATCCTTGTCCCATGGCATCACTATAGACTGTGTACTCTCCTGTAGTAGGATCGGGTAAAGAGAGTACTGGTGCAGTCGTCAGTCGAGTCTTTAACTCCTGAAAAGACTTTTCACAATCCTCATCCCATTTATACTTAACTCCCTTCCTGGTGACTCGAGTTAGAGGAGTTGCTATTTTAGAAAAGTCTTGCACAAACCGCCTATAGTATCCTGCCAATCCTAAGAAACTTCTAATTTATGTAGGATTCCTTGGAGCTTTCCATTTTGACATAGCTTCCACCTTGGCTGGATCCACCTTAACTCCGTCCTTAGATACGATGTGCCCTAAGAATCCTACTTCTTGCAACCAGAATTCATAGTTGGAAAACTTTGCATATGATTAATTGGTTTTTCTTCAAGATTTCCAATGTAATTGCTAGATGCTCTTCATGTTCTGACCTGGTTCATGAGTACATAAGGATATCATCTATGAATACTATCACGAACCTGTCCAGATGAGGTTGGAACACGCGGTTCATCAGGTCCATGAAAGCTGCAGGGGCATTTGTCAATCCGAACGGCATCACTCGAAATTCATAATGTCCATATCTGGATCGAAACGCCGTCTTAGGGATGTCCTCTTCTCTAATCCTTAGTTGGTGGTAGCCTAATCAAAGATCTATTTTTGAGAAGTATGATGCTCCTTTTAACTGATCAAACAAATCATCTATCCTTGGGAGTGAGTATCGGTTCTTAATGGTGACCTGATTCAGCTTCCTATAGTTAATACATAGTCTCATACTCCCGTCCTTTTTCTTCATGAACAAAACAGGAGCACCCCATGGAGACTGACTTGGATGTATGAAATCCTTTTCCAATAATTCATCCAGTTGTTCCATTAGTTCTTTCAGTTCTACCGGAGCCATGTGATATGGGGCTTGGGATATGGGATTGGTTCTTGGGGTTATTTCTATAGTAAACTCCACTTGGCGACTTAAGGTAGTCTAGGTAGCTCTTCTGGAAAATCTTCTGGATAATGCCTGACTATCGGAATGTGTTCCATTTTCTTTTCTTCAAAATCCTCATTTACCACCATGGCCAGCACAATTGTACATTCTTTCTTAATCATCTTTTGAACCTTCAAGTGGGACTGAAACTTTACTTCACTTTTTCTTTTATGTCCCTGGAACTTTAGTCCCTTAGTCTTAGAGGTATGGAAAGTTACTATCTTCCTTCTACAGTCCATCCTTGCCTGATGATTACTAAGCCAGTCCATCCTCAGGATTACTTCCACTTCTCTTAAAGGTAACGGAATCAAGTCAGCTTCAAGATTGATTCCTCTAATTTTTATCTCACACCCCTTTAGTTGTTTATTTTTATTCAGACCTTCACCTAAGGGTGTAAGGACGTTAAGGCTTTGTACAAGAGGAGTGAGCTCCAGGGGTATCTTAGAAACCAACTCTTCCCTGATAAATGATCATTCTGCTCCAGAGTCAAAAAGAGCATAAACTGGTTGTCCCCACAACTGTATATACCTTGATTTAAGAAACATATATTTTAGAATGAATTCTCTTTATTAATTTAAAAGATGTTCAGTTTACCTGACTCTTTTGGACTAGTTGGTAGGGTTTTGGGATGTACCCGCTACAGTGCTAGGGTCTCCTCTAGCCTCCTCCTGAGTGAGGTTGTATACTCTAGCCGGTACTCTTGCCGTAGCTTCTGGTCTGGGGTTCTTGGAGTTCCCTTGAGGTGGTCCAAGAGTATTTTTCTGTCTGTTCTCCCTAAGAGTAGGACAATCCTTCACAAAGTGTCCCGCTTGTCCGAAGGCAAAATAGGCATGGCATGCTCCCTCATGATTCCTTTGACACTTCGGACAGCAAGGGTTCCCTTGGGGTAAGGTAGGGACTACTCTGGGAAGGGGTGGAGGCATGTTCCATCTCTGTTGCAATACCTTTTTGTTTCCTCCCCTTGAGCTGGTATATTCTCTTCGTCCTCTTTGACAGTTTGAATCTTTATCCCCCTTTCTAGTCGTCTGCTCTATTCGACGACGTCAGGTCTGTACCAGTCGCGTGCATTCATGAGCCATACTAATTACAGCTGCCAGGTTTGTGGGGTGTCCTAGTACTCCCATACAGTCTCGAATATCCAAGTTGAGACCGTCCACAAACCTCTGGCATATGTCAGCTGGGTCGGGAGCAAAGGGTCTTAACTCGTTAAATTTTGTTTCATACTCTGCTATGGAACTAAGCCCTTGCCGAAGTCGGATAAATTCTTGTTTCTTCTCATTTATTAGGTGGGGTGCCAGGTATTCTTCCTCAAATTGCTCCCAAGTGGGGGCGGTGGCATGTAGTTTTCAGACATTGTCCCACCACCGTCTAGAGCTCCCTTCCAAGAAGAATTCCATCAGGATCACCTTATCATCTGGCAGTATTCGGACAATTCCCATTAACTTCTTGATATTGGCCAGCCAGTCCATGGCAGTCCCAGCATCCTTTTCTCCGAGGAAGGGTTTACATCCTAGTTGTCGGAGAGTTTTGAGATTTCTAAGTATGTTAATTGGTGTGGTTGGATTAGTAGGGGGGGTGGGATTACACTTCCTCGGGCTTAGCCTATGAGTTGGTACCTGCCTCAGGAGTAAGGTGAGGTTGGCCAAATACACGGGTGAACTTCTTGTACAATCTTTGATGCTCCCTGCTGAGTCTAGGAGGAGTTGTCTGGGCTACTTTGGGAGTTTCTACCGGTAGGGGTGGTTGGGCGGTGTTGGAGACGGTAACCCTAGTTCTCTTGGTTCCTTTCTTCAAAGCCAATCTATCAAATTTAAAAATAACACTATTAGTTACTATATTTTCTAGTCTTAACTATGTATTCGAGGAAATAGGCTCTGATACCACTCTAGTTGTCACGCCCCGACCCGGTTTGGTCGGATCCCCGTGATCAACCCGCCACTCTCCCGATTTACTAAAAGGTTTCACCTTATATTAAAAATCGTAAATAGTAAGGCATTTTTTCGACCTGCACCTTTTTCCAAGAATATCATAAATCCAAACTGCATAGTAATTTAAATTAATTGTACATGTCTTGCAAGCATTTAATTGCACAAGTCCTTTAAGGTTTCGCTTTCCAGGACTTCCTGAAAGGGGTATAAGGGAGGGGGTGAGCACAACTACTCAGTGAATGGGATTCAAATCTTTTGACTTTCAAGAAAAACATTTATATGGAGTGTGCCAGACTCCTTTCTTTTCAAAAATCCCTTCATTTAAAAATTTGTGGTTTTCCATTATTTCTTAGTTATCGGTGTGTCATCACCCAACACGCATCCTTCATCATGGTGGTTACACACATTCGCAAGTCAGTATTACTACCGAACCTGCTAGTGGCTTCGGAGCGACTTTTCCTGCCACCCGGATAGAAGTACTACCACTTCTACCCTAGGAATGAGTGGATGTACGTGACATTTGACCCACAATCCCGAAATTTGCTTTTTTGTGTCCATATGAGGACAGAGACCTCATCCTGTCCCCACCCCGGTCTCATGTGCTTTATGCTACTCCAAATTTCGCACAGACACCTGTGGGTCGGATGTCACGTACATCCACTCATTCCCAGGGTAGAAGTGGTTGTACTTCTGTCCGGGTGGCAGGAAAAGTCGCTCCGAAGCCACTAGCGGGTTCAGTAGTGATACTGACTTGCAAATGTGTGTAACCTTCATGATGAAGGATGTATGTTGGGTGATAACACACTGGTAATTAAGAAATAATGGAAAAACCCAAATTTTTAAATGAAAGGATTTTTTTGAAAAAAAGGAGTCTGGCACACTCCATATAAATATTTTTCTTAAAAGTTAAAAGTAGACCTTGAAAACCCGTTCACTGAGTAGTCGTACTCACCCCCTCCCTTATATCCCTTTTAGGAAATCCCGGAAAGCCTATCTTGAAAGACCATCAACTAAGATGCCTGTAAGACAGGTATGTAAAGTTTAAAATTTCATGCAGTTTTAATTATGCTATTATAGGAAATGGTGCAGGTTTAAAGGACGCCTTACTCTTTACGGATTATAATAAGGGGATACCCTTTAATAAATCGGTAGAGTGGCGGGTTGTTCACGGGGATCCGACCAAACCGGGTCGGGGCATGACAACCGGTCATGTCGCACTGCTACTAGTTGACTGAGTATGTCGGACCTACCTTGGTACCATGACCAAACAATTCACTTATTAAGTTTTAATGGCACACACACACACACACACACACACATATATATATATCATGTTCTTTTACGAGCTCCTGCCCGTGTCCATTGGCCTATGGCCCACTGTTTGAATTTTTCAAAAACTGGGCATTTTAGCCATCAAGTTCCAAAACTGAGGCCCCTGGCCTATAAGAGCTATTCGAGCTCCCATCAAGAAGGTCTCCAAAATAGTTTAAGCATTTGCATACACTCAGGGGAGAACACTTCCGACAAAATAGGTTTTCACTGTCCATTATACCAATTAGTATAAGGACATCTCCGTTCATAACCAATGAACGGGTTTTTAACTTCCTTCGAGGAAGTCTCATCATACCAACCGGGTATGATCTACTTACAACCGATAAGTAGTTTTTTTTCCGCAAAATTTTCACATCACTTTCTCTAAGTGGTGATGATTAACATACCACTAAATAGTGGGTTTTTATACCGAGGCACTTATCATTCCCAACCGGGTATGATTTATAATCCCACTCACCCGATAGTGCAGTGAAATTCCACTTAGTCGGGTTCCGTCCTTAGCAAGGTAGAGCTCGACTGGCGTTCCCGATGCCTCGTTCTCCTACATGAGATGAACATAATTGTTCATTATTCTTTGGCCTCATAGCCCTCATTCGTTCCAAATGAATGAGAAAACTCAACTTTAAATATATTTGCAATTAGGTCCCTAAAGTTAATTTTCTTTAACTTTAAGTTCCTATTGCCGGGTTTTGCCTAAATTCGAGTCCCAAAACCCTTAAAATTTATCTTAGTACCATAAATTATTTGATTTCACACAAAGAGGTTTAATTTCCAATTTGGTCCTTCAATTTTTCCAAAATTACCATTTTGCCCCTTCTTTAGAAAAATGGTAAATTTTTCCCCAAAAATTCTAAAATTTATCAATTGGCCCTCTAATATTTTTATCATGACCAATTGACCCTCAATTTTAGAAAATTACATTTTGGTCCTCCAAATTTCCAAAAATCCCCAATTTCCCCAACTTTTTTTCCCAATTTCAACTCTTCAACATTGCCAAATTTGATTTCATCAAATTGACCAATCAAACACCTCAAATTGTTGAAATTGGAGTTGAAATTGAGTTCCTACATGTTCATACGATTCTAAGGAACTTTGAATCACATATTTTAATGCTGGAACGAGCTCAAACGGAGCTTCGCCAGAAAACAGACTGTAGAGAGAAAAAGCTTTTATTTCTCACCGGTGAGGGCGCGGCAGTGGAGCTTTTCAATCTAGGCAGGTAGCTCTCCTCTAGAGTTTTTTCTTAGGATCAAGAATGACATCAATTGATGTCGAATTGGATTAGAATTTCTTCATTGAAATTCAACCAACTCTCTCTCTAACAACCATATGAAATTGTAAAGGGGAACCGAATTGGCTTACCTTACGGTCCTAATTCGGCCGAGGAAGGACTGAGGAGGTGTTGGGAGGGCTTGGTTTGGTTTCAGGAAGGCTCAAAATGGCCGATTTCAGCTTAGACGAAATAGGGCAGCTTCAGTCCGTCGGAGCTGCTTCACTGTTCGATCATAATAATTCTGTGTGTTTGTATGAGGATAGAGACCTCATCCCGACCGCACCCCGATCTCGTGCGCTTGAAGCTACGTCGAGCTTCACAAGGTCACCTGGTATGACTAACTGCCCTTATATCAACTAGGTCATCCAAGGCCCTAGGAGACATCACTACCTCTCTTGGGTGTCTTGAAGGTCCCGTAAACACAGTGCACCAACTCTCAACTCAGTATTTTCACATCATGCCATATAATATGTGGTGCCACTAGTCCAACGGCATCGACTCTCAACTCAACCTGCAATTGTTTGTCTTTACTAGTTCGGAGACAGGTCATGTCGCACTGCCGCTAGTTAACTGAGTATGTCAGTCCCGTCTTAGTACAATGGCCAAACAATTCAATTATTGAAGTTTTCATAACATATAATTCTTGTTTGTTTACGAGCTCCTGCTCGTTCCAACTAGCCTATGGCCCACTATTCGAGATTTTCAAAATTGATCATAATAGCCCCCAAGTTCCAAAATCGAGGCCTTCAACCTAACAGAGCTATTCGAGCTCCCATCAAGAAGGTCTTCCAAATTGTTTAAGCAGTGGCACATAGTCAGGGGATAGCACTTCTAAAAAAATATATTTTCAACTATCCATCATACAAACCAAGTATGAGGATATCTCTGCTCATAACTGATGAACAGGTTATCCACTTCCTCCGAGGAATTTTCATCATACTAAGTGGGTATGATCTACTTCAACTAGTAAGTAGTTCTTTCCATGTCATTTTCATGTGAACTCCTCTATGTTGTGATGTTTAAAATACTACTAAGTAGTGGGTTTTCATTTCCGAGTTACTTATCATCCCAACTGGGTATGATATAAAAATCTCACTCACCCGATCATGCAGTGAAATTCCACTTAGTCGGTTTTCGTCCCTGGCAAGCTTAGGTTTAGCTGGTTTTCCTTATGTCTCGTGTTACTACACAAAATGAATATCATTGTTCATTATCATTTGGCTTGATCACCTCTTTCGATATGTATGATTAAATTCACAACTTTTCCAATATTTGTAAATTGGTCCCTAAAGTTATTTTTCCTTTTTACATTTAGGTCCCAGTTGTCAGTTTTTCCCAAATTAATTCCTAACACTTTTAAAATTCAACTTGGGACCTCAATTTATTCACTTTCACAAAAAGGGGGTTCAAGTTTCCCAAGTTCCCAATTTGGCCCCTAAATATTATAAAATTACCATTTTACCCTTTCTTTACAAAATTGGACCACCAAAAATTCTAAAATTACTTAATTGGCCCTCTAATATTCTTATCATGCCCAAGTGACCCTCAATTTAATAAAATTGCATTTTGGTCCTTTGAATTTTCAAAAATCTTCAATTTTCCCCAATTTCAACTCCCTAACTCAACCAAATTTGATTTCATCAAATAGAATGATCAAACACTTCTAATTGTTGAAATTGAAGTTAAAATTGAGATCCTACACCTTCATACGATTCAATAGCACTTTAAATTGTTAGTTTTGATGCAGGAACGAGCTCAAATGGAGTTTCGCCGGAAAATACAACATAGAGAGAGAAAGCTTCAATTGCTCACCTACGAGGTCGCGGCGGTCCGAGCTTCCAATTGGGGTAAATACCTCTCCTCTGAAGGTTCCTCCTAAGAACAAGAGTTGCCTCAATTGATTTTAAATTGGATTAGAATTCTGTAATCAATATTCAACCGACTCTCTCTAGCACTAGTCGAAAATTGCAGAGGGGAGCCGAATTGGCTTAACTTTTAGTCCTAATTTGATCGTGGAAGGGCTGAGGAGGTGTTAGGAGAGCTTGGTTTTGTCTGAGAAGGCTCGAATCGGCCAATTTCTGCTCGAGCGGCTTCACTGTTTGATCACGTTAGCCCTTCTCCGGTGACCCTCGTGGTGAAAGGATACTACCACCGTGTAGCTGATTTCTCCCCGATTATAAGGAACTTGACCTCGCCTTCATTGGCTCAAAAATGACCTTATATCGGAACTCTAGTTCGAGCCTCAATTTTAGGATGATTGCTCAAGAAAAGTAACCCAACAAATGGTGTTACACTAGAAACCATGGAGACCGAGGAAATTCTCATTCCAAACAAAGGAATGAATCAAGAAAATTATTGGGCAAAGAAGCCATGACAAGAAAACTATCAAGGTCAGGAGTTTAAGAAAAGTCCGGAAGTAACCATTGGGCAAAGAAATGACCTATTACAAGGTGCAAAGGAAATGGGACATGAAGTGAAGGACTATCCCACAGCACTAGGATTTAGAACAATACCTTCAAAGAATAAATGCCCCACACCTATAGAAATCCAAAAGGATACCATCCGAAGAAACACTACTCCAACTTGTATTTTCAACCATAGTTAGAAGGAAGCTCTTCAAGGTCCTAGCGTAGTGGTAGGAAGTAAAAAGGGCCAAAGGTAGGAACTCGATAAACCATAAACAAAATGAAGAGAACTCTCCCTTAAAGAAGAAAATTCTAGTAATTTAGGAGCAAAAAAGGGAGTGCACCCACAAGAGAAGACAAGTCGAGCATTTGACGACAAATGGGATGTCACGCCCTGACCTGATTTGGTCAGATCCTCGTGATCAACCCACCACTCTCCCGGTTTATTAAAGGGTTTCCCCTTATTATAGACCGTAAAGAGTAATGAGTCCTTTAAACCAGCACCTTTTCCAGGAATAACATAAATAAAACTGCATAATAATTTAGATTTATCAAACTTGTATTAGAGGCGTCTTAGTTGATTGTTTTTAAGGGTAAGCTTTCCAAAATCTCCTGAAAGGGATATAAGGGAGGGGTTTGTACGACTACTTAGTGAATGGGTTTTCAATACTTTTACTTTAATGAAAAAAATTTGTATTGGAGTGTGCAAGACTCCTTTCTTTCAAAACCATTTCATTTGAAATCTCGGGTTTTATCACCATTTCCTTATTTAATCACGGTGTGTCATCACCCAACACACATCCTTCATCATGAAGGTTAAACACACATTCGTAGGTTAGTACATCCACTGAACCCACTTGTGGCTTCGGAGAGACTTTACCGGCCACCCGGATAGAAGTATGTCCACTTCTACCCTAAGAATGAGTGGATGTTCGTGACATCCGACCCTCATTCTCGGAATAGATTCTTCATGTCTGTATGAGGATAGAAACCTCATCCCGTCCCCATCCCGGTCTCATGCGCTTGGTGCTACTCCAGATTTCGCACGGTCACCTGGTACGATGTACTGCCCTTGTACTCACCAGGTCGTCCAGTGCCCTTAGGACGCATCACTACCCCTCTTAGGCATCTTGATAATCTCATATTCACAGTGCATGCACAAACAATGTTATCTTATTATGCAATGTAATTTGTGGTGTCATTAGTCCAACGGTCCCGACTTTCAACTCAACTTGCAGCTGTTTGTCTTTACTGGTCCGGAGACCGGTCAGGTTGCACTACTGCCAATTGACTGAGAATGTCGGACCAGCCTTGGTACCAATCGGGTATGATCTACTTACAACCGGTAAGTAGTTTTTCCACATAGTTTTCACATCACTACTCTAAGTTGTTATGTTTAAAATACCACATAGTAGTGGGTTTTCATTTCAATGAGCTTATCATCCCCAATCGGGTATGACATAATATCTCACTCACAACTGGTAAGTGGTTTTTAGCTTTAAGTTGTGCTCATCATCCCAACCGATTATGACGTTAGTAAACCCACTCACTCGTTAATGTCGTAAATTTCACTAAACCGGTTCTTTGTATTCACGCGAGCTTGTCCTTGCTGGCGTTCCCAGTACTTCGTGTTCCTACATGATATGAACATCTTGGTTCATTATCCTTTGGCCTAGTAGCCTTCATTCCTTTCAAATGAATGAGAAAGTCAAACTTTCATTTATTTGTAATTAGGTCCTTAAAGTTATTTCTCTTTAACTTTAAGTTCCAATTGTCGGTTTTTCCTCAAATTGAGTCCCGAAACTTTTAAAATTTATCATAGGACATCAATTTATTCCATTTCTCAAAAAGGGGATTAATTTCCCAAATTTCCAATTTGGTCCCCCAACTTTTCCAAAATTACCATTTTGCCTTCCTTTACAGAAATGGTAAGTTTCACCCCATAAATTATAGAATTGCTCAATTGACCCTCTAACATTTTTATCATGCCCAATTGACCCTCAGTTTTAGGAAATTACATTTTGGTCCCTCAAATTTTTTAAAATCCCCAATTTCCCCCAATTTTCCCCGAATTCCAACTTTTTAATACAGTCGAATTTGATTTCATCAAATTGACCGCTCAAACACCTCTAATTGTTGAAATTGATGTTGAAATGGAGTTTCTACATGTTCATACGATTCTAAGAAACTTTGAATCGCACGTTTTTAATGCCGGAACGAGCTCAAACGGAGCTTCGCCAAAAAACCGACTGTAGAGAGAGAAAGCTTTGATTTCTCACTAGTAAGGGCGCGATAGTCTAAGCTTTCTAGGATCAAGAATGACATCAATTGATGTCAAATTAGATTAGAATTTCATCATTGAAATTCGACTGACTCTCTCTCCAACACTGATCGGAAATTGTAAAGGGGAGCTAAATTGGCTTACCTTTCGGTCCTAATTCAGCTATGGAAGGGCTAAGGAGGTGTCAGGAGAGCTTGGTTTGGCCTAAGGTGGGCTCGAATTGGATGATTTCAACTCCACTGAAACAGGGCAGCTCCGGGGCACCGAAGCTGCTTCACTGTTTGATGACGCTGATGCTTCTCCAGCGACTCTCCGAATGAACGGATGTCACCACGGTGTAGCTGACTTCTCCCCAGTTTCAATGAACCTCACCTCACCTTCTTTGGCTCAGAATTGACCCTATATCGGAGCTCTAGTTCTAGCTTCACTGGAAAATTAAGCAACTGAGAGAGAGTGTGCTTTTCAGTTGTGGAGAGGACGAATGGAGAAGGGCTCTTTATATAGGGAGCTCGGGGACTCGTTGGCCGTTCGTTTGGCACCATTATGATAGGCATTGAAGACCTGAAATGTACCAAATGGAAACGTTTCTTTTTCATCAGTGCTGCTTCTATTTTCCGGTGAGTGAACAGTGTTGTCATCATGAGGAAGAAGATGACAATGTTCCGAACTGGACAGGATTGGTCCGAACTGGATTCAAAGCTTAAACCAGCCGGTTCACCCCTCATTCGACCGAGGTTTTCAAATATAAAAATTTTTAAATTCATCTAAATTCATTTTCTATCTAATGGTAAAATCTCAAATTTGAATTATTTAAGCCACCTAAAAAAATGAATTTAGGATCCGGTTCAACAGTGGTCAAACCGGTCCAAACAGCTTCGGATCCGGTTCACCTTAACCGGTTTGGTTTTCATCCCCAATTCCTTCACAAGTCCCTTTCCATGTCTTTTGTTATTCCTTGGGTCATTTAGGGTCCATAAAATTCTCGGTTTACCATCTCTTTATTGATTTTGGTTCATAAACCGGCTTGGTCCTTAAACCGGTTTAATCCGGTTCGAGTCCAATTCACCCGAACCGATCTGGTTTTTCTCTCCCACTTTGATCTAAATGTTCCTTACCAAGGTTTATAAATTTCTTTGGGGCACAAGAGAGTTGAATTTCTCTGATTTGCCCGTTCTCAATTGGTTCCGATTCATGAACCGACTCAGTTCATAAACTGGTTCAATCTAGTTGGATCTGGTTCATCTAAACCGGTCTGGTATTTCTCTTCAAATTTGTCCTAAGGTTCTTTTCCACAGTATTATGAACCCTTTGGATCACCCAAGAGTTGTAAATTCCCAAAATGCCCATCCACAAATGATCGGGTTTATGAAGCAGTTCGGTTTTCTCACTTGGTTTGACCGGTTCTTTTCAAGGTTTTCCTTAGCTCAAAAGGTCAGGGTTTACATGGGATGTCTTGGAATTGCAAGTTTGAATCACCTTGAAAAAAGCAGTGAAGCCAAATAAGAGTTTCAGACCAACATGGCAGAAGGAAGCAAGTCATAACAATAAGACAGTCAATGAGAATAAACGACACCCAAAAGAAGACTAGGAAGTATGAAAGTCTACACTATAAAAGGGAAGTAGGTTGGACATTAAGGACAAGATGACTCGAGAAACAACTGCCCTAAGAGAATTAGATCAAAGGAATGGTACGGACGAGGTAGTTAACGAACTGATACTCATGACAGTCACAATTTAAGCTCCAACAAAGAAGGCAGAGGTGGAAAGGCCAAATATTGAGAAAAAGAATGAAAGAAATCCTTAAAAAGAACAATGGCCAAATTAACGACTAAACTCATTCCAAGAGAGGAGTAGGCAAGCCTATCACATAATGGTCAAGACATCTTGAAATAAGGTAGGTTTGAACTCTCCCTAAAAGAAATAGATGTGTATTGTAGTACAAGTGGGGATGCAGATAGGGTAAAAAAGATGTGCATGTAGGATTTCAAGAGCAAGGATAAAGAGGAGATGATGACATCAAAGGATGCCCTAGAGCAAATGAAAAAGGAATTCAGGGAGAAAAAGGGGATTGTCCTACCATGGAAGGAAACTGGGTGAGATTAAGGAAAATCGAGGAAAGAACCTGTCAAACAACCCTTTAAAATAAAGGGAAACCGGGGAAAGAACTTGTCAAACTGAGTGAGAAAACCGAATCGATTCACAAACCTAATCATTAGAGAAAGGGCAATTTGTGAAATTTACAACTCCCAAATGACCCAAAGAGTTTGTAAAAACCTTGGAAAAGAACCTTAGGACAATTTGGGAGAGAAAATCAGACCAGTTCAGGTGAGCCGGATCTTAACCTGATTAAACTGGTTTATGAATTGAGTCGGTTTATGAATCGAAATCGATAGTCAATTGAGTCAGTTTATGAATCAAAATTTATGAATGCTAAGTGACCTAAAGAGTCACAAAAGTCATGAAAAGGACTTTAGGACAATTTGGTGAAGAAAACTAGACCGATTAAGGTGAATTAGATTCGAACCGGTTTGGACTGGTTTGAATCATTATTGAACGAGATACTAAATTCATTTTTCTAGTTGGCTTACAAAACTCAAATTGGAGAATTGAGGCCACCAATTGATAGAGAATAAATTTAGATAAATTTAAAAAATTTTAATTTTGAAAAATTCAGTTGAATCGAGCCTGAATTGGTCGGTTTAAGCTTTGAACTCGGTTCGGACTAGTCCGGTCCAGTTCAAAATAGTGCCATCCTCTTCCTTCAGATGATAACACTGTTCACTTGCCAGAAAATTGAGTAGTGCTAGTGAAGATAAAAAGTCTCAAGCCAGCGAGTTTCAAGCAATGAATGACCGCCATTAAGGCGCCAATTAGACGGCCGAAGTCCTCGAGCTTCCTATATAAAGAGCCCCTCCTCATTCATCCTCCTCACACCTGAAATCTCCATTCTTTCTCAATTGCTCCATTTTCTAGTAAAGCTCGAACCAGAGCTTCGACATAGCCAAAGAAGGTGTGGTCGAGTTCTTTAGAACCGGGGAGAAGTCAGCTACCTGACGGTAGTCTCCATTTGCTATGAGGGTTGCCGGAGAGACGCTGGCGTCATAGAACAATGAAGTAGCTCCGGCGAACCGAAGCTACCCTGTTTTAGCCAAGCTAAAATTAGCCAATTCAAGCCCTTCTTAGTCCAAGTCAAGCTCTCTCAACATCTCCACAGCACTCCTACAGCTGAATAAGAGCAGAAAGGTAAGCCAATTTGGCTACCCTTTATAATTGTCGATCGGTGATAGAGAGAGAACTGACAAATTTTCAATGACTAAATTCTCTCCCAATTGATGCAATTCTTGATCC
The DNA here is from genome assembly GCA_030064435.1 of Trapa incisa. Classification (NCBI taxonomy): domain Eukaryota; kingdom Viridiplantae; phylum Streptophyta; class Magnoliopsida; order Myrtales; family Lythraceae; genus Trapa; species Trapa incisa. Next base: position 7,732,565 of record CM057776.1, read on the forward strand.
TAAGAGAAACCTCTGGACAAGAGTTGTCTACGCAGATTGAAAGCTCAGACCGCCACACCCCCGACGGAAAGCTTTCTCTCTCTACGTTCAGCTTTCCGGCGAAGCTCCGTTTGAGTTCGTTCCGACATCAAATTGTGCGATTCAAAGTGCAATTGAATTGTATTAAGGTGTAGGAACTCCAATCTAACTTCAGTTTCAACAATTAAATTCATTTCATAGGTCAATTGTATGAAATTAAATTCGATTGAGTTAGATGGTAAAAATTGGGGAAATTTTGGGAATTTCAAAAATTCGAGGGACTAAAGTGCAATTTTATAAAATTGAGGGCCAATTGGGCATGATAAAGATGTTGGAGGACCAATTCACCAATTTTTGGAAAATTTGGGGTGAAACTTACCATTTTTGCAAAGTAGGGGCAAAATGGTAATTTTGGAAAAGTTGGGGACCAAATTGGAAATTTGGGAAACTTGAACCCCTTTTTATGATTTTGAATAAATTGATGTCCTAAGATGAATTTTAGAAGTTTTAGGACTCAATTTGGGGAAAAATCTTCATTAGGGACCTAAAGTTAAAAGAAAAAGAACTTTAGAGACCTAATTGTAATAAATCGAAAAGTTGAGTAATTCATGCATTCAAGATGAATTAAGTATATTAGGCCAAGTGATAATGAACAAGGTGTTCACATTGTGTAGGGACATGAAATACCGGGAACGCCAGCAAGAACCGGTCAAGAGTAATTGACTCTATTAATGGGTGAGTGGGATTTAATATCATACCCGGTTGGAATGATAAGCACCTCAGAAATGAAAAGCAACTATTAAGTGATATTTTAACCATTGCACCTGAGAGGAGTGATGTGAAAATTATGCGGAAAAACTATTTACTAGTTGTAAATAGATCATACTTGTTTGGTATGATAAACTTCTTGGAAGGAAGTAGAAAACCCGCTTATCAATTATAAGCGGAGATGTCCTAATACTCGGTTTGTAACACCGTGTTTTTAGTAAGTAGAAAAAAAATTTAGAACAAAAAAACTAAATTATTTCAGATAAACTTGATCCCATTAGAATACCAAAGTTAAGCATTCTTGCGTGAGAGTAGTACTAGGATGGGTTACCTCGTGGGAAGTATTTATTTTGCATTCTCTCAATAGTTGTCAACGCATATTGTTTTTGTAACCTAAAATTAAATAACATACTAGCACTAATGTATTTGATCCTATCAAAACTCCAAGGTTAAGTGTGCTTGGGTGAGAGTAGTGTTAGGATGGGTGACCTTAGTAAGTGTTTATTTTGCATTCTCTCAATAGTTGTCAAACCATATTTTTTTAGTAACCTAAAATTAAATAACATACCAATACCAATGCACAAATATTCGATCAAAACTCCAAAGTTAAGCATGCTTAGGTGAGAGAAGTGCTAGGATGGTTGACCTACTAGGAAATATTCATTTAGGGTTGCATCCTTTTCAATAGTTGACAAATCATATATTTTTGTAACCCAAAATGGGTGTCCAAAATTTATTTATTGAAATTAATACCAATAATTTAATAAATATATTTAATTATTAAAATTGATACTAATAAATCCCATCAATTTCCCAAGAATAATGACAACATTAATATCATAGTAATAAATCTTCCCCATTTAATTCATAATTCTACTCCTATATAAAGTGCTCATCCCCATTAATTCTCCTTACACCTGAACACTCCTGGTTAAGCTAAAACCATAGATTCGAGTTGAGCATTTTTCTTAACCTCCGAGGTCGGGCTCTTTAGATTCCAAGGGAAGTTAGCTATTTGATAGCAACCTCCATTCGATCTAAGGATCATCGAAGAAGCACCGACATAATCAAATAGTGAAACAACTCCGGTAGACCGAAGATGCCCAATTTTGGCCTAGTTAAACTTAGCCGAATTCTACCCTCCTTTAGTTAAACCATGCTCTCCCAACATCCCTACAACCCTAATACAACCTCAATGATGCTGAAAGGTCAATAGTAGGAATTCTTGATCCTAGATGGTACTTTAGGAAAAGAGCTACCTTTCTTGATAGAAAGCTCGGACTGTCGCACCACCGACAGGACATGTGTGATCGGAACGCTAGCAACAGAAAACTTGTGTCAACTTGGAAAACCAATCGTGGATGAACACAGTTAATGGGTGAGTGGGACTTTTAATATCATACCCGGTCAGGAAGATGAGCAAATTAAGTTAAAAACCACTTATCGGTTGTGAGTAGGATTTTATATCATACCTAGTTGGGGATGATTAGTACCTTGAAATGAAAACCCACTACTTAGTGGTATTTTAAACATCACAACTTAGATAAGTGATGCAAAAATCACATAAAAAAACTAGTTAACGGTTGTAAGTAGATCATACCCAGTTGGTAAGTAGCTCATAACGGGATCTTACCAAATCGGGTCGGGGAATGACAACTAGAATGGTATCATAGCCTTTTTCCATGAATACATAATCAAGACTATATAACAAAGTAACCATATAAGTGCACAAAAAAAGGGTAAGAAGTAGGGACTAATGTTGCATGAGTTTTGGGGACAAAACTCCTAAAAATGTTGCATTAGTAACTACAAAAAAAAATTAGAACAAAAAAACCAAATTGGTTCAGATGAACTAAATTACATTAGAATATCGAAGTTAAGCGTGCTTGCATGAGAGTAGTGCTAGGATGGGTGACCTCCCAATAGTTGTCAACCCATATTGTTTTAGTAACCTAAAATTAAATAACATACTAGCACTAATTCATTTGATCCTATCAAAACTCCAAGGTTAAGTGATCTTGGGCGAGAGTAGTGTTAGGATGGTTGGCCTCGAGAAGTGTTCATTTTGCATTCTCTCAATAGTTTTCAAACCATATTTTTTTTAAGAAACCCAAAATAACATATCAACACCTATGCATAAAGATTCAGTTAAAACTCTTAAGTTAAGCATGGTTAGGTGAGAGAAGTGCTAAGATGGGTAACCTACTGGGAAATATTAATGTAGGGTTGCACCCTTTTCAATAGTTGACAAATCATATATTTTTGTAACCCAAAATGTAATAACATACTTTCACTAATGCACCTCATCCTATCAAAGCATTGAAGTTAAACATGTTTGGGTGAGAGTAGTGCTAGGATGGATGACCTCTTGGGAAGTTATTTTTTTAAGTAACTAGAAATTTCGGTCAAAAGTAGTTTATGGAATGAATTATGGAATTATATTATATGTTTAAAATTCAATTGATATAATTGTAATAAATAAAATGAAAAGTGTAAATTATTATGTGAAAATAATGAGATAAATATATATAATTTATTAATCTTATGTCCCTAACATAAATATCATAAATACCTATATTTATTTATTGAAATTAATACCAATAATTTAATACAAATATTTAATTATTGGAATTAATACTAAAAAATGCCCATCAATTTCCAGAGAATAATGACAACATTAATACCGTAGTAATAAATCCTCCCCAATTAATACATAATTCTACTTCTATATAAAGAACTCATCCCCATTCATTCTCCTCGCACCTTAACACTCCTCTCTCTTTCTCTCTCTCGACTCCTCCATTTCCTAGTGAAGCTCAAACCAAAGCTTCGACTTGAGCATTTTTCTTAATCTCAGAGGGAGAGGTCGAGTTATTTAGATTTCGGGGGAAGTCAGCTATCTGATAGCAACCTCCATTCGATCTGAGAATTGCCAAAGAAGCGCCAATAAAATCAAATAGTGAAACAGCACTGGTAGACCGAAGCTGCCCTATTTCAGCCTAGCTAAACTTAGACAAATTCAGCCCGTAATAATTCTCTATGTCTATATGAGGACAAAGACCGCATCCCGACCCCACTCCAGTCTCGTGCATTTGAAGCTACGTCGAGCTTTGTAAGGCTTCAGGTACGACTAACTACCCTTATATCAACTAGGTCGTTCAGGGCCCTAGGATGCATTACTACCCCTCTTGGGTGTCTCGAAGGTCCCGTAAACATAATGCATACACAATCAACATTTTTCACATGATACCATATAATCTGTGGTGCCACTGGTCCAATGGCCCCAACCCTCAACTCAACCTACAGTTGTTTGTCTTGACTAGTCTAGAGACTTGTCATGTCGCACTACCACTAGTTGACTGAGTGTGTCGGTCTTGTTTTGGTACCGTGGCCAAACAATTCAATTACTTATAATTTCATGGTATATATCATGTTTGTTTATGAGCTCCTGCTCATGCCAACTGGCCTAGGGCTCATTGTTTGAGATTTTCAAAGTCGAGCATATTAGCCCCCAAGTTCCAAAACCATGGCCTCTGACCTTTATGACCTATTCGAGCTCTCGTCAAGAAGGTCTCCCAAAAAATTTTAAGTAGTGGCACAAAGTAAGGGGAGAGCACTTCCAAAAAAATAAACTTTTCAATTGTCCATCATACCAACCGAGTATGAGGACATCTCCGCTTATAACCTGTTCATCGATTATGAGTGGAGATGTCCTCATACTTGGTTGGTATGATGGACATTTGAAATTTATATTTTTGTCGGAAGTGCTCTAACAGTACTGTGTGCCACTACTTAAACAATTTGGGAAACCTTGTTGATGGGAGCTCGAATGGCTCAATTAGGCTAGAAGCCTAAGTTTTGACACTTGGGGACTATTATGCCCAATTTTAAAAATCTCGAATAGTGGACCCTAGGCCAGTTGGCATGAGTAGGAGCTTGTAAACAAACATGAATTTATATGCCATGAAAACTTGAGTAATTGAATTGTTTGGCCATGTTACCAACAGGATCGACATATTCAGTCAACCAGCGATAGTGCGACATGATAGGTCTCTGAACTAGTCAAGACAAACAGCTCTAGGTTGAGTTGAAGGTTAGACCCATTAGACAATTGGGACCACAGATTATATGGCAGGATGTGAAAATACTAATTGTGCATGCACTGTGTTTACGGGACCTTCTAGATGCTCAAGAGGGGTAATGTTGAAGCTTGACGTAACTTCAAGTGCACGACACTGATGTGGGGTCGAGATGAGGTCTCTATCCTTATATGGACATGGAGAATTATTACGGGATTGAGGGTCGGATGTCGCGAACATCCACTTATTCTTAGAGTAGGAGTGGACGTGCTTCTATTTAGGTGGTCAGTAAAGTCGCTTCATCGCCACAAGTTGGTCCAGTGGACATACTGGCCTGTGATTGTGTGTTTGACATTCATGATAAAGAATGTGTTTTTGAAAATCAAAATTGATGATGAGAAAATTTAAAAGAATTATGGAGTCTGGCACACTCCAACTTGAAAACTATATTTTTATAGAAACTCCATTTTTATAATAGCCATTCACTGAGTTGTAGAAACTTACCCCTATTTTCTATCACTTTTCAGGAAAAGAGAAAATGACTAGGAATAACATCGAACCTTACCCTCTGTCAGATATACTTAATTTCTCTTAATCTCACATTTTATTTGATATATGTCTTTCTAGAGAAAAAGGTTGAAAGTACACTTGGCTCCTCTCAAGTTAGGCAAGTTGTTCACGGGGATCCGACCAAACCGGGTCGGGGTGTGAAAACTAGAGTGGTATCAGAGCCTAGTTCCCTTGAAACATTATCAATATTATGCCCTAACATTAACCCAACTCTAAACTATCGTGTAGGAAGGAGAGTTCCTAGGAAATTCACGGTGAAATCTAGTCCTCCACCTATAACCTTGAAAAAGATGTCAAACCTAAGGGAGGAAGCCATACAAAGGTTTCTAAATGGGAGAAAAAGGTGCCCAAGGACATGGTGGAAGACTATCAGAATCTAATTGGAGCCTTACTAGAACCACAAGGCATCATATACCCTCCTCCCAGACAAAAGGAACTAGTAGAACCTCCTATATGTCCAACCCCTCCTCCTCCAGTCCCATAACAATCGGAAGGGAATCCCACCAAGAAAGAGGCCTGGGATAATTATTGGGATGTGTATGCCACATTTATGAAGGTTCAACAAGTACCTCCACCCACTCAACCTGGCTTTAATCCCTCCCAATGGGTGAAGTGGACTTGTGAGTGTGGGGTTGAAGTACTAAGGCGGTACGGATTGGAGGCCATACATGAAATTCATCCTATTAGGGAGGGCGAATGGACCCCAATCAGTTCCTCAGAACCTTCTGATCAAGAGTCTCATAATCGTTCTAGGGTTAACTCTAGTCCTATGACCCCAAGGGATTAAGGGGTAGAGAATTCCTATAATAAGCCAAATTATGGTAAGAAAAATATTTCTTGAATGAAGGAAAGAAAGAGTTTTATTAAAACTTCTGAGTTATTTAAATTCAAAACAAGAGTATAATAATAAAAATATAAGTAAAAGGTAGGAAATCATCTAAGGAAGAAACTTGTAAATCTCAATCCTTAAGACTTACCATTGGAATACGATAAGGAAGGGAGATCTTAAGAAAAGGAAAAGAAGTCGGAACTAAATGAAGCGATCGCTAAAGAGTACAGATTTATGGAGAATAGTTAAAAGATAGACTCAAATAAAGAAGAGCAAGGAAAAAAAGGAGTAGAACATTTCAAATGGGATCAAAGGAATGAAAGTTGATCAAGATGAAAGGGAATCAAGTATGGGGGAACACTAAGGATATCAAGACCACAAAGGAAAGATGGAAAGAATGTCGAAAAACACAAAGGCTCAGGTACAACAATTACTTGTCAAGAACTAAGATACAGTTCTTTAGGAATTTCATGAGATAAGGGGACTTGTGGAAGACAAAGGTACGGACCAAAAGGGGAAGAAAAGTCAGAGTGGATGAATTACGCAAGATCCATATGTATATGTGAAGATTGAAAAGAGAGAACTTTTAAAGAATGGTAGGATGATCAAACAAAAGAATCACACAACGGAAAACACTAGGAGAAGAATGAGAGTAGGAAATCGAGGAGGGAGGAAGATCTAGATCAAGATGATCAATCGAGGGAAGGTTGCAAAACTGGAATCAAAATAAGGTCCTTAGTAAGAAGTGTGAATGGCTAAGAAAGTGTGTTGGTAGGTTGAGCGTGATCTACTATAAGAAGACCTAGAAACTCAAATAGAAACTTTAGACATATCTTATTTAAAGGAGTAATTATACAGACCGAATCATCCGAAAGAGTAAACTAAGTCTAATAAGTGATGGGGAAGAGTAAAAGAATACACCCTAACCAAGATAGAGGGGGAACACCGAGGACACGAAGATACAAAAATTTGAACACAATAAGGATGAGAGGTCCACCACAAAAGAATAAACAAATGCTAGAGCAAGTGGGAATGAAGCAAGATAAATTGAAGGTACTCCTGGATCCAAGGAGTAAAAGTAAGATGGTGAAGATATCGGAAAAAGACACTACAGAATATAATGATTTCAATGATGGAACTAGAAGAAATCACGAGAGAAAGGGAATGTGAAGCTCACCAGAGAAAGAAATTTTGGAAAGACATGGGTGCACCAATGAAGAGGAAATAAAACCAATGAAATAAGGAAGAGAATAAGCTAATCAAGGACAAGATACTAAAGATAAAACAATCAAGTAAAAGGGGAAGAAAATTGTAAGGATTCAAGGGAAAATTGTAAAGAACCAGTCAAACCAAGTGAGAAAATCGAATCGGTTCACAAACCCAACTATTGAGGGACTAGCAAATTGGAGAAATTTCAACTCCCACATGACCCAAAGAGATTCATAAACCTTGGAAGGGAACCTTAGAACCAAGTGGAAGAGAAAAACTGGAATGGTTCGGGTGAACCGGACTCGAACCAAATTGAAACGGTTTAGGAACCAAGCCTGTTTATGAACCAGAACCGATAGAGAGACGGCAAACCAGGAAATATATGGACCACAAGTGACTTAAAAAGTCACATAAGTCATGGAAAATGACTTTAGGATGAATGGGGGATGAAAAGCAAACCCGTTCAGGTGGACCGAATCCAAACCAAATTGAACCTGTTTGGACTGGTTTAAACCAATATGGAATTGGATCCTAGATTCATTTTTCTAGGTGGCTTAAAAAATTCAAATTTGATATCCACCATTGGATAGAAAATGAATTTATATAAATTTAGAAATTTTTAGATTTAAAACATTCAGTCCAATTGGGGGTGAACCGGCCAGTTTAAACTTTGAACCTGGTTCAAACCGGTCCGGTCCAGTTCAAAATAGTGTTATCCTCTTCCTTCAGATGATAGCACTATTCACTTAGCAGAAAATCAAAAAAACACCAACGAAGAAGAAAAAATTTCATTCAGTACGTTTCAGGCCATCAATGTTTGTAAAAAAGGTGCCAAATGGATGGTCGACAAGTCCCCGAGCTCCCTATATAAAGAGCCCCTCTCCATTCATCCTCACCACATCTAAAAATCTCAATCTCTCTCAGCAGCTTAGTTTTCCTATGAAGCTCGAACCAGAGCTCCGATATAGAGTCTTTTCTGAACCAAAGGAGGCGTGTTTAGGTTCCTTAGAACCGGGGAGAAGTCAACTACATGGTGGTAACATCCATTCGCTCCAAGGGTCGCCAGAGAAGTGCTGACGTGATCGAACAGTGAAGCAACTACGGTGGACCGAAGCTGCCCTATTTCAGCCAAGCTGAAATTGGCCGATTCGAGCCCTCCTTAGACCAAACTAAGCTCTTCCACAGCCAAATTAGGACTGAAAGGTTAGCTAATTGGGCTTCCCTCTGCAATTTTCGACCGATGCCTGAGAGAGAACCGCCAGAATATCAATGATAGCATTCTAATCTAATTCGGCATCAATTGATGTAATTCTTAATCTTAGGAGTAACCTCAAGAGAAGAACTATTTGCCCCGATTGGAAGCTCGGACCGTTGTGCCCTCACCGATAAGCAATTGAAACTTTCTCTCTCTATGTTATGTTTTCCGGCGAAGCTCTGTTTGAGCTCATTTCGGTGTTAAAACTTACAATTCAAAGTGCTATTGAATCATATGAAGATGTAGAAACTTAATTTTAACTTCAATTTCAATAATTAAAAGTATTTGATTGGTCAATTTGATGAAATCAAATTCGGCTATGTTAGAAGGTTGAAATTGGGGAAAATTGAGGGAAACTGGGGATTTTCGAAAAATTGAGGGACCAAAATATAATTTTATAAAATTGAGGGTCAATTGAGCATGATAAGAATGTTAGAGGAAAAAATTGAGAAATTTTAGAATTTTTGGGGTAAAACGTACCATTTTTGTAAAGAAGGGCAAAATGGTAATTTTGGAAAATTTGGGCGCCAAAGTGGAAATTTGGGAAACTTGTATTTTTTTTTATGAAATTAGTAAATTGAGGTCCCAAGAGGAACTTTAAAAGTGTCGGGATGTAATTTGGGGAAAACTAGCAATTGGGGCCTAAAGTAAAAGGAAAAATAACTTTAGGGGCAAATTTACAAATATCAGAAAACTTGTGAATTTAGTCATCTATTCTGAACGAGGTGATCAAGTTAGATGATAATGAACAACGATGTGGATTTTGTGTAGGAACACGAGACATCAGGAATGCTAGCTGAGGTTAAGCTCACAAGGAACGAAAACCAACTAAGTGGAAGTTTACTGCACGATCTGGTGAGTGGGATTTTTATATCTTACCCGCTTGGGATGATAAGAACCTCATAAATGAAAACCCACTACTAAGTGGTATTTTAAACATCACAACTTAGAAGGGTGATGTGAAAATGACATGGAAAAACTATTTACCGGTTGTAAGTAGATCATACCCGGTTGGTATGATGAAAACTTCCTTAGATGAAGTGGAAAACCTATTCATCAATTATGAACGGAGATGTCCTCGTACTCAGTTGGAATGATGGATAGTTGAAATTTATATTTTTGTCAGAAGTGCTCACCACTGACTGTGTGCCACACTTAAACAATTTGGATGTCCTTCTTCACAGGAGCTCGAATAACTCTGTTAGGCTACAAGCCTCGACTTTGAAACTTGGGGGCTATTATGCCCAATTTTAAAAATCTCAAATAGTGGGCCCTAGGCCAGTTGGCACGAGCAAGAGCTCGTAAACAAACATGAATTTATTTGCCATGAAAACTTGAGTAATTGAATTGTTTGGCCATGGTACTAAGACAGGACCAACTTACTTAGTCAACCAGCGGCAGTGCGACATGATAGGTCTCCAAACTAGTCAAGACAAATAGTTGCAGGTTGAGTTGATTGTCGAGGCCATTGGGCTAGTGGCACCATAGATTATATTGCATGTGAAAATACTAATTGTTCATGCACTATGTTTACGGGACCTTCAAGATGACCAAGAGGGGTAGTGATGTATCCTAGGGCCTTGGATGACCTTTTGAATATAAGGGTAGTTAGTCGTACCTGGAGGCTTTGCGAAGCTCAACGTAGCCTCAGGGTGGGGTCAGGATGAGGTCTCTATTCTCATATGGACACAGAATTATTACGGGATTGAGGTTCATATGTCACAAATATCCACTCATTCTCAAGGTAGAAGTGGACATGCTTCTATCTAGGTGGCTGGTAAAGTCGCTCCGATGCCACAAGTGGGTTTAGTGGATGTACTGGCCTGCAATTGTGTGTTTGACCTTCATGATGAAGAATATGTTTTTGAAAATCGAAATTGTGGATGAGAAAATTTAAAAGAAATAAGGAGTCTAGCACACTCCAACTTGAAAACTATATTTTTATAGAAACTCAATTTTTAAAATACACATTCACTGTGTTGTAGAAACTCACCCCTCTTTTCTATCCCTTTTCAGGAAAAGAGAAAATGTATTGGAATAACACTAAACCTTACCCTCTGTCTGGTATGCTTAATTTTTCTTAAGCTCGCATTTTATTTGATATATGTCTTCTAAGGGAACAAGATCGAAAGTACACTTGGCTCCTCTCAAGTTAAAGAAGGGGGAAACTCCTCTTAAATTGGAAGAGCGGCGGGTTGTTCATAGGGATCCAACCTCACCGAGTTGGGGCGTGACACCCGGGGTATAGTGACTTGTTTCTTGTAGAATCTCGTTCGGCCATGCGTTCCTTTGCATGATTCCTTAAACCTCTCGTCCTTCACGGTCTGAGTATTCACATTAGTACAATAGGCACGAAGGACCACACACTTGCATATATTGGAAACTCAGTCTTTGATTATGCCCTAGTTACGATTAGATCCATCATGTTCATAATTTTACCTTTAGGTCCCTAATGCCCCATTTATCTTCAATTAGGTCCCTAAGGTTTCCAATTTTCCTTTTAGGTCCATAATTTAATCTTATTTCCACTCAAGCACTCAATTCTCTTTAATTGCAATTTGACTCCCAATTTTTTTCAAAAATCTCCAATTTCACCCAATTTCCTCAATTCTTTGCATTTTGATCTCTGAATATCTGTTTCATCAAATCCAGTTAATTTCTCCCTATAATGATATTAATCATTTTCCCAACCTTCCTACGACTTAATCATGCATTGAATCATTAATTTTAACCCAAAACAAGCTCAAATGGAGCTTCATTGGGAAATTGGACTTAGAGAGAGAAAGCTTCGAAAGTTTAAAGACAGGGGTGCGGTTGTTCGAGCTCTGCATTTGGGAAGTTTGTTCTCATCAGGATGGTCCTTCGAGGATAAAAAAATGGCCTAAATTAACGTACTTGGCAGCAAGAATTTGATCAGTGAAGTTTTGTCACTTCCTCTCTAAATCTTAACTATTCCACGAGTAGAGGCGAAGGATACTTACGTGAATGCTTCGAGGAGGTTGAGGATTAGATGGGAGAACTAGAGGGAGGGATAGTTTGGTTGCAGAAGGCTTGGGCGGTCGAAATACTTTGGGTCCTTCAGAGAAGTGTAACTATTTAGGCCTTCTGGTATTCCTCTAGTGGTCCTCGGGTCGGAAGGAGGGTGCCGCTAGTTAGAGGACTTCCTCCCAATTAAAATGGGTACTCTCACAACGTGAGGAGTGGAGAAAAGAGCCGATGTCGGAGCTCTGGTTCATGCCTCACTGAAAAATGAAGTGTCTTCCCTTCTTCACTTGTTTGCAGGATGAGTTGGACGAGGGGAGGAGCTCTTTATATAGGAAGCTTGGCAACTAACAGGGCTATTGGTTGGCATAGGACTCGACCCCTGTCTCACTTGCCGGTTGTCAGATCGGAGAAGTTTTCGCATCATCGAAGACTACACCCTTCTCCCTTCTCCCATTATGTCAGATATCCTAAGGAGTAAGATGACATTCTATCACGTGTGCGAGACATGTAGGCTTGCCACATGTCACTCTATGATTGGCTGGCATTACTAACACGCTTCTTACTCAGCAGCCTAGTCAGCATTTGACTTGCTGATAGGACATGTGGTGGCCTCCCATTGGTTGTTTGTTCCACAATGGCTATTAACCATATTTCTATCGACCATTGATCATGACACATGGTGTCCTCTGATTGGCCACTTTAAATACGTCAGATTTCCCACTAAGTATAGTGCAACTACCATGTGTCAATCTTTGGTTGGTCGAGGCTATCCGACATGGCTCTGCAATGTGACAACCTCTTATTGGTCAACCGTTTCTCTGATATCCTAGTCGGACGCTGACATGGCACCTTTGCCACGTGTGAGATTCCCATTGATCGGCCCAACTGACTTGGCTTCTCCGACATTGACCATTGACTAGAGACACGTGTTGCTCCCCAGTTGATCAACACTTTTAGGCATTGACTGTGCGCTGACTAGGCACGCTTCACCACGTGATGATTGGTCATGCTTGATGATTGGACGCTGACCTAGCAATAGTCCGTTGACCAAGTGGACCGTTGATCGGTACGGTCCACCCAGGTTCGATGACCCAAAATTGAAAATCGATCAGTTCAGGCCCGATTCGACCAATTTTCTAAAATTTAAAAATTTCGAAATTCTTGTGAATTCATTTTCTATCAGATTGTGGCTTCAATTTTCAAAATTGTCGTTTTTATACCACCTAGAAAAATGAATCTTTTAATTGATTCCATACACATCATTGTTCATGTCCTGTTCAGCCTAAACTGGTTCAGTTCTCACACCCCATTTCAGCCATGGCTCCTTCCCATAATTTTTGGGTATTTATCGACCACTTGGGATTTTCAAATTTCCTGTTTTGACATTTGGTTATCGATTTCTATTTAGGTTCAACCTAAGTTCTTATTGTAAATTTTCCAGTCCTCGAGCCTTGCTTTCTCATTATGTGGAAACAAGGTTTACAACTTCTTCCCTCCTTAGAGGAGTTTCGTCCCTAAAAATTTTTACATATCGAACAAGTGAGGATGTTTCTCCCTCATGACAGACTTCGTGTCATACCCTGGCCCCGTTTGGTCGAAACCCCCTGAGCAACCTGCCACTTCTGTTGGTCCTAGAAGAGTCTCCACTTCTGAGACCACGAGGAGTCAAGCGTATCTTCTGTTATTGTTCTCTTGGAATAGCATTATACAAAACTTAATAGCTTAAAAATTTTAAATACCTAAATTAAAGGATGGGCCTTGGGATTCTATAAGGGTTGTCTCATGTCTTGAAAAATTTTAAAGGGATGGGTGAGTTTCTATATCTCAGTGAATGAGTGTTAGGGTGAGTTTTCAAAAACAACTTTCATATCATCATTTTAGTTCACTAGTATGTGAGGTTAGCTTTTTTAACACTTCCTCTTGCTTGGGATATGTTTAGCAATCAATCACATGCCATTTATCATAAAGGGTACAAATGTTCGCCAATGCAGTATGCTGACTGCACCTAATTATGTATCGGAGCATCTTTCCCATCCACCTTGATAGAAGACCTCAACTTTTACCCTGTGTTTGATTGAATGTTAACCGTCTAAACCTCACACCAAAATATACTTTGTGTCTGCTATGTGGGATGGGACCTCATCCAAACCCACCTCGGTCTTAGTGCGCAGGAAGCTACTACGAGCTTCATGACTCACTGGCACGACAAAACTGCCCTTATCGCCATGGTCGTCCAGCAGCCCTTAGAACCAACACTACCCCATTGGGCGTCTCGATGGTCTCGTGTCATAGTGCATGCACAAACAATAGTCTTAGGATTATGGTCCATTATCTTTGGTGCCAAAGGCACCGACTCTCATCTTTGGCTCCATAGCTCTTAGCCCAACTAGTATGTCAACCTTGCCCTAGCTCAAAAGCTACTGGCCCATCGAGTTTGTGGGTCCAGACTCGTTATTGTGGCGATTCACACAATTATCCAATTATGAAATTTTTCATGGATCTTTAATCATATTTTTCTATGGGGTCTAGGTCGTGCCCTCTAACCTTGGGCCCACTTCATGCATTTTCAAAAAACTGGGCCTTAGGCCTTATTAGTTCAAAAATTGAGGTCTCTGGTCTATTAAGCTGTCCTAGCTCTCATCAGAATAGTCTCTCAAAACTTTTAAGCAGTTTCACACAAGCAGGGGAGATAATTTCTAGAAAACGGTTTTTAATGTTTGAAGAGGGCATTCTTCACCTCAACCAAGTATGATGTCGAAAACCTCCACTCACTATGGCTTTTAATTTTGAAAAGGGGTTCATCACCCCAACCGGGTATAATTTTGGAAAATCCCACTCACCTGATAGCTGTGACGTGTTCTTCCCAGCCAAATTTCATAATCTCGAATGTGCTTCTCTACACAAGTACTCACACAACCAAATTCTACTTGGTCCGACTATTCCCAAAAGTATGGTTTCACAAAAAGGCCCTTCATTTATGCCATATTGCAATTAGGTCCCTAAAGTTTGAAATCTTTAAATTTAAGTCCCTAATGCTCAATTACTTTTAATCAAGTCTCTAGGGTTTCCAAAATCCCTCTTAGGTCCTTAATTTTCCAAAATCACCAATTGATCCTTAATTTTTCCAAAATTACCAATTGGTCCCCATATTTCCTAAAATTTCCAATTTGACCTCAATTGGGAGTTAATTTCATGAAAGTCCCCTAATTTTCCTTGAATTACAATTCGGCCCCTAATTTTCCCAAAATTCCCAAATTGCCCAATTTTTCCCAAAATTGCCATTTGACCCCAAAATATTATTTCATTCAATTGACCCTTCAATCCATGTCAATTGCTCCCTATCATGTTCTAATCGGTTTCCTCGCCTCATTACGATCTGACCAGACTTTAAATCATCATTTTTGGGTCCAGAACGAGCTCAAACGAACTTTCACCGCAAAATTGGAAGTAGACAGAGAAGCTTCGAAAGCTTTCTGACGGAGCTGTGGCGATCGAATCTTTTCATTTGAGATGGTAGCTCTTATCTAGAGGGTCCTTCAAGGATCAAGAGAAACTCTAATTCCCCATCATGAGCAATGGGAATTTGATCAGTGAAATCTAGGCACTTTCTCTCTTTAGAATTAAGCTATTCCGATGAGGAAGGACTGAATTGACTTACTTGGATACTTCGGGAGGTCAAGAGTAGGGTGGAAAGACTTGAGGAGGGCTTGGTTTAGCTGTAAGAGGTCAGAGATGGCTTAATTGGGACTGGGCAGAACATGGCAGCATCGAGTCCCACGAAGCAGCTTCACTATTTGGAACCGTTGGCACGTCTCTGGTGGTCCTCAGGAAAAATGGAGGGCATCGTTAGGTAGCTAACTTCCCCTGAAATCTATAGGATCTGAATTTGCATTCTAAGGTGGAATGAAGTGACTAAGTCAGAGCTCTGGTTAGAGCTTCGTCAGGAAATCGAGCACTTCCTCTTCTTCGAGTGTTTAAGGTGTAAGGAGGATGAATGAAGGGAAGCTCTTCATATGGGGAGCTCGAGGACCCTCGACTCTACCGGTTTCCATATTGGTTGAACCTATCCTCTCTGGAAATTGCCATTACCGAAGGGAATATTCCATTTCAAGAAATGGAAGGCAAAACCCTTCCATGAATAGTGTTATCATCTTAAGCAAGAAGATGACACTATTCCACGCGTGCAAGCTTCGCATGTGCGGACTTGCCACATGGCACTCTGTGATTAGTCGCACCTGCTAATTGAGCGCAGACCTGGTAACAGTCTATTAACCAACTGAACTATTTAACCGGTCTAATCTGACCAGGTTCGGTGACCTGAAATTGTAAATCGGTCGATTCAGGCTCGATTCGATCGGTTTCCCAAAAATTAAAATTTTATAAATTTATCTAAATTCATTTTCTATCTAATGGTGGCCTCAATTTTCCAAATTGACATTTTTAAGCTAACTAGAAAAATAATGATTAAACCAGTTCTTCAAGGTTAAATTCAGTTCGATCAGGTTCAGGTCCAGTTCAACTTGAACCGGTCTGATTATCACATCAAATTAACTTCATGGTTCTTCTCCATGATTTTTGTGATTTCTTGGTTAATTTGGATTTTCCAAATTCCTATTTTAACCCTTATTTAACAATTTTAGTTCACTTAGGTTCTTAGTTTACTCTTAAAAAATTTTGGTTTCCTTTCCCGATTTCCATGGTCTGAGAGGACAGGTTTCACAACTCTCCTCACCTTTTACGAGTTTTGTCCCCAACACTTAGTTATGCATCATTTACATAGGGAATAATTTCCTTTGATGTCCACTTGGGGTTTGCTTCGATATGACAGTGTGGGGTACATCCCCGCCCTAGTTGCATCTACTTTGGACATTCTTCGTGCTTATTTGCCCTTTGGGTATATTTCCTCTCCATGTCTTGGGGTATTTTTTTATCACTTATTTTCCATCACTCTTAATGACACAATTTGGTATTTGCTCTTGAGGAGAAGAATTTAGTGGTGATGCAACCTCCCACTTCCTTTTCTTTGAACGTTTCCTTGCTTATACGTGTTTTCCCTAGGCAAAATACCACTATAATTTCATCTTCCATTTAGTGTTTTAGATAACGTACTTAAGGGATTTATTTTCCTTCGATTATCCACTTATTCCATGGAACTTATTAAGATAAGCTTGTCTTACCCACTTGCCCAAAGGTATCTCTTAGGTCAAATTATTAAGTTGATTAACAGTAAGACCTTCCTCTTTAGGGCTTTTGTCCATAACACAAGATTGGTAGTTCCCAGATTTACAACTGTCCCTGTGTCTATTTATTCCCGTGGTTGTTGAAATTCTTTAGCTTGGCGTCCTTTCGAGCTTTTCGTACTTGTTTTTGTGGGTTTTGGTGTCATCTTCTTTTCATCTTATATTGGTCCTTTAATCCATTCTTTCATACTTTAGTCATCCTTTCTTGGGAATATTGGACATACATGTCCCTTGTAGTATGACATGCTATAGAACTATCCTTGTCCATTATATTTCTAGACAATTTCCCCTGATAACTACCCCTAACTTTCTAACTTTTTAAGTATCGTATGGTTTAGTCCCTTCTTAGCATATGATAGTATTCCTTAACTACCTTCAGTGTTATCCAATCGTCCCTTTACATTTGATGCCATGCCTTTCATGATCATTTGGGCTTTCCTTATTTGTCCATCCTTACCAACCTCCTTATTGGGCATTCTCGATTCTAATCAATGGGTTTCCTGATCACATCTTAACTTATCGATATACTTTAGATTTTCCTCCTTCATCTCCTTCCTTATATCCAACGACGTCCTCATTTATTTGTGACTGTTTCGTGGTTACTCTCCTCCCACTACTAGGTACTTCCTTACAGTATACTTATTGATTCCTTAGATTTATCTAGGGGAGTTCCATTTTTTTGTTGTCCCATTTTCTACTCTCGTCCTCTGAAGTAGAGACTTCCATCTTTGGAACTACGCATTCAATCTTCTTACCATTCCTTGAAGGCTTCCTTCCTTCACATCCTTACACCCCTTTGAATTGGTGCATTCTCCCACCTTTTATCCTTCACTGTTCTTTATTTCCTATCCCAAGAACTTCCGATTGTCGGGTCTTATTTCATGGACTCCACACTATGCCATGCCATCCAATATTGGTTCTATTAAGTGGGCATGGACGAGGGCATATATACCTCTCCAAGACTCTTTCTTGATAGGCTTCTCCCTCTCTTTTGTCTTTACAGGTATTCGATGAGAAACTTTGTGACATCCTTTGATGTCATCCGTCTCGTTTACCCTTTCTTTGAGAATTTTGTGAGTAAGTCCCTTGGTACCCATCCTTATTCCTACTTGTATCCCATACAAGTTTACTTCCTTAGGGAGGGATCAAATCCTTTTTGTTTCGAGGTCCCTTGACCACCTTGCGAGCATCTTACTTAATCCTTCTTGTAGCTTGAGTGCGGTTGTCCATCTCTTTTGGCCATTGATTGCTATAAGGATTTCCTTCATCCTTCATTTTTTACATTTTTCCTTTCCATTTCCCCTTTCTTCACCAGGCTTTTAATCCATAATTTTCATGAGGGTTAGTTCGTTAACTACCTCGTCCTTACTACTCTCCTTGTCCAATAGTTTTAAGATAATTGTCTGACGAGTTCACTCATTCCTGATGCCCATCATGTTGCCATTTAGGGTGTAATTGTTACTATTTCCCTATCCTTCTTAGGGCATCGTTTATCCTCCTTGATCATCCTCAATTGCTAGTCGTTTCTTACTGTTAGGTTCATTTGTAACCCTACCTAGTTTCTCATCCGATTTTCCACTTTGCCATCCTGCAACATCCTGTCGGGTGTCTGACATTCGGAATTTCCCATCTCTTATGAAGTCATTTCCCTCTTTGCTCTTGATGGCTTGTAAATTCCTTAAGGAAAATTTTCCCTTCATTTGTACCGTGCTCCATTTTGTTGTTTCTCAAGGTCCTACGTTCAATCCTTATTGCCTTCTTGGACTCCTCCTCATATAGTTAAGTCACAAGATTGCATCATTATTTGGGAGACAGTGTTTTAGGAACTTTGAGTTTTTTTTATTAATTGAGAATGAGTATAATATGTTTGGAGCATTATCCCTATTGCATGAGGTAGTTACGCAGTAGGTTGGGAAGTTACTATATTAGGTACTTAATGAGTGTCCTCATGGGTGAGGTTATAAGCCCTTGCTAGTGTCCCTAGTGTTAGGTTGGCTCCCCTCGTACTCGGGGATGTGACCTCAAGAGGTGCTGGTACCACATTCATTGGTGGTATTGGACACTTCCCCACATAATGTCTCCACTGTCCATATCCAAAACAGGTTACTTTCCTACATGGACCTTTATAGCTTCTACTATACTTCGGGCATTAGAGAGTTTTGGGGTCATGTTCCTACAAGGTGGATAGCTTTCATATAGCTCTAAGATTATATAGTCTTGATAATACAATCAAGGGAACATGGCACTGATACCACTCAAGTTGTCACACCCACACCTATTTTGGTCGAAACCCCGTGAGCAATGCGCAACTCCTATTGGTCCTATAAGAGTCTCCACTTGCAAGACCGCGATGAGTCAGGCATATCTTCTATGATTGTTCCATAGAATAGCATTATACAAAACTTAATAGATTAAAAAATATTAAATACCTAAATTAAAGGATGGGCATCGGGATTCTTTAAGGTTTGTTATAAACCCCACCCTTTTTATTCAAGGAAAATCAGGAAAAGAACCGGTCAGACCGAGTAAGAAAACTGAACTGGTTCACAAACCAGATCATTTGGGAATGGGCAATTTACAACTCCTAGCTAATCAAAAGGGTTCATAAAACCTTATAAAAGAACCTTAGGACAAATTGGAAGAGAAAAATCAGACTGGTTTAGATGAACTGGATCCAACTGGATTGAACCGGTTTATGAACCGAGTCGGTCCATGAACCGGAATCGATAGAGAAATGGAAAACCGGGAAATTTATGTATCCTGAGTGACCCAAAGAGTTCCAAAAGTCATGGAAATGGGCTTGAGAATGAATTGGAGAGAAAAACCAAACTAGTTCAGGTGAACCGGTACCAAACCAGTTTGAACCACTATTTAACTGAGTTTAAAAATTTTTAGATTTGAAAATTTCAGTTGAATGGGTGTGAACCGATCGGTTTAAGCCTTGAACCGAATTTGGACCGGCCGGGTCCGGTTCAGAACAGTGTCATCTTCTTCCTTTAGATTACAACACCATTCACTCGCCAAAAAATTGCTCAGCGCTGGCGAAGATAAAATGTCTCTAGCCAGGGAGTTTCAGATAATGAATGACCGCCATTAAGGTGCCACTCAGATGGCCACAAAATCCTCGAGCTTCATATATAAACACCCCCTCCCCATTCATCCTCTTCACACCTAAAAACTCAATTCTCTCTCAACTACTCTATTTTCGGGTGAAGCACGAACAAGAGCTCTAACTTGGGCACTTTTTTTAGCCAAACAAGGTGAGGTCGGGTTCTTTAGAACTAGGGAGAAGTTAGCTACATGCTTGTAGTCCCCATTTGCTCTGAAGGTCGCCGAAGAAGCAACGGCGTGATGCAATAGTGAAACAGCTCCGGCAGACCATAGCTGCCATGTTTCAGCCGAGCTGAAATCAGCCAATTCGAGCCCTCCTCAGGCCAAACCAAGCCCTCCCAACACTTTCTCAGCCCTCTCATAGCCGAATTTGGACTAAAAGGTAAGCCAATTCAACTACCCTCTGCAATTTCCGACCAGTGCTAGAGAGAGAGCCAACAGAATTTTGATGATAAAATTCTAACTCAATTTGGCATCAATTGATGTAATTCTTGATTCTAGGATGAACCTCATGATGAGAGTTATTTGCCCAGATCGAAAGCTCGGACCGCCATGCCCCCGACGGTGAGTAATTGAAGCTTTCTCTCTCTACAATCTCTTTTCTGGTGAAGCTCCATTTGAGTCATTCTAATGTCAAAACTTGCAATTCAAAGAGCTATTGAATTGTATGAAGATGTAGGAACTCAATTTTAACTTCAACTTCAACAATTAGAAGTGTTTAATTGGTCAATTTGATGAAATCAAATTCAGTTGTGTTAGGAAGTTGAAATTGCGGGAAAATTGGGAAAAATTGGAGATTTTCGAAAATTCGAAGAGTCAAGATGAAATTTTATAAAATTGAGGGTCAATTGGGCATGATAAAAATGTTAGAGGGCCAATTGAAGAATTTAAGAATTGTTGGGCGAAACTTACCATTTTTGTAAAGGAAGGGCCAAATGGTAATTTTGGAAAAGTTGGGGACCAAATTGGAAATTTGGGAAATTAAACACCTTTTCGTGAATTCGAATAAATTGACGTCCTAAGATAAATTTTAAAAGTTTTGGGACTCAATTTGAGGAAAACCGGTATTAGGGACTTAAAGTTAAATAAAAATAACTTTACGGACCTAATTCCAAATAAATAGAAAGTTTGGTTTTCTCATTCATTTGGAATGAATGAAGCCTTTTAGGCTGAGGGATAATGAACAAGGATGTTCATATCATGTAGGAATATGATATACCATGAATGCCAACAAGGACAAGCTTGTGTGAATTCAAAGAATTGGTCGAGTGGAATTCACTACATTAATGGGTGAGTGAGATTTTTATATCATACCCGGCTGGGATGATAAGCACCTCCAAAATGAAAATGCACTACTAAGTGTTATTTTAACCATCACACCTGAGAGAAGTAATGTGAAAATTATGCGGAAAAACTACTTACTGGTTGTAAGTAGATCATACCCGGTTGGTTTGATGAACTTCCTGAAACGAAGGAGAAAACCTACTTTTCGATTATAAGCAGAGATGACCTCACACCCGTTTGGTGTGATGGACAGATAAAAAGATTATTTTGTCAGAAGTGCTCTCCCCTGACTGTGTGCCACTGCTTAAACTTTTTGGGAGACATTCTTGACGGGAGCTCAAAATGCTTAGAAAGGCCAGAGTCCTCGATTTTGAAACTTAGGGGCTTATATGCTCGATTTTGAAAATCTCGTACAGTGGGCCCATGGCCAGTTGGCACGAGCAGGAGCTCGTAAACGAACATGAGTTATATGCCATAAAACTTTAAATAAATGAATTTTTTGGCCATGGTACCAAGACAGGACCGACATACTCAGTCAACTAGCGACAGTGCGACATGACAGGTCGAGGGACCAGTCAAGACAAACAGCTGCTAGTTGAGTTGAGGGTCGGGGCCGTTGGACCAGTGGCACCATAGATTATATGGCATGATGAGAAAATACTAATTGTTCATGCACTGTGATTACAGGACCTTCAAGATGCCCAAGAGGGGTAGCGATGTGTCCTAGGGCCCTGGACGAGCTAGTGGGTATATGCGCAGATCGTATGACCAGGTGGCCTTGCAAAGCTTGACGTAGCTTCAAGCGCACGAGACCGGGGTGGGGTCGGGATGAGGTCTCTATCCTCATACGGACATGGAGAATTGATTTCAAGATTGAGGGTCGGATGTCATGTACATCGACTCATGCTCAAGGTAGAAGTGGACGTGCTTCTATTTAGGTGGCCGGTAAAGTCGTTCTGACGCCACAAGTGGGTTCAGTGGACGGGCTAGCTTGCGATTGTGTGTTTTTGACCTTCATGATGAAGAATGTGTGTTGGGTGATGACACACCATGATTAATAAGAAATGGTGATAAAAATAAAGATTTGAAATAAAAGGATTTTTGAAAGAGAATAAGGAGTCCGGTACACTAAGTAGTTGTACTCACCCCCTCCCTTATATCCATTTCAGGAAATCTCGGAAAGCCTACCCTCATCCACCATTAATTAATATGCATGTTATACAGGTATGATAAATTTATAATTTTATGCAGTTTTCATTTATGTTATTCCATGAAAGTTGTAGGTTTAAAAGACGTCTTACTCTTTCGGTTTATAACAAGGGTAAATCCTTAAATTAACTAAGTGTGGTGGGTTGTTCACGGGGATCCGACCAAACCTGGTGGAGGTGTGACAACTTGAGTGGTATCAGAGCCTATTTCCTCGAATACATAATTAAGATTAGAAAATATAGTAACTAATAGAATTTATCTTAAAATTTTCAGATGGCTCCCAGGAAAGGAACCAAAAAACTAAAAATGACTATACTCAACACCCTATTCACGTAGAAAGACAACCTTAGAAGCTTCCTAATGCCTGAGATATAGTAGATGCCCAAAGGACTAAATGGGGAAGTATCCAGTACCACTAAAGAGTACGGTGCCAGGCCATGTTCGGGTCATAGTCCTGTGTACAAAGGGAGCCATGACTAAAGCTAGGAAGGCTTGTACAGTCATATAATCTTACCAAGGAGGATACTTTCCATGAAAATCATAGCTTCCTATCTTTCCTATAACTATTTTTGTAATAGGGTTAAGATCCAAACCTTTTGTACTCCTCTAATAATGAAGTACTCAAAATTTCAGAAATCCTATCTCTCAATGACGTGATATTACTAAGAAGATGGTCCTAAGAATAGTAAAACAAGCCACCACTCTCATAGAAATTAGGAAGAATCCCATCCTAGTAAAGAAAGCTAAATCATGGAATTAAGAAATATAGGAGCACTCCTAGAGTGACTGTTTGGCAAAGAAGAAAACTCACAAGGTATTCAAGGACGGAAAAGCACCAAACCATTAATAACCCCTGGAAAGGCCCCACAATACTCGAAGGAAAGGAGGAACCACAACGGTTCACGCATGGGAATAACCTATTACAAGTGTGGACGAGAGAGATACTACGTGAATAAATGCCCAACCCTACTAAGGACAAGTACCAAGATAACCTGTTATAGGTATAAGGGAATAGGATAGGTAAAGCAGGATTGTTCCACACCTCATGGATATAGAGCAATACCTACTCAGAGGTCATGAAAGACAAGAAGGACTGGTGACGAAAACCATGGAGCAAGTTAAGTAAGCGGTTCACAAGGAGGTCAATAAATAGTTAGGTAAAAGCCAAATTAAACTTTTTCCTAAAAAGGTCAAGCTGAGAAGGATACCACAAGAATGGAGGTAAGAAAGTATACCTAGAACCCCCTCATAACACGGAAAAATGTCCTTCAGAAACTCTAGGGGTATGAGACAGTAAGAGTGAAGAGGAAAAGAAATACGCTATGAAATGAAACTTTAGAGAGATGTATATGACCAAGTACCCTTGAAGGAATCATTGATGGGCGGATGGACAGAATGTGGAGTGCAAGGAACCAACACATAATTAGGAAACTTTTCAAAGGAAAGAGGTATCGTGATGGCCAAAGTGTGACCTGTTTGGAGAGAGCAGAAGAACCAAATAACAATTCCAGGAGAACCAAGTAGAAAGAAGAAACTAGTAGCAACGAGATGGTCAAAGAGAATAAACAAAACCCTAAGAAAGGCTAGGAAGTAGTAAAGACTATACTATATGAAGGACAATAGGATGGGTATAAAGGACGAGTGATACAGCTACCCAGACAATTAAACAAGAAAAATAGTAAGAAGGAGATAGTTTAAAAATTGGACTTCGAGAGAACCATGGATTTAAACCATGGCAAAGAAGGGAGAAATGAAAAAGGCCAAAACATTAGAAAAGAAGGACGAAGGAAACCCTTAAAGAAAATAATGGCCAAAATTGGATTTATAATTTAAAAGTCTTGAGACAGTTAAGTGTGCCTCAAGAAGGACGATCAAGAGATTTTGAAACAAAGAGGATGTGAACCCTCCTTAAAAAAAAATAAGTTAACGGTTAAATAGGAAGTTAGCATCAAATGATGTTGTGACAAATAAGAATGAGTGGACTACCATAATAAGGTAATAAAGGAAAGAATGTCTAAGACACATTGAGAAAGTAAGCCCTCCAAATAAGATGTGGCTAAGAGGAATAACCACAATTGGTAAGACGGGCCATAGTCCACACACGCATATGAAGCCTAAAGAGTGGACGACTGAGCATAGTGTGGAATGCATGGAATAAAATCAATAATCGGAAGTATTCTAAGTAAGGAATAAGGGATGAAACATAAGTTATGGATAGAGAAGGATCCAAAGTAGACAACTGCCCTAACATAGATAGGGGTGCGAAGAAAGGGAGAAAGAACCCTATAAGAAATGATTAGGAGGTTGAGCATGTAACTTCAAAGATGGAAATCTCTATTGTGAGGGACATAGTAGAGAATGAAACCAGAAGAAGGGGACCTTCCCAAGGAAAGGAATCAACACATAGATCGAAAGCGATTATTGTAAGAATGAAGAATCATGAAATGATTACGAGAAAGTAAAAGTGGATTAAGGAATAAGGAAAAATCCATAGATAAATAAGTCCTAGGACTTAACAAGGAAGGAATCCTAGCTTGTCGGTAAATTATTGGAAAACCCAATCATTGGAACCAGAAATACTCAATAAGGAAGTTGAGAAAGGATCAGTGGGTAAGGAAAAATGACATAGTGTGTAAGTTGATTTGATAACGGTGAAGGTAGTAGAGGAATACTACTAGAAGAAAAAAGGGATGAAGTTATACAATCCATGATGGGTTGGAAAAATTGGGAATAACCCTAAGGGAGGTGTTCTAGAAAGCTAATGGACATAGAGACAAAATCTAGAAAACGTCATGCGGTAAATGGCATGTAAACCCAGCTCCAAGGAAAATATGACTTAAAATAAGAAGAGTCAGTTAGTAAGCATGACAAGGTCAAACATAAAGTTTGGACAAAAATTGTAATGAACAACGGACGAAGGAAGAGTTGAAATAGGCCGAAAAGGTGATAACAAGGAAACTTGTGAAAATAGGTATGTAATGTTCTAAAGGACATCAAGCTAAGGGTTTCAACAGTCAAAAGGTTAACTAGACATGGGAATTATTAGATATCTTGGAATTCCTAATCATGAGTACGGGACCTCAAAGGGAAAAATGTTACTCTAAGCAAAGAAATATGCAAATCTAAGCATATACCATTAAGTAAGATATGTCTAGGTATGATAAACTCAATGAAGGGAGCAAATAATAGAAAGGAAAAGAAATTCTTTCAGTGAATGATGTAAAAAGGGTTAATTGAAAGAACAAGATAAGAGTTTGCATGTTAAGCAAATACAAAGTGGACATCAAAGGAATTGGTTCCTCATACATGGTTGCTAGTTATGTTTTGGGGACAAAACCACTAAAAGTAGGGGAGAGTTGTAAACCTCGCCCTTTTTATTTAAGGAAAATCGGGAAAAGAACTGGTCAAACCAAGTAAGAAAATAGAACCGATTCACAAACCCGATCATTTGGGAACAGGCAATTTGGAAATTTACAACTCCCCAGTGATCCAAAGGGTTCATAAAACCTTGGAAAAGAACCTTAGGAAAAATTGGAAGAGAAAAACCAGACTACTTTAGATGAACCGGATCCAACTGGATTGAACCGATTCATGAACCAAATCGGTCCATGAATCGGAACCGATAGAGAAAGGGCAAACCGAGAAATTTATGGATCCCGAGTAACCCAAAGAATCCCAAAAGTCATGGAAATGGACTTGAGAATGAATTGGGGATGAAAACCAAACCAGTTCAAGTGAATCGGATCCAAACCGGATTGAATCGGTTTGAACCATTATTGAACTAGACTATAAATTCATTTTTCTAGGTGGCTTAAAAAATTAAAATTAGAGATTTGAGGCAAGGTCGGGTTCTTTAGATATGGGGAGAAGTCAGCTACACGCCTGTAGTTCCCGTTTACTCCGAGGGTCGTCGAAGAAGCACCAACATGATGGAATAGTGAAACAACTCCAGCGAACCGAAGTTGCCCTATTTCAGTCGAGCTGAAATCAGAAAATTTGAGCACTCCTCATGCCAAACCAAGCCCTCCAAACAATTCCTCAGCCCTCCCATGGCCGAATTAGGACTGAAAGGTAAGCCAATTCGGCTTCCCTCTGCAATTTCTGACCGATGCTAGAGAGAGAACCGGAAAAATTTCGATGATGAAATTCTAACTCAATTCGACATCAATTAATGCAATTCTTGATTCCAGGATGACCCTCAAGATGAAATTTATATGCCCAAATCGAAAGCTCGGACCGTCGTGCCCTCAACGGTGAGTAATTGAAGCTTTCTCTCTCTATAGTCTATTTTCTAAATAATCTCCGTTTGAGCTCATTCCAACGTTAAAACTTGCGATTCAAAGTGCTATTGAATCGTATGAAGATGTAGGAACTCAATTTTAACTTCAATTTCAACAATTAGAAGTGTTTAATCAGTCAATTTGATAAAATCAAATTCGACTATGTTGGCAAGTTGAAATTGGGGGAAAATTGGAGATTTATGAAAATTTGAAGGACCAAGATGCAATTTTATAAAATTGAGGGTCTATTGGGCATGATAAGAATGTTAGAGGGCCAATTGAGGAATGTTTGAATTTTTGGGGTGAAACTTACCATTTTTGTAAAGGAAAGGCAAAAAGGTAATTTTGGAAAAGTTGGGGACCAAATTGGAAATTTGGGAAATTAAACCTTTTTTTGTGAATTTGAATAAATTGAGGTCCTAAGATAAATTTTAAAAGTTTCGGGACTCAATATGAGGAAAAACCAGCATTAGGGACTTAAAGAAAAATAACTTTAGGGACCTAACTGCAAATAAATAGAAAGTTTGGTTTTCTCATTCATTTGGAATGAATGAAGACTATTAGGTTGAGTGATAATGAACAAGGATGTTCATATCATGTAGGAATTCAAAGTACCAGGAACGCCAGCAAGGACAAGCTCACGTGAATACAAAGAAGCGATCGAGTGGCATTCACTACATTAACGAGTGAGTGGGATTTTTATATCATACCCATATGGGATGATAAGCACCTCGGAAATGAAAACCTACTACTAAGTGGTATTTTAACCATCACACATGAGAGGAGTGATGTGGAAATTATGTGGAAAAACTACTTACGAGTTGTAAGTAGATCACACCTGATTAGTTTGATGAACTTCTTGAAAGGAAGGAGAAAACATGCTTATCTGTTATAAGGGGAGATGACCGCACACCTGGTTGGTGTGACAGACAAATTAAAAGATTATTTTTGTCGGAAGTGCTCTCCCCTGACTGTGTGCCAATGCTTAAACAATTTGGGAGACCTTCTCAATGGGAGTTCGAATAGCTCTGAAAGGCCGGGGGCCTCGGTTTTGGAACTTGGGGGCTAAATGCCCGATTTTGAAAATCTCATACAGTGGGCCCAAGGCCAGTTGGCACGAGCAGAAACTCATAAACGAACATGATATATGTTCCATAAAACTTAATAAGTGAATTGTTTGGTCATGGTACCAAGATAGGACCGACATGCTCAGTCAACTAGCGGCAGTGCGACATGATAGGTCGACGGACCAATCAAGACAAACAACTGCGAGTTGGGTTGAGAGTCGGGGCCATTGGACCAGTGGCACCACAGATTACATGGCAATATGAGAAAACATTGTTTGTCCATGCACTATGAGTATGGGATCATCAAGACTCCCATGAGGGGTAGTGATGCATCCTAAGGGCACTAGACGATCTGGTGGCTATAAGGGCAATTCGTCGTTATAGGCATCTTAGTTGACGGTCTTTAAGGGTAGGCTTTCCGAGATTTTCTGAAAGGGCTTTCTGGCCCTGACTCTCAACTCAACCTGCAGCTGTTTCTCTTGACTAGTCCGGAGACCTATCATGTCGCACTGCCGTTAGTTGACTGAATATGTCAGTCCTGTCTTGGTACCATGGCCAAAAAATTCATTTATTAAACTTTTATGGCACATATCTCATGTTTGTTTATGATCTCTTGCTCGTGCCCACTACCTATGGCCCACTTGTTCGAGATTTTTAAAACCCAGCATAATAGCCCCCAAGTTCCAAAACCAAGGCCCCTAGCCTATAAGAGCTATTCAAACTCCCATCAAGACGGTCTCCCAAATCGTTTAAGCATTGGCACACAGTCAGAGGAGTGCAGTTCCGACAAAATAAATTTTCAACTATCCATTATACCAACCGAGTATAAGTACATCTCCACTCATAACCGGTGAACGGTTTTTCAACTTCCTTCAAGGAAGTTTCATCATACCAACCGGGTATGATCTACTTACAACCGATAAGTAGTTTTTCACATCACTCCTCTAAGTTGTGATGTTTAAAATACCATTTGGTAGTGGGTTTTCATTTTGAGGTACTTATCATCACCAATCGGGTATGATATAAAAACCCACTCACCTGTTACTACCGTGAATTCCACTAGACAGGTTCCTTGATTTCACGCGAGCTTGTCCATGCTGGCATTCCCAGTGCTTCCTGTTCCTACAGGATATGAACATCTCGGTTCATTATCTCTCGGCCTAATAGTCTTTATTCATTCCAAATAAATGAGAAAAACTAAACTTTTGTTTATTTGCAATTATGTCACTAAAGTTATTTTTCTTTAACTTTAAGTCCCTAATGCCGATTTTTCCACAAATTGACTCCCAAAACTTTTAAAATTCCCCTTGGCACCTCAATTTATTCAATTTCACAAAAAGGGGTTTAATTTCCCAAATTTCCAATGTTGTCCCCTAACTTTTCCAAAATTACCTTTTTGCCCTTCCTTTACAAAAATGGTAAATTTTACCCCAAGAATTCTAAAATTCCTCAATTGGCCCTCTAACAATTATATCATGCCCAATTGACCCTCAATTTTAGGAAATTGCATTCCGGTCCTTTGAATTTTTGAAAATCCCCAATTTTCCCCCCAATTCCAACTTATTAACACATCCGAATTTGATTTCATCAAATTGACCGATCAAACATTTCCAATTGTTGAAATTGAAGTTGAAATTGAGTTTCTACATGTTCATACGATTCTTTAGCAATTTGAATCACAAGTTTTAACGTCTGAATGAGCTCAAACGGAGCTTCGACGGAAAATGAAGACACGACTGTCCGAGCTTTCTATCTGGGCAGGTAGTTCTCCTCCTGAGTTTCTTTCTAGGAACAAGAATGACATCAATTGATGTCGAATTGGATTAGAATTTTGTCATTGAAATTCTGTTGACTCTCTCTAACACTGATCGAAAAATGTAGAGGGGAGTTGAATTGGCTTAACTTTCCTTCCTAATTCGGTCGTGGGAGGGCTGAGGAAGTGTTGGTAGGGCTTGGTTTGGCCTGAGGAGGGCTCAAATCGGTCGATTTCAACTCAGCCAAAACAAGGCAGTTTCGGTCCGTCAGATCTACTTCATTGTTCAATCACGCCAGCGCTTCTCCGATGACTCTCGGAACGAATGGAAGTCACCACCGTGTAACTGACTTCTCTCCAATTCTAATGAACCTGACCTCGCCTTCTTTGGCTTAGAAATGGCCCTATATCAGAGCTCTGGTTCGAGCTTCACCAAAAAACTAAGCAACTGAGAGAGTGAGCTTTTCAGGTGTAGAGAGGATGAATGGAAAGGGGTCTTTATATAGGGAGCTCGGGGACTTGTTGGCCATCCGTTTGGCACCTTTATTACAAACATTGATGGCCTGAAACATATCGAATGGAAACATTTTTTTCTCCGTCAGTGCTACTTCGATTTTCCGGCGAGTGAACAGTATTGTCATCTAAAGGAAGAAGATGACATTGTTCTGAACTCTATTCGAAGCTTAAACTGGCCAGTTCACCCCTCATTCAACCGAGTTTTTCAAATCTAAAAATGTATAAATTCATTTTCTATCCAATAGTGGCCTCAAATCTCAAATTTGAATTATTTAAGCCACCTAGAAAAATGAATTTAGGATCCAGTTCAATAGTGGTTCAAACCGGTCCAAACCGGTTTTGATCCGGTTCACTTGAACTAGTTTGGTTTTCATCCCCAATTCCTTCACAAGTCCATTTCCATGACTTTTGTGACTTCTTAGGTCACTTAGGGTCCATAAATTTCCCGGTTTACCCTTTCTCTATTGATTTTGGTTCATAAGTCGACTCAGTTCATAAATAGGTTCAATCCGGTTTAGACCTGGTTCACTTGAACCGGTCCAGTTTTTCTTCCCCAATTCATCCTAAGGTTCTTTTCCAAGATTCATGAACCATTTGGAGTCATATAGAAGTTGTAAATTCTCAATATGCCCATTTCCTATTAATCAAGCTTGTAGACCGATTCGGTTTAAAATTCAAAACTGACCAGTTCTTTCCTCGTTTTTCTCATTATCAAAGGATGGGGTTTACAAGTTCGCTCTCATCGGTATGGTCCTGCAAGGATCAAGAATGGTCCCAGTTAACATCCTGGGTAAGGAGAATTTGATCATTGAAGTTCTGTCACGTTTTCTCTCTAAAGCTTAATTATTCTGACAAGTAGAAGCGAAGGGTACTTACGTGAAAGCTTCGGAGATGTCGAGGGTTGGCCAGGAGGACTAGGGAGAGTTGGTTTGGTTGCAGAAGGCCTCGGGTGGCCAGAATTTGGCCCTACTTAAACATGCTACTTCGGGTCCTTTAGAGCAGTGTCACTATTTGGGCCTTCTGGTGTTCCTCCAACAGTCCTCGAATCAAATGGAGGGTGTCACTGGTTGGAGGACTTCCTTCCAATTCCAATGGGTCCTTTAGTAGCGTCAGGGGTTGAGAAAAGGGCCGACATCGGAGCTCTAGTTCACGCCTCACCGGAAGATGGAGTGTCTTCCCTTCTTCACTAGTCTATAGGATGAGTAGGACGAGGAAGGAGGAGCTCTTTATATTAGAAAGATTGGCAACTGACAAGGCCACCAGTCGGCATAGGACTCAGTCCCCGTCTCGCTCACCGGCGGTTAGATAGGAGCATTTTACGTGTCATCAGAGAGTGCCCCCTTCTCTCTCATCCCTTTCTATTAGCTATCCTAAGGAGGAAGGCGACATTGTATTACGCGTGCGAGCTTCGTACGTGTGGACTTGCCACATGATACTCCATGATTGGATGGCTTTGTTGATGCAGCTTCCTACTTAGCAGCCTAGTTAACCTTTGAATTGCTGACCGGACACGTGGCAGCCTCCCATTGGTCGCTCGTTCCCATGAGACTGCTGATCGTATTTATGTCGACTGTTGACTATAACATGTGGCATCCTTTGATTGGCCACTTTAAATATATTAGATTTCCCTCTATGCCATTGCCACGTGTCAGATTCTGGTTGGTTGAGGCTATTTGACGTGGCTCAACCACATGTCAACCTCTGATTGGTTGATCATTTCTCTGATATCCGATGTTGACATGGCACCTTTGCCACATGTCAGCTTCCCATTGGTTAGCTCGACTGACTAAGCTTCTCTGACATTGATCGTTGACCGGGGACACGTGTTGCTCTCCGATTGGTCAGTGCTTTTAGGCGCTCACTGTGCGCTAACTGGGTGCACTTTGCCACACGTCGCGTGCTAATTGGTCATGCCTATTGACTAGGCGTTGACCTCACAACGATCCATTGACTGGCTGGACCGTTAACCGATCTGGTCCAACCGAGTTCAGTGACCTGAAATAAAAAATCAGCCAATTCAAGCCTGATTTGACCAATTTTCTAAAATTTTTAAATTTTTGTAAATTCATTTTTTATCCAATGGTGGCTTCAATTTTCCAAAATGATATTTTTATGCCACCTAGATAAATAAATCTTTGAACTGGTTCTATATGATTCATCTCAATTCAATTTGGTTCATGTCCACTTCAGCCTGAACCGGTCTAGTTCTCACACCCCATTTCACCATGGCTCCTTCCCATGAGTTTTGGGTATTTATCGGTCACTTGGTATTTTCAATTTTCTATTTTGACCTTTAGTTATCGATTTGTGGTTAGGTTCAATCTCGATTCTTACTTGAAATTTCCTAGTCATCTTGCCCATCTTTCTCATTATGTGGAAACAGGGCTTACACGGTCTGTTGAGTCGGTTAGACCATTTACCAGTTCAATTAGACCGGGTTCATTAACCCGAAATTAAAAATTGGTTGGTATAGACTCCATTCGATCAATTTTCTAAAAATTAAAATTTTTAAAATTCTTCTAAATTTTTTTTCTAAATAGTGGTGACTTCAATTTCCCAAATTAACATTTTTAAGTTAATCTCACAAAATGAATATTTTAATCGGTTCTTTTGTGTTCAACCCAGTTCAGTTTTGGTACATCCTGAATTGGTCGAGTTCCCAAATATATTTTACATTAGGATCCTTTTACTTGATTTTTTGATCTTATTGACTACTTAGTATCACTTAAATTATCATTTTGATTTATGTTTACCAAATTTGGTTTTGTGAACCATGGCTTTCTTTTGAAATTTTCCAATTCTCTATCCGACTTACTTATTTTGAGAAAATGGGTTTATATGCCATGTAGTGCACTTTGATTGGTTGTAATTATTGATGTTTCTAACTGGGTGTTCAGGTCATTCGTTGCCCATCTAACCTAACGCATGGCAATCTCTCTCTAGTCATTCAATCCCACATGGCAGTTTACCAAATCTAGTCATCAGACGACCCTTATGATTTTACTATGTGGCATCCTATGATTAGCTTATTTAAATAAGTCTGATTCCTCATCTAACATCTTGTAGGATTTCATGTGTCCTCTTAGGATTGGCTAACGATTTTAGATGTGGCATGCCACATGTCATTCATTGATTCGTTAGTAGTTCTCTAACGTTTGATGGTTGCTAACATGACACACTTGTCACATGTCACTCTCTAACTAGTCAATCACACTGATGAGGAATTCTATCAATTAACGATTAACTATAGACATGTATCTCTCTCTGATTGGTCAATTAATTCGAAGTGGATTTTAGTAGTTAACCGTTGACGATAGACACGTATCACGCTCTAATTGGTATGTGTTTCTAAATGCTTACTCATCTATTGATCTAGCGCGATCACCACGCATCGCACATTGATTGGTTGCACGTGCTGACTGTGCGCTGACCTCGCATGCAGTCCATTGACCTAACTAGACTATTGACCGGTTCAATTGGAACAAGTTCAGTGACCCGAAATCAAAAATCGGTCTGTTCAAGCCAAATTCGACTAGTTTTTTAAAAATTAAATTTTTATAAATTTATCTATTTTTTATATACGATGGTAAACTCAATTTATCAATTTTCTATTTTTTGTTCACCTAAAAAAAATTAATTTTTAAATTAATTTTTATTGGTTCGATGTGTTTTAATACGATTTAGTCCCAATTCACTATTGTACGAACTGATTCTCACTTCCAACTTCCAATTAGATTAATTACATTTTGAATTTGTGTTAATTTAAGTCTCACTTGGTTCATTTTGTATCTTGTTTAATCTCTTTTTTTTTGTAGTTTCAGTGTAATTTAATCTTTGATTTCACTCAAAATTCCCCGATTTTTTTATTTGGTTCTCTTATTAAAAAAAAAGACAAGGTTTATAGGTTTTGACTATTATATGGAATATTTAATGTATAGCGAGAGTTAAGAATTTAATCGCAAGAGTTTGTTCTAACATAATTCCTTTTAGTTCTGCTTTGTGTTTTGTGTGCTAGGAATATTAGTAATTGTGTTCAATGTGATATTTGTAAGTTGTCGGTACATCATATTTTATTATGTTGTGCTTAGATTAATCCGATTTGACAAAGAAAATTATTGAATTGATAGGAAATATAGCCATTGTTTACAAACTAGCTTCCACGTGTTCGATAATATAGAAAAGTAAAAATAGTGGTTTGTTTGAAGGCTGGACTTTGCATGCCAATAGGGATATTTTGCATGTACTAAGTGATTTTTACACTTCCATAACAACTAAGAAGGGACATATTTCAAGTAGTCGAATCAAAATACCTATAGCGTTAGGGATGTTATTAAGTTAAACTTTATGGTTATTTTGAAATCTCGTTTTAATTTGCATGTTTAGGTTTTGTTGGACGGAATTGGAAAAATATATGCACAGAGGCGAAGGAGCTTCAATGCGATGTAATTCCTCGATGGGATCGAAGGTGGACACACCGAGGATAAACTCTCAAATCCTAGTCAATGCATTATCCGCCAAAATCTTAATGCTAATACACTTTACACGAATGTATCTAATTTATTTTTGTTTGTAGTTATTGATGAATCTTTAAGAGCCCGATGTAACTCTGATTTTGTACATGCAAAAACCCTTTCCTCTCTAACATTAGTTACAATTAAAATTTTTAATATATACATATATATAATATTCAATTTCCTTGCATGGGAAAACTAAGGGAACGATTTTTTTCCAAATTAAATTTGATCTATTAGGTTGTTTCATCAATTAGGTTTTGAAGGCTCGAATAGGTATGCAATATTTGGAAGAACTCTGAAATATGGTCATATTATTTTATATTCTCAGATAAGAACATAATATTTACATAATGACATAAAGAAGTACACTCTCCATTTTTAAGTTCTATTAAGAGTAAATTTAATTTTAAATATTGTACATGCTATTTTGTACCAAGATAGTGCCACCTAACAAATGTTAAGACAATATTTAAACATATTTGAAAATGTTAGAAATTATTTGAATGAAATTAAAAATGTTATACTTTATTTGAGTTGAAAAAAAAATTATTTGAACTATTATTAAGGTTAGAGTATTCTTTGAACTGAGAATAAGGTTAAAATAATATTTTAGATTTCACACTATCAATTTTAACATATTCCTATTGGTATATGGTAAATTCCAATACATTGAAGTGGAAAAGTAAACCAGGATTAGGCAATATCTCGAATGGAGGAATTGTTGACCTATATCTAACGACAAGGAAATCCACACCTTGGCATCCATACAATCACCATTCTAAGATTTCTACATTTCCTCCTTTATATAACAATTAGTCTAAATGCATGCGCCTGACTCAAGTTCCGAGCATGAACAAATTACCGCACCATGAGAAGGAAAAGAGGTAAAAAATATACAAATGGGGGATGGGATTGTATTAGATAGAATGATGATAGAGATGAATTGTGGTCCTATTCCACATTATCAAGTAGCATTTGCATTTGCTGCAGTAGCATCCCAAGAACTCAAATCTCCCACTTACACCGACAACCCCTCCCCCCACCCCCACTCTTTTGTTTCAGTCTCCTTCTCTCCGTCCCGTCCTTTTTCACAAGAAAAAACAAAACAATATGATCAACCATGCATCGAAAGAAAGAGGGCCTTCTGAGGCTGAGATCGATTTAAGGAAATCCCGGCCCTCCAACTACGTGATCGATCTTAGATCATGAGTTGATGATGTTAGGTGGTTCGTTCGCTTTCAGCGGGTGGTGCTGCTGGTGCTGGTAGCGTGAGTACACTCGGATGGGTAAGCCCTTGGGGAAGTCAACAAAGGGGAAGGCGTAGGCCTCGTCCTTTTCAGCTAGTTCCCAGCTGAAGTTGAGGACTAGGTGGTGGATAAACACGGCCATCTCCAGCTTCGCCAGCTCCGATCCGGCGCAGAGCCGGGGCCCTCCTCCGAATGGCATAAAGTAGTTGCTCGTAGAAGGGCCCGTCCCACTTGATGATGGTAGACGATCATTGTTCTGTCACACACCACAGATGAAAAAATATAGTAAATTATTGTAACCCTACATAAAATTATGAAGAATATCTCTTCTTCCGTGTAAAATGGTTTTTTCCTTCTTTTTTGATTATATTCTTTTTATGTTCCTCCACATCCTTCCATGCAAACAAACATCCAAAATGAATGTATATTCTGAACAGGAAATAATTTTGAAAGCTTTTCTTTCTTTCCTCCATTTCTTCTATATGGGGTTAAGTTCAGCACTCTCCACAGTCACAAACACAAATATAATATACCTCATTAAATCTATATAATGAAAGGAAATTTGTAGTGTTTATCACTAATTATATTATAAGATTCATTTTCAACCAAATTCTTAGAAGTATGAAATGAAGAATGTATATACTTCATATCTGAAATATCGTACCTTTTCCAAGCAACACTCCTAAGCTAAGCTAGTTCCTTCTCACTAGAGCTCAGCAATGGCTGCAAAGGCTATTTCCCATCAAAAGGAAAATATCGAAGTGATCCATATAAGTTTATTACTAGGTACGGTATTTAGGAGGTACGCGATCAAAACTTTTCCTCTTTGTCTTACTTTTCCATCTGCCTTTTGTTGGAAGCATTTTTCTATGGACCAGCTTTTAGGAACTTGACCAATTACAGAACAAGAAAACAAAGCAGGCACTGATGCACGTGCACGCGCATGACCCACGACCCACATGGGCTTCACCTCTGGCTCGAACCCCACACGCACCCAGGAGAGATAGGCGGTTTGTTTTGCCATACCATTTTATTTCCTCCATGATCAAATAACATAATCATGACCGAACCCACACCTCCACCACTCTTCTGGATTCCATATCCACTCAAACAATCCCCACACATGTCACGCTGATATCGATTGATGCTAGAGAGCGACCAATCGATACTAGAGAGAATGACCCATCGGCCTGACAATATGGCTTTTTCCGTCCTTGCAGCCAAAACAAGAAGACCTGCTTGAATTGTTGATGATGACAGTTCCATGTGGGAGCTAGCAGGATCTCTTCTCTTCCACCAATAGCCACCACTTTCTAACCTATCTAGATTTGGAATCTAATCTAATTCCGTTACAGCATGGCTATTGCACGCGATCTAACGGCCATGGTACAACTAATCCAGTGACTCGTGGGCTCCCCACGTTTGGTGGTTCCGTGCTGGGCTCCGTCCTCGACTGTAGCATTATTGGTGTTCCCTTATTGGAACATATCCTAGCTAGAGATGAATATCAATAGATCTTGTCTGAATTTGAGATAGACCACATGATCCGTTGGCCCCCTTTGCTCATCTCCGCGATATACATGTCCGGAAGCTTCTAGGCTGAGTTTTATATGAATTGCAGGATGGACGTTTTTTTATTGACTATCAAGGTAATGAGGTCATTGGAAGGATTTGAAGTGATGGGTGCCAGTATAGCTCAAGAGCCATGGTAAGATATGGGTTCTAGGTTCGGCAGAGAAGGATATGAATGTGTATATATATATATATATATATATATATATATATATATGGTAATTAGTCCTCCATCAACTGCTCTTCCATGTTCCATCTTAACAATGTAAAACGGACATAGGAGAATAAAAAAATAATTTATAGTTTACTTCTTGGCCTCACTAAGAAATAGTTGAAACTGTTAGATTTTTAGTATTGGGTCGCTTTCAATGTGAATTAGGTACGAGACATTGTAGACTTGAGAAAGCTCATATAAGAAGCACATAACACGTTTTTTTATCTGTGTGCAGTGTCAAATATGCATAGTAAGCCTTTATTATTTTGCACTTTACCCTTTATCAACGCACACTACCTTTTTATGGGTATGTCTATTATCCATAAACAGATCTCATTAACTCTTAGATATTGTGAAAATCTGAAGAAAGAATATTTGGCAAGGAATAAAGAATTCTAGGCCAAAAGCCAGGGTTAAAAATAAGTAAGGAGCAAAGAAGAACAAATAACAGAGAAAACAATCTAGAGAGCAAAAGATCAACAATGCTGGCAAAGTGATGAAAGGAAGCCATGCAAACTCAAGTAATGCCCTTTCTCATAAAAGCAAAATCAATATATTATAATCTAAATATCTATTATAGAGAAGACCAAGTATAATGATAATTTAACAAATATTTTTTTTTCAAAGTTCAAACTGACCTGCCATCTCCAAGGATTGAAATGCTGAGGTTGGTCAAAGATGAGAGGATCCAAGTGAATGGCTGCAATCACCGGCAGCACTTTCCAGCCACATGGAATGTCATACCCTTTTCACCACAGTAAAAAAAGGAAAAACCCTTTCTTTTTAGCCTAAACTATACTAATCTTGCATTAAATTAATATAAACTTTTCAAGGTAGGATGATGGGATGATAACATTGTTGATAATATATTTTTCGATTTTTTAGAATATTTTTTTATTTCTCATATATTTCAAAAAAATCATAGTTTTAATCATAAAAAATCAAATTAAAAGTACCTTTTTAAATATAAAAAAATTAAGAAAATTTTTAAAAATATATAATTCAAACTTACATCTACTCACAAATATAAAAATACGAGATTAACTATTTCTTTTTCCCACCGAATGACATATTCGAGTAACAAATTTTTTAATTGTACATCATGGATAGCTCTTATACAACTCAGGGAGCATCCTTGAAGGGAATTAAATGGGAAGGCTCACCCGTACCTTTATATCTGACGTCCTTGAGAGCTTTTCTGTGCAGAAATCTCACGACGTTCCCCAGTCTAAGTGTTTCACTGATAACCTTCATGAAGAGGAAAACCGAGGTAATTGATATTATAATAATAATGATAATAATAATAATAACCCAACCCTGGAATATTCCAATTCTAATTATAATATTTTGTTTGGATTCTAGAGGCTAAACCAATGAACAGTTATGGCAGGTATCTTTGATGTGGTCATCAAACATTGTTTTCCTACAAAAAAAATAAGGAAGCATATGTACTCTTTTTTTTTTGCACAAGGATATGTATTATCCATTCAACGAAAATTCACCTATTTTAGGATTTTATTACAGGATTTTACTAGCAATTATTCTTCCTCTTATTATTTTTGCAATAAAAAATCACATATTTTCAAAAGTCAACCTTTGACGGAGACAATAATATGATCTACTGACTGTGAAAGGAGATTTGATTTTTATGACATAATAAGACATTTATCCCTTAAATAAGTACTAGAAGCATAAATAGACTAATATTACCTATTTTAAATACCATATGGATTATATTTGGAGAAGAAAAATGCATGGGAGAACTTACACACTGGGTGAATTCCATCTTCTTGTAGTCCTCCCAACTCAACAAGGCCTCCCCTGACTCCCTCTTCTCTCTGGCAATCTCAAGGTGCTCTTTCTGTATTCCACAAACGATTCATAAAAACGAATTGAAGAAGACCGGGAGAGATCGACTCACTGAGTGGGACGATCCAGATTCGGAATCACTATGCCAAAGAGGTTTTCTTTCAAGAGCCTAGTACTTACCCTCAATTGTTCAATGGCTCTAGGGCATCCTTCTAGGAAGAAGATAGCCAAAGCTATGGCGACAGATGAAGTCTCATGTCCTGCGAAGAGCAAGCTCAGTATCAGGTCGAGGATTTGCTCAGTCGAGAGGTTCGAGTACTCCAGCACCCACCCCAGGAGATCGTCCTCCTCCCCTTTCTCCCCCGATTCCTTCTTTCTCTGGATCCTCTCCTCCATTTTTCGTTCGATGAACCTGAGAATGGTCGATCGGGACTGCAGAAAAAAAACAACGGGGAAAAACTTTTCAGAATTACAATATAGAGATCCCCTCACCAACCTACCAGAAAGATTATTTTTCTCCCTTCGGTGTCTTACCCTCAGGGCCTTCCAGTAAGCGGTTCCAGGGAAATTCAGCGGCGGAGAGACAACACCTTTCATGAAGGTGACATACTCCTTCTTGAGCTGCTCTGTTTCCGGCTTCCCTGGATCGAGGCTCATGATGTGCTTTGCCATCAGGTTGAACGTGAACTGCAAAGGAAAGATAATGAAATTAACATCGCCATAATGCTTGCAATCTCTCTCTCGCTCTGTCTCTCTCTGTTTTTTTAACTTACCTTCTTGGCTTCGTCCTGGGCTGAGAAGGTAGAGTTGTCCCTCCAGGAGCTGAGGACCAGCAAGGTGTTCTTCTCGACCTCCTTGAGCAGGTGCGTCCTAAGCCTCCCATGGCTGAGGAAGTTGAGGGATATGGTCCTCATATCCCTGTGCATGTCTCCGACCAGAACCAGCATCGACCATTTCCCGAGGATCCCTCCGATGCTCCTTGGGTAGCTGCACTCGAACAGCCTCCCTTCATTCTGGAGGATGAACCGGTTCAGCCCCGCGTCGGCCGACACAATCGTCGGTTCCCCGAACAGATTCGACCGGTAAATCTTCCCGAACCTGCCAAAAAAGATCCAGACAAATCACGGATTCACGAGGCTATCGAGATTCAGAGGCAGCAATGCAGAAATGAATATATATGGAATACCTCGATACATGCTGTTCCATGAAGCGGCCGACGGTGGTTGCGGAGTACGGCCGGAGGTAGGCGATCGTCTCGCCGAGGAAGGGCCATCCGGAGAGTCCAGGGGGGAAATTCAGCCTCGTGCGGTGTCTTCTGTGGAAGAGTAGTGAGCATAGGAACAGAGCTATGGAGGGGAGGGCACAAAGGATTAATTCCCTGCCTACCATTGATGACCAACCTAATTGTTCCAGACTCTCTCTCTTCAGAAGTCAGTACATTCTTTTGAAGGAGATTCCGATTTTTCTATGTTTGTCTTTGAACCGATGAACAGTACCGCTTCTTCTTCTTCGCCTTCTCTTCCACTCACAGTAGCGAAAAGGGATGGAGGATCGGAGAGGTGTATAGTCAAAAGTCATACGAAAAAAATCCACGTCACTAATAACTGACCAATAGGAGCGTGCATGTGTAATTAGTGTAAGGATATGCTGGAAGGATATCTCCAACTAAAGGAAAAATGTATAATGTAAATTAGAGGGGGTTAGCCATGAGTATGCCTGTAAGTAAATAGAGAAGCGATTGGGAAGCTCGATTGTAGGAACCAAGAAGGACCAATAAGGAAATTGGTAAATGATGAATAAAATAAGAAAAACCCCGAGAGTCACTAACAACCGTAAAGGCCATGTCACTCTAACAATGAGGAATGACAGAAAACCAAGTCATTAGACTAAGTAAAGGATAAACCCATGGAAGGGGAATGGAGGACTGGTTTTTTAGAACTGATCTATGAAGATTATTAACATAAAATGGCACAATGATTGGATCAATGAAAAAAATACCTTGGGTAGACATGTAAGAGAAGCTAATCATAATGACTTCTACAGAATAAGTGGATGCTCGAAGGGAAGGGAAACCCCTCAAGGATGTTACCTAAAGGAGGAAGTAAAAGAGTACCCATAGTGATATTGCACCCCGGGTAATCATATGAGTGAGGTAGTGCTTAAAGGGAAGGACATGGGAGGCAAGATTGCTAAGAGATCTTCACCTCGAGTTTGAATGCCTAATCATGCCATTAAGATTGATGGTAAAATAATTGATAAATTATGGACACCCTAAGATAGGAGAATGAAGGATTTAAAGGCCAAGATGAGATGCAAAATATGTTATGCTCCCAAAAGAGATGGCGAGGATATGAAGTATGGAGCCATTTGGTAATTGTGTAAAATGATCATAACATCTCAACCAAAATAGTTATAAAGAAACCATTAATAACCACCTAGGATGTGTGGTTATGTAATGGGAGCAAGGAGGTAATAAGAAGAAGTCATAAGGAACTTTTTTGCCATTCAATGTAATCGGTTACCCCATAGGAGGTTAAATTTGTGAACAAAAGATGGCATGGAGAAATGAAATTGATATTTATGGAAGGAATGCTCGAATAAGAAATGAGTGGTGGAATGCTCTAATGATGTAAGAAGAAGAGCTTAGAAGTACAAGCCTAAAACATTAGATAATGTTTTATGTGAATACCATTTAATGAATGAAATGGTGAGGAATACTACTAGATGGTAAGGAGGGACGGAGTCCCATGATCACTACGAGATTAGAAATAAATGAACATTTGTAAAGCAAATATTCCGAAAGTATACCATATGAAAACATTTTTGAAGGCTATCATGCTAAAGCAATCTACTATGCTGAGAACACACAAGTCCGAATGATTAAAAGGGTATGGCTCATGGAAGGAAGAGTCATTTATCAAAGTATAATAATATGTTAAATGGAAGGTTGGGTAGAACTAAATTATAAAAAATAAAAGATTTCTCTAAACTTGAAAGATAGAATGGGGCAAAGTTGTAATTTTAGGTCTCCAAAAGAAGGATATTCAAATAAAAGGATTCTCATAGTGGATTAATCGAATTAAATAATCAAAGCCTTAAGAGTCGATAAGGCATTAAAATCAATAGTAAACAAGATTTTTACTCACACTTAGTGTCACACCCCAACCCGGTTTGGTCGGATCCCCATGATCAACCCGCTGCTCCCTTGGTTCAAGAGAGGTTTCCTTTTTTTTTTTTTTAAATTAAGAGGAGCCATGCGAAGGTTCAAATTTTGTTCCTTGGAATAACATATATCAAACTAAAACAAGCTTAAAAGAAACTTTAAGCGTACCTGGCGGATGATACATCTTCCCACTCTCTCTCTCTTAGTCGATCTATGGGTAAAGAGGGCGGCGGGGGGGGGGGGGGGGGGGGGGGGGGGGGGGGGGGGAGTGAGTTTCTACAACTCATTGAGTGGGTGTTGGGAGTGAGTTTTCAAAATTGTATAGTTTATGAATCAAAACCATGCCAAGGCTTAACATTTCCTTTTAAAGGATTTTCTCAAACTCAAACATTTCCCAGACGTCTGACCCTCATACCCGAATGCCACTTTGTGTCCGTATGAGGACGAATACCTTATCTTGACCCCACCCCGATCTCATGTACAAGAAGCTCCCAGAGCTCCATGACTGACTAGCACGACAATGTGCCCTTATCGCCCCCATGTCGTCTTACAGCCCTTGGGACCCATCACTACCCCCTCAAGCGTCTTGATGGTCTCGTACCTTAAGTGCATGCACAAACAAAAGTTTTCATGTTTAAACCATCCTCTTTGGTGCCAACGGTTCAATGGCCCTGACACTCAACCCGACATGCAGCTGTTTGTCTAGGCTAGTCCATAGACCTGGCCCTGATGCACTGTCGCTAGTCCATTGAGTATTGTTAGTCCTGACTCGATCACATGGCGAATCAAACAATCATTATCCGTTTTAATTAGGAGTTTTCATGGCTCTTCCTAATCATGTTTGTTTATGGGCTCTAGCCCGTGCACACTGGCCTTGGGCCCACTACATGTATTTTTCCAAAATTGTGCCTTAAGCCCTATGAGTTCAAAAATCGAGGCCCTTGGCCTATTAGAGCTACTCTAGCTCC
Source organism: Trapa incisa (assembly GCA_030064435.1). Classification (NCBI taxonomy): domain Eukaryota; kingdom Viridiplantae; phylum Streptophyta; class Magnoliopsida; order Myrtales; family Lythraceae; genus Trapa; species Trapa incisa. The sequence continues at coordinate 7,776,225 of CM057776.1, forward strand.
GGTCAAGAACATCTCCCAAATAGTTTAAGTAGTTGTCACATAGTTAGGGGAGAACACTTCTGACACTTTTTATCACATCACACCAAACCGGTGTAATGATGTATCCTCTTAGAACCAGTAGGCGATTTTATGAATGGAGTGGAGCTCTTAATATAGGGAGCTTAGGGATCCTCTATCCTATTAGTTTGCATATTGGTCGAGCTTATCCTCTTCAAAAAATGCCCAAATCGGAGGAAATATTCCCGCTCTAGAAAAGGAAGGTTTTTTTTTTGTCATATGAATAGTGATGTCATCCCAAGGAAGAAGACGACTCTGTTCTAAACCGAACTAGACCAGTTCGATTGGTTTTGGTGACAAAAATCTATCGATTCAGACCTGATTTGACCAATTTTCTCAAAATTAAAAATTTCTAAATTAGTCTAAATTCATTTTCTATCTGATGGTGGCCTCAATTTTCCAATTTGAGATTTTCAAGCCACCTAGAAAAATGAATTTTCCAATCTGGTTCATTGTGCTTCAACTTGATTGAATCCGGTTCACCCTAAAATGGTCCGGTTTTCCCATCCAATTTACTTCATGGTTCTTCCCCATGATTTTCATGACTTTTTAGTCACTTGGGATTTTCCAATTTCCCATTTTAACCCCTCTTTATCCTCGGTTCCTTAAGTGGTTTGGTTTTCTCATTAAATTGACTAGTTCTTTCCCGATTTTCCTTGATCCGAGATGATGGGTTTCACAACTCTCCCCTCCTTTTAGGAGTTATGTCCCCAAAACTAAATTACATATCTTTTATATTGGGAATAATTTCCCTTGATGGCAACTTGGGGTTTGCTTTGACGTGCTACAACTTTGGTTGTTCCTTCACTTATCCCTTTAAACCATGTGCTTGGGGAATTTCTTTTCCTTCCATTATTTACTCACTCCATGGAGTTCATCATAATTAGACATGTCTTACCCACTAGTCCAAATGTACATCTTTAGGTACACTTCTTACTTTACTTAGGGTAAGACTCTTCTTCTTGAGGGTTCTTGTCCAGGATTTCAGGATTGGGAGTTCCAAAATGTCTAACCGTTCCCATGTCTAGTTATTCTCTTGATTGTTGAAACCATTAGCTCGATGTTCTTTTGAGCGTTACGTACTTATTTTCATGGGTTTCGGTGTTATCACCTTTTTGTCCTTTTTTAACCCTCCCCCCATCCATTGTTTATTACAACTCCTGTCTAAATTTTATGTTTGACCTTGTCATGCTTAACTAACTAACTCTTCCTTACTCGAGTCACATTTTTCCTAGGACTGTTGGGCTTACATATCCCTTTCAGCATGACGTGTTATAGAACTTGTCTTTGTCCATTAAAATTCTAGAACATTTCCTTGATGGTTATTCTCAACTTTCCAACCTTTCTGGGATCGTATAATTTCATCCTTCTTTTTATTTGATAGTATTCCTCGGCTACATTTACCATTATCCAATCATCCTTTTTACCTTTGACGTCATGTCTTTCATAACCGTGTCGGTTTTCCTTATCTACTCATCCTTTCCCAACTTCCTTATTGGGTTTTTTTCCTGTTCCAATCATCGGGCTTCTCGATTACTTCTTGACTTTCTGACATGCTTTGAATTTTTCCTTACTTAGGTCCTTCCACATTTCTAATGGCATCCTTTACTCAAGGATTCTCTTTCTTCATCCCTTCCTTACCCGTGACCATTTCACAATTCCTTATTTTGAGTTGATCCCTTCTAGTCTATGTGCTGATTCCTTTGTTTGGGGAGTTCCCTTTTGATGGTTTCATTCTCTACTATATCCTTTAAATTAGAGACTTCCACCTTAGGAGATACACGTTCGACCTTCTTACCATTCCTTGAAGGTTTCCTTACTTCACATTCTTACACCCTTTTGAATTGGAGCTTTCACCCGCCTTTAATCCTTCACTGACCTTAATTTCCCAGTTCGCCCTTTATTTCCTATCCGAGGTTTCTCCGATTGTCGAGTCTTATTTCGTGTTCTTTACATTAGGCCCTGACAATCAATCTTAAGCTCCATGGGCGTGGACCGGAATTAGTCCTGGTGTCTATCGTGATTCCTTTAAATCACGTTTTGACTAGAGTATGTCCTTTCCCAAGGCTTTACTTCCTTCAAAATTTGATTCCTTGTTCTTTTATTTGGGGGTATGCGACCCATTCCCACTTATCATTGCATCATTTGTTGCTATTCTACCACTTACCTGTCCTTAGGTTTAACTTACTCTTTGGGTCCTCATGAATTTGCTTCCTTTGTACTTGATCTTTTCATGTCAATCTGCATTGCATTTGCGAGCTTATTTTCTTTTCCCAATTTAATTAGGTCCATCGCCTCTTCGTTGGGGCATATACTTCCCCGGTACTTCTTTCCTTGATTGGCTTCTTCCTTTCTTTGCCCTTACAGGTATCCGACCTTAAAGCAACTTTATGACATCCTTGTTTATCATCCTTCCTGTGTACCCTTCCTTGGAAATCTTGCGGTTCGTCCTTGTACCCTTTCCTTAATCCTACTTGTATCCCATACAAATTTTCTTCCTTGGGAAGGGTTCACACACTATTTGTTCCAAGATTTTTTAACATCTTTATGCAAGGCTTACTTAATCCTCCTTATGGCTTGAGTGTGGTTACCAATTCATTTTCGGCCATTGATTTCTTTAAGGATTTCCTTTATCCTTCTTTTCCAATGTTTGGCCTTTCCACTTCTCCCTTCTTCACTGGGGTTTGAGTTTATGATTCTTACGATGGTCAGTTCATTAATTGCCTCGTCCCTAGTACACTCCTTGTCTAATTGTCTTGAGACAGTTGACTCTTGAGTCTACTTGTCTTTAATGGCCATCCTATTGCCTTTTTTAGGGAATAGTCTTTGCTACTTCTCGGTCCTTCTTAGGGCGTCGTTTATTTTCCTTATTCATTATGTTGTTACTAGTTACTTCCTACTTGGCTCCTCTGCTTTTCCAAAGTAGGTCATACTTTGCTATCCTGAGACATCCCCTTTGTCTTTCAATGTTCAGGGCTTGTCTTCTTTGGTGGAGGTGCTTCCTTCTACGCTCCTAGAGGGCTTGTAGCTCTCCTTATGGGAAAATTTCCCTTCATCTATCTTTTGTTTCATTTGCGATTTCTAGAGGTCCTACCTTTGGTCCTTTCTGCCTTTCGTAACTCCTCCTCATATTGTTGAAGTAGAATAACATATCATCATTTGAGAGGTAATGTTTTAGAAATTTGGAGTCCTTTATTAATTGATAAAGAGTACAACATGTTTGGGCTTTGTACCCAAATAGAGAGATATATACATTGAATAGTAAGTACTCTCTACTACACTAGAGCCTTGACGAGCCTTCTCCTTGAAATCTCTAGTTGGAACTGTGGTTATTGAGGTGGTCTTTCACCTTCCATCCCTTTCGACTTTGGTAGTCGACGTGGTTCTTCGGAGGTATTACCCTAAATCCATGGGGTGTGGGACAATCCTTCATCTTATGTCCTATTCCTCAATAGTGTGGACACTTTCTTACACAATTTCCCCATTGTTGACACCTATAGCAAGTCATTTCCTTACGTGGACCTTTGTGGTTCCTCTAGTACTTTGAGTATTAGGCAGCCTTTCTAAGGAATTGCTGGTAGTTCTATGCTCTATCATCCTTGAGCCCAATCACCTTGACGGTTTTCTCCCCGGTCTCCATGTTGTCTAGGATAACGTGGATTTGTTTGGTTACATTTCTTGGGACAATCTTCCTACAGTTGAGGTGCAATATCACATTACTTTTGAGAGACAGAGCTTTAAGAATTTGGAGTTCTTCATTAATGGAGAAGGAGTACAATACATTGGGGTTTTAGAACTATTACAAAAAGGTGGTCACAAAGTAGATTGGGAGCTACTGGTTTCTTGATAAGAATCTTCCTTGGTAAGGTTATTAGCCCTTGCCTACATTCCTGGGTTCAGGCTTGGCTCCCTTTGTACTCGGGGCTGTGACCCTAACAGGTCCTAACACCATACTCCTTGGTGGTACTGGATACATCCTCATAATGTCTCTTGGTCCTTTGGGACTTCTACTATACCTCAGACATTGGAGAGCTTCTAGGGTTGTCTTCCTACGAGTATAGAGTGTTGGATGGTGTTGGTGATGTTAGTCTTAGTTTTCATGGTTGCTCTCTTGGGAGCCATCTAAAAATTTTAAAAATTTTCTCTTAATTCTTATTTTATATAGTCTTGATAATGTATTCGAGGAAACATGCTCTGATACCACTCAAGTTGTCATGCCCTAACCCAGTTTGGTCAGATCCCCGTGAGCAACCTGCCACCCCCTTAGGTCTAGGAAGGATTTCACTTGCTTCTAAAACGCGAGGAGTTAGGGCTCCTTTTTACCTAATTTTCCCAGAATAACATTATACAAAACTGAATATGTTAAAAACTTAACATTCCTTTCTTTGTCTTAAGGGTTTAGCTTCGAGGTATTCCTTAAGGCTTTGACTTCCTTCCTTAATAGGGGTTAAAGGGAGGGGGTGAGTTTCTACAACTCAGTGAGCGGGTGCTGGGAAATGAGTTTTTCAAAAAAACTCTTTATTCAGTAAAATCTTGGGTTTTTTTTAATCTTAGAAAAACAAATCATCCTTTTAAAATTTCTTCACCATTATGTGAGTTGACTCTTTTAACACTTCTCCTTACTTGGGAAGTGTTTCACAAAGTACAACCGTACATGTTTTTAAAACCTTTCACCATTTCACTTATTATGGGTGTTTACCTCTTTTAGCACATCTCCTTGCCTCATGAGGCATTTAGTAAACAAACACACGCCCTTTATCATAAAGGGTACAAATGTTCGCAGGGCAGTCCCAGACGACAACCACTTGGGGATCAACACGACTTTGCCGTCCATCCTGATAGAAGTCCCAGACTTCTACCCTCAGTCTGAGTGGACATCCCAAACGTCCAACCCTTAGACCTGAAATTCACTTCATGTTTATATGAGGATCGAAACCTCATCCTGACTCCACCTCGGTCTCCTGTGCAAGAAGTTCCCAAAGCTTCTTGACTAATTGGCATGACAAACTGCCATTATCTCCACCATGTCGTCCAATAGTCCTTGGAACCTATCACTACCCCAATGGGCATCTTGATGGTCTCGAATCCATAAGTGCATGCACAAACAAAAATTATCATAAATTAACCATTCTCTTTACTGTCGACGATCCAACGGCCCCGACACTCAACCCGGCCTACAACTGTTTGTCTGGCCGGTTCGTCATCCTGGCCCTGACGCACTACTGCCAGCCCATCGAGCACTGTCGATCCTGACTTGGTACCGTGGTGAATCACACAATAAATTTCCATTTTTAAATAAGAGTTTTCTTGGCTCTTCCTATTCATGTTTATTTATGGGCTTCAGCCCATGTCCACTAGCCTTGGGCCTACTGCACATGTTTTTCTACAACTGGGCCTTAAGCCCTATGAGTTCAAAACCAAGGTCCTTGGCCTGTTAGTGCTGTTCTAGCTCTCGTCAAGAAGGTCTCCCAAATGGTTTAAGCAATGGCATACAGTCAGGGAGAACACTTTCGACAAAATCTTCTTTTAACTGATCACACCAACTAGGTGTGGTGATAGGTTCACTTACAATTGGTATGCGAGTTTTCCTCTCAGTATAGAATCTCATCATATCAATCGAGTATGATGTTTATTTAATTCCATACCAACCAGGTATGATGTTTAAATAATCCTGCTCACAAGCGGTAAGTAGGTTTTTAACTTTAAAATGGTGCTAATCATCCCAATTGGGTATGAAGTTTAAAGTTTCCACTCATAGTGGTTTTTCAATTGAAAAAAAATGCTCATCACCCCAACCGGGTATAACGTTAGTAAACCCACTCACCTGATGACTGTGACACATTCATGCCTAGTTAGTTTCCAACTTCGGCTTGAGCTCCTTTGCTCATGTCCTTATCCGAATTCATTCCAACATGGTTTGAATATCTTCATAAGGAACAACTTGGCATGAATGGCCCTTCTATTTCCATGTATTTACACTTAGGCCATTATTTTTGTCTTATTGCAATTAGGTCCCTAAAGTCCATAATCTTTGACTTTAGCTCTAAAATGCTCAATTATTTTTAATTAAGTCTCCTGAGCATTCCAATACCACTCTTGGTTCCTTAATTTCCTCAAAATAGTACATGGGGCTCAAATTTTCTAAATTTCCAATTTGACCCCCTAACTTTTACAAATTTACCATTTTGCCCCTTAGTTCCAAAAATTGTCAATTGACCCCAAATCTTTTGAAAACTTATCAATTGGTCCTCCAACATCTTTTTCATTGCCAATTGACCTTCAATTTTGAGAAATTACATGAAGGTCCCTCAATTTTCTGAAATCCCCAAATTTCCCCCAAATTTTCCTGATTTCTACCCCTTTCTATTGACCAAATTTGATTTCTTCATATTAGCCATTCAAATAGGGTTAATTACTCCATTTGATGGCATGGATCAGTTTCTACACTTCCACATGATCAAATGGAGCTTTGAATTACATAATTTATGTTTGAAACAAGCTCAAACGGAGCTTTGCCGAAAAATTGTACGTAGAGAGGGAAAGCTTCAAAAGGTTACTATCGTAGATGTGGTGGTCTAAGCTCTTGATCTAGGAATGTAGCTCTCATCCTTAGAGTCCTTCTAGGATCAAGAATCGCTACAATTGATGTTAGGATTAAGGTGAATTTAGTTAGTGAAATTCAACACTTTCTCTCTTTAGAACCGATCTGCAACGACGAAGGATGGCCAAATTGGCTTACCTTTCACTTCCGTGGAAGTCATGCAATAGCTGTGGGGACTATGGGGACGCTTGGTTTGGCCGTAGGATGTCTGAATTGGTCAAATTTCCATCGGCCAAAACAGGGTAGTTTCGAACTGACGAAGCTGCTTCACTATTCAATGCCACCAGTGCTTCTTTGGCGATCGACGGGTCGAAGGGAGGTTGTTGCCAGGTAGCTGACTTCCCCTAGAGTTTGTAGGACATGACTTTACCTTTTGAGGCTATGAAAAGTGTCCAAGTTGAAGCTCTGGTTTGAGCTTCACCAAAAAATGAGCACTTTGGATAGGAGGACTATTTGAGGTGCGTGAAGGATTAATGGAGGGGAGCTTAGGGACCCTCTGCCCTACTAGTTTCCATATTGGTCGAGCTTATCCTCTTCAGAAAATGCCCAAATCAGAGGGAATATTCCCTCTTTAGAAAAAAGGAATGTTTTTCTGCCATATGAATATTGGTGTCTTCCCAAGGAAGAAGATGACACTGTTTTGGACTATATTGGACCGGTCCGACCAGTTTTGGTGACGAAAATCGACCGGTTCAAGCTCGATTCGCCCAGTTTTCTCAAAATAAAAATTTCTAAATTAGTCTAAATTCATTTTCTATTTGATGGTGGCCTCAATTTTCCAATTTGAGATTTCCAAGCCACCTAGAAAAATAAATTTTCCAATCTGGTTCATCATGGTTCAACCCAGTTCAATCTAGTTTAGGTCCGGTTCACTCTGAACGAGTCCGGTTTTCCCATCCAATTTACTTCATGGTTCTTCCCCATGATTTTCATGACTTTTTGTTCATTTGAAAATTTTGCAATTTCCCATTTTAACCCCTCTTTATCATTCTTAGTTCCTTAAGTGTTTCAGTTTTCTCATTAAATTGACCGCTTCTTTACTAGTTTTCCTTGATATGAGATTACAGGTTTCACAAAAATAATACAGACTAAAGTTTGAAAGTGGGGTTATAGGAAGTTCGTGCAACTCGATTTTTAGAGTAAATTTCTAGCCATCGATGAGGGGAGAGACACCACCTTCTTATAGGGTGCTATGTGGGGCAAGGGTCATGGAACCCCATAACATGGTTGAGGTTCCATCGATGGATATTCATCTTTTCACTAAAATTTATTAGCGGTTACTTGTAATTGAGAACAACTGATGCTTCACCAGTTTTATGTGAGACCGACTAGTTAAAGACGATGCCATATGCCTTACAAAAAGTCTCACACTTGTGCTGGCACCACAACACGCATGCATTCCCCCATTGTTGAAAGTTGACCGATTTGGTCCATGGACCAATTTCATTCAAGTTTGGTCAGATTGGGCTTAGTTTGAGCATTTTTATTTTTTATTTGTAGTCCCAAAATTTTGTTAAACTTATTTATTTGCACTTTTCGGATAATTAAAACTTTGCTCTTTTTGGGTCCCATCAAGATATTAATTCGTGATTTAATTTTTTATTCTCGATACAATTCAAATCAAATATCTCTTACCCTTGATTTCTGAACAAGTAATGTTTCTTCTTAAAAGACCAGATTTTTGAAAACTAGACTTAAGCCACTTAGACCGGAAAATAAAAATTTGAACTAGGAATGGAACCCTACAACAAGATTGTGAGTCAAATTGGATTAGGAAACCAAGGTTAATCTAGGAATGAAATCTAAAATAGAGAATGAGGACAAAAATGTGAAAGAAATCCTGAACAAAGTATGCAAACTTAAACCAAGAATGGAAACCCGAGCAAGGATGTGAACCCCAATCGACATTTAAAAATTCAAATCAGATCATAACCCAATGTTGGAAGTGGATTAGGGAACCTAATGTGGAGAATAGGGATATGTTAGAATTAGTGTTTGGATTTCAAAGAATGAAAATTGAGAGTCTTGGAAAAAGTCGGTTTTCCCCAGAATGGGGCATAGATTTTTTATTAAATTACTAAGGGGACTAAGGAGGGAAAGAAGATCATTTAAATTTTTGGAAACTTTGAAAATAAAGGGGGTCCAAGTCTGTCAGATTCAACCCAACTTTGGCTGACCCGACCCGACTCTCGGCCATACATCCCGAATTCACCCCTCTACCTAATCTTGTTAGTTTATGTAGATGCCATGTTATGGAAACATGTCTAATTGACCCATTTTGTTTATAAAATTCCACACAATCAGACCTGAAAATGCAATGACAATGCCGTGAGTAGCCTACAAGTGAAGTTATTGCATTTCATCACTCCATCAAATTAAATTTGATTTGTGAACTTGGAAAACCCATCCTCAGACTCTCTCTCGACACCCGATGGTTCCTCCCCAAAATTCTTCCTCACTTGATCACCAAATAGAGTGGTCTTAGTATCAAAATGCCACTAAGAGTCTCTTCATGAATTTTATATTTGCATACCAACCTGTTAAAGGTCGAAAGGCACAACAGTAGGGTCATTTTGGCCGGGACAGGAAATTGTCGCCGCACCGACGCTCTTTTGGGGCTAAATTTATCCACCCCGCCACAACTCTGATCAATATTGGTACCAAAATGACCATCTACCTCTCCTTTACCCTTCCATGGCAAGGACTGACCTCCGATAATGAGAAAATCTGCCTCTACAAGCCAATTTCCACTACTAGGTTTGTCGAGTTCCTCTCAGTTATAGATAGTTGTATGTGAAGGGATAAATGGTAATTTTGCCATTTTTAGGGATCCAAGTGCAAAATCATTAATCTCGAGGGTCCATAAGTAATCTAGAGAACTTAGAGAACCAAGTAATTGTTATGGTAATTTGAGGACCTAAATGAGTGGCTTGGAAAGTCTAGGGTACAAAGTGAGAACTTGGAGGAGTATGGGCAAAATGGTAATTTTGCCTTACTTGCGGACCAAAATGCTACTTTGCAAAATTTGAATATCCAAGTGGGAATATTGGAGACTTTAGGAATTTTGGCTAATATGATCAAATATGGATAAACCTTCAATAGGTGTAAAGAAACCACATAAGAGAGTTTTGTTAAACTTGGTTCATCGACAAGCGAGTTGAGCGAACCTGACCTAAGGGGCACAATCGTAATTTTGGAAAAATTATGAGGCGACAGTATGTGTAACTCCCTGACCCAATTCACTCAGTTGACGGTTCATTGAACCCTACCAATCCACTCAATTTTACCATTGTGTAGTAATTCACCACAGTAAAACTGATGGGAATAAATTTTGCTTTCCTATGTTGTCTATTCTTTTGCATCGGAAATCTAAAATTTTCTCTTAAAGCCCAAATTATTTTTTTTTATAAACAACTTGGAAAATAAAGCAATTGATAAAATTCTATTTGTAACATTTGTGAGCATGCAAAAAGGCTATCTCGTTCGGTGCTTGATGGGAAGATACTCTCCTACCCGCGTTCGAGGGTCCATTGTGTCACGCCCCGACCCGGTTTGGTCGGATCCCCGTGATCAACCCGGCACTCTCCCGATTTACTAAAGGGTTTTCCCTTATATTATAAATCGTAAAGAGTAAGGCGTTAACCTCCACCTTTTTCCAGGAATATCATAAATCAAAACTGCATAGTAATTTAAATTAGTTGTACCAATCTTGCAGGCGTTTAATTGCGCAAGTCCTTTAAGGTTCGGCTTTTCGGGACTTCCTGAAAGAGGTATAAGGGAGGGGGTGAGTACAACTACTCAGTGAGTGGGATTCAAATCTTTTAACTTTCAAGAAAAACATTTATATGGAGTGTGCCAGACTCCTTTGTTTTCAAAAAAAATCATTTCATTTAAAAATTCATCTTTTTCCATTATTTCTTAGTTATCGATGTGTCATCACCCAACACACATCCTTCATAATGAAGGTTACACACATTCGCAAGTCAGTATCACTACTGAACCCGCTAGTGGCTTCGGAGCGACTTTTCCTGCCACCCGGATAGAAGTACGACCACTTCTACCCTGGGAATGAGTGGATGTACGAAACATCCGACCCACAATCCCGAAATCACTTCTTCGTGTCCGTATGAGGACAGAGACCTCATCCTGTCCCCACCTCGGTCTCATGCGCTTAGTGCTACTCCAGATTTCGCACAGACACCTGGAACGACGAATTGCCCTTATAGCCACTAGGTCGTCCAGTGCCCTTAGGATGCATCACTACCCCTCATGGGCGTCTTGATGATCCCGTACTCATAGTGCATGCACAAACAATGTTTTCTTATATTGCCATGTAATATGTGGTGCCATTAGTCCAACGGCCCCGACTCTCAACTCAACCCGCAGCTGTTTGTCTTGACTAGTCCGTCGACCTGTCATGTCGCACTGCCGCTAGTTGATTGAGCATGTCAGTCCTATCTTGGTACCATGGCCAAACAATTCACTTATTAAGTTTTATGGCACATATATCATGTTTGTTTACAAGCTCCTGCTCGTGCCAACTGGCCTTGGGCCCACTGTATGAGATTTTCAAAATCGGGCATTTCGCCCCCAAGTTCCAAAACCGAGGCCCTTGGCCTATCAGAGCTATTCGAGCTCCCGTCGAGAAGGTCTCCCAAATAGTTTAAGCATTGGCACACAGTCATGGGAGAACACTTCCTACAAAAATAGGTTTTTACTATCCATCATACCGACCGGTATAAGGACATCTCCGTTCATAACCGATGAACGGGTTTTCAACTTCCTTCCAGGAAGTCTCATCATACCAACCGGGTATGATCTACTTACAACCCGTAAGTAGTTTTTCTGCATAATTTTCACATCACTTTCTTTAAGTAGTGATGATTAAAATACCACTAAACAGTGGGTTTTTATATCGAGGTACTTATCATCCCCAACCGGGTATGATGTTAGTAAACCCACTCACAACCGGTAAGTGGTTTTTAACTTTATAAGGTGTGCTCATCATTCCAATCAGGTATGATGTTTGTAAACCCACTCACCCGTTAATGTCGTGAATTCCACTAGACCGGTTCTTGGTATTCACGCGAGCTTGTCCTTGCTGGCGTTCCCGGTACTTCGTGTTCCGGTGAAGGCACGGCGGTCCGAGCTTTCGATCTGGGCAGATAGGTCTCATCCTGAGGTTCATCCTTTCGGTCCTAATTCGGTCGTGGAAAGGCTGAGAAAGTGTTGGGAGGGCTTGAAATGGCCGATTTCAGCTTGGCCGAAATAGGGCAGCTTCGGTCCGCCGGAGTTGCTTCACTATTCCATCATGTCGGCGTTTCTTCAACGATACTCGGATTGATTGGAGTTTGTTATCAGATAGCTGTCTTCCCCCCGGTTCTAAAGAGCCCGACCTTTGTTCAAGTCGAAGCTCTCGTTCGAGCTTTACCGGGAAATGGAGCAGTAGAGAGAGAGAGAGGTGTTCAGGTGTGAGGAGAATGAAATGGGGATGAACTCTTTATATAGTTGTAAAACCCGTGTATTAAATGGGCGAGATTTATTACTAGTATTAATATTGCCATAAATTATTGGTATTAATTCCAATAATTTAATTTCGGTATTAATTCTAATAAATTAAATTTCGGTATTAATTCTAATAAATTAAATTTCAGTATTAATTCTAATAATTTAATTTCGGTATTAAATTATTTGTATTAATTCTAATAATTTAATTTAGGTATTAAATTATTGCTATCAATTATATATTAATTTATGATAAGGCGTACATACAAATTTTTGACCGAAATTTCGGGTTACAAAAAAAATTCATAATTCCCAGGAGGTCACCCATCCTCACATTACTCTCAAGTAAGCACGATTAACTTTAAAGTTATTATAGAATCTAGTTCACTTGAACCACTTTGGTTTTTATTTTCTAATTTGTCTTAAGTTTCTTTTCTAAGGTTTAATGAACCCTTTGGATCACCCGAGAGTTGTAAATTCCCAACTTGCCCGTTCAGAAATAATCGGGTTTGTGAACCGGTTCTAAATCCTCACTTGGTTTGACTGGTTCTTTTGCTGGTTTTCCTTAGGTCAAAAGGGCGGGTTTTACAACTCTCCCCTCCTTTTAAGAGTTTTGTCCCCAAAACTTAGTTAACATCCTTGCATGAGCAATCATTTCCTTTGATGCCCCTTTAGTGTTTGCTTAAGATGCAAAGTCTTCTCTTATTCTTTTAATTAGTCCTTTTTACATCCTTCACTTAAGGAATTTCTTTTTCTTTATATTATTTACTCCCTCCATGAAGATTATCATAACGAGACATACCTTACTTCATGGTATATTTTTAGATTTATATCTTTATTTGCTTAGAGCACATTCTTCCCTTTGAGGTTCTGTACTCATGATTAGAAATTCCAAGATACCTAACCATTCCCATGTCTAGTTAACCCCTTGGTCGTTGAAACCTTTAGCTCAATGTTCTTTCGGGTGTTACATACTAGTTGCCACAATTTTCTTTATTCTCACTTTTTCATCTCATTTTGACCCTTTCTCCATTCGTTGTCTATTATAACTTCAGTCCAAATTTTTATATTAGACCTCGTCATGCTTATTAGCCGACTCTTCCTTACTTTGAGTCATATTCTCCTCGGGATTGTTGGGCTTACATACCCCTTACAACATGGCATTTTCTAGGACTTGTCTTTGTCCGTTAGATTTCTAGAACATCTCCTTGAGGGTCTCTCTTAGCTTTTTTTTTTTGACCTTTCAGGGATCATATAACTTCATCCCTCTTTTCTTTTGATGGTATTTCTCAACTATCCTTTTTACCGTTATCCTCTCATCCATCATGCTTTTGAAGTTATGTCTCACATAACTGCATGGATTTCTCTTACCTACTCATCCTTTCAAAATGTTTTTATTTTGTCCTTTCAATTCCAATCGTTGGGTTTCCTAATGATTATTGACATACGAGGATTTTTTTTTCTTATGTCCTTTCTCTTCTTTAGTGACATCCCTTATTCAATGACTTCCTTTTTCCTTAATCCTCTTTTACTTGCTCATAAATCACTTCATGATTCTTCATTCTACAATAATTGCTTTCGATCTATGTGTCGATTACTTTGCTTGGGAAGGTTCACCCATCCAGTTTTGTTCATTATCTTTGGCTGTCCGCCGTTACTAGTATTCCTCTTTCTACATGGTTCTCCTATTCTTTCCAAACAGGTCACAATGGACCATTACAATACTTCCTTTCTTGGAAAACATTTCCTAAATAAGGGTTGGTTCCATTTCCTCTTAATTGGGATACACATGTCTTTCCGAGGCTTCCTTCCTTGGTAGGATTCTTTGCCTTTCCCCTGACATTCTTTTCTTACATTTGCTCTAGGGGATTTGTACCCTTAAATGACATCCCTTGATGTCGTCTTCTCCTATTTACCTTTACTCCTCAAATCTTTTAGGCATATCTTTTATGCTTTATTTGCATCCTTATTCGTACCCAGTACTTGTCTATTTCTTTAGGGAGCGTACAAATCTTCCTTGTTTCAGGATCATTGTGGGAGAGGCTTGCCTATTCCTTTCTTGGCTTGAGTTTAGTCGTTAATTAGCCCTTGGTCCTTTTTAGGATTTCTTGTATCCTTCTTTTCCCGAGTATTTGACCCTCCTGCCTCTCTCTTCTTTGTCGGAACTTACATTATGGCTTTCCCGAGTATTTGTTCGTTAACTGCTTTGCCTCCACCATTTGTTTGGTCTAAGTTTCTTAGCAGTAGTTTCTCGAGTCCTCCTATCCTTAACATCCATCTCACCGACCTTTTTAAGGTGTAGTCCCTTCTACTTCCCGGTCTTCCTTAGGGTGTCATTTGTTCCCTCTGACTATCTTGTTGCAACGACTTGCTTTCTCTTGTCCTGTTGGTCCGAACTTCCTATTTGACATAGTTGCTTTTTTCAAGGTGATTTATTCCTGTAATCCCAATACGTCCCGTTTGTCAACAAATGTTCGTCTTGTCTTCTCTTGTGGATGCACTCCTTTCTTTGCTCCTAAATGGTTTGGATTTTCCTCTTAACGGGGGAATTCTCTTCAACTATCCTTTGTTCTGTTTGTGGTTTTATTGAGGTCCTACCTTTACCCCTTTTTCCTTCTTACCACTTTGTTAAGATTTTGAAGAGTTTCCTCTCATTTGTGGTTGCAAATGGAGTCACGTTTCTTGGGATGGTATCCTCTCGAATTTCCTATAGTTGTGGGGTATTTATTCTTGGAAAATATTGTCCTGACTCCTAACGATGTGGGACAATTTTTCACTTCGTGTTCTATTCCCCTCTAGGTTAACTTGATTCCTGTCGTTTGTAGGGTTGGGCACTTCTCCATGCAGTGTCCCTATCATTCATGCTTGTAATTACATGAACATAAGTGGTTCCTCTTGGCGTTTTCTTAGAAATTATTAATTTTAGTGCTCCTTCATCCTTAAGTCTGGATACCGCGAGAGTTTTTTTTTTTTTTTTAAGTCTTGAAGATCACATCATTTGAGAGACAGGGTTTTTAGGAATTTGGAGTACTTCATTAATAGAGTAGTACAGTATGTTGGGGATTTTGTCCCTATTACTGAAAATGGTCACCAAATAACTAGGGAGCTACGAGATTCTTGATTAGCATCCTCCTATGTAAGGTTATATGCCTCATTTTATGGCTTCACGCTTGGCTTCCTTTATATTTAGAGTTGTGACCTCAATAGGTCCTGTCACCATTCTCTAGGATACTTTCTCATTTGCTCTTTTGAGATTCCGGCCATGCTTTAGGCATTTGGGAAGCTTCTAGGGTTGTATTCCAACGAAGATAAGGTGTTGAGTAGAGCCATTCCTAGTTTTCTTGGTTCCTCTCCTGGGAGCCATCTAAAAATTTTTAGGATAAATCCTATTAGTTACAATATTTTATAGTCTTGATTATGTATTCGAGGAAACAGGCTCTGATACCACTCTAGTTGTCACGCCCCGACCCGGTTTGGTCGGATCCCCGTGATCAACCCGACACTCTCCCGATTTACTAAAGGGTTTTCCCTTATATTATAAATTGTAAAGAGTAAGGCGTTAACCTCCACCTTTTTCCAGGAATATTATAAATAAAAAATGCATAGTAATTTAAATTAGTTGTACCAATCTTGCAGGCGTTTAATTGCGCAAGTCCTTTAAGGTTCGGCTTTCCGGGACTTCCTGAAAGAGGTATAAGGGAGGGGGTGAGTACAACTACTCAGTGAGTGGGATTCAAATCTTTTAACTTTCAAGAAAAACATTTATATGGAGTGTGCCAGACTCCTTTGTTTTCAAAAAAAATCATTTCATTTAAAAATTCATCTTTTTCCATTATTTCTTAGTTATCGATGTGTCATCACCCAACACACATCCTTCATAATGAAGGTTACACACATTCGCAAGTCAGTATCACTACTGAACCCGCTAGTGGCTTCGGAGCGACTTTTCCTGCCACCCGGATAGAAGTACGACCACTTCTACCCTGGGAATGAGTGGATGTACGAAACATCCGACCCACAATCCCGAAATCACTTCTTCGTGTCCGTATGAGGACAGAGACCTCATCCTGTCCCCACCCCGGTCTCATGCGCTTAGTGCTACTCCAGATTTCGCACAGACACCTGGAACGACGAATTGCCCTTATAGCCACTAGGTCGTCCAGTGCCCTTAGGATGCATCACTACCCCTCATGGGCGTCTTGATGATCCCGTACTCATAGTGCATGCACAAACAATGTTTTCTTATATTGCCATGTAATATGTGGTGCCATTAGTCCAACGGCCCCGACTCTCAACTCAACCCGCAGCTGTTTGTCTTAACTAGTCCGTCGACCTGTCATGTCGCACTGCCGCTAGTTGATTGAGCATGTCAGTCCTATCTTGGTACCATGGCCAAACAATTCACTTATTAAGTTTTATGGCACATATATCATGTTTGTTTACAAGCTCCTGCTCGTGCCAACTGGCCTTGGGCCCACTGTACGAGATTTTCAAAATCGGGCATTTCGCCCCCAAGTTCCAAAACCGAGGCCCTTGGCCTATCAGAGCTATTCGAGCTCCCGTCGAGAAGGTCTCCCAAATAGTTTAAGCATTGGCACACAGTCATGGGAGAACACTTCCTACAAAAATAGGTTTTTACTATCCATCATACCGACCGGTATAAGGACATCTCCGTTCATAACCGATGAACGGGTTTTCAACTTCCTTCCAGGAAGTCTCATCATACCAACCGGGTATGATCTACTTACAACCCGTAAGTAGTTTTTCCGCATAATTTTCACATCACTTTCTTTAAGTAGTGATGATTAAAATACCACTAAACAGTGGGTTTTTATATCGAGGTACTTATCATCCCCAACCGGGTATGATGTTAGTAAACCCACTCACAACCGGTAAGTGGTTTTTAACTTTATAAGGTGTGCTCATCATTCCAATCAGGTATGATGTTTGTAAACCCACTCACCCGTTAATGTCGTGAATTCCACTAGACCGGTTCTTGGTATTCACGCGAGCTTGTCCTTGCTGGCGTTCCCGGTACTTCGTGTTCCGGTGAAGGCACGGCGGTCCGAGCTTTCGATCTGGGCAGATAGGTCTCATCCTGAGGTTCATCCTTTCGGTCCTAATTCGGTCGTGGAAAGGCTGAGAAAGTGTTGGGAGGGCTTGAAATGGCCGATTTCAGCTTGGCCGAAATAGGGCAGCTTCGGTCCGCCGGAGTTGCTTCACTATTCCATCATGTCGGCGTTTCTTCAACGATACTCGGATTGATTGGAGTTTGTTATCAGATAGCTGTCTGCCCCCGGTTCTAAAGAGCCCGACCTTTGTTCAAGTCGAAGCTCTCGTTCGAGCTTTACCGGGAAATGGAGCAGTAGAGAGAGAGAGAGAAGTGTTCAGGTGTGAGGAGAATGAAATGGGGATGAACTCTTTATATAGTTGTAAAACCCGTGTATTAAATGGGCGAGATTTATTACTAGTATTAATATTGCCATAAATTATTGGTATTAATTCCAATAATTTAATTTCGGTATTAATTCTAATAAATTAAATTTCGGTATTAATTCTAATAACTTAAATTTCAGTATTAATTCTAATAATTTAATTTCGGTATTAAATTATTTGTATTAATTCTAATAATTTAATTTAGGTATTAAATTATTGCTATTAATTATATATTAATTTATGATAAGGCGTAAATATAAATTTTTGACCGAAATTTCGGGTTACAAAAAAATTCATAATTCCCAAGAGGTCACCCATCCTCACATTACTCTCAAGTAAGCACACTTAACTTTAAAGTTCTTATGGAATCTAGTTCACTTGAACCACTTTGGTTTTTATTTTCTAATTTGTCTTAAGTTTCTTTTGCAAGGTTTAATGAACCCTTTGAATCACCCGAGAGTTGTAAATTCCCAACTTGCCCGTTCAGAAATAATCGGGTTTGTGAACCGGTTCTAAATCCTCACTTGGTTTGACCGGTTCTTTTCCTGGTTTTCCTTAGGTCAAAAGGGCGGGTTTTACACATTGGCTGTTACCTACAATCATTTTGGGTGAGAGGGTGAATGCACAAATCAGTGAATGAGGCTCTAATGTTAGGCCAAGTCATGGCTTACAACCCAGACAACCCGAATCAACTCCCATCTTAATTATTAATGTAGTTCTTAATCCTTTTCATGTTGATTGGGCCAATAACCGTCATTTTTCGATTTATCTAATTACTCTTAAAAATTGGGGCTTTTTGCCTTAAATTATTCCAACCACAATTCAAACAGTATTTCACTTAAACTTCTCCCGATCATTTTTTTCTAATCAAAGGTGCTTATCTGATGGTAGCTTTATGATATTTTACATTGTTCATGTGTAGCGTCTAAATTGGTTCAGAATTTAGTTTAACTCCAAATCACTTGTCATGCCCCAAACCGGTTTGGTCAAATCCCCATGATCAACCTGCCACTCTCCCGGTTTATTAAGGGTATCCCCTTCTTATAAACTGTGAGGAGTAAGATGTCCTTTAAACATGTACCTTTCCTGGAATAACATTAATCAAAACTACATAAATTTTAAACTTTTCATACTTGTCTCATAGGTGTGTTGTAAACCCCCCACTTTTGAGTTAAGGAAAATTGGGAAAAGAACTGGTCAAACCGAGCCGGTTTACAAACCCGATCATTTGGTAACAAGAAATTTAGAAAGTTACAACTTTCAGGTGATCTAAAGGGTTCATTAAACCTTGGAAGAGAAACTTAAGACAAATTGGAAGAGAAAAACCAAATTGGTTTAGGTGAACCAGAATCCATAAGAACTCTGAGGTATTATTTTTTTTGTAACCCGAAATTTTGTTCAAAACTTTTTATGCGAACGTATGCCTTATCATAAATAGCTATAAATTAATATATATTTAATTATTTTAATTAAAATAAATAATTTAATACCGAAATTAAATTATTAGAATTAATACAATAATTTATGGCAATATTAATACTATTAATAAATATCTCCCATTTAATACACGATTTTTACACCTATATAAAGAGGTCATTCCCATTCATTCTCCTCACACTTGAACACTTCTCTCTCTCTCTAATGCTCCATTTCCTGATGAAGCTCGAACCAGAGCTTCAACTTGAACATTTTTCTTAACATCGGAAGGAGAGGTCGGGCTCTTTAGAACTGGGGAGAAGACAGCTATTTGATAGCAAACTATAGTCAATCCGAGAATCGCTGGAGAAGCATCAACATGATGGAATAGTGAAGCAGCTCCGGCGGACCGAAGCTGCCCTATTTCGGCCAAGTTGAAATCGGCCATTTCGAGCCCTCCTCAGGCCAAACCAATCCTTCCTAACACTTCCTTAGCCCTCCCTCGGCCGAATTAGGGCTGAAAGGTAAGCCAATTCGACTCCCAATTTTCGGCCGGTGCTAGAGAGAGAACCGACAGAATTTCAATGATGAACTTCTAAATCAAATTGACATCAATTGATGCAATTTTTGATTCTAGGATGAACCTCAGGATGAGATCTATCTACTCATATCAAAAGCTCAGACCGCCGTGCCCTCACCGGTGAGTAATCGAAGCTTTCTCTCTCTACAGTCTGTTTTCCGACGAAACTCCGTTTGAGCTCGTTCCAGCGTGAAAACTTGCGATTCAAAGTGCTATTGAATCATAAGAGGATGGAAGAACTCAATTTTAACTTCAATTTCAACAATTAGAGGTGTTTGATTGGTCAATTTGATGAAATCAAATTCGGCGGTGCTAAGGAGTTGAAATTGGGGGAAAATTAGGGATTTTCGAAATTCAAAGGACCAAAATGTAATTTTATGAAATTGAGGGTCAATTGGGCATGAAAATAATGTTGGAGGTCCAATTGAGGAATTTTGGAATTTTGGGGCAAAACTTACCAATTTTGTAAAGGAAGGGCAAAATGGTAATTTTGAAAAAAATTAAGGGACCAAATTGAAAATTTGGGAAATTAAACCCTTCATGTGAAATTAAATAATTTGAGGTCCGAAGGTAAATTTTAAAAGTTTTGGGACTCAAATTTAGGGAAAAACATGATAATAGGGACTTAAATTTAAAGAAAAATAACTTTAGGGACCTAATTGTAAATATATGTAAAGTTGGGTTTTCTCATTCATTTGTAATGAATGAGGGCTATTTGGCCAAAGAATAATGAACAATCATGTTCATTTTCATGTAGGAGAACGAGGCATCGGGAACGCCGGTCGAGGTCCAGCTTACTAAGTACGGAACCCGACTAAGTGAAATTTCACTATACTATCGGGTGAGTGGGAATTTTATATCATACCCAGTTGGGGATGATAAGTACCTCGGTATGAAAACCCACTATTAAGTGGTATTTTAAACATCACAACTTAAAGGAAGTGATGTGAAAATCATGTAGAAAAACTACTTACCGGTTGTAAGTAGATCGGTATGAAAACCCACTATTAAGTGGAATTTTAAAACATCACAACTTAAAGGAAGTGATGTGAAAATCATGTAGAAAAACTACTTACCGGTTGTAAGTAGATCATACCTGATTGGTATGATGAGACTTCCTCGAAGGAAGTTGAAAACCTGTTCAATGATTATGGATGGAGGTGTCCTTATACCCGGGTAGAATAATGGATAGAGAAAACATATGTTTTGTTGGAAGTGGTTTCCCTTGACCGTGTGCCAATGATTAAACAATTTGGGAGACCTTTTTAATGGGAGCTCGAATAGCTTTGATAGGTCGGGCGCCTCAATTTTGGAACTTAGGGGCTAAATGTTCGATTTTGAAAATCTCGTATAGTGGGCCCAAGGCTAGTTGGCATGAGCAGGAGCTCGTAAACGAACATGATATATGTGCCATAAAACTTAATAAGTGAATTTTTTGGCTAGGGTACCTACCAAGATAGGACCAACATGTTCAGTCAATTAGTAGTAGTGCGACAAGACAGGTTGACAGACCAGTCAAGACAAACAACTGCGGGTTGAGTTGAGAGTCTGTGCGAAATTTGGAGTAGCACCAAGTGCATGAGACTGGGGTGGGGATAGGATGAGATCTCCGTCCTCATATAGACACGAAGAACCAATTTCGGGATTGAGGGTCGGATGTCACATACATCCACTTTATCTCAGGGTAGAAGTGGTCATGCTTCTATCCGGGTGGCCAGTAAAGTCGCTCCGAAGCCACTAGTGGATTCAGTAGTCGTATTGACCTATGAATGTGTGTAACCTTCATGATGAAGGATGTGTGTTGGGTGATGACACACCGAGATTAAATAAGGAAATGGTGATAAAACCCGAGATTTTAAATGAAGGGATTTCTGAAAGAAATGAGTCTGGCACACTGCAATAATAAATGTTTTCTTAAAAGTCCAAACTTTTGAAAACCCATTCACTGAGTATTCGTACTCACCTCCTCCCTTATATCCCTTTTCAGTAAATGCCGGAAAGCCTACCCTTAAAGACCATCAACTAAGACACCTGTAAGACAGGTATGTAAAGTTAAAAAATTTAATGCAGTTTTGATTATGCTATTCTAGGAAATGGTGTAGGTTTAAAGGACGCCTTGGTCTTTATTGTTTATAATAAAGGGAAACCCTTTAATAAACCAGGAGAGTGACAGGTTGATCACGGAGATCCAACCAAACGGGGTTGGGGCATGACATCAAGAGTGGTATCAGAGCCTGTTTCCTCGAATACATAATCAAGAATAGAAAATATAGTAAATAATAGGATTTATCCTAAAATTTTCAGATGGCTCCCAGTAGAGGAACTAAGAAAACTTGGAATGGCTCTACTCAACACCCTACCTACATAGGAAGATAATCCTAGAAGCTTCCCAAATGCCTAAGACCTGGCAGAAATGTCAAAAGACCAAATGGGGAAGTATCTTGGAGAATGGTGCTAGGACCTATTGATGGCACAACCCTATTGATGGCATAACCCTAAGTATAAAGGAGGATGCTTATCAAGAATCTCATAGCACCCTAGTTAATTTGTGACCATTTTCTATGATAGGACTGAGAACCCAACCATTTGTATTCCCATGTTACTAAAATATTCAAATTCTCCAAAACTTTATCTTTTGAGAATGTGATCTTACTAGGAAGATGGCCTAAGGAAAATAACATAAACCCACACTATCCTAGAAACTAAGGAAAAGTCACATCCCAATGATGGGAGATGAATCAAGAAACCTAGGAGGACTCTTACCATGACCTTTAGCAAAGGTGATCTAACAAGAAAACTATCAAAGTGATCAGACTCAAGAATGATAAAGCACCAAACCACTAGTAACCCTGGAAAAGCCCCACTCGAAGGAAAGAAGAAACCGCAACAATCCATGTAAGGGAATAACGATGGGACATTACCTGAAAAGTACCCAACCCTACTAAGGACAAGTACTAAGATAAACTATTATAGGTGTAAGGAAAGAAGGAGTGTCCCACACCTCATAGATTTATGGGAATACCTCCTCAAAGATCAACAAAAGGAAGGAAGCAAACAGTAACAACAAAATAGTCACAGAAAATAAATGACAGCTTAAGGAAGACCAGGAGTTAAAAAGGTTAGTGAGATGGACATTAAAGACATGAGTACTCGAGAAGAAAACTGCCCTAAGAAAAACCTAAACCAAAGGAATGGTAGTGGCGGGGCAGTTAATGAGCTAATACGTGGAAAACCATAAAGTAAGTTTCAACAAAGAAAAGAGAGGCGGAAGGGTCAAATACTCGGGAAATCCTTAAAAGGTCCAAAGGCCAATTAACGACTAAACTCAAGCCAAGAAAGGAATAGGCAAGCCTCTCACACAATGAGCCGGAACTGGGTACGAATAAGGATGTAGATAGAGCATAAAAGATGTGCCTACAAGATTTGAGGAGTAAAGGTAAATAGGAGAAGAAAACATCAAGGGATGTCATTTAAGGGAAGAAATCCCCTAGAGCAAATATAAGAAAAGAATGTCAGGGGAAAGGCAAAGAATCCTACCAAGGAAGGAAGCCCTGGAAAGGCATGCATATCCCAATTAAGAGGAAATGGAACCAACCCTTATTTAGGAAATGTTTTCCAAGGAAGGAAGTATTGTAATGGTCCAATGTGACCTGTTTGGAGAGAATAGGGGAACCATGTAGAAAGAGGAAAACTAGTAACGGCGGACATCCAAAGATAATGAACAAAACCCTAAGAAAGGATGAGATGTAGTAAATACTACACTCTATGATGGACAATAGGATGGGCATGAATATAGCTGCCCAAACAATAGGACCATAAAAATAAAGAGAAAGAGACAGTTAAAAAACTGGTCTTCGAGAGAACCATGGATTTAAACCATAACAAAGAAGGGAGAAGTGAAAAGGCCAAAACATTAGGAAAGAAGAACGAAGGAAAATTAAAGCAATCGATGGCCAAAATCGGGTTTATTAACTTAAGATGGTTAAGTGAGCCTCACAAAGGGCGATCAAGAGAATTTGAAACAAGGAGGATGTGAACCCTCCTTAAACGAAAATAATCTAACGGATTAGCACCAAAAGATGCTGTGACAAGTATGAATGAGTAGACAATCCATACTAAGGTAATAAAGGAAAGAATGTTTGAGAAACGTTGTGAAAGTAAGTCCCCCTAATAATATGTGGCTAAGAAGGAATAACCATAATTGGTAAGACGGGTCATAGTCCACACGCACATATGAAGCTAAAAGAGTGGACGATCGAGCATAGGGTGGAATGCATAGAATAAAACCAATAATCGGAAGTATCCCATCTAAGGAATAAGGGATAAAACAAAAGTTGTGGATAAAGAAGGATCCAAAGCAAATAGATGTCCTAATATAGATAAGGGTGCGAAGAAAGGGAGAAAGAACTATACAATGAATGATAAGGAGGTTAAGCATGTAACTACTAAGATGGAAATCTCTATTGTAAGGGACATTGTAGAGAACAAAACCGGAAGGAAGGAACCTTCCCAAGGAAAGTAATCGACACATAGATCGAAAGCAATTATTGTAGAACGAAGAATCATGAAGTGATTATGAGTAAGTAAAAGTGGTTTAAGGAAAAAGGAAAAACCCTTGAATAAGGAATGCCAAGGACTTAAGAAGGAAAGAATCTCAGTTTGTTGGTAAACTATTGAGAAAACAAATAATTGGGACCAGAAAGACCCAATGAAGAAGTTGGGAAAGGACGAGTGGGTAAGGAAAACTGACACGGTTATGTAAGACATGTTGTCAAGATACGAATGATAATTGGGTAATAGTTAAGCTAGTTGAGGAATACTACCCGATAAAAGGAGAGATGAAATTATACAGTTCCTGTAAGGCTGGAAAGTTGGAAACAACCCTAAAAGAGGAGTTGTAGGAGTCTGATGGATTGAGACAGGTTCAGAACTATGTCATGTCATTAGGGACATATAAGCACCAACAATCCCGAATAAAATGTAACTCAAGTAAGAAGGAGTCAGTTGGTAAACATAACAAGGTCAAACAAAAATTTGACCGAAGTTGTAATCAATGAAGGATGAAGAATGGGTCAAATTGGTACAAAAGAATAATAACACAAAAACCTATGAAAACAAGTATGTAATGCTTGAAGGAACGTCGAGCTAGGGGTTTCAACGATGAAGAGAATAACTAGACAAAGGAATGATTGGGCACCTTGGAACTCCCAATCTTGAAATCTTGAGTAAAATCCCCAAAAGGAAGAACCTTATCCTAAATAAAGGGAGATGTGAACCTATGAATATACATTAGGATTAATGAGACATACATGCCTCGTTATTATAACTCCATGGAAGGAGTAAGCATGATAAATGAAAAGAAATTCCTTAGATGAATGATTACGGGGACTAAACAAAAGAGCAATCAAAGTGTTAGCATGTCAAGAAAACCCAAGTTGACATTAAGGGAAATTATTCCCGTTGTGGAATATATTGGTTAAGTTTTGGGGACAAAACTCCTAAAAGGAGGAGAGAGTTGTAAACCCAACACTTTTGTGTTAAGGAAAATCGGGAAAAAGAACCGGTCAAACTAAGTAAGAAAATCGAGCCATTTTACAATCCTGATGTTAAGGAACAAGCAATTGGGAAATTTACAAGTTTTGGTTGACCCAAAGGGTTTATTAAACCTTAGAAAAGAAACTTAAGACAAATTAGAAGAGAAAAACTAAATTGGTTCAGGTGAACGAGAATCCATAAGAACTCTAAAGTTAAGCATGATTGCTTGAGAGTAGTGTAAGGATGGGTGACCTCTTAAGAAGTATCATTTCTTTTGTAACTTGAAATTTCGGTCAAAATTTTTTTTGCGAACTGTACGCCTTATCATAAATTGTCATAAATTAATATATATTTAATTATTGTAATTAATACCAATAATTTAATACCTAAATTCAATTATTAGAATTAATACAAATAATTTAATACCGAAATTAAATTATTGGAATTAATATCAATAATTTATGGAAATATTAATACTAGTAATAAATCTCTCCCATTTAATACCAAAATTAAAGAGGTCATCCACATTCATTCTCCTCACACCTGAACACTTCTTTCTCTCTCTACTGCTCCATTTCTCGGTGAAGCTCAAACCAGAGCTTTGACTTGAACATTTTTCTTAATCTTGGAAGGAGATGTCAGGCTCTTTAGAACCGGGGAGAAGATAGCTATCTGATAGCAAACTCTATTCAATCCGAGAATTTTTGGAGATGCGCCGGCATGATGGAACAGTGAAGCAGCTCCAGCGGACCGAAACTACCCTATTTCGGCCAAGCTGAAATCGGCCATTTCGATCCCTCCTTAGACCAAACCAAGCCTTCCCAACACTTCCTCAGCCCTCCCACGACCGAATTAGGACTGAAAGGTAAGCCAATTCGGCTCCTCTCTACAATTTCCGGCCGGTGCTAGAGAGAGAACCGACAAAATTTCAATGATGAAATTCTAACTCAATTCGGCATCAATTGATGCGATTCTTGATTCTAGGATGAACCTCAGGATGAGAGCTATATTCCCAGATTGAAAGCTCGGACTGTCGTGCCCTCACCGGTGAGTAATCGAAGCTTTCTCTCTCTACAATCCATTTTCCAATGAAGCTCCGTTTGAGCTCGTTCCGGCATCAAAACATGCGATTCAAAGTGCTATTGAATCATTAGAGGATGGAGGAACTCAATTATAACTTCAATTTCAACAATTGGAGGTGTTTGATCTTTCAATTTGATGAATTCAAATTCGACTATGCTAATGAGTTGAAATTGGGGGAAAATTTTGGAAAATTGGGGATTTTCAAAATTCAAAGGACCAAAATGCAATTTTATGGAATTGAGGGTCAATTGGGCATGAAAATAATGTTGGAGGACCAATTGCAGAATTTTGGAATTTTTGGGGCAAAACTTACCATTTTTGTAAAGGAAGGGCAAAATGGTAATTTTGGAAAAGTTAGGGGACCGAATTGGAAATTTGGGAAATTAAACCCTTTTTGTGAAATTGAATAAATTGAGGTCCCAAGATAAATTGAATAAATTGACGTTCCAAGATAAATTTTAAAAGTTATGGGACTCAATTTGAGGAAAAACTTGCATTTGAGGATTTAAATTAAAAGAGAAATAACTTTAGGGACCTAATTGCAAATAACTAAAAAGTTTGGGTTTTCTTATTCATTGGAATTAAATGAAGGTTGTTAAGTCTTGTAATAGTGAACAAGAATGTTTATATCGTGTAGGAACACGAAGTACCGGGAACACCAACATGGATGAGCTCGCGTGAATACAAAGATCTGGTCTAGTGGAATTCACTGCGTTAATGGATGAGTGGGTTTACTAGCTTCATACCCGGTTGGGATGATGAGCACAACTTAAAATTTAAAAACTGCTTACCGGTTGTGAGTGGGATTATATATCATACCCGGTTGGGATGATGAGCACAACTTAAAATTTAAAAATCGCTTATCGGTTGTGAGTGGGATTATATATCATACCCGGTTGGGGATGATAAGTGCCTCGGTATAAAAACCCACTATTTAGTGGTATTTTAATCATCACCACTTAGAGGAAGTGGTGTGAAAAATTTGCGGAAAAACTACTTACCAGTTGTAAGTAGATCATATTCGGTTGGTATGATAAGACTTTCTCAAAGGAAGTTGAAAACTTGTTCATCGGTTATGAACGGAGATGTCCTTATGTCGATTAGTATAAAGGAAGTGTTCTCCCCTGACTGTGTGCCAATGCTTAAACTATTTGGGAGACCTTCTTGATGGGAGCTCGAATAGCTCTTATAGGCTGGGGGCCTCGGTTTTGGAACTTGAGGGCTAGAATGCCTAGATTTTTGAAAATCTCGTACAGTGGGCCCAAGGCCAGTTAGCACGAGCAGGAGCTCATAAATGAACATGATATGTGTGCTATAAAACTTAATAAATAAATTATTTTGCCATGGTACCAAGATAGGAACGACATGTTCAGTCAACTAGCGGCAGTGCGACATGACAGGTCGATAGACCAGTCAAGACAAACAACTACGGGTTGAGTTGAGAGTCGGGGCCGTTGGACCAGTGGCACCACATATTGCATGGCTTGATAAGAAAACATTGTTTGTGCATGCACTATGAGTACGGGATCATCAAGACGCCCATGAGGGGTACTGATGTCTCCTAAGGACACTGGACGACCCAATGAGTATAAGGGAAAATTGTCGTTCCTGGTGTCTGTGCAAAATTTGGAGTAGCACCAAGCGCATGAGACCGGGGTGGGGACAGGATGAGGTCTCTGTCCTCATATGGACACGAAGAAGCAATTTTGGGATTGAGGGTCAGATGTCACGAACATACACTTGATCTCAGGGTAGAAGTGGTCATGCTTCTATCTGAGTGGCAGGAAAAGTCACTCCGAAGCTACTCGCAGGTTCAGTAATGATACTGACTTGCGAATGTGTGTAACCTTTATGGTGAAGGATATGTGTTAGATGATGACACATTGGTAACTATGACATAATGGAAAAACCCGAGAGAAATTTTAAATGAAGGGATTTTTGAAAAGAAATGAGTCTGACACACTTCATATAAATATTTTTCTTAAAAGTTAAAAGTAGACCTTTGAAAACCCATTCGCTGAGTAGTCGTACTCACCCCCTCCCTTATATCCCTTTTAGGAAATGCTGGAAAGCCTACCTGAAAGACCATAAACTAAGATGCGTATAAGACAGGTATGTAAAATTTAAAATTTCATGCAGTTTTGATTATGCTATTGCAGGAAATGGTGCAGGTTTAAAGGACGCCTTATTCTTTACAGTTTATAATAAGGGGAAACCCTTTAATAAATCGGGAGAGTGGCGAGTTGTTCATAGGGATCCGGCCAAACCGGGTCGAGGCGTGACATTCTTGGTATTGGCCAGCCAATCCATGGTGGTCCCAACAACCTTTTCTCCGAGGAAATGTTTACATGTTAGTTGTCGAAGAGTTTTGTGATTTCTAGGAATGTCCATTGGAGTGGTTGGATTAGCAGGGGGTAGGGGAGATTGCACTTCCTCTGGTTCAACCCGCGAGTTGGTGCCCGCCTCAGGAGTGAGGTTAGGTTGTCCAAATACACAGGTGAACTCCTCGATGCTCCCTGCTAAGTCCAAGAGGAGTTGTCTGGGCTGCTTTGGGAGTTTCTACAGGTAGGGGTGGCTGGGCGGTATTGGAGATAACATCCGTAGTTCTCTTAGTTCCTTTCTTTGGAGCCATTTCTGTCAAAATTTTTTAAAATAGTCATATTAATTACTATATTTTCTAGTCTTAACTATATATTTGAGGAAATAGGCTCTGATACCACTCTAGTTGTCACACCCCGACCCGGTTTGGTTAGATCCCCATGAACAACCCGCCACTCTCCCAGTTTATTAAAGGGTTTCCCCTTTTCTAAACTGTAAAGAATAAGACATTCTTTAAACTTGCACCTTTTTCAGGAATAACATAAATCAAAACTGTAGAGAAATTTTAAAATAATCAAACCTGTCTTGCAGGCATTTAAACTCGCAGGTCTTTAAGAACAGGCTTTCCGAGACAACCTGATAGGGGTATAAGGGAGGGGGTGAGTACGACTACCCAATAAATGGGTTTCAAATCTTTTGACGTTCAAGAAAAACATTTATATTGGAGTGTGCCAGACTCCTTACTTTTCAAATATCCCTTTATTTAAAAATTTGGGTTTTCCACCATTTTTTATTATCACGGTGTGTCATCACCCAAGACACATCCTTCATCATGAAGGTTACACACATTCGTGGGTCAGTACGTCCACTAAACCCACTTGTGGCTTCGGAGCGACTTTATCAGCCACCCGGATAGAAGTACGTCCACTTCTACCCTAAGAATGAGTGGATGTTCGTGATATCCGACCCTCATTCTGGAATAAATTCTTCATGTTCATATGAGGACAGATACCTCATCCCGTCCCAACCCGTGTCTCATGCGCATGGTGCTACTCCAAATTTCGCACGGTCACTTGGAACGACAACAACCCTTATACTCACCGGGTCGTCTAGGGCCCTTAGGACGCATCACTACCCCTCATGGGTGTCTTGATGATCCTGTACTCATAGTGCATGCACAAACAATGTTTTCTTAATATGCCATATAATCTATGGTGTCATTAGTCCAATGGTCCCGACTTTCAACTCAACCTACAGTTGTTTGTCTCGATAGGTCCGGAGACTGGTCATGTTGCACTGCTGCCAGTTGTCTAAGAATGCTGGACCAGCCTTGGTACCATGACCATACAATTTACTTATTAAAGTTTTATGACACATATATCATGTTTGTTTACGAGCTTCCGCTCATGCCCATTGGCTTATGGGCCACTGTTCGAGCTTTTAAAAAACCGGGCATATTAGCCCCCAAGTTCCAAAAACCGAGGCCCCTTAGCCTATAAGAGCTATTTGAGCTCCCATCGAGAAGGTCTCCCAAATTGTTTAGGCATTGGCACATAGTCAGGGGAGAAGACTTCCAACAAAAATATGTTTTCTCTGTCCATTATACTGATCCGATATAAGGACATCTCCGTTCATTACTGATGAACGGGTTTTCAACTTTCTTCGAGGAAGTTTCATCATACCAACCGGGTATGATCTACTTACAATTGGTAAGTACTTTGTCCGCATGGTTTGCCCAAAAAATTCTAAAATTTCTCAATTGGCCCTCTAATATTCTTATCATGACCAATTGACTCTCAATTTAAGAAAATTACATTTTCGTCCTTTGAATTTTTGAAAATTCCCAAATTTCCCCCAATTTCAACTATTTAACACAACCGAATTTGATTTTATCAAATTGACCGATCAAACACCTCTATTCATTAAAATTGAAGTTGAAATTGAGTTTATACTTGTTCATACGATTCTAAGGAACTTTGAATCACCGGTTTTAACGCAGGAACGAGCTCAAACGAAGCTTCGCCGGAAAACAGACTATAGTGAGAGAAAGCTTCGATTTTTCACTGGTGAAGTCGCGGTGGTCCGAGCTTTCTATTTGGCCAGATAGCTCTCCTCCAGAGGTTCTTCCTAGGATTAAGAATGACAGCATGTCTAATTGGATTAGAATTTTGTTATTGAAATTCGGTTGACTCTCTCTAACATCGATTGGAAATTGTAAAGGAGAGCCTAATTGGCTTACCTTTCGGTCCTAATTTGGTCGTGGAAGGGCTGAGGAGGTGTTGGGAGAGCTTGGTTTGACCTAAGGAGGGCTTGAATTGGCCGATTTCAACTTGGCCAAAAAAGGCAGCTCCGGCGGGCCCGAGGTGCTTCACTATTCGATCACGCCGTCGCTTCTCCGACAACTCTCGGAACGAACGGATGTCACCATTGTGTAGCTGACTTCCCCCTGGTTCTAATGAACCCAACCTTGCCTTATTTGGCTCAGAATTGACCCTATATCAGAGCTCTAGTTTGAGCTTCACTGGAAAACTAAGCAACTGAGAGAGAGTGAGCTTTTCACGTGTGGAGAGGACAAATGGAGAGGGGCTCTTTTTATAGGGAGCTCGGGGACCCGTTGGCCGTCCATTTGGCACCTTTATAATAGGCATTAAAGACATGAAATGTACCAAACAGAAATGTTTCTTTTTTGCCAGTGCTGCTTTGATTTTCCTATGACTGAACAGTGCTGTCATCCTGAGGAAGAACATGAAACTATTCCGAACTAGACCGGGCCGGTCCGAACCGGGTTCAAAGCTTAAACCGGCCGGTTCACCCCTCATTCGACCGAGTTTTTCAAATCTAAAAATTTCTAAATTCATTTTCTATCCAATGGTGGCCTCAAATCTCAAATCTCAAATTTGAATTATTTAAGCCACCTAGAAAAATGAATTTAGGATCTTGTTCAATAGTGGTTCAAATCGGTCCGAACCGGTTCGGATCCGGTCCACTTGAACTGGTTTGGTTTTCATCCCCAATTCTTTCACAGGTCCATTTCCATGTCTTTTGTGACTCCTTAGGTCACTTAGGCTCCATAAAATTCCCAGTTTACCATCTTTTAATCGATTCCAGTTCCTAAATTGGCTCGGTTCTTAAATCGGTTTAATCTGGTTCGGGTCCGATTCACCCGAACCGATCTGGTTTTTCTCTCTCAAATTGTTCTAAGGTTCCTTCCCAAGGTTTATAAACCTTTTTGAATTACAAGGGATCCATAAGCGTCTTGGTTTACTCATTCTCTATATCTAATGGTGGACTCAATTTCCCAAATTGACATTTTTGAGCCACCTAAAAAAATGAATTATCGAACTGATTCACTATGGTTCATCCCACCACTCCCTTTCGTCCAAGAAGGTTTCACCCTATTCTAAACCTCAAGGAGTCAAGCGTCCTTTTACCCTATTTTTCTTGGAAAAACATTATGCAAAACTCAATATATTAAGAATTTACATACATGTCTTATGATTCAATTGCAGAGGGTATCTTTGAGGTTGGTTTTCCCTTTTCCTAAAAAGGGTTAAAGGGAAAGGGTGAGTTTCTACAACTTAGTGAGTAGGTGTTGGGAGGAAGTTTTCAAAACAAAAACAAGCTTAGTTTATAAAAACCATTGCCAAGGTTACCATTCCTTTTTCAAGGATTTTTTCTCAAGTCTGAAATCTCAAGACTTTTTCCCATTTTCATATTAGGTATGTTTAGCTCTCTTAGCCCATCCCCTTGCCTTAGGAGGCGTTTATCAAACAAACACATGCCCTTCATCATGAAGGGTACAAACATTGGCAGGGCAGTCCTATATTGCACCCACTTGGGGATTAGCGCAACTTTGCTGTCCACCTAGATAGAAGTCCCAGACTTCTACCCTGAGTCTGATTTGATATCCTAGACGTTCGACCCTCACACCTGAATTCCTCTTCGTGTCCGTATGAGGTCCGAGACCTCATCCTAAACCCACCCCGGTCTCATGCGCAAGAAGCTCCTAGAGCTTTATGACTAACTGGCACAACAAACTGCCCTTATCTCCACCATGTCATCTAGCAGCCCTTGGAACCCTTCATTAACTCCTAGTGCATCTTGATCGTTTCGTATCCATGAGTGCATTCACTAACAAGTATTTTAGATGATTAAACCATTCTCTTTGGTGCCAATGGTCAAACGGCCTCGACACTCAACCTGGCCTGCAGCTGTTTGTCTAGGCCGATCCGTCGACCTTGCCCTAATGCACGACCGCCAGCCCATCAAGCATTGTGGGTCTTGACTCGATGCCATGGCAAATCACACAATCAATTTTCTACTTTAAATAGTAGTTTTCATGGCTCTTTCCTAATCATATTTGTTTATGAGCTCCAACACGTGCCCACTAGCCTTGGGCCCACTACACGTGTTTTTCCAAATCTGAGCCTTAAGCCCTATGAGTTCAAAAACTGAGGCCCCTATCATGTTAGAGCTACTCTAGCTCCCATCAAGAAGGTTTGCCAAATTGTTTAAGCAGTTGTCACATAGTTAGGGGGGAACACTTCCTAACAAAATCTCTTTTAATTCCTCAAACTAATTGGGTGTGATGATGGATCCGCTTACAACCGGTATGCGGATTTTTCCTTTCCTTAAGGAAACTTATCATACCAACCGGGTATGCTTTTTATTTAATCATACTTACAATAGGTAAGTAGGTTTTTATCGTTTTAAAATAATGCTCATCATCCCAACCGGGTATGACTATGACATGTTTGTCCTAAGTCAGTTTCCCGTCCCTGCTAGCTCTCTCTTACTTGCGTTCCCCTCTCATGTGTCCCTACATGGTTTTGTATCATTATGAATAAGGGTTTGACATAACATCCTTCATTTTCTCACATATGAGCGACTAGGCCTAAATTTATAGTTTAATCCACTTAGGTCCCTAAAGTTCATTTTTCTTGACTCTAGGTTCCTAATGCTAACTTTTCCTCCAAATCAAATCCCAAGGTTTCCAATATCCTCTTTGGATCCTAAATTTAATTAAAATTGCATAGGGGGCTCTGGTTTTTAAAATTTCCAATTTGGTCCCCCAATATTTAATAATTTACCATTTTGCCTCTACTTTCCAAAAATAACCAATTCACACCAATTCTTTCGAAAATTAACCAATTGGTCCCCTAACATCTTTCACATTGCCAATTGACCTTCAATTTTGAGAAATTGCATGGAGGTAACTCAATTTTTTGAAATCACCAATTTTCCCCAATTTCTTCCTCCTTTACAGACCAAATTTGATTTATTCAAATTGGCCATTCAATAATAGTTTAAGCATTGGCACACAGTCAGGGGAGAACACTTTCGACAAAATAGGTTTTCACTGTCCCTTATACCAATCGGTATAAGGACATCTCCGTTCATAACCGATGAACGGGTTTTCAACTTCCTTCGAGGAAGTCTCATCATACTAACCGGGTATGATCTGAATAACCCACTCACAACCGGTAAGTGGTTTTAAATTTTAAGTTGTGCTCATCATCCCAACCGGGTATGATGTTAGTAAACCCACTCACCCGTTAATGCCGTGAATTCCACTAGACCGGTTCTTGGTATTCACGCAAGCTTGTCCTTGCTGGCGTTCCCGGTACTTCGTGTTCTGGTGAAGGCACGGCGGTCCGAGCTTTCGATCTGGGCAGATAGGTCTCATCATGAGGTTCATCCTTTTGGTCCTAATTCGGTCGTGGAAAGGCTGAGAAAGTGTTGGGATGGCTTGAAATGGCCGATTTCAGCTTGGCCGAAATAGGGCAGCTTCGGTCCGCCGGAGTTGCTTCACTATTCCATCATGTCGGCGTTTCTCCAACGATACTCAGATTGATTGGAGTTTGCTATCAGATAGCTGTCTTCCCCCCGGTTCTAAAGAGCCCGACCTTTCTTCAAGTCGAAGCTCTCGTTCGATCTTTACCGGGAAATGGAGCAGTAGAGAGAGAGAGAGAGTAGTGTTCAGGTGTGTGGAGAATGAAATGGGGATGAACTCTTTATATAATTGTAAAACCCGTGTATTAAATGAGCGAGATTTATTACTGGTATTAATATTGGCATAAATTATTGGTATTAATTCCAATAATTTAATTTCAGTATTAATTCTAATAAATTAAATTTCAGTATTAATTCTAATAATTTAATTTTGGTATTAAATTATTTGTATTAATTCCAATAATTTAATTTAGGTATTAAATTATTGCTATTAATTATATATTAATTTATGATAAGGCGTACATACAAATTTTTGACCGAAATTTCGGGTTACAAAAAAAATTCATACTTCCCAGGAGGTCACACATCCTCACATTACTCTCAAGTAAGCACGCTTAACTTTAAAGTTCTTATGGAATCTAGTTCACTTGAACCACTTTGATTTTTATTTTCTAATTTGTCTTAAGTTTCTTTTCCAATGTTTAATGAACCCTTTGGATCACCCGAGAGTTGTAAATTCCCAACTTGCCCAATCAGAAATAATCGGGTTTGTGAACCGGTTCTAAATCCTCACTTGGTTTGACCGGTTCTTTTCCTGGTTTTCCTTAGCTCAAAAGGGCGGGTTTTACAGAGCCTATTCACAAATCATTACCTATAAGGAAAGGGTAAATTGGGGAATTAACAAATGGGAATAGAATACTAGATCGGTTCAGGGTGAACTGGACCTGAACCGGATTGAACTGGTTTAAACCATAGTTGAAGTGGTTTCTAAATTCATTTTTCTTGGTGGCTTAAAATGATAAAATTGAGAATTTGAAGCAACCATTAGATAGAGAATAAATTTAGAAAATTTTAATTTTGAGAAAATTAGGCCTATTTCGACTTATTTATACATTGAACTCGGTTGGACCGATCTAGTTCAGTTCAGAACAGTGTCATCTTCTTTCTTAGGATGACAACACTGTTCATTAATGTAGAAAATGGATAATGGTGATGAAGGAAAAATGGCTCTGATCAGGACATTTCATGGTGAGGATAAGCTCGATCAAAATGGAAAGTTGTTGGGCAGAGGGTCCCCGAGCTCCATTTATAAAGACCTCCTCTCCATTAATCCTCCACACACCTCAAATCTCCATTCTCTTTCAACTGCTGCATTTTCCATCGAAGCTCGAACCAGAGCTCCGATATAGGCATTTTTATCAGTCTCAAAAGGCAAGGTTGGATCCTACAGACTCTGGGGGGAAGTCAACTACCTGATAGAATCTTCCTCTCGACCAGAGAACTACCAGAGAAGCACTGACGAAATCAAATAGTGAAGCACCTTTGATGGACTGAAGCTGCCCTATTTTGGTTGACCTAAATTTGGCCAAATTCAGCCCTTCGTCGGTGAAACCAAGCCTCCCCAACACCCCCACATCCCTCATACAACCTTAATAGAGTTGAAAGGTAAGCCAATTCGGCCCTCCTTATTCGTTGCAAATCAAGGTTAGAGAGAGAAAGTGTCAAATTTCAATGACTAAATTCACCTTTGATTTAACTTTAATTGTAGCAATTCTTGATCCTAGAAGGAACCTCATGATAAGAGCTACCTTCCTCGATCGAGAGCTCAGACCACCGCACCTCTGACGGTATGCTTTCGAAGCTTTCTCTCTCTACAATTTCCGACGAAGATTCGTTTGAGCTCAATTCGGACCAAAATGCTACTGTTCAAAGCTCAATTGAATTACATGGAAGTGTAGAAATTGATCCATACCTTCAACTGGAGTAATTAACCCCAATTAAATGGCATATTTGAAGAAATCAAATTTGGTCAGTTTGAAGGGGAGAAATTGAGGGAAACTCTTGGGGAAAATTGAGGGAAAATTTTGAGGAAAATAGGGAGTTTCAAAAAAATTGAGGGACCTCTTTGCAATTTTCCAAAATGGAAGGCCAATTGGGCATGAGAAAGATGTTGAGGGACCAAATGGTCAATTTTTGGAATATTCAAGGTCTAATTACCATTTTTGGAAAGTAGAGGAAAAATTGTAATTTCTAAAAATTTTGGGACCAAAATGGAAATTTGGAAAACTTGAGCCCCTTATACAATTTTGAGTAAATTGAAGACTCAAAGGGAATTTTGGAAGCCTTGGGACTCAATTTGGAGAAGTGGGCATTATGGACCTAAAGTTAAGGAAAATGAACTTTAGGGACCTAAGTGCAATTAATCGATAATTTATTAGCCTTGGTTGTCATGCAAAACCTTAATTGATAAGAATGCCCAAATCGTGTAGGGACACATGTGACCGAAATACCAACAAGAGAGAGCTCGCGAAAACTTGGAAAACCAACTGCGGACAAACACGTCACAGTCATCTGGTGAGTGGGCTTACTTATACATCATACCCGGTTGGGATGGTTAACACTTTAGAAACAAAAAACCACTTGTGAGTGGGACTTTAACATTATACATGGTTGGAGTGATGACCGATTTAAGCTAAAAACCACTTACTGGTTGTAAGTGGGGTTTTTTTAACCTGGTTGGGATGAAGAGTACCATCTCTAACTGATAAAACCTACATACCATTTGTAAGTAGAGGTAATCATACTCGGTTGGTATGTTGAATTCCTTGAGGAATGGAGAAACCTGCTTACCGGTTATAAGTGAAGATATCATCACATCTGATTAGTGTGATGAAGTGAAAATATACTTTTTGTTAGAAGTGTTATCCTCTGAGTGTGTGCCAATACTTAAAAGATTTGAGAGACCTTCTTGACGGGAGCTAGAATAGCTTAGATAGGCCAGAGGCCTCAGTTTTGAACTCATGGGGCTAAATGCCCGATTTTGGAAAACACATGGAGTGGGCCTAAAGCCAGTGGACATGAGCAAGAGCTTGTAAACAAATTTGAGTAAAGGAAGGCCATGAAAATTCCTAATGAAATTATTGTGTGATTTCGCCATGGTACCGAGTCAGAACTGACAATACTCGATGGACTGGCAGCAATGTATCATGGCTAGGTTGACGGACCGACCTAGATAAACAACTGCAGGTCGGGTTGAGGGTCGGGGCCGTCAGACCATTGACACCAAAGATAGTGGCCATATTTGAAAAATTATTGTTTGTGCATGCACTTGTCATATAGGACCATCAAAATGCCCAAGAAGGATAGTGATGGATCCTAAGGGCTACTGGACAATATGGTGGAGAAAAGGGTAGTTCGTCGTGCCAGTCAGTCGGGAAGCTCGAAGTAGCTTCTTATGCATGAGAGTAGGGTGGGGTCGGGATGTGTTCTTTGCCCTCATATAGACATGGAGTGGCATTTGAGTCCGAGGGTCGGACGTCGAGAACATCCACTCAAACCCAGGGTAGAAGTGGATGGACTTCCATTTTGATGGATGGTAAAGACGCTCCGATCCACAAGTGGGTGTAGTTGACGGGCTACACTTGCAAATGTGTGTACCCTTTCTAATGAAGGGCATGTGTTGTTTGCTAAACACACCTAATGTCAATGGAAAATATTTTTGAAAAACTGGAATTTGAGGAAATATCCTTCTTAAAGGAAATGATAACCTTGGCATGATTTGAATAAAGCTATTTTCTTAAAAACTCACTCCCAACACCCGCTCACTGAATAGTAGAACTCACCCCTCCCTTTTAACCCTTTTAGGGAACCGAGGAAAGATCCTTCTTGAAGACTCTCCTAATTTGAACAGTGAGAAGGTTGGTATGACTATTTTAAAATATTCAGTTTTGTTTAATGCTATTCCCGGATAGACAGGTTAAAATACACCTTATTCCTCATGGTTTAGAAAGAGTGAAATCCTTGATGGACAAAAAGAAGTGGCGGGTTACTCACGAGGATCTGACCAAAGTGGGTCGGGGCGTGATAGCCTATGTGGTATCAGAGCCTGTTTACTTGAATGCATTATCAAGACTATATAACATAGTAATAGATACAAATAAATCTAAAAATTTTAGATCGCTCCCAAGAGAGGAACGAAGAAAACAAGAGTTGTAGTTTCTAACACTGTCCACAACCCCTCCTTGTGGAAACTCCATAATAAGTCCAAACAGTTCAACCTGTATTAAGCTCAAAACATTAGAGACTGTACGAGGAGTTCACCTGAGTGTTTGGATGGCCTAACCTCGCCGCTAAGGTGGACACTAACTCTTGAGCTCAGCTTGAGGAAGTACAATCTCATCCCCCTCCTACTTACATCCCTCCTCTAGTTGACATCCCTAAATACCTGAAAACTCTTTGTCAACTGGGATGTAAGCCTTTCCTAGGAGATAAGGATGCTTGAGCTGTTATGGACTAGCTGACTAACATAAAGAAACTCATGGGGATAGTTAGGATTTCACAAGAGTATATGGTGATCTTGATAGAGTTTTTCCTGGAGGCTAGTGCGAAAAGGTGGTGAGACAATATCAGAAGCCTGCATACCACCACCCCACCTTGGAACAATTCGAGGATAGGTACACGGAGGAGTACCTATCTCCACATCTGATTGATGAGAAGAAACAATATTTCCTCCGACTCCAACAAGGGCTTAACTCTATCTTGGAATATGAAACCAAGTTTAATGAGTTAAGACCCTTTGCCCATGATATAGCTGGACCTGCGGATATATGCTAACAATTTGTGAACGGTCTCAACATGGACATACGAGACTGGATGGGAGTGCTTGGACGCCCCACAGATTTGGCAGCTGTAATCAATTTGGCCCACGTATGTCAGCGTTCTGTGCAAACTCAACGTCGCCGGTTGGAGCAGACTAACAGGAAGAAGGACAAGGGATAAGGCCATTATGGAGGATGGAAAGAGCAAAATGGTCTAAGATGAGGAAACAGGGTGGGTTTCCCAAAGAGGAAGGACGTACCACCACCTCCATGGAGAGTAATCCCCACCCTACCATAAGGAAACTCTCATTGTCCTAGATGCCAAAGATACCACGAGGGAGCCTATGTATCCTATTTCAGATGTGGGCAGGTGGGGCACTTTGCACATGAATGCCCCACTCTTAGGGAGAATAAGCAACGGGACACGCTTGGACAACCCCAAGGGAACCCAAGGACAACCAGGCAGGACGCCACTACAAGGGTACTAGTAGGGTAAACAAACTCACCCAGGAAGAGGCTAGAAAAGACCATATTACCGTAACGGGTACTTCCCAAAATCTCCCTAACTAAGATTGAGACAAAACTTGTAATTTGATTTTCATTCAATCAAGAAAATTTTCCTTCTAAGCCATGCGTTTCTTCAATCATGGTACATAACTTGTGGGGAAGAAAACTCTACACCATCTTTGATTCGATAGTGGAGAGATCCTTCATCAAGGAAGATCTAATGCCAAGTCTTCCCCTAGGACTTACCTCCCTAGAACAAAGTCTCAACATCCTCACACCCTTAGGAGAAAGACTGAATAGGATCAAATAATTAAAGGGATGTGAGATCATTATTGGAGGAGTCAAACTAGAGGTAGATTTGATCCCATTACCTCTAAGGGAGGTAGAAATAACATTGGGAATGGATTGGTTAAGTACCCATCAAGCTAAGATGGACTGTGGGAAAAAAGTAATAACATTCCACACTCCTGAAACTTAGACTATGTTTCCAAGGAGACCGGAGGAAGGGAGAAGTACAAATAGTGTCCAACATAAGAGCCTAAAAGATGATATAGAAAGGTTGTAAAGCTTTTCTGACAATGATCATCAACAGGATGTCAGAGGAGAAGGGATCAGAAGGCATCCCGGTAGTTGAACACTATCCGGGTGTATTTCTAGAAGAATTACTTGGATTACCCCTAAGTCGACAATTGAAATTTACTATAGAGTTAATCCCCGGAACACATCTCATATCCCAAGCCCTTATCGCATGGCTCTAACGAAGTTAAAAGAATTAAAGGAGCAATTGTATGAGTTATTGGAGAAGGGTTTCATACACCCTAGTTAGTCTCCATGGGGTGCACCAGTCCTATTCGTAAAGAAAAAGGACGGGAGTATGAGGTTGTGCATAGACTATCGGAAGTTGAACCAGGTCACCATAAAGAATAAGTATCCACTTCCATGGATCGATGACCTATTTGACCAACTAAAAGGGGCAGCCTACTTCTCCAAGATAAACCTTCCATCAGGATAGCACCAACTCAGGATCCGAGAGGAAGATATCCCTAAGATTGCCTTTCGGTCTCGATACGGACACTATGAGTTTAGGGTGATGCCTTTTGCATTATGAATGCTCCTACAACTTTCATGGATTTGATGAACCGAGTGTTCCAGCCACACATGGACAAGTTCATGATAGTGTTTATAGATGAAATACTTATATACTCACGGACAAGGTTGGAGCATGAAGAACATTTGTCTATCACCTTGGAGACACTTCAAAATAATCGCTTGTATGCAAAATTCTCCAAGTGTGAGTTCTGGTTGCAAGATGTAGGGTTCTTAGGGCACATAGTGTCCAAAGATGGAGTCAAGGTAGACCCGACAAAGGTGGAAGCTATATCCAATTGGAAGACACCCAAGAATCCCTCTAAGATACGCAATTTCTTGGGCTTGGCAGGATACTATAGACGGTTTGTGTAGGATTTCTCTAAGATAGCCGCCCCTTTGACTCGTCTCACAATGAAGGAGTAGAGTATAAGTGGGATGAAAGCTGTGAGAAATCCTTCTAGGAGTTGAAGACCCATTTAACAACAACACCCGTACTCTCTCTACGTGACCCAAGTGTAGGGGAGTATACCGTCTACAGTGACACATCCGGATAGGGACTTAAATGTGTATTAATGTAACGAGGAAAGATTATTGCCTTTGCCTTACGACAACTAAAGGTACATGAGAGGATCTACCCTACCCACGACTTGGAGTTAGCTGCACTAGTATTCACCCTTAAGATTTGGCGACACTACCTATATGGGGTCAAGTGTACGGTATATATCGATCACTAGAGTCTTAAGTACTACTTGACTCAGAAGGAGTTGAATCTCCGCTAGAGGAGATGGCTGGAGTTAGTAAAAAATTATGTCATTGTGATAGAATATGACCCCGGTAAGGCCAATGTGGTTACATACACTCTAAGTCGCAAGTATCAAACCGAGGCAGCGCAGATAAAGACAAGCAACTTATCCTTGTTGTAAGAGTTGGGAAGAATGGAAGTGGACCTTAAAGTGGACAAGAGAGAAAAATGCTTATTAGCTGATGTAGTGGTAAGACCCAGTCTAATGGAAAAAATAAAAGTCTTACAAAAAGGGTATAAGGAACTCCAATCCTATTTGGACCCAGTCAACGAAGGGATGAACTCGGACTACAATCTTTGAGGCGATCGAGTGCTAATGTAAAACCCACCCTTTTGAGCTAAGGAAAACCAAGAAAAGAACCGGTCAAACCAAGTGAGGATTTAGAACCGGTTCACAAACCCGATTATTTCTGAACGGGCAAGTTGTATGTACGCCTTATCATAAATTAATATATAATTAATAGCAATAATTTAATACCTAAATTAAATTATTGGAATTAATACAAATAATTTAATACCAAAATTAAATTATTAGAATTAATACTGAAATTTAATTTATTAGAATTAATACTGAAATTAAATTATTGGAATTAATACCAATAATTTATGCCAATATTAATACCAGTAATAAATCTCGCCCATTTAATACACGGGTTTTACAATTATATAAAGAGTTCATCCCCATTTCATTCTCCACACACCTGAACACTTCTCTCTCTCTCTCTACTGCTCCATTTCCTGGTAAAGGTCGAACGAGAGCTTCGACTTGAACAAAGGTCGGGCTCTTTAGAACCGGGGGGAAGACAGCTATCTGATAGCAAACTCCAATCAATCCGAGTATCGTTGGAGAAACGCCGACATGATGGAATAGTGAAGCAACTCCGGCGGACCGAAGCTGCCTTATTTCGGCCAAGCTGAAATCGGCCATTTCAAGCCATCCCAACACTTTCTCAGCCTTTCCACGACCGAATTAGGACCGAAAGGATGAACCTTAGGATGAGACCTATCTGCCCAGATCGAAAGCTCGGACCGCCGTGCCTTCACCGGAACACGAAGTACCAGGAACGCCAGCAAGGACAAGCTCGCGTGAATACCAAGAACCGGTCTAGTGGAATTCACGGCATTAACGGGTGAGGGGTTTACAAACATCATACCTGATTGGGATGATGAGCACACCTTATAAAGTTAAAAACCACTTACCGGTTGTGAGTGGGTTTACTAACATCATACCCGGTTGGGGATGATAAGTACCTCGATATAAAAACCCACTATTTAGTGGTATTTTAATCATCACTACTTAAAGAAAGTGATGTGAAAGTTATGCGGAAAAACTACTTACGGGTTGTAAGTAGATCATACCCGGTTGGTATGATGAGACTTCCTGGAAGGAAGTTGAAAACCCGTTCATCGGTTATGAACGGAGATGTCCTTATACCGGTCGGTATGATGGATAGTAAAAACCTATTTTTGTCGGAAGTGTTCTCCCCTGACTGTGTGCCAATGCTTAAACTATTTGGGAGACCTTCTCGACGGGAGCTCGAATAGCTCTGATAGGCAAGGGCCTCGGTTTTGGAACTTGGGGGCGAAATGCCCGATTTTGAAAATCTCGTACAGTGGGCCCAAGGCCAGTTGGCACGAGCAGGAGCTCGTAAACGAACATGATATATGTGCCATAAAACTTAATAAGTGAATTGTTTGGCCATGGTACCAAGATAGGACCGACATGCTCTGTCAACTAGTGGCAGTGCGACATGACAGGTCGATGGACTAGTCAAGATAAACAGCTGCGGATTGAGTTGAGAGTCGGGGCCGTTGGACTAATGGCACCACATATTACATGGCAATATAAGAAAACATTGTTTGTGCATGCACTATGAGTACGAGATCATCAAGACGCCCATGAGGGGTAGTGATGCATCCTAAGGGCACTGGACGACCTGGTGGCTATAAGGGCAGTTCGTCGTTCCAGGTGTCTGTGCGAAATCTGGGGTAGCACTAAGCGCATGAGACCGGGGTGGGGACAGGATGAGGTCTCTATCCTCATACGGACACGAAGAAGTGATTTTGGGATTGTGGGTGGGATGTTTCGTACATCCACTCATTCCCAGGGTACAAGTGGTCGTACTTCTATCCGGGTGGCAGGAAAAGTCGCTCCGAAGCCACTAGCGGGTTCAGTAGTGATACTGACTTGCGAATGTGTGTAACCTTCATTATGAAGGATGTGTGTTGGGTGATGACACATCGATAACTAAGAAATAATGGAAAAAGATGAATTTTTAAATGAAATGATTTTTTTTGAAAACAAAGGAGTCTAGCACACTCTATATAAATGTTTTTCTTGAAAGTTAAAAGATTTGAATCCCACTCACTGAGTAGTTGTACTCACCCCCTCCCTTATACCTCTTTCAGGAAGTCCCGGAAAGCCGAACCTTAAAGGACTTGTGCAATTAAACGCCTGCAAGATTGGTACAACTAATTTAAATTACTATGCAGTTTTGATTTATGATATTCCTGGAAAAAGGTGCAGGTTAACGCCTTACTCTTTACGATTTATAATATAAGGGAAAACCCTTTAGTAAATCGGGAGAGTGGCGGGTTGATCACGGGGATCCGACCAAACCGGGTCGGGGCGTGACAGCTAACCTATAAGGGTAGAGTGTGTGGGTCTCGAGATAAGAAACTGAAGAGATTAATCTTAGAAGAGGCAC
Organism: Trapa incisa; assembly: GCA_030064435.1. Taxonomy (NCBI): domain Eukaryota; kingdom Viridiplantae; phylum Streptophyta; class Magnoliopsida; order Myrtales; family Lythraceae; genus Trapa; species Trapa incisa. The sequence goes on from CM057776.1 coordinate 7,820,413, forward strand.
ATGACTCTATCTATACGATGCACAAGCCCGATGCTTGTCATATCAACAAATTAAAGTTGAGCACTAGAAATCTTCAAAACTGCTACAATCCTTACCAATCCCTAAATGGAAATAGGAACACATTACTATGGATTTTGCCACTAAACTACCTATAACTAGGAAGGGACGAGACGCCATTTGGGTCATTGTGGATATATTGACTAAGTCCGCCCACTTCTTACCAATAAGAGTGATAGATTCGGTGGAACAATTAGTAGTGTTATACATGAGGGAAATTGTGAGACTCCATAGTGTCCCAGTAAGCATAGTGTCAGATAGAGATCCTAGATTTACCTTGAGGTTCTGACCTAGTTTGCAAAATGCCTTGGGGATCAAGCTCCACATGAGTACGACATTTCATCCTTAGACCGATAGATAGTCTGAGCGGACAATCCGGACCCTAGAGGACATGCTACGAGCATGGGAAGAATACTTGTGCTTAGTGGAGTTTGCCTATAATAATAGTTATTAGGCCAATATTGAAATGGCTCCTTATGAGGCCCTTTATGGATGACTATGTTGTACCCCCTTTATTTTGGGAAGAGGTGGGAGAAAGGAGGCTAGAAATGGTCGAATTAATAGAGGATGCCACAAAAAAGATTAAGATTATAAGGAGTCAACTTAAGGCCACTCAAGACAGGTAGAAGAGCTATGCGGACCATCAGAGAAGGGACTTAGAATTTGAAGTGGGAGACCAAGTGTTTCTCAAGATATCCCAATGGAAAGGAATACTTAGGTTTTAACAACGGGGAAAGCTAAAACCTAGGTACATCGATCCCTACACCATAGTCCAAAGGATAGGCCCAATGGCCTATAAATTAGAACTGCCTCTAGACTTACAAAGAATACATGATGTATTCCATATCTCGGTACTCCGAAAGTATCAGCCTCATCCCAATCATGTGTTGGACTAACCTCCATTGGAGTTAGAAGAGAACCTGACTTATCAAGCAGAACTAGTACAAATCATCGACTGAAGACACAATAACTTGAGGAACAAGACGATTCCTATGGAGAAGGTTCATTGGTAGAATGAACCCGTGTAAGAGGAGACATGGGAAATCGTGAGTGTTACGAGGGATGGGTACCATCAGTTATTTGACATGTAAATTATTTTGGGGACAAAACCCCTAAAAGGAGGGGAGAGTTGTAAACCCACCCTTTTATAGTTAATAAAATTGGGAAAATAATGGATCATATCGAAAGAGGAAACCGAGACTGTCACGCCCCGACCCGGTTTGGTCGGATCCCCTGAGAACCTGCCACTCTCCTAGTTTATTAAGGGTTTTCCCCATCTTTTAAACCTTGAGGAGCAAGGCGTCCTTTATACTTGTACTTTTCATGGAATAACATTAATCAAAACTACATAAAATTAAACTTACATACCTGTCTTGCAGGTTTAGCTTGCTCAAGGTCTTTAGATAGGTTTTTCTCTCAGTTACCTGAAAAGGGGTAAAGGGTGGGGGTGAGTTCGACAACTCAATGAATGGGTAGTTGAAACAAGAGTTTCTATAAAATAGTTTGAACTTGAGTGTGTCAAATTCCTTAATTTCTTAAAAAATTATTCTTTCCGTGAATTCCCGGTTATTTAAAAACAAATTTCTTCACAATCGGTGTGTTTAACAATTAACACATGCCCTTCATCATGAAGTGGTCACACATTTACAGGGTAGCCCATCTATTGCACCCACTTGTGGTGTCAGAGCAACTTTATTAGCCACCTAGATAGAAGCCCATCCACTTCTAAAAAGAAACTCCATGTTTGTACGAGGACAAAGACCTTATCTCCACCATGTTGTCTAGTAGACCCTAGGACGCATCACTACTTCTCTTGGGCATCTTGATGGTCTTGAACCTCACTGAATGTACAAACAATAATTTTCCACATAACATATTAATCTTTGGTGCCACTAGTCCAACAGCCCTGATCCTCGACTCAACTTGAAGCTGTTCATGTAGACTTGTCCGTCGACCTGTCTTGTCACTAGTCCTATCTTGGTACCATGTACAAATCACATCATTCATTAAAATTTTCCTAGCTTAATATCATGTTTGTTTACGAGCTCCTGCTCGTGCCAATTGGCCTTGGGCCCACTGTACGAGATTTTTAAAATCGGGCATTCTAGCCCCCAAGTTCCAAAACCGAGGCCTTCGGCCTATCTGAGCTATTTGAGCTCTCGTCAATAAGGTCTCCATAAATCTTCAAATAGTAGCACACAGTCAGGGGTGAACACTTATGACAAAAATATCTTTTCACTCATCGATGACACCAACTGGGTGTGATGACATCTTTGCTTACAATCGGTAAACGGGTTTTCCACTTCCTTCTAGGAAGTTCATCATACCAACCGGGTATGATCTACTTACAAATGATAAGTAGTTTTTACACGTAGTTTCCACATCACCCCATCCAAGTGTGATGTTAAAAGTCCACTTAGTAGTGGTTTTTCATTCCGAGGTACTCATCATCCCAACTGGGTATGATGTGAAAATTTTCACTCACACGATACGTGTAGTGTATTTTCCCCTAAAGCGACTTTTTACCTCCACTCGACCTTATCCTTGCTGGCATTCCGAGTTCGTCGTGTTCCTACACGATATAAACATTCTTATTTAATAACATTCAACCTAAATAGCCCTCATTCCTCACAAATTAACAAAATGCCCTAACTATTAATAATTTACATTTAGGTCCCTAAAGTTATTTTTCCTTAACATTAGGTCCCTAATGTAAAATTTCCCCAAATTGAGTCCCAAAACTTTCCAATATTCAATTTAGATCCTCAATTTATGCAAAATCCCAAAAAGGGTTCAAGTTTCCCAAATTTTCAATTTGGTCCTCAACCATTTTGCCCCTACTTTACAAAATGGCACTTTTGACCCCAATAAATTCCAAAAATTGACTAATTGGTTCCCCAAACATTTTTTTCATGGCCAATTGGCCATCAATTTTGGGAAATTGCATTTTGGACCCTCAATTTTTTGAAATTCCCAAATTTCCACAAAAATTTCCCCCAATTTCCCACTTTCAAACTAGCTTAATATGATTTCATCCAATTGACTATTCAATCATGTTTAAATGTTAAAATTGAAGGTAAAATTGAGTTTCTAAACTTTCACATGATTCAATGGAACTTTAAATCGCGTCATTTGGATCGGAATTGAGCTCAAACAGAGCTTTGTCAGAAAATTGGACTTAGAGAGAGAAAGCTTTGAAAACATACCGTGGGGGGTGCGGAGGTCCGAGATTTCAATCTGGGCAGATAGCTCTCTTCCTGAGGTTCCTCGTAGGATCAAGAATTGCATCAATTCATGTCGAATTGAGGGATAATTTGGTCAGTGAAGTTTCATTGGTTCTTTCTCTAACACTGATCAGAAATTACAAAGGTATAAGGGTTGTGGAAGTGTTGGGAGAGCTTGGTTTGGCCTGGGAAAGGCTTAAATTGGTTATTTTTAGCTTGGCCAAAATAGGGCAGCTTAGGTCCGCTGGAGCTTCTTCACTGTTCTATCATGCCAGTGTTTCTCCGGTGATCCTTAGAGCAAATGGGGACTACCATCATGTAGCTAACTTCTCCCTAAATCTAAGGAACCTGAGCTCACCTTATTTGCTTAGAAAAATGCCCATGTTAGAGCTCTAGTTCAAGATTCACCAAAAATTGGAGCAGTAGAGAGAGGGGAGTTTTTAGGTGTGAGGAGGATGAATGAGGAGGGGCTGTTTATACTTCTCTCTCTCTCTCTACTGCTCCATTTCCCGGTGAAGCTCAAACTAGAGCTTCAACTTGGGCATTTTTCTAAACCTCAGAAGGATAGGTCGGGTTATTTAGATTTTGGGGGAAGTAAGCTATCTGATAGCAACCTCCATTCGATCCGAGTATCGCTGAAGAAACACCAACATAATCAAATAGTGAAACAACTCTAGCAGACTGAAGCTGCTCTATATCGGCCTAGCTAAAATTGGTCAAATTTAGACCTTCTTAGGCCAAAACAAGACTGAAAAGTCAGCCCTCCTACAGCCGAATTAAGACTGAAAAGTAAGCCAATTCGGCCCCCCTCTAAAATTTCTGACCGGTGCTAGAGAGAGAACCTGCAGAATTTTGATGATGTAATTCTAACTCAATTCGGCATCAATTGATGCAATTCTTGATTCTAGGATGAACATCAGGACAAGAGCTACTTGTCCAGATTGAAAGCTCAGATCGTCGTGCCCCCCATAGTGTGTAATTAAAGCTTTCTCACTCTATAATCTGTTTTTTGGTGAAGCTCTGTTTGAGCTCATTCTGATGGCAAAACTTGTGATTCAAATTGCTATTGAATCATATGAAGAGGTACGAACTCAATTTTAACTTCAATTTCAACTATTAGAAGTATTTAATTGGTCAATTTGATGAAATCAAATTCGACTATGTTAGGAAGTTGAATTTGGGGAAAAATTGGAGATTTTCAAAAATTTGAAGGACCAAGATATAATTTTATAAAATTGAGGGTCAATTGGGCATGATAAGAATGTTAGAGGGCCAATTGAGGAATTTTAGAATTTTTGGGGTAAAACTCGCCATTTTTGTAATGGAAGGGCAAAATGGTAATTTTGGAAAAGTTGGAGGAAGTGGAAAACCCGTTCATCAGTTGTGAGCAGAGATATCCTCATACCCGATTGGTATGATTGATAGTTTAAAATTTATTTTTGTTAGAAGTGCTCTCCCCTGACTGTGTGCCACTGCTTAAACGATTTGGGAGACCTTCTTGATGTGAGCTTTAATAGCTCTTATAGGTCGGATGCCTCGATTTTGGAACTTGGGGTCTAATATGCTCGATTTTGAAAATCTTGAATAGTGGGCCATAGGCAAATTGGCATGAGCATGAGCTCGTAAACAAACATGAGATATGTGCCATAAAACTTTAAATAAATGAATTGTTTAGCCATGGTACCAAGACAAAATCGACATATTCAGTCAACTAGTGACAGTGCGACATGACAAATTTTGTCACTAAACTTTAAATAAATTTTGTCAATTTTCTAGTTAAAGACCATTAACTAAGATGCTTGAGAGACAGGTATGACAAACTTTGAATTTTATACAGTTTTGATTTATGTTATTCTAGGAAAGGTGCAGATTTAAAGGACGCCTTACTCTTTACATTTAATGATAAGGCGAAACTCCTTAATAAAACAGGAGAGTGGCAGGTTGATCACGGGGATCCGACCAAACTGGGTCAAGGTGTGAAATTTCATCTACACTGGTGTTGCTCGCATTTCCAGCAAGTGAACAGTGCTATCAACTGAAGGAAGAAGAAGACACAGTTCTGCACCAGATCGGACCAGTCCAAACCGGGTTCAATGCTTAAATCGGCCGGTTCAGGCCTGATTCGACCAAGTTTTTCAAAATTAAAAATTTGTAAATTCATCTAAATTCATTCTATATACAATGATGGCTTCAATTCTCCAATTTGAATTTTCTAAGCCACCTAGAAAAATGAATTTAGAAACCGGTTTAATAGTGGTTCAAACCGATTCAATCTAGTTCAGGTCTAGTTCACTTGAACCATGACTTTTGTGACTGTTTAGGTCACTCGGGATTTATAAATATCCCGATTTTCCCTTTCTCTATTGGTTACTATTTATAAACTGACTCAGTTTTCTCTTTGTAAATGATCAGTTCTTTTCCCAGTTTTTTTTTCTTACTATCAAAGGACGGGGTTTACAACTCTCCCCTCCTTTTAGGAGTTTTGTCCCCAAAATTTAATTAGCAACCTTTGCAACAGGAATAATTTCCATTGGTATCAACTTGATGTTTGCTTGACATACTAACTCTTTAGTTGTTCTTTCAGTAGCCCTTTTTATATCATTCACTTACAACCGGTAAATAGTTTTTTCGGGTAGTTTCCACATCACCTCATTTAGGTGTAATGTTAAAAGTCCAAGTAGTAGTGATTTTTTATTCTGTAGTACTCATCATCCCAATCGGGTATAATGTGAAAATACTCACTCACTCGATATGTGCCGTTTTTCCGCATAGTTTCTACATCACCTCATTCATATGAGATATTAAAAGTCCACTTAGTAGTGTTTTTTCATTCTGAGGTACTCATCATCCTAACGGGGTATAATGTGAAAATACTCACTCACCCGATATGTGCAGTGTATTTTCCCCTAAAGCAGCTTTCTCACTCCATGCGAGATTATCCTTACTGGTGTTCCTGGTCATTCATGTTACTATACAATATGAACATCCTTGTTCATTAACATTTGGCCTAATAGCCTTCATTCCTCACGAATGAACAAAATGCCAAATCTTTTAATTATTTGCATTTAGTTCCCTAAAGTTATTTTCCTTAACTTTAGGACCCTAATGAAAAATTTCCCCAAATTGTGTCCCGAAACTTTCAAAATTTCACTTTAGGTCCTCAATTTATCCAAAATCCCAAAAAGGGTTAAAATTTCCCAAATTTGTAATTTGGTCCCTAACTTTTCAAAAATTTCCATTTTGCCCCTACTTTACAAAATGACAATTTTGACCCCAATAAATTCCAAAAGTCAACTAGTTGGTCCTCCAACATCTTTTTAAAGGCTAATTGGCCCTCAATTTTGGGAAATTGATCTTTGGTTCCTCAATTTTTTAAAATTCCCAAAATTTCCCCCAATTTCCCCCTTTCAAACTGGCTGAATTTGATTTCATTAAATTGAACATCATGTTTAATTGTTGAAATTTAAGTTAAATTGAGTTCCTACACTTTCATATGATTGATTCAATGGAACTTTGAATTGTGTCATTTGGATCTGAATTGAGCTCAAATGAAGCTTTTTTGGAAAACTGGACTTAGAGAGATAAAGCTTCGAAAGCATACCGTCGAGGGTGCGGCGATCCGAGCTTTTGATCTGGGCAGATAGCTCTCGTCCTAAGGTTCCTCCTAGGATCAATAATCACATCAATTCATTCCAAATTGAGGGAGAGTTTGGTTAGTGAAGTTTCACCGGTTCTCTCTCTAACACTTATCGAAAATTACACAAGGGAGCCAAATTGTCTTACCTTTCAGCTCTAATTAATTTGTATGAGGGTTGTGGAAGTGTTAGGAGAGTTTTATTTGGCCTAAGAAAGGTTCAAATTGGTCTTTTTAGCTTGGTCAAAATAGAGCACCTTCGGTCCGCCAGAGCTGCTTCACTATTCTATCATGCCGGTGCTTCTCCGGTGACCCTAGAAGGAAATGGGAACTACCATCGTGTAGCTGGCTTCTCCCCGAATCTAAGGAAACTAACCTCACCTTATTTGGCTGAGAAACATGCCCAAGTTAGAGCTTTGGTTTGAGCTTCACCAAAAATTGTACTAGTAGAGAGAGGAGTTTTCTAGTGTGAGGGGGATGAATGATGAGGGGCTCTTTATATAGGAAGCTTGAGGACTCATTGGTCGTCCGATTGGTGCCTTTATTGTGATCATTCATGGCTAAAAATTCCCTGAACGGAGACTTTTCATCTTCACCAGTGCTGCTCGCTTTTCTGGCGAGTGAATAGTACTGTCATCTGAAGGAAAAATACGACACTATTTCAAATCTGACCTGACTAGTTCGAACTGGGTTCAATGCTTAAACCGATTGGTTCATGCTTTATTTGACCAAGTTTTTCAAAATTAAAAATTTGAAAATTCATCTAAATTCATTCTCTATCCAATTGTGGTTACAATTCTCCAATTTAAATTTGCTAAGCCACCTAGAAAAATGAATTTAAAATCCGGTTTAATAGTGGTTCAAATCGGTTCAATCCGGCTTAGGTCATATTCACCTGAACCGGTTTGGTTTTCTCTTCCAATTCATCCTAATGTCCTTTTCCATAACTTTTGTCACACTTTAGGTCACTTAGGATTTATAAATTTCCCAATTTGCCCTTTCTATATAGGTTACGGTGTATAAACTGACTTAGTTTTTCCTTTGGAAATTACCGGTTCTTTTCCTAGTTTTTTTTTTCTTATTATCAAAGGACGAGGTTTACATAGCTGGTTTACAAACTATAACCGATAAGAAAAGGGTAAATTGGGGAATTGATGAATCCCAAATGACTCAAAGAGTCATATAAATCTTGGAAAAGAACCTTGGGACAAATGGGAAGAGAAAACCAAACCTGTTCACGATGAACTGGACCTTAAACGAATTAAACCAGATTTAATCGGTTTAAACCATACTTGAATAAGTTTCTAAATTTATTTTTATTGGTGGATTAAAATGATCAAATTGGGGAATTGAAGCCACCATTAGATAGAAAATGAATTTAGATAAATTTAGAAAATTTTAATTTTGAGAAAATCGGTCGAATCAGGCCTGAACCGATCGATTTACACATTGAACCCGGTCGAATTGGTCTGGTATGGTTCGGAACAGTCTCATCTTCTTCATGAGGATGACACCACTGTTTATTAATGTTGAAAATGATTAACACCAGCAAAGGAAAAATGGCTCCAATTAGGTCGTTAAAGTGTGAGGAAAAGCTCGACTAAAATGGAAAGTTGTCGGGTAGAGGGTCCTCGAGCTCCCTATATAAAGAGCTCCTCTCCATTCGTTCTCCACACACCTCAAAGTCTATAGGACTTCCCCCATACCTACGGGGGTAAGCTTTCGTAGCTTTCTCTCTCTATGAGCATTTTTCAAAAATGCTCTATTTAAGCTCAATTCAGACCTAAATGCCGCGGTTCAAAGCTCAATCAAATCATATGAAAGTGTAGGAACTACTAAATACATTCAATTGGAGCAATTAACCCTGATTGAATGTCAAATTTGAAGAAATCAAATTCGGTTAGTTTGGAGGGGACAAGTTTGGGGAAACTTTTGGCAAAAAATGGGAATTTCAGAAAATTGAGGGACCTCTTTGTAATTTCCCAAAATTGAAGGCCAATTGTTCATGTGAAAGATGTTGAGTGACCAATTGGTCAATTTTTGGAACATTTGGGGTCAAATTGCTATTTTTTGGAAAGTTGGGGAAAAATTGTAATTTTTGAAAAGTTTGAGACCAAATTGGAAATTTGGAAAACTTGAGCCCCTGTTACAATTTTGAGTAAATTGAGGACTTAAAGGGAATTTTGGAAATCTAAGGGACTCAATTTGGAGGAAAAATGGGCATTAGGGGACCTAAAGTTAAGGAAAATGAACTTTAGGGACTTAAGTGCAATTAATTGATAATTTTTTAGCCTTAGTTGTCATGCTAAACCTTAATTGATAAGGATGCCCAAATCGTGTAGGGACACGTGTGACCGGAATGCCAGCAAGAGAGAGCTTGCGCAAACATGGAAAACTGACTGGGGACAAACACATCATAGTCATCAGGTGAGTGGGCTTAATTATACATCATACATGGTTGGGATGGTGAGTACTTTAGAAATGAAAAACCACTTGTGAGTGGGACTTTACATCTACCCTGTTGGAGTGATGAACGATTTAAGATAAAAACCACTTATTAGTTGTTAGTGGGATTTTCTAACCTGTTTGGGATGAATAGTACCATCTCTAATTGATAAAACCTACTTACCGGTCGTAAGTAGAGGTAATCATATCTGGTTGGTAAGATGAATTCCTTGAGGAAAAGTGAAACTCGCTTACCGGTTGTAAGCGGAGATATCATCACACCCAGTTGGTGTGACGAAGTGAAAATATACTTTTTGTTAGAAGTGTTCTCCCTTGACTATGTGCCAATGCTTAAAAGATTTGAGAGACCTTCTTGATGAGAGCTAGAACAGCTCATATCGGCTAGAGGCCTCATAAACAAACTTGAGTAAAGGAAAGCCATGATAATTCCTAATGAATTTCTTGTGTGATTTTTCCATTGTACTGAGTCTGGACTGACAATACTCGATGGAATGGTGACAGTGCGTCGGGGCTAGGTCAACGGACCGACCTAGACAAACAGCTGTAGGTCAGGTTGAGGGTCGGGGCCGTCGGACCATCGGCATCAAAGATAATGGCCATATGTGAAAAATTATTGTTTGTGCATGCACTTGTATTATTCCATTCTGGTCAACCTTATCCTCACCCAAAAATGCCCTAATCGGAGAAATATTTCTCTCATAGGAAATGGAAAGTTTTTGAACTGATGAACAGTGTTGTCATCTCAAGGAAGAAGACGACATTGTTCCGGACAGGTCCGGTCCAATCGGGTTCAATGGAAAAAATTGGTCGGTTCAGGCATGATTTGATCGGTTTTCTCAAATCTAAAATTGTCTAAATTCATTTCCTATCCAATGGTGGCTTCAATTTCCCAATTTGATCATTTTAAGCAACCAAGGAAAATGAAATTTGAGACCAATTCATGTATAGTTCAAAACGGTTCAAGGCCAGTTCCATGGTTTAGGTTCGGTTCACCTTGAACCGGTCTGGTTTTTTCTTCCAATTGGTTCCATGGTTCTTCCCTATGATTTTTATGACTTTTTGGTCACTTGGGATTTTCCAATTACCCATTTTAACCCCTCTTTATCATTCTTAGTTCCTTAAGTGATTCGATTTTGTCATTAAATTGACCGATTCTTTCCTGGTTTTCCTTGGTCTGAGGTGATGGGTTTCACAATAGAGGTCTAGATCACCTCCATTTAAATTGGGCCGATCCCTCATCAAAATTTGCTCAGAATTCTCTCCCATCCACCAACTTTTCCGTTTTTTGGTGATCCGACTACTAGATAGAATTTTTTCACCTCCCGACCACCCTTAACGTTGTGCTTTGTACCTCTAGAAAATTGAGGTCCTCAACTTTCCATTGCCAAGCCTCTCAGCACTCAAATCTTCCTCTATTATCACTAGCGAGATTGCATATTACTCGATCTCCAACTACTTGAAACATGACAACTATTTAAGGAGCTAATTTCGATGGCCGCAAAGGCCCTTGTGAGCTATGAAACATTAGGTGAAACTCGTGAGGCTATAGTTTTCCATAGCCTCCTACCTTGCCCGATTTGCGTAAGATTTAGGGATGAATTAAATAATCCATGTAAACTTTGTCCCATTATAAATAAGAAAACTGGGAAAAGAACCAGTTGTTTCAAAAGAGAAAACCAAGCCTGTTCACAAAACAAAACCAATAAATAAAGGGCCAAATGGGAAAATTGACTATTCCCAAATGACTTAAAGAGTCATAAAAATTATGGAAAAGAACCTTGGGACAATTAGGAAGAGAAAACCAGACCGGTTTAGGGTGAACCGGACATGAACTAGATTGAACCAATTTGAACCATACTTGAACTGGTTTCTAAATTTATTTTTCTTGGTGGCTTAAAATGATCAAATTGGGGAATTGAAGCCACCATTAGATAGAGAATGAATTTAAATATTTTTAATTTGGGCTTGAATAGGCCAATTTACGCATTGAACCCGATCGAACATGTCTGGTCTGGTTTGGAATAGTGTCATCTTCTTCCTCAGGATGACAACACTGTTCATTTAATACAGAAAGCGGATAATGCCAATGAAGGAAAAATGGCTCCGATCATGCTGTTTTAGGGCATTAATAAGCTCGACAAAAAAGGAAAGTTGTCGGGCAGAGGGTCACCGAGCTCCTTAGATAAAGAGCTCCTGTCCATTCATCCTCCACACACCTAAAATCTCCTTTCTCTCTAAACTGCTCCATTTTCTAATGAAGCTCAAACAAGAGCTCTAGTATAGGCTTTTTTCTTAGCCTCCCAAGGCAAGGTCGGGTCCTCCAAACTCCGGAGGAAGTTAACTACCTGATAGCACCTTCCTTTTGACTCGAGGGCTGCCAAAGAAACGCTAGCGGAATCAAACTATGAAGCAGATCCAACGGACTAAAGCTGCCCTATTTTGGTCAAGCTGAATTTGGCCAAATTCCACCCTCCTTAAGCCAAACCAAGCCTTTCCAACACACCTACAGCCCTCATACGATCTCAACAGAGCTGAAAGTTAAGCCAATTCATCCCTACTCAATCGTTGCAGATTGGAGTTAGAGAGAGAAAGTGCTAAATTTTACTGACAAAATTTTCCCTCAATTCGATATCAATTGTAGCAATTCTTGATCCTAGAAGGAACCTAAGGACAAGTGTCATGCCCCGACCTGGTTTGGTCAGATACTCGTGATCAACTTGCCACTCTCTCAATTTATTAAGTGTTTTCCCCTTCTTTAAACCGGGAGTAAGGTGTCCTTTAAATTTTACTTTTCCTAAAATAACATTAATTAAAACTACATGAAATTTAAACTTAACATACCTCTCTTACAGGTGTAGTTAACTAGAGGTCTTTGGGTAGGTTTCCCCTTGGTTACCTAAAAAGGTGTATAAGGGAGGGGGTGAGTTCAACAACTCAGTGAATGGGTGTTTAAAACTTGACTTTCAAAAAAATAGTTTGAATTGGAGTGTGCTAGACTACTTAGTTTCTTTAAGAAGTTTCATCCTCAAAATCTCAGTTTTCAAAACCATTATTCCTCATTAACCATAGTCGATGTGTTTAACAATTAAAACATGCCCTTCATCATGAAGGGATCACACATTCATAGGGCAGCACATCCATTGCACCCACATGTGGCATTGGAGCGACTTTACCGACCACCTAGATAGAAGCCCATCCACTTCTACCCTGAGAATGAGTGGATGTACATGACATTTGACCCTCAATCCTGTAAGGAAACTCCATGTTCATATGAGAACAGGGACCTCATCCCGACCCCACCCCGATCCCATGTGCATGAAGCTACATCTAGCTTTCCTAACTACTGGCGTGACAAACTACCCTTATCTCCATCATGTCATCCAGTAGCCCCTATGACACATCACTACCCCTCTTTGGCATCATGAAGGTCCCATACCTCAGTGCATGCACAAAACAATAGTTTTCCTCATAAGCTATTTAATCTTTGGTGCCACTAGTCCAACGGCCTTGATCCTCAACTCGACATGCAGCTGTTTGTCTTGACTGGTCCGTTGACCTGTCTTGTCGCATTATCACCAATCCATCGAGTATGTCAGTCTTATCTTGGTACCATGGCCAAACACATCATTCATTAAAGTTTTCATGGTTTTATCTCATGGTTGTTTCCAAGCTCCTGCTTGTGTCAACTGGCCTTGAGCCCACTGTACGAGATTTTCAAAATCAGGAATTTTAGCCCCCAAGTTCCAAAACTGAGGCCTCATGCATATTTGAGCTATTTGAGCTCTCGTCAAGAATGTCTCCCAAAAATTTTAAGAAGTGGTACATAGTTAGGGGAGAGCACTTCTGACAAAATAATTTTTCAGCTATCCATCACACCAACTAGGTGTGAGAACATCTCTGCTCATAACTGATGAATGGGTTTTGTACTTCCTTACAAAAAGTTAATCATACCAACCGGGTATGATCTACTTACAACCTGTAAGTAGTTTTTCCATGTGTTTTTCTCACATCACCCCATCCAGGTGTGATATTAAAATCCCACATAGTAGCGGATTTTTATTATTGTGGTTCTCATCATCCCAAACATGTATGATGTGAAAATCCCTCTCACTCGTAAATATAGTGAATTCCTCTTGATCGACTTTTTGCCTTCATGCGAGCTTTTCTTGGCTGGCATTCCTGTTACTTCATGTTCCTACATGATATGAACATCCTTGTTCATTATCCTTTAGCCTATTAGCCTTCATTCATCACGAATGAATAAAAAACCCAAACGTTTCTATTATTTTCAATTAGGTCCCTAAAGTTCTTTTTCTTTAACTTTAGGTCCCTAATGCAAAATTTCCCCCAAATTGAGTTCCAAAACTTTAAAATTTTACTTTAGGACTTCAATTTATTCAAAATTATAAAAAGAGGTTCAAGTTTCCCAAATTCCCAATTTAGTCCCAACTTTTCCAAAATTACCATTGTGCCCCTACTTTAAAAAATGGTAAAATTGACCTCAATAATTCCAAATATTGACCAATTGGTCCTCCAACATCTTTTACATTCCCAATTGGCCCTCACTTTTAGGAAATTGCACTTTAGTCCCTCGAATTTTTGAAATCCCAAATTTCCTCCCAATTTCCACCTTTCAACCTGATTGGATTTGATTTTATCAAATTGACGGATCAATTGAAGATAATTTTTGAAATTATAGGTAGATTTTAGTTCCTACACATATGATTCAATTGCACTTTGAATCGCATGAATTGACATCGGAATGAGCTCAAACGGATCTCCACCGAAAACCTGGACATAGAGAGAGAAAACTTCGAAAGCTTATTGTCAGGGGCAAGGTAGTTCGAGCTTTCGATCTGGGCAGATAGCTCTTGTCGTGAGGTTCCTCCTAGGATCAAGAATTGCATCAATTCATGTCAAATTGATGGAGAATTTGGTCATTAAAAATCCGTCGGTTCTCTCTCTAGCACCGATCGTAATTTTTAGAGGGGAGCCAAATTGGCTTACCTTTCTACTTTAATTCAGTTGTATGAGGGCTGAGAAAGTGTCGAGAGAGCTTGGTTTGGCTTAAGAAGGGCTCTAATTGTCCATTTTCAACTCGGTCGAAACATGGCAACTTCGGTCCGTCGGAGTTGCTTCATTCTTCTATCACGCTAGCATTTCTCCAATGATCCTTGGAGTAAACGGAGATTACTGTTGTGTAGCTGACTTCTCATCGAAACTAAAGAACTTGACCATGCCTTCTTTGGCTTAGAAAAATGAACAAGTTAGAGCTCTTGGTCGAGCTTCACAAAAAATTGAAGCAGTAGGGAGAGAGTGGAGTTTTCAGGTGTGAGGAGGATAAATGAGGATGATCTCTTTATATAAGAAGCTCAAGGACTTCTTGGTCGTCCCATTGGTGCCTTATTGGTGGTCATTCATTACTTAAAACTCCCTGGTCGGAGACTTTTCATCTTCAGTGGCGTTGATCAATTTTTCAGTGAGTGAATAGTGTTGTCATCTGAAGGAAGAAGGCGATACTATTTCGAACCAGACCGGACCGGTCCGAACCGGGTCAATGTTTAAACTGGTTGGTTTAGGCCAGATTCGACCAAGTTTTTCAAAATTAAAAATTTGTAAATTTATTATCTATCCAATGGTGACCTAAATTCTCAAATTTGAATTTTCTAAGCCAACTAGAAAAATGAATTTAAAAACTAGTTCTATAGTGGTTCAAACCAGTTTAGATCTGGTTCACCTGAACCGGTTTGGTTTTCACCACCAATTCATCCTAATGTCCTTTCTCATGACTTTTGTGACTCATTAGGTGACTCAGGATCCATAAATTTCCTGGTTGTCCTTTCTCTATCAGTTACGGTTTATAAACCGACTAGGTTTTCTCTTTGAAAATGGTCGGTTCTCTTCTGGGTTTTCTTATTATCAAAGGAATGGGTTTACAACAAGAGCTACGTTCTCTGGTCGAGAGCTCGGACTGCCCACCTCCTATCCTAAGCTTTTGAAGCTTTCTCTCTCTATGAGGAGTTTTCTAGTGAAGCTATATTTGAGCTCAATTCAGACACAAATGTTGCGGTTCAATGCTCAATTGAATCATGTGTAAGTGAAGGAACTGATCCATACCTTCAATTAGGGCAATTAACCCTGATTGAATGGCCAATTTGAAGAAATGAAATTCGATCAGTTTGAAGGGGAGAAATTGGGGAAAATATTTGTGGAAAATTGGGGATTTAAAAAAAATGAGGGATCTCGTTTCAATATCCCTATATTGAAGGTCAATTGGCCATGAGAAAGATGTTGAGGGACCAATTGGTCAATTTTTGGAACATTTTGGCTCAAATTGCCATTTTTGGAATATAGGGGCAAAATTGTAATTTTTAAAAAGTTGGGGACCAAAGTGGAAATTTGGAAAACTTGAGCCCCTTATACAATTTTGTGTAATTTGAGGACTCAAAGGAAATTTTGGAAGTTTTGGGATTCAAATTGGGGAAAGTTGGAATTAGGGACCTAAGTACAATTAAGTAATAATTTTGAGGCTAGACGCTCATACGTGATAAAACGATGGCTATTATGCCAAATTTTAACTGATAAGGATGCCCAAATCGTGTAGGAACACTTGAGTCTAGAATTCCAACAAGGATAAGCTAGTGTAGAGTCGGAAACCGACTAGAGATGAATACGTCACAATCATCGAGTGAGTGGGCTTAATTACATCATACTCGGTTGGGATGATGATGACTTTAGAAATGAAAAATCACTTGTGAGTGGGACTTTTAACATCATACCTGGTTGGGGTGATGAGAGATTTAAGCTAAAAACCACTTACTGGTTGTGAGTAGGAATTTTATAGATCATACCAACCAGTATGATGAACTTTCTTGAGGAAAGGAGAAACCTGCTTACTGGTTGTAAGTGTAGCTATCATCACACCTGATTGGTGTGATGAAGTTGAAAATAACCTTTTTGTTAGAAATTTTCTCCCCTAACTATGTGCTAATGCTTAAAACATTTGGGATACCTTCTTGATGGTAGCTAGAACAACTCAGTTAGGTTAGAGGACTCGTGTGTTGAACTCATGGGGCTTAATGCCCAATTTTGGAAAAACACGTGTAGTGGGCCCAAGACCAATGGGCACCAGCTGAAGCTTGCAAACAAACATGAATAGGAAGAGCCATGAAAACTCTCATTAAAAGTGGAATCAACTGTGTGATTCACCATGACACCAAGTCAGGACTGACAAGGCTCGATGGGCTAGTGGTAGTGTGTCAGGGCTAGGTCGACTGACCAGTTAAACAAACAACTGCATGCTGGGTTGAGTGTTGGGGTTGTTGGACTGTCAACACCAAAGAGAATGGTTAAGAAAATAAAAACTATTGTTTGTCGATACACTTGAGGTACAGGACCATCAAGATGTCCTAGGGGGTATTGATGGGTCCTTTGGGCTGCTGGACGACATGGTAGATAAAAGGGAAATAGAAGCTACTACGTTTGGATTTCTCGTCGTACTAGTTAGTCATGTTTGGACTCCACAGAGTTACTATGTTTGGACTGTATGGAGTTATTGTGTTTGGACTACACGAAGCTACTGCATTTGGGCTTCCTAAAGTTACTGCGTTTAGGCTTCATGCGTACGAGAACAAGATAAGGTCTCTGTCCTCATATGGACACGGATGGCATTTGGGTCTGAGGATCAAATGTCAAGAACATCCACTCAGACCTAGGGTAGAAGTGGATGAGATTCTATCTTGGAGGATGGTAAAGATGCTCCGATCCACAAGTGGGTGCAGTGGACGGGCTGCACCTATAAATGTGTGCACCCTTCCTGATGAAGGGTGTTTGTTTGTTTGCTAAATGCCTCCTGAGGCAAGGGGATGGGCTAAGAAAGCTAAACACACCTAATATGTAAATGGGAAAAAGGTTTCAAGATTTAAGAATCCTTGGAAAAAGGAATGGTAAACCTTGGAAAATGGTTTTTAAAAATCAAAATTGAGGAAAACCCATTTAAAAGAAAAGATAACCTTGGCATTGTTTAGATAATCAAAATCTATTTTGAAAACTCACTCACAACATCCACTCACTAAGTTGTAGAACTCACCCCTCCCTTTTACCCCTTTTAGAAAGAACCAAACTTAAAGACCTCCTTTATTGGAACTGTAAGACAGGTACGTCTATTTTAAGACATTCCATTTTGTATAATCCTATTCTAGGAAATACGGGAAAATGACGTCTTACTTCTGGTTGTTTAGAAAAGGGTGAAACCCTTCATTGACCAAAGGGAGTGGTGGGTTGATCATGGAGATCCGAACAAACCGGGTCGAGATGTGATCCCGAGTTGTATTAGAGCCTATTTTCTTGAATGCATGATCAAGACTACATAACATAGTAACTAAGAGGAATAAATCTTAAAATTACATATGTCTCCCAAGAGAGAGTCCAAGAGAACAAGAGCAGCAGTTTCTGACACCGCCCAATAACCCCTTCCTATGGAAACTCCCCGAGAAACCTAGACAGTTCTACTTGGACTAAGCTCGAAACATCAGAGATTGTATGAGGACTTCACCCGAGTGTATGGATGGCCGAACCTCACCCCTAAGGTGGACACCAACTCTCAATCTAAGCTTGAGGAACTACAATCTCATTTGCCTCCAGTTAACATTCCTCCTCCAGCTGACAACCCCAAATACCTCAAAACTCTTCGTCAACTAGGATGTAAACCTTTCTTAGGAGAGAAGGATGATGGAATTGCGATGGACTAACTAGCCAGCATCAAGAAACTCATGGAGATAGTTAGGATTTCACAAGAGGATATGGTAATCTTAACAGAGTTTTTCTTGGAAGCTAGTGCAAATATGTGGTGGAATAACATCAAAAACATGTTACCACCACCCCCACTTGGGAGCAATTCAAGGAGAGGTATATGGTGGAATACCTAGCTCCGCATATGATCAACAAAAAGTAGCAAGACTTCCTCCGACTCTGAACAAGGCTTAACTGTCACGCCCTGACCCGGTTTGGTCAAATCCACGTGATCAACCCACCGCTCTCTTGGTTGAAGAAGGGTTTCCCATTCCTTTAATCAATAGGAGCTAGGCATAATTTAAACCTTGTTCTCTAGAATAACATAAATCAATAAAAATGCAAGCTTAAAAGAACTTTTAAGCATACCTGATAGAGGGTAGATCCTGGTGTTTTCTTTAGTCATGTTTCCCTACTCCTAAAAAGGGATATAAAAAAGGGGGTGAGTTTCTACAACTCATTGACCTTCGGAGTGAATAGAGACTACCACCGTGTAGTTGATATCTCCTTGGTTCTAAGGAACTTGACCACGCCATCATTGGCTCAGGAAAGACCCTATATCAGAGCTCTGCTTCGTGCTTCACTGAAAAATTGAGTAGTTGAGAGAGAATGAGGTTTTTAGGTATGGAGAGGATGAATGGAGAGGGGCTCTTTATATAGGAAGCTCGAGGACTAATTGGTCGTCTGTTTGCCACCTTTATGACAGTCATTGATGGCCTGAAACATATTGAACAGAAACGTTTTCTCTTCGCCAACACTGGTTCGATTTTCTAGCGAGTGAATAGTGCTTTTTTCTGAGGGAAGAAGGCGACACTATTTTGAACCAGATCGATCCGAACCGGGTTCAAAGATTAAACTAGTCAATTCAAGCCCCATTAGGTTGAGTTTTTCAAAATTAAAAATTTCTAAATTCATCTAAATTCATTATCTATAAAATGGTGGCCTTAATTTTCAAATTGGAATTTTCTAAGCCACCTAGAAAAAGGAATTTAACATTTGGTTCAATAGAGGTTCAAACCGGTCTAAATCCTGTTCACTTGAACCTGTTTGGTTTTCATCTCCAATTCATCATAAAGTCATTTTTCATGACTTTTGTAACTCTTTGGGTCACTCGAGATCAGTAAACTTCCCAGTTTGCCCTTTCTCTATCGGTTCCGATTCATAAACTGGCTCGGTTCATAAATAGGTTCAATCTGGTTCGGATTCGGTTTACCCGAACACGTCTAGTTTTTCTCTCCCAATTTTCCCTAAGGTTGTTTTCTAAGGTTTATGAACCCTTTTGGGTCACTTGGGAGTTGTAGATTCCCGAATTTTCCCATTCCCCGATGATCGAGTTTGTAGACCGGTTTAGTTTTCTCACTCAGTTTGACCGATTCTTTTCCTAGTTTTCCATAACTCCAAAGAGCGGGGTTTACAACTCTCCCCTCCTTTTAGGAGTTTTGTCACCAAAACATAGTTCACACTTTTACATACTGGAATAAAATTTCATTGATATAATTTGTTTCTAGTTTTTTGTCTTATAACCTTCTCGGTTATTTCTATTCATCCCTTAAATCACATACCTATGATTCTCGTCTCATTCTCATCCTTTCCTTATTCCATGGAACTTATTTTAGCTAAGCATATCTCCCTGGAAGACTTAAAATCATTTCCTTTTGTTACATTCTTCCTTTCCCAAGGCACCATTTCTCCATTCCAAACTCCTTTACCAAAGATTTTAGGACTATGAGTTCCGGTCATTTTCTTCCACAGGTTTTGGCATTTATCATCTTTTCATTATGCATGGATCCTTTCTTCATTCTTCGGTTATCACCTTTACACTTGACTTCGTCATGCCTTAATCATAGATCCTTCTTTGCCTAAGTCATATTTACCTTGGGATAGTTGGGCTTACATGCCTCGAACCTCATGACATTCTTCGAAACTTGTCTTTGACTTGACATCACGATTATCGTATCGATTGCCTTGTTTACTCGTCTTTTCTTACTTCTATATTTGGTCATTCAATCTTCAAGTCCTTAAGCTTTTGATAACTTATTGACATACTAAAGCTCTTCCTTTCTTATTCTATTCCTCATTTCTACTGGCACCCTTCCTTTTTTAGGTCTCTTCTCCTTTTAAATCCATTTTTAATCACATTGTGATCGTTTCACGATCCTTTTTTCCACAAAGTCCCTTTCTTACTTGTATAACGTCTTTTGATGTCGTTTTCCTACATACGCATTACTTGGGTTTCACTTATCTCTTGGATCTTCACGATTCCTTTCCCTTTGCACTTGATCCTTTCATTTCTAGCAGCTTGTCTTTGAGAAGCTTATCTTCTTCCCAAATTTGTTAGTTCCATTACCTCTTAACTGGTACTCATGTATCTTTCCACGATTTCCTTTTTGGTAAGTTTTACACTTCTTTTCTCCCAAAATTTCCTTCTAACCTTTACCATTGCGAATATTCACTCTTAAATGTCCTTCCTTGCCGCTATCTTCACCTGCTTACCTTTACTCTTAAGATCCTACAAGTACTTTTCGTTTATCTTACCTCATTCTAATTTGTTCTAAGAACTTATTTATTCCTTTGAGATGAACCTCTCATCCCTCTTATATCCAATCTTTTGTATCTTCGTGTCCTAGGTATTACTCCCTTGTCTTGATTATGGTTTATTCCTTAATAATCCCCAATTCTTATTAGAGCTTCATTTACTCTTTCGAACAATTTGGTCAATAGGAGTTTATTTCCTTCAATTGGATCTATCTAAAATTTTGATTTGGGTTTTCATGTCTTCCTGCAAGTAAGTTGTAGTTAACCTTCCCAAACACTCACTTACTTATTTGTATATTTTACTGAGGTCCTTATTCGGTTCGATCTTTTGTGACACTTCCTCAGTTGTTTTTCACAAACCTGGAGCTTTCTCCTTCCTGAATCAATCTTCCTACTGTCATCCTCCTTCTAGTGTCTTCCGTTGTGGAATTCTTTTGTTTAATCACCCTACCGTTCTTTGGAAGTTCTCTCTTTTCACTCTTCACTTAAACTTTAAGGATCTTGTATGGTTCATCCACTCTGGCTTTTCTTCCTCTTTTGGTCCATACCTCTACTTTCCAGAAGTCTCCCTATCTTATAGAGTTACTAAGAAACTGTATCTTAGTTCTTTACAAGTAGTTGTTATACCTGGGCCTTCTTGTTATTCTACTTTCTTCCCAATTTTTCTTGGTGGTCTTGACATCCTTGGTGTTCCCCCATACCTATTTTTTATCTTCTTGATCAGCTTCTATTCTTTTGGTTCCCTTTGTAATATTGTACTCCTTCTTGTTTTTCCTTACTCTTATTCTTTGAGCCTATCTTTAACTCCTTGAACTCTCCATGAATTTGTACTCTTTGATGATTGCTTCCCTTTGTTCCAACTTCTTTTTCCTTTTCTTAAGATCTCCCTTGGATGGATTCTTTCTTATTGTACTTCTGAGGGAAAGTCTTAAGGGTTGAGGTTAACTATAAATAACCCGTCTATTCTTCCTTAGGTGATTTCCTACCATTTACTTTAATCTTTATTATCACATTATTTTTCTTTGAATTTATCAAGGATCTCAGAAGTTTTAACAAAAATTTCACTTTCATTCATTAAAGAAATTCATACTTGGCTTATTACATGAATTTTCTACCCCCTTAATCCCTTGGGGTCATGGGACTAGAATTAACCCTAGAATGGTTGTGGGACTCTTTATCAGAAGGCTATGAGGAATTGGTTGAGGTCCATTCATATTCCCTAATAGGATGAATTTCATGTATGGCCTCCAATCTATACCGCCTTAGTACCTTAACCTCACACTCATAGGTGCACTTCACGCATTAGATGGGATTGAAGCCAGGTTGAGTAGGTGGAGGTACTTGGTCAACCTTCATGAAGGTGGCATATGCATCCTAGTAATTATCCCAAGCCTCCTTCTTGGTTGGATTCCCCTTCGGTTGTTGTGGGATTGGAGGAGGAGGGGTTGGGCTTCTAGGAGGTGATATTGGTTCCTCTTGTCTGGGAGGAGGGTATATGATGCCTTCCGGTTCCAGTAAGGCTCCTACTAATTTTCGGTAGTCTTCCACCATGTCCTTGGGTACTCGTTTCTCACCCTTTAGGAACCTATGTATGGCTTCCTCTCTCGGGTTGGGTGTCTTTTTCAGGGTTGTGGGTGGAGGACTGGATTTCACTGCGAACTTCCTAGGAACTAGGCTCTGATAATGTTTAAAGTTGGATTAATGTTAGAGCATAATATTGATAATTTTTCAAGGGAACTAGGCTCTGATACCACTCAAGTTGTCATGCCCCAACCCAGTTTGGTCGAATCCCTATGAACAACCCGTCACTCTCTTGGTTCAAGAGGAGTTTCCTCCTTTTAACTCAAGAGGAATTAGACGTACTTTCAACCTTGTTCCCTAGAATGACATATATCAAATAAAATGAAAGCTTAAGAGGAATTAAGCATACCTAATTGAGGATAAGGCTTGGTGTTATCCCTAGTCATTTTCTCTATTTCTTGAAAAGGGATAAAAGAGGGGTGAGTTTCTACAACTCAGTGAATGGGTATTTAAAATAAAATGAAGTTTCAGTAAAAATTGTTTTCAAATTGGAGTGTGCCAGACTCCCTAATTCCTATCAGTTTTCTCATTTTCAAATTTCGGTTTTCATAACCATTTCTCATTACAATAGTGTATTTATCAACCAACACATGTCCTTCATCATGAAGGAACACACATTCTTAGGCCAACACGTCCATTATACCCACTTGTGGCATCAGAGTGACTTTACCGGCCGCCTAGATAGAAGCACGTCCACTTTTACCCTGAGAATGAGTGGATGTACACGACATCCGACCCTCAATCCCATAACAAATCATCGTGTCTGTATGAAGACATAGCCGCCATCCCATCTCCACCTTGGTTTCATGCGCAATGAAGTTACGTCGAGCTTCGGAAGACTTCTGGTACGACTAACTGCCCTTATTTCCACCAGGTCGTCTAGAGCCCTCGGATGCATCACTACCCCTCTTGGGCATCTTGAAGGTCTCGTAACATAGTGAATGCACAATCAACATTTTTTTTCACATAATGCCATATAATTGGTGGTGCCACTGGTCCGACGGCCCCGACCTTCAACTCGACCTGCAGCTGTTTATCTTGACTAGTCTGAAGACCTATGATGTCGCACTACCGCTAGTCCATTGAGTATGTCGGTCCTATCTCAATACAATGGCCAAACAACTCATTTACTAAAGTTTTCATGGCTTAATAATCATGTTTTTTTATGAGCTCCTGCTCATGCCAACTTGCCTAGTGCCCATTGTTTAAGATTTTCAAAATCCTGCGTATTAGCTCCCAAGTTTCAAAACTGAGGCCTTCGGCCTATACAAGCTATTCGAGTGCCCGTCAAGAAGGCCTCCCAAAAATTTTAAGTAGTGGCACACATTTAGGGGAGAGCACATCTGACAAAATAAAACTTTTCAACTGTCCATCATATCAACTAAGTATGGTGACATCTCTACTTATAACCAATAAGTGGGTTTTCCACTTCTAGGAAGTTTCATCATACCAACTAGGTATGATCTACTTACAACCGGTAAGTAGTTTTTTCCTTATGATTTCCACATCACTCCTCTTGTGTGTGATGGTTAAAATACCACTTATTAGTGGGTTTTCATTTTCGAGGTGCTTATCAGCCCAACCGTGTATAATATTTAATATTCCACTCACCCGATCGTGCAGTGTATTTCCTATAAATCAACTTTCATCCATTGCAAGCTTTGCCTTAGCTGGCGATCCCAATGCCCCGTGTTCCTGCACGGTATAAACATCCTTGTTCATTATCATTTGACTTAATAGCATTCATTCATTATGAATGACTAAAAATATCTAACTTTACAAATATTTGCAATTTGGTCCCCTAAAGTTCTTTTTCTTTTACTTTAGCCTCCAAATGCTGGTTTTTTTCTCCAAATTGAGTCCTAATTCTTTAAAAATTATCTTTGGGATCTCAATTTATTCAAATTCACAAAAAGGGGTTCAAACTTCTCAATTTGGTCCCTAATTTTTCTAAAATTATCATTTTGCCCTTCATTTACAAAAATAGTAAGTTTTACCCCAAAAATTCCAAAATTTGCTCAATTGGTCCTCCAACACTCTGAACATGCTCAATTGGCCCTCAATTTTATAAAATTGCATTTTAGTCCCTCAAATTTTTGCAATCCCCATAATTTTCCCCAATTTCAACTTTCCAACACAATCGAATTTGATTTCATCAAATTGACTGATCAAACAAGTTTAATTGTAGAAATTGAAGTTAAATTGGAGTTTCTATATCTTCATACGATTCAATTGTACTTTGAATGTCAAGTTTTGATGCAGGAACAAGCTCAAATGGAGCTTTGCTAGGAAATAAAACATAGAGAGAGAAAGATTCCAATTCTTACCATCAGGGTGCGGTGGTTCGAGCTTTCAATATGGGCAGATAGCTTTTTTTGTGAGTTTCCTCCTAGGACAAAGAATTGTATCAATTGATGCCGAAATGAATGAGAATTTTATCATCAAAATTATGTGGGTTCTCTCTTTATCACCCGTCATAAATTTCACAGAGTAGCCAAATTGGCTTACCTTTTAGTTCTAATTCAGCCGTAGGAGAGTTGAGGAGGTGTTGGGATAGCTTGGTTTGGCATGTGGAGGACTCAAATTGGTTGATTTTAACTCGATAGAAATATGGCAGCTTCGGTCTGTTGGAGTTGCTTCACTGTTCGATCACGCCGGCGCTTCATCGGTGACCCTCGAAGCGAATGGAGACTACCACCGTGTAGTTGACTTCTCCCTAGTTCTAAGGATCCCGACCATGCCATCTTTGGCTCAGAAAAAGACCCTATATCAGAGCTCTGCTTTGTGCTTCACTTGGAAACTGAGTAGTTGAGAGAGAGTGAGGTTTTTAGGTGTGGAGGGGATGAATGGACTGGTTTCGTTTTCTCACTCAGTTTGACTGGTTCTTTTCTAGGTTTTTCTTAACTCGAAAGAGCGGGGTTTACAGACTAGTTCTTTCCCCAGTTTCCTTGTCTTCAAATAATGGATTTACAACTCTCCCATCATTTTAGGAGTTTTGTCCCAAAACTTAATTAGCAACCTTTGCATAATGAATAATTTCCTTTGGTTTCAACTTGTGGTTTGCTTGACATGCTAACTCTTCGGGTGTTCTTTTAGTTAGCCCTTTTTATATCATTCACTTAAGTAATTTCTTTTCCTTTCTATTGTTTACTCACTCAATGGAGTTTATCATAAT
Source organism: Trapa incisa (assembly GCA_030064435.1). Lineage (NCBI taxonomy): Eukaryota > Viridiplantae > Streptophyta > Magnoliopsida > Myrtales > Lythraceae > Trapa > Trapa incisa. Next base: position 7,845,875 of record CM057776.1, read on the forward strand.
TAGGTATGTCTTACCCACTACTCCAAGGTACATCCTTAAGTTCACTTCCTCCTTTACTTAGGGCAAGATTCTTCCTTACTAGAATCACATTTTCCTCGGTACTATTGGGCTTACATGCCCCTTACATTCATGACATTTCCTAACATCTATATCTATCCATCAGATTTCTATAGCACCTTCTTTAAGGTCGTTCCTGACTTTCCAACCTTCCAATGATTATATAACTTCATTCCTCTTTTCATTTGGCAGTATTGCTTGACTACCCTTACAGTTATCCAATAATCCTTTATGTCCTTGACGTAATTCCTTTCTAGAGTTTCCTTCCTTGGTAGGATTCTTGCCCCTTCCCCCATAATTATTTTTTCATTTGCCCTAGGGAATATCTACCCTTAAATGACATCCTTTGATGTTGTCTTCTCTTGTTTACCCTTAGTCTTGAAATCTTGCGGGCACATCTTTTTTACCCTATTCTCATCCCCACTTGTACCCTAATACTGGTTTATTTCCTTAGGGAGGCTTTCCAATGCCCCTTGTTTCAAGGTCTTTTGTTCACCTTGTGAGAGGCTTACTTAACCTTCTCATGACTTGAGTTTGGTTGTTAATCCGTTCTTGGCCATTGATCTTTTTAAGGATTTCCTTCATTATTCTTTTCCAATATTTGGACTTTTCACTTATCTCTTCTTTGTCGGGTTTACATCCATTTTTCTCCAAAAGGCCAGTTCATTAACTGCCTCGTTCCTACTATTTTTCTTGTCCAACTGTCTAGGCAGTTGTATCTAGAATTCACTCGTCCTTCATGCCCATTCTACTGTCCTTCATAGAGTGTAGTCTTTACTACTTCCCGACCCTTCTTAAGGCATTGTTTATTCTCCTTAACCATCCCATTGTTACTAGTTGCTTCTTTCTACTAGGTTCTCCTGGAATCATTATTTGGCTCTTTTGCTCTTCCAAAGTAGGTCATACTTGGCCTCTGATACATCCTTTCTTTGAGAAGTTCCTAACGATGGGTTGATTCCATGCACTCCACGTTATGTCAATCCACAAATCAATGATCCATTCAAGGGGGTACTTAGTCCTATGCATCCCTCAAGAGCTCCTTTTTGTAGCGTATTTATTCTCTTCTTCACTCTTACTGTATCATAACCTCGAGTTTCCGGAGGACTTTTTTAGTGTTTGAGCCTTTCTAAGGGGATTCTAGGCGTACCTCCCATATACCTTACCTTTATTCTTGTGGTATTTCTCTATGGTTGACCTTCTTAAGAATAAATTAAAATTTCTTTCCTTTACCTTGCTATTTCTTGTCCTCCTTGTGAATAGCTTACTTAACTCTCTCCATAGTTTTGGCCTCCAGTCCTACCTATATTCGGTGACCTTGGACTTCGATAGTTGACGTGGTCCTTAAGAGGTATTGCCCTTAATCCATGGGGTATGGAACAGTCCTTAACTACCTATCCTATTCTCTTATACCATAGCATGTTATTTCTTGTGTGGACTGATGTGGTTCCTCCTTGACTTTGAGCATTTCAAGGTCTTTCTATGGGATTGTTGGTGGTCCAGTGTTTTGCCATCCTTGAGTCAAACACCTTGAGTCTTCTTTGTCAAAGGATCACTTTTTGAGTACTCATAAATTTCCTTATTTCTCTAATTCAGATTCCCCAACTAGAATGGGATTCTCTTTAGTTTCTATGGTAGCGCAAGTTTGTTTGGTTATTTTCTTGGGCTCATCTTCCTAGCAAGTTCACATCATTTGAGAGACAAAGTTTTAGGAATTTTGAGTACTTCATTTGGTAACAGAGTAGATAGGGAGTTATGGAGTTCTTGATAAGTATCATCCTTGGTAAGGTTATACGCCCTTGCTGGCATTCTTGACTTCAGGCTTGGCTCCCTTTGTACTCGGGACTGTGACCTTAACATATTATGGGACCATACTCCTTGGTGGTACTGGATACTTCCCCATTTGGTCCTTTGAGCTCTACTATGGCTCAGGCATTAAGGAGCTTCTAGGGTTGTCTTCCTACGAGGACAAGGTGTTGAGTAGAGTCAATTCTAGTTTTCATGGTTCCTCTCCTGGAGCCGTCTGAAAATTTTGAAACTTTCTCTGAATTACTATGTTATATAGTCTTGATAATGTATTTAAGTAAATAGGATTTGATACCACTCAAGTTGTCATGTCCCAACCCAGTTTGGTTGGATCCCCGTGAACATCCCGCCACTCTCCCGGTTTATAAAAGGTTTTCCCCTTCTCTAAACCGCAGGGAGTAAGGCATCCTTTTCACCTGTATCTTTCTTGTAATAACATTAATTAATACTAAATATAAATTTTACATACATGTCTTAAGGTTTAGCTAGAGTAAGATATTTAAGGTTGGTTTATCTTGTTTTCCTTAAAAGAGCTAAAGGGAGAGGTTGAGTTCGACAGCTTAGTGAATGGATGTTGGGTGCAAGTTTCCACAAAAACAACTTTAATCGGAGTGTACCAAACTCCATATTTTCTTTAAAAACATTCTTTTCTCAAGTTTTAGTTTTCAAAACATTTTTCTAAGGTTTAACAATTCTTTTCCAAGGATTCTCAAATCATTTCCATGGCCTTCATAACCTCTTTCCCATTTCCATATTAGGTGTGTTTCATAAACAGCACACACCCTTCGTCATGAAGGGATCACACACATTCGCGAGATGCAGTTACGCTGACTTCACCCACTTGTGGATTAGAGCATCTTCACCATCCACCCGATGTGTGAGTGAACGTCTCTGATGTCCTACCCTCAGAAAAAAAATACTTTGTGTCCATATGAGGATAGAGAGCTCATCCAGACCCTACCCTGGTCGCATGCACATGAAGCTACATCGAGCTTCCCTAACTGCTGGCATGACAAATTACCAATATCTCTACCATGTAATTTAGTAGCCCCTAGGATGCATCAGTACCCCTCTTGGGCATCTTGATGGTCTCGAACCTCAAGTGCATGCACAAACAAAGTTTTCCATAAAGCCATTTATCTTTGGTACCATTGGTCCAACGACCCTGACCCTCAACTTAACATGTAGTAGTTTGTCTAGACCGATCCATCAACCTATTCCTGTCGCAATACCGCCGGTCCAATGAGTATGTTGGTCCTATCTTGATACTAAGGTCAAATCACATCAATTCATTAAAAATTTGATGGCTTATCATCATGTTTGTTTACGACTTCCTGCTCGTGCCAACTAGCCTTTGGCCCACTGTACGTGATTTTCAAAAGCGAGCATTTTAGCTCCCCAAGTTCCAAAAAAGAGGCCCCTAGGATATCTCAGCTATTCTAGCTTTCTTAAGGTCTTCCAAAAGTTTTAAGCATTGGCACACAGTCATGGGAAAGCACTTACTAACAAAAATAACATTTCAACTTGTCCATCACACCAACCGGGTGTGATGACATCTCCGCTTACAATTGGAAAGCGGGTTTTCTACTTCCTTTCAGGAAGTTCATCATACCAACCGGGTAGGATCTACTTACAATCGGTAAGTAGTTTTTCCACATAGTTTCTACATCACTCTAACCAGGTGTGATGTTATAATTCCACATAATAGTGGTTTTTCAGTTCCGAAGTACTTATCATTCCAATCGGGTATGATTAGGAAACTACCACTAATTCGATATTCGCAGTGTATTCCTCCTTAATAGGCTTTTTTCCTTCATGCGAGCTTATACTTGCTGCGTTATGGTTCTTCACATCTTTATTTATTAACATTTGACATTATAGCCTTCATTTCTCACGTATTAATGATAATGCCCAAAATTTTCAATTAATTGCCTTTAGGTCCCTAAAGTTCTTTTTGTTTGACTTTAGGTCCCTAATGCTAACTTTTTCCCCAAATTGAGTCTCAAAACTTCTAAAATTCACTTTGGGTACTCACTTTATTCAAAATCACTTAAGGGGTTCAGGTTTCCCAAATTTCCAATTTGGTCCCCAACATTTCAAAAATCACCATTTTTTTTTGCCTAGATTATAAAAATTGCAATTTATACCCAATAAATTTAAAAATCAACTAATTGGTCCCCCAATATCCTTTTCATGGCCAATTGGCCCTCAATTTTGGGAAATTTCACTTTGGTCCCTCAATTTTATGAAATCCCCAATTTTCCCGAAAATTTTCCCTAATTTTCCCCCATTTAAACTGAACAAATTTGATTTCATCAAATTGACCATTCAATCAGGGTTAATTGATCTATTGAAGGTATGGATCAATCCCTACACTTCCACATGATTCAATGGAGCTTTGAATCGTGTCATTTGGGTCAGAATTGAGCTCAAAATAGAGCTTCGTCGAAAAATTGAACTTAGAGAGAGAAAGCTTCAAAAGCTTATCGTTGGAGGTGTGGCGGTCCAAGCTTTCGATTGGGGCAGGTAGCTCTTGTCCTGAGGGTCCTCCTAGGATCAAGAATTGCACCAATTCATGTCGAAATGAGTGAGAATTTGGTTAGTGAAGTTTTTTTCCATTTCTCTCTCTAATGCTAATCGGAATTTACAATGTGGAGCCAAATTGGCTTACCTTTCAGCTCTAATTCAGACATATGAGGGTTGTCGAAGTGTTCGGAGAACTTGATTTGACTTGAGGAGGGCTTAATTTGATCATTTTCAGCTCGACCAAAATAGGGCAGCTTTAGTCTGCCGCAGCTACTTCACTGTTTGATCACATCGGTGCTTCTCTAGCGATGCTCGGAGCAAATGGAGACTACTGTCAAGTAGCTGACTTCTCTTCAAATCTAAGGAACCCGACCATTCATGACCCAAAAAGCCCTGAACGGTGACTTTTATCTTTGCCAGTGCTGCTCACTTTTTCGGGGAGTGAACAGTGCTGTCATCTGAAGGAAGAAGGTGACATTGTTTAGAACCGGAATGGACCGGTTTGAACCAGGTTCAATGATTAAACCGGTTGGTTCAGCTCGATTCGACTGAGTTTTTCAAATTAAAAATTTTTAAATTTATCTAAATTTATTCTATATCTAATGGTGGTTTCAATTCTCCAATTTGAATATTTTATTACACAAAAAAAATGAATTTAAAAACCGGTTCAATAGTGGTTCAATTCGGTTTAGGTCTCATTCAACTAAATCGATATAGTTTTCTCTTCCAATTCATCCCAAAGTTCTTTTCCATGACTTTTATGACTCTTTAGGTCACTTGGGAGTTGTAAATTTCCCATTTTTCCCTTTCTATAACGGTTGGGGTTCCTGAACTGGTTCTGTTTTCTCACTCGGGTTGACTGGTTCTTTCCCAATTTTTCTTATCTTTAAGGGACGGGGTTTACAGTTGTTATTTGAAGGAGGAAGACGACACTGTTCCAAATCGGACCAGACCGGTCTGACCGGGTCAATGCTTAAACTGGTTGATTCATGCCTGATTCGACCGATTTTGTCAAAATTTCATTTTTTATACAATGGTGGTTTCAATTCTCCAATTTGAATATTTTAAGCCACCTAGAAAAAATGAATTTAACAATCGTTTCAAGAATAGTTCATACTAGTTCAATCTGGTACATGTATGGTTCACCTACACTAGTCTGGTTTTATCTTCCAATTTATCCCAAAGTCCCTTTCCATGATTTGTATGACTGTTTGAGTCACTTGGGATTTGACAATTTTCTATTTTGCCCTTTCTCTATGGGTGATGGTTCATGAACCGGTTCGATTTTCTCTCTTGGGTTGGTTTTCATTCCCCAGTTTTCTTATCTTTAAGCGATGAGGTTTACATTAACTTTATCACAGAGTATGAATCCAAGTTTAACGAATTAAGACCCTTTGCCCCTGACCTAGCTTAACCTACAGATGTTTGCCAACAATTTGTGGATAATTTTAATATGGACACACAAGACCAAATGGGAGTACTAGGATGCCACAAAGATTTGGGTGTTATCATGAGCATGGCCCATGAATGTAAACGTCTGGTACAGATGAGACGTCACTTGATAGAATAGACTGGTAGGAAAGAGGAAGGAGGCCAAAATAGTTAGGGAAGACAAAAGGAGCCTAGTGGACAGAAATGGGGGACAAGAATGGTGTTCCCTAGGACAATGGAAGGTTATCATGCCCAAAGAAAGGCAAGTACAGCCCCACAAAGGAGAAGCCCTTATTGCCTCAAGTGTCAGAAAAGCCATGAAGGAACGTAATGAGTATGCTTCGAATGCAGATAGATTGGCCACTCTGCAAAGAGCTGCCCAGCCCGTCAGGGCAATACACAATGAAGTACACATTGACCACCTCAAGGAAACCTAAGGGCACTAGACGGAGGACAAGACATAGACACTACATTGAGGTTATCAACTAGAGTATACAACCTCACCTAGGAGGAAATACAGAAGGATCCTTAGTACTTACCAAAATTCACCTGAACAAATATAGCCAAAAATTATAATTCTTTACTGTCATAATAAATGAAAATTCTATTCCTTACAAAAATAAAAATTGTGATACAAGTTGGAGAAATTCTAAAGGACATACTCACCAAATTTTCAAAAAGATGGAAATGGGAAGAATGGCATCTAAGGATGTTAGGAAGTAGATTTGAGGTTAGATGCCCTCAAGGACGAATGGAATTCCAAGAGAGAAGGGGAAGAATCCTCCGAAGGGAAGAAACTCTGGGGATGCATATATATCATAACTAAGATGTAGTGGAACCAAGTGACAGGGTATAAGGAGATGAACTTGCAAAGGAAGTACAAGCTGAGTTGAATGAACCAAGGGAGGCATACTAGGAAGACCCAAGGAAGTAAGTTAAACCCAATGAATTGGTAAGTAAGAAGATAGCATTGAAAGATGTCATGACAAGTAAGAATGGGTGGACTACACTAAATAAGGAAATAAAGGAAAGAATGTTCAAGAAATCTTGGAGAAGTAAGCCCTCCAATTAAGAAGTGGTTAAGTGGAGCAACCTCTAACATCAAGACTGGTTGCGGTTCACACTCAATTAATGGAGCCTAGAGAGTGAACAAATAGGATGGAGGATACAAAATAAGATTCGACAATAGAAAGTTCTTCTGATAGGGAATAAGGGATGGAGTGGAGATTTTAAGACAATGGAGGATTGAAAGCAGGAAAATGCCTGAATATAGAAAAGGTGTAAGGAGATGAAGAAATTAATCCTTCAAGGGATGTTAAGAAGGTTGAACGTGTAGCTCCTAAGGTGAAAGTGTCTACTTCGAAGGACATAGTAGATGTAAACCCCACACTTTTGAGTTAAGGAAAACCGGAAAAAGAACCGGTCAAATCGATTAAGAAATCTGAGCCGGTTTACATTTGGGAACAAGCAATATGGAAATTTACAACTTCCGGGTGATCCAAAGGGTTCATTAAACCTTAGAAAAGGAGAGGTCGGGCTCTTTAAAATCGGGGAGAATTCAGGTATCTGATAGCAAACTCCAGTCAATTCGATAATCATTAGAGAAGTGCCGACATGATGGAATAATGAAGTAGCTCCGATGGACCGAAGCAGCCCTATTTCGGCCGAGTTGAAATTGGCCATTTCGAGCCCTCCTCAGGCTAAACCAAGCCTTCTCAACACTCCCTCAGCCCTCCCACGGCCGAATTACGACTGAAAGGTAAGCAAATTCGGCTCCCCCCTACAGTTTTCGATCGGTGCTAGAGAGAGAATTGACAGAATTTCAATAATGAAATTCTAACTCAATTCAGCATCAATTGATGTGATTCTTGATTCTAGGATGAACCTCAAGTACCGGGAACGCCAACAAGGACAAGCTCGCGTGAAACCAAGAACCGGTCTAGTGGAATTCACGGCATTAACGGGTGAGTGGGTTTACTAACATCATACCCAGTTGGGATAATGAACACAACTTAATATTAAAATCCACTTACTGGTTGTGAGTGGGAATTTTATATCATACCCGGTTGGGGATTATGGGCAGATGGACATAATGTGTAGTGCAAGGAACCAACCCTTAATTGGGAAATGTTTCAAAGGAAGGAAGTATCGTGATGGCCCAGTGTGACCTACTTGAAGAGAGCAGGAGAACCAAACAATAATTTTAGGAGAATAGAGTAGAAAGAAGAAACGAGTAACAACAAAACTGCCAAAGAGAATAAACAAAACCCTAAGAAAGGCTAAGATGTAGTAAAGACTACACTCTATGAAGGACAAAGGATGGGCATGAAGAACGAGTGATACAGCTGCCCAGGCAATTAGACCAGAAAAATAAAGAGAAGAAGACAGTTAAAGAATTAGTTTTCGAGAGAACCATGGACTTAAACCATAACAAAGAAGGGAGAAGTGAAAAGGCCAAAACGCAGGAAGAGAAGAACAAAGGGAAATCCTTAAAGAAATCGATGGTCAAAACTAGATTTATAGTTTAAAGTCTTGGAATGGTTAAGTGGGCCTCAAGAAGGGCGAACAAGAGAATTTGAAATAAGGAGGATGTGAACCCTCCTTAACATAAATTATTTAACGGGTTAGCATCAAAAGATGCTTTGACAAGTATGAATGATTGGACGACCCATACTCGAGTAATAGAGGAAAAATGTTCGAGAAGATGTTGGGAAAGTAAGTTCCCTAATAAGGTGTAGCTAAGAAGGAATAACCACAATTGGTGAGACAGGTCATAGCCCACACACGCATAAGGAGCTTAAAGAGTAGATAACCAAGCATAGTGTGGAATGCACAGAATAAAACTAATAATTGGAAGTGTTCTATGTAAGGAACCAGGGATAAAACAAAAGTTGTGGATAGAGAAGGATCCAAAGCAAACAAATGAACTAACATAGATAAGGGTGCGAAGAAAGGGAGAAAGAACCATACAATGAATGATAAGGAGGTTAAGCATGTAACTCCTAAGATGAAAATCTCTATTGTAAGGGACATAGTAGAGAACAACACCGGAAGGAGGAAACCTTCCCAAGCAAAGTAATCGACACATAGATCGAAAGTAATTATTGTAGAATAAAGAATCATGAAGTGAATATGAGGAAGTAAAAGTGGATTAAGAAAAAAGGAAAAAGCCTTGAATAAGGAATGCCAAGGACTTAAGAAGGAAAGAATCCTAGTTTGTTGGTAAACTATCGGGAAACCAAATAATTGGCACTAGAAAGACCCAATAAAGAATTTGGGAAGGGACGAGTGGGTAAGGAAAATCGACACGATTATGTAAGACATGTTGTCAAGATACGAATGATAATTGGGTAACAGTCAAGGTAGTTGAGGAATACTACCCGATGAAAGGAGTGATGAAATTATACAGTCCCTAGAAGGCTGGAAAGTTGGAAACAAACCTAAAAGAGGTTGCAAGAGTCTGATGGACTGAGACAAGTTCAGAACTATGTCATATCATAAGGGACATATAAGCACCAACAATCCCAAGTAAAATGTAACACGAGTAAGAAGGAGTTAGTTGGTAAACATAACAAGGTCACAAATAAATTTGACTGAAGTTGTAATCAATGACGGATGAAGGATTGGTCAAATTGGGACAAAAGAATAAGAACACAAAAATCTGTGAAAACAAGTATGTAATGCTTAAAAGAACGTCGAGCTAGGGGTTTCAACGATGAAGAGAATAACTAGACAAAGGAACGATTGGGCACCTTGGAACTCCTAATCCTGAAATCTTGAGTAAAATCACCAAAAGGAAGAACCTTATCCTAAATAAAGGGAGATGTGAACCTAAGAATATACATTAGGATTAATGAGCCATACATGCCTCATTATTATAACTCCATGGAAGGAGTAAGTATGATAAATGAAAAGAAATTCCCTAGATGAATGATTACGAGGACTAAGCGAAACAGCAATCAAAGTGTTAGCATGTCAAGAAAACCCAAGTTGACATTATGGGAAATTATTCCCAATGTGGAATATATTGGTTAAGTTTTGGGGACAAAACTTCTAAAAGGAGGGGAGAGTTGTAAACCCCACACTTTTGAGTTAAGGAAAACCGGGAAAAGAACCTGTCAAACCGAGTAAGAAAACCTAGCCGATTTACATTTGGGAACAAGCAATATGAAAATTTATAACTTCCGAGTGATCCAAAGGGTTTATTACACCTTGGAAAAGAAATTTAAGAAAAATTAGAAGACAAAAACCAAATTGGTTTAGGTGAACAAGATTCCATAAAAACTTTGAAGTTAAGCGTGCTTGCTTGAGAGTAGTGTGAGGATGGGTGACCTCCTAGGAAGTATGAATTTTTTTATAACCCCAAATTTCGGTCAAAAATTTTATGCGAACTTATCATAAATAACCATAAATTAATATATATTTAATTATTGTAATTAATACCTAAATTAAATTATTGGAATTAATACCAATAATTTATGGTAATATTAATACTAGTAATAAATCTCTCCCATTTAATACACGGGTTTTACACCTATATAAAGAGGTGATCCCCATCCATTCTCCTCACACCCGAACACTTCTCTCTCTCTCTCTCTCTCTACTACTTCATTTCCTAGTGAAGCTTAAAACAGAGCTTTGACTTCGACATTTGTCTTAACCTCGAAAGGAGAGGTCGAGCTCTTTAGAATCGGGGAGAATTCAGCTATCTGATAGCAAACTCCAGTCAATTCGAGAATCACTAGAGAAGCGCCAACATGATGGAAAAGTGAAGTAGCTCTGGTGGACCGTAGCTGCCCTATTTCGACCGAGTTGAAATTGGCCATTTCGAGCCCTCCTCAGGCCAAACCAAGCCTTCTCAACACTCCCTCAAATCTTCCACGGCTGAATTACGACTGAAAGGTATGCCAATTCGGCTCCCCTCTACAATTTACGATCGGTGCTAGAGAGAGAATCAATAGAATTTCAATAATGAAATTCTAACTCAATTTGGCATCAATTGATGTGATTCTTGATTCTAGGATGAACCTCAAGATGAGAGCTATCCACCTAGATTGAAAGCTCAGACCGTCGTGCCCTCACCGATGAGTAATCGAAGCTTTCTCTCTCTATAATTCATTTTTCGACGAAGCTCCGTTTGAGCTCGTCCCGTTGTTAAAACTTGCGATTCACATTTCTAAAGAATCGTATGAACATGTAGAAAATCAATTTCAACTTCAATTTCAACAATTGGAAACGTTTGATGGGTCAATTTGATAAAATCAAATTCGTCTGTGTTAAGAAGTTGAAATTGGGGGAAAATTGGGGATTTTCAAAATTCAAAAGGATCAAAATGAAATTTTATGAAATTGAGGGTCAATTGGGCATGAAAATAATGTTGGAAGATCAATTAAGGAATTTTGAAATTTTTGGGGCAAAATTTACCATTTTTGTAAAGAAGGGAAAAATGGTAATTTTGGAAAAGTTGGGGGACCAAATTGGAAATTTGGGAAATTAAACCCCTTTTTGTGAAATGGAATATATTGAGGTCCTATGATAAATTTTAGAAGTTTTGGGACTCAATTTGAGGAAAAACTGACATTTGGGATTTAAAGTTAAAGAGAAATAACTTTAGGGACATAATTGCAAATAAATGAAAGTTTGACTTTCTTATTCATTTGGAATGAATGAAGGCGATTAGGCCAAAGGATAATGAACCAAGATGTTCATATCGTGTAGGAACACGAAGTACCGGGAATGCCAGCAAGTACAAGCTCGCGTGAAACCAAGAACCGGTCCAGTGGAATTCACAGCATTAACAGGTGAGTGGGTTTTCTAACATCATACCCAGTTGGGATGATGAGCACAACTTAAAATTAAAAATCACTTACCGGTTGTGAGTGGGAATTTTATATCATACCCGGTTGGGGATGACAAGTACCTCGGTATAAAAACCCACTACTTAGTGGTATTTGTAATCATCACTACTTAGAGAAAGTGATGTGAAAGTTATGCGGAAAAACTACTTACGGGTTGTAAGTAGATCATACCCAGTTGGTATGATGAGACTTACTCGAAAGAAGTTGAAAACCCGTTCATCAGTTATGAACAGAGATGTCCTTATACCGGTAAGTATGATGGACAGTAAAAACATATTTTTGTCGGAAGTGCTTTCCCCTGACTGTGTGCCAATGCTTAAACAATTTGGGAGACCTTCTCGATGGGAGCTCAAATAGATCTAATAGGCCGGGGGCCTCAATTTTGGAACATGGAGGCTAAATGTCCGATTTTGAAAATCTCGTACAGTGGGCCCAAGGCCAGTTGGCACGAGCAGGAGCTCGTAAACAAACATGATATATGTGCCATAAAACTTAATAAGTGAATTATTTGGCCATGGTATCACGATAGGACCGACATGCTCAGTCAACTAGCGGCAGTGCAACATGACAGGTCGACGGACCAGTCAAGATAAACAACTGCGACTTGAGTTGAGAGTCGGGGCCTTTAGACCAGTGGCACCACAGATTACATGGCAATATGAGAAAACATTGTTTGTGCATGCATTGTGAGTATGGGATCATCAAGACGCCCATGAGGGGCAGTGATGCATCCTAAGGGCACTAGACGACCTGGTGGTTATAAGGGCAGTTTGTCATTCCTGGTGTCTGTGCGAAATCTGTAGTAGCACCAAGTGCATGAGACCGGGGTGGGGACATGATGAGATCTTTGTCCTCATACGGACACGAAGAAGTGATTCTGGAATTGTGGGTCGGATGTCGCATACTTCCACTCATTCCTAGGGTAGAAGTGGTCGTGCTTCTATTCGGGTGGCAGGAAAAGTCGCACTGAAGCCACTAGCGGGTTCAGTAGTGATACTAACTTGCGAATGTGTGTAACCTTCATGATGAAGGATGTGTGTTGGGTGATGACACACCGTGGTAACTAAGAAATAATGGAAATACCTAAATTTTCAAATGAAGGGATTTTTGAAAAGAAAGGAGTCTGGCACACTTCATATAAATATTTTTTCTAGTCAAAAGATTTGAATCCCATTCAGTAAGTAGTCGTACTCACCCCCTCCCTTATATCCCTTTCAGGAAATCCTAGAAAGCCTACCCTTAAAGACCATCAACTAAGATGCCTGTAAGACAGGTATGTAATGTTTTAAATTTCATGTAGTTTTGATTATGCTATTCCAGGAAAAGGTGCAGGTTAAAAGACGGTTTACTCTTTACGATTTACAATAAGGGGAAACCCTTTAATAAACCGAGAAAGTGGAGGGTTGATCACAGGGATCTGACCAAACAGGGTTGGGGCGCGACAGTAGGGAATGAAACTGTAAAATGGGAACTCCCCACACAAACTATTGATACGTAGATCAAAAGGGATCAACTTGGAGTAAATAATCATGAAATGGTCACGAGCAATTAAGAGTGGATTTAGGAAAAGGAAAGTCATTAAAGTAAAGGATGCCACTGGAAATGTGGAAGGACATAAGAGGGGAAAATCCCAGCATGTTGGACCCAACTTGTAATAAAAAAATAGATGGAGAAAGGGTCAAAATAGGACAAAAAGGTGTTAACACTAAAACCTATGAAAACAAGTGCGTAACACTCAAAGGAACACCGAGCTAAGTGTTTCAATGATCAAGAGAATAACTATACATGAGAATGATTGAGCATTTTGGAACTCCCAATCCTAAAATCTTGGGCAAGAATTGTAAACCCCCCCCCCCCCCCTTGAAGTTAAGGAAATCGGGAAAAGAATAGGTCAAATTGAATGAGAAAAATCGAATTGGTTCACAAATCTGATCATAAAAGAATGGGCAATTTGGGAAATTTACAACTCCCAAGTGACCCAAAAGGTTCATAAAACCTTGGAAAAGGATCTTAGGACAATTTGGGAGAGAAAACCAGACTTGTTTAGGTGAACCGGATCCGAGCTGGATTGAATCGGTTTATGAACTGAGTCAATTCATTAACCAGAACTGATAGAGAAAGGGTAAACTAGGGAATTTATGTATCCCAAGTGACCTAAATAGTCACAAAAGTCATGAAAAAGGACTTCAGGATAAATTGGAGATGAAAACCAAACCAGTTCAGGTGAACCAGATTTGAACCGGATTAAACCAATTCGGACCGGTTTGAACCACTATTGAATCGGATGCAAAATTTGTTTTTCTAGGTGGCTTAAAAAATTCAAATTGGAGAATTGAGGCCACATTGGATAGAGAATGAATTTAGATGAATTTAAAAATTTTTGTTAAATCGAGCCTGAACTGGCTGGTTTAAACTTTGAACCCGGTTCAGACTGGTCCGGTCCAGTCTAGTCTAGTTTAGAATAGTGTTATCTTCTTGCTTCAAATGACAACATTGTTCACTCACCGAAAAGTTGAGCAGCACCGGTCAACATGAAAATTCTCCAGCCAAGGAGTTTCAAGCAATGAATGATCGCCATTAAGGCACTAATCAGACGACCAAGAAGTCCTCGAGCTTCTTATATAAAGAGCCCCTCCTCATTCATCCTTCTCACACCTGAAAACTCAATTCTCTCTCAACTGCTCAATATTTCGGAGAGATGCCGGCGTGATAGAACAGTGAAGCAGCTTCGACGGACCGTAGCTGATCTATTTTGGTCGAGCTGTAAATGGCCAATTTGAGCCCTACTCAGGACAAACCAAGCCCTCCCAACACCTCAACAACCACCCTACAGTTGAATTAGAGAAGAAAGGTAAGCTAAATTGGCTCCCCTCTATAAATTTCAATCGGTGGAACCCGAGACCAAACAATGGGGGATGGGAAGCACCCACAAGAGTTCATGCCAGGGTCTACAACCTGACCTAGGAAGAGACCCGGTAGGACCCCAGCATGGTGGCTGGTATGTCCCAACCTCCTCATAAGTTGAGTCTGTATCTAGAATCTTGTAGTCCCCTTTTTTAAATAAATAAAATGCATTTCCTAAAAATTTCATTAATTTCCAATTAGGCTTCGTCCAAGTATTTGAAAAGGCAAGGTATGCCCTCTTTGACTCTAGGGCAGAATGCTCTTTCATCAAGGAAACTCTAGTTCCGGAACTTCCAAAAGAAACCTCCCCTCTTCGGCCACTCCTCCACATCCTCACCTCGTTTGGCGAAACCACAGAAAGGCACACGTACATTAAATACTGTGAAGTGCAAGTCAGAGGAACAACCCTGGAAGCTGACCTAATTCCTCCTGCACTACAAGAAGTAGAATCATTTTATGGATGGACTGGCTAAGTGCACATCAAGCCCAAGTAGATTGTGGAGAGAAGAGGATAACCTTTCATGGCCTGGGAAAAGAAGAAATTATATTTGAAAGAGACAGAGGAAGAGCCGAAATACAGCTAGTGTCCTGTATGGAAGCTTAGGACTTGCTAAGGAAAGTATGTATGGTATTCCTCGCACAGATCACTTACATGGACACAACGAAGAAGGGTCAAGTAGAAATTCCAGTCGTCAATCATTATCCAGAAGTTTTCTTGGAGGAATTACCTAGTTTACCCTTAGATCGCCAACTGGAATTCATAATTGAGGTGGTGCCAGACACTCATCCTATATCCCATGCACCCTACCGTATGGCGCCCATGAAACTAAAGGAGCTGAAAGATTAGTTGGACAAACTTTTAGAGAAAGGATTCATACGCCCAAGCTAGTTCCCGTGGGGTGCACTTGTACTATTCATCCAGAAGAAAGACGGAAGTATGCAACTTTGCATCGATTATAGGAAACTAAACCAAGTGACGATTAAGAATAAGTACCCTCTCCCCAATATAGACGACTTATTTGTTCAACTTAGAGGGGTTGCCTACTTCTCTAAGATTGACCTAAAGCCAGGATATCACTAACTGAAGATTTGTGAAGAGGACATACAAAAAACTTCTTTCCGATCACGGTATGTGCATTACGACTTCAGGGTAATGCCTTTCAGACTAACCAATGCAACCGCGACTTTCATGGACCTGATGAACTGAGTGTTCCAGCCATATTTAGACAAGTTCATAATAGTATTCATAAATGATATTCTCATATACTCCCTGACTGAAGAGGAACATCAGACACACCTGGAGATAACCTAGAGGACCCTACAGAAAATCGGTTGTACGCCAAATTCGCTAAGTGTGAGTTTTGGCTTCAAGAAGTGGGCTTCCTAGGACATATAGTGTTTAAAGAAGGATTTAATGTGGATCTAGCCAAAATAGAGACTATATCAAATTGGAAAGCCCTAACTAATCTGACAGATATCCGTAGCTTACTCGGCCTCGCAAGATACTACCGGAAATTCATGGAGGATTTCTCCATAATAGGAGCTCCCTTGACTCACCTCACAAGGAAAGGAGAGGACTACAAGTGGGATGCCAAGTGTGAGGAGTCCTTCCAAGAGCTCAAAACTCGAGTCAAGACAGCTCCGGTACTGGCCTTACCCGACGCGAATGCTAGGGAATACATAGTGTATAGCGATGCGTCCAGACAAAGAATAGGATGTGCCCTCATGCAACAAGGAAGGCTCATCACCTTGGCCTCATGACAGTTAAAGTCCCATGAGAAGAATTACCCCACCCACGACCACGAACTAGCCGTAATAGTGTTCGGCTTCAAGATAAGGTGCCACTATTTGTACGGAGTAAAGTGTCGTATCTACACCAATCATAAGAGCCTAAAGGACTACGATAGAGAAGGTGGCTAGAGCTAGTAAAGGACTATGATTTAACCATCAAGTACAACTCCAATAAGGCCAACGTGGTGGCAGACGCACTCAGCCGTAAGTACCGCACGGGAGTGGCCTCCGTCAGCACCATCTATTTGCCCTTACGAAGCCAACTGCAAAATTTAAGGGTGGACCTCCACATGAACAAGGGCCAAGGTAACCTAGTAGCCAGCCTAGTAGTACGATCTAGTCTAATGGGCCAAATACAAGCTTTACGAAAAGAAGACGAGGAACTTTGTCCCCATTGGGAGCCAAATAAGACCAACTCAACGCCAGACGTTGCAATCATGAGCAATGGGGTAATGACCTTCAAAGGGAGGATTTGGGTGCCAAACAATTGGGAATTAAAGAGGGGAATATTGGAAGAAGCCGATGACTCAATGTACCCTATGCATCAAGGCAGTACGAAAATGTATCGCACCCTAAAACATGGATATTGGTGGAAGGGAATGAAGAGAGACATCATAGAGTACGTGGCCAAATGCCTATCATGTCAGCAAATTAAGGTTGAACACCAAAAACCCTCCAGTCTACTACAGCCTCTCCCGATCCCAGAATGGAAATGGGAGCACATCACCTTGGATTTCATGACCGGACTGCTGACAATAAGAATGGGTCGGGATGCCATATGGGTAATCATGGATCGACTGACCAAATCTTCACATTTCCTACACATACGTTTGACAAATCTGATAGGAAAGCTCATTGCCCTATATGTGAGGGAGATCTATGACTTCATGGAGTACTGGTAAGCATAGTATCGGAACGTGACCTGAGGTTCACCTCCCGATTCTTGCCCTGTCTCTAGGTAGCACTAGGAATCGAACTCCATATGAGCATAACTTTTCACCTTGCACGGACGGGCAATTTGAATGGACTATCCAAACTCTAGAAGACAAGCTACGGGCATACGTTCTAACTATGAAGTGGAATTGGGAGGACAATTTGTGCCTCGTGGAATTCACGTACAACAACAGCTACCAGGCCAGCATCCAGATGGTGCCCTATGAAGCCCTCTATGGACGACCTTATCGCATGCCCTTATTTTGGGAGGAAGAAGGAGAAAGAAAACTTGAAAGGGTAGAATTGATAGAATACACATAAGAGAAGATCCAAGTATAAGAAGCCGACTCAAGGCAGCCCAAGATAGGCAGAAATGTTATGCCGGCAACCGGAGAAAGGATCTAGAATTTGAGGTTGGAGATAGAGTATTCCTAAAGATGTCACCATAGAAAGGGATACTCTAGTCTCAACAAATAAGGAAGTTGAAACCTAGGTACATTGGCCCTTACACCATCATTTGTATGGTCGGACCTGTAGCCTACCAAATGGAGTTGCCTCCAGACCAACAGAGGATCCACGACGTCTTCCACGTATTCCTACTACAAAAGTACAAACCAAATCCCAAACACATACTAAATGAGCCGTGTCACGCCCCGACCCTGTTTGGTCGGATTCCCGTGATCAACCCGCCACTCTCCTGGCTTATTAAAGGGTTTCCCCTTCATAAAGAGAAAGACGTCCTTTAAACTTGCACCTTTTCTTAGAATAACATAAATTAAAACTACATAATATTTTAATTAATTACATACCTGTCTCATAGGGGTCTTCATATAGGAAGCTCGAGGACTTCTTGGTCGTCCAATTAGCACCTTTATAACAGACATTGATGGCCTGAAACATATTGAACGGAGACGTTTCCTCTTCACCGACCTTCCTTTGATTTCACGGTGAGTGAATAGTGTTGTCATCTGGAGGAAGAAGGTGACACTCTTCCGAACTGGTCCGAACTGGGTTTGAAGCTTAAATCGGCCGGTTCACCCCTCATTTGATCGAGTTTTTCAAATCTTAAAATTTCTAAAATCCTTCTCTATCCAATGGTGGCCTCAAATCTCAAATTTAAATTATTTAAGCCATCTATAAAAATTAATTTAGGATTCGGTTCATTAGTGGTTCAAATAGGTCAAACCAGTTTGAATCTGGTTCACCTAAACCGGTTGAGTGTTCATCCCCAATTCCTTCACAAGTCCATTTCCATGACTTTTTTGACTCCTTAGGTCACTTAGGGCCCATAAAATTCCCTGTTTACCATCTCTTTATCGATTATGGTTCATAAACCAACTCGGTCTTTAATCCGGTTCATTTTGGTTTGGGTCCGGTTCACCCGAACCGATCTAGTTTTATCTTCCACTTTGTTCAAATGTTCCTTCCCAAGGTTTATAAATCTCTTTGGATTACAAGGGATCCATAAATTTCTTGGTTTACCCATTCTCTATTGGTTCTAATTCATGAATCAACTCGGTTCATAAATCGGTTCTATCCCGTTGGATCCGGTTCATATAAACCGGTCTGGTTTTTCTCTTCCAATTTGTCCTAAGGTTCTTTTCCATATTTTTATGAACCTCTTTGATTCACCCGAGAGTTGTAAATTTCCAAATTGCCCATTTCCTAGAAATCGGGTTTGTGAATCGTTTCGGTTTTCTCACTTGGTTTAATTTGTTCTTTTCCCGGTTTTCCTTAGCTCAAAAGGGCGAGGTTTACAACTCTCCCCTCCTTTTAGGTGTTTTTTCCACAAAACTTATTTAGCGACCTTGCATGAGGAATCATTTCCTTTGATTTCCATTTGGTGTTTGCTTAACATGCAAACTCTACTCTTGTTCTTCCAACTAGCCCTTTTTACATCCTTCACTGAGGGAATTTCTTTTCCCTTATATCATTTACTCCTTTCATAGAGTTTTATCATAACTAGATATACCTTACCTAAGGGTATATCCTTAGATTCACATCTTTCTTTGCTTAGAGAAACATTTTTTTCCTTTGAGGTCCTATACTCAAAATTGGGAGTTCCATGATACTTAACCATTCCCGTGTCTAGTTAACCTCTTGGTTGTTGCAACCCTTAGCTCAACGTCCTTTAGAGCATTACGTACCTGTTTTCACAAATTTTCTTGTTATTATTCTTTCATCCCAATTTGTTCCATCCTTCATCACTCATTGTTTACAACTTCGGTCAAATTTATCTTTGACATCGTTATGTTTACTAACTAGCTTCATTTTACTCAAGTTACATTTTACTCGAAACTGTTGGTGCTTTTATGTCCCTTACGACATGACATAGTTCTGAACCTGTCTCTATCCATCAGATTCTACAACACTTCTTTTAGAGTAGTTTCCAATTTTCTAGCCTTACAGGTAGTGTATGATTTCATCCCTCCTTTCATTGGGTAGTATTCCTCAGGTACCTTTACTATTATCTAATTATTCGTCGTATCTTGGCAACATGTCTTACATAACCGTGTCAGTTTTTCTTACATACTCGTCCTTTCCCAACTTCTTTATTGGGTCTTTCCGGTGCCGATTATTTGGTTTTCCGATAGTTTACCAACAAAGTAGGATTGTTTCCTTCTTAAGTCCTTGGCATTTCTTATTCAAGGATTTTTCCTTTTTCTTAATCCACATTTACTCAATCATTTCATAGTTCATTATTCCCATTTGACCCTTTTTCAGTCTATTATTTTGTTTAGGAGTTCCCTTTTTATGATTTCATTCTCTAATATGTCCCTTAGGGTAGAGACTTTCATTCTAGGAGCTACATGTTCAACCTTCTTACCATTCCTTGAAGGTTTCTTCCTCCGTTTCCCTTACTTTCCTTCTATACTGTGGCATTTGCCTGCTTAGAATCCTTCCCCATCTTAAAATTCCACTTCGTCCCTTATTCTTTATTTGAGGAACTTATTAATCTTATTTCGTGTACTTCATGCTATGCTCAGTCGTCCACTCTTTAGGCTTCATTATACGCGTGTAGACTATGACCTATCTTACTAATCACGGTTATTCCTCCATAACCACATCTTATTTGGAGGGCTTACTTTCCCAACGTTTCTCAGACGTTCTTTCCTTCCTTACCTTATTATGGATAGCCTATTCATTCTTACTTGCCACAACATCTCTTAATATGCTTCCTTGGGTTTCTTTCACCTTAACATGCATTTTATTTGTGAATTCATCTCCACACCTCTCGTCACCTAGTTCCATTTCTTCTTTATTATGTCATGTATCCTTTCTTAGCATTTCCTTATTTGGGAGAATTCTTACCCTTTTCTCCCGAAATTTCTTTTTCATTCATCTTGAAGACAACAATTTTAAATAACATCCCTTGGTGTTCTTCTTTCATGCTTACCTTTACTCTTGAGATCCTACGGGTACGTCTTTCGTACTCCTTCCTCATTCTCATTCGTACTCTAGTACATGTCTATTTCTTTCTAAGGAGAGCTCATATCCCCCTAGTTTCGAAATCACTTGACCATCCTTTGAGAGGCTCACTTAACTATCTCAATATTTTTAAATTATAAATTCGATTTTGGCCATTGATTTCTTTAAGGATTTTCCTTCGTTCTTCTTTTCTAATGTTTTGCCTTTTTCACTTCTTCCTTGTTTGGTGTGGTTTAAATCTATGGTTCTCTCGAAGACCAGTTCTTTAACTGTCTCTTTCTGTCACGTCCCGACCCGGTTTGGTCGGATCCCCATGATCAACTTGCCACTCTCCCGGTTTAATAAAGGGTTTTCCCCTATTGTAAACCGTAAAGAGTAAGGTGTCCTTTAACCTGCACCTTTTCCTACAATAACATAATCAAAACTACAAGAAATTTAAAACTTTACATACCTGCCTTATAGGCATCTTAGTTGAAGCTCTTTTAGGGTAGGCTTTCCGGGATTTCCTGAAAGGGATATAAGCGAGGGGTGACTACGAATACTTAGTGAAAGGGTTTTTAAAAGCTTTTGACTTTTAAGAAAATAATGATTATTGGAGTATGCCAGACTCCTTTCTTTTTCAAAAATCCCTTCGTTTAAAAATTTGGCTTTTTCCACCATTTCTTAGTTACCAGTGTGTCATCACCCAACACACATCCTTCATCATGAAGGTTACATATATTCGCAAGCCAGTATCACTACTGAACCCGCTAGTGGCTTCGGAGTGACTTTTCCTGCCACCCGGATAGAAGTACGACCGCTTCTACTCTGGGAATGAATGGATGTACGCGACATTTGACCCACAATCCCGAAATCACTTCTTCGTGTTCGTATGAGGATAGAGACCTCATCCTATCCCCACCTTGGTCTCATGCGCTTGGTGCTATTCCAGATTTCGCATAGACACCTGGAACGACGAACTGCTCTTATAGCCACTAGGTCGTCCAGTGCCCTTAGGACACATCACTACCCCTCATGGGCGTCTTAATGATCCCGTACTCACAATGCATGCACAAACAATGTTTTCTCATATTGCCATGTAATTTGTGGTGTCACTGGTCCAACGGCCCCGTCTCTCAACTCAACCAGCATTTGTTTGTCTTGACTGGTTCATCGACCTGTCATGTCACACTACCGCTAGTTGACTGAACATGTCAGTCCTATCTTGGTACCATGGCCAAACAATTCACTTATTAAGTTTTATGGCACATATATCATGTTCGTTTATGAGTTCCTGGTCGTGCCAACTGGCCTTGGCCCCACTGTACGAGATTTTCAAAATCGGGCATTTAGCCCACAAGTTCCAAAACCGAGGCCCCTAGCCTATTAGAGCTATTCGAGTTCTAGTCGAGAAGATCTCCCAAATTGTTTAAGCATTGGCACACAGTCAAGGGAGAGCACTTCCGACAAAACATATGTTTTCTCTATGCATTATACCACCCGGGTATAAGGACACCTCCGTTCATAACCGATGAACGGGTTTTTAACATCCTTCAAGGAGGTCTCATCATACCAACTGGGTATGATCTACTTACAATCGGTAAGTAGTTTTTTTTGCATGATTTTCACATCACTTCCTCTAAGTATTGATGTTTAAAATACCACTTAATGGTGGGTTTTCATACTAAGGTACTTATCATTCCCAACCGGGTATGATATAAAATTTCCACTCACAACTGGTAAGTGGTTTTTAATTTTAAGTTGTGCTCATCATCCCAACCGGGTATGATGTTAGTAAACCCACTCACCCGTTAATGCCGTGAATTCCACTAGACCGGTTCTTTGCATTCACGCGAGCTTTCCCTTGCTGGCATTCCTGGTACTTCGTGTTCCTATACGATATGAACATCTCGTTTCATTATCCTTCGATCTAATCACCTTCATTCATTCCAAATGAATGAGAAAGTCAAACTTTCATTTATTTGCAATTAGGTCCCTAAAGTTATTTCTCTTTAACTTTAAGTCCCTAGTGCCGGCTTTTCTTCAAATTGAGTCCTGAAAGTTCTAAAATTTATCATAGGACCTCAATTTATTCCATTTCACTAAAAGGGCATTAATTTATCAAATTTCCAATTTCGTCCTCCAACTTTTCCAAAATTACTATTTTGCCCTTCCTTTACAAAAATGGTAAGTTTTGCCCCAAAAATTCTAAAATTTCTCATATGGTCATGCAACATTATTTTCATGCCCAATTGGCCCTCAATTTCAAAAAATTTCATTTCGGTCATTCGAATTTCGAAAATCCCCAAATTTCTTCTAATTTCAACTCTTCAACATTACCGAATTTGATTGCATCAAATTGACCGATCAAACACCTCTAATTGTTGAAGTTAGAGTTGAAATTGAGTTCCTATATGTTCATACGATTCTAAGGAACTTTGAAATCACAGATTTTAACGTCGGAACGAGCTCAAACGGAGCTTTGTTGGAAAATAGATTGTTGAGAGAGAAAGCTTTGATTTCTCACCAGTGATGGTACGACGGTTCGAGCTTTCGATCTGGGTAGATAGCTATCATCTTGAGGATCACTCTAGAATCAAGAATCACATCAATTGATGCCGAATTGAGTTAGAATTTCCTTATTGAAATTCTGTCAGTTCTCTCTCTAGCATTGACTAGAAATTGTAGAGGGGAGCCGAATTGGCTTATCTTTCTGTCCTAATTTGGACGTGGGAGAGCTGAGGAAGTGTTGGAAGGGCTTGGTTTGGTCTGAGCAGGGCTCGAAATTTCCGATTTCAGATTTGCCGAAATAGGGTAGTTTCGGTCCGCCGAAGTTGCTTCACTAGCGATTCTCCACATGTCGGCGCTTCTCTAGCGATTCTCGAATTGACTGGAGTTTGCTATTAGATAGCTATCTTCTCCTTAGTTCTAAAGATCTCGACCTCTCCTTCTGTGGTTAAGAAAAATGTTCAAGTTGAAACTCTGGTTCGATCTTCACCGAGAAATGGAGTAGTAGAGAGAGAGAGGCAAGTGTTCAGGTGTGAGGAGATTAAATGGGGATAATGTATTTATATAGGTGTAAAATCGTGTATTAAATGGGAGAGATTTATTACTAGTATTAATATTGACATAAATTGTTGGTATTAATTCTAATAATTAAATATATATTAATTTATGGCCATTTATGATAAGGCGTTCACATAAAAGATCATATTTCCTAGGAGGTCACCCATCCTTACACTACTCTTGAGCAAGCACACTTAACTTAAGAGTTCTTATGAGATCTTGTTCACTTGAACCAATTTGGTTTTTCTCTTTTATTTTGTATTAAGTTTCTTTTCCAAGGTTTAATAAACTCTTTGGATCATCCGAAAGTTGTAAATTTTCAAATTGCTTATTCCCAGATGATCGGGTTTGTAAACCGGCTCAATTGTCTTACTTAGTTTGACTAGTTCTTTTCCCAGTTTTGCTTAACTCAAAAGTGCTGGGTTTACAACTCTACCCTCCTTTTAGGAGTTTTGTCCCCAAAACTTAGTTAACATCCTTGCGTGAGAAATCATTTCCTTTGATGCCCCTTTGGTGTTTGCTTAAGATACAAACTTTTCTCTTGTCCTTGAAATTAGTCCCTTTTACAACCTTCACTTAAGAAATTCTTTTTCGTTAATAATATTTACTCTCTCCATGGAGTTTGTCCTAACTAGACATACCTTACCTCAGGGTATGTTCTTCGATTTTATCTCTCTCTTTGCTTAGAGCAACATTCTTCCCCTTGAGGTCTTGTACTCAAGATTAGGAATTCCAAGATAACTAATCATTTCTGTGTCTAGTTAACCGCTTGATCATTGAAACTCTTAGCTCATCGTCCTATAGAGCATTTCATACTTATTTCCATGGATTTCTTTATCACCACCTTTTCATCCCATTTCGACTCTTCCTCCATTCGTTGTCTATTATAACTTCGGTCCAAATTGTTATATTTGACCTCGTCATGCTTATTAGCTGACTCTTCCTTACTTTGAGTCATATTCTCCTCGGGTTGTTGGGCTTACATGCCCTTACAGCATGACATTTTCTAGGACCCGTCTTTGTCCATTTGATTTCTAAAACATCTCCTAAAGTGTCTCTCTTAGCTTTTAGACCTTTCAGGGATCGTATAACTTCATCCCTCTTTTCTTTTTATAGTATTCCTCAACTATACTTTTTTTGACCATTATTAACTCCACTTACTCAATTGTGTTGGTTCTCCTTACCCACTCGTTCCTTTTTGACTTCCTTATTGAGTATTTCTGGTTCCAATTAATTAAATTCCCAAATGTTTTACCGACGTGCTATGTTTCATCCTTTCTTAGATCCATCATCATTCCCAATGATATCCTCTACTCAAGGGTTTTCCTTTGGCCTTAATCCCCTCTGATTTGTTTGCAATCATTTCACAATTCTTTATTTTTCTAGTCCAATCATTTGGGCAGCTGTATCACTCGTTCTTCATGCCCATCCTATTGTCCATCATAGAGTGTAGTCTTTACTACATCACATTCCTTCTTAGGGTTTTATTTATTCTATTTGGTTGTCTATCATTATTAGTTTTCCTCTTTCTACTTGGTTCTCATGTTCCCTCCAAACAGGTCAGCTTGGGCCATTACAATACTTCCCTCCTTGGAAACATTTCCTAATTAAGGGTTGGTTCCTTTCACTCCACATTGTGTCCATCCGCCCATCAATAATTCCTTTAGTTTAATTTCCTTCTTAGGACCTCATTTTTCCTTGGTACTCAACTTTTTCATCTCAACCAACATTTCATTTGTGAGCTTATCATTCCTTCTATTTCGGATGGTTCCATTTCCTCTCAATTGGGATACACATGTCTTTTCAGGGCTTCCTTCCTTCGTAGAATTCTTTTCTTTGTCCGGACATTCCTTTTTACATTTGCTCTAGGGGATTTCTACTCTTGATGTTGTCTTCTCCTGTTTACCTTTACTCCTCAAGTCTTGTAGGACATCTTTTATATTCTATCCGCATCTTCATTCATACCCAATACCTATCTATTTCCTTAGGGAGTGTACAAATCTTCCTTGTTTCAAGATTTCTTGATCATTATGTGAGAAGCTTGCCTATTTCTTTCTTGGCTTGAGTTTGGTTGTTAATTTGGCCTTTTGGTCCCTTTAATGATTTCTTTCCTCCTTCTCTTTCAAAGTATTTGACCTTTCCGCCTCTCTTCCTTGTCAGAACTTGTTAACTGCCCTGCCTCCACCAGTCCCTTGGTTTAGGTCTTCTTAGGGCAGTTGTCTTCTCGAGTACTCCTATCATTAATGTCATCTCACTGACCTTTTTAGGGTGTAGTCCTTTCTACTTCCCGGTCTTCCTTAGGTATGTTGGTCAGAGACTTCGATTTTTGACTTTTCTACTTTTTCCAAATGAGGTAGTACTTTAAAATTATATCACTTTTCCAAAGTAGGTTAGTTTTGGCCTCTGATACTTCCTTCCTTCAAGTAGTTTCTAATGAAGGGTTGGCTCCTTGCACATCTGCCAACCAATGATTCCTTTTCACAGCGTATTCCTTCTCTTCTTCATTCTCACTGTGTCATTCCCTAGAGTTTCGGGGGACGTTTTTTTGTGTTTGCCCTTTATGAGAGGGTTCTATGTATGCTTCTCATGTAACTTATCCCTATTCATGAGGTATCCTTCTCGGTTTGACCTTCTTAAGAATTTTTTTGTATTCACCTCATCTTTTCTTGATCTCTTTTTGAATTGTTTATGTAACCTGCTCCCTGGTATCAGTCTCCAATCCTTCATGTCCTTCATGACCTTTGAGGAGGTATTGCCTTGAATCTATGAGGTATGGAACACCCCTTCTTTCCTTACACCTATAATAGTTCAACTTGGTACTTGTCCTTTAGTTGGGTTGGGCATCTCTTCAGGTAATGTCCCATCCTTATTCCCTTACATGGATTGTTGTGGTTCTTCCTTTCCTTCGAGTGGGGCTTTTTCCAAGGTTACTATTGGTTTGGTGCTTTACCGTTCTTGAGTCTGATCACTTTGACCGTTTTCTAGCTGAATCACCTTTGCTAAGAGTCATGGTAAGAGTCCTCCTAGGTTTCCTGATTCATCTTCCATCACTGGGATGCAACTCTTCCTTAGTTTCAAGGATAGTGTGGGCTTGTTTTATTTTCCTTAGGTCATATTCTTTGTAAGATCACATCCTCATAAGATAGAGTATTGGGGAATTTTAATCTTTTATTAACATGGGGATACAAAAGGTTAGGCTCTCAGCCCTATCACAGAAAATGGTCACAAATTAACTAGGGAGCTATGGAATTCTTGATAAGCATCCTCCTTTATACTTAGAGTAATGCCATCAATAGGTCCTAGCACCATTCTCCAGGATACTTCCCCATTTGGTCTTTTGAGATTCTTGCCATGCTTCAGGCATTTGGGAAGCTTCTCGGGTTGTCATCCTACGAAGGTAGGGTGTTGAGTAGAGCCATTCCTAGTTTTCTTGGTTCCTCTCCTGGGAGCCATCTGAAAATTTTAGGATAAATCCTATTAGTTACTATATTTTCCAGTCTTGATTATGTATTTGAGGAAACAGGCTCTGATACCACTCTAATTGTCACACCCTGACCCGGTTTGATTGGATCCCCATGATCAACCCGCCACTTTCTCGGTTTATTAAAGGGTTTCCCCTTATTGTAAACCGTAAAGAGTAAGACGTCCCTTAACCTGAACCTTTTCCTGGAATAGCATCATCAAAACTGTATGAAATTTAAAACTTTACATACCTGCCTTATAGGCATCTTAGTTAACGGTCTTTAAGAGTAGGCTTTCTGAGATTTCCTGAAAGGGATATAAGAGAGGGAGTGAGTACGACTACTCAGTGAATGGGTTTTTAAAAGCTTTTGACTTTTAAGAATATAATTAGTATTGGAGTGTGCCAGACTCCTTTCTTTTTCAAAAATCCCTTTGTTTAAAAATTTTGGTATTTCCACCATTTCTTAGTTACCGGTGTGTCATTACCCAACACACATCCTTCATCATGTTACACATATTCGCAAGTCAATATCACTATTGAACCCGCTAGTGGCTTCGAAGCAACTTTTCCTGCCATCTAGAAAGAAGTACAACCGCTTCTACCCTAGGAATGAGTGGATGTATGTCACATCTAATCCACAATCCCAAAATCACTTCTTCGTGTTCATATGAGGACAGAGACCTCATCTTGTCCCCACCCTGGTCTCATGCGCTTGGTGCTACTCTAGATTTTCACACAGACACCTGGAACGACAGTAGGGGAAATGAGGTCTCGTCCCATTAAGTAGACACGATGGAGACACTTGAGTTTGGGATTCGACTATTGATGTCCACACAAACTCTAGGTAGATGCAACATCCCTCTAAAGGCGCTCCGGTCCACAAGTGGCGTAGTTGAGGACCGTTCTGCAACTGTGTGATCCCTCCTATGATACGAGGGCGGCTGTTGATTAGTGAAACCCAAGAATAAATATGTTAAATTATTAAATAATTGAAATTACTAAATTAAGCTTTTAGGAAAGACTTTTCTCACACTCACTGAGTCGTCGAACTCATCCCCTCCCTCTAAACATTTTCAGGAAGGAACATTATTATGCCGGTTTTTCCCCACAGACCTAAAACCAAGTACACAAATTTAAAAGTTTTAGTTTTGTTAAATGTTATCCAAGGAAAGCATGATAAGTAATACGCCTAACTCTCTTGACCCCTAGGAGCCCTCCTTGAGGCTCGAGAGAGTAACGAGTTATCCATCAAACCCCAACAAAATCGGGCTAAGGCATGACAAGTTCGGTCTAGTTCGGAACACTATCGTCTTATTCATTCAGATGACGACACTGTTGACTCGCCAGAAAATTCAATAGTGCCAAGAAACAATAAATCTTTATGTTCAGTACATTTCAGGCCATGAATGACTGTCATTATGGTGCCAAACGGACAGCCTGAGAGTCCCTGAGCTCCCTATATAAAGAGCTACTCTCCATTCATCCTCCACACACCTAAAAAACTCACTCTCTCTTAGCTACTTAGTTTTCCAACGAAGCTCTAACCATAGCTTCGACATAGGGTCTTTTCTGAGCCAAAGAAGGTGCGGTTGGGTTTCTTAGACTTGAGGAGAAATCAGCTACACAGTGGTAGTTTCCAATTGCTCTTAAGGTCACCCGAGAAGCACTAGCGTGATCGAACAGTGAAGCAGCTCTGGCGGACTGAAGCTGCTCTGTTTCTGTTGAGCTGAAATCAGCCAATTCGAGCCCTACTCAGGCCAAACCAAACTTTCTCAGCCCTTCTACGATTGAATTAGAGTAGAAATGTATGTCAATTTCGCTCCCCTTCGTGAATTTCGATCTGTGTTAGAGAGAGAATCAATAGATATTTACTGACAAAATTCTCCCTCAAAACGACATGAATTGAGGTGATTCTTGATTCTAGGATGAACCTCAGGACGATATGTATCTGCCCAGATTGAAAGCTCGGACCATCGAGCCCCCGATGGTAAGCTTTCGAAGCTTTCTCTCCCTACATTCAGTTTTCTAGCGAAGATCCATTTGAACTCATTTTGACGTCAATTCATGTGATTCAACGTGCAATTGAATCGTATGGAGGGGGTATGCACTTAAATCTAACTTCAATTTCAACGATTAACCTCATTTGATCGGTCAATTTGATGAAATCAATTTCGGCCAAGTTAAAAGGTTGAAATTGGGGAAAGTTTGGGGATTTCGATAATTTGAGGGACTAATGTGCAATTCCCTAAAATTGAGGGCCAATCGGGCATGAAAAATATGATGGGTGACCAATTGGTCGATTTGCGGAATTTTTGGGGTGAAATTTACCATTTTTGTAAAGTGTGGGCAATATGGTAATTTTGGAAAATTGGGGACCAAATTGGGAATTTGGAAAACATGAATCCCTTTTTGTAATCTTTAATAAATTGAGAACCCAAAGTAAAATTTTGAAGTTTCGGGACTCAATATAGGGAAAAATCAATATTAGGGACCTAAAGTTAAAGAAAAAGAACTTTAGTGACCTAATTGTAATTAGTTGAAAAGTTGGGTATTTTATTCATTCGTGATGAATGAAGGCTATCAAGCCTAATGATAATGAACAAGAATGTTCATATCATGATGGAACACGAACTACCGGGAACGACATCTAAGACAAGCTCGCGATGAGACAAAAGACGATAAAGAAGGATTCACGACATTCACGGGTGAGTGGGATTTTTACATAGTACCCGATTGGGATAGTGAGAACCTTGATAATGAAAACCCACTACTAATTGGAATTTTAAACATCACACCTGAATGGAGTGATGTAGAAATTACACAGGAAAACTATTTACTAGTTGTAAGTGAATCATACCCAATTGGTATGATGAACTTCCTAGAAGGAAGTAGAAAACCCACTTATTGGTTATAAGCAGAGAAGTCCCAGCACCCGGCTCGTGTGATGGATAGATGAAAAGAATGTTTTGTTGGAAGTGCTCTCCCCTGACTGTGTGCTCACCCGAGCCTTGAGAAGCTCGACGTAGCTTCAAGCGCATGAGACCAGGGTGGGGTTAGGATGAGGTCTTTGTCCTCATACAGACATGAAGAATCATTACAAGATTAAGGTATGATTGTCACGAACATCCACTCATTCTCAAGGTAGAAGTGGACATGCTTCTATCTAGGTGGCCAGATGGGCACAAGGCTAGTTGGCACGAGCAGGAGCTCGTAAAGAAATATGAGTTTAAACCATAAAAATTTTGGATGAATGATGTGTTTGGCCATGGTACCAAGTTAGGACCGACATACTTGATGGACTGCCGGCAGAGCGACAAGACAGGTCAATGGACTTGTCGAGACAAACAATTGTAGGTTGAGTTAAAGGTCGGGGCCATTGGACCAGTGGCACCAAAGAGTCCCAAAAGTCATGGAAATGGACTTAAGAATTAATTGGAGATTAAAACCAAACTATTTCAGGTGAACTAGATCTGAGCAGGGTTGAACCGGTTTGGACTAGTTTGAACCACTATTGAATTGGGTTCTAAATTCATTTTTCTAGGTGGCTTAAAAAATTCAAATTTAAGATTTGAGGCCACCATTTGATAGGAAATGAATTTAGATGAATTTAGACATTTTTAGATTTGAAAATTTCGGTCGAATTGGGGATGAACCGGCCAGTTTAAACATTGAACCTGGTTTGGACCAGTACAGTCCGGTTTGAAATAGTCTTGTCTTCTTCTTTCAGATGATAACACTCTTCACTCGTCGAAAAATTGTGCAGCGCTGGCGAAGCTGAAAAGTGTCCAGCCAGAGAGTTTTAGGCAATGAATGATTGACATTAAGGTGCCAATCAGACAGCCAAGAAGTCCCCAAGCTTCTTATATAAAGAGCCCATCCTCATTCATCCTCTCCACACCCGAAAACTCCGTTCTCTCTCAACTGCTCGAATTTCCGACGAAGCTCAAACTAGAGCTCTGAGGTCAGGTTCTTTAGAACCAGGAAGAAGTTAGCTACTCGCCTGTAGTCTCCATTTGCTCTGAGAGTTATCGGAGAAACACCGATGTGATAGAATAGTAAAGCAGCTCCACAGCCTTCCTATAGCTGAATTGGAGCTAAAAGGTATGCTAATTCATCTCCCCTCTATAATTTTCAATCGGTGCTAGAGAGAGAACCGACAAAAGTTTAATGATGAAATTTTTACTCATTTCTGCATCAATTGATGCAATTCTTGATCCAAGGAGGAACCTTAGGAGACAAATTATCTACCTATATTGAAAGCTCGGACCTCCGCGCTCCCGATAGTAAGGTTTCGAAGCTTTCTCTCTCTAAGTCCAATTTTCCGGTGAAACTTCGTTTGAGCTTATTCTGGCACCAAATCAAGCAATTTAAAGTGCAACTGAGTCATATAAATGTGTAGGAACTCTAATTTCACTTCAATTTCAACAATTAAACTCATTTGATCGATCTATTTGATGAAATCAAATTCGACAAAGTTAGAAAGTTGAAATTAGTGGAAAAATTGGGGAAATTTTGGAAATTTAAAAAATTAGAGGGACTAAAGTGCAATTTTATAAAATTGAGGACCAATTGGGCATGAAAAAGATGTTGGAGGACCAATTGTGTAATTTTTGGAAAATTTGGGGCAAAACTTACCATTTTTGTAAAGTAGGGGTAAAATGGTAATTTTTGAAAAGTTGGGGGGGGGGGGCAAATTGGAAATTTGACAAATTAAACTCCTTTTTGTTAATTTGAATAAATTGAGGTACTAAGATAAATTTTAAAAGTTTCGAGACTCATTTTGAGGAAAAACTAGCATTTGGGACTTAAAGTTAAAGAAAAATAACTTTAGGAACCAAATTACAAATAAAGGAAAAGTTGTTTTTCTCATTCATTTGGGATGACTAAGGGCTATTAGGCCAAAAAATAATGAACAAGAATGTTCATATCATGTAGGAACATGAAGTACTGACAAATCCAGCTAAGAAGAATTCGAGTAAGGACAACAAGCTGGCTAGGAGAAATTTTATTGCACTATCAGGAGAGTGAGATTTTTATATCATACCCAGTTGGGTTGATAAGCACCTCGAAAATGAAAACCCACTACTAAGTGGTATTTTAAACATCCCACCTAAGAGGAGTGATGCGAAAATCATGCCAAAAAACTACTTACCGGTTGTAAGTAGATCATAACCGATTGGTATGATGAAATTTCCTCAAAGGAAGTGGAAAACCTGTTCATTAGTTATGAGCAGAGATGCCCTCATACTCGGTTGGTATGATGGGCAATTGAAAAGTATTTTTTCAAAAGTGCTCTCCCATGACTGTGTGCCACTACTTAAATATTTTGGGAGACCTTTCTGATGGGAGCTCGAATAGCTTAGTTAGGTCGGATGCCTTGGTTTTGGATCTTGGGGCTAATATGGCCAATTTTGAAAATCTCAAAAAGTGGGCCCTAGGCGAGTTGGCACAAGTAGGAGCTCGTAAACAAACATGATTTATATGACATGAAAAATTAAGTAAATGAATTGTTTGTCCATGGTACCAAGATAGGACTGACATACACAGTCGACTAGTGGCACTGCGACATGATAGGTCTTCAGACTAGTTCAAACAAATAGGTGCATGTTGAGTTGAGGGTTGGGGTCATCGGACCAGTGGCACCACAGATTATATGGCATCATGTGAAAAATATTGATTGTGCATGCACTGTGTTTATGGGACTTTCAAGACGCCCCAGAGGGGTATTGATGTATCCAAGGGCCCTAAACGACCTAGTGGATATAAGGGCAGTTAGTCGTACCAGAAGCCTTGAGAAGCTCGACGTAGCTTCAAGCGCATGAGACCAGGGTGGGGTTAGGATGAGGTCTCTGTCCTCATATAGACACGGAGAATCATTACGGGATTGAGGTATGATTATCACAAACATCCACTCATTCTTAGGGTAGAAGTGGACATGCTTCTATCTAGGTGGCCGGTAAAATCGCTCCGAGACCATAAGTGGGTTCAGTGGACGTACTGGCCTGCAATTGTGTGTTGACCTTCATGATGAAAGAAGTGTTGTTGGGTGATGACACACTGTGGTTAATAAGAAATGGTGATAAAAAATGTAATTTGAAATGAAAGGTTTTTAAAATAATATAAGGAGTATCGCACACTCCGAATCAAACATTTTTCCTAAAAGAGAAATTTTGAAAGCCCATTCACTAAGTAATTGTACTCACCCCTCCTTTATATCCCTTTCAAGTAACCCCAGAAAGCCTACCCTAAGGATCCCTAACTAATACACCTGTAAGACAAGTTTGATCATTTTAAAATTTTATGTAGTTTTGATATATGTTATTCTAGGAAAGGTGCAGGTTTAAAGGATACCTTACTCTTCACGGTTTATAAACAAGAGGCAACCCTTAGTAAACCAAGAGAGTGGCAGGTTGATCACGGGGATCCAACCAAACCGGGTCGAGGCGTGATAGTTATTTTTTGCATACACTAAGGTACGGGACCTTCAAGGTGCCCAAGAGGGGTAGTGATGTGTCATAGGGGCTATTGGATGACATGGTGGAGATAAGGGCAGATTGTCATGCCAATAGCCAAGAAAGCTCGACGTAGCTTCATGCACATGAGACTGAGGTTGGGTTAGGATGAGGTCTCTGTCCTCATACGGACACAGAGTTTCTTTACGGGATTAAGGATCGGATGTCACATACATCCACCCATTCTCAAGGTAGAAGTGGACAGGCTTCTATCTAGGTAGCCATTAAAGTCGCTCCGACACCACAAATGGATGCAGTAGACGTGCTGTCCTACGGATGTGTGTTCCCTTCATGATGAAGAGTGTGTGTTGGTTGATAAAAACATTGTTTGCATGATGAGAAATGGCTATAAAAACCATGATTTTGAGAATGAAATATCTTAAAGAAAATAAGAAGTCTGGCACACTCCAATTCAGAAACAATTTTATTAAAATTTTATATTTAAAATATCCATTCACTAAGTTGTAGAAACTCACCCACCCTTTTTATCCCTTTTTAGGAAATAAAGAAATAATTAGGGATAACACTAGGCCTTACCCTTTGTGAGGTATGCTTAATTATTCTGAGTTGCATTTTTATTATTATATGTTATTTCATGGAACAAGGTTGAGATTACGCCTTGCTCCTCTTGAATTAAATAAGGGCGAAACCCCTCTTGAACCAAAAGAGCGGCGGGTTGTTCACAGGGAGTTGACCAAACTGGGTCGAAGTGTGACAACTTTAGTGGTATGATAGCTAAGTTCACTTGAAATATTATTAATATTATGCCCTGACATTAATCCAACTTTAACTCTCGTGTAGGGAGGAGAATCCCTAGGAAATTCGCTATGAAATCAAATCCTCCACCCATAACCCTAAAAAAGACACCTACCCCAAGGGAGGCAGCCGTCAAGAGATTCTTAAAAGGTGAGAAAATAGTACTCAAGGACATGGTGGAAGATTACCGTAAACTGGTGGGAGCCTTATTAGAACCAGAAGGCATCACATACCCTCCTCCAAGACTAGAGGAACCTGTACCTCCTCCTTGGAGCCCAACCTGTCCTCTAGCCCAACAACAAGCGAAGAGGAATCCAACCAAGAAGGAGGCTTGGGACAATTACTGGAATGCGTATGCCACCTTCATGAAAGTCCACCAAGTATCCCCACCTACTCAGTCTAGCTTTAATCCCTCCCAATGGATGAAGTGGACATATGAGTGCGAGGTAAAGGTATTAAGACGGTACGGATTGGAAGCCATACATGAAATTCATCCCATAAGGGAATAAAAATGGACCCCAACTAGTTCCTTAGAGCCATCTAATTAAGAGTCCCACAATCGTTCTAAAGCTAGCTCTCAACCTATGACCCCAAGGGATTAGAGGGTAGAAAACTTATATAATAAGCCAAGTATGGCTAGAAAATATTTCTTGAATGAAAGTTAATTTTTCTGGATAAAACGTTTTGAGTCTTCTTGATAAATTCAAGCAAAAAGAGTATGCTAATAAAGTAAAAGGTAGAAAATCACTTAAGGAAGGAAAATGGGTTATTTCTAGTTAACCCTAGCCTTTAAGATTTTCCCTCAAAGGTACAATAAAATTTGGCAAAGAAGAGACTCTTAGAGTTTACCCAAGGGAGACAAATCCTAACCAAGGAAAGGAAAGAGAAGTTTAGAACAAGGGAAGAGAGCATCAAAGAGCATGGGACTAGTGAAACTCTAAAGGTTAAGGAAAGACTTAAAAGACGGAAAACAAGTGGTATTAGACTTCCCCAAGGAAAACCAAAGGAACGCAAGAACGAAATGAGAGCACTAAAGAGGTTAAGTCAAATGAGATAACACATGGAGAAAGGGGAAAGGAAAGAAGTATGATAGGAAGAGAATCCTAGGAATAATACCTTCTTGGAAAGACTTAGAATATAGGTTATTAGGAACTCCATGAAAATAAGGGGACTTACTGAAAGCAAGAATATGGAACAAGAAGGGAGCAATCTATAGTGAACAACCATACAAAGGTTCGTAAGTATAAGAATAAAAGATGAACTTTCATGTAGCAGTAGGGAGATTGATCATAAAAGTCTCAGAACATAACACCCTAGAAGAAGGATGAGAATAGGAAGTGGGAACGCGGAAGGAGAAAATTCCAAGCTAAATTAATCAACAGAGGGAATATCACAAACTAGAACTAAAATAAGGCCCTAATTAAAAGGTATAAGTGACTAAGTGTCTAGAGAGGCTAAGTGGGATCTACTTACAAGGAAGCAAGGAAACCAAATATGGATTTTAGATGGACCTAGTTGAATGAAATAACTCATAATAACCAAATCATTTAGAAGAAATAAACTATGCTCCAAGAAAAATTGGGGAGTAGTAAGGACTACACCTTAAACAAGGCAAATGGATGGATAAGAATTGGGGAGTAGTAAGGTCTACACCTTAAACTAGGCAAAGGGATGGATACTAAGGACAAGAAGATTCGAGAGACAGCCATATCAAAACAATTAAACTAAGAGGATAATACGGGTGGTGGCAGTTAACGATCTGACCCTTGTGAAAGTCACAATTTCAGTAAAAAAGGAAAGGATGGAAAAGCCAAACCTTTGGGAAATAAGAGAAGAGGAAAGCCTTAAAGAGATCAATGGCTAAGGCCGAAGTAATGACTCGAAAGCTATGAAATGTTAAATAGACTTTCTATAGGATGAACGAGAGATTTTGAAACAAAGGAGATGTGAACTCCACCTCAAAGGAATAAATGAGTACTGGGAGCAAGTGAGAATGAGGTGAAATAGACGAGAAGTACTCGTAGGATCTCAAGGGTAAAGGTAATAAGAAGAAGATGGCATCAAGGAATGTCATTTAATGATAGATATTCACAATGGTAAAACTAGAAGGAAATTCTAGGAGAAAAGAAGTGTAAAACTTACCAAGGAAGGGAACCTTGAAAAAACATATATGTTCCAATCAGGAGTAAATGGAACCAACCAAATTGGAAAGAAGATAAGCTCCTTAAAGACAAGCTATTGGAGATGAAAGGATCAAGTGTAAAGGGAAAGAAATTGTCAATGTCCAAGGGATAAGTTAAACCCAAGTAATGGGTTAGTAGGAAGACAACATCAAAAGATGTCGTACGAGTAAGGAAGGAACTAAGTCGGAAAGAAGAATCATGAAATGATCACGAGTGAGTAAGAATGGATTTAGAAAGAGAAGAGTCCTTAAAGGAAAGGACGTGACTGGGAATAAGGAATGATGTAAGAAAGGAAGAGTTTCAGCTTGTCAGTAAGTTATGGGGAAACTCAAAGACTTGAAAATTGGAGGACCTAATATAGCCGTTTGAAATATATGAGTAAGTGAGGAAACCAATACGATTATAGAGGATACAACGTTAAAAGGTAAAATGGATGATTGGATAATAATAATGATGATTAATAAAGACCACCAGACGAAAAGAGGCACAACTTTATACTATCCTTGGAAGATAGAGAAATTGAGAATAACCAATATGGAAATGCCTTAAAAATGTTAAATAGTCAAAGACAAGTTCCTGAAATCTTTGTACTACGAGGGATATGTAAACCCCACTATCCAGGGAAATATGACTTAGGTAAGGAAGAGTCTGTTAGTTGAGCATGACAAAGTCAGGCATTAAATTTGGAACAGAGTTGTGATCACCAACAGATGAGTTAAGGATCAATGTAGGATGAAAAAGTGATAACACCAACACTAGTGGAAGCATACATGTGGTGCTAGAATGGACACTGAGCTAGGAGGCTAAAAAATAAAGAGAATAACTAGATACTGGAATGTTTGAATATTTTGGAACTCCCAATCTCGAACTCTTACGTAAAGAATCTTGGAAAGAAGAAATAATGCTTTAAGGAACGAAGGATGTGAATTTAAGGATATGACCTTAAGCATTCCAATGAGATAGTTTTAATGAAAATAAGATCCATGGAATGAGAAAATGATGGAAAAGAAAAGAAGATCTCAAGTGTATGTTATATAAGGGAGAGATGGAAATAACTGAAGGGATTTTATGTCAATAATCTATAGGTTGATATCATGGGAAGTTCATTCTAGTAAAATAAGTGTGAAATACGTCTTGGGGACAAAACTCCTCAAAGGAGGGGAGAGTTATAAACCCTACCCTTTGGAATTAAGGAAAACTAGGGAAACAACCGATCAAAATGAGTGAGAAAATTTAACCGGTTCACAAACCCCGATCATCTAAGAATGGGAAAATTGGGAAATTTACAACTCCTGAGTGACCCAAAGAGTCATGAAAACCTTGGAAAAGGACCTCAGGACAATTTGGGAGAGAAAACCAGACAAATTCAAGTGATTCGGATCTGAATCGGATTGAATAAGTTTGGACCGGTTTGAACCACTATAGAACCGAATGCTAAATTCATTTTTCTATGTGGCTTAGAAAATTGAAATTGAAGAATTGAGGCCACCATTTGATAGAGAATGAATTTAAATGAATTTAAAATTTTTTAATTTTAAAAAACTTGGTCGAATCAGGGTTAAACCGACCAGTTTAAGCATTGAACTCGGTTCTGACCGATTCGGTCCGGTTCTGAACAGTGTCGTCTTCTTCCTTCAAATGACAACACTATTCACTCGCTAGAAGATTCAACAGCACCGGTGAAGAGGAAACATTTTCGTTCAGTATGATTCATGCAATTAATGACTATCATTAAGGTGCCAAATCGACAGTTGGAGAGTCCCCGAACTCCCTATATAAAGAGCCCCTTTCCATTCATCCTCGACACACATGAAAACCTCACTCTCTCTCAGCTACTCAGTTTTTCGATGAAGCTCGAATCAGAGCTCTAACATAGGGTCTTTTTTGAGCCAAAGAAGGCATGGTCGAGTTCCTTAGACTTAGGGAAAAGTCAGCTACACAGTGGTAGTCTCCCATTGCTCTGAGGGTCACCAAAGAAGCATCAGCGTGATCGAACAGTGAGGCAGCTCCGATGGACCAAAGCTACCCTATTTCTATCAAGCTGAAATCAGCTAATTTGAGCCCTTCTCAGGCTAAACCAAGCTCTCCCAACACTTCCTCAACCCTCCTACGAACTAATTAGAGTGGAAAGGTAAGCCAATTTGGCCCCATTTATGAATTTCGATCGGTGCTAGATAGAGAACTGACAAATCTTTACTAAACAAATTCTCCCTCAATTTGACATGAATTGAAGTGATTCTTAATTCTAGGAAGAACCTTGGGATGAGAGCTATCTGCTCAGATTGAAAGCTTTCAAAGTTTTCGCTCTCTATATTTGGTTTTCTGGCGAGTCTCCATTTGAGCACGTTCCGATGTCAATTCATGCAATTCAAAGTCCTAAAGTAAATTTTAGAAGTTTTGGGACTCAATATGGTTAAAAATCGGCATTAGGGACCTAAAGTTAAAAAAAGAACTTTAGGTACCTAATTGCAATTAATTGAAAAGTTGGGTATTTTATAAATTCGTGATGAATGAAGGATATCAAGCCAAAGGATAATGAACAAGGAAGTTCATATCGTGACGGAATATGAAGTACCAGGAATGCCGACTAAGACAAGCTCGCGAGGAGATGAAAGTCGATTAAGAATGATTCACTACATTCATAGGTGAGTGGGATTTTTACATCATACCCGGTTGGGATGATGATAACCTCGATAATGAAAACCCACTACTAAGTGGAATTTTAAACATCACATCTGAATGGAGTGATGTGGAAATTATGCGGAAAAACTACTTACGGTTGTAAGTAGATCATACCCAGTTGGTATGATGAACTTCATGGAAGGAAGTAGAAAACCCGCTTATCGGTTATAAGTGGAGATATCCCAACAACTAGTTGGTGTGATGGATAGATGAAAAGAATATTTTGTTGGAAGTGCTATCCCCTGACTGTGTGCCACTACTTAAACTTTTTGGGAGACCTTCTTGACGGAAGCTCGAGATAGACAGTTGCAGGTCGAGTTAAGGGTCGGGGCCATTGGACTAGTGGCACCAAAGATTAAATGGCTTATGAGGAAAACTATTGTTTTGTGCATGCACTAAGGTACGTGACCTTCAAGATGCCCAATATGGGTAGTGATGCATCATAGGGGCTACTGGATGAGATGGTGGAGATAAGGGCAGATTGTTTTGCTAGTAGTCAGGGAAGCTCGACGTAGCTTTATGCGCTTGAGATCGGGGTGGGTTCGGGATGAGGTCTTTGTCCTCACATGGACATGGAGCTTCTTTATGGGATTGAGGGTCAAATGTCGCATACATCCACTCGTTCTTAGGGTAGAAGTGGATGGGCTTCTATCTAGGTGGCCGGTAAAGTCGCTTCGATGCCACAAGTGGATGTAGTGGACATGCTGCCCTGCGAATGTGTATTCCCTTCATGATGAAGGTTGTGTGTTGGTTGATAAACACACCATTTGCATGAAATATCTTAAAGGAAATAAGCAGTTTGGTACACTCTAATTGAAAAACTATTTTATTAAAAAATTATATTTAAAATACCCATTCACTGAGTTGTTGAGACTCACCCACCCTTTTTATCCTTTTTTAGGAAATAGAGAAATAATTAGGGATAACACCAGTACTTACCCTTTGTGA
This sequence comes from Trapa incisa, assembly GCA_030064435.1. NCBI lineage: Eukaryota > Viridiplantae > Streptophyta > Magnoliopsida > Myrtales > Lythraceae > Trapa > Trapa incisa. Next base: position 7,886,196 of record CM057776.1, read on the forward strand.
GGTATGCTTAATTATTCTGAGTTGTATTTTTATTTATATTTGTTATTCCAAGGAACAAGGTTGAGATTACACCTAGCTCCTCTTGAATTAAAGAAGAGGGAAACCCCTCTTGAACCAAGAGAGCGGCGGGTTGTTCACGGGAATCTGACCAAACCGGGTTAGGGTATGACATCTATTATATACATATGTATACATATATATTCTAGTTGGAAGTTTTGGGCATTAATATGAAAATTATCAAGGTAGTGTCGGCATCCAAGGTAATTGGAAATGCCAGATAAGCGGAGATTCATAATTGTTCTTTCATATTTGCTAGGACCCCCGTTTGATGTACGAGTGTTGTCTCAATACTCCATTATTACAATGAGAAATGGCAGAAAATAGACGTATGTGTACAATGCATGAGAAGGAGTATGGCGTGATAATCGTATGACCTCTAGATGCTAGATATCCAAAAGGGAGAGGAACCTGGGGGTATCGGTTGTGGAGAGTACACGTGACTTACATGCTCTCGTCATACTCGATTGGAATTATTACATGACTTTCAAGCATGGCTCGAGCCATGAGTTGTCAATATGTGCTATTTTGTGCATACCATTAATCATTGATGTGATTTTGGGGAGAGAGAGTTTGACCTAACAAAATGATGAATTATGATTGTAGGTGGCCCGAGATAAGGGTCTCAAGGGGTCGGATAAAACTACAAAAGTGATTAATTGTCTAAAATCATGAATAAATTTCCATATTATAGTTTTATGTGAAGATTGAAGTCGTAAGTCATCTAATGGCCTGACATTCGTATATAATTCACTGAGATGTGAGCTCATCCCTCCCCCAAACAATATTAGGTGACTGCCAAGTTCTAAGTGGTTTTAAGTCATGACGTTGTCTACAGAACTTGTGTGAATGAGGTATAACTTTCAAAATTTGTTCACGAAGGTTTTTAAGTTATTTTTATAAGTTGATGTAAATTCCTGGGGTATTGTAGCAGCAGACACCCCTACATGTCATCTCATAGTTGGGCATCTCGACACTCGGGTCATGGTCGCATAACCTCCTCTCGTTAGCCCATGCCCGTACACGTGCAACTCATCCTACCATTCAACCTATCGTAGCGATGTACTAGGAAGATACCCGTATGACATCCGATTGTCCACTAAATTGATTATACTAGAAAAATACTAATTGCTTTAGTGGCCATGCACTTATTCAATTTGAATTGATTATATGAGTTTCTAAGAGCAACTTATTACTTAAATTCATAAGGTCTCACAAACAAGTTAATTAAATCACGGTCAATCCAATAGGAAGCACCGTAAAAAACCCACTAACCCATTCACGGAACATGTTCATCCCGGGCAGTATTCTAGAATCCTACTCTTGATTCTACTCAATGCTGCTTGTGTTATCTGCAAGGTTCATAAACGATAAGGTAATATTCACACATGTCATTTTACCATTCAAAACAACCATATTACTTTCTACGATCCTACCACATAGCTTTTCCTTGAGATCTGGGGTTATCCGACTCTTCAATTGGTAACCCGACCCTTGGTCAAACTTCCTTCTAAGGTCGACCCTTAGCTTATGCAGGCTCTTTTTGTTGAGTACATGATTTAAATCACCAAAAAACTCCTTTAGGACCACTAGGTGGTTTCATTTTCACCAATTTATTATTTGGTGCTTACTTTGGGCAAAATTACCATTATGCCCCTTACCCTTTGAAAATTGTGTCTCTCAAGGTTCGACTGAGTCCCATTTTGGGCCTTGATAACCATTTGAAACATTTTAAGCCATACTTTCTTGAAATTACTAAAAGGCCCCTAAGTTTTAGCAAAATTACCATTTTGACCTTCTTTCTAAATATTTTGGTTTTGGGGTTTCTTTAGCCCCCAAATCCCTTGTTTAGGTCCCAAAACTCCTTTTAATTAATTTTGGGTGCTTAGGTTTCAAAAAGGTTGCCTTTTTATCAATGCCAAACCATGTTTTTACACTTAGGTCCTTAACTATTAATTTATTATAAATAGGTCCATAGACATTTCACCATAGCAAACCCAATCCCCAACCTTCACCAAACTTTCCTACCATCCCAAAAATTTATTTTTTCCCATAGGAATACCTCATAAAAACCTCAATCACATTTTGGTATCGAACTTTCAAATATTTGCATTTTGTCTCCCAATTTTTGAGCCATAACTAAAGTATTTCTAAAAATTACCAAACTAAGTGGAGAGGTCCCCTTGGCCTCCCTCTAGCCTATCATAAACTTAGTTTGGTTAGGTTCATATGGAGGTGCTCCTATCAGGCTTAATTAGAAGCTTGCATGTACACGGGTTAGAGTTAGGTCGAAGCTAGAATCTTACTAGAGGAGGCATATAAACCCTGCCCTTTTGAGTTATGGAAAACCAAGAAAAGAATCGGCCACACCGACTAAGAAAATCGAACCGGTTCACAAACCCAATCATTTGGGAACAAACAATTTTAGAAATTTACAACACTTGAGTGATCCAAATGGTTCATAAAACCTTGGAAAAGAACCTTTGAACAAATTGGAAGAGAAAAACCAGATCGGTTTAGATGAACCGGATCCAACTGGATTGAACCAATTTATGAACTGGGTCGGTTCATGAACCAGAACCAATAGAAAAAGGGAAAATCGGGAAATTTATGGATCCCCAATGACCCAAAGAGTCCCAAAAGTCAAGGAAATGGACTTGAGAATGAATCGGAGATGAAAACCAAACCAGTTCAGGGGAACCAGATTCGAACTGGATTGAACCGGTTTGGATCGATTTGAACTACTATTGAACTTGAATTTAAATTCATTTTTCTAGGTTGCTTTAAAAATTTAATTTTGAGATTTGAGGCCACCATTGGATAGAAAATGAAATTAGAACATTTTAGATTTGAATCGGCCAGTTAAGCTTTGAATCCGATTCGGACCGATCCGGTCCGGTTAGGAACAGTGTCATCTTCTTCCTTTAGATGACGACACTGTTCATTCACAAGAAAATCGCGCAGCACCGGTGAAGCTGAAAAGTCTATGGCCAGGGAGTTTGAGACAATGAATGACCGCCATTAAAGCATCAATCGGATGATCTAGAAGACCCTAAGCTTCCTATATAAAGACCCCCTCCCCATTCATCCTCTCCACACGTAAAAACTCCATTCTCTCTCAACTACTCCATTTTCTGATGAAGCTCAAACCAGAGCTTTGACTTGGGCACTTTTCTAAGCCAAACAAGGTGAGGTCGGGTTCTTTACAATCAGGGAGAAGTTAACTACATGATTGTAGTCTCTGTTTGCTCCGAGGGTTGCTGGAGAAGCACTGGCGTGATGGAACAGTGTAGCAGCTACGGTGGACCAAAGCTACCCTATTTTGGCCGAACTGAAATCAGCCAATTCGAGCCCTCCCCAGGCCAAACCAAGCCCTCACAACACTTCCTTAGCTCTCCCAGGGTTGAATTAGGACTGAAAGGTAAGCCAATTCAGCTCCCCTCTGCAATTTCCGATCGGTTCTAGAGAGAGAACTGGCAGAATTTTGATGATGAAATTCTAACTAAATTTGGCATCAATTGATGCAATTCTTGATTCTAGGATAAACCTCAGGATAAGAGTTATCTACCCAGATCAAAAACTCGGACCGTCGTGCCATCGACAGTGAGTAATTGATGCTTTCTCTATCTCTAGTCTATTTTCCAGCAAAGATCCGTTTGAGCTCGTTCCGACGTCAAAACTTGTGATTCAAAGAGCTATTGAATTGTATGATGATGTAGAAGCTCAATTTTAACTTGAATTTCAACAATTATGAGTGTTAATCGGTCAATTTGTTGAAATCAAATTTAGTTGTGTTAGGAAGTTGAAATTGGGGGGAAAATTGGGGATTTTTCAAAATTCGAAGGACCAAGATGAAATTTTATAAAATCGAGGTTCAATTGGCATGATAAGAATGTTAGAGGGCCAATTAAGGATTTTAAGAATTTTTGGGGTGAAACATACCATTTTTGTTAAGGAAGGGCAAAATGGTAATTTTGGAAAAGTTGGGGGACCAAATTAGAAATTTGGGAAATTAAACCCCTTTTTGTGACTTTGAATAAATTAAGGTCCTAAGATAAATTTTGAATGTTTTGGGGCTTAATTTGAGGAAAAACCGGTATTAGGGACTTAAAGTTAAAGAAAAATAACTTTAGGGACCTAACTACAAATAAATAGAAAGTTTAGTTTTCTCACTTATTTGGAATGAATGAAGGCTATTAGGCCGAGAGATAAGGAACAAGAATGTTCAGATCATGCAGAATACGAAGTATCAGGAATGCCAGCAAGGATAAGCTTGCGTCAAATAAGGAACCGGTCGTGTGGGATTTATTACTAGAGTGGAGATCATGGGGATCATGGGAATCTAACCAAACCGGGTCGGGGCATGACAACTAGAGTAGTATTAGAGACTGTTTCCTCGAATACATAATAAAGACTAGAAAATATAGTAACTAATAGGATTTATCTTAAAATTTTCAGATGGCTACGAGGAGAGGAACCAAGAAAAGTAGGAATGACTCTACTCAACACCCTGTCATCGTAGGAAGACAACTCTAGAAGCTGCCCAATGCCCGAGATATAGTAGAAGCCCCGAAGGACCAAATGGGGAAATATCCAGTACCACCAAGGAGTACGGTGCCAGCACATGTTAGGGTCACAATCTTGTGTACAAAGGGAGTCAAGCCTAAAGCCATGAATGTTAGTACGAACGTATAATCTTAACAAGGAGGATACTTGCCAAGAAAATTGTAGCTTCCTATCTATTTTGTGACTACTTTTTCTGATAGTGCTAAAACCCCAACCTTTTGTATTCCCCTATTAATGAAGTACTCAATTCTTAAATTCCTATCTCTTAGTGATGTGATCTTGCTTGGAAGATTGCCCCATGGAAAGTAAGCTAATAAACCCACACTACCATAAAAATTAGAGAAATTTTCCATTTTAGTTAAGGAAATTGAATCAAGGAATTAAGAAATCCAAAAAGACTATTAGAATGACCCTTAGCAAGGGAGACTCAGCAAGGAAACTATCAAGGTGTTCAACTCAAGAACATCGAAGCACCAAACTGCCAGCAACCCTAGAAACACCTGGAAATGCTTGAAGTCAAGAAGGAACCACATCTATCCATGCAAGAAATAATATAATATGGAATAAGAGAATAAGACAAGTAGTTAAGGACAGTTCCATACCCCGTGGACTAAGGGCAATGCCACCAAATGACCATGCTTACTATCGAAGTCCAAGAACACAAAATACTTGTAGGACCAAAGGCCAATAACATTGGAGCAAGTTAAGTAGGCCATTCACAAGGAGGACAAGAAATAGCGATGTGAAAGAAGGAAATTCGAAATGCTTCTTAAGAAGGTCAACCATAGAGGAATATCACAAGAATAGAGGTAAGGTATATGGGTGGTACACCTAGAACCCCACCGGAAAGGGGTTAACACGGAAAACATCCTCCGAAAATGTCTGGGTAGGATACAGTAAGAATGAAGAAGAGAAGAAAGGAGTTACAAAAAGGAATTCTAGAGGGAGGCATACGATTAAGTACCCTCTTGAAGGGATCATTGGTTGGCGGATGGACATAACGTGGAGTGCAAGGAACCAAGCCATCGTTAGAAACGTCTGAAAGGAAGGATGTATCTGCAAAACCCGCCCTTTTGAGCTAAGGAAAACTAGGAAAAGAAATGGTCAAACCAAGTGAGGATTCAGAACCGGTTCACAAACCCGATTATTTCTGAACGGGCAAGTTGGGAATTTACAACTCTCGTGTGATCCAAAGGGTCCATTAAACCGTGAAAAAGAAACTTAAGACAAAATAGAAAACAAAAACTAAATTGGTTCTGGTGAACTAGATTCCATAAGAACTTTAATTATTGTAATTAATACCAATAATTTAATACCTAAATTAAATTATTGGAATTAATACAAATAATTTAATACCAAAATTAAATTATTGGAATTAATACCAAAATTAAATTTATTGGAATTAATATCGAAATTTAATTATTGGAATTAATATCAAAATTAAATTATTAGAATTAATACCAATAATTTATGGCAATATTAATATTAGTAATAAATCTCGCCCATTTAATACACGGGTTTTACGCCTATATAAAGAGGTCATTCCCATTTCATTCTCTTTACACCTGAACATTTCTCTCTCTCTCTCTCTACTACTCCATTTCCCGGTAAAGCTCGAACCAGAGCTTCGACTTGAACAAAGGTCAGGCTCTTTAGAACCAGGGAGAAGACAGCTATCTGATAGCAAACTCTAGTCAATCCGAGAATCATTGGAGAAGCGTCGACATGATGAAATAGTGAAGCAACTCCGGCAGACCGAAGCTGCCTTATTTCGGCCAAGCTGAAATCGGCCATTTCAAGCCCTCCTCAGGCCAAACCAAGCCCTCCCAACACTTCCTCCGCCTTTCCACGGCCGAATTAGGACCGAAAGATAAGCCAATTCGGCTCCCCTTTACAATTTTTGATCAGTGCTAGAGAGAGAGTCAATCGAATTTAAATGATGAAATTCTAATCCAATTCTGCATCAATTGATGTAATTCTTGATTCTAAGATGAACCTCAAGATGAGACCTATCTGCCCAGATCGAAAGCTCAGACTGTCGTGCATTCACCTGTGAGTAATCGAAGCTTTCTCTCTCTACAGTCTGTTTTCTAGCAAAGCTCTGTTTGAGCTCGTTCCGGAGAAAAAAATCTATGATTCAAAGTTTCTTAGAATCGTATGAACATGCAAGAACTCAATTTCAACTCCAATTTCAATAATTAGAAGTGTTTGGCCGACCAAATTCAGTAGTGTTGAAGAGTTGAAATTGGGGGAACATTTTGGGGATTTTCAAGATTCAAAGAACCAAAATACAATTTTTTGAAATTGAGGGTCAATTAGGCATGAAAATAATGTTGGAGGACCAATTCAGGAATTTTGGAATTTTTGGGGCAAAACTTACCATTTTTGTAAAAGAAGGGCAAAATGGTAATTATGGAAAAATTGGGGGACCAAATTAGAAATTTGGGAAATTAAACCTCTTTTTGGTGAAATTGAATAAATTGTGGTCCCATGATAAATTTTAAAAGTTATGGGACTCAATTTGAGGAAAAACCGACATTAGGGACTTAAAGTTAAAGAGAAATAACTTTAGGGACCTAATTACAAATAACTAAAAGTTTGGGTTTTCTCATTCATTGGAAATGAATGAAGGTTGTTATGCCTTGTAATAATGAACAAGGTTGTTCATATCGTGTAGGAACACGAAGTACCAGGAACACCAGCAAGGACAAGCTCGCGTGAATACCAAGAATCGGTCTAGTGGAATTTACGGCATTAACGAGTGAGTGGGTTTACAAACATCATACCCGATTGGGATGATGAGCACACCTTATAATTTAAAAACCATTTACTAGTTGTGAGTGGGTTTACAAACATCATACCTGATTGGGATAATGAGCACACCTTATAATTTAAAAACTATTTACCGGTTGTGAGTGGGTTTACAAACATCATACCCTATTGGGATGATGAGCACACCTTATAATTTAAAAACCATTTACTGATTGTGAGTGGGTTTAAACATCATACCCGGTTGGGATGATGAGTACAACTTAAAATTAAAAACCACTTATCGGTTGTGAGTGGGTTTACAAACATCATACCCGATTGGGATGATGAGCACACCTTATAATTTAAAAACCATTTACCAGTTGTGAGTGGGTTTACAAACATCATACCCGATTGGGATGATGAGCACACCTTATAATTTAAAAACCATTTACTAGTTGTGAGTGGGTTTACAAACATCATACCCGGTTGGGATGATGAGCACACCTTATAATTTAAAAAGCATTTACCAGTTGTGAGTGGGTTTAAACATCATACCCGGTTGGGATGATGAGTACAACTTAAAATTAAAAACCACTTGCCGGTTGTGAGTGGGTTTACTAACATCATACCTAGTTAGGATGATGAGCACACCTTATAATTTATAAACCACTTATTTGTTGTGAGTGGGTTTACTAGCATCATACTCGGTTGGATGACGAGCACAACTTAAAGATAAAAACCACTTACTGGTTGTGAGTGGAAATTTTATATCATACCCAGTAGGGGATGATAAGTACCTCGGTATAAAAACCCACTATTTAGTGATATTTTAATCATCACCACTTAGAGAATGTGATGTGAAAATTATGCGGAAAAACTACTTACCAGTTGTAAGTAGATCATACCTGGTTGGTGTGATGAGACTTCCTCAAAGGAAGTTGAAAACCCGTTCATCAGTTATGAATGGAGACATCCTTATGCGAGTCGGTATAATGGACAGTAAAAACCTATTTTGTCGGAAGTGTTCTCCCCTGACTGTGTGCTAATACTTAAACTATTTGGGAGACCTTCTTGACGGGAGCTCGAATAGCTCTTATAGGCTAGGGGCATCGGTTTTGGAACTTGAAGGCTAGAATACCCAGATTTTGAAAATCTCGTACAGTGGGCCCAAGGCCAGTTGGCACAAGTAGGAGCTCATAAATGAATATGATATATGTGCCACAAAACTTAATAAAGTGAATTGTTTGGCCATGGTACCAAGATAGGACCAACATGTTCAGTCAACTAGCAGCAATGCGATATGACAGATCGATGGACCAGTCAAGACAAACAATTGCGGGTTGAGTTGAGAGTCGGGACCATTGGACCAGTGGCACCACATATTACATGGCTTGATAAGAAAACATTGTTTGTGCATGCACTGTGAGTACATGATCATCAAGATGCCCATGAGGGGTAGTGATGCGTCCTAAGGGCACTGGACGACCTAGTGGCTATAAGGGCAGTTCGTCGTTTCAGGTGTCTGTGCAAAATCTGGAGTAGCACCAAGCACATGAGACCGGGGTGGGGACAGGATGAGGTCTCTGTCCTCATACGGACACGGAGAAGTGATTTCGGGATTGTGGGTCGGATGTCACGTGCATCCACTCATTCCTAGGGTAGAAGTGGTTGTACTTCTATTCGGGTGGCAGGAAAAGTCGCTCCGAAGCCACTAGCGGGTTCAGTAGTGATACTGACTTGCGAATGTATTTAACCTTCATAATGAAGGATGTGTGTTGGGTGATGACACATCGGTAACTAAGAAATAATGGAAAAACTCGAATTTTTAAATGAAGGAATTTTTTTGAAAGAAAGGAGTCTGGCACACTCCATATAAATATTTTTCTTAAAAGTTAAAAGTAGACCTTTGAAAACCTATTCACTAAGTAGTCGTACTCACCCCCCTCCCTTATATCCCTTTCAGGAAATCCCGAAAAGCCTACCTTGAAAGACCATCAACTAAGAGGCCTGTAAGACAGGTATGTGAAGTTTAAAATTTCATGTAGTTTTGATTATGCTATTCTAGGAAATGATGCAGGTTTAAAGGATGCCTTACTCTTTACGGATTATAATAAGGGGAAACCCTTTAATAAACCGGGAGAGTGGCGGGTTGTTCACAGGATCCGACCAAACCAAGTCAAGGCGTGACAGTATCGGAGGCCACGTCTGACCTGCTTTCGAAGAGTAATAGAGCCAAATAACGATTCTAGAATAAACTAGTAGAAAGAAGTAATTAGTAAATATAGGATGGGCATGAAAGATAAGTGATACAACTATCCAGACAGTTGGATAATAAAAATAGTAGAAACAAGATAGTTAATGAACTGACCTTCGGAAGAACCATGGATTTAAACCACGACAAGGAAGAAAGATGTGAAAAGGCTAAAATGTTAAAAAAAAGGATAAAGGAAATCCTTAAAGAATCCATGACCAAGACCGAGTTTATGATCAAAAAGCCATGAGAGGTTTAAGTGAGCCTCTCTTAGGATGATCAAGGGATTTTGAAACTAGGTGGATGTGAGCTCTCCCTATAAAGAAATA